>OX453060.1:4377884-5795704 GCA_949699795.1 Spicauda simplicius
GCAAAAAATCCGGTCCGTCCCGAAAACCGTTCTGTTCCGTGCGGGACAATTAATTTTGATGAAAAAATCGGGACGCCACGTCTGGACGTCTGGCAACCCTGTAACTGCATGCTCATTTTGCTATTTCCATATTATAAAAAAATAGTACATATCTTATCAGCGCGTAAAGTAAGTTAGCTACATTTGACTAAACTTTTTTGTGGTGACCTCCGATTTTAAAAATTTAATAAAATTTGAAGTCAGCGAGCGGATATTTTTTTTATAAATACATATCGATTAATAAACAAATTATTTTTTTCGTTGTTTTTATTTCAAAACATATTACTATGCAAATGAAAATGGGGTATTTACAGTACTTTAATATAAAATGTATTCTATGATTCACGAAGAGTCAATAAACTCTGAATTTGCCTTTTCAATTTTATAAAACTAAAAAACTTCCTTAACTGGACTGCAATTTCTATTTTTGCGTGGAAACAATAACCGCCTTTCTTACTTCTGACTTGTGATGTTTTTGCGTTAGTAAATATTGTTATATCACAGACAGCATTCCAAAAAGTCTCTGTTTATTGTGGAAGTGTCCGTCACATCGGCGTCATAACGTAGACATTTCGCTGATTTGTATGAATTTACCGCACCGGACAATTCAAAACTTATCTATTTTAAGTTAAAGGTAGTTTTTTTTCTTAAAAAGGCCAAGATGTAAAAACTTGGTGTTCTAACCACATTGTTGTTATTTATACATTTTTTATTATTTCAAATTAATTAATTAAAAATATACCCAGTACAGATTAAAATAAAAACAAAAAGCATTGATTGATTATTATCCGGCTTTCCTTTAAAAGTAGTGTTTTTGTTTTTTGTTATTATTTAACCCAAGCGGCGATATGAAGCACAAACGAATATGGTTTTATATAAAAATATATCAAAATGATGAGTAACATTTGTTTATTTTTTTGATAAATTCAACCATAAACATGTATTTTCTGATTTTTCTCACAAGATGCGTAATGCCCTATTATAATTTTACAACTAAATCTTTGGACAGAAAAACACTTCGTACAATTATATTTTTCTGCATATATTTGTCTCGTATCCAGTCTTAAATTTTTACACTCGGCCGAGTACACAAATCTAATTTCGTAACAAATATTGTATACAACGTAATATTATTAGACATGCAATTAATGTATTAATCATTCATTACTATTTTCCTTATTATTACTCTCGTATGTACTCGCATTGTAACAAATAAATAATAAAAATTAGCTGGACCCTGTGCGCGTTGTTACGCCATCACAAAAAAAAATCACCAGAAACCTCCGCGAGCTCATGAATAACAACTTTGCTATAGATCGTCACATGATCAAATGAATAGTTTAGGTTATAGAGGACATACAGACAAACATTCATTTTTATATATAAAGATAAGTACGCTTTCTGTAGGTATGTCATTAAGTATTAACAGATAGTATGACTTCGTAGTGCTATGTGGAGGTAATTGACTTGCACCACTTCCTGTCTGTACGTGGAAGTCGTAGGAGGTAGCTCAGAGTCAGAGACAAACTCCAGGAGATAGGCAACGGCGTCTTCCTGTGTATCATCAACGCCTACTGCGCTCACCAACAAAATTGGCAAAAAGGAGAATAAGATAGGAGTTGGCACCTAGCGCCTACGACCATCTCGTTTGCAGCCCGTGGACCTCTTAGAACTTATTTTACGCTTTGTAACGGCCGACCGGTAATTTTTCATTTGCCAAAAGTGACGCACTATTATGGGATATGGGTCCCATGTGGCCGAAAAGGTACTTAATCGCTGGTGTAAGAGAAGTATAACTTTTTGAATCTAAAATACCAACTATTGGAGCTAGTATTCCCATCACACGACTTATGAATCTACACGAAACTTACCTCAGCCTCGAACGTGTGCAGATACGGCCTGGGGCTGTTATATTCGATCTGCATGTACACCTCGTGCTCCCATATCATGGCCTTCCGGCACAGGCAGTAGATGCGGAAGAAGTAGGAGCGCTTGCTGTTGTCCTTTATAAGGCACAACACGCCCGTGTCCTTCTTCTTCCATTCCGAGTGCTCGGGGCCTTCGGTTGTGAAAAGCTGTACTATTGCCGTCGCCAAGCTCTGGAATAAAATGATTGAAACATGTTATTTGTACGAATATTTAATATTGCCGACAAATGTCTAAAGAAAGAATTACATAGTTAATTAATATTGTCCACCTGATGGATGTAGTTAGGAAATTGCTGCAGTTACGACATCCCATGATATCCTAAATTCGTAGAAGGCAGGTAGTGGTGCTAATAAATACAGAGATCGCACATAATACACGGTAACGATCAACTTGTACATCCATCCATCCATCCATCAGCCTTTTGATGTCCACTGCTGAACATAGGCCTCCCCTAAATGGCGCCACTCCAACCGGTCCTGTGCCCTCTGAATCCAACGGTTTCCCGCTGTCTTCTTCAGGTCATCGGTCCATCTGGTAGGGGGACGACCTGTACTCCTTTTGCCTAAACGTGGTCGCCACTCGAGGACCTTCCTTCCCCATCGGTTATCGGTCCTGCGAGCGATGTGG
Source organism: Spicauda simplicius (assembly GCA_949699795.1). NCBI lineage: Eukaryota > Metazoa > Arthropoda > Insecta > Lepidoptera > Hesperiidae > Spicauda > Spicauda simplicius. The sequence continues at coordinate 4,380,480 of OX453060.1, forward strand.
CCGGCCCATTGCCACTTCAGCCTACTAATTTTCAGAGCTATGTCGGTAAGCTTCGTTCGTCTACGGATTTCATCGTTACGAATCATGTCTCGTAGTGAAATTCCGAGCATAACCCTCTCCATAGCACGCTGAGCGACCCTGAGCCTCCGAATGAGGCCTACAGTGAAGGACCACGTTTCGGCGCCGTAGGTCATCACTGGCAACACACATTGCTCGAATAATTTCGACTTCAGGCACTGAGGAACTTGTACATATGTACTCACAAATGTCTTTAGACACAGCTGTGCTAATTTACGATAACGATTGGCTTGTTATCATTTAATATTATTACCACACATCTTAATACTTATGACTGCTCTATAGTAAATACGCCATCTGTAAATCCCATAGTTAATAAATATGTTCTCTAAAAATTAAAGAATTTAGAACCACTTTCCCGGTCAAGTTAGTAAGCTGAACGCCAGGCACGTTAAGCTTACTGACTAGTTTATTTTATAAAGATGTTAACATTACATTTATGTCTTTTCTTCGTTGTTACTGGTGCATATGAAATGAAAACTGGTACAGTGTTAAGCGCTACTGTGTTCTAGTTGAGCAAAGGCATATCAGAGAAGTGATAGCCTTATGGTTGAAACTTGCCCTCTGAATCGGGAGGTTCCAGGTTCAAACCCAGGCACGCACCATTGATTTTTCTAAAATTATTTATCACTGCTTTTCGGTGAAGGAAACATCGGGGGAAACCTACACACCTGAGTTTAAAAAAAAAAAGTTCTCGGAGGTGTGTGAAGTCCACAAATTCGCACTTGACCAGCGCGGTGGACTATTGCTTATAACTCTCTCATTCTGAGAAAAGACCCGTGCCCAGCATTGGGACGATAATGGGTTGTCGACATATGCATATCACTCGAGGCGTTGCAACTGAACGCTGAGTGGTAGCAGCGCATTTCGGTAGCTGTAGGATCTTAATCTTATGTGGGTTTTATCACAGATTTCCCCGGACGGCAGTACCAAATAATAATCGGGTAAACAGTACGCTCTTGCGATTTACTTTTATATGTGTCAAAATCTTAGTTGCCGGGAGTAGCTAAGCATCTGTGATGAACTGCAGATAGAAGCCTTGTTTTATTTCAAGTTGGTTACAGACGTCCCTGGGTAGAGACCACTTATTTCTAGGTTTGAGGTTTAAGAAAATTTATTCTTATTAAGAATACAAATTAGCTTACACGAGAACCTAAGTAACTTAATTAAGGTAGGTAATTATAACTCAATTTTACTTTAGGTACAATCTTATAAATCTTATAAAAATAAATTATCTGAATAACGTACATATGTTTGTTATACAGAACTGTCATAAACAAGCAACACTATTATCGGCTATCAGATGCAATCATTTTCCGATGCATTCGATAAAATGGCACGCGATACGATAAAATGTGAAGTTGTAATGTAAATATTTGTAGTGCTGTAACCTTCAGTCTATTCACACACCTAATATGTCTAATTATAGCTTAGGCAGATAACATTTTACAAGAGCCCCACGTTACATAATTGTACTCATTGTGTGATACAAGGTATTATATTAGAAGCTATAAATAGAGTAACAGGTCGTCCCTGTAGCCCCGGGGTCAGAATAGGGCTACGGTATCCCCTGCCTGTCGTAAGAGGCGACTAAAAGGGGCTTCCGGGGTTGCAGACGGCTAGAGTGGGAGCTCGAACCGTTCGGTCAGGCAATCCCGGGAAGGACGGCGGTATGTGTGGTCGCATACCGTCGTAAAGACTAGACGGAGCGGTGGGCCCAGCCGCCCATCTGGGAGGAGCCCGATGGGGCAACGCGCTCGGAGGATTCCGGTTGAAGTCGTTTCGAGATCCCGGAGTCCTCCTTTTCAGCGCCAAGGACGGCCACCGGGGGGGTTTCAGTGCGGTTAAAATCCCACATAACCCTGCGCCGCTCCCACGGCGTCGGGTACCTTTGGAAGGTTTCCCCCTCGAAAACAAAAAAAAAAATAGAGTAACAGGTACTTATAGTATACCACTCACTACTCCACCAATCCGCACTCGGCCAGCACGGTGTACTATGGCCTATAACTCTCTTATACTGAGAGAAGACCCGTTCCCAGCAGTGGGACAATAATGGGTTAACGACGACGACTCAATACTACGTGTACTACTGTACTATCTAACATAGTCCGCTCAAATAACGTTTCCAATTCTTCAAGCTACCAAGGTATATCGAAGAAATACCTATTACTCTTGTTTACGCTACTACTCGTAATTTACTCATTAAAGAAAAAAATATCTAAATATTAAAATATTTAAATCTTTAAATTTTCATTGATTCTCGATAAAGGTTTTAAATATCGCCAAAAGGACTAAAGTAAAACCTAATTTGGGTGTTGCGAAGTCGCATTCGCATTCGTGCTGAACCGAGATGGTCGCGATTATCCATGCACTTGGAAACGGGCCACCAATTTCTTGTCACTTTCACCGCCCGATGTCGCTGCCTCCGAGTGAAATTACATGGCTGCATTTTCTACTTTTATTGCATCACTGGTTTTTAACGATTTCGCTACCAAGATTATATTTTATTACTACCTAGTTACAATTCTGATTTTAAAACAACTCTTTTATACGTTGAACAGTCTAAAATTCACAGATATAGACAGATGGTAGACTGACACAGTAGTTTTAATAAGTTGTCTTACAACCTGCGCGCCCTGCGCGAAAAATTTACAGCTTTAATGCAAAAATCCATTTTGTTTACTTAACAAACTACTAACTCAGCCAATTATTAGATAGTTTAAAAAGAAGATTTGCAGTTTTTTCTTTCTAAAATGTTTTATTATCATATCAAGATATAAATCTCGATGTAAAGTTAAAAAAAGACCCCGTTTTTAGTGTGAAACAATAAATATTTTGATTGCGAGCGCCCTAACAGGTTTTAAAATGCCTGTCTTTCCTGCCAACCTCCTCAGCATTTGAAGTGAGGTTTATGCTTTATGCAAATATGCCGTCTGTATTATATAACAATATGTCAACGGTGGATTACTAAAAATTCTGACCACGCATCTCGTTGTTTACGAACGGAACCGGTTATGTGACTAGAGAAATTCAACTTAGAAAATGCAAAACTGCGGTTGTTACGAAAGTTCTAATCCGATTCCGAAAAGTCGGAACTTAGGTTTGATACTCCAATTTCGACTCTGACAATCGAAAATCTAAGATAGATCAAAACGTAGCAGGAACAACGTGACGTGTTGATGGCAATTTCATTTAAACAACTTGGTGGATAGGATTAATAAGTTAATATGGGTTAATAAAAAAATAAAAAAAACGCTTTCTACACTCATAGCCCCACAGTAGGATTTTCTCCTGTGTCGTGGGTGCCATGGACACACACAAGGCGAATACACAAACACCCAGACCCAGAACAAGAATCTAAACTCATCATTCAGACACTTGTCTGGCCGGGAATCGAACCCGGGACCCACTGAATGTCAGCCCAGTACGGTAACCGCTCGGCCACGCGGGTCGTTATAACTTAATACGTACGCAACATTAATTGCCGGGGAGGGATGAATTTAATTAAATCTAACATGCGGTGCGGTGCTTATATATCACTTTTTTGCAAGAAACCGCGTAAAGTAGAAAGAAAACGGGATTATGTCTTTTAATTCTGATAAGTGAATGAGTCAAGACAAATCCAACCAAATTTCGCTAAGAGAGAGGAAAAGAAGGTCAAACAATCCCCAAAATCACTTCACGTAATTAATGGATGTCTCCTTAAATAAAATTATAGACATTGGTTTATATTTGTGTTGTTTATATTAATTTGCCCTGGCCTGTACCATCTCAACATTTGTCTCCCTGCCTCCGATTTTGCTTCAGATTCTGATACCGATTCTGATTCGGTCTTCAACGAAAGTTATAAACTTCAGCTCCGATAAAACGACCTACGGAACAACTTCAATTCTAAATTCGTACTTTCCAAGCATTTGTCTTATGGTGGTTAATGTATAAAATATTTGTACTGACAAATGTTTCCTGTGTTGAACAAACTAGTTCTACAAAACGATTAACTATGTCAGACAGTATGGTCGCGTCACTCGCGTTAATAAAAGCAATAACTATCGTGTTAATAAAATTTTGCTAATTGGCTTTTCACAGACAAATGTTTTAAATCACGACATCTTGTTCATCAGGGTAAATATGTTTTTATTTTCTACATGGTGCCTCACGTGACAGTCCAAGTCACGTGAGGCACCATGAGGCACCTTTACCGTCAGTTCAAAAGTTGTTTTTTCGATGGGGTAGAATTGACAAGTAATGAATAAGCATGTAGATTAAACCACGCAGTACATAATCCCAGATAGGATTACAGTCATACACGAGGTTAGCTATAGATACCATCTACCCTTAAGTAGGAACTCCTCGGATGAATATGCCTCCCAGGTTTAGTGCGCCAATCGGATTATTCTAGGTAGATAGAAAATAAATAATGTATGACTATAATATACAATACGTAGATAGAAATACTTTCTAGAATGTTCCGTATTTTTTTAACGGAACAGTGACAATGATTGTTGGTGGAATTGTTGTTGTGCTCACATTTTTTTATTATTGTGGTCAATCTATTGTCTCAACGCTGCGCATTGGCCTCTACACAGGCTGAGAGGCGTTGGTCACTGCGCTGGCCAAGTGCGAATTGTTAGACTCCACACACAACTTTAAGAACTTTTTTTATTATATTTTACTTCAATTTAACATAGTTTGAACGATATGATACGGCATTAGGGTACTCAGTCTAATTTTAGTCACCTGACCCCTTTTGCCCATTATCCCCAGCTATGTTTACGCGCTTAATTGAACAGTTGAACAAATTGTCCCAGAGAGGGCAGATACGTAGCGGGTGAACATGATCATTCAGTGTCAAGAGATAAGATACAGTTTTTGTTGGCGTCCAAAAACGTATTTAAAGGTGAGCCAAGCGCGCGAAAACTCGTTCCAACGGCTGAATTATACGCTTCAATTTTTACCTTACATATACATATAAAAACCTGTTGAGATAGATATATCCTTTGAGAAATTAGTTTTTTGGCTACATAAGTCGCATATTAAGTTTTCTTACGACTAAAACACACGATATTATGTCGAATAGTGGTACGACACGACATCGGAACGTTGCGATGGCGTTTTCTGGCAATCTAGCAATATGTATCGAAAAAAATCATGACATCGGAAAATTTGTGATGCACTCTTGCGTTATTTTTCGGAAGTGAAAAAGTGAAGTACTATTTAATTCGAGATGTTCCAATTTTGTCTTCAAGGATAGCAGCGCATTTTTGCTCAATCTAATATAATCTAATCCAGCGGTACTCAAACTTTTTATAATAGGGACCACAAACATGTTTCAAGGGCGTGACCTCGGGTCGCAAGCAGTGGCGTAAATTTCGAAACTGGGGTTAAGTTACTCCAAATTGTCGACCATAAAAAAGGTGCCTATTAAATCCAGCCGGGCCAAACGTAAGGGCCCAACATGTGGCCTGCGGGCCGCAGGTTTAGTATAGCAGGTCTAATCTATAATAGTGGCGGTAGGAGCTTGGTTAATTTATCATAAAAAAAATTGGTACCAACTGCGTCACTGATTCATGGTGCAATTTAAGTATTTAGTAAATTGAAACAATGTTACGCCTAACTATAAGACAATACAGAGTAAGCCTATACATTTCTTATGACAGCACAATGAGGAATGCGTGTGAATGTTGCACCCCAGAATATAAATTGCATATTGTTTGTCTTACATAATGCCGCTGACCCCCGACTTAGATTCTTATATGTGTTCTTTCGACATTGTATGTATGAATAGGTTTAGCCAGTTAATTTCTGAATTTAATTTTGATTGATTACCTAAAGCGGGGAAATTTTTGTTTAAAGATGTGGACTCCTTGGAATGAAATAGATATGGACTAAATAAATTTGCAGCCAAAACTGGATTTTTAATTTTTGGAATTTTATGGACCACTATTGATGGTACTGACCGACCCGACTGACTGACCCATATTTTCCAGATGATTTACTCTTTCATTACCAGCTTCTTCGATTTTTTGTCTCATAATCTGCCAAACCATAAATTCACTTTCTATGAGGGATGCCAAAAATGGGTAGATTCATAAATTTTATCCAAAGATTACCCATGATGTTGACGATCCAACAACAAATTTGATGTCTGCCTGAAATATGGCGAAAGATAATGCATAATACTTTGAATAACATATTACTTACATATTTAATTGATATTCAATAAAAAGAGAACTTTAAAATTGCTTTGAATTACTTTCAACTCCTATGTACTAAGTATGGACAATTTGGAACAAAATTTCAAAAGCTACCTAATAATTGCAATGGAATAAAAATCAAATCATATAAACATTTCTCTGCTTGTACAATAATGATATTCAAAGCATATGATGTATGTAGCGTATTATTACTTCTTTTACTATACATCTACATCTATTATAAAATGCATACTTAAATTTTAACACAAAAAAGATCTAATCAATGACATATATGTAGTGAAATCAAATTCTGTATTTTTAATCAATGTGTTGGCTGGGCTTGGCTTTGGTGACTCAATGTGTAAATCAATGACTCATATAACAATAAAACTAACTTCTTCCTTTTTATGGATAAAATTTTTTGAGATAAACTAAAAATGATTATTGATAATGATAATGATAATTACTTAGTTAAAGCAAAAAAAAAATATAAAAAACATCAGTCTCCTTCTGACGCAGTCGGGTAAAATAAATAAAGTAAGTACAGAAAAAAAAAATTAGGAAATTAATAGGTATCACAGCTACAAATATGTTGCTATCCCTAAGGATTAAGATGGAACTCCTTGAAAAATATGTCTTCATTAGCAAATCGGTAAAACGAGATCACACAAGAGCACTTAATACTGCTGTTATTAAGCAACAATATGAGTGGCAACAGTGCCTCTGAAATCAAAACACGTTAAACAACAACTTTTTAAAACAATTATAAATGGTTTTATTGCCCTTCCTTAGATAACCCCTGGAAATCAAACTTTGTAACTAACAATCCATCAAATCAGAATGGATTAAGAACAAAGTAATATGAGTTGTTTTACAGGAACTGCTTCAAAAGGAAAGGAACACAATAAAGTAAATCATCATGTCATAAATGCCAATTGTAAAAATTATGGAAATTTGTTATGTAACAACTACGGAAAGAATTTCTAATGCTAAATTGGTTTCCATGTGCCATGCCTATTCCAAGACAGGTTATTTTGCTCCTTATCCTTACATGAAAGATATATATATATTTTAATAATAATGAAGCAGCAAACGAGCTTGCATTCAACCTACGGGGAAGTTGCCACAGCTACAAATGGATATCTATGATCAATTCCATGAAATATTAGTGTCCCACCTGCGGTCAGCGTCCGCCACAGACTTGGGTATCAAGGATACTAGCCTTGAGGGCTAAGGTGGAATGCTTCAGATAAGAATTTAGATTTCATTGGTAATTAATGTCATAGTTCGTATCAATAATCAAACTCAATTATATGAGATCTAAAAGGGCTATTAAGCCTTCCTTTTGAAAGAAATTATAACAGACAATGTACTTCAATTTTTTATTTTTTATAAAATAATATTTTAAATTGTTCTGACAAATATTGCAATCACAGATTTTTACAATTGTTTCTAATAGTTTTTTACCATATGACTATTTCAATTGCTTTTTTGTAATAAAATATCTTTTTATACTATATAATTATGTTCAGTACTATAATGCTATGCTTTTCTCTTGTTACTATTTATATGACATTTAGGTAATGAATTGATATGTCTTTATTGAAGTGAAACTTCTTTAGGCGCATGAGGGTAAAATTTTTACAGATGAAATGTCACGCCGGTATGCAACGGAAGTGTCGGAAAAGAGAGAGAGAGTGATCGAGACCGATTGAGAGAGAGTAAGACAGGGCGAACATAGCATGAGCAACTAGCCATGGAGTGAGAGTAGGGAGCAAGCGAGTGAGAAAGATTGAGAGAAAAAGTGAGACAGAGCGAACGTCGTATCACGCCTTTTTCCCTTCCTCTTAATCTTGGAAATTTAAAGTTTTAGATTTGTATAAATATAAACAAGATTTATAAATTAGTTTGCCAAAGAAGTTTCACTTCTGACATGTGTACTTTGTACGCACGCATGTTTTTTTTTTTACATAGGACTACAAGGGCACTTTCTTACACTAACACTGGATCGGAACACAATCTCTACTGAGAAGATCCGGCAAAAAACTAGTCATTTTTATTTGCATAACTTTTTTATTAGGTACCTTCTTGTTTCTACATGGGTAATAAAAGCTACCTCTAGTATCTTAGGAATACAATATAATCCGATTCACATAAGTATTTACTTCCACCACAATTTAATAACTATGAAATTACTAAATTCTGCTTAATCGTATATTTAATTATGTTTAATAGTTAAATTTGTTATAATATTAATTACCTGAAGAAAGGCTATGTATACTATCCAACTATCATATGAAAGAGTGTAAAAGTTTTAAATCTTATAATAAATAAATAGTAACAATGTAACAAATTTGTAGCGCAGGTGCCCTTTATCGCATTGTTGGCGCGTTATTATCGCCAGATACGGACAGAGATACGTAATCTATGCCTTTTGAACAACGAGGAAGGCCACAGCAGGTGTCCTGCACTAACTCACCTGACACTTGGAGCCGATGAGGCTAAACACTAGGTCGTTTTCATCCCGGGATAGCAGGATGCTCGGTCTATTCTCCCCTCTCGGCATTCTAACCACCGAGTCCGAAAAACACTCATAAAATCACTATAAACAGGCACGGATAAATATATCACTCATATCAACTTTCCAGCATATTGATGCAGGATTACGAAAGTCTTGACATCTCCTACTTAAGACAGACAATAATATACGCATGTCTCAATAAATCAAATGTACATATCACAGTTCGAAGCAAATTATTTTGTAAATTCACAATTTACTTTCTCAACATCCCGTACGCTAAACATCACTCATCAAACTGGTGTGTAGTGTTGCCCGTTGTTGCATTTGCAGTGCAAATCACAGACTTATTATTTCTAAATATTGGGCGATAGAGGCAGCCACAGATAAAATATAGCAATATAAAGAACTTTACAGTCTAGGAATGCGCCGCAGTAGCGCAATGTAAGTTAATAACGATACACCATTATTATTATTAAAACAAGGTTTTATTCAATAAGTAAACCAGAAGTAGGACCAAAAAACTTCCCTCTTCGTATGAACTGCCTCTTGACATTAAGGCTACGTACTCACGGAGCGGTTTTCACCCGCGGCCGCCGCGGTTGCGGGCCTGCAGCTTCTGTACGAAACTCACGAGACCGGTTATTTACGCGGTTACGCTGCCGTCGCGGTTGCGATAATCGACCGCAAACGTGGCGGGCGAAAACCGCAAGACGGGCGGTTTACCATCGGGTGAAAATACCGCGGGTGAAAATCGCTCCGTGAGTACTTAGCATAAGTTTGCTCGACAGTTTTACCAGCCAAATGACCACTCTTACACTAAAAAACGAGCGCATTTTTTACTTATCTGTCAGTGGGTCAACGATGAAAATGTCGGATCGATAAAATGTGTACAAACCCTATTAAGTTCCAATTTACGCAGATAAATTAATATAAAAGGAACAATGAAAAATAATATATTTTGTATTTTAATGTCATGTAATTTCAATCGATTTCAATAATAATAATAACAAATAGTAAGTACATCACAATCTGAAGCCTCTGGTCACTGAAGTAGTCGAAACTGTATCAATGTATCGATATCTGTAATGAGTTATGATTTAAAGTTACCCAGTCATTATTGAGTATTCAGTGCAGAATTACTGGCAAGTTTAACGCTTTCTACGAGAAACGTGGGCCCACCTTTGCAATTGAATATATCGACTTCACAAACACCTAGACCAAGAAATATAAATTTATCGTTCAGATAATCGTCCTGGGTCGGGTAGCAAACCCGTCTCAGACCAGTAAGGGTATCGTTTCGGCATGCGGGTCGTTCTTAGTATTTAATACTAATACTTGCATTTTAATGAATAAAAGAATGAATTAGAAGTAAAAAGCCAGTTAGTTGTACATAGGTACAGACAACATTATATCGTTTAATACTACTAAAGTATAAAAAAAATAATTATTCACTGAAGTTCATTTTAAATTGCTAGTGATATAAGTACTTACAAATAGCAATAATACTTACGTTTTACCTGAAATTAAAACGTTTATTAAACATACTTACCTTATTCGACCTAATAATTATGAGAGAGGCTTCCGTTTCCATCAGTTGCTAGTCACTTACATCCGGTCCGCAGCGCCCTCTATATCTAGTTTTCTGCAACAATCACTTGTTCATTTCCGGTGGATAGCAGTTTTGCTACACTAGCGCCACCTAAGGCAGGTTTAGCATTGGGAAACATTTTTACTTCATTGCGTCTCTTATAACACCAGGCAGCTTTTAAAAATTTAGGTCGAATAAGGTAAGTATGTTTAATAAACGTTTTAATTTCAGGTAAAACGTAAGTATTAAACAGTACTGTACCGTTATTCGACCTAATAATTATGAGAGACGTGTCTATTATCGCCTGGTGGTGCTAGAACAAGCCAATGTGATATATTCCCGTGATAAAAGATTGAAAATATAAAAAGTGAATCAGTAAATATTCGTTATAGAAAAAACACAGATCTGGAATATGCTTGGTTTTTATATCATTATATCAACAAACTCTTGTGAGTGTTAAACCTTTTACGAAATGCTGATAAGTCCGATCTGTAATAAGCACATTCAAAGACGAAGATGAATAATTGAAATTGAAAGAAATGATGTATAAGTTTTTCCCCTCAAGTCGTAAGCAGTAAGGGCTTACAATCTACATAATGTGTATAAACGGAAATTAGAAATTTCGCGATACAGACAAATCCGTTTGGTCAACTGAAATATTACGACGGTAATATTTCTAAAAAGTGTTAACAGACCCCTGGTACCTTTGCCATATTTTCGTCTAAAAGGAAAAACTGTTCAACCCTGTTCTTGGATGCTAGCGCTAACCCAACACAACTGTTGTAGGCTTTATGCAGTGTTCCTGAAGGAACTACTTTATTTAACTTACTATGATTGTACGGTTAACAGCTCTAGGTTCACCGGTTAAGGCTAGCAAAAGACAGATTTAGCTAAAACTCTTTGTCTGCAGGCATCAGACGTTTAACCTACTAACCTGGACATAATGATTTGTTACTGGCGTTAATTCTCAGTTCCTAAGCTAATTACTGATAAGTGTCAGTTTTGATCCAAAAATATGCAACAAATGTAAGCACCCTTTAAGATATACCGTTTAGGGAAAATGCTTAACAACGTAAAATCGCCAGCACATAGTCTCGAGCACAATAGTAAATATTTATTTTACTGTTTTTAGTATTTGTTATTTTAGTTGCAACGAAAACGTTGAGATACAGCCTGGTGACAGACAGATGGACTGCGGAGTTAATTTGTAATAAGGTTCCGTTTTTACGCTTTGGGTACGGAAATCTAAAAAATCGTAGTACACAGAGGTCTCGTGTTAGTAGGCTTCAACAGGGTGCTAGACGCATTGTCCGTAATTCAGGTTTAATACTTTTGGATTCGGTTAACGTAATAGCCTTTAAAATTTTTATTTACCAAGATGCGACAACTCAGTGTCAAAGATTGTTGGGTTTGGTAAAGGTAGCAACGACCGATTTGTGAACCAACATTAAGTAACAAACCTCTCTTCTGATGCAAGTCAGCAAGATATTGACCCAGATCAGAACCCTTTGAACTCTTTACTAAAGTCACCCACTTTATCAAAGCTGTACGACAACTATTTAAAGTGGATTTTTGCTACCCTGGAACAGGACAGTAACGACCCTAGTTGTGATGACCAACTAGTTAAGCTTTGGTTCCAGCTCCACATTTCAAAAATTTCCAGTGCCATTTCCGAAGTCCCGGAGAGGCGCAGCCCCTTTGTTGCAACAGCTAGAACCTGAGAAAGTTTCTGTATTGTAAATCAAGCAGCTAGGACATTGTTCTTTTAGTCCAGTTTCCAGAACACATTGTTCCGTCTGGGAGGTACTACCAGGAGAGACCCCGTAGCGATGTTCCTGTATGCTAACTCTTAGTACGAGGTATGGCGGCGGAAAACTCATGTTAATGGGAAAAGCCATTGTATTTGTTTGTTCAATAGAGTGCAATATTTTGGCACAGCATGTTCGATATAAATCTATGGCTGGCGTGCCCCATTTCCTAAATATGATCTTTGTTATGCGTTGCGCAAGTGCCACTCTGGCGGAGCTTTCTTCCTTGACAAATGATCGGAGTCACAATTGTATTATCCCGAAATATGGTAAATCGACAGTTAATCCATAGTGAGGACCATGACAGCCGCAGATTTCGTACCTCCTTCTTTCCGGAGGTGAACACCCTACGCGGTTATTGCTCTGTGTAAGCAGGGTTTTTAATTTCAGTAGCCGGCTATAGCCATGTAATACATTTAATGAGGTAGTCAATACCTATAGATTGTATTGAAGAGGTTGCTGCGCGGGTTGATGTCCAGGTGCCCTACAAGCACGAATATTCTAGCATGGCACCTCAACCGATATTGCTGGCGACCCTTGCGAGATAGTATTCTGTGGGTTCGATTAGAGAACTTAAAGGTGTTGATGTATTAGAGAACTTGTTCGTCATGTGTGTGTCCATGGTACCCACGACACAGGAGAAAATCCTACTGTGGGGCTATGAGTGTAGAAAGCGTGTTCTGCGGTTTGTTAGCCACCAAATTCTATTGGTCTGATCAGATTTCTACCGGCAAATACCTGACAGTCATTCGCGGACGAATGTCGCCTCCATCGCTCGGACGGTAACGCACATATATATAACGACTCGTGCGCCGAGGCGTCCACGTCGTGTGACAAGTTTTGGTTTGTCTGCGCTGGTAGTGATAGATAACGCGATCGAAAACCTTATGAAACTAGCGAAAATCATCATTCCCATGATACTCCGCTGTAGGTGTCTGAACTTGGAACCATCTCTCACTAGAGTACTTGACGCCTGCGATTCTATCCTGATGATTGATCTGCCTGGTAAGAATGTAAAATTGTTCCAGGGATCCAAAATTACGCCTAAGTCTAGGGCCTTTTGTTTTAAGATAAGGATAGACTTCTCGATGTTTATTTTCCAGCCTAGGAATATTAGCGAGTGTAATGCAAGTTAGACGTGCTCGCGTAGCAAGGCTGGGTCCTGGGTTACCAAAAGGAAGTCGTCCAAATATATAAAAAATCGAACACCTTGCCTTCTCAAAAATTGATTGATCAAGTTTGATAGTAAGGCACGGGGCCTAGGAGAGTCCGAAAGACAGTCCTTTTTATATGCGTGGCCTAAATCAATGTTAGCAAACGTCCGAGTGTTCTTTTTTTTTTTTTTTTTTATTTGCAAATAAAAGCAAGCTCGATGAAGGCTAATTTGACCAACCCGTCGTGGGGTTGCAGAAAAACTGGTACACGTTGCACGCAGTTTTCATTTGCCTGAATGTACACATTCGCTGAGCCTTTTTCGGTTGAAAATTGCACTTGATGTACCGTCGCTCTTGGTCCGCGAGAACATTGACGACAATAAAAACTGGGAGAAGACCTCGCCAGTATGAATACACCTTGCTTTGACATCTTGTTAATTGTAGTGTTTGGTGATTAGAATAAGGCAAACCGCCTTGAATAGGATCCCGCAACCATTTAGAGGATGTAGGGCGGTGCCCGCATCAACTCTCGTTGGTGGCAATACAGGTGCAGTTGACGCACACGAAAGAGGTTTACTCGTTGAGTCAATACCTCGTTTTAGCATGATCTCTCTTATCCCGGCGGGAAATGGGAGAGTACGCACACGGCTCCTCGGAAAACCTTCGGTGAGGTATTCGGTATTCGGTAGCTTGCCTGAGTGACTTGGTTTTCGTACTACCTTTTCCTCGAAAGGAAGATATGTCAAGTATTCTCATGTGTCCTTAGAGTCCATATCTGTAAATGTTACCCGAAAGATTTTTGATTCTTTGCGGAGGTACCCGGATCGTTCTGCGGCGCAGATATGCGATCCTTACTCACCGTGAATTCATGCTGCCAGCTTTGTCTAGTTACGCTAAATAAGTAGTTTTAAAGTAGCGTTGACCACGGAGGTGGTATTATCCAGTGTGCCTTTTAAAGTTGGGATTCATGACAGCAGCTTGACAAACTCACGTCTGTATTGGACAAGCTCAGCTCAATAACCCAAACTAGGGGTATTCATAATATCACTAGCGTATTCCTTCTATTCATCATACTAGAACGTTCATTCTGTGGAAAAAGCTTAACCTAATTTTTGCATGCATATTATTATAATTTAATTAGCAGCTTCAGTTAAGCCGAAAAAAAAAAGAAAATATTTCTTTCATTTTGAAGCATTCGGCGTTATATTTAGCAAGTTTTCCTGAAGCGCGTGAAGTAGTAGGATCCTTGACATTAGTAAGCATGACTAGATTCAGGACAGGTGTCTTATCACAGCATTACCTATCGGTTGGTTAGCCGTTGAACGACCTTAAATCCTTAATAAAAAAGTAGCTACCAAAATAAGGATCCATAGAATCACTGTTAATGGTACTATTGGGTTATTAGAATAGTGTTTAGAAGACATTTAATGGAAGGGTACACCAACTATTTATAAAGTTGATCTAACTTACAGTTGCGATGCGAGCGCCCTGATTCATTGCATTTTAGTCTTCGCTTGAAAATTAGCTCGATTCGGAAGAAGAGCTTTGTATGGAGTATGTATTCGTAGGACTATAGCGCTCGTATTATTAGCCGCCGGTGCTTCACTTTAATTAAGCCGTTTCTCCGGTGACGTTTACTCTCGATGCAAGCGCAAGCGGACCGGTTCCACCTATCCCTGGGTTTTAGAGAAACGCCCAAACGGAGATAAAGACCCGTTAAGACGTTCAACACAAAAAGAAAACGTTTAAAATAACCATAATTTACATTGGGGAGTTCCCCAATGTGGGAATCTAGAGTTCTAGATTCCCATAGTGAAAAAAAAAAAACTTCTGTAAATCGTGTACTTTTACACAAATACAATTCAGCGAATAAGTAAAAACCAATAATTTAAACAGTCCGACATGGCGGTCAGAAAAAATAAAAATAAAGGGTACTCACCGCTTTTTATTATTTTATACTTTACCGAACGAAAAAATCGTTAAATCCTTATTTCAATTCAATTTCACTTTCGATTTTTAGTTTTTCTCATTTTTTCAATAATATATTATTTCAATATTTAATTTAGATTAATACCACAAAAATAGGTATAACTGCAAGCAAGACTAGCACAATATGGAGTCGGCCCAGTGCTCGTTGCTGAGCGAGCTGGCGACCGCCTCGGCCGAAAACAGAACAATGAAGTAAAAATGTTTCCCAATGCTAAACCTGCCTTAGGTGGCGCTAGTGTAGCAAAACTGCTATCCACCGGAAATGAACAAGTGATTGTTGCAGAAAACTAGATATAGAGGGCGCTGCGGACCGGATGTAAGTGACTAGCAACTGATGGAAACGGAAGCCTCTCTCATAATTATTAGGTCGAATAACGGTACAGTACTGTTTAATACTTACAAATAGCAATTAATTGCCGGAATATCAGTAGCAGAGTGGGGATTGCTTTATCATGGCAAATTATTTTAGCAACAAAAAGTAATTAAGTTCCTACATTAGGTAAGGTATTGAAAGGTATAAAAATTAATAGAGTAAAATAAAACAAAAATTACGTATATATGTTATTTATTGACAGTTTCTCTTCTTCTTACAGTCACATACAAAATTCATCCTGCATATACATGAAAAACAAATACCTCACCTCTAAATTGGTTGCAATAACATTTACATAGATCCGAAATAAGGGTTGGAAATGGTGAAGAGGAAGGAGGCTAAAACTCTGTATGGCGTCTGTCTGAGAATGTAAGAGGGACTGTAACAATTACACTAATCAACACCAAAACACTGTGTAAGCCATGGAAATAATAATAAACCATATTCATAAGTATACATTATAACGGTAGTTATAATATATAACACACTTGATGTATCGACACCTTTATTATTAAAAAAACAGTTGCATTCAGTGGCGTGTGCCTGGACCTCGTACTTAAAGGGGCCTCGCGAGGCCTCTTTGTAGGAGGCGGAGACATTTTCAGTGTCACCATCCAATGGAATCATGCAAAGGGGCCTCGCTGATAGGAGTTTGCCCACGTCTACTTGGTCCGCGATACGCCACTGCTTGCAATAGTCAACTACCACAATGTTTGAAACAACTTTTTCATGGTAAACTTGTTATAATTTATAGACATTCAGTCATGATTGAATTTCAATATACTGCGGGTTAATATAATTTTAAATCAAAATACCTTATCATGATCAGTGGGTATTATAATATAATTTATTGTTTTATATAAATTAAGAATATAGACTTGCATACACTGTTAACTAATTTTGTTAATCATAAAAACGATCATTCCATTAAAGGTCAAAAACTTTTGGTTACAAATGGTCGCTCATCAAACAACACCGTTTAAGCCATTTGGCAGAGTTTACAGGGGAGTGAAATAAAATAACTGCATAAATTATTCATTTCAAATCTTTATATTAGCAATTTTTTTAGTAATCAATTATTTATACATGAGTTGTGACGCTGATTCAGAATTTATTTATATTTTCACCTTATTCACGTTATATTATGAATTCAGTGGTGTAGCAGAAAATCGGAAATTTTCAACTTGAGCGATGTCGTTTGATAAGCGACGAAATGTAAAATTCTGAATATTATATTTTGAACTTCCAAGAACTTCGCGCGTTTGACATAGGTATAGCCTTAGCAAATAGATTAATATACAGCCTCAGATCAGAAAAAGAAGACCACGCCCTCCGCATCATTGCATTAAACCAAACTCTTACTTCTACGCATTTCACATAAACCTTAAATGCAATGATAATTTATATTCATGTACTTAACGACACTCGCATAATATTTTTAAGCGTTTTTCAACAACATAACTTCTTCGAGATTCCAGTACCGAACGCAATTTGCATTGTATGTCTTCTTTTTACCGTCTGAATCTACATCTCGACGATACCTAACGGATATGTACAAAAGAATCAAGTTAAACGTAACATGCGCCAACGAACCACCTAGTTACATTATAAACGTACAAAATGAGTGCTACTCACTATTGATTACATTTTAAGGTGGGCATTCACGTTACGACGGTCGCGTGGACTGTCGCACGAACTACGGTCGTATGCGATAAATTCGATCGTGAATGGCTTGGTCCTAAGGCGGACTGTACGACCAAGCCATTCACGATCGACATTGTCGCATACGACCGTAGTTCGTGCGACAGTCCCTTCGACCGTTGTAACGTGAATGCCCACCTTTACACATACAAGGAACATCTAAGTTTAGCGTCAACTCCACTATCTTCATCGACAGTGAAAATATTGGATGAACGACACTAACAATTTGACTTTTCCAGTCAACATAATTGACAGAAAGTGTCATTACTGGAAAACAAGTACTGTTTAAACCTAACAATCTGTTGTATATGAATTGACCTAATTTTTTATTTACATTAAGTTCTTAACATTCTGTAATTAAATGCCATTACGCTACGTGTTTGAATAAATACGTTCTATACACGCCCATATAATATAATGAGAAATACGCGAGTTTTCCTTAGTATCATAAGATTCGAAATATCAAAGGAAGCAGACACACCGAACATTGAGATACTATACTTCACATCAAACAGGCACCGTTGCAGTTGGTCGCAGTTCGATGTTCTCGTACACATTAAAGATATCAAGGCAACATTATTGTTGAGTTCGCATGTCACAATAGTTACATAGTCAAAGATTTTAAATAGTTTTAGGGTGCGTTCCATTAGACGTTCACAAAGCGCACGCTCACGACCGCTGTTTTTCCGTTCCATTAGCTTGTGAGCTTAACTGACGTATTCTATACTGGAACGATCACTTCGACCCACCTTGTTAGATGGGTCGTCGTGAGCGTTGCGTGGGCTTAAGTCATGACGTTACTCATGACGTATTCGCCGCGACCACAACGACCGCGGTCGTCTTATGGAACGACATTCTGGGCGTTTAGGGCTTTGTGAGCGTCACCTGGAACGCGCCCATAGTCAAAGATTTTAAATAGTTTTAGAGGGTCAATAGCACTACCTTAACAACCCTTAACAACATCAAATAGAACATGTCATCAATATTTAAAACCATAATTGTTGATGTTTTTAAATTAACAAATTCCCAATAACATTACATCAATACATTACATTTTTAATAATCACATCATGTCCTTTGTATACTTAGGTGTTGTGACTAAGAGTTAGCATGCTATAATTTTGTTATTATATTATCACGGAATTGTTACATTTAATATATAACGGGTACAGCTATATGCGGTTTCTCATTGTTTTTTTATAATATTCATATTTCGCCGTGACTACGATCCGTGTAGCTGGGTCGAAATGGCCAAAAATAATTTAAAAATCGCACATCGTTAGTACCCGTTGGATACTAAAACGTTAGCATGCTATAACCATTAAACACGCAGAAGTAACACATACCGAACATAATATTAATCGGGTCCCCAGCATGGTAATGTGACAAGATATTTGCTCAACTATCACTAAATATTTGTCTTTACAAATATGCATGCTGAGTATTACAATAATCAAAGTTTCTCATTTGAAAGTTATGGTAATTTGTGACTTTTTAATAACATTATCTAAGATAAAGTAACTTGTAATATTTATTGGTCTTTTGACCTTATCGACACTTAACAAATAGTTACATATGTATTGTCATTGTAATTTTATTATGAAGAAATCATACTATTTTGATATGTTTTCATTTTTATTTCATTATAATAAAAATTTAATGTTTATATGAATAGTTATTTTTGGGATCCTGTATGTTATTGATCCTGTACATTATCATGAATCTCATTAAAATATTACAAAAAATATCAAACGTTACTTCAATTTGTGCTTCATTAGCAAAATAATCACAAAATTAAAATGTTTACCATTAAGTTTTCTTATTATTGATATTATTTTGTGCAATATAAAAGTTTCGGCTACTGGGTATTAAAATAAAAAAATATACTGATAAATTAATTGTCTAAACTCAATATCTATACTATCATCTAAAAAGTTAAAAAAAAAACAACTAAATACTAAAATATTTGTGTAAAACGGTCTCACTCGTCTAATCACATGAAAAACTTAAAACTTGTACTTATCTTTTTGTTTCTCATATTCAATTTACGACAGCATTAATAAATAAAATATTCTTGTAATGTTTTATGTACAAGTTGTGAATGACTTATTTTTAAAATTATCCATTATTATAACAGCAATACCTTGATTAAAATTTTAAGTTTTGTTATTCATACTAAAATGTGTATGAATAGCAAAAAACTAAATTTATTTAAAATATTTGGCTATAACGTGAGGTCAAGTCATGAAAAAAGGTCTATATGATGCTCTAGTTATTTACCTTTCCCTTTTTCTATTTATTAACTAAACTACTTTCGAAACTGTTGTCTAACACTTGTTCAGTTAGGTTAAGATTAGTTAAAATTTTGTACAAAAATAAATATGCACACTTTAACAAATAAGCGTATTCTATTTTAGGAACAAAAGGAGAATAAACATTAAATTTATTATTAGAATTACTGCGTTACATTAGTATATGCATAGTATTATTATAAACTAAACTTGGTACATGATAATACTACCTTATAGGTACTTTAAAAGTTTAAACATAATTTGATTCATGTCACCCAGTGCTAAGAGACAGACATTTAAAATAGCGTCCGTCACGATATCGTCCGACAGAATCCGATTTGGAATTGTTTACCTTGTAACAAATAATTTTAAAATATGAAGGCTACTCGTCAGCTCTTGCATGAAGCAGTATTTGCTTTTCAGTGGAAGTTAGTGTTTGTGACTCATCTTATATGAGGCAACCAAAATAGTCCTCCTAAGTAGAAACAACTCTGTTATTGAGTTCTGATAGAACTTTTTTGGAGTTTACTCTTTAAGAATCGATTTGCATATATAATCTCGGTATGAGAAAAATGTGAGGAGTAAAATCTACTGATGAATGACCTCGTTAGGTTTTTTTATTGAGTATAACGCCATCTAGTGAAAACTTTAGAACTATTTTATCAGTACGCGTGGATGGTATGCATAGGTTTAGTGATTACGTTCCACCGAAATCTCAAAGGTATTTAAAATAGTAAATCGTTAAGATAAATAGTTACAATATTAATATTTTAATACGTACTTATATATTAGACATATTTTTTCAAAATGAACCGTGAATTGGTATTAATTATTTCTTTAGTGTGGGAGTTTGGCGCCATCTATTTTAAATGCGAGTAAACTCCAGCTGTACGTCGGAGCTGACACACACATTCTGTGTGTCAGCTCCGACGTACATACGAATGTGAACAGTAATCACACCCTTCGACCGAAAAGTAAGTAATGTTTTACGCTAGAAACATACGTAGCTGCGATGTAATTAAACTAGTTCTACCACCTCATAAGTTGTAGAAACCTGAAACATATTTCAGGTTCGTAACAGTTATCAAGGATACATAGACCGACATCGTATGGGACGACCATTGTGTTAAATATATACATTTCTCAATATATACTTTGTAAATGTTCACTGAACAAGTAGTAATTACAGAGATCTAGAAAAACACTTAAGTTTGCGCACACAGATAAAAGTTGTTGCTGTAAACACTACAGAAGTTGTCTACGAAAGAATACACACTCAAAGCGTTTCTACTATAATTACACCATTACGCAACGCAATCATCGCTTTACAAAGTTTACAATTATTTTCCTTCCATATCACGTTTAAAATGTATTGCTTAACCACAACAATTAGGCGCATAAAACAAAAGTGGTTCAATACCCCGCATCTCGGTTTTTACCCCGCGCATCCCCTAGTGACGTGCAGTCGTGTATCGTCTAGGTGTTTACGTTAGCCAACACGTGTTTAATGTTATTTCGTTATAATGTTAGTTTAATGAGTGATTGTTGAATTTTTGAAGTTATTATTAAATTAGTTGATTATTCGTCAATAAACCTCAAAATGGGTAGAAACAAGACTATTCGTGGTGGAGAAAGGACTCTTACATTCAAAATATGATTTTTTTTTGTTAAAAAAATGACTGATGCCTGAGAAGAATAATAATAATACTAATAATATTATTAAGAGACTGATGCCTGTTGCAGCACACATTCGACTTTCGACTTTGGAGGCAGGAGTACTGAGTCCAATACTCTTGTCTAACAAGAGAAGACACCCACAAAAAAAACACACATAACACATAAAAAAAGAAAAAAAATCCATGTCTGCGAATATATTAAACATATGAAATTGCTTTATTAAATACTCGATTATTGAAAAAACACCACTATGGTGTATGTTTTAATAATGGTATACCTACATGCTTTTGGTATTTGATATTAGAATATACTTCGTATCGGGATGGGAAATCCCTAGTTCTAATGTCGTTTCAACTGTCGTGCGCCTAATTGTTTTGGTCGAGTAGTAGTTACATTTTTTACAGTACAATCGCGATCCATACAAAATCTCACAAGCCGCCACAAATTATTCATTTTAAAACCGCTCGAAGCGTTACCATTATCACAAACTAAAATTACGTACAATATTAATTTAGCGATCACTCTGAACATTTTACAGTGAAACGGTGTCGTCCAAGCGATCGTAAGATCATACATGTGTCAAACGTCATATCAACAGCTGTTACTACAACTACATTACAATATAGCACAATAACACCCGGAGGCTACGAGGTAACCGAACAATTGACTTGACTATTTCTATAACTTACTCATGTTCCTTTAGAATACGATTGAGCCAATGATTTGTATTTCATTTTTTTAATCCGATTAAATTAGCAGCAAACGAGTGTGCATTCCACCTGACGATAAGTGGTCACTGGCTTCCATGAATCTGTAAGCAACTTCACATAGAACAGATCTATCAGAAGTCAATTACAAATGCGCCGCCACTCCCGAGTTCTAAGATGATCGCTTCATACAAAAGTGAGTCGGCAACCACAGAAATTGTTTGGAACTTAGTACTAAGGTAACTCCGAGTGTTATCGGCTGAACAAACACGTCCTCGCCTCACTAGAGGCCTAAGGTCAGTACATTAAATGTTTAGTACGTCAGTACAGTTACTTAGTAATACTATGTTACCTGGTTGAGATTACTTTAGCTTTGGGCAAGTCCTGTGTAGTCCGCTGAGGCAGCTCAGCTGCAGCCTTCCTTCGCGTTCGGCGTCTCGTCGCCCTTACTGTCGAGGTCCGTCTTCGATGGACCCGCTTGGGGGTTATCTGGGTCTGAAACACATAACACACAAAAAAGATTATTATTAATTCTGAGAGAAGACCCGTGCCCAGCAGTGGAACAATAATAGGTTGACGACAACGACGACAAATAAGAATCGTCGATAAATACTTTACAATTATGAAATGGCAACTGTTATAATATTTCATAAACACAAACAAAAGTATTGAATCGAAATATTGTTTCTTTTTTTCTTCTAAATGATGGACGTATTTTTACAATTAATTATCACTGCCTTACGTTTGGATCCCTTAAAGGAAACCGACATATAGATACTCGAGAATTCTCTAGAAAAAAAGTTGTAAGTGTGTTTGAAGTCTATTTTGCACTTAGCCAGCGCATTGGAATATGACCTGTAACTCTCATTCTGAGAAGACCCGTGCCCAGCAGAGGGATACTAATAGGCTGACGAAGAACCGTTACAATAACTGTGCGTCAGAAATGAAAAATATGTTAATAAGTGTTTTGAGAATGTAAAGTTTCATGTAAATCATGGATATCTTGAGTCAATTAAATCAGCATTGGAGATTTACAAGAGTTTGAAGTTATACCAGTTAAAAAAATTGTGTGTCAGCTCCGATGCACGACTGGAGTTTACTACTTAAGTCCGATTGTCTAAACAGACGCAAAGAGTTTATTTAACTGAAAAAATATTAATACCATATGAAATGGTAAATTAACAAATTAATATAAAAAAAAAACACACTAACAATATTAATTAATGATATTTATAATAAAAACAGCAATATAGGTACGTCGACACTTTTAAAGTTAAGTTAAGCCAGAAGTAATTCAGAACACAAAACGTTTAACACATTATATCCATTATAATCCATAAATAGTTGCCACATAATAAAAAATACATTAATTACGAACCAAAAAATATTTTACCGCGTATTACGAAATTAGTAATCTAAGAACGAGTTTATGTTTTATCAAAACAATCACTGTTTACGTCCATAATTTCAAAGAACATTACAAGTTACGGCCGTAGAGGAAAACGTAAGCGTCCAATGTAAATTGTAATGTATGGGGAAAAATAATAACAATTATTGTTTTGCGAAAACATAATATGCTAAGGTACAAGGTGTTTAGTATTTACAAAGGGTACTATTAAAACACACTACGGTGCTTGTTCCTAAACAAATACAGTAACTTTACGGCATACCTACAATTTGTTTTACGCATGGTTGAACGTCGACTACGTGGTAAACTTACGGCGCCACATTTACGTTTTTGCAAATAAAGTTAATTATTTGGCAATTCCACGAATGAATCAATTGTTCTAACAAAGTTAATTTCAACTCAAAGAATAATAGCGCGATGTTATTAACGTTAATTATTTACTAACTTTATCGGTTATTTGAGTAAAGTTGAATCTTGAGAGATTGTTTATCTTAAAGACATGAACGTTACAGCTGTATTAAAAATATTACATCGTAGATTTTAATACGATGTAATTATTTTATTGCTAAGTTATTCCCGCTATCCCTATGAAGTCGGGGAGTAGAATACGCCTAGGGTATCCCCTGCCTGTCATAAGAGGCGACTAAAAAGGGAGCTCCAGGGTTGCGGGCGGCTCGAGAGGAAGCTCGAACCACCCATCCAGCAACCCCGAGAAGGACGGCGGCATGTGTGGCTGCATGTTGCCATGTGTGAGTGCAGGGGGACAGCTATATGTCTCCCAAGAGATGAGCCCATGAAAGGTGCTGTGTTAGGGGGCACCGGGGCGTTCCATTGGAGATCCCGGGGTCGCGTACAAGCGCTGAGGAAGGCCACCGAAGAGGTTTAAGTGGGTAAAAATCCTACATAACCCGGAGTCTCTCCCAAGGCTCCGGCGTACCTTTTGAAGGTTTTTTCCCCGTCAACAAAAAAAAAATAGGTATTCTACGTCATAAAATCCAACTGGTAAATTTTACGTGAAACAAACAGGTAGGTAGGTAGTAATATTAATCGGCATCTTTTTATTGGAGATCTAAAATTGACCTATACAATAAATAAGTTAGTGTAGTGTTTGTTACAGTTATCAGAAAATTACAAGATAATGAGGTATGTAATAATTTATTTCGATCTTTATTACGTCGAAACGATAACTTTTTGACCAAAATGAATGCTATGAGTGTAGAAAGCGTGTTTTTTTTAATGTGTAAGAAACAACGCTTATTATAATTCAATGAATCCTCAATTCGAAACCGTCATCATGACGTAGACAGATGCTGGAATAGCGCCAATTACTAACCACAACATGAAAACAACGCTGACGTCTTCAATATTAAGAAAATTATTAAAATGGAAAGATCAAAACTTCCCTAAAATTGAGCACTCAATAATTAATGAAAGCCTCAGTGACGATCCTGACATTGAAAGAGAACGCAGAGGACTGGCCATTCGGTGCAATATGGTGGCCCGCAGGTTCGCTAAATGCTCCAAGGATGTAAAAACCACACTCCGAGCGTATGCTCAGTCATTTTACACCTGCAGCCTGTGGGCCAGTCATACGCAGCGAGCTATGAGTGCTTTTAGAGTGCAATATAACAATGCTTTCAGGATACTGATGGGACTGCCTTGGTACTGTAGCGCATCGGCGATGTTCGCGGAACTCGAGTAAGTGGCTTTGCAGCTATACTACGCAACAGAGCCGCGTCTATGATGTGCAGGGTGCGGGACAGTCCCAACAGATACCTGAGAGTAATTGTCTCACAAATAGAAAGTCCCATATGGAGGCATTGGAACGACTTACATATAATCAGACTGTAAATAAATTACTAACATAGAATTTTAAGTACCACACTAACACTATGGATGTAAATCTGATTTAAATAAATATAATAATAATAATAATATGATATTGCAGTAAGAAGAAAAATAACAAGGAACAGAAAAAATAGTGAGGAGTTAAGGAAATGTTACATATCAAATACATGTCAGGATTTAGAGAAGTTAATATACCATGTGATTTTTTCTTTATATGTATTCCTATCGTTTTCCCGACGTTAAAATAACAGTGCTGTTGAATAATAGTGGCATTGATGAAATTGAGAATGGCATAAATCACTGCTTGGATAATGGTACAACTCAATACAATAATGATAATACTCATAGACGATAATTTAACAAAAATCAGGTGCCAATTAGACGATTCTTTTTGTTTTAATTTTTTTTATACCTTAAGTTTAAAAAATAAAAATATTTATAAGGCCATTAACCACGATGTAGTTAATGCAACAAGTTTTCAATTCTAGACTATTTTTGAAAAAAACTCAAGCTTTATACCCTTTACATCAATTTTGAGTTATCTCTTTAAAAAAATGATAAATTTTGAAATGTTGTTCACGGTTATTCACGCAAAACAAAAAACATATATATATATATATATATATTAAAGGCATTATGTGAGGTGATGCAACCGACCACTGATAAAAAAATATTATGACAAATTTTGTCATATATTTAATACAGACTACTTTTACTTCAACAAGTATACACGGTACATTGTTTTGAGAGTTTACAGCATACATCATTCATATAGCGATGTAGACGGTGATCGCGAGATGTTTGGATACGTTACGTTTTACGTCATGGACGGCGTAACGAATTGTGCAAGCCATCCGCCGGGTTACATGTTCGTTGTAGAAAGTGGTGGTGAATCATTTTTATTATTTAATACTGTCAAAATTATCTTTTTAAGTTTCAGTTTTGAATATTATGTTTTTAAAGCAGTCATTCATTTTTGTTTTGAATTTAGAATCATATTTTATTCAGGTATCGTTTTTGTAAGAGTACATTAAGTTATTGCGATATTAAAATAAAAGTACTGATTTGTGACAGCTGTATCCATGGGTTTTTCCTCAACCAGCAATTTCAGACTATTTTAGAAAAATGCCTCTCTGTCTAAAATGAATTAATATCTCAGAAGCCCCTTTACAAATCTTTACTTTTTTACTTTACCATTTTACTAGACTTATTTCTATTGATACTAGCAATAGAAATAAGCCAACTAAAAATCTTCCCAAGGGGATCGAAATCCCATCTCATGTATCGCTATCAACCACTTTGGAAATCCCTGGCCTAAACTATATTCATAGTGAAATCAACCATATATTTTTTCTATCGCAATTCTATCGAGATCTTTACAAAGACATTATTTTATTACTGAAATTCTTCTGAACAATTTCGACATGTAAGCGTTCTTATAACAACATTAACATCAGTACAAGCAAAGGAGATTCTTTTACAAAGATAACAAGCCCGAATTGTGAAAAAAAAAACATGTCTGAATTCTTTTATCGATCCGTTGTTTGTAGCCAAAAGCAGTAACGAGGGTGGTTATCCATGCGGACGTATGGCTTTCTGCTCACTGTAGGTATATGGAGCCCTTATTTTTACACGTGCTTAAGCACAGGATAAAATGCTTTGACGTTAAACTGGTTATGGCCAGTTAATGATAGGTGTGACTGAACAATCACCGTTAACTTATTACTGATAATCTAATGAGCACGTGTTTCCTCTCAATACGCGAAAGGTTAAAGTACAGAAAAATATCCACAATATTTTATGTAACATAAAAAAACGGAGTCTTATAGGGATACTAGAGTACTGCTACCGGCAAGGTAGCACCGCCAGAAATTTCTAACGAAAACCAGTTTTGTACCTATCGATAGAAGGGGTTGCCGGCTCACTTTCATATAAGGTGACTAATTATCTTAGCCCTCAGGACTAACGTGTCTGTGATTGACACTTGACACTTGTCTTATAGATATCTGTTGGCGGCAGTATCTACAATAGCATCTGGTGGACTGGATGATTGGTGGTTATTTTAATCAGATGAAAAAACATGATTCGAAAAATCTGAGATGGATTCCGACTCTGAAATACATGTAGCAGACATCGTACGTTTTTAAATATGAAAAAGTACAAATAACCATCAATATCAATATGTGTGGGTTGAAAACAATAAGATGTCTCCAAAATAAGGAAGGAAATAATGCTATTAAATCTACCACGAAAACGATTAGGTACGTGTTATTTGTCCTATCATTCATTTTTAACCGACTGCTATGATCCTACTTCATTTCTTATTAGGAGTAAATGCAATAAAATAAATAGCGATAATATTTTATTCCATTAAAATGGCTGCCCAATATATATTCACATTCATCTTGCATTAAGATTTGACATCACATTAATTTTACGACGCATAATAATATACTTAATCATAGATTGGAATGGCGATGATGCAATCACATGTACGAGGAGTTCATAAGGATGTATCTGTCGTTGTTGCTTGTTTTTCTTTTACGCTGAAACTACCTGTCGGATTCCTCTCAAATATACACACCCTTGGTTTATGCCACAGAGGATCATTGCTACCGTTCATCATCATCAGATAATCTTTACCGTCGGAAAGATGAACGAAGCGGACAAAGCCGCGGGAATAACCTTGTATATCATATATCATACAAGTGCGCAATTCATCAAAAGTAAATAACCTCTTTATCAGTCAGTCAAACGAACCGTTGCCTCACGGAACATCCTTCCGCAGACGGTAGCGCCTATCGGACACGCAGGCCTATTTATCACCACTCGACACGTGTTTTAGTTCAATATATTGTGGAGATAACAATATTAATCGTACCGTCATTTGAACTATGTAGGAGGACAGGCGAGACTGCTTTGTGACTTATGAATAGGACTGGTAGGTCTGCGGTTTTGTACACGTTTAGAAGATAGATGAGGGTAGAGTAGATAGACTAGACATTTTGACTTTGATTGCAATACAAAACTAGCGGATTCCGGACCTTTGTTTGGGCGTTTGAACAGCTTAAAATAAATGGTGAAAAAAAACTTTACAAAGGGAAGATCCTGTTAGCTTAGGAGAGAGGAAGCTTAGGATCTCCTATTTCCAAACTTTTGCCTCCCTGAAAGTAACATACATATATATACTTAAAGTACTCGCATTTAGATCGTGAGGCTGGGCCTTATGTCCTCAGTCCCCTACTAATGAAATGATAATTTAAAATAATTCGAATAATTCATGCGTTCAACCCTCCTAGTAACACAGCCTGCCGCACCTATCCACAGTTATCTTCTCCGTAGATCGTGTTGACAACGCAAACAGCCCTTCTATCAATCGATCGATTGCTAATCGCCTGTGTCACCTACATATCGCTATCGGCCTAGACAGATTAGATATGTATATTTTAATCAGTTTATTGCCTATTAACATTCAGATTTATGTCATAGCTGTACGTCAATGAGATAAAGCGTAATAGGCGGTGTCGTCATTCCAGGACATACCGCCGCACAATACGCAGATGCCGTAAAAATTCTACACGCTATAATCACCCATAAATCAAAACCCTAACGGCAATTATCCAGTATACAGCCTGAGTACAATGCTCACTGGGTTACTGCAAGTATAATTGTGCTTAGCGAATAATTATATCTCATTACAGTCGCATAGTATTTACGACGCAGTTTTATCACATTCGATCCGATAAACGATATCAGCGATCGAACATCATATAAGAGAACAAAGGAAAATTAAATGTTGAAGGAAGAAATAACAATGCGAGAAAGTAGTAAGGCTTTAAGTGATTACAGACATGAGAATGTACAGTAATTACAAGTTAAAAATAAAACATGGAATAGCAACCAGAAGGATAAAGTAATATGGATGATTTATGAGGAACTATTTAAAATTCACTTTGTGTAATCCTATACTATTGCAGTAGCAATTCATTTTAATGTTAAGAGAAACTCTTCTGTACAAGTAAGCATTGATGGCGAGCGGTTCTTTATTCGTTTTAAGCCAAGGACGTTTTAACTCTCAAGTAATCAACCAACATAAGGTTAGCCGAAAATCTCGATAGCTACATCTATGCCATAAAATAACTTTAAATGTAGTCATATATGAAAAAATATTCACGATGTTGATAATAGGATTTCAATTCCTAATACCTATACTAAATTGAATAAATTCAACAAAGTCTATTTCAACAAGGATTAGGATTTACCGACGGTACAATTATTGCGCAAGTCACAAGCCACGTTATTATCCGAATATTATAACATTTCCGAGATGATCCACGTGTAATAATAGATCCTGAAGATTATGATTTCACTTTATATTAGTCTAATACGGTTTCTTTTCGTTATTAAGGATTTACCGTTAAATGGGAAAATATCTTTGGTTCCATCCAAATAAGTGTAATAGGAATGTTACTGACAGATTTCCAGACTTTCAGTCGTGGATTGGCTGTCGGCTAGAAATGTCAGAACTAATTATGGAAATCATATGGAAATGTACGGAACATTTTCATGACAAAATAATGTTAGAAGACCATAGAAGCATAGAGTAATCTAATTCAAGTCTATTATACTGTATTATAATGAAATAGTTAAAATAGCGTCCACCTCACGTAGCTGAATTTCAATAAATTGCGCAAATAAATGTAGATCATTCCAGAGTTATCAGCAACCATTGTACTTTATATGCACGTTTCCCCATAGCAATTTTAAAATCAGCAGAGCGTGTTGTTATCGCAGAAGGTCGGGCGTGGACGCGGTATGACGCAACTCGATGGATTATAAAGATCTACCGGCACTCCAACGGCGCGGTGCACCCATTGTATGGGTATTAGTGATATGCAATAAATATTTATACATTAACGTAGTATTTTAATGCTTATACTGAGATAACTGCGATGAGCAAGTCTATTTAAATCATTTGTTTTAGGATAATCTGACCCTCATGACCAACTTTTGCTGTGAAACGTATGGCGTTACTGTGGTTCAAATGCTACATTTCATGAGTTGACAGATTAAACCCTCTATAAGTGCCTGATCTGATAAGTTATTGCAGGACTCTGCTGCATGATAAATTCTGTAATGTCTAACAATTTCGATACATCAAAATTTCTTATTGTATGAACATGAAACCGTAAATATGTCTTTTCTACTATATCATTAACTACTGTGACTATTAACGTTGTTTTCACGTCAGTCATATTAGTATAACTTAAATAAAAAAACTTGGATGCGGTTTAATTTTCGTTTGAAATTGACTTTTTAGGCACATTCTTTGCGTTTATTTTTTTGTCTTAACAAATTATAAAGGTCACACAATGGCAGTCGTGGTAAAATCTAGAGAGAATAAGTAAGTTAAAGAACAGGAAAACTTACATCCACTGCATTGTCTCGGAAAACAATGTCACGAGGTAAGCTGAGAATGGCTTATCTTTATTTTACTTTCCATTTTCAATGACTCTTCGTAGTATTTTTGGTTGATAGTGATTCAGAAACACTTAAACCAAGATTGCTAATTCTTGCTACTTGAAAAGATTAATCATTAGTAATTAGAAAGCGACTGTTTAGGTAATAGAATTGCGAATAAACTTGTTTTTTTTTTATCTGACTGAAGTAGCAAACGAGTATGCAGTCCTTGGACACTTGTAATCAACTTCATACAAAACATGGGTTCCATCTGAAGTCAATCACAGATGAGTTTTTTATGTTATTTGCGATATGTACTTTTTTAGTTACAAATAGGATGATCACGTGAATCCTAGTCAAGGTTCTTAAATTTCTTTCCTCTAGAAAAGTATAAAAACGGTCGCTCAGATAAGATTGACTAACATTTTTAGCATATTTAATAATAAATATACTTTTTCTTTGTCTTCGCCTTTTCCAATTACTCAGGGTCGTCTTTTCTAATAATTCCACGCCACTATATTTCGTTTTATTCTTTTAAGTACTTTATCATTTTTAGATAACTTTTCAATATTATTTGTTATTGCCGACACCATTTAAATCATTTATTAGCTCTATTCTTTCAGTTTAGTAATGTATCATTGAACAAATTCAATTAAAACGTTTGGAACCAACGAGTCTGTTTTGGGGCCGTATATGACAAACAGCGGACAAAGCATTTAGAGCGGAACAAATATTTGTCAGCAAACTAACAATTGAGCTTACGGGATATACCGTATTATGTATATACACATAATATTATGGCACACACTCGTCCAAAATAGTCCAAATAAAGTTCATTTAAACCAAACTATTCCAGGGATAATCTCCCAAATACCTTGAGACGTGTAAGAAGATTACTATCTGGAATTTATGTGCTAGGAAATTATTCGAGCAAATTTTATTATTTCGTGTTAAATACAATTAAAGATAAATTAAGGCGGTTTACTTATTTGAAGATTAGAAATTGTTAGTACTAAACTCTACAAGAGATTAGAGCGCGTATTTATTCACAGGTCACATATGGAACAAATTCCTGAGACTGCCAACGTAGTGTAATATTCACATAGTTCTAAAATATTTATAACGTAAGCAGTTATGTTGTAGTAAATAGCTTTGAGTCTCATAGAAATTCAGTCCATTAGCAAGCGAGCGTAAATCGTAGTAGGCTCCGATCGCGATAACCCCCATCACCATTCCCAAGGTTAATTTGTAAAATGGTGAGGTGAGGGTGAGATAAAAATCAGGTTACATTTACTGTGGTCTGACCACTTAATGGTGCTTTGAAGGACAAAGTGTCTGTTCTTTTGCTCAAGCCTGTTAGGACTTGTAGAATATTGAACTAATCGTATCCAAAAAAGTATATTTCCAAGGTTTCATTATTTGCGGATACAACAAAATCTAAATTGAAAACGCTAATAATTCCTGGTCTGTTTATCCACAAGTATAAAAATAATTTGTGGATATAAAATACGGGGAAAAGGAAAATAAGAATCACTAATTGTTTCTCGAAGAAACAATGGAGAAACCTAACGTAAATATAATGAAAACATTCCAAAAAGAAATTACTCTTGAGCAACAATTTATTTCAATGTATCGAGTAGGTATAAAATAAGGAGCACCAAGTTAATGTTCAAAGGCCACTAGGTATCTAAATCTTGATATATTTTCTATGTATTTTAAGACATTTCTAGTAAAACTTTTGAGTAGTAAATATATGAAGGTGGTAGAATCCTGTATAGATAGATTCCGGAGGCTCCACCGCACACCAACACCACACCTATTTCTGCTTAATAACAGCAGTGTTAAGTGCTGTAGTTGTAATAAGACTACTTATCTGACACGTTCCGACTTAGTCCTCGAAGTAGCAACGTATCTGTGGCCAACCTCAGAATAGACTAACATAAGTTTTATAACGGTTAATGGGCTGTAGCGCGTGCCAAGGAAATGGGCATACAGACATAGATACGTTCGAAAAACATTACATTACAGTCGTCATACTAATATTATAAAGGCGAAAGTTTGTGAGTGTGTATGTTTGTTACTCCTTCACTTCTAAACGGCTGGAACGAGTTTCGTAAAATTTGGTAGAGAGTTAGCTGACACTCTGGATTAAAATATAAACTACCTTATATTGAAGGAAAATGTCTTATTCCCACGGGACAATCGATACATCGATTTTAACGCGGGCGAAGCTACGGGGTTCAGCTAGTAAAATATAAAAACGAACTCACCCGTGGTGACCAGCTGCTGCAGCCGCGACGGCAGGTCCGCCGTGGTCATCTCCGCGCCCGCCGGGTGCAGGATGTCCGGCATCGCGTTCCGCCTGCCCGTCCTGCCGGTCTCGAGGAACTCCCGCGGCACCTCCTCGTTATTCCTGTCCTGCATTATTGCCATCATTCTCCGTACTGAAATGAGGTCACGGGAGATTTTATGTCACCGTTTGCTCCATATTACGCTTCGTGTGTAAGGGCTTTGTGATAGGGTAACACGTAATGAGGGTCAATTTACAGTGTTCATATTTCTTATAGGAAAAAAAATTTTTCTGCGAAACTCAAAACGACATTTTCTTTTAGTTCAGTTAAGTACTACAGTATACGCGCTACGAGTTTGCACTACTTTATTTATCGTATATAATCCATTTTTTCTTTTCGAATTCCTGTAAATATAAGGCGAACATACATGCTACACTAAATAAATATATGCGTACCCTGGTATCATAGAAACAACAAATATCTAATTAATATGACATCATCGTCAATTAACTAATTACTTTAATAATGTTAAGTAATAGTTTATCGCGATAAAACATCCGATACGATAATTATGAAATAAATACTGAGTACTAGTATCTAGGGATCTTGTATCCGAAAGTTACGCACAGTAGGTACCTTGGTAATTTGTCCAAGTGTCAATTTGTATTGATCGATAGCATTACGGCAACCTGTGTAATGTGTATGTAGTAGTGATGTAAGGAATGTCGTTATTTGACATTCATTACGAATGCGATTGTTGTTCTTTTTTCAGTTTTCAGTATAGGGTTCCGGATATATAAAACTGGTAATGCTTTATTTAGGTCGACAAACTGCAGTTTGATGTCAATTTGGATAGATTTGAGGACCTTTTTTGGAAAGCTATGCACAGTGCCGGATTAAGCCAGCGCTGGGCCTGTAGCATATTCTGACAGGAGGCCCATAGTTTGCCTTAAGTAAGGGTATTAAAGAAAACAAAGCTGTTACTAGTAATCCTTTCTAGACTTAATCTGGAAAAATTTAGAGATGACACTTTCTTCTTCTTTCAGTTTAAGGTTTTTAGGATAGCAAAGATAGTAAAATATAAACAGCAGGTAGGTGATGGGTCCCTCTAGTCGCGAGGCCCGTAGCATTTGCTACTCTTGCTATATGGCTAATCCGGCACAGGCCATGCAATTCGCAAAACATTCGCACCATTTTTTTCGAATGTGAATATCGAAAACATGCAAATATTCGCGAATTCGAATAGTCGTGACATCACTAGTATGTAAGTACATTGTTCAATTCCGGACGCGGCCATCGGCAGTCTACATCTACATGAATGTACATTCACATCGAAAACACGACATATAGATTTCAAATAATTAATTCCTAGGTAACTAATGGTCTATTGTAGTTTGAAGTAAATTTCTACCTGGTATCCATTATACTTTTTTTATCAATATCCATATAAAATATTTTTGATAAGGACCATTTTCCGTCCATCGCGATTACTAAAAGTTTGGTATTCAGACTATTATTAAAAGCCTTTTGTACTTAAATATATGTATTTCATACATTAGGTTTGTGCCATAAATATGATATAATAGAGATTCATGCTGAAAGTTGTGTTTTTTGATCTTTTGCCATTTTTTATTTTATGAAACGACGCTTGTATACCAGTAATAATTCATATTAGTTCATGGAATGCTTTATGAATAATGGCCTCATTTTATTTAAGGCGCACAAATTTTGTTTATGTTTTTTCTGACGACATTTATTCACGGCTTTACCTGCATGGTACATAGGTATACGTTCATGATAATATAGCATTTTTGAGATAAAATTTACTCTATCTAGAAAGCCGTTCCTATAAAAACCTTGCCGTAATTCAGGTGTTTCCTAGTCTCTTTTTTCATTTTATAAGTCTTTTCAGAAAGTCAACTTATATGTATGTTGTCTGGCAATCATTTTTTTTTAATTAGCAGTTTTAAAAACTTGTGATAATAGATCTATAAAACATTTTGTTTCCAGTCTATTTCTGAGCAGCACCAAGGTTGTTACAATACCTTTCACCTATCAAATATCATCATGGAAGGGCGAATCCATCAGCAGCTAAGTGCTAAAGCGTGTTATTTGGACGCCCTGTGACGCTGCGGATTAAACGGAACACGCCAAATGAGAATAGTGTTCTAAGGGATGTATGAAGTAAAAGACTAACGTATATAAATGATCATAAACGATACAGAATAGAAATATACAGGCATTTTTATAAGACTGAGGTAGCAAACGAGCGTCCAGTCGACTTGATGTTAAGAGGTGAGGTTGGACATGGACATATGTAATCTGTAAGTTCATTCAGAGGGTCAAACACAGAGGCGTTGCTGCCCCCGAGGACTAAGATAGTCGTTTCATATTGCACATGAAGCGACTATTCCCTTTTGGGAATTAGTACTACTATTATTACAATTATTTGACGCACGCGTGGCGGAGCGGTTACCGTATCGGTCTGACGCGCAATGGGTCCCGGGATGGATTCGCGGCCAGACAGGTATCTAAATGATGAGTTTAGATTCATGTTCTGGGTCTGGGTGTTTGTGTATTCGTCTTATGTGTGTCCATGGCACCTACGACATAGGAGAAAATCCTAGTGTGGGGCTATGAGTGTAGAAAGCGTGTATTTGGCTGACCACCACACACTTCCATCAAAACGCAAGAAACGATTCATTCCAGAAATAGTGGTAGCTTCCCAGCTGAACCATACATTCTGCCACTTTACATATAGGTACCGTTCTAGATTCGATCAACTAATTCATATTAAATAGTATAGCAGAAAAATCCAATTAGTAAATAAAAATATCATTTCAACAAGACGATATAAGCGGTAAAGTAGAACGCGACACAATTTTATCGTACAGGCAGTTCTATGAAAAATTAAACAGCTTTCAAACATGAATTTGAAATAGTGTATATTCTTTACCTTACCACACAATTGCCACTAATGAACTACTTTCCCCGCGCTTAACGCCTTCTCTAGTATGTGCATAACCCTCTATGGTATTAACATTCGCGGTCGACTATATAACCGCTGTAACACATACGATGTACTAAACCTTACATTTCTAATTAACAACTCGTATCAAAGACCGAATGAGCACTCAAGCCGTTTTAGTGGTTTCAGTAACATGGAATTGCGAAGTAATCTTCACAGTTCTACACGCAACAGACATAACCGGAACGACATATTGATACTAAGAACTTCATGGAAGTAGCTTTGTACCAGATGTTCTTGAAGGCAACTTTTTTAATAAGACCCGAAATCAGTTACAATAAACGATTCTTTTAAAGAAAATCATATTTGAATATTTAGATGCTGGTCCAGATATAAAATAATTTATAATAGAAGTATTTTTTACGACAAAGAAATATGCTAGTAAATAAAAATAAGATCCCAAGGATTTTGGTACAACCGGCCGTATTCTAAGAAACCATTCTTATTCTCCTAAGTGAAAAGACAAAGTAAAGCCTATAGAAAACGCGGAGGTTTCACGACTGCGCAGCAAAAAAGTCATTACCGTTAATGGAGATGAATCCATTAAAGCTTTCTTTAAAGCAGTTTTTGTGGAGAATACTATACTATACACCATTCTAGAAATCTCAAGCTAACAGTTAATTAAAGCCTAAAACAATTAGAAGGTGATATCGGCATCTTCAACTTGGTAGCCGTTCATAAATGTAAACTATTGTTTTTTTGTGTCAAATTTCGAATAAAATACAGTTTATGTAGAACGTTCGATGTGTAATTCCAGTGAAATATTTTTGTCGGCTTATCGTTTTATGAAAGAACCAATATAACTTTATAATTTCCTGCATTGTTTTGTGCATGTGTTACAAGTATACTATTGATAGATTACTCTTCAGTGCGTAGCTATACACCCAACTGCGTCGAAAGGAGAGTAATGCCTTTTCATAAAGTAGGTACTGGTGTAATAAAAGCTTTTTTTAATCAGACTGCAAGCAAGCTTGCGGTCCACTTGATATTAATTTGTCACTGCGGTCCATGAACTAGACAAAGAACGGGCGTTCCATCTGAAATCAATCACAGGTGCGTCAGCACTCCTCAGAATTAAGACGGTCGTCTCGTATCTTAGTCAACAGGCATCTACACCCTTCCAACTAGTGCGGAAATGCTGTGGCAGTGGTGCGAGTGGTTGTACCTTTTAAATCTACTAGTTCTACCTTTCAAATCTTGCTGAGATTAGATAGATGCTTAGCCACTTTCGAGAATTAAGTTTAAATAACTCGCATAAGGTTTTCCTACTACGTTCTAAACTCTAATCACTGTGACTATAAACTGATGAACATTGTCAATTATTTTTCATCGTGTTTAACAGTGTATAACTGACAAAAACAAACATTTATTTTGTTTCAAGATCATAATCCGCTGAAGTGCACGTGGACTTTAAAATTGACGTCGATCGAAGGCCGAACTATAATTCTCGTGTGACGTAAATATCAACTTGATACAACGATGGAGAGTGATTAGAAATCAAGTTGCAAAGTCATCATTTCTAGATTTTTTCCTGAGATGGGATTATCTCTTGAAACACTTTAGGCGTAACTAACCTAACATTATTTTTAATAATCTTTCTCGTATTTATGGGTGCCCTGGACAGCGAAATTAACAAATGTTCTAAACTAGATATGATCTATCAGAAATCCATCACCGAAAACTAGGCCCAAATTATACGTTTTCATGTTGAAAATTATATACTTGCCCATTTTCAATAATCTAGTCACAACATCATTAAACGCATTTCTTAAACGTGGGTATTGTAATTAACTATTAAACATTATTCTAGATTCCACGTTCTAGAAACTATTTAAGAAAATATCTCGTAATTGACACATAGTTTCAGCCATGATCAAGACAGTAATTGGCAGGAGCGAGCTGCGATTGTCATGCTAATTACGCGCGAAGCATTCTATCTGGTTTCCTTTCACAGCCCCGATAATACCTGCTTCGCTTGACGTAATGTTTTGTTCTGAATAATAGTATACACACCTACGCATGAAACTAACGTTAACAAATTAACAATTTGGTAATCCTTATTGTCGTTTACCTATATTGTCTGTCTATAAGACACAGGTTGTTTATTGTTTACGTTGCGTAGTAATTATGAGTAATCAGCATAAACACATAATTTAACCATAGCTTAGGCACTAGTTCGATTAAAGTTTAAAATAACAATATATGGAATTCAGCGTTCAAAACCCGAAGTAATTTATTTGCACTACTTCAACAAAATTACTTATTAACTTTTTGCTTAAATGTAAAAACTAATAGAAGCGCAAAATAAAATGAATAAGAACTTAAATAGCCACACAAAACATTATTCAGTACCTAAAATGCAATGACTGTATTTGAAAGAGTATTTTGGTGACAATGGCGAAGGACAAAAAAGTTGTCGTGAAAGAAAATACTCACAATGTTTACCAGATACTTAACTCTAAAACCTCAAGAGGAATAGTGGATTTTTAAAGAATTCCTTAATTTTTATTCTATAAATAAAATTTAACTACTAAGCGCAAGTGATTTAATAAAATATGTATAATTTAATAAAACCAAAAGATTAATAGAACCAAAAGATACAATCCCGTAATAAATATGTGGCTAAAAGGGATTTATTTGTTTTCGAGGAGGAAACCTTCAAAGGGTGCCCGACGCCGTGGTAGCACCGCCTGGTAATGTGGGATTTTTACCTCACTAATACCCCCCCCCCCCCCGGTGGTCATCCTCAACGCTGCGGAGGACTCCGGGATCTCCGATAGGACACAACCGGAATCCTCCGAGCGCGATGCCCCCTTTGGGCTCTTCCCAGTGAGCATTGTACACACTGCGCCTCCAGGTGATTACGACTGCATGTGGCCACACATGCCGTCGTCCTACACGGGGTCGCTTGGCTGGACGGTTCGAGCTCCCACTTTTACTACCCGCAACCCCTAAAGCCCCTTTTAGTCGCCTCTTACAACAGGCAAGAGATATCGTAGCCTTATTCTGATACCGGAACTACAGGGATAAAAAGGAATGCCTTTTGTGTCCATATTTTTATAGTTCTGAATACACGCTTTTGCTATACGCGGTTAAAGTTATTGTAATTATTTAAGTTACCTGGGTATGCTAATATGAAATGCCAAATTAAGTTTCCTATGATATTTATCGTTGAGGCGATGAATCTTTTGCTATACGCGGTTAAAGTTATTGTACCTATTTAAGTTTCCTGGGTATACTAATATGAAATGCTAAATTAATTTTCCTATGTTATTTATCGTTGAGGCGATTAATACCTAGTTAATTTGCGAACACTCTAAACACCATAATTTAAAATGACTTACAAAATAACGCTATTTTAGTATTTAACACACCTTCATGCATCGTAAAAACGCATATAATATAAAACCACATGCATCATCTAATGAGGAAAGTTACCAGATGAGGAATGAAGATGTATTTACGATCAAAGAAAGTGTTGAACCCATAAATATTACCAACATGTAGTGACACAATGAAATGAACATATCACAGTATATCAAATACGTTTAAAACTATAATTTTGGGTTAAAAATCACTATTTTCACTTGGAGTTTCATTTTTTATGGACTTACTATTAGTAAGTCTATTAAAAATGAAACATTCTACTCATATTTATTATCACTACATAGTATAAAACAAACCGCTTCCCACTGTTTGTCCCTATGTATGCTTAAATCTGTAAAACTACTCTACGGATTTTTATGCAGTTTTTTTAATAGATAGATCAATTCCAG
This sequence comes from Spicauda simplicius, assembly GCA_949699795.1. NCBI lineage: Eukaryota > Metazoa > Arthropoda > Insecta > Lepidoptera > Hesperiidae > Spicauda > Spicauda simplicius. The sequence goes on from OX453060.1 coordinate 4,420,372, forward strand.
AGCAAGGTTTTTATGTATAATACGTGTATAATATAGTGGAGAAACACTGATAATTAGATTTGTCTCCTTTAGGCGTAACGAAGTTCGCCGGGTCTATAGTTAAAAATAAGTAAAGAAATGTGTAAATATTAAAAGTACCACGTATAAACGTATACCACGAAAGTGAAACAAATACTCGTGATCCGTATTTTCAAAGTCAAGAAGTATAGGTACATATCTGAATATGGATATCCTGCAAAGATTTTTAGACAACAGACATTTGCCGCTTTGTTTAAAAGCCTGGGTTAATGACACGATAAGATAAGTGAAAACTATGGGTATATATGTTCGACGAACTATGTATAAAAACATTTTTAAATTATGGCCACGATACTAACAAAACCAAAGAAGCACCTTTAAATTTACAATTATTTCGTGTTTGAAAACGATAAAAAGAATGCTCCTACTGTTTTTTCTGATAAGCGACAAAAATGAATTCCCTCTTTCCATTGAAAAGTCGGTTAAACAAATATAGTATTACGCTAATGGTGATCCGTCAAAACAGTGAATACCAGCGGCAGTAAACATGCTTAGATGTTGTGTTTCATTGGCGTATAAAGAATCCCCGGCTAGATTCATTCAATAAAAAGTCTTAATCGTCAATGGCTAAAAATCGTTTCTAGAAGGAATATAATAAAGAAAAATATTGGAAAATCTGCCAAAATCGTTCTATTACTGAAAACTTTGCACTAAGTCACATGATTTTAGAATCTTTTTTTTATAGTTAGACCTAATAAGCTCATTCCACATCTTGCACATCCACGGCAGGAACGAGCGCGCAAACTTAACCGTGGAGGACCGCCACGAGTCGAGTTGATGCGGATGGAACTTCATCCGTGGCGCGTGGTGCACTAAAGGAAGGGTGATGTAGGCACTAGATCAAACAGTTCCACGGAACATTCACCATTATAAATATCGAACGACTTGGAAACCCCCTTAGGCTTGCAAACCCCCCATCTACACTCGGTATATTACTGTATTTAGAAATCTATATTGCATTACATCCCTCGAGTATTATGGACCGTTATGTACGTAGCGGCAACAATACTCATTGATGACTACATCGCAAAAGATAGCATTATCTTGCCAATTACGTTCGCTGTATCTTGCGATCTGTTTTACTTGTGGAATACTACTTCGCGCTGTTGTATTGATAAAATGACATCGCAATGTTTTCTTTAGCCTTGTCTGTTGTTGCTATCGGGATTCGAGGTGTACAATATTAGTGTATACGCACGCGTAATTATCATATTTGTAATAAGACGTAACGCCAATGTAAGTAGTTAACGTACAATAATTTAAACTACATAAAAATATTTCGAAGTTATATTTTAACTCTGGTTGTAATAAAAGCTATAAGTTACCATAATAATGAAAATGTAAAGACTGATCTTATTGTTTTAACAAGGCACAATAACCACTCTGCTCTTTGACGAGACAGTTAATACCCGCACCAAAGATTTCAATATAGCGAAATCATACACTCAAAAAAGCCGCACTTACCAACATTATGTCGATAAATGGTCAACAATCTTTTGATGTGGTCTTCACAATAATTTATTTCCAATGCATTGGCTTTGTGCTACTCATCGCACAAGTATTTAAAACAGAAATCCTCCTGTGTCAGGATTTGATGTCCCATGAAAGAAATCAAACCTGAGTTTTCTAATATGATTTATGACCGGCTTTTTATATTTACATACGCACAATTGAAATCTTTGATCGAAATAAAATATTTATGGAACTGCCACTAGTGATTTTAGTGAAACCTTCAAATACAAGTGCAATAAATATGTGATAAAGTAAAATGTATGAAAAAAGAAATAATGAAGATGTACCATTTCATTCCCAGATATCTTCGGCCTCAGTATCTTGGCGCCTCTGGCTGGAGTTACGTGATCATCACTCTAATCTCATCATGCACCTTAAAGTCCTGAATCAATGCAATCTCTTGTTAGTATATCAAACTATGTTAGCGTGGTGACCACTATGTGGCCATGTAAATGATTGATGTACCAAAGAAAATGTTGTGGAGCTTTAGAAATGGAATACAATATGTTGTTTAGCTTGTTACATATAACACACTTACGTATTGTTAAAGAATTTTTGAATTGCACTTTAAAATTACTCATCATTGTCGTCAATTCTCAATTTCGTAATTTGTGTGTGGACATATGTGGACAAACAGGATTTTTTTTTAATATCCCTATTTTTTGGTTCAAAGCAAAGATAGCAAAGTTCTAAATCTACCGGGTAATAACTAATTTAAGTTTTATTTGATTTTACTGGTGAGGACACGAAATAAGGTTTGCAAATACTCGCACCACGCAATATCAAATTGTGTGGTAGTTATTCAGTCAAAATCGAGCTGTTGAAATTAGCATTGAGACAAATTTGATAGGTATTGAAACAAACTTTATTTATGGTCTGTATGACGACAACTATATATTGTTGGTAAGAGGTCCATACAGTATGTAATAAGTAGTGTAGTCAGACCAAGGATTCTGCTCTCGCCACCACCAAACTTTGGTGGCGCACATTTTAATAAAGATGGTGGAGCACATTGGGTTATAAGCACATTCACATACTTCTTGTTTTCGCTTTTGTTGTTCGCTATTGCACTACAAGTTCTGCTTGAAATTCATATTATTTTGTTTTCGACAACTTGAAATTATTTTACCAACAACCATAACAGTAAAGCAGAGATGTATAAATTTTAATACACATGTCATGTCATTTTTTTTATCTGGAACTGAAATCTCCTGATGCTAAACAATCTGTTCAGCTACATATTAAGGTTGGGGCTATATAAAGCCGGCTTTGAGTTCAGCCAGAAATCAATTTTCAGTCAGACACTAATAAATTTACTGTGTAATATTTAACACCTCTTGAGGCAAGTAACAATAAGTATGACTGCATCATCATAGCGTGACGGCCATTAATTAATCTTGAACAATTGGGTGGATTGATACAAATGTATGATTTCAATTAGCTTCAAGGTTAACAAGACAAGTTATTAAATAGACAATCATGATTCATAAATTAATGTAGCTAAAGTTTTTGTAGTACCTTAAATTTTTTATAAGTAGCAGTAAATTAATATCATATCCACAAGTATTCACTGTCATATTGTATGAGTTAAACCAACAGCCAATCATAGCAGTGTAGACTCTTCTGATCTTGATACTGTCTACTAATATTTTTACTATACAATTGCTTTGGGTTTACTATTAAGATAATTCATTATCAAACATTTTTGAATTACCAATGAATAAATGAAATAGGAAAGTTTCAATATTATTTATATTTATTGATAGATATCACCTAATTGCCATTAAAATATGTATTTAGTAATGATTTTTTTCTTTTTTTTTTATTATGATACACCTATCTTGCTGCATTTTAATTTTTATTACATTTTGAGTATGTCAATTATCAAATAGAAATTAATTCTAAAATTGTGGATAAACGATGGTTATATAGGTATATTATTAAAGAACTAAGTACTTGTCTAAAAGTATGTATGTAGGTAAGTACAATTCAAAAATATTTCAATACAAAGCCTGCACTGTTCTTCAAAGAACTATAAATGTGTGTCGCAAAATCCGTTCGCATTCCATTATCCAGAGCTCAGTAAAATGAAGTTTAAAAAACAAGCATCTACTCTAAAATCTCCAAGCAATCCAACCCGCGGTCAGCGACTGCGGCGAAGCGCCTCATGCGGGCCCCGCTTACCTGACCGACTCTTCGCGCGTTTGTTGCTGCTACGCTTCGGCACGCGGCCGACACGCACTCCTGACATCTTAATTATATTAATTTAACAACAGCAATTCAAATTACGATGTAAACAAAATAATATTACTGCTTTACTCAAACCGTACTCACAATCACAATTTTACTCGTCAGAATTCTCACAACAAAAATGTCGTCCGAAATGAAATTCGAATTGAGATTTTTTTGCGACGCAGTTATTATTTTTTTTTAGAGGAAAATGGCATTCACTTAAGTGTTCTCTCACTACGATTAAAATTTAGAGACGTGCACCAAAATCACAGCACAATACAGCGGAGACAAAGACAATGAAAGAAAATTCCGTGCTATTGACAGCATTGAAGGGAAAGATAGTGACAGTTGGTTGACAGGAGTTGAGAGAAGTACGTGTTAAGTACGACTAGCTAGTCGACGGTTAATTCTTATTGGCCAGTTAGACATGGATAATATGTAATTTCCTATATTGTTCACCTTTTAAAAATATTTAATAAACATTAAAATAATTTACTTATGTTTACTTATTGTAAAAATTGTTAATATATAAATCCAAAATTCGATACGAGAATCAAAACGTATAAACTTACGTAACGTCAATAAATTTGACAGCAGCTGTCACTTTGAGCAGCTGATTTGCGGGACCTTGGCTTGCTGTAATTTTCAATATTTATGTAATTTAAACATTTTTACATCTCTCTCGAGGTATTGCCGTTTTTGATAGCATATTTATTAGAAGTAATTTACTTCATTTTATCATTTTTTTTTGTTTGTTGAAGATGCTTCGAAAAGTAGTAATTGGTTCTGGCCTGGTGTCTTTGATACCAAGTATAAAAGCAGCGACTCCTGTCGAAACTCCGAGTGACCCGGCAAAGCCCCCGCCCATGCGGCCCTCCGACCTGCCGATATACGAAGCCCCACACGCCGACTATGCAGAGTATGTATTGATGGAAGTTATATTTTGTTTATTTATCTTAGAGAACTTAAGAAATACGGATATTAATATAACCTTAAAAGCTTATTCGTACATCAGGTGTAAAAGCCAAATTTATTTTACACTATAGGTATAAACTGTAAAGAGGACTAAGTACTTAAATATTATTGGCCTTATCAGTGTCATGTCACTATTGATAAAGATGTAAATTAATCTATTAGCACCTTTCATTCTGCCTTTTATCAGTATATCCAATGTCTTATTTGTAAACATCTAATACATTGATGTATATGTATTCTGGTTTACCCTTAAATAAGCAATTGTATTATTATAAAAAATACTTTTTTATTATATATATATCTAAAAAGAAAAAGAAAGTAATCCTTCATATTACAAAACATGTTCTACTCTGTCATTAGAAAATTATGAAAGTAGTTTAAAATGGTTTAGTCTTACCTTCTGTACATACTCATATTCAAAATAGTTTAATTTGCTTGTACATGTATATAAGATAACATACGGAAACTCATCAATATAACACTCTTAAGTACTAAGATGATAAGTCACTATGTAGTATATCACAAAGTCACTTTGCGCTGTCTGTCCCTATCAATGCTTAGATCTTTAAAACTAGCTATGGATTTTAATGCAGTTGTTTTAATAGATAGATTGATTCAATGATTGTCCACACAATTCACACTTGACTAGCACGGTGGACTGTGGCCTAAAACTCTCTCATTCTGAGAGAAGACCCATGCCCAGCAGTTGGACAATAGTGGGTTGGCACCCACATGTATAATTTATTTGAAAACACTAATAATTTTAGATTTTTAGGCAGAATGAAGTTTGACAGGTCAACTAGTATCTTATTAAAGTCAGCTGATATACACAACACTTCATAAAAACCCAGGACCACTTCATGATAGAAATTTGTGTAGTTGTTGCACCTCCTGCTCATACTACACAGCTTTCAATAGGGGTGTGCGAATAATTCGCACTTACGAATTATTCGTTCCGAATGGAATATTAATATTCGATTCGGAAGTGGAATCGAATAATCCGAAGTTTCGAATTAAAAATAATTCCCGCCAATTATTTGAAATTCGAACATTGGCGAATTATTCGAACTTTTTCGAATATTCGAATTTTCTCGAATTATTCGTCTGTATTCGTAATTTGCCTCGAATGCCGAATTATTAAAGTTCGAATTATCCGATTCCAATTTCGAATCTAATATTAACATTCGATTCGATTCGAGCGATATTCGCACACCTGTACTATTCAATATTTATATTCATTAATACACATACAATTTGCAGGTACTTAGAAGCAAAAAACAAGGAGGGCAAGACCAGCTACTTGAAGTCAGTGCTGCAGCCACCAGTGACAGCCGTGAGGGAGCAGGTGCAGTCTGTGTGGGGACACACCGAGGCGGTGAAGAACACTGTTAAGGAGAATTACCATGAGCTGGAGGATAGAAGTGCCTGTTAGTTATTTGTTATTAATCCTATCAATTATGTATCTATATATTAGTATGTATTGCGAGGAGGAGTATGAAATTCAGCATGGTTATAGTTAATGTAGAGAAGGAGTGCCAAATGCATTTTTTTTTCCAACAGTGCATAAAACCTACATGAAATCTATTGAAAACACAGTACACACAGTACTGTGCATTCGACACACGATACATTTAATAAACTATGAAATCATGTACTATAATTATTACATGTCTTTTTCAAAATTATTGTTATTGCTTTTAAATTTATGGATCATTGAGCTTGTATATATAAAGATAATTTGAATATTAATAAAATTTAATCGAATCTAAGAAATATTTATGTCACTTTAGATAATATGATGTTTAGTGTTTGAGTTAAATTACGATCAAATATCGACCGTTGTGATGGGTGACTAGTCATCATAATATGTGTAAAAATATATATGTGAACAAAGATCCACGAGTTGGGTTACTTAAATAAAGTTAGTTAGTTCTTCCTTAAATCTTATTTTGCCATGAATCACCAGATATTATAAAATTATTGTTTTAATTATGTTCGTTATTACAATAGATGTCGGAAATGTAAGAATTTAATAATATTAGATATTGTTTAAAATTATATAACCCATTATTGTCCTGCTGGACTTCACTCACCTCCGAGAACTTTTTTTTTAACGAACTCTAGGGTGTGCATGTTTTCTCGCGGTATTTTCCTTCACTGAATGTAATATGCACATAATTTGCCGTGTGGCTCCGGCGCCATAGAATAGACCACCCCATTTCTACCCGTGGGTGTCGTAGAAGGCGACTAAGGGTTACCACCAGGTAGATGGGCAGCAGCGTCTACTTTGGCACTTAACACCTTACTGCGACGGTCCCACTGGTCGCTGGGTTTGGCACCGCCTGGCGTAATTCCCAAAGGTGTCCCGCTTGGTGGTAAGATCCTTTCGCTGGATCTGCCTGGCTAGCTACCACCCTCAGGTCGGAATCTAGCGTTAATAACGACTCGTCGTGTTTCGGTAGTGCACCTGAGAGCCAGTCTATCCCCCATCCCCCCCTTCCCATCCCCTTGTGATGCCTCCGACGGCGTATCTCCCGGACCGGTGGGTCCTTTTGGGCGCCGTCGCTCGCGGAGGCGTGGTGTATTGGCGCGGGGGCCAGGGAGACCCGGTGAAACGGTTTTCCGCTGGCCGCCCGCTGGTTAGTTGGGGACCCGAACCCGGGCAACACTCTTAACCTCTGGCCCGGGAGGCTGTCCCGCCAATCGGCGTAAAGTCCCGTTGCACGATTGCCTTGCCGGAGTAAGAGACCGGTGTGGAGCCAGGTAGTCGTGCACGGGGGGGACCGGGGGCCCTTCCGTCCCCCGCGCCAGCATCCCACATCACCTCTGCGGGCGCTGTGTTACCGGACTTGCGCCTTGCCTTGGGGGGCGCTGACGGAGCACCGCAAATCCCTTCTTTCCCTTTCGCAAAAAAAAAAAAAAACATGAGCAGCAAAATAAAGAGAAAGTGTAGTACAGCGGCTGCCCTCTCCACACTCACTGTGGATATGTGCAATATCAGGGGGGTCCATTCCAATCTGAATGCCGTCCACCACCACCTCGAGGCGGCAAAGCCGGCCTTTCTCTTTTTGACGGAGACGCAGATATCTACCCCGGACGACACGTCATATCTGGAATACCCTGGCTATAATTTAGAGCACGCGTTCAGGCGTCGAGCCGGGGTATGTGTGTATGTTAGGGGAGATATCTGTTGTCGCCGTCTTAGCTGCCTAGAAGACAAGGACCTATCTTTGTTGTGGGTGCGCGTGGACATTGGGGGCCGAATCCGTGTTTACGCGTGCCTGTATAGGTCCTATAGCGGAGATATGGAGACAGCTCGATTATTCGAGCACGTCCAGTGGGCGGCAGACAGAATGCTGCAGCAGTGTCCTTCGGCGGAGTTAGTGATTCTTGGTGACTTTAATGCCCACCATACTGATTGGCTGGGCTCCCGGATCACTGACTTTGCCGGAAGAACTGCGTACGACTTCTCCTTGGCCTATGGGCTCTCCCAGGTCGTGCCCGGTTTTACCAGGGTACCTGATGTTGAGACCCATACTGCTTCTTTGCTGGATCTTCTGCTGACTTCCCACCCTGAGGATTACCAAGTAAGGGTCGGAGCTCCCCTTGGATCGTCTGACCATTGCTTGGTAAGCTCCACTGTGCCCTTGTCGCAACCCGTGGGGACACGTCCCCCCGGGAGGCGACAAGTTTGGCACTACAAGTCAGCAGATTGGGACGGATTCCGGGAATTCCTGGCTTCGTACCCATGGAGGCAGCTATGCTTCGTCTCGGGTGACCCTAGCACGTGTGCTGAATCTGTCACTGACGTGATACGGCAGGGTATGGAATGTTTCATTCCAAACTCTGTCGTGTCCGTCGGCGGCCGGAGTCAGCCCTGGTTTGATGCATCTCTCTCTCTGGCCCATACGGCAAAAGGGAAAGCCGACCTTCTTGGTACCCTTTTTGCCTCAAACTCGACTCTTGACGATCGGGGGGCCACACCGCCTACCATCCCGCGGTGTGAGAGCTCCATGTCTAATATACGGTTTACACAAAAGGCTGTAAGGCGTGCTCTATTGTCCCTCGATGTCAAAAAGTCGAGCGGCCCAGATGAAATCCCCGCATTGGTGTTAAGGACGTGCGCTCCCGAGCTGACTCCCATCTTAACGCGCCTATTCTCGCTTTCCTACGCGGCGGGAGAAGTACCGTCTTCGTGGAAGGTAGCCCTCGTTCACCCGATCCCAAAAAAGGGTGACCGCAGCCACCCGGCCAACTACAGGCCTATCGCAATAACCTCCCTGCTCTCAAAGGTAATGGAACGAGTTGTTAACTCACAGTTGCTCAAGTACCTCGAGGAGCACCAGCTGATCAGCGATCACCAATATGGTGTTCGCCAGGGCCGGTCAGCTGGTGATCTTCTGGTGTACCTTACTCACCGATGGGCACAAGCCATTGAGAGCAATGGAGAGGCGTTGGCTGTAAGCCTTGATATTGCGAAGGCCTTTGACCGGGTTTGGCATAGGGCCCTTCTCGCGAAGCTTCCATCATACGGTCTTCCCGAGAGGCTGTGCAATTGGATTACCAGTTTCTTGTCTGAGCGGCAAATCAAGGTCGTGGTTGATGGTTGCTGCTCGGACACGAACTCCATCAAAGCTGGTGTCCCTCAAGGGTCTGTTATTTCCCCCACGCTGTTCATTCTGCATATCAATGATATGTTGCAACAAATCGGTAGCATGCATTGCTATGCAGATGACAGCACAGGGGACGCATTGTACACAGGCCGTGCAAACACCTCTCGGATACTCGTGCAGGAAAGCAGAATCCGACTTGTGTCTGAAATCGAGTACTCTCTGGAGCGGGTCTCAGAATGGGGTCGACTTAACTTAGTTGAGTTCAACCCCACGAAGACCCAAGTCTGCGCGTTTACCGCTAAAAAAGCCCCATTTGTCATGGCGCCAAAGTTCCAAGGGACCTCTCTCACCGTTGACAAAAGCGTGGGGATCCTGGGCGTTGACATCTCGTGTGATGTGCAGTTTCGGAGTCATTTGGAAGGCAAAGCCAAGTTGGCATCCAAAAAGTTGGGCGTTCTGAACAGGGCCAAGCGGTACTTCACTGCGGGGCATCTCCTCCTGCTTTATACTGCTCCTACTGCTCGCATCTCTGGGCAGGGGCGCCCCAATACCAACTTAACCCATTTGACTTGGTGACTATTTTCCATCAGGTAGCCCGTCTGCCTTATCGTTAGGTTTACGTAAAAAAAAAAAAAAAAAAAAAAAAAAAAAAAAAAAAAAAAAAAAAAAATCAGTGGTGCGTACCTGGGTTTGAACCTCGGACCTCTGATCGGATCGAAAGGGCAAGTTTTAAACAAATCATCAATTATCACTTCTCATAGGGTATATACAGTGAAATAATGTTTATCGTCGTCGTCAACCCATTATTGTCCTACTGCTGGGCACGGGTCTTCTCTCCGTATGAGAGAGTTTAGGCCATAGTCCACCGCGCTGGCCAAGTGCGAATTGGTGGACTTTGGACTTCACACACCTCCGAGAACTTTTTTTTTTTAAAGAACTCTCGGGTGTGTAGGTTTCCTCACGATGTTTTCCTTCTCCGAAAAGCAGTGATAATTAATTTATAATACGCACATGAATCAGTGGTGCGTGCCTGGGTTTGAACCTCGGACCTCCCGATCGAGAGGGCAAGTTTCAACCATTAGGCTATCACTGCTCTAGTGTTTATCAATATATAATATTTGAAAACCTTCAGTGGCTTGCCATGCGATCTCTTCCCAGATGCATATCCAAATGATGAATAGAGGTTTATGTTTAGTATGTATGTATGTGGTACACACTATACACGGAACATCTTATTTAAAGACTACTTTTAATTTAAAACTTAGTGCAGTACTTCTAATGGTCTGCAGACTACTGGTCTAGAAACACTGACCTTTGCTAAACAATTGCATATTCTTAACATGTCTTATGTTACAATGATTACACAAATATGTGTTAAATATTATTTCAGGGATTATTCAATACCTGAGGGAGGAAGAGAACAAAGATGTGCGATACGGTGCTGTGGCAATGGGTGGATTAACAGGGTTTATTTTCGGTCTGAGAGGTGGCATTATTAGGGTACGTACTAATTATTATACCATAAATCCCTACTTCCCTACTAATATTATAAATGTGAAAGTAACTCTGTCTGTCTGTCTGTCTGTCTGTCTGTCTGTCTGCTACTTATTCACGCCTAAACAACTGAACCGATCTTTATGAAATTGGGCACACAGATAGTGTTGACCTCGAGAAAGGACATAGGCTACTTTTTATCGAAAAGAATGGGTTGAAAGCGTTAAAATCGAGCATAAATGTTTGTATGGAAGTTCGTTTTTGACAAAGTCCCATATTGACAAGTCCGTCAAGGGGTACGATAGACTTACTTGAAACCTTATCTAAATAATAAAACATAAAAAAACATTGATTTCGAGTCGACAACATATATCCGTAAAATTTGGATTGTCGCGTATTTTGTTAAATTCAAATGTAAATATGTGTGACATGACAGTAGTGTGACATGACAGTAGCCATAATGGCCGCCCGGATGTCATTCTAAATTAATTCAAAAATAATACGTATGAATTTGTAACTATCAATTATCATAAAAATAGATGTACAATCAATTTGGGTAACATTGAACAGCGGTGTAACTTTGAACAAAGTTGTGAAAAAAATAAATTAATTTATTACACGGAAACTTCTTGTTGTTTCAATATCGTACCTGCGTAAAATGGTTTGCCAAAATGTTGTAATAGCAATGAAAGTAAAAAAAGGTACCTGTCAATGTCATAATTTTAAAAAATACCGCCTTTTCCGTAGTGAAGTTGTTGCAAGTGTTTATGCTTCATTTTGAAATAGCAATTATAATATAAAACTTACCGTAAACAGGTGTGTTTTGGTGTTTATCTTTAAAATGTATATTGTATATTATTATTTTGAAACTGTACTATCCGTATCCCATGTTGAATATTGCGTAAAACTGTTAAACTTTTGACGACGTCGAAATTGGATGTTATATGGGTAACTTTGAACGGTTCAAAGTTACCTGTATCATAAAAAAATATTTTTTTCGGAGGCTCAGGGTCGCTGAGCGTGCTATGGGGAGGGTTATGCTCGGAATTTCGCTACGAGACATGATTCGCAACGATGAAATCCGTAGACGAACGAAGCTTACCGACATAGCTCTCAAAATTAGCAGGCTGAAGTGGCAATGGGCCGCTACATCGCTCGTAGGACCGATAACCGATGGGGAAGAAAGGTCCTCGAGTGGCGACCATGTTTAGGCAAAAGGAGTACCGGTCGCCCCCCTACCAGATGGACCGGTGACCTGAAGAAGACAGCGGGAAACCGTTGGATTCAGAGGACACAGGACCGGTTGGAGTGGCGCCATTTAGGGGAGGCCTATGTTATGTCCATGTTCCGTCCATCCTTTTTTTTTTTGTTTTCGAGGGGGAAACCTTCCAAAGGTACCCGATGTTCCGTCCATCCTATGGATGGATGGAATAAATAATCAAAAAAAAAACTCGTATCTTATTTTACCACCAAATTAATCGACCTTGATTCATATGGCAAGACCAAGTTGTCTATCGTATTTATATATCAAAATAAATGTATTTCTTATAGATTTGGTTTTAATTAACAAAAATATGTTAATTAATTTTACTCAGACCTTAAAATATTCGATTAATGACGGATTTTATATCCTCAAAAAATTATATTCAAAGTTACCCAAAACTAAGGATAACTTTGAATTTGAGTTTTAGGGGTAATTGTGGATAGTTTAATTGTTTTCTCCGTAAATTTATTGTGTTAGATTAATAAACCAGCTAAAAAGGACACTATTCATTTAATAAAAACAAGGTGCAATAAATATAAAACAGATTATAATATCACAAATATTGTAAAAAATGTTCAAAGTTACCCAAATCGAGTTTAATTCAAATTGATTTTAATTTAATTTATGAATTTCAATAATAAAAAAGCATACGTTGACGCGCTGCGGCCGCGCAACTTGCGACCTAATGTAAAATCGCTCTTAGAGTACAGGGATTCCCAATTGATAACAGATAGCGCGTCATACTATTAAAGTAAAATAGTTATTCGAATCCAATAATTCAAAGGCGATAAAATGTTTTAACATTGTTTCAAAATAAAATTATCGACTCCATTTGTCACTCCATGTTCATGTTACATAAATAGTTTCTTATCTATTATTGCATAAATAAAGTTATGTTATTGACCACATCCGTACATAAAATAAATATTAAGGACAAAATACAATTGATAGTCTTTTAAGCAAAATACTAACATTAATAAGTCGATCAGTATCTAAATAAGTTAGAACAATTATATCATGAATTATTATTATAAAGAAGCTTTTGCAACTTTTGTGATAAATAATTGCATTTATGAATATTGAAGCATGGTTGATGGACACTTGGCTCTAATAACAAACGAGCAAGGTCAACATTATTGTTCTTTTTATATTTATGATATGTTCAGTAATAAATAATGTTATAGAAAACATGCATTTAAATAACAACATATTTTAAATTAATTTTAGAATAACAAAGTGTGTCAAAATAAGCCAAAATAGATGATGTTCTTAACTCATAAGTATGTGAATTTCGCATCTGTTATTAAAATCGTGATAGCCGTGTGGTGCCAAGTCGGGCGGATTAGAAACGCGAGGTCTGGGGTTCGAATCCAGTTGTCTTATGTACATTATTATTATTATTATTATTATTATATTATAATCTGTAGTTTTCATAAAAACTAATTTTAGTATTATTTTTTTAATAACCACCTCATTTTTAAATATTATTTAGTATCGGAAATGCAAAGCTTTCGCCCGCCTGGGAATCAATGTGTCACAAAGTTTATATGAAATTAATAAAGGTTTAACCTCTGTCAGGTAAAAGTACAAAATAATTTGGATTTACCTTGCCGATAAATTCAAATTTTAATGTAATGAACGACAAACAAGGCTTAATAAAGATAAACTATAAACATACCTGAGCGCCGCTTAAATGTTAGTAGAACCAAAATTAGTTTACGTATCATTGATACTGTCATTAGATTTTTAGTTTTAGTTAGATGCACTAGGAGGCACGGGTAAAACGTTTTTAATAAATTTACTATTAGCGAAAAATATAAGATCTGATAGAAAAATAGCTATTGCCGTGGCGTCGTCCAGCGTTGCGGCTACACTTATAAAAAGCGGTCATAATGCCTGCCTATTCGCCTTTGAGCGTCCACTCAAGATTTGTAGCAACGATTTCTCTAACATTTTTAATATTTCAAATCAAAGGAATACTGGAAATTCAATGCGGGATTGTTATTTGACTATTTGTGATGAAGTTTCTGTAGATACAGCCATCGAGATCGAAGACATTATCCAACAAAATTTTTAGATTCCTTCAACCCGCCTCCCGGTACTCCTCCACACAAACTTTTCTTTTTAATAATAATACGCTTTCTACACTCAATAAAATATAAAATTTCAACAATTTCAATTTCTACAATAGGCCCCACATTAGGACTTTTTCCTGTGTCGTGGGTACCATGGACACACAAGACGTATATAGAAACACCCAGACCCAGAACATGAATCTATTCAGATTCCTGTCTGGCCGGGAATCGAACCGGGTGTGGTAGCTGCTCCGCAACGCGGGTCGTCAAGGTTGTCAAATTAATGTTAAAAGTAGGTTCACCTATATGTAATATTACTCAGAAATTTAACCAAATTACTTAAAATAGTATTTTTCAATTCATAAAAGTTAAAATCCATCTTTATAATCGATGCGCTTTGGTTTAAATGTGGAGACGTTGTTTGAAAATATGTATACCGATATTGTTAATGTGACCACTAAGACTGTAAATTGGTTCAAAAAAGGGGTTCACGATATTCTGATTCGTCTTATTTTCATAACATTTTACATAACAATATGCACCTACCCACAAATAAACACTTAAAATTTGTTTTTTCACTCTGTGTTTGTCCGGGTAATCCTTGACCGGCTAAACTGATTTTTACGGGTTTTTTTACTATAGAAAATGTTATGGAACAACATGTAGACTACTTTTATCGTAGAATTCCCACTGAGTGGAGATATGCGCGGGAAAAACTTTGCGATACATTGATTTGCTCGCGGGCGTAGCCGCGGGTACAGCTAGTACACCAAATATATCATGACCAATATGAATGTGTTTCAATTACTTGGCTTTGATTAAACAAAAAAGATTCATTGATATTAAAGCCCGACCCGCGTGGCGGAGCGGTTACCATACCGGTCTGACGCGCAATGGATCCCGGGTTCGATTCCCGGCCAGACAGGTATCTGAGTGATGAGTTTAGATTCATGTTCTGGGTCTGGGTGTTTGTGTAGTCGTCTTGTATGTGTCCATGGTTATCCACGCCACAGGAAAAAATCCTACTGTGGGGCTATGAGTGTAGAAAGCGTTTTAGGTTTTTTTTTTTAATATGTTCTAATAGCACTTCATATATTGTTATTTTCAGAGGTTATTCTATGCCACTGTGGGAACCACAATCATGGGATCAATATGCTTCCCGGATGAGACAAAGGAGCTAGCTAAGAGCAACAGCGCTCTCGCAAAGCAGTACATAAACATAGCATATAATTTCCTTTATGGAGGTGAGGAACATTACCTGAGTTTTAATTTACCTTTAACGTCACATTATATTAAACTAATAACACTATTTAAAATAGATTGAAATTAAGAACCTTTATGTACTTTCATATTTATAAAACTTCTGTAAATCAGTATGACAAAGTTATCTTGTTATATTATAATTTACATAATATGTATGTAAGTTTATTAAGAAAATTAAAGAAATAAAATAACAAAGTATTATTACAATATATGAACATAATACTTGGTAAAATCTGAAATATCAATCATAAAGATATACATTTTCAACAGTTGTATCAACATTTCACTAGAAAATATAGGTACCTCCATATTTCATTAACGTATATCTTCTATAAGAATATATTAAAGCCTCACATCTGATATTTATAAGACATACATATTTTTAACACTTATCTATTCTTACTAGTAAAACCCGGGGACCCACAGCTTGAGGTGAAATTCCCTGAGTTGTCTTTCCCGAAAGACTTCTCAGAGTTCGTCGATTTGACCGTATCGATGGCATCTTCCGTCAAACAGGCGGTGATGCCGCCACCGTCTAAAGACGCAGTCGATTCTAAACCAGACAAAAAGGAATAGGTATATAATTGTATGGAAAGCATGCTTGGGCTATGTGTTTGTCTTGGCTCTATTAACTTGTGTGTTTTTTTAATTTTCAATGGTTTTGCTTTGTTTGTTTGTATATTTGAAATATTCTGCTTTCAGCTTTACTTCTACTAACACCTATAAAAAATGATCAAATAGACTTCTTAGTTTAGATGTCATTCAATACATACCTACACATATATTACTATGACATTTATATAAATTTACCTTACATAATTTTAACATCACTTAGAAAAATAATAAGCAACATCATGATAGGTATATCTACTGACATACCTTTTATATCTGGGATTTAAAAAAGCGCGTCCATTCATTACCTTAACATGACACATTCGGAACCCTGAAATTACACACGCAAACATACACATACACGCACATACCAAACACTCAAATGCACTCACACACACACACCGTACATATTATTCTCAAAAATACAAATCAAACATAAATCAAACCAACTTCCCATCCATCCATCCATCAGCCTTTGATGTCCACTGCTGAACATAGGCCTCCCCTAAATGGCGCCACTCCAACCGGTCCTGTGCCCTCTGAATCCAACGGTTACTCGCTGTCTTCTTCAGGTCATCGGTCCATCTGGATCTGGTAGGGGGGCGACCTGTACTCCTTTTGCCTAAACGTGGTCGCCACTCGAGGACCTTTCTTCCCTATCGGTTATCGGTCCTACGAGCGATGTGGCCGGCCCACTGCCACTTCAGCTTGCTAATTTTGAAAGCTATGTCGGTAAGCTTCGTTCGTCTATGGATTTCATCGTTGCGAATCATGTCTCGTAGCGAAATTCCGAGCATAACCCTCTCCATAGCACGCTGAGCGACCCTGAGCCTCCGAATGAGGCCTACAGTGGAGGACCACGTTTCGGCGCCGTAGGTCATCACTGGCAACGCACATTGCTCGAATAATTTCGACTTCAGGCACATCATTTAGCAAAAGTTTATATTTTAAGGTCAGGTATTCCCTGACCTTAAAATATAAACTTTTGTGAACTATGTCCTAATTCATCATATCTGTATGTTTTAGCATGACTGCATTTGTAACATGTATTTGTGAACATACTTTTCCTGTGTCATGGGGAGGGTGTAAATGACAGTTTCCAAACTATCGTCGTTTACGAACAATTTATTACTGTAAATTTGTTTCTATGTTCAATAAGTCTTTGAATCTTTTGAAACCTACCATGATGTTGCATAGTAATAAAACGTCCGTAAAATAAATCACAGCATCCATTTCAAGTTAATCAGGTCCATGGTTATCCTAAAACTTAAAGTATGCCAATGAAAATATTGAGCAATCTTTTTGGTCACTTCTTTAACTTAGCCACACTAGGACTTCCGTCCTTATGCGTGTGTGATTGCTTGCTATGTCGTTATTTTCTATAACAAAGAGCAATTAGGTGTGCTCCTTGAATAATAAAAAATATTGTAAATACATTTTTACTTGCGTACCTAACAATTCTTATTTCCATTTTTAGGTTACGACGTATAACAACGAATAAAAAGATTCCAAGTGAGTAATAAGTACAGTAACATGATATCGTACCTACTAATAAAACATATCTTGATTAAAATTCAATTTGAAGTACTACAATGTTTATCCATATTTCCTCGTATATTTTCCGTCTCCTCGAATATTTCCCAAGTCTCCTCTATATGATTTTAGACTAATATTATCACAGAACAAATACCCTTATACGTAACGGGTAGTCACGATAAGCAGTTATTGAATTTTTTACGATATTTCGATTTTCGATCGATGAATCGTTGCCACAGCGTAGTACGCACTGTAGCTATGGCACGTACATAATCGTTAGGTATTAAAAATGTCCTCCAATTATAAACTAGTTCTGCATTTCTTTACCATATTTATGTACCTTTTGTCTTAAATTTCTGTTTTTAATTTTAATTTAGATTGTCTTGTACCTAAAAATATAATTTCACAATGATAAAAATGCCTAATTTGTATGTCCATTTGTCCAACAATAATCTCAAAGGATATTACTTCTTTACTTTTCAGTGCCACAAGCCGAACATAAAGATGAAGTAGAAAAATGGGGTAGTAAGTTATTTATTGTAACGACAGTGAAATAAGTATGACGTAACAAATAAAAATTATTACAAACTTGATAGCAAATTTTATTTCAAACCATTGCAATAGCTATTCCTGAATATAAAATTAAGCAAATATCATCTCTTCCCGTCGTTTCTTAGTAACGACGGTACCAGGCTTATGCTGTGCCTCTGGATGGTTCATTAGTTCCGGGGGACAAGTCGATACAGAACTTTGCAGCAAAACTTGCTTCAAGTCATAGAATAAGGCAGAATCCTCCTTGGTAACAAAAGACATAGCTTTACCAGTCTTGCCCGCACGACCTGTTCGACCGATACGGTGAGTGTAGTCCTCTATCGTCTTCGCCATATCGTAGTTAATTACCATGCTCACATCCTTGATATCTATACCTCTACCAGCGACATCTGTTGCCACCAGGATATCCTTTGAACCATTTTTAAGACTGGCCAAAGCGAAGTCACGCTGTTCCTGCCCTTTGCCACCGTGCAGAGTACAAGCATTGAAACCCAGCTTCTCCAAACCCTTCGCCAGGACGTCGGCACCTTTCTTTTGATTTACGAATATTATAATCGGAGGCTCGACGCCTCTCTGTAATATTTCTGTAAGCTTTCTGCGTTTTTCGTTTTCGCTTATCATATAGACCACCTGTTCTGTTCGGTCGACTGGTTTACCAACCGATCCAATGTACACGATCGCTGGTCTTCGAAGATAACTCCTAGCTAAACGTTCTACCGCCGGCGGCATAGTCGCTGTGAACATCACAGTTTGCCTGTATTTCTTTTTGGTGTTATAATTGGCCAACAAGACAGACGCGTCCTCAGCGGCGTCAGAATCTGGTTTTATATTCGATACTGGCATGTATTCTAGAATTTTCTGCACGTCAGGCTCAAAACCCATATCAATCATACGATCAGCCTCATCAAGAACGACATATGTGCAGCGATTAAGAACCAGATATCTGTTTTCCAACACATCAATAAGACGACCCGGTGTGGCAATGACAATCTCACATCCCAACCGAAGTTTGAACCCTTGTTCTTCTCGTGAAAGACCACCCACAACTACAACAGATGTGATACCAAGAGGAATACCAAATTTGTTTGTTTCTTCCTCGATTTGTTGGGCCAACTCACGAGTTGGTGCGAGAATTATGGCATAGGGTCCTTGATCGGCATCCTCCATCCGTTCGCTTTTTGGCAGTGACTGGATCCAAGTAAGAAGAGGAATGAGGAACGCCAATGTTTTACCAGAACCAGTTTCAGCAACACCAATGATGTCTCTGTTCTGTAGACCAATGGGGATGGCTTGCCTTTGAATGGGTGTGGGACTTTTATAACCAACTTTGGTTATAATCTCCATAATATCATGATGGAAGCCTGCTTCCTTCCATGACCGGATGGGGTTAGGAATTTTGCCACCCTTTATAGTTATGTTGTAATCTTCTCGGAAGATTCTCCAATCTCTCTCTGTCATCTCATCCTGATCTTTTTCAGACCAATGTCTATCATCCCACTTCTGTTTGTCCTCCTTCTTTTTAACTTTCTTCAGTCGTAATTTTTCTTGTTCTTTCTCAAGTTCTGTCCTCCTTTTTTCCAAAAGGTTGCCATAAAATTTGCTGTAATCCTTCTTTTGAGACTTAATATCAATGCCAGCTATGTGTCCTCTGCCAAAGAATTGAACTTGATGTCTTTCTTTGTACAATGAATTGTAATCGTTTGATGTGTCCTCAGATGCATCCCAATCAAAGACAAATTTCCTGTCATTCAGTCTTCGTACCCGACGTTTCTTTTTAATGATTCCTAAGTATCGAGCCTTTATTGCCTCTTCCTCCCTTTCCTTATCTTTGCTTTTGCTGTAATCATCAATCTTATTTATCTTATCTTCTCTTCGATCAGCAGTAGACTTCCTCTCCTCATACTTACGCTCCCTCTCCCTTTCTCTTTCCCTTTCTCGCTCTCTTTCTTTTTCTCGTTCCCTCTCTCTTTCTTCTCTGTGTTTTTTGTCATCTTCCTTCTTTGACGTGCCTGTCAGGTCTATAGTAGCTACTGCTGGTCTATCAATGTTAGCTTTCATAGCTTCCACTTGTTCCCGACGTCGCTCTAACGCTAATGCTGCTCTTTGTTCCTTAGTCAAGAATACAGGCTTGCTCCGGGCTTCTTCTTCAGCTTTTTTCTTAGCCAACAGCTCTTCTAATGACAAGGGTTCGCGTTTCACCGGTTTTTGTTCCTCCTTTGTTTCCATAGGTTCTTCTGGTACTGGTTTCTCTTCTTCTTTCTTGCTTCTACTTCGCTCTTTATCGTCATGTCTCCTATCTTTTTCCTTGCTTTCTTTGTTATCGCGTTTTTTTGGGCTACGCGAACGTCCGCGTTCTTTTCTCGCGGGGCTACGATCCTTGTCCTTCCTAGGGCTCCGAGGGCGGTCATCTTTACGTGGGCTTCGCGATCTTTCGCGTCGTTTTGTCTTTTCTCGATGGGATTCGCGCTCTTCGTGGCGGTCTCTGTCGCGCCTGTCCCTCGAACGGGATCGCCGCCGTTCAGGGCTTCTGTCCCTGGCCATAATAACGACCACTAGAACACGATATAAGATAAACTTTAAACAATTAGCAGTATTTGCATTTTTTTATTAAATTGTGCACTAAATTAAACATGGTAGAAGTTTGTCAATTTCACTTTGACATTTGTTTTATTTCTTTGATAACATTTACGGCTTGGCTCCTTGCCTTTCAGCTTAACTTCAAAAGCTTTCAGTGATTCAAGAGGAAGGTTTTTATGTTTAATACATGCAGTGGAAAAACACTGATTTTAGATTTTTGACTTTGGCGGAAATCAACTAGATAAATATATAATTGTTATATGATGAATGGAAGAACTACCTGTTTACAAAACTTTTCCCCTATATCTATGAAACTAAAATAACTTTTGTTAATGTTTTGGATGATAAAATGTCTTTCTAAGTAACTCATAGCATTTTTCGTATTTATTTGATATTATTAGATTATTGGCAGAATGGTTAAATTACTTGTTACTGTATGGCAATTGCCAATGTCAACATTATCATGAGTATGACATTAACATATAAATAACAATACGTCGCACATTGTAAAGTTGTTGTTTTGACCAATTAACATTTAATTTTAACCAATTAACATTTAATTGAATTCCGGCTTTAAGTGTTGACTTTTTATAGTGTCTGGTTAAATAATTGTGTTATAGTAAAAAAGGTTACGTTTTGCCGTTGAATTGAACTTGCCTATTTATGTTAATAGTGTTTAAAATAAGTAAATATGGGAACTACGAAGCTTAAAATAGGACTAAGTTCTGCCTTAGCGCTCGGGTGTGTAGGCCTTACGTATGTAATTGTCAAAAAGAAGTATGGGACTCGAAACGCTGTAAATGTTTTGAACTACTTGAAAATTGAAATAGTTACCAATGAAGACCATTGCAATGCCGTAGTGGATGAAATAAGGAGGTAGTAATAACAGTATTCTGTTTATTTTTTTAGTAGTGTTTCACTTAAAAAGTTTTCAATAAATGCAATTGTGTGCAATTTGAATGTATATCATTTATTTAAATTTGATTAAGAGTAACATAAAAAAATCTATATTATCAAATTATTGAAAACATCTAAATTAACCACCAGTGCATAGAATTTGATTAAACAAAATCAAAATAATATGTTGCAACATCTTACATTAAATTTCTTCACCCTCAAAAAAGTGAGCTTGGAAAGTTCTTAATAAATTGTGCAATTTTATATATATCTTTATCAAATAACTTTTCATTTATCTAAATATGATTAGCTTCCAAGGATCATAGTTTATGATATTAATGGAAATCATGCATGTCTGAGAAAAGAAATAGAACTATAAATTTCATTATTTTATCATAAAGAATTAACAAAATTCATAACAATGTGACATTAAGAATTATTACAGATTTATATATTTGTATAATGACAAGAAAATCATGGATTTACAGAAGATGTGCCCAACATAAGGCAGTTGGTTTTGACTGTGAGTGGGTGACCGAGCACGGCCGGAGACAACCTGTGGCGCTGGTACAGCTGTCCAGCTTTGATGGCTACTGCGGCCTCTTCAGGCTGTGCCAAATAGGAAATGTTCCACAATCTTTGAAGGTGAGGCATACTTTATTTATTTAGATATACCATCAACTTATCACTATATATTGTTAAAAAAAATACAATTAATAGTTAACGAAAATAGTATAAATTTGACAATTTACAATCTGAGACTTAACTTTTGTGGCACCACACAACACTTGTTTCTGGCTAATAAGAACAGTGCATGCAGGCAGACCAAGTAGATGTGGGCAAACTCCTATCAGCAAGACCCCTTTGCATGATTCCATTAGATTGTTCCCTTGAAAATGCCGTCGTCTCCTTGTCAAAAGAGGCCTCCCGAAGCTCCTTTAAGTACGAGGACGTGGGCAATGGCCCACTGTGCTCACGCCTAGCTACGCCACTGCAGGGAGGCATTGCTGTGTTTTAGTTTGAAAAATGGTATGGGAGACAGGTATCTGAGACGTACTAACTTTGACCACAAGAGGAAAAATGCACTTGTGATTAACCTTTGTAAAATTAATCTTATCTGGGGTTGATAGTAGGTGCCCATGGGCAGTACTGGCTACTTACCATCAAATGGAATAAATGCTATAAAACAGCATATTGTAAAAAAATAATAAATGTCTTAAGACAGTTATTTATAGTTAACTATTCGACCCAGCGTACTTTGTTCTGCCTTAAGTCAAAATTACTTCCTCTTGAATCACTCTCCCTATTTAAAAAAAGCTGCATTAAAATCCGTAGTGCAGTTTTAAAGATCTATGCATACATAGGGACATACAGCAAGAATCGACATTGGTGTATGTATAAACTACAAAGTCATCACTACATTACTATATAGTGATGACTTTATAGTTACTATTTTATGTAAACATTTTATTATATTACTAATTTGCTAAAGCAATAAACAAGCTGATTAATTCAAACTTATGAGGGTACTCATTCAAATTATCTGGTTATAGGCTCACTTTCATATGAGGCGAAAATCTTAATCTTCATAAGCACAATTGTGATTGATCTTAGATTAAACCACTATCCACTTACCATCAAGTGGAATGCATGCATGTTTACTCCTTGAATAAGATGAAAAAATTCTTATGTATTAAATTTATTTAGTAATTCCTATATATTAAATGTATTTATTAATTCTTATTTCTTAAAATATCCAATCAGTATCAGTATAATTTATTAATATAGTAGGAAAAATTAAATCAAATCAATTATTGCCTGAAAATGGGTCAACAGTAAACATAATGGATTCGTCAAATTCCACCTGTTAAGGCATGCAATTTATAAGTACTTAATATTACAGAGTCATTATAAGATTAATTAGAAAAGATTAGATACAATTATTATTATACAATCATTCATTAATTTCATTTGTAATAAGACAATTCCAATAATTAATAACAATATAAAATGTCAATAATGTAATATCCAAATAAAGTCAGTAAATAATCATGGTTCAATTCAAATTTATATAAATATTACAATATACATTTATCTATAGTCAATATCTATAGTCGTAGTCATAAATAGTCATTATTGTTATGTGTTGTCATTAAGAAAGTCTTTTAGAGAGTAATAGGCTCTTTGAATTAAATACATCTTAAGTGTTTTTTTTTTAAATCATATCCATTTTTCCTTTTGATATGATCAGGTAGAGCGTTATATATTTTAGGTCCCATACAAAATATGCTATCCTGGAACAGTTTGGTCCTAGAGTTAATATTTTTAAGCGGATTTTTACGTCGATTAATCTTCATTTTATCATATTCCTCAATGTCATATTTTATAAGCAACGCTACTTCATAAATACATATAGAAGGGAGAGTCAAAATTTTTAATTGTTGAAAATAGGCCTAGCATGGTTCATCTGATTTTAGTTTCATCGGATGCATTTCTTTTGTGCTTTGAAAATACTATAAACCCCCTCAGCGTTACCCAAAAAGATAATTCCATATCTTAAAGTACTTCCAACATAGGCGTGATAAGCGGTGACAGCTAAAACGAAACCATAAAATTATTACAGGATCTTTTGGAAGATGAAAGTATTTACAAAGTGGGCGTTGCGCCTGCAGACGACGCCAAGTACCTAGCACAAGACTATTCTGTGTTCCTTAGGTCCTCATTGGACATTAGACACCTAGCTTTCCTGTGTAACCATGAGCCTGGGGGATTGGCTGCCCTATCCATATCCCAGTTGGGTGTCATCTTGGACAAAAGTTGGAGGGTAAGTTAAGGAATATCCCCTTTATCGCTGGTGGCTTTAAAGGGTACACACACTTACAGTATTTATTAGAGATGCGCGAATAGTGGTTTCACCAAATAACCGAATACCGAATATTATTCGGTTTAACTTTTACCGAACCGGATATTCGTCAGAATTATTCGGTTTGCCATTTTTTTAAGAAACAACTGCAGTTTAAAAATAAATGTTGATATAAGATTTATAGAAAAAAATACCAATTGGATAGAGGTTACAAAAATGTTGATTTGAAGTTTTTTTTAAATGTTAATGGCTTAATTCAACACACTCTGCATAGGTTTTTTTTACTTATAACATAAATCTTACGAAAAAAAATCTCTCTTTGTTCTATACTGTGACGTGTAGTCACGAAAATAGAAATACTCGAACCGAATATATTCGCCACCAAAACCGAATTATTCGGCCGAATATGAATAGTGAATAAGTTGCCGATTACGCGGAATACCGAATAACAACCGAATATTCGGCGAATCTCTAGTATTTATCTATGTACCTATAAGAAAACATGCTCTAACATTTGTACTGATAGTTTATGTACTCACCACAACAAATCTCAAAAAAATACTAAAGCGTTAAAACGCTGACATATTTTACTAGCTCAAAAAATAAGACAGGACACCTATTTTTAACCGACTTCCCAAAGGAAAGAGGTTATCTATTCGTCACGTATATTTTTTTTTTTTTTTTTTTTTTTTTTTTTTTTTATGTATGTTCGGGCGAAATGGCTAGAAATCGTCGACCTACCGACACGATTCATACGACATTGTATGCGGCTAGTTTCACAGGCAGTCCCATATTGAGGAAAATGAAAACCTTCCGGCGGTTTTCCCGGAAAATTGGAAAATGTCGGTTTCTTAAAATCTTGAATAACTTCGGTGTTTCTAAACCGATTTCCATTTTCTTTCTTTCATTTGATAGGAAATTTTGTCACGCAACTTTTTCTCTTGGACATGGGTATGCTGTGATGCTTAACTCTTTGAGTTATTGGGTGGAAACCACCACCACTCCTCAAGTTTTTTAGATAATTTGAGATAACTCGGCTTCTGCCGATTCGATTCTTATGAAACTTGGAATATGTATTATATATCTATGCTTATATAGGTTGACAAAAATTTGACCTTCAACTCTTCGATCCTGATGATGCAGGGTTACAGCTATCCTAAACTATAACATTAGCTATTTGGTGCTTACATATATGTAACAAGACTACTAAGCAAAGACATGTGATGAAAAATTTGACCTTCAACTCCTCAATCCTGATGATGCAGGGGTGCCTCAAGCCTAAACCATAGGGGTTGACCATTTGGTGCTTATGGATATGTAATAACAATACTAAGCATGGACATATGACAAAAAAATTGACCTTCAACTCCTCAACCCTGATGATGCAGGGTGCTGTAAGCCCAAGCCGTAGGTGATGGCCATTTAGTGCTTACAGATATATAATAAGATAGCAAGGCAAAGATGTACGATAACAAATTTGACCTTCAACTCCTCAACCCTGATGATGCAGGGGTACTGCAGGCTTAAACCATAAACGTTAGACATTTGTTGCTCACGGATTTGTAATAACATTGCTAAGCAAAGGTATACGACGAAAAATTGGACCTTCAACTTCTCAATCCTGATGATGCAGGGGTATTGAATGCCTAAGCCATAAAACTTAGCTATTTCATCCTTACGCATTCAAAATGATATTTAAAAAATGTAAGGTAGAACATTAGAAAAATGGTTGTATACGGTGGAAAATTGAACCTTCAACTCCTCAATCCTTATGATGCTGGGGTGCTTCAAGCTTAAACTATAGGCGTAAGCTACATGATCGCTACGTATATCTGATAAGATTACTAAGCAAAGATAAAAGATGAAAAATTTGACCTTCAACTCCTCAACTCTGATGATGCAGGGGTACTTCAAGCTTAAACCATAGGTATTGGCCATTTGATGCTTATGGGTATGTAATATATTTACAAAGTAAAGACGTATAATATTAAAATCGACCTTCAACTCCTCAACCCTCATGATGCAGGGTACTGCAAGCCCAAGCCATAGAAGTTGGCCATCTGTTACTTACGTGTATGTAATGAGATTACTACGAAAAGATATGGCATGAAAAATTTGACCTTCAACTCCTCAACCCTGATAATGCTGGGGTCCTTCAAGCCAAAACCATAGGCGTTGGCCATATGGTGCTTACGTATATGTAATGAGATTACTAGGCAAAGATATAACATGATAGTTTTGACCTTCAACTCTTCAGCCTTGATGATGCACGGGTACTTCAGGCTTAAAGCATAGGCGTTGGCCATTTGATACTTATGGAATTGTAATATATTAACAAAGCAAAGACGTATGATAAGAAAATTGACCTTTAACTCCTCGACCCTTATGATGCAGGGTACTGTAAGCCCAAGCCATAGAAGTTGGCTATTTAGTGTTTAAGGATTTATTGAAGAAATGCTAAGAAGAGATGACTTATGAAAACCGTTATCTTTAACTGGGCTTTTATTCAGTGGTACTGCCTATCTAACCCACAGGTGATAGTAATATGGCCCTTATGAATATATTAGGAGTTCCATAAACAGAGGCAACGATTAATAAAGTTACCTTCACCTCTTTAACCCTAATAATATAGGTATACAGCCTGCCTAAAGTATGTGTGTTTGGTAATTATTGTTCGCAATACAAACAATGAGTTCCGGAAAGGACATAATTATGATCACAAATTCCACTTTGAATACAATTACCTGGACGATGCTGGAGTACTGCCAACCTTTTTACATAGGATGGGTTAGGTTAGGTTGGAACTTAAAAGAAAATATAGAAACTAAGCGAGCAGGGCGCGGCAGCGCCCTGCGAGCGGTTGCCCTCAGTTCACATGCACTGTGACAGTAATGTAAGATATCGCTTAGGCTTTTGTTTGACTTGTCATTTAAGGTTGATTTTAAATTACCGTTTCCATTTATGTATGCACTTTGCAGTCTTATGGATACTATGTATTACACGGTCTCGTATAACTGATCGAAGTGTCTAGTCGTCCCGTAATCGGATGAATAAAATAAATTAATCGTCCGCTAAACGGTAAATTCGTAATAAAAATGGTCTGTATATTAAACATACTTATTATCCTTGTAATAAAAAACGTATTGAAACTGGTGAGTTAAATCATATTACTGAGATTAATAAATTGTGTAAAGCTATGGGTACACCTGATGTAGTGAATAACGACCATGCTGCCCGAACTTAAATTGGTTTTGATGGTATTGGTTTTCCAACTAAGGATAGGTAGTCAAAATTATTTTTATCAGTATCAGTTGAATTATACTCTTAGTTATAAGGTTTATATTACTTTTTCTACTTTAAATATTGATAATTATAGGTCTATTCTTTAAATAAATGTTTACTCAGAAAAAGTTGTTTTATTCGGTTAGGTTAGGTTCGAACAGATTTTTCTAATTCAGAATCTAAGGGAGGGGGCGCGGTAGCGCCCCCGACCGGTTGTGTCAAAGAAGTCTATTTTTAGATGATGACGTCAGCACATAATTTTATTCATCCGAAAATCGGATGAATAATTAATTTTATTCATCCGGTTAGCGGACGACTAGCAACAGCCATAACTGATTTTATCGTGACTGAAAAGCGTGAAAAAAAAATTTTTAAACAAAAAATATAACCGACTTCCATGCCACATAAAAGTAAAAAATAATTTAAATACATGTTGGTTTAGAGCAAACACAGTACTTAGTACATAGTTCCGAAGTCGGCGCTCATATAAGATACATGTAGTTTCGTCATGATCCAGCAAAATATGGTGAGCGCCGACTTCGGAACTATGTACTAAGTACTGTGTTTGCTCTAAACCAACATGTATTTAAATTATTTTTTACTTTTATGTGGCATGGAAGTCGGTTATATTTTTTGTTTAAAAATTTTTTACACAACTATATTTGTCATGTGCTGTTTATCTCATGTACTCTTTCAAAACGTATTTTTTATAATAATACATACCCCATTTTCTGCAGATACGTTGCAGTAACTGGTCAGCTGAAACATTAACAGACAGACAGGTGCAGTACGCAGCAGCTGACGCCCACGTGGCTATAAGGATTTTTGTGAAACTGATTAATGAGTACTATGGGGAGGGTCTTCTTACGTGGATATACAAGGACGTCAAAAAGGACTGCTGGAGTAATTTAGACGAGATTTGCTCCAAATATGCCGACTTGTCGTTCAAGACGAAGAAGACTGTGAAGAAAAGTGATTTAATGTGAGTTTTCTGGACTATGTCTACTGTAATAATGTAGTCTTACTGTGTAGCGAATTAAACAGTAACAATTTTGTGCTGGAAAAGAAAAAATAAAAATATTACGTTCATTTTATAACCGCCTGCTTTAAGAAACTTATTATAATGCGAAAATAATTTTGTGATTACTACAAAATGAAAATTTGGTTCATTTTATTCTCACTGTGCGATATATGACGCGACTAGTACAATATACATACCATATACCATACCAAATAATATTCATACGTACCATTACCAAGCTGCATGCTTGGCATGGCTTTCGTAAGAGACGACTAGTGACGGAGCAAATATTCGTATATTTTTAGATATTCGCAATGTTTTCCGAATATTGAATTGCAGTGTTTTGCAAAATAAGGCGTCCAAATTTATACAAATGTAATTTAACTAAAGATTGTAGACAAAAAAAAATGTGTGCGTGTACTAGCGTACACTCGTAAGAAGTGAAACTTCTTTATGACGTTATTTTTCAAAAAATAACTTGAAAACTTGACAAATAAATAACATGATCACGCCCACGTGTTAGTGTATTGAAAAATACAATCAAAAACTGAGGTTAATTTTAAATAACGTGGAAAAATAAATACCACAATTACACTTAAGTATTAGAAAAAGAGATGTAATTACTTACTTTTTTTAGAAATTTACTGGAATTAGAATTAAAATAAACCCTTTGATTTTGCTGATCACTTCAATATAATATATATATATATATTTGTCACGTCACTTTAGAGCGTTGGGAATAAATAAGCGTGCAATAGAAAAAGATGGCGCGTAACAGAAAAAGATGGCGCGTAACGAAAAAAAATGTTACACTAAATTTTTTTCCAACCCCGATAAAGAAGTTTCATTTCACTTCAACAACCCCGTTAAAGAAGTTTCACTTCAATAATAAGGTCGCTAAAATTGAAATCCTCCGGTACCCTACTCCAAAACAAAAAAAATCGTATTCGCGAATGTCGGTAAGGATTATTCATTTTCACGTAAATATATGTGTCGTATACCTCCTCCCTTTTTAAGTCAGAATAATTATAACGTATTACAGCAAAGAGAAGGAGAACAAAGAGAGAAAGGACACACTGTTGCCGAACAAGCCGTACCCGCACGCGACGCGCTCGAAGCCGCTCTACCACAACTGCTTCCTGCAGGCGCCGGACGGCGCGCTGCTCTGCACTTGCGACAACAAGAAGGCCGCTTGGTATGACTCGTGTACACTTAGCACTGAGAATTATATATCACGGTGGTAGAACCAGTGTAGTTCAACCGGGGAAGTACCACCGCCACACCTATTTCTAGCGTGAAGCATTTCTTGCGCGAGATAGAAGGGTGTGGTTGCCGGCACACTTTCACATGAGGCGACCATCATAGTACTCGGGAGTAGCAACGCATCTGTGATTGACTTCAGATGGAACCCATGTTCTGTATGTGGTTGATGACAGATGTCCATGGGCGGCAGTGATCACTTACCATCAGGTGGACTGCGTGCTCGTTTGCTACTTCA
The DNA here is from genome assembly GCA_949699795.1 of Spicauda simplicius. Classification (NCBI taxonomy): domain Eukaryota; kingdom Metazoa; phylum Arthropoda; class Insecta; order Lepidoptera; family Hesperiidae; genus Spicauda; species Spicauda simplicius. Next base: position 4,450,716 of record OX453060.1, read on the forward strand.
GTAAGATAAAAAAAAGATAATCTCCATAAGTCAAGGGCACACCTGATTACGTGATTAGTGGCGTGGTCCGCTAGTTTCGAAGTTATATGCTTAAGACTAGGTTTTCCCGTAGTTCCGCCTGCTTGAGTCGCATTCAGTACAGTAGCGGTAACTGTTCTAAAAGCGACTCAAGTATCAATGTGTTAATCGAGACCAAAATGTGCTATATTTTATGCAAAACTTGCTGACCCGGCGAACATCGTTCCGCCTAATTGTCAAAAATCTAAAATTATCAGTGTTTCTCTATTATATTATACATGCGTTATACATAAAAACCTTCCTCTTGAATCACTCTATCTATTAAAAACTGCATTAAAATCTGTAGTGTGGTTTTAAAGATCTAAGCATACATAAGGACAGTCAGCGAGATGCGACTTTGTTTTATACTATGTAGTGATGTCATCTTAATCTCGTCCCTACTTTTTCGTAAAGGAGCATACATCCTTACAATCTTTCGCCTATGTAATATTAGAAAAATGCTTAGAAAAAGCACACTTAGAAAAAGTCCACCAATTCGCACTTGGCCAGCGCGGTGGACTATGGCCTAAACTCTCTCATTCTGAGAGAAGACCCGTGCCCAGCAGTGGGACAATAATGGGTTGACGACACGCTTAGAAAAAGTCTAGGATAATTAACAAACCTGTGGCGCCATCTGTTACAAATTTGTGAAAAGTATTTACAAACACGTCAGTTTACTAGTAACAGTTTTGTTTTATTTATTCCCATACTTAAGGCAAACTATGGGTCTCCTATTAGAATATGCTACAGGCCCCGCGCTGGTTTAATCCGGCACTGTATGTGAATGTACTTCCACATACAGGTACGTAGAAAAGCAGCTCGCCGACGTAGTGAGCGAAGACCCTTACACGGTGCGGCTTCGCTTCGAGCCGGCGGGCCGCTCGGTGGGCGACGTGGGCCGCTACTACCAGCTCACGAAGGAGAACAAGTGCGTCGTGTGTGGTAGTGCCAACTCCTATATACGGAAGAACGTCGTGCCTAGGGAGTACAGGAAGTACTTTCCAGGTATGTTAATTATTTATTGAATAAACAATGTAAAATGATTAAACAGAGGAATTGAATAAACTTTATTCATTATGCTTACATATTCGTGCGATTTCCGAACAGCTCGTCTCGATCCGTGCGAGCTTCGTACTGTCGTACCATATACATACAGGTTAAGCGTACGATCGGCCGCGCTTCATGGGTGGCGGAGTGGAGGTGTTAGGTTGTTTCGTTACGGAATTTCTTGATTCGGTCGCCGTGCAATAAAAGTTATGCAATAGTTTAAAAATATTTGCTCACTCACATAGTTGTTGTGTTTGCAGAGATAATGAAGGACCACTCGTCCCACGACGTGGTGTTGCTGTGCGTGGGCTGCCACCAGCGCAGCAACGCGCTGGACCGCGCGGTGCGCGAGCGGCTCGCGCGCGTCGCCGACGCGCCGCTCGTGGCGCCCGACGGGAAGTACACCGAGGACGCGGATTGCAAGTGAGGATTGCTTTTGTTTTTGAGACTTAACCTTTAGGCTACGTACACACGGAGCGGTTTTCACCCGCGGCCGCCGCGGTCGGGGGCCCGCAGCTTCTGTGGGAAACTCACGAGACCGGTTATTTACGCGGTTGCGCTGCCGTCGCGGTTGCGATTATCGACCGCAAACATGGCGGGCGAAAACCGCAAGACGGGCGGTTTACCATCAGTTGAACCGCGGCCCGCGCGGTTCTACAGGTTGCCCGCCGGTGCAGCGGGAGCCGCAAACAACCGCGCGCATCGCGGGCGAAAAACGCGTCGTGAGTATTGCTTTAATTTTTTACATTTATATCTGCATCCTACAGAAGCTGCGGGCCCGTAACCGCGGCGGCCGCAATCACAGTAGACATATTAGACCAGTAGAGAAACTGCCTATAAGCGCTCGAAAACAGCACACTCACACAAACAACGCATCGACGAGGCCGCTATAGGCTTTTTGCGCTACTGAAGCACCGAGCGAATAGCGGCTTCGTCGATGCGATGTTTGTATGAGTGTGCCGTTTTCGAGCGCTTATAGGCAGTTTCTCTACTGGTCTGATATGTCTACTGTGCTTTAATTTAACGCTGCGGAAGCGTTATGGGATTTTTATCGCACTAAAGTGAGCAATGATACCCTAGTGGTTGAAACTTGCCCTCTCGATCGGGAGGTCCCAGGTTCAAACCCTGGCACGCACCACTGATTTTTCTTAAATTATGTGCGTATTAGAAAGTCATTATCACTGCTTTTCGGTGAAGGAAAACACCGTGACGACACCTACACACCCGAGGGTTCTTTAAAAAAAAAATATCTTGAAGGTGTGTGAAGTCCACCAATTCGCACTTGGCCAGCGTGGTAGACTAATGAGCTAAAACTCTCTCATTCTGAGAGAAGACTCGTGCCCAGCAGTGGGACAATGGTTGACACCAACCCATTGGTTGACACCAACCTTTAGTGGGTATTTAACGCCGCGGGAGCGACGCCGGGTTATGTGGGATTTTTCTCGCACTAAAGTGATTGTCTCACGCTCGGCTTATCATTAGAAAACTGCTCAGTCGATTTTTCGATCTTGTAAAAAATAGCGGTAATGAAATCGAAATTTCAAGTATGTAATATTGGTAAATAAATTTCAGCGAATTCATGCTTTTCACACTCGCCTTTTCAATATTCACAAGTTAAAAAATGATGATCATTTTCTTCACATTGCGGCATACGAGCGGAGCATGACCTCCGCGGATAGAGCTTTTACAGTATCGTATTTTTTTCTAGGAAAATCCGTTCAGCAGCCCGCGCCCTCCTCTACCAGTCCAAGAAGCACATATTGCCTGAAACACGTCGTCAGGAGCTGGAGACTATCCTGCTGCAGCACTTCCCCGACCACGATGAGGTCACGCAGGAGCTGCTGGAAGACGCCGCTGAGATACAAGTTGTGTGAGTTACCATAGAAAGGATGTTACGGATATATAAATTCCGATCTAAATATGGATATATTTGTATGCCAGTTAGATACTGGTTTCGGATTTAGATACAGCTAATTATTTGAAACTTAGATTTAGAGCAGTGATAGCCTAATGGTTAAAACTTGCCCTCAATCAGGAGGTCCGAGGTTCGAATCCAGGCACGCACCACTGAGCTATGTGCGTATTAGAAATTAATTACCACTGCTTTTCGGTGAACGAAAACATCGTAACGTAAACTACACACCCGAGAGATCTTTAAAAAAAAATCTCGGAGGTGTGTGAAGTCCAAGTCCAAGTGATGGCCAAGTGCGGATTGGTGGACCAGTGACAGTGACCTTTGACAGTTTTATATGAATGTTGGAAACTGTTTCAGTTATGAGAACGTAGACTACGAGTCCCACGGGCACAAGGTGGTGCAGCACTACCTGGAGAACGAGGGTCTGCTCCGGCTCGAGGAGATGTGGAGGATGCACTTCCTGGACTCCATGAAGCCCCGATACATGCCAGAGTTGTGGTCGCTCAAACATAATGAGGAGAGGTGAGAGGAATTGACCATTTACAATATAAGATTAAAGTAGCCAACGAGCATGCAGTCCACCTGATGGTAAGTGGTCATTGCCTCCCATGGACAGCTGTAAGCAACTTCATACAGAACATTGGGCTCTATCTGAAGTCAATCACAGATGCGTTGCTAAGAACTAAGATGGTCGCCTCATATAAAAGTGTGCCGGCAACCACACCCTTCCATCGAAACGCAAAAACTGCTTCACGCTAGAAATAGGTGTGGCGGTGGTACTTGCCCGGTCGAACTACACTGGTTTTATCATCTATACTCTATCTTAGTACCGGGTGGTAGAAACTGTGTAGTTCGACCCGGGTGATACCACAGACCAATTGGATCTCCTTTTGCAAAAAAGAACCAACGAGTTTTCCTCCTATTATTTTAAAACACGGTAATGATTGTTAATAATATCATATTTGTATATGTTGAACAAATTAGATAAAAAAGATAAAACTATTAAAATTTATTACCTTCTATATATTTCAGACGGCCATCCAAGCCAGTTGATTTAGAATCTATTAAATTTACTTTTGACTTGCGTATAGAGACTGACGGCATATACTTCTTCAGACAATGTTTTTGTGTGGAAAAATAATGTATAGATGTCCTTTTTCTAGCGCCATCTCGTGACATGCAGATACTGGCTGGTTTTCATTTATATATTGTTTCAGGTTGCGCGTACGCCTGCAGGAAGGCCGTTTGTCGAAAGAAGATATGAAGTTGGTGGGGCTTTGATACAGAAGATTTATTTACAGCTGCTGTAAAAAAATATTGGGATTTATACGACGATAAGTTACCCATAGAATGACTACTGTATTTTTTTCTACATTACTTAGGAGCCTATCAAGTATTACGTAAGCAGATTTTTACTCATTCCTCAGTAAAATCAAGCAAGGCTCTTACTCCCCCCCCCCCATATTTACGTAAACATTGTACGAACATACTAGAGAATCTCTCTCGTCAACCTACTGCTGGGCACGGGTTTTCTGGCGCTGGCCAAGTGCGAATTGAACCTACTTTTGCAAAAAGGAACCAACGAGTTATCCTCCTATATTATTAAAAATGTTGATGATTTTCAATTCTATCATATTTGTATACAAAGACCAAATTATTTTGTGCAACATTGTAAATAGATTTTAGTTCAGTATACAGAATATTGACAAAAATGGCTTTTTCTCAAAACTCTTGTGTGTGGGTTGATTCTGTTTTGCATAGGTCCAATTGGAGGACACTACTAGAGAATACATGTACAAATATTACTAGAGAGTATGTGGGTCGCCATGTAAGTAAATAACTATTGCTTACGCAATCACCATCTACATGCCCATCTAATGTCATCAAAAATAAGCAATACCCCTTTCCCGCCCCAAATAGTGCTTGCGTAACACTAGAACGGTTCCTTACACATTATGAAATAGTTAAAGAGTCAAATAGATATTAAGCCTTTATGAATTGAAATCTATATTGCATTGAGTTAAGTTTATTTTAACTATTCCTTTCTCATTATAGGTATTAAATTTTATTAGGATTAAGATTTTATAGATATAAATATTTTAAAAGTATATTTTTTTATATTTTATTACCGTGTTGCATATTAGGATGGTAAGCTTTGTTAATAAACAGAAAAGCATTTAATAAAGTTATGATCTGAGTGATATAACATATCCTATGCATAATATTTTAAAACAATTTTATTTTTATTAAATTTACTGAAATTGGAACTTTGTTTTATTTAATACAATCTGTTTTGTTTTTACCTTGTTTTTTTTTATTTCATAAATAAAATATCAGCCACCATATTAATATTGAAACCACTGAAAAATATACTTAAAATTGAACTATAAATTGGGCAAGTAAAAAGTTAAATCATGAAAATCGATATAAAAATATTGCCAAAGTCAACGATTAATTCTATAATCAGGTACCATCATTGACAAGTTTATTTTTTATAAAATATAAACAGATTTTCCCCAAGTAACTAAAAATGTACTCTGTAGTATAACGCCTGAAGTAGCTGTATCAGTTCCACTTTATTGAAGTAGAAGCTTATTTCTTAGTGATATTCTGTATTCATATCAGCTTCCGATTAAAGTAGATTTGACATACGGAAGACTTTATGATAGTTTACTCTTGAACGGAAAGACAAACATGACGTCCGTCATGTTTGTCTTTCCGTATGTCACATGTAAGATGTAAGGTCTCCGATTTTTGCCTTTTAGCTAAGGAACTCTAAAAAAATGGTTATTGAAATAAAATAACACAAATACTAAAAAATCTTGATTGTTTAACCCTTTACCGCATGGATTTTTAGATTTGGCTCAAATTAATTTACATGACTCTACGGTGCCATAGCACGCCCAGAAAGAAAGATTTTTGTTTTTTGATCTTTAGAAATCGAAATAATTGACCCGAAACTCAAAATCTCATATTTGATACATCAAGCAGTCGGGGTACCGATATATACGACGTCATATATGATACAACATGCAGTTAAGGTGTTTTCGTATATTATATATATATATTTATAATAACAAGGTATAGTTGATTATTTATATTTATTATTTATATTATATTATTTTAATAGGTAAGTAAGCATGGAATGTACCTACACAGTACGTAACACAAACATCACTATTATTACAGGACTTAACCTAATTCAATAGCGTGGTAATTAAATTGAAAATACAAACTCATCCAATTTTTCTACTTTCATATCGTCAATAATTATAAAACATTCAGTTACTCTGTATGATGTACTTAATGCATGTAGTTTCATATCTGACCGAGCACGGGCACAAACTCAAATGCATGAAGTATCATACTTGAAATAACCTAAAGAACGTAACTGCATGGAGTATCATTTCAGATACAAAGTTCTAGACTGGTTTTCGTCAAGAAGGATTTGATATTACATAAATGTTTTTCCGTAGAACTTCTTGGGATCCATTATACTCACTCGAAAAACACAAAAAAAAATTTAGCTATAGGCGAAAAACAGCAATAATTGAATTTTCAATCCGCAAACCGCACTTACTGTCAGAAATGCCGGTTTGAAATATTCAGTGACAGAAATAATAAGCCACAGACAAGATAAAAACCTGCATAAATATTTTTTTTTGTTCGGATACAGTCATAGTGCAGACATCAGCCATCAACACGTTGTACAGTAGGCTTAAAAATTATTTATCTGTAAAAACTTGTAGTGTATCATATTTGATACAGTATGCGGTAAAGGGTAGAACAGTCACTAAAACTCAAGGAAGTCAATCGTTATAATCCGTAGTTTTATTTTTATTTTTATAATTTAACAATATTACAGTTGTTACTAAATATCATTAAAATCACTGAATTCGTACTATTGATGCAATATTTTATATGTTCTCCTAAAATAAACTATCTGTCAGTAAATTTTTGAACGCAGTTCCGTTATAACCGCCGCTGTCAAATGTCAAACTTTAAATATTTGTAGATTTAAACCAAAGAGTAAAATCACATCTAAACAAAACAATCTCATTCGTTTTGAAGTTAATATCATAGCGTAACTTGAATATACGGTTAATATACAATTTCGACTTATACATATGTACACTTCGATTATTGCGTTAATTAAATACACCAAAGAGTAAAATCACATCTAAACAAAACAATCTCATTCGTTTTGAAGTTAATATCATAGCGTAACTTGAATATACGGTTAATATACAATTTCGACTTATACATATGTACACTTCGATTATTGCGTTAATTAAATACATAAGGTAACCTTCACTAATAAAATATGATACCAAACGCAAAGAAACAGTTGAAAATTACCAAATTATTTAGGAAAGGAGGTGGTAAGTGTATCGACTGCTAATTTTTAAAACTTTATTTATCCAACAGTTCTATAAAATAAAGATCATTCTGAGTACTTGAAAACTTGAACACATGAATCACTACTGATAAAATCAAAATAGAAATTTAAAAAAAAATGTAATATAGGTAGTATTTCATTGTATATGAACTTTACAGCTACCAAGCTACCAGAAGATTGTGAAGATATAGAGGAAGTAATAAGGCAACTTGAACAGAAACTAAAGGAGAAACAAGATGAGCTTTTCCAAATTCAACGGAACTGTTTCAAACGCAAAGCTTCCCCACCAAAAACTAACAGTTTAAAAGAAGCATTTGTAAGACCTCAGGTATGTTTCTTGAATCAATTCGGACTTGGCCAGCGCGGTGGGCTATGGTCTAAAAACTCTCTCATTCTGAGAGAAGTCCCAGCAGTGGGACAACAATGGGTTGATGAAGATGTTTCTTGCATAGTAACAATTGGTGTCCAAGGAAAGTGGGAAGTAGACCTTGATTTGTACTTGGTACAACTATGCCATATTCTTTTATGTATGTGGGTATAAAAGTTATAGTATTGAAAATAGTACATTAGAAAATTCTGAGATGATTTGTGTTGTAAATTTTTTTGTTTTTTTTTACATTGATAAAATATGAACTTGTAGTACACCTAATGCTCAATGATCATTGCCACACATGGTCATCTGTAAGCAAGTTTCAACCCTGTAACATAAGTAACTATTTTTATAAATATAAAAGTTAAATTTTTCAGAATTATCTATTAATTAATAATTACTAATTGTACCATATGACAAGTCTAGTATCCTATATGTATTGTAACAATGTGCTTGAAAATTATACCATATAATTAAGTATGTTTTAGAATATTTAGAAAAATGTATGTGTATCAAATATCTCATAACTATTGTATATACAGAAAATTATCCTGAGCAATTCAGTTGAGAGCCTAAAGCGTGGGTTGGAGCTCATGTGGATGTTGACGGGTGTGGAGGTGCAGTCGTACGTGGCGGACGACCACTGCTGCATCGTGTATCACATGCAGACCAACACGCAGCACCAGGTGAAACACGGCCTAAGGATAGACATGAAGACTGGTGGGTGTTCTTTTTATGTCACTGTTAATTTTTTTGTAAATTTAATAAGTCTAAAAAATTAAGTTTCACAACCCTCTAACCATCAATTTGTTTAGTTGTTTGAATGGCCTATGGTGTAGGCATTGGATAAATATGGCTGCAGTCCTTATTCCAAGACCTGGATGTGTGTATTGGATCATTAATAGAATTATCTATACTAATTTATTTATCACTAAATATATTTGTGATTATTTTAATGGTAGACAAGATTTTATTGTTTCAAACATCTTACAGCATTGTTTATAAAAAATATGTTTAGTCTCTGATTTTAAATTTATTTGTATGTTATCACTAAAAACATAGATAGTTGGTTTGTTACTACAACATTGAGCATCTTGACTGAAAACCAACAACAAGACACTTTTAAATATCATGTTATGGTGGCAGACAAGTATTGAACATAGATTATGATGTGATCTAGCATCAATCTATCACATATAATAATCTCCGGGAATGTATTGAGTACTTTAGAAACTCCACCTAAAATATATTAATTATATATAATATAAATACTCCTTTATTTTAGTACTATTTCACAAAATAAATCCCATAGTTTCAGGAGACAATGTAGTATCAAAGTCCTCTTTACCTCTTGGATTTAACTTGAAGGCAGTTATGGAGGGCTACCAAAATGTGATGATGCCGGAATGCCTGGGTGCTATAAGGAAGGCCCTGGTGGCCTACTATGACAGACTTGAACAGTTTGATAAGTTAAAGGTGAGTATAAAAACAAAAATATGCATAGATTCAATTTTTCTAATATTATTTGTGCTGATACTATTTGTGCTGTGAGCAATTTGTCTTGAATATCAATCCACTCTTGATAAAAAGCTACACGGAACAAAGTCCAGGATATATACAGCAACGTCATCCTGCGTATTATCAAAACCTGTTCGCCAACATGTTAGGAGCAGTGACTGTTGGCAAAAACCGCCCATTAGAGACGTCTTGGCCAAAATTGGACCTCAAAAGGCTGATGGACTATTTGTATGACTGGCAATATAGTTGAATAAAGTAGACATTATCTTCAGTATGAGTGACCTTCTATCTTCTACATACCATATTTACCAGTGAAGTTAAGGGATATATGTTAGTATTTGTGTTATTATGTAAATTAATATTTTCTACTGCCGTTCTTTAGTTAATGAAAAATAATTAATATGTACCTTAGAAAGTTTAATTCAAAGGTATTGGTTCTTAAAATAAATACTCAATTCCACAGAAACTCTTAAAAATAGAAGCACAGCTGTTCAAAGTGCTTGATGGATCTCATATAGAGATATCATTTTACACACAAAGTGAGAATGAAGATGAGGATGAACGAGTTCATGTCACTCTCATACTAGACTACAGAGTTTATGACATAAGACCAAAAATATTTTCGTTCAAGCAATCAGGTATTTTACTCATTTAAATATAATATAACCCAACAAAATGTGGTTAACAAGAAGCATTTATAAAACTTTTACTTTCGCACATTTTTATGTCATTGAAATAGACTTAGGTACTACCTTAATTTGAAGTTCACGTAATATTTCATTCAAGGTTTCAAGTGTATTCGTTCTACGCGGCAAAAGTCAGCGTTGGTTGTAAAAACAAGTCTATACTCCAGACCTTACAAGGCCAGAAAAAATTTGCTGCAAATTACACCCAAAATTAAGTAGCTAATATTCTCTTATCACTAAGACTTGCAGCGCCAAATTTTCGGAGCCATGTGTTAAAAAATTTGGCGACGTTGTGATACTTTTACTAGTGAAATTTGGAAGGTGGGAGGTTCGATTTAACTTTTAAAGCAATTAAATCTGCAAAACACACCTGGTTAACTTGTACTTGTTGTGTACAATTGATTGTACATATTCAGCAATTAACCAAAGCAATTGACCATTCCGTCTGTCATTCTATGTTTAAATATAAAATAAATAATTTGATTGTAGATCTGCCTGAAGGCGTGTCAGAGATCCTGACACAACAATGTGCAATTTTCAAAAAGAAACCTCTTCATAAGGCATTTAAAGAGGCTTTCATTAATGGAGTGGGTGCTTACAAACTGGTTCAACAAGTGAGTTTATATTCTCTTAGCCATTTTTTATATTCTGTTGTAGCCTTTTCACTCGAGTGCATCAGAAGGATGGTATGTTTGCATGTGTGCCCATGTCTTTGGCATGCATTACAGCGCAAATAGCTTGACGGATTGTGACAAATAACATATCATTTGAATCGGCTTAGTTTGCAGAGTGACAAAGGGTTTATAATTTTCAAATATGGCGCCATTGATCAGAGAAGAGAGGAGAGAGACAATTTTTTTTGGTATGGTAACAATATACACCTATTTCTAGCGTGTAGCCGTTCTTGCGTTTCTATAGAAGGGGTGGCCGGCACACTTTCATATGAGGCGACCTTCATAGTCCTCGGAAATAGCAACGCATTTGAGATTGACTTCAGATAGAACCCATGTTCTATATGAAGTTACAGATGTCCATGGGCGGCAGTGGCCACTAACTACCAGGTGGACTGCAAGCTCGTTTGCTACTTCAGTCATAAAGAAGGGTATCTAATGAGTGCCCTATTTGCCAGGCTGCTGGTTATTGAAAGGAGAGTACAAGCCAGATAAGAATTTGTTTGTCTTTCAGGTGGGTGTCCGTAGCGAGCAACGGCCTCGCCCAAAGAAGCGGTCGCGGCCCAACAAGAACTACCACAACGATGACACCTTCCTGCCGGAGGACTGCTCCGACCAGGGAGAGGACGATGAGGCCATTGATGACTAATCATTTATTAAATTAAAATAAATTGTATAAATGTTGAGTTTTATTATCAAACTAAAAAAACGCGGACATGTAATAATGGTAATGTTTTTCGAGTGTATGTATGGATGTTTGTATAATGTCCATTTCTTTGGCACGCGCAACTCGGCCCAAACGACTTAACATATTGTAACATGCGACATGCCATTGGAACCGACTTAGATTGCGTATGCCATATAATTTTAAAAGTTGCGCTTGCAATCAGAGGTAAAGGCAGGAGAGATGTTTTTTAACATTAATTTAAAAATACGGGTATCAAATGAAGCACGCTTTCTACACTCATAGCCTCACACAAGGATCTTCTCCTGTGTCATGGGTACCATAGACGCACACACAAGACGAATACACAAACTCCCAGACCCAGAACATGAATCTAAACATTCAGATACCTGTCTGACCGAGAATCGAACCCAGGACCCATTGCGCGTCAATATGTCAACTGCTCCGCCACGCGGGTCGACATGAAAGTAAGTAGATAGTCGTCGAAGGTGGCTTTTAGCCGAAGCTATTATCGACCGAAGGTTAGGTTTAAAAACTATGTAAAAACAAATTCTAGAGGTGAAAACGGTAACATTTTAAAATAACGTGATTTTCTAACAAAACTTGCGACGCAAGCGCATTACCAGAGTGTACTTATCCCAGCGCATCAAAATTTCCAGCGCGATGTGCGTTCGTTTTAGTATGGTACAATTTTTGACGCTACGAAACTTCGGCTTCGGCCCATTTTGGCCGAAGCTGAAGATGGATTTATGGCCGAAGGTGACTAAAACCGAAACTTCGGTCGGAATATCTGTCGGATATTATTAAAATACACATATTTCAACACTTCAGGTTACTAGTTAAAGCGTTAAGTAACTCAATAATAATTAAGCTAGATTAAAAGAAAAAAAACCATTGCGAATTTATATTAAAATTTATTTCATAAAAATTAAAAATGAATTTATACAACTCTCATAACATTCATTCTACTTATTACAAAATAAGACCTGGCAGTCGGGTGATATTGCATCTAGCGAACTATTCGTATCGTTATTTAGAACTGTTCAGTGTCTAATTAATAGCTAATCAAGCGTGATTGTTGAATTTCATGTTAAAAATATATTTTCTTTTGTGCGTACCATATTTTTATCACCGATCCGTTGTTATTGAAGCATAATGACGGTCTGATGTCGCCACCAATATGTAATAGCAATACGCTGCTAATGTTAAATATTCATCGACGCATTGCAGTCTTGCAACGTGACGCGTTGCCAGACTGCAATGCGTAGTAAGGCCGCTCTTGCCATAGACAACAATGCCAAGAGTGGTCGATGGATTCCAAACACTTTCAGATCATTGTAGACTTATAAAGGTAAGTCTCCGATGTTTCATGTTTCCTTCACCGTTTAACAAATAACTTTTAAGATATCCTAGAAGGCCAGACTCGGCATGAGGCTAGTGGTAATAACTGCTTATCGTTATTGCACTTAAATAATAAAAGTTTAGTCTTAATGTCACCGGTGTAAACGAAATTTTAACATAATTAAACCATAGCACACATAATTTATTCTTTATGTATAAATGTCTTTATGTATAAAATTTTGATATATATGTATCTATAGAAATAGCAATGATTTTGATGACACGCGAAACAATTGAGGAATAAAAACACTATGATTATTAACATGCCGCAAAATGAAACATTCTTCATTCGGAATAATATGGATTGTTTTAAAGAAATGCGTAAAGGTAGTGTTAGGCGCCGGCTGTGTGGACTCACGTTTGAAGGGGTGTCTCAAATATTTTAAAATGCCGTAGTAAAGTAAGCAACTCTCTGAGAATAGGTCTTGAGGAAAGAAGCCTCGCAAAGCCGATGTGTACATTTAATCCTCCTATACAAAACAAGTTGTTCCTTACATAAAGTAAGTTTAATAATAAGTTTTCTCCCTATTCCTTCAGAGGCACCATTTAGTTTGAAAGTGTTATTACTCCTAACTAAACAAAATGATAACTTATCCCACTTGTCCCATGACAATTCATTTGTGACATTGATTAAGTTATGGTAAAAATGCTTGAAGGTGAATCTGCTATCATCCTGTCTCAATTCACTTATTTAGGGCGCCTTCATATTAGGTCGCAAGTAGTGCGGCCGCAGCGCGTCAGCCGCGCGACTGTAGTGAATGCTTTCTTCTTACGACTATATTCGCGGGATTTTTTTAGATTGGTGAGGCGCGCTGTATTTCTATAATGGAAATAATAATAATAATAAATAATGAACAAAATTTTAATAATAGGGATGCATCCGTTGCAGTCGCGCGGCTAACGCGATGGAGTCGCGCTACTTGCGACCTAATGTGTAGGCGCCCTTAATCAAAACGACATATTGCAGCAGGCAGTAAAGTGAGCGTCAACTAGTATATAAAAGCTTGATTATAGTCAAAGCTTAAAAATATATATCATTTAACGGATAAAAAAATGATTGTAAAGAAACAATATATCATTTAAATTTTTAAGTAATCATTGCTGTCATCTTTCTGAAAAGTTCTTTGATCTCATGATATAAAAGCTCTATAACTTTGCTTTATATATTTTGGTAACATTTTTAGATGAATTTATTAATTCAGCTCACAATTGAGAATGAATTGAAACTGGATGATACTAGAAATAGGCTTAGGTACTAATAATAACCAGATATTTTAAAATTGATTCCACCTAATAAGAACTAATTTGAAAATTGTTAACTTTGTCATTGCATTTATTTTACTACGAATTTCATTTTTGACAAATTTGTATTAGACAGGTTTGAATTTGCATCATTAAATTTTCAATTACGTATTATTTAACATTATTTATAATCTACACATAGTTTGTAACACACTAAAATTACATTATACTTTGTTGATATTGCGACCTATTTCTTAGGAAAATTGCTATCAATATACTTCCAAGTTACGAATGCATTATCCTCACTGATATATTGCACTGCATAAATCCCTTACAAATACGTTGGAGATTCACTGACTTCACTGTGGTACCTTTTGAAGGTTATCCCCGTGAAGAAATAAGGCTATATTTTGTTAACATTCCGTTCTAAACGAACTAAAGTAATACATGAAATGCATAAGGAAGTTCGGGAGTATCAAAACTGTAGTAAATTCCTCACGCAACATTAACAAAACGTTTAAACACAATCTTAGCGTGTTACAAGCTGTTGGCAGTTGGCTACACCTCAATGGTAGCGTGGCGGGCTTCGCCCTGACCGCGGCGGGCGGGCTCAGCCCGAGGGCGGTCCCGGCTACACCCCCCGGTTGGGCAGCGGCTTCACCCTGTAGATGCGCACGAGCCAGTGTTCCGTGGTGTAGGCCTCCTCGAGAACGTCGAGGTTGAAGTCCTTGTTGCCGATTTCAGCCGCGCGGACACGATCGAAGCCGGGCGGTCGACCTATAGAACAATAAATTTTAAATACAGTTGAACTTTGAAGGTTTTATAAAAATATTATAAATTCAGTATTGGTTCTAAGAATTTAAAGACGTAGGTTATATGTAGACACTTTACTGCATTTTATAAATCACCAGGTAGTGTCACCCAAATTAACAAAACGATATACGATTTTTTTAAATGTATTTATCGGTACATAAATTTTAATTCAAATAGATTTTTTTCACAATTGATCAAGGCTTTTCGAGCGGTTAACCGCGGGCGTGGCTGACCGCGCGGCGAGCTGCTTTTCCAGTTTAATATGAAACCACACCAAAATTTTAACCGCCGCGGTTAAGTGCTAGTCTAGTGCGTAAGAGGGCTATGGGTATAAACCCATGACATACTAACCGCCCTCAGTGTAGACCAGGCCGAACTTGTAGTAGCTCATCTTGTACATGAGGCAGTTGAGCAGCGTGGGCGAGCCGTCCGCGTCGACGCGGAACTCGCCCGCCGCCGTGTAGTAGTCCGCCTCGCGGATGTGCGCGCCGCGCTCCGTGCTGCCGCCGATGCGGACCATCCACAGGAACTTGTTTATGTCTGCGAAATACACATTACTAAATATATAAGTACAAATATTACTAAATATATACGTCGCTCCCACGGCTTCGAGTACTTTTTGAAGGTTTCCCCCTCGAGAACAAAAAAAAAGGCCTGTACAAAGACATTTCATCTGTATATTTGCTAACATAACTCACTATCCGACGAGTCCTCCGAAAATCACCAACACGTAGTCTACGTCCAATTCCCGCATGATCTAGTACGCTTTTCCCTCCGTTGAGGCCATGGCTTGTCCTACGTGCGTTATGTGCGTGTTGTTCCACGCATTGTCACGAAATTCTATACCCTCCTTAATATTATTATTACCTTCAAGGAAACATAACCAACTCACCATCCGACGAGTAACCGACGAGTCCCCCGAATATAACCAACACGTAATCAACGTCCAATTCCCGCATGATCTCGTACGCCTTCTCCTCGGTGGACGCCATGGCCTGCCCGACGCGCGATATGTGCGTGTTGTTCCACGTATTATTGTCCACTATCACCGTTCGATTCGCCATTGCCGTTATCTGATACCCGTAGTCCCACCATGACATCACTTTTGCGTCCTGAAAGACGTGTTTTGCGGTTAATTGGTGAATTCAAATTTACTATTGGAAACAGAAGTGGAGGGAGCAAAGAAGATATTCTTTTCTGATCATGGTATTTACCTCCTTGGAAGCTTTTTATCATTTTTTTTCTATATAAACATCAGATCCAAGACTTTGTGCCGAAAAACTCGATACATCTTAAGGATATAGTAATAATTCTCTGTAAATGTAATGATTTATCAGGAGCATTGTTAAGTATTTATTAGAAGAAAGCATATTAGGTCGGATTTTTTTGTATGTTGATATGGAGCAATCCTTAAGCAACGTATATGTTGAAAAAACAGTATTGGGATTCGTGATTTAGGTGGAATACTAATCGATAGAAAAAGGATGGCAAAAAAAAAAATCACGACAATTTTTAACGCTTTCTACTTTTCCAGAACCATATACATACAAAAACGAATACGCAGACATTTACATCCAGTACAATAATATAAATCCACCACCAGCCTGGCCGGATATCAAACCCGCAATCCACTACGTGTTAGGACACTCCGCCCCGCCTAGGCACAGTCAGCATCGCCATACAATCTCTCAGTAAAGCCGCACTCAGTCAATTTCGTCATATCGTCGGTTAAGTTCTAACACCGCGGATCTCAAAATTAGCAACTTTTCAGGAGAGCAAATAAACTGTCTCAAATAGTTATTTTTAATTATACAACTACCAAATAATATATTGCGTTTAAAATATTAATATTCTCATACAAAAATAATATTTTTTATAAAAATGTATCATATTATTTTGAGTTGAGTGAGAGTTCCTATATTATTTTGAGTTACCATCAATTTATTTACTCAAAATGGGCATTTTTTGTGTTACGCGGTGTTAGAACTTAATCGACGTTATTTCCCCGTAAATCCGCCAATTCGCACTTGGCCAGCGCGGTGGACTGTGGCCTAAAACTCTCTCATTCTGAGAGAAGATCCGTGCCCAGCAGTGGGACAATAACGGTTAGACAAGAAATCCGCTCACCTCAGCCGTGTTCATCTTGAGCCACGTGTAGGCCTCGCGGAAGTCGTCGAAGATGATCCGTGCGCCGTCGTGCGCGCGCGCCGACAGCACGATGGAGGGCGACGAGTACGCCTCCGACGTCACCCACGTGCAGTGCGCCACGTACGACACCAGCAGACCGCCCAGCACCACCACGAACAGTGCGCCCACCTGCGGGGGAGACCGTACGTCGTTATCTGACCGAAACAGCAAACGAGCATGCGGTCCACTTGATGGTAAGTGGACGCCGCCCATGGACGTCTGTTATCAACTTCGTACAGAACATGGGTTCCGTCTGAAGTCAATCACAGATGCGTTGCTACTCCCGAGGACCATGATGGTCGCCTCGTGTGAAAGTGTGCCGGCAACCACACCCTTCCATCGAAACGCAAGAAATGCTTCACGCTAGAAATAGGTGTGGCGGTGGTACATACCCGGTCGAACTACACTGGTTCTACCACCTTTAAGGTACATGGAAAGATTTTATTGGAAATGAACGTAAAATCAATGTAACGAAGAAATATTTGCTGAGAACTAATATTTTGCGATTAATGCTACATACTATATTTTGACATACTTGACGTTATTTTATTATATTAAACCGTTTTATTAATTTCGAACAAAGTACAACAAAGGCCTCTTATGATTCAACCACATGCTCCGAGTACAGAAACTGTGAATGTCCAAAAATACTCAAAGAAAGCTGACACGCATGCAAAAGGCGCAAATTTTTTTATTACATCTGCGAATTTTTTAGCTATGAATATAAGTAATGGTCATTTTTTAACCCTCAAATATTGAAAACGCGCTTTTACTGTATCAAAAAAAACCATTTTCTGAAAAATGTTATTAACATTTCATGAAAAGTTATTGATGTAGTTTAAACCCACCTCAGATCTAAATACAAAGTTGTTCTCATGTTTCTTCTTTTTCTCATGTTTCTCCACCTTCGGCTCAATGTCCTTCACGTGTAAACTCAGCAGGCTGGACGCCGCGACACCAGACACTATGCACATCACCGGCGCGAGCACCAGCATTAGACGCACCATCACACCCTGCAAAGAGTATTGGAGTATAGGTCAGGTTATGTTGGTACGTGTCAAGGTTTTGGGAACACAGAGTATAGTTTTCAGCGATCAAAGTGTAAAAATCATAGCGAGGAGTCTATGGAATCCGTTGGACTCGACATGTCTCGACGCGCTCAAGCTTCGAATTTCATCATAAAGACTAGGGATAGGGAGCTAATGTGTCTTTTAACATCTAGCCTAATTTAAACTTTAAAATTTCTAACCTAACCTTACCTATTCCTTTCGTCGTCAACCCATTACTGTCCCACTGCTGGGCACGGGTCTTCTCTCGGAATGAGAGAGCTTAGGCCATAGTCCACCGCACTGGCCAAGTGCGAATTGGTGGACCTATTCCTTTATTAGTTACTTATAGCTACTTTGTGAACGGGTACTAATATTTAAAATATTTACAAGATTTTTTCCTGTGCATGTCCATGGACATATAAAGAAGAATACACAAAACCCAGACCCAGATAAATCTAAATTCATCAATTAGATTAGTCTGGCCGGAATTCGAACTCAGAATTCACTACTTGATAAACCGGTATGGTGACCGCTTCGCCACGCGGGACGTCAATTTCACATTTCTAATACATATTGAAAAGAAAACTTACCGCAAAATATATACTGAGCACACCGTACAGTATGATGAAAATGTTCGCGTCCGTGAGCCGGCTGAAGCAGAAGTACAGGCCCGCGGGGAACAGGAACACGAGCACCTGCAGGTCGAAGTAGAACGACGACCACGACGTCGGCTGGTGCTCCGACACCGACGCTGGGTGAACATTTATTTTTATCTAACTGAAGTAACAAACGAGCATGCTGTTCACCTGATGGTAAGTGCTCTCTGGCGCCCGTGGACGTCTGTAATCGACTACATACAGAACACGGGTTCCATCTGAAGTCAATCACAGATGCATTGCTACTCCCGAGGACTATGATTGTCGCCTATGATTGTCATGTGAAAGTGTGCCGGCAACCACAAACTTCCATCGAAACGCAAGAAATGCTTCACGCTAGAAATAGGTGTGGTTGTGGTACTTCCGGTCGAATTACACTAGTTCTACCACCTTCAAGATAGGGTAGGGTAGGGATAGGGTTTGGAGGGTGGTATTTATTGGGCTGCTTATTACTTTGAAATGAGGTAGCCTTGTTAACATTACGTAGACTGCATTGTAAGATTCAATCGGACATCTATATATGATGTTAATTTATGCATGTTTCTTTATATAGCTGATTTGAGCATATTCATATACAATCATTCGAGTAAACTTTCTCATTTGTTAATTTAGATAGATTTATTTTATATTTAATTTAATGGCACTACAAACGTCAATCTAATGGCTTAAATTTGTATTTAGGGTGCATTCCATTAGACGTTAACAAAGTTCACGCTCACGACCGCAGATTTTCCCGTTCCACTAGCTTGTGAGCGTTACTGGCGTATTCTCTACTGGAACGATCACTTCGACCCACCTTGTTAGATGGGCCGTCGTGAGCGTCGCGTGGGCGTAAGTTATGACGTCGTGAGTGACGTATTCGCCGCGACCACAACGACCGCGGTCGTCTTGTGGTACGACGTTTTGGGCGTTTAGGGCTTTGTGAGCGTCTTTTGGAACGCGGCCTTAGTGAAATTATAATAATGTCACAACATTTTTAGATCCATGAGTAATAATTGAAATTTACTTACCAATGATAGGGATGTGATTTTTGGCATATGAAGGGTCCAGCAGAGAGTAGAATCTGCCCGTCCATGGTGAGATTTTTCCTTTAAAAAATAGTTTAATTATATTATTTTTTATTTTGATTAGATTTTCAGTCTTGCAGTGAATGGTGAGTTTGTATGACTAACGATAAGGCAGATAGACTATGTGATGGAAAGTAGGACATCTTCAACTCATGCATTGGACATCTACAACACCCGAAGAGTCCAATAGTCAGCTTTGAAAGTTTTAGTGGCATATTGATAAAAAAAACAAACAAATATTTGAGGATGACGATTCATTACATAGTATAAAGTCGCTTCTCGCTGTCTGTCCCTATGTGTGCTTAGACCTTTAAAATTACGCTACGGATTTTAGTGTAGTTTTTTTAATAGATGGAGTGATTCAAGAGGACGGTTTTTCTGTATAATACATGTATATTACAGTAGAGAAACACTGATAATTTTGGATTTTTGACTATTAGGCGGAACGAAGTTCTCCGGGCCAACTAGTATGAAATAAAATAATAAATTCGAACAGAATATTGGATGATACATTTCCAACAGATAGATTGACAATAGATCAACTTATATGCACCTAACATTTTATATTAGCATTCCTAATTCTATGCAATGTTCTCATAGAAGTGACTTTTAATGTCTTATTCGAGAATGTAGATCTTTAAACCTAGTTGAGTATTACTCAACTGAAGCTTCGTCTATCGAAATATTAGGAAACTGTCCACAAGTTAGAGCGTTACACATTAGGTCGTGCTACTTGCGACCTAATGTGATAGCGCTCTTAGCCTAAGAACTCACGGAGCGATTTTCACCCACATCTGCCGCGGTCTCGGGCCCGCACCTTCTGTAGTATGCAGATATATATTTAATGTATGCCTCAGCGGTTTGCGCCCGCGCGCTCTATGATCAGTTGGCGGGCGAGTGCAGTGGTTTGGTCTTCAACTGATGTTTAACCGCTCGTCTTGCGTTCATCGCCCGCCACGTTTGCGAGCGACGATCTTAACCGCGACAGCAGCGTAACCGCGCAAATAACCAGTCTCGTGAGTTTATAAATAAAACCGCAGCTTCACCACCGCGGCGCGCACGAGACATAAAACGCTCCGTGAGTTCTTAGCCTTAGCCTTACCGGTAACAGTGAGCGCGACGACGGCGGTGCCGAGCGTGGCGAGCAGCGCCGACAGCAGCGCCTTGAACAGCAGCTCGAAGTGCGGCGCGGAGAGCCGCGCGCGCAGGTACTGCGTGAACGCGTACAGCTGGCACAGGCCGAACGTGCCCAGCGCCTGCGGGACGGGATGGAATCATCATCGACAACCCATTATTGTCCCACTGCTGGGACGGATCTTCTCTCGGAATGAAAGTTTTAGGCCATAGTCCACCGCGCTGGCCAAGTGCGAATTGGTGGACATGGTCGGAATACGCGATAGTAATACTCACCGTGCCTAACGCCTGCGAGAACGACATAGTTCCTTATAGTGACACCATGAAATTTTACTGAGAAAATTCCATAAATTCCACGGCAAGATAGTGACGCTGGGCAATTTACATATAGGATGCCAACGTGTATCGCGAACGCAGCGTAGTTGCAATGAAACAGCTTTTTATATAAAATTGAAGTAGCATACGGCCATGAAGTCCATCTAAAGTGTGTGTCTATACTAAAATAAGTGGTCACTACCGCCCATTATAATGTAAGTAACTTCATACAGAATAAGGGTTCTATCTGAAGTCAATCACAGACGCGTGGCTACTCTACAGCTAAAATAGTATAAAATTGTTAATATTTTTTGGAGGTTTGGGGTATATTTCCCAACACCGCTCTAATGCAGATTTATAAGAAATGGATTAATACCTAACTTGAATCAACTGTTTTGCATCTACAACTCTAACAATATAACCAGAATTGATAGGCTACCATTCCCACCAATAAGGAAAAAGACATATGAAATTTAGCTTTATTACTCTTTCAAGTCAGGATTGAACAAAGTTACGATCTACACAATCACAGAGATATACGAACCTTAACACATAGATATACATATTTACTAACTCACCAGCATATGCTCTGAGCTCTGCACCGGCTGGAAGCCCACGAAGGATATCTGCATGGAGAGAATGGTCCCCACGCAGTATAGCGTGCTGTAGGCCACATACACACGCGCAGAGAACCGGCCCAGAAGCATCAGGGCGAGCACGTGGAGGGGAATTAGGTTGATGAGGAACACGTATCCACCCCATGATGACACCTGGGAAACGAGAGTACAATGTATACATAAAATGTTGAATCAAAATGCGCTATCCATACTAATATTATAAATGTGAAAGTGTATTTGTTTGTTCCTCTTTTACGGCGCCACATAGCTATTATATGATATGGTTTATATGCTGGGAGATAGTTAGGAGGGAGGAGAGTGACGTAGACTACTTTTGACCACGCTCTCTCATTCCCATTAGAATATCGATCTTTTGTTAGTTGATACATATTTAGTACTTCCAGACGTTGTTAATAGATGGCGGTAGTAAAATTCATTTGCAAGCTCTGAATCACGCTATCAAATGCTAATGTTAATTCCCTTTGACAGTGCATAAGATTCTATATTTATCTGTGATTAATCACTGGTGTACATTAGCGGCAGCGGCCACTACACTCTCGTTTGCTACTTCCTTAATGTATAAAAACAATGTACACCAACATCTTTTGCGATATATTAATATTTTCGTCATATCAATATTTGTACGAAAGAGCAAAAGCCAACTAAATAATAACTTAGCTGGTGTGAAGCTTTCGTCATAATGATCTATGATTGATTTACAAGATTGTCATAAATAGTTATAACAATCTGCAATTATCTGATAAAGATAATATTTCATAAGTCAATCAATCATAACTTATCAGAAGCTTGTAAAAATAAAAATTTAATTAGATTTATATGTACACAGATTGATTTTTAAATATTTTCTTATGCTAGTTTAACCTACATGGGCCCCTTATAGATAGATGCTTAGTTAGTTTCAATAGTTTAAAAAATCTACTTCATTTTTATAAAGTTATTTATCCTTATGTGAAATCATAATGTAAATTGTAACTCTAGAAAGTTTTACAAAAGCATTTACCAATAATTGATTAGCAATCACAACATGATGCTATGGGAGGATATTGGTCATAAATAACAAGAATTTCTTATTTGAAGTTGATTTGATTGCTGTGGATTTAATAAACATGTGGCGAGTTATTATATACTTATATTTAGTTGTAAACGGTATAAATAAATCTAGTTACCTGCCATTAATATACATAACAATGATTACAATTACATGACATCTACTAGCTACTTAGTTAGCCTTTTAATAGAATCCCGTGACACTGTGTCATTGACATAACGTTAAATACACAGAATAACTGAACATAAATATGAAAATCTAAATTTATCATTAATATAACTTAAAAAACGCTTTCTACACTCATAGCCCCACAGTAGGATTTCCTCCTGTGTCGTGGGTGCCATGGACACACACAAAGACGAATACACAAACACCCAGACCCAGAACAGAATCTAAACTCATCATTCAGATACCTGTCTGGCCGGGAATTGAACCCGGGACCCACTGTGTGTCAGACCGGTATGGTAACCGCTGCGCCACGCGGGTTGTCTCTCTTTATATCAATACTAAATTATCAGCATACAACTTTATTGATTTCGACATATTTGTGTGTCAGACGTGTATAATTATTTTTGCCATGCAGTTTGTCAATTATAAAGTAACAATTAACAATCATACCATGTAAAAGTAAGCCAATGCTGTCATAGTGGCCCACAGTATAGTGCCGGTGTTGACAGCCTTTATCCAGAAGTAGTACGTGAGGAGCATGCAGAAGATGGCGATCCCCTCGTTGTCGTAGCTGCCGGCCACCGAGCGGCTGATGTAGCCGGGCACGATCGCTATCATGGCCGCCGCTACTAAGCCTGCGCCTTCATCCTGTGCAATTGAACAAAGCTTTATTACAATCTTTTTTTTTCGGACTGAAGTCGCAAACGAGCATGCAGTCCACCTGATGGTTATTGGTCACTGCCGTCCATGGACATCTGTAATCAACTTCATACAGAACATGGGTTCCATCTGAAGTCAATCACAGATGCGTTGCTACTCTCGAGGCCTATGATGGTCGCCTCATGTGAAAGTGTGCCGGCAACCACACCCTTCCATTGAAACGCAAGAAATACTTCACGCTAGAAATAGGTATGGCGGTGGTACTTCTCCGGTCGAAATACACTGGTTCTACCACCTTGAAATCTCCTGAGGTTTAGGACTAAAATTAAATCTCGATAAGAGATAGCGCCACATGTATCGTCTGTAACACGTTATTGAAGTTGTCTAAATATCCGAAAAGGACTTAAAACACTAAAGGCTAACGCAACGTAACCATAAACTCATGTCCATGTAAAGCAGGAGATGGCAAACTTTTTAATAGAAAAGGCCACATGTAATGGGGTAATAGTCGGCATAATTTGGCGAAATGGTAATATATAGAAAATAGGTTGTCTTTAATTAATTAGTTCTTTTTTTAAATTCGACGTGCCTGCCTAATTTTATGAAGTGCAAACAAATTTAGTAACATAAAAATTAACCATCTTACCTTCAATTCCTTAGTCAGGTGGTATGTGACAATAGTCGTGAGCGAGGAGAAGAACGGCGCGAGGAAGACACACACGTTCCTGATGTCGATTGTGATGTTCAGGAACTGCATGATGTTGTACAATGTCGCTGACGTCACCATCAGGCCAGGGTAGATAGTACCTGTTGGTCAAATGAAACATACTCTTATTCAATAGATACCAAACTAAACGTTTTCTACACTCATAGCCTCACAGTAGGATTTTCTCCTGTGTCATGGGTGCCATGGACACACACAAAGACGAATAGACAAACTAACCTAACCTAGACCCAGAACAAGAATCTAAACTCATCATTTAGATACCTGTCTAGCCGGGAATCGAACCCGGGATCCACTGCGCGTCAGTCCGGTATGGTAACCGCAACGCCACGCGGGTAGTCTCTCTTTATCTCAATACTAAATTATCAGCATTAATTTTTGATGTCCTAATTTTAACTATCAAATGTATCCTCAATATAATTCCATCCATTTACACAATTAGTCAACAGCTAGATGCAGACTGCCTCTTTTGTTTTTTTTAACGACGAGGAAACCTTCACAAATTAGGCGTCGCCGTGTGAGAGATGTCGGGTTTCGTAGTAACGAGATAAGAATTTCCACAGTAGCAGTCCTTGGTGCTACAAACAGGACGCAACCGGAGTATTTCAAGTGTGTTGCCCTATCAGGCTCCATTGTGGTGAGCGGCTGGGCCCATCGCACCATTTAGTTTTTACGATGATAAGCGACCACACATACTAACGTACTGCCTGGGGTCGCTTCACTTAGCGCCCGCAATCCCAGGACCTTCGTAGTTGCCATTTACGCCAAGCAGTAGTTCATACAGTAGTTTTATTGTGGTTATGAGACTACAAGAATCGGGCCTTGCCTAGCACGTATGTCGGTAACTGCAGTGGGTGTTGATATTACATAAGAGATTGCTACCTACATATATAAGACATCCATGGCAAGAAAGAGTGGTACTAGGCAAATCCGACATCCCATGGGATGGTTAAATGTTATTGCAATGCCGTTTTTTTTTTCATATTTATTATTGCAAGCTCCTGTCCTAAGGACATTTAAAAATGTTTGAACACTCGGCTCATCATTTGAGATACAAGTCCACACCCTTGAATCATATTATTTCTATATTTAAAATGTAATTGTTTATAGCAGTCCATAGTTGGCAAATAAATAAGAGAGGTAAGATATGAAATGATATATATTATGAGTTGCTTTGAAATAATTTGCCTATATCAATTCTGTTAGTTCAATAGAGTCGACTGGAAGACCTGAAGTACATTCTACATTTACAACTTATGGCAAATTGGTGGCCAAAAATGATTGGATATTAGCTTTTCAGTTTGACAAACATTGCTTATAGTGTTTTTAGGCCAAAACATTTATTTGATGATAAACTAAGCCCATGATAGTTTTAAATTTCAAAGTCAACTGATAAAATTGACTGTGTTAGTAATTGCAATGTTAAGTACACACTGTTAGGTAGAAATAATAAAGCATAAAATAAGTCTCAATTTCAATATCAATTTGACTACCATATTTAATGAAAGCGGATACAATGTAAGCCAGTACAATGACAATGTCAATATAGCCTGTGTGTATTTTTCACAATAATTATGAACAATACTTATTATTTGCAATAGTGATCATTGTTCGCTATCATTCTACATAAATATTGTTTAAAAAAATATAATAATTTAATAACCGTACCAAATATAAAGTGTATTTAATCAGTCTCTAGACAATGAAACAGTTGTATTAACAACATTAATTTCATAATTCCAATATCATCGAGTAACAAATTATTAAAACATAATATGCAAATATTAAAAATAAAAAATACAGTGATAATTTAGGTATTTCTGATCATTTTTCCCATAAAATAGTAAAGAAACACAACTACCTACCACTTAATTGGTCACTGTCACCCATGACCCAAATGACCAAACCAACCAAAAAAAAACCAGTAACTAGCTGCATAAAACATTGCTCTACCTCTTATTTTTTTATGTTACGACCATGCCTATAAACCTATTTGTTGTGTAACTTCCTCTCATGGATTTTATTAACCAGATAGGATTAGAATTCTACCTGAAAGCTGACCAGAAAAATATAACACTTAAAACTGTTAAAAAGGCAGGAATCAGTGTAATAGTGCACCCTCCCAGGTGGGTTGTTGTACTACATCTACAGTATTTCCAGGCCTTCATATTTGAACATCACTATTATGTTCTTAAATGAAAGTATTTACGAATGCATGAAGTGACATACTAGTTAACTCATCCTTTTTTAAATTAAAAAATAGATCCATGCCTATGTTTAGGTTGTAGTGGATACAATAACAATGATTCCAGATGTTTTGCTGCCTAATACTGTTTCATAAGTCAACAGCAACACTTTCTATCTTGTAATAATTATGATATACACAGTTTTTAGTAGAAGTGTGTAATACCATTATTCTTCTACTGGGTGGATAACCCTTGACCATTCACTGCAGTAATCATTTACCAACAGGTGAACAGCATGCTCATTTTTTTGCAGTGTTTTATTTTTAAAATCAAATAAAATTAGGGCCCTAAAAGGGTCTAACTCGCATTTGGCCAGCGCGGTGGACTATGGCCTAAAAGAAGACTAATGCCCAGCAGTGGTACAATAATGGGTTGACAATATAAAAAGGTCTAAATCAGGTTATCACGGTTGGTAACTCACCACCAATAATACGTCCTAGAGGGTACCATGCTCTGTCATCAAACCAGTTGTGAAACTTGTAGAAGCCTTCCTCTGTGAGGTACCTTGTTGTTCTGTAGTTGAAGTATGGATCGAATTCGTGGATCACACTTTCAAAACGCAGTACAGAGAATAGACGGGTTGCAAATGCTGAAATCGATAAAAATATTAACTAAAAATAATATTATAAATAAACAGTACCAATGGCGAATATCCGTTGTAACCATTAGAATAATTAAGTGAAATTAGAGCGATGTCAGCTTTTCTAAAATTATCAATGTGGCATCGCCTAAATATATCATTGCATGCATACGCGAGTAAATAGTGAAGTTAGCGAAAAGTGTGGTTACATGCGTCTGGGAAGACCACGTAATTCAAAAAATGGAAGTACACCACAGTACTCCCTAACACAACATCTTCGGGATATAAATAACAATTTACCACCATAAACGAAATAAATTTTCCTTACATAAAATTGCTGCCATTGATAAAACAGCCAATTTTATAAATGTTAGTTGTTTATCAGACGAAAGGTGAGGAAACCTCGGTTTGGGCTGCGTTTCGGCAGTCATTGTTGACCGGTTTTGTTTTATACTATTTTCTTATCTCCACATAAATAAAAACCATTAGCTAAATCAACGAATTAAATTAAATGAACACCGGCAACCTAATAAAATTTTCTGGTACAAACGTAACTTGAATAAAATTGACGGTCGCCCTTGACAGCTCACGGGCGGCGTGGCATTAAAAGTTGCCAGCACAAATTCTTTAAAACTTCAAGTTGAAGCCATAATTGTGAGTTTATGTAAAGCAGCATCTATACTTTATTAAAATAATGTATTGCAAATAAATATTAACAAAGAACCCAGTCAAACTTAGACATACGAGGGCAAGTGCACCTCTAGCAATTTTAATGTTGCTAGATTGTCAAATCTATTTAAGAAGCGGAAAATGGAGCAAACTTGTCTGGGACAGTTGAAAAATCTTTCCTCTTTAGTAATGCTCAAATGCTAATCTAGTAATGCTTACATTACTGACAATAGTGACGGTAGAGCACCGCTGATTTCGAAAACAACCATATTTATTATTAATTCAATATTAATGATTAAGATTATTTTGACAGTCTGACTATCGATAGTTCACAACACTAAGAGCAAGTTCTCATGACAAGCGTTCAACGCGCGTACAACGCGCGCTACATTTTTGTATAGTGTTCACATGACACACGTTTGTAAGGCGTTGAAGGCGCGTTACCGCGTTTGCCGAGGTTCAGTGGAGTTCTCACATTTGAAGATGGACGTAGAAACAGTTTTAACGGTGATTTCATACCGATGGCATGAAATGAATATGATTTGAGGACGAGATCTTCCCAAGCCCGTCTCTTTAAATTCCTATCTGAATAATCGTTACTTGTCATTTCCCATATCGCAGGATGTTTCTCTATTTCGTTTATAAATAAATCTTTATTAAAAGCGGCGGATTCCATTTCGGACGATTTGTGGACGAACTATTAGACCCTTAAATACGTTTATTAACGTCAAAAGCGCGCGCTCAACTGAACGGAAACATAGAAAACAAATGATCTCAAAGCGCGCGTTGACGCGCGCTAACAAGGTTCAAGCGCTAGCGCTGCGTTTAACGCGCGCTTTATAAAAACGCGCGTTAGTATGTGTACGGCCTGAATAAAATGTTTGTTGTTGTCAGCGCGCGTTATTAAAACGCGCGTTGAGCGCTTGTCATGAGAACTTGCTCTAAACCATAGATATGATAAAGACAACGTTTCCCAAATAGTTAGCCGTGACTCGGCAGGCGGGCTATAATAATAAAGTACCGGATTGAGACAATATAATATAGCGATATGGTGTTTTAAATAAACTATACTCGTAAATACACTCATATTATTACCTTATGTTTAAAAATTATTACCTTATGTTTAAAAATTTTACTAGTGTAAAACTTCTAATGATTTGTTATTTAGTTGAAATGTGTTAGCCGATTATTTAGCTTTAATTCAGTTATTCATTGTAACCTTTGAAGTATGAGTTGATAGTATAAGTTCAAGAAAGCATTTGATCAGTCACATTAAAGAAAAAAAAACGATAATACCTGGACCACGGCATAATAAAGATTGGGAAGCACTGGTGATGTCAGATTGGAAGCTTATTATTCCGTCTCTTTTCCCCGCTCTATTTCCCGTTCTTCTCGAATGTAGTTTTGAGACGAGAGTCGAGTTCGACAAAAGATGATTTGAGTGATTTGACACTTGACTTACAGTTCAAACAAATGTTCTCTCTGTGCTTTTGACGTTTCTTTTACTGACCCTCAAGCTTTAAGACTGAAATCTGTTGTACTGATGTTGGCTGATTGTGGATATCACGTAACGTAGTATTTAGATTAAACGATTCCTTAGTTCTATTAAAATCGACGTCGGTTAAATATTGTTTTTAATAGTCTGATCTCGAATACAATAAAGACCGCTGTTTCTCACAGCTCGGTGACTAATCAGTCAGTCGGAAGCAGTGTCCTGTTATGTGCCTAGTGTGATTGTTCTATCGTATCGTTATATGTGATGTCCGACGGCGACCCATCTCTCGAAGAAGATATCCCGAAACCGTTGTTGGAGAGAGAGGAGCATGTGTTTACGCCAAAGATAACGACTCCGATATACGCGGGAAGTGTTAAGCTGCAGCACAGGAGGTCAGACGCGGCGGAAACGGAGTCGTTCCTGTCGGATTCCCAACGCAATGACCTTGCGTTCCAACAGCTATTCCAGGATGGAGATGGAGACTTTATCGAGGTATTCCTTTTTTGAATTTTGTTTTTTTTTTTTCCGGTTACTGGCTATTTCTGTCGCTTTATTTAACGGTTCAATGAACTCATTTTCCTAAATTAGAATGTTAATTGTGAATCTATATTTATCACAATAGGCATAATATGATAGTGAAAAAGAGATTTTTTCTTATTATTGAAAGTGATCATTGAGCAGTGTCGGCTATCTTTAGTCATCTGACCTGATCCTTACCTGCTATATACCAGATTATGACATATAACACTATTAGTTACAAACTAGCAATAAGTGTGGTAGGGTCGGTGTGCGCTAACTAGTCTCAATACTACCATCTCAATTTTCGAGAAAAAGTCAAAAGAATCTTTGTCATGAGTCTACAACTACCAGGTAATATTTATATCTGTCAGTATCTACATACGTATATCAATTAATCTTGAATCCATTGATAAAATTTAATATATCACTAATTTTGCAGCAATTTTAGAAGAAAACAAATCGACAAATTGTGGTAAATGTGTCTAATATTAGCCATGTCGGTAGTAGCATGATGATAACACATTTTTGTGTTATCCTTCATATAATAAAAAGAACTATTATTACTTAATAGTTTATATTATTGTAAAATTATCGTAAATTTTTAAGTTTTTAATTTGAAGCAAGGACAACGGGAAAGGAAGGTCTTTATTTTGTATTTATACATGACTTCACTCAAGATATTTAGATACCAGTGAGTTAGAATCTCTTAACAATATACCAGTGCCTCATTGCATTTTAGCTATTTTATTTTAAGACATCAACACTTGAAGATATGTCATTCGTGTTATATGTGAATTTAATTATAAAAGTTAGCACATTTTCAAAGTATACATTGAGTCATTCTCTCCATGCATATTGAGTTTAAGCCTTAAAAAATCCAAGGTTATGAGTAATTAGACTCTCATACATTACACTTGTTTTATCTGTGTTGTTTTATAGCTCTATGTCCTTTGCAAGAGATTATTCTTTTGTTTTAATGATTTTAAGAAGGTTGTAGAAAATTCTAGAGCCAGTACTTTTTGTTTTGTAAACAAACATTATTTCTCTAGTTACTTTCTTTTTAATGGGAGGTTTTTGCGATAATCCTCATTGGCCAAGGTTTCATTATAGGACTTTTATATTTAAAGAGAAGCATGCAGTGTATGCAGTCCATCAGTGATAAATGGCTATTGCTGCTATGAACACTTCTAAACAACTTATATGAGCTGTGCCATTTTTCAAACAAGTACTCAGTTGTGCTTAACAGTATCATTATCTTGTGGGGATATATGTGTCTGTTTCTTACAAATTACAATGTTTGGCACTCACATAGTTTATAAGAGATAGATCAGATTAACGCATTTGATACCCATTACCGTGATAGAAGTGACGTATGTGGACAATGCCGCAGACATGATCTAGTACATCGGCAGTCAGCAACAGACGGACCATGGTTTGCAGGGGGACCAATTTAGAACCGCCAAGTTTTCTCTGATATACTTAATGCTCTGATATAAGCAATTGGCTAAGGCTATGTATCTGCTCACTATGTTTGGTTCGAAATATGTTTGTGAATCATCATTTTCAAACATGAATTTCTTAAAGAACAAATAGGTACCGGTTTGCGTATAACGGACGCCCGCCTCGAAGATACACTTCGAATTTTCTGCTCCCGACATGTGCCTAGATATAAAAAATTGGCACAAGATCGTTGGTGTAATATTGCACATTTTTTTAAATTAGTACTCATAATTTCACTTAAACAATTATTTCCATAAATAATTGGAAAGTAAAATAAACTTATCATTATTAGGTTTTTTTGGACCTCAGTGAAACTTTTCAACAGTATCTGGACTCTATTCAAAACTACATCATGAATAGAAGTTTCAGTTTTGTTTCCAGAGTTCAGCCACATATTTATGCCCAGTATCAAATTCAGTGATATCACTCATAGGTTAATTATAGGTATTGCTAATGGAATTTTTTCCTTGAAGTATCTTACTGTTTGTCAATGCTCCTAACATTATGTTTTGTTTCCTCATAAGCATTAAAATTTCCATCCATCCATCAGCCTTTGAAAGTCCACTGCTGGACATAGGCCTCCCCTAATCTGCGCCTTCTATTTACTAAATATAATTTTCTCCTTGTTACTCTGATCAATAAAGTTGTATAAAAATGTATAGACCCAGTTTATTTCAAAGATTCCATGATTTAGAGCGATCAATCTGGATCCTCAGTTTTAAATTACCAATTTTTGTAAATAGCCTGTAATTTAAAAATATCTTTTCAAATGTATTTGATGCTTCCATTTTGTGTTCAAGCAATTTCAGCAACTTTGTAAAATAGATTAAATCTATATTTGTATAATAGTGTAGCATTAATATGTTATTTACATTTTACGAATCATATTCACGCTCTTGAATATTTGTAATTGCAGTAATTATTATGTAATGATTTATCAATGCTCCTCAAGTAATGCTCACAATTATACTGGAGCACTCTATAGATTTTCTCCCTATCCTAAAATTCAAATTCAAATTCTTTTCTGGTATAACAAGTTGTACACAAACATAAATTGTTGTCGGGACTTCCTTTTAAGTAATAAAAATACTTGTGCCAGGATGCCCCTCTCTTCCGTATCTTAAATAAGCTAAGTACAATTTGCTTAATAATAATGAAAATATGTGAATCTCTCTCTCTCTCTTTCTCTCTCTCTCCTCTCTCGTGCGTGCGTGGGCGTGCGTGGGCGTGCGTGCGTGCGTGCGTGCGTGACATTGATCGTTTGTCGACCGTCATCTTTGTAAAAACTGATAGTAAATAATCGATCGATAAATGTGTGCGCTTCCTACACAAATAACCCCACACTAGGATTTTCTCCTGTGTCGTGCGTGTCATAGTCACACATAGACAAAATCACACCCAGACCCCGAACACAAATTATCATCGAGAAATCAGTCCGCTGGGGATCGAACCCTGAACCCATTGAGTGTCAGACCGGTATAGTGTCCGCTCTGACCCCGTTTCAGATGTCTATATTATTTGAAACTTAAGAAATAACGAAACCATTACATGATTATAGTAGTTAGGTTATAATAAAAATAATAAATTATGGCACTATAGTAGCGATTCTGCTGCAAGGTGCTATTTAAAATAAAATATAACTATAGCATGATTAGGTGCTGTATACGTTTTAAAAACTGAATTATACCCAAAGGAACGATTATAATTGAGTTTCGTCGTTTTACGTAGTTACACCCCGCAGTGCTCCACAGGGATTTCTATAGTCTTATATTACCCCTTACTCACGCTAAGAGGCTCGCCCAGGGTTAAAATACAATTACTACCTACTTATTTCATTATACTATTACTCTTGTAGTTTCTGCCTAGTTCGGTCAGAAGCATGGTAACATGTATCTTGGTGGTCATAAGTACATTTGATTTACGAGCGATATTCTGTCGGATTTTGATCGTATAGGTAGCCTTTATGTAAAAGATGGAATGCCTCATATTAGGATATCCTCATCATCTAAAAACCCATCAGTACTTTTTAATATGTAAAGGGTACTTACGATAGTCCGGTACGGTTTTAATTTCTTTACTTATATCGGCCCAGTTAACTTGCCCTTGCTTTAGATTAATCGTGGCAGATTAGGTGGCATTTTTTTAGGTTCCATATAACGATAAACCACAAACTTTATTATTTGCCACGGGATTATTTGCGTTTCACAAAAACGTGTTATGTTTCTACTAGCTGAACCCCGCACTTCGCCCGCGTTAAAAAATCGATGTGTCGATTGTCCCGTGGGAATAAGGTATTTTCCCACAGTAAAATAGTAGCCTATATGTTAATCCCGAGTGTCAGCTAACTCCCTACCAATTTTCATGAAAATCGCTCCAGCCGTTTTGACGTGAAGTAGTAACAAACATACACACTCACATACTTTCGCCTTTATAATATTATATATACCGACTATAGTATAGTATGAGGATGATGATATGATTGTCTTTTATTTCTCTTACTAAACGTGCAAGTATAAGTATTCATAATTATATAATAATGAATAATCTTAATATAATGCACTCGTTACATATAAAATGTTGTATTTTAATACGAGCTTAAAGTCGTAAACCCATCAATACTTTATCAAACGGCATGTTAGTGCATTATTACAAAAATGCCTATGAATAAACAAATAAATGAATATTTTAATCAGCTGGGAAACACTTGTTACTTACTACTTTACATGAAAACTTGTATGGCAAGTCCATATAATTATAATAAATGTCTCAAAAGAAATCTTCATTCGTGTTTAAATCGACGGGAACTAAACACGTTAAACTCGTCCAGTTTACTATCAACTTAATTAAAAATATCCAGTTCATAGTAATCGAGTAATAAACATAAAAAATACAATCGAATGTAGACCATACTTATGTTTGAAGTCCATTCGACTTCAATTCGATTAGGTTCTTAAAGGATCTGCTAATGTAACGTTATTCATCGTACCGTTTGTTTTTGAGTCATTCGGATATTCCATGAATGGTATTGACAAAATGATTACCATTAATTAAACAATTATTTGACGTATCCATTAAATAAATACGCACTATAATTAACGTCACCGGTGAGAATTCAATACTCAAGTTAATTAGTTACATAGTGTTTTAGCAACGCATAATTCGAATGTTTCGAAACGCCAATGTTTAATCTTGTACAGGCCTTGTACAGGTGATGTTCGGAAGTGTCGTTCGCTTACATAACGAAAAAATTACGTATCTTTTCGTGTTAAAATGTCTTAAAGTTATCTCTGTTATCGTGATAGCCGGTTGAATACAGATGAATCAGTCTCGTGTCGTGTCGTTGTGAACGAAGGTCAGTGGTTTCTTTTCAAGATCCATGAGCGCGGAAGAATCGTTTGACTCATGCCAGTAAGGATAGTAATATTTTCTCGACGCGTTAATTTGCCTCTTCCACGATGTGAAATTTAAAAATTATCAACGCTGACTCAAGTATGCAAAGTATGAACGATAGTGCATAGGACTATCTATGTCTAATTTCTAATGTTTAAAATTATTAGGATCGCATTCCCTTTTCATAACTTATATTTTTCTGTACCAGTGACACTCCAGTTAGATTAAATTTTAATGTGAACAGTGTATTTTACATCAGTAATAGTGCAGGAAGGAAACGTTTTAAAATGTATGACATATCGTTCACTCGCAAGTGTGACTGATGAGTGCTTCCTCTTTGAAACAGAGGGAGAAGGAGACGCAAGAGAGGGTGGGCGACCTGCAGGCGATGTCGGTGCTCAGCACCTACCCAGACAACTTGTCCCAGGACATGAACACCGATCGGTGAGTAGTTAGTTCATGTGTTGTGTTGTGTTGTCCTGTTCTTTAGTTGTGTTGTGTGTTACTATGTGTTGTTGTCGGACTAATTTGTCGATCTAATTTGCACGACTAATGAGAACCCATACTATATAATGTTTAACTCTGTTTTATTCTTATCTACTAATGACGTTTGGCTTCCACTAAGTAAGGTCGTGTATGTTTTTGGAGTTACGTTAAAATTTTCTGTGTTTCAAAATTATATTATGTTACATATTTTTATTGCTAGTGTCGATAAACTGTGCTTATTATAGTGACTTACAGTGTAAGTGATGTGTAATATCATTTTTGTGCACCTCTAATGATAGCTTAATAATGTATTTTTATGAACCTTCTTAAATATTTCAAATAATTATTGAGGTGGTGCTGATGAACGGAGGAAAACGTTTTATTTTTTATCTTTACATTACCAAATGTTATATCTTGATATAGTTCGAAATTTTGAGAGGATATAGTTCTTGCCCCAATATTTATGTAAATATTCAACTTTTTTGCCGTATGTTACCGTGCGAAATAGGTCGTGCTATGATCACATGTTGGCTTTATTTTCGTGTTTTTTGTGATTAAATTTTAAGCGTCTTACATTTATTTGCTTACGTTACTACCTATATATGTTTTATGACCCTACGTATATTTTGGTGCACAAAAAAGCGGTAGTCTTTTGTCGGTGTGAAAGTCCCATTTAAAACGTGTATTCATTATGTGATTATAAAATATTACAAGTTTCTTTGCGCGGATTTTCCCAAGTGTTTAAAATTTTTGGTGGTGTGGAAATCCCTACGAAATCGTAAATTTCTTGAATTGCTAATACAAAGCAATCTCGTTTAATTTATTGTAATGTATTCCATATCTCAGTAATACGACTTGTCACTTATGTGACAACTTTGGACGGATTTTTAATTTTTATACTTCATAGTATATGAAGGCGATACTATGTCCAAATAGCACTGGTTGACGAGTAATTGGGAAAAAAGTTGGAATGTCATTTATAGGTAAATAAAACCAAATCGTAAACTAAACCACTTTATTCCTTTGTTTCATACACTTAACAGAATGTCGTTAGTAACAATAATGTTGGTTTATAACTTTAGCATGTTGGGTAACTAGTATAATTTTCTAAGGAAAACACTGAATGCAGCATAATTATAGTCTGTTAATAATCACCCTAGTAAATGATATTCACCTCAGATTAACTAGTGATTCAGAGATATACCTAATTGCTTCATTGTAGCAAATGCTTCAAATGCACTTTTATACGTTCATATTTAGCTTCATCTAGTACGTATATATTTGTACTACATCGCCGTTATATTCCAATGTTTAACATGTTTATCCTTGTGATAACAGTAATCAGTACCCAAGTCCCCATACGCGGCAATTTAATACTTACGTTTTACCTGAAATTAAAACGTTTATTAAACATACTTACCTTATTCGACCTAATAATTATGAGAGAGGCTTCCGTTTCCATCAGTTGCTAGTCACTTACATCCGGTCCGCAGCGCCCTCTATATCTAGTTTTCTGCAACAATTACTTGTTCATTTCCGGTGGATAGCAGTTTTGCTACACTAGCGCCACCTAAGGCAGGTTTAGCATTGGGAAACATTTTTACTTCATTGCGTCTCTTATAACACCAGGCAGCTTTTAAAAATTTAGGTCGAATAAGGTAAGTATGTTTAATAAACGTTTTAATTTCAGGTAAAACGTAAGTATTAAACAGTACTGTACCGTTATTCGACCTAATAATTATGAGAGACGTGTCTATTATCGCCTGGTGGTGCTAGAACAAGCCAATGTGATATATTCCCGTGATAAAAAGATTGAAAATATAAAAAGTGAATCAGTAAATATTCGTTATAGAAAAAACACAGATCTGGAATATGCTTGGTTTTTATTTATTTATTTATTTATTAAAATAAATCTGTAATAATCTGTAATAAGTACATTCAAAGACGAAGATGAATAATTGAAATTGAAAGAAATGATGTATAAGTTTTTCCCCTCAAGTCGTAAGCAGTAAGGGCTTACAATCTACATAATGTGTATAAACGGAAATTAGAACTTTCGCGATACAGACAAATCCGTTTGGTCAACTGAAATATTACGACGGTAATATTTCTAAAAAGTGTTAACAGACCCCTGGTACCTTTTTATTTTCATATTTTCGTCTAAAAGGAAAAACTGTTCAACCCTGTTCTTGGATGCTAGCGCTAACCCAACACAACTGCTGTAGGCTTTATACAGTGTTCCTGAAGGAACTACTTTATCTAACTTACTATGATTGTACGGTTAACAGCTCTAGGTTCACCGGTTAAGGCTAGCAAAAGACAGATTTAGCGAAAACTCTTTGTCTGCAGGCATCAGACGTTTAACCTACTAACCTGGACATAATGATTTGTTACTGGCGTTAATTCTCAGTTCCTAAGCTAATTAGTGATAAGTGTCAGTTTTGATCCAATAATATGCAACAAATGTAAGCACCCTTTAAGATATACCGTTTAGGGAAAATGCTTAACAACGTAAAATCGCCAGCACATAGTCTCGAGCACAATAGTAAATAAATATTTATTTTACTGTTTTTAGTATTTGTTATTTTAGTTGCAACGAAAACGTTGAGATACAGCCTGGTGACAGACAGATGGACTGCGGAGTTAATTTGTAATAAAGTTCCGTTTTTACGCTTTGGGTACGGAAATCTAAAAAATCGTAGTACACAGAGGTATCGTGTTAGTAGCTTCAACAGGGTGCTAGACGCATTGTCCGTAATTCAGGTTTAATACTTTTGGATTCGGTTAACGCAATAGCCTTTAAAATTTTTATTTACCAAGATGCGACAACTCAGTGTCAAAGATTGTTGGGTTTGGTAAAGGTAGCAACGACCGATTTGTGAACCAACATAGTAATAAGTAACAAACCTCTCTTCTGATGCAAGTTAGCAAGATATTGACCCAGATCAGAACCCTTTGAACTCTTTACTAAAGTCACCCACTTTATCAAAGCTGTACGACAACTATTTAAAGTGGATTTTTGCTACCCTGGAACAGGACAGTAACGACCCTAGTTGTGATGACCAACTAGTTAAGCTTTGGTTCCAGCTCCACATTTCAAAAATTTCCAGTGCCATTTCCGAAGTCCCGGAGAGGCGCAGCCCCTTTGTTGCAACAGCTAGAACCTGAGAAAGTTTCTGTATTGTAAATCAAGCAGCTAGGACATTGTTCTTTTAGTCCAGTTTCCAGAACACATTGTTCCATCTGGGAGGTACTACCAGGAGAGACCCCGTAGCGATGTCCCTGTATGCTAACTCTTAGTACAAGGTATGGCGGCGGAAAACTCATGTTAATGGGAAAAGCCATTGTATTTGTTTGTTCAATAGAGTGCAATATTGGCACAGCATGTTCGATATAAATCTATGGCTGGCGTGCCCCATTTCCTAAATATGATCTTTGTTATTCGTTGCGCAAGTGCCACTCTGGCGGAGCTTTCTTCCTTGACAAATGATCGGAGTCACAATTGTATTATCCCGAAATATGGTAAATCGACAGTTAATCCATAGTGAGGACCATGACAGCCGCAGATTTCGTACCTCCTTCTTTCCGGAGGTGAACACCCTACGCGGTTATTGCTCTGTGTAAGCAGGGTTTTTAATTTCAGTAGCCGGCTATAGCCATGTAATACATTTAATGAGGTAGTCAATACCTATAGATTGTATTGAGGAGGTTGCTGCGCGGGTTGATGTCCAGGTGCCCTACAAGCTCGAATATTCTAGCATGGCACCTGATCCGATATTGCTGGCGACCCTTGCGAGATAGTATTCTGTGGGTTCGATTAGAGAACTTAAAGGTGTTGATGTATTAGAGAACTTGTTCTGCGGTTTGTTAGCCACCAAATTCTATTGGTCTGATCAGATTTCTACCGGCAAATACCTGACAGTCATTCGCGGACGAATGTCGCCTCCATCGCTCGGACGGTAACGCACATATATATAACGACGCCGAGGCGTCCACGTCGTGTGACAAGTTTTGGTTTGTCTGCGCTGGTAGTGATCGATAATGCGATCGAAAACCTTATGAAACTAGCGAAAATCATCATTCCCATGATACTCCGCTGTAGGTGTCTGAACTTGGAACCATCTCTCACTAGAGTACTTGACGCCTCCGATTCTATCCTTATGATTGATCTGTCTGGTAAGAATGTAAAATTGTTCCAGGGATCCAAAATTACGCCTAAGTCTAGGGCCTTTTGTTTTAAGATAAGGATAGACTTCTCGATGTTTATTTTCCAGCCTAGGAATATTAGCGAGTGTAATGCAAGTTAGACGTGCTCGCGTAGCAAGGCTGGGTCCTGGGTTACCAAAAGGAAGTCGTCCAAATATATAAAAAATCGAACACCTTGCCTTCTCAAAAATTGATTGATCAAGTTTGATAGTAAGGCACGGGGCCTAGGAGAGTCCGAAAGTCAGTCCTTTTTATATGCGTGGCCTAAATCAATGTTAGCAAACGTCCGAGTGTTCTTTTTTATTTGCAAATAAAAGCAAGCTCGATGAAGGCTAATTTGAACAACCCGTCGTGGGGTTGCAGAAAAACTGGTACACGTTGCACGCAGTTTTCATTTGCCTGAATGTACACATTCGCTGAGCCTTTTTCGGTTGAAAATTGCACTTGATGTACCGTCGCTCTTGGTCCGCGAGAACATTGACGACAATAAAAACTGGGAGAGGACCTCGCCAGTATGAGTACACCTTGCTTTGACATCTTGTTAATTGTAGTGTTTGGTGATTAGAATAAGGCAAACCGCCTTGAATAGGATCCCGCAACCATTTAGAGGATGTAGGGCGGTGCCCGCATCAACTCTCGTTGGTGGCAATACAGGTGCAATTGACGCACACGAAAGAGGTTTACTCGGTGAGTCAATACCTCGTTTTAGCATGATCTCTCTTATCCCGGCGGGAAATGGGAGAGTACACACACGGCTCCTCGGAAAACCTTCGGTGAGGTATTCGCCTTTTCCTCGAAAGGAAGATATGTCAAGTATTCTCATGTGTCCTTAGAGTCCATATCTGTAAATGTTACCCCAAAGATTTTTGATTCTTTGCGGAGGTACCCGGATCGTTCTGCGGCGCAGATATGCGATCCTTACTCAACGTGAATTCATGCTGCCAGCTTTGTCTAGTTACGCTAAATAAGTAGTTTTAAAGTAGCGTTGACCACGGAGGTGGTATTATCCACAGTGTGCTTTTTAAAGTTGGGATTCATGACAGCAGCTTGACAAACTCACGTCTGTATTGGACAAGCTCAGCTCAATAACCCAAACTAGGGGTATTCATAATATCACTAGCGTATTCCTTCGATTAATCATACTAGAACGTTCATTCTGTGGAAAAAGCTTAACCTAATTTTTGCATGCATATTATTATAATTTAATTAGCAGCTTCAGTTAAGCCGAAAAAAAAAGAAAAGAAAAATATTTCTTTCATTTTGAAGCATTCAGCGTTATATTTAGCAAGTTTTCCTGAAGCGCGTGAAGTAGTAGGATCCTTGACATTAGTAAGCATGACTAGATTCAGGACAGGTGTCTTATCACAGCATTACCTATCGGTTGGTTAGCCGTTGAACGACCTTAAATCCTTAATAAAAAAGTAGCTACCAAAATAAGGATCCATAGAATCACTGTTAATGGTACTATTGGGTTATTAGAATAGTGTTTAGAAGACATTTAATGGAAGGGTACACCAACTATTTATAAAGTTGATCTAACTTACAGTTGCGATGCGAGCGCCCTGATTCATTGCATTTTAGTCTTCGCTTGAAAATTAGCTCGATTCGGAAGAAGAGCTTTGTATGGAGTATGTATTCGTAGGACTATAGCGCTCGTATTATTAGCCGCCGGTGCTTCACTTTAATTAAGCCGTTTCTCCGGTGACGTTTACTCTCGATGCAAGCGCAAGCGGACCGGTTCCACCTATCCCTGGGATTTAGAGAAACGCCCAAACGGAGATAAAGACCCGTTAAGACGTTCAACACAAAAAGAAAACGTTTAAAATAACCATAATTTACATTGGGGAGTTCCCCAATGTGTGAATCTAGAGTTCTAGATTCCCATAGTGAAAAAAAAAAACTTCTGTAAATCGTGTACTTTTACACAAATACAATTCAGCGATAAGTAAAAACCAATAATTTAAACAGTCCGACATGGCGGTCAGAAAAAATAAAAATAAAGGGTACTCACCACTTTTTATTATTTTATACTTTACCGAACGAAAAAATCGTTAAATCCTTATTTCAATTCAATTTCACTTTCGATTTTTAGTTTTTCTCATTTTTTCAATAATATATTATTTCAATATTTAATTTAGATTAATACCACAAAAATAGGTATAACTGCAAGCAAGACTAGCACAATATGGAGTCGGCCCAGTGCTCGTTGCTGAGCGAGCTTGCGACCGCCTCGGCCGAAAACAGAACAGCCAATGAAGTAAAAATGTTTCCCAATGCTAAACCTGCCTTAGGTGGCGCTAGTGTAGCAAAACTGCTATCCACCGGAAATGAACAAGTAATTGTTGCAGAAAACTAGATATAGAGGGCGCTGCGGACCGGATGTAAGTGACTAGCAACTGATGGAAACGGAAGCCTCTCTCATAATTATTAGGTCGAATAACGGTACAGTACTGTTTAATAAAGGTCATTTCTAGTATGCTTGACGCGGCGTACTATAGCAAAACTTTATAGAAATTGTATTACAGCGCCTCATATATGTATAACAGGTGTGTTTACAGTAGTGTATGTTTTACGATGGTATTACTATATGACTTTAGTTAGGTAAGTTGCGTGAGACACTAAAAATAATGTACTAAAAATATATCTGTCTACACACTTCGAATACCAATTAAAATTGAATTATTTGGACGCCTTGCTTTAGATTTATCCTGCCGGTTGATATCAATCGGTGTTACAGCAATAATTTTATAATTATACGCAATTAATTAAACACTTTATATTTTTTATTAATGACAAACCCAAAAGTAACTTTAGTATGAATAATTAAAAAAATGGAAAAGAATTTTGGGAAAAAATTGCTTATCATCAATATAATATGTTTTTAAGTTTTTTTTCCATATTTTAATTTCCACATACTTAGCAGAAACCGGCCATATCGTTTATTATTATAGTTTTAATTAGGGATAATCCCTCGTGTAACATTTGACCGTAG
The DNA here is from genome assembly GCA_949699795.1 of Spicauda simplicius. Lineage (NCBI taxonomy): Eukaryota > Metazoa > Arthropoda > Insecta > Lepidoptera > Hesperiidae > Spicauda > Spicauda simplicius. The sequence goes on from OX453060.1 coordinate 4,493,249, forward strand.
ACGTACTATTGGTTAGTCTACTCAATTTTCATTATATCAATTTAGTTTTGAAGGGCGTGGGTGGTGAAAAGCAACAACCCTCATATGATATAAACATAAGTGCAAGTTTTATTTTAGCTAGGTTACACTTTATCAATCGGGTGTATATTTAACAAGTATCGGAATTAATTGAAATTCAAATAAATAAAGTGTTTTGTTGTGCGCAATTAGGACATTGGATATTATGCACTAATGACAACATTAATCGGGGCGATAGAGTATGCTCCAGGTCCTTTTAAATTGGCGAAAACCGTGTTCAAGAGTGGAACATAAAAGGAAATGCAAGGAATCATAAATGGAAACAGTGTGTTTATATAGGATCAGCTAAAATACTTCGCTTGATGTTATAATACATGTACAAATAAACGCTGAGCTGCATAGTGCATACAATTTATATTTTGCTTGCAATTCTTGGCTGATCAGCGGGAGATATTTCATTTCCGTGCAAGAGATGTGCTCATACACTCTTTTGATGTCTTTGTACAGTAATTGTCTTGATTGCATTACGAAAATTTTTGAAAGCGATTATTGTAATTTTAAACTTTGTACAAAAAAATGATGTGTTTGTGTATTTGTCTTTTTGTGTGTCCATGATACTCACGACTCGAGAGAACATTCTAGTCTGGGGCTTCGAGTGCAGAAAACATTATTTAAATTATTAGCGAGTGGAATGTTTGCTATCAGTGGTGCGTTAACCTGAAGTTATTATTGGATGTAAATTGAGTGACATCACCTAATGCATTACATAGCGAGCTCTTTCATTCTAATCGATCATGTCGGAAGTTAAAAATAGATCTCTATGTGATAGATGCAATAATTAATGATCCTATATCGAATACAAATCTGGTTTTCTTTATGATAAGGGACAAGGTAGGACCGCTTCGTATTATTCTTTTTACTTACTGGAGGGCCAAGAAACATACGTTTCGCTGGAGATCACTCCAGAAAGGCATTCGACTCGAGCGTAATTTCAAAAACGTAATTTTTAGCTCGCTCTCGTGTTTGATTGCTAACACTCCTATCGATCGAATATCGATTTCGTCGATCGACGATCGATATCATTAATCGTTGGGAGAAACGATAGTTACCATAGGATTCAATCGATTTTACTGATCGATTTTTAATTTAGGATCAGTCTACGTCGAATGTTAAGACTACTGATTGCAGATGGCGATAAACTCAATAGATCATATGATTTTATCAAATGTTCGGAATATTAGACTAATATTTTCGCGGAATTCATCCATTTTGTTATGCAATGGGTACTCAAGTTACGTGGGTTTTAAATTTCTTTTATTGCTGATATTTTGAACCAGCTGCATGGATCATGGTCACTGTCATAGCATATCATACATGCCAGTTACTTATTCAAATGAATCAATTTTAGTTAAACACATATTTCGGGCTGCTGTGCAGAAAATAATTTATTTATTTACTTATAAGATTATCTTAACCTAATGCGTTCAATTAGTTTTCCTCGAATATGTTTTGGATATACTTACTTACCGGCTGTTTCACGAAATACAGCAGTTGGTGAGTGATATAGGTCTATACTGGTGTCCGAAGTCAGAACACCATTAATTAAAGTCAGTGCGTGAATCAAAGGACTCACTAACGCACACCAATCTACTATATAATAGGAAAACCACTGGTAAAAATGATCAGGACTTTGTTCGGGATACTTAATTGTAATTAAATCAATTCTCATTAAATGATTATTTTTGGTTTAAACCAAACAAATTAGTGATAACGAACGAGGTTACCGTTTGACTCGCTAATCATCTAATTTAATTCCACACAATTAGGTATGTTGTTTCTAGTGCAATGTTACAAGGGCATTTGTATACGGGAGTGTTGCTTGCTATCAATGTTTGCAATGAATAGCTGTTGCCCGCGGCTTTGCTCGTTTTGATAAGTAATGGTTAGAATTGTTTTTTTAGGTTTTAGGTAATTTACTCGTATGTACTGGTGAAAAACTCAATGTACATTTAAGAGTGTTTCTATGTCTAAGTGGTAATATATTTATCGTTATAATTTATATTAGGTACTCTCGTAAAACACATTGGTTTGAATAATTTAGGATACTTATTATAGAAGTAATATTATTGGAATAATTCATCATAAGCTAGGAATGGAAACTCAAATACATATTCTTATCCACAACCAAATGATAAAACAGATTGTCACACAACTAATGACCATACGCAGTTAAATATTATCAGTTATTCTATTGCCCTTTTAACTAATTTCACAGAGGAAAGCGCTTATATATTCGTCATCTATGAAAAATAGTTTGGTCAGTGATAACATACCTATTCGGGTTCTAATATATAACAATATAGTAGCATGATGGTGAAGTGTGTAGATTAATACATAACTGTATATAGCATGCGAAATAAATCCACAGACTAATGATTCACGTTTCAGAGACAACGGTAGCGAGGCGTCGACGCGCGCCGCCGAAGAGTGCGGCTGCGAGGTGACGACGCCGTACGACACGACCAATAACAATGGCAAGCCAATGGCCAACCATTGCTCGTAAGTAGACAAGCCATGCCAAAAGACCGCGCCAATCATTTTGTTGTTCGTTGTCTTTATGTTGTTTGACATTATGTTGTTCGTTGCCATTATGTTATTGGCCATTATGTTTTTTATGTGACTGCAGTAGCAAACGAGCATGCAGTCCACCTGATGGTAAGTGGCTACTGCCGCCCATGGACATCTGTAATCAACTTCAAACATAACATGGGTTCCAACTGAAGTCAATCACAGATGCGTTGCAACTCACGAGAACTAAGATGGTCGCCTCATGTGAAAGTGTGCCGGCAACCACACCCTTCTATCGAAACGCAAGAAATGCTTCACGCTAGAAATAGAAATAGGGAAATTTTGTTGTTCGTTGCCATTATGTTGTTTGTTTCCATTATGTTGTTTGCCATTATGTCGATTGTTTAAGTAGCAGTATAAACGGTTTGTTGTATGACATTTGATAAGAAGGAATACTATTTCCTACTATTTGGTGGGACAAAGTAATATACTATCGCTTAATCGTTTTGTTGTTCGTTCCCATTATGTTGTTTGCCATTATGTTGGTATATTTATGTGGCAGTATAAACAGTTTGTTGTATGACATGTTACTTACTATATAGTAGGGCAAAGTAATATACTATTTGATGCCCATTATATCTCTCAGGAGTGATTAGTCAATCAAACAGTGAGCTCTACGAAATGTAACGTGAACTTTGGACGTGTCACGTAACAGGAGTTTTAGTCATTATACAGTTAACAAACATTTGATGATACATTTGATCAAACATTGCTGGTCAATACAGGCAATTGGCATTGATTGTTTGAATGATAGCATGTTATTGAACAGAACAAAGATCATGTTGTTTATGTGCTCTATTAATTTAAAGAAAATGTCTGGGCAAATAAATCGAATACTCAAATATATAGGATATAGAATTATATATGTAAACAATATATGAATTTTCCTTCTTTCAAGCCTTTATTATGACATTTTATATGTTAGATTTATTTGGTGTGGTAATGGGTGAATGAGGATATTTTAAACATGTGCGAATAAATAACTAACAATAACGTAGTATGTAAAACACTCATCCGCCTCTGCATGTGTTAACTTTATTGGTAAATAAACGTATAGAAGTAAGTATGAATTACACTTATTTATTCAGTAAACTACACATAATACTAGATTATGATAAAAAAAACACACGCTCTCTACACTCATTGCACCATACTAGAATTTTCTTCTGTGTCGTGGGTACCATGGACACACACCAGACGAATACACAATCCCAGACCCCAGACACCCAGACCCAGAACATGAATCTAAACTTATCATTCAGATACCTGTCTGACCGGGAATCGAACCCGGGTCTCTTTGCGCGTCAAACCGGTATGGTAACCGTTCCGCCACGTTGGTCGCTACGCGTTGGTTAGTTAGGGTTATTTTGTTTAAACAAAACAAATTTTCACCACCATGATAAATGGTAATTCTATTATTATCAATCTATCTTAATGTAGATTATGGTACACATGCTTTCTTGCTTTATATTTATAATACACCTAGAGACTAACAGACAGACAGATGGTCAGACAGGGCAAATTAAAAGTGATCCTTTCTTTTTTCTTCTATCCACGGTATAACTACCGCAGGAACGCCCATACGTCAGATTGTTAATGTTTTGATGACTATTTTTACACATACTACAGATAGTTATTTTTAAACACTTTACATCATAGGAAACCCGCGTACAAAGACTGAAAACATTTTATACATTAACATTCTTTTATATTTAGTCAATTTCCATATTGTTTAGTAAAATAGTGATATAGTTTAAAAAGGCTGCTATAGTTAAAAACAAATATACACTCGTAGTTAAAGAATGTCTAAAATCGTGTGAATATATGAAGCTAATATTCGTGGAACCAACAGTGACTATAAGTTGCGTTGCATTATGGATAGGTAATTAAATTATTAGTTAATTTGAAATTATTCGTTATTATTCGTTTCATTCAATGTATGCTGCAGTGATTCACGTTGCAGATGTGTTGCTACTCTTATGGACCAACTTGCAATAGTTCCTCTCCGTTTCTTATCACACTTAAACCAAAAATCGGTCATAAAATGTATTTTGAATACACTGTGATTTGCCAAATATTAAAACGCACAGTTAATATTTTTTTTGCAGGATTGTAATGGGGGGCATCCTGAACAACCCATCACTGACCTTCAAGGATGGCGTGCGGTCGGTGGACTTCGTGCTGGTGTGGGAGGCGGGCAAGGAGGACGCCACCACTCCAGAGGCGTACGAGCAACGGAAGGTCTTCGAGGAGAACTTGGAGAGTGAGGGACTCCAGCTGGAGATGGAAGCGCCTGAGGATCTGCATGGACTGCATTTTATTAAAGTGAGTTTTTTGGCGCTTATGAGTGGGTTGAAGTATTTTATAGTTTTATGATATATTTTTTTTTGTATTTATGCGGCATGGTGAAGTGTATTCTGAGAAAAGTCAGTTTAGGATATGAAATTTTCATAGCAGTCAATTTGATGTTGGATGGCGACTGTAACCGACATTTGGCGAGACCTATTAATTGATTTTAGTGACATTACCTGATTTTAGTGACAAACGTTTTTAACACCCTGGACTAAGTTTGAATATCCTAATGATTAAGAGTATCTCCAAATGATGATTCAGGGGGTCTGTTGACATAATATGAAGAAGGGGTTTTTGTAATCTTTGGGAGAAACTCCTGTAAGAGAAAGAATGCCAAAGAAGAAATGTTGGAGATTTTTTATTGCTAAATTATTGATTCTGTGTTATAAAAATGTAATATATGTTATTAATCTGAAAACATTTAGGTTGTTGTAACTTGACCATCTTGACAATGAATGAAAAGACAGAAATTAAATCCATCTTTAAGTGTGTCCAAGGCAACCAGGCCCTGAATTACTTTAATTTTCTCAAATGGTCTTTAATTTTCAGATACACGCACCTTTAATGGTTCTAAGGGATTATAGTGAAGTTCTCAAACTTAGGATGCCAATGAAGGTATGTAGTATTTCTCAATATAATGACAATGTTTGTTGGTTATGTCTGTAATGAGTGTTTAGGTATGTTCGATCAAGATTTAAATCATTAGAAATGCCTTCGAGACGTAAAGCTGATATACACTGATAGGACCAACGTATAAAGGTCCTAGTGTTAATATGTTTCTGGAACAACCATATCTGTAAGTAAGTTGGTTGTTGATGACTTCATGTATGTTAAAAATGACGAATTAAATGTTTTTTCTTATAATATTTTCCTTTTGCATTTTTTGTACCGTAACGCATATCTGATGATTTAAATCTATGTCGATACTAAGTTATTGATGTTGCTTTGTTTAGGTATTCTATCCTAATTGGATTTGATGTATAGTACTTGATACTTTACAAACTATTGATTTAATTATTTTGTTTCCTTTTCTATTCTTTATAAACTTGTGTTGTTCAAAATTTAATTGCAATTATGCATATTTATATCTTTATTTTTTATGTTATAACTTTTCTTGATGCTTTTGTCGGTTACTAGAGATAGAACCTTATGTTGGTATGGTGTGAATACAGTGTAAAACATTGTGTTTCCTATTTTATGGAGTTCTAAGCTTCGTATTTGTAGAAGAATGTGTTAACAACATTCTTCTATTAGGGTTTAATTTAACCGATATATTAATTGAACTGAAGCTTCTAGTATCATAGGGTGATAAAAAAATATATTTATTACTTAATATGGGTATTTAAAGACACAATAAGCGATTATGTCTTTGACCATATTTTTTACTTGGATTCTATTCAAGTAATATATGATACTTAATAATTGGATAAGATGCATACGACAAATAAGAAAGTTATGTACGAGAAATAAGAAATACTTTAGACGAGTATAAAAAAACTTCATTTTTTTTTATCTGACTGAAGTAGCAAACGAGCATTCAGTGAAGTAGCAAACGAGTATGCATGCAGTAAGTGGTCACTGCCACTCATGGACATGTAATCAACGTCATACAAAAAATGGGTTCCATCTGAAGTCAATCACAGATGCGTTGATACTCCCGCGGACTATGATGGTCGCCTCATGTGAAAGTGTGCCGGCAACCACACCCTTATATTGAAACGCAAGAAATGCTTCACGCTAGAAATAGGTGTAGCGGTGGTACTTATCCGGTCGAACTACACTGATTCTACCACCTTCAAATTATTCATTTCTATGTTTGGAATGTAATATTCGGACCATACCAACATAAAAACACCCAAACCCTAAACGTAGCGCAACAGTGTCCTAACTGTATGTACCCGTGCGTCCGTAGGAATGCAGTAAGATAAGGAAAGGTGGGAGGACGAACGCTATACTGAATGCCGCCATGTATAGTATGTCAAAGGTATGCAGGTGTCGTGACTGTGCATCGCTTGGCTAACTCATGCTTTGGTGGTGGCTGTTGAGGTTTACGGTCTATGCGCTGTGATGACTTGGATGTGTAAAGCTATATTGTTTGTTCGATTTTGGCCTAAAAAGTATTTTTCACAACTTATAATAAAAATAAAAACCAACTAACGATCCCAATAAAAATACAAAATTAAAATGAAGTCATATAAAGTTTGTTATAGGGTGTCCATAAGTTAAAATTTAAAATATAATTGTAGAATTTCGTAAATGACTTGGCTGCCATTAAATTAATAAGTTATGATTCAATTTTAATTGTTAATTCAAAGGGATTGTTCTAAAATCCATAAACAAAAAGAAATATGTTACGTTATGTCATTTTTTGTACATTAGCGGGCTAAAAATTTTCCTTATATTGTTTATATGTGCATGAGTATTATTACTTTTTAACAAGGAGTCTGACTAAGCGCATAGATCGTTGCCATTAGAATAATAAAAATGTTTAAATATGATGAAGGAAAACAGTCTGAGAGTAATATTATTTTATTGGTTTATATTATTATAACATATTTTAAGAGTTTAATTATAAAAACAATTAATTACTGTTAGTTTTTTGGAAGGTGGAAGTTATCATGAAAAACTATGTATTTTCATTTTAAAAAAAGATAATCGAGCTAGGCGGACTAATAATACAGTTTTTTTAAATTTCTTGTTTGCTTATTTTCTCCCTCTTTTACTACTTAGAGATGTTCACAGATTATAGAGGTAGGTGTAGACCCCCAAACTGTAGATTAAAAATAATAAAATAATTATGTTGCTTACCATAGACATTACACAGATAACAAAATAATCTAGACATATTTTTGTTTTGTCGATTAAATCCGCGTTATATCTGTCCTTTTGTCTATAATCTGTGGTTACATCTATGCCCCATGTGAAAACGGTTATAAGTATTTTTTTTTACAAATTGACTTTTCGAGAAATAGATTTATCATTAGATCTCTGTACTGGAAACATGGATGTATATGTCCAATTTTCTGAATTTTTTTATTCGGCAAAAGTCAAAACTATCAAAACTTTACCTGTTTTCACTAGGGACAGATACATAATATATATCTTGATTTTATTTGTAGACGTAACATGTTTATATTTCTTGGTTAACTCATAGTATTAATATTGTTGAGAAAATTTTGGATTACTATTTGCATGACTTATAATTAGACTTGAATGGTGTTGTGTAATGTACGTTTCAAATAATAGCATGAGTACAAGTTTCGGAGTAAATACTGGGAAACAAATGTTTTGTATGTTTTCATAATAGTACATTTACTTCAAGAGCTAACCATTGAAATTGAATATTCAACCGACTCGTTTGGACTCAAGCCAATTGTGTTCAAAACAATTGTATACCTCATTTCTTTGACGCGTTCAGTAATGAATGAAATCATCAAAGGTACTGATTTATTCAATTTTAATTGTTCTAACTAGGGATGTTACGGATGTTAAATTTCGAATCTGGATACGAATACAGGAATAATGTTATATAAGTTGCGGATACGGTTGTTTCGGTTTATCCGTTAATTTCGAATAGTTTCGGTTACGGATTTAAGACTTTTACGTATAGGGTACTACAGGGTGATATGGCCGGTGATATCGTCTAAGATGGCCATCTTAGTCGATAAAAATCTAGGATTTTCTAAAAAATGGCGCCGTTTCTCGGCAATAACTTATAGAAAGTGGTGAGTGATCATACGTGCAGCATTTAGTCAAACCGGTATAAATATAAAGAGTATTTTATCATTTAAATGTTATGACTACTTTTGATAAAAATAGTATATGATAGTATATTATGATAAAGATAGTTTCGGTTTTTCTTACGGAACTCCATAACATCCCTGGTTCTTACAAGTATTGCTATGTAATTTTTATGTACTAGTGAATATAAGTTCTATGGTGTGGTCTTATGGGTGGTTTTAGCATGCGCGTTGCCATTGTGCTGTAACTTGCGGTTGTACTGCGTAGTCCGACGCTGCCATATCGACTTAATTGACTAATATGTTTATACACCAATAGGAAATGTTTTGAAGCTTTTTTTTTATCTGACTGAAATAGCAACAACTGAAGTAGACATCTATAATCAACTACATACAGAACATGGGTTCCATCTGAAGTCAATGACAGATGCGTTGCTACTCCCGAGGACTATGATGGTCGCCTCAGGTGAAACTGTGCCGGCAATCACCCTTCTATTGAAACACAAGAAATGCTTGACGCTAGAAATAGGTGTGGCGGTGGTATTTCCCCGGTCGAACTACACTGGTTCTACCACCTTGCTTATAGCTTATGTTATCATGGGCGTATTATTATGTGGTCCGGATCCCTGCCTCCCTACCATCTTTTAAGGGAGGCGAAAACAGAATAAAGTCTTCTATCTTTCTTGTTTTTAGCCAATAAATATTATTAAATACTAGCTGACCCGGCATACGTTGTTTTGCTACATGAAAATTAAAAAAAAATGTTAAGGGTGGACAACTGTTATCACTATGGGGTATGAAAAATAGATGTTGGCCGATTCTCAGACTTAATCAATATGCTCACAAAGTTTCATCTGAATCGGTCAAGCCGATTCGGAGGAGTACGGGAACGAACACATCCTTAGTAAGGGCCTAAAAATCAGGCTTGGCAACCTTTTTTCGCTGGCCTCTATTAAGTCATTGCTTTTGTATTCACCCGCCCCTCAATAAAGCTATAGCTATGCCTATCTGTATTATTTTATTATCATTGTACTAGATCCCCTTCGCCCGCGTTGGGAATAAGATATTTTCCCACTGTAAAAAGTAGCCTATATGTTAATACAGAGTGTCAGCTAACTTCCCATCAAATTTTACCAAAATCGCTCCAGCCGTTTAGACGTGAAGAAGTAACACACATACATACCCACAAACTTTCGCCTTTATAATATTAGTACGATGAGAAAGACTTCATAATATGATTATTTTTTGGAAATGTCTTGCAATGAATTGATTATTTATACATAACTGAATTCGATTTTCGCTATGAATAATGGTTGCATATATAAATTTATATAACGATTGGCATTGTATTAACATTAACAATTATTATGTTAAGTGAATAAGAAAACATAATCAAATATGCCATATGATTATATTCCAGTAGTTATTGTGATGTTTCTCACGCTTTAAGACAATACTGTACTTTATTCATTAAATACCAATGGGCGAGACAAGCTTGGTGACCATGACATCATGCCGTAAGCAAGCTTCAAATAAGTAATTCAATAGCTAGAAAAAAGTCTTATGTTTTCAATAACATTGTGTCCATGAAAACGCCATAATCAACGCAATATAATCAAGAAAATACATAAAAACGTAGTGTTTCATAAAATTATTTTGCTAGTACAAACTTGTCAGCGCTCAGCTCTGATTATTCCGCTAGTGTATAGACTCACGCTCTGACTCATGATATTATAATCTTATTAAAATATATGCTAATCGTAAAGTTTACCCCAGTTCTCAGCTCTCAAGGACGTGCAAGAAAAGACCAACAGTTTGATAGACCGAGTGGAGGCGGGTTGGGATCGCATAATGGCCAAGATTAGAGTGGATCCCAATAAGTTTCCGGAGAGGAAGCACAGACTCACTGCGATATACTCTAAGGATAAGGAGTACTTGTAAGTTATTTACTTTATATTACACTAGCTGACCCGGCGAAATTCGTTCGTAAAAAATCTAAAATCATCAGTGTTCTTGCACTATATTATGCATGTATTATACATAAAAACCTTGTCCCGTGGAATCACTCTATCTATAAAAAAAGCTGCATTAAAATCCGTAGCGTAGTTTTAAAGATCTAAGCATACATAGGGACAGACAGCACGAAGCGACTTTGTTTAATACTATGTAGTGATTTTATTATATTTTTATATTATATTTTATTTTAACATGGAAATAACAAACGAGCTAATGAAAATAAAACCAATGAAAATTAAATAAGATATAAGATCTTACTTGAGCTTGGGCAGCGTTTACCGTTGCTGTGTCATGGTTGGTGTCCTGGCGAACTTCGTTCCGCTAAACGTCAAAATCTAAAGTAATCAGTGTTTCTCCACTATATTATACATGTTTTAAACATTAAAACCTTCTTAAATCACTGTATAATATATAGAGATATATAAAAAAATGCATTAAAATCCGTAGTGTAGTTTTAAAGATCTAAGCATACATAGGGACAGACAGCGCGAAGCGACCTTGTTTACAATGTAGTGATGATGATTTATTAGCGATAATATTCAACCATTATCCGTTAACCTTTATCAGATGATTTATTCACTTTAAAATTCGAACTATTGTCCACAGATTCGACACGAACGCCGAGTGTTTCTGGACGCCCTCGATCCGCTCCCGGATAGTCCAGTTCATCCTGGACAGGAAGAAGTTCGCGTCGAACGACGACTTCGCGTTCGGCGTTGCTCGGCTCATCTCCAACGGGACCTACTCCGCTGCATATCCATTACATGATGTATGTTTTTTTTAGCAAACGAGCATGCAGTCTACTAGTAGACTAGGGGTCGCTGCCGTCCATGGATACCTGGAAGCAACTTCATATCTTTTTATTGAAGTAGCAAACGACCATGCAGTCCAGCCGATGGTAAGTGGTCACTATTACTACAAGTGGACACTGCCGCCCATGGACATATGTAGTCAACGTTATACAGAACATGGGTTCCATCTGAAGTCAATCACAGCTGCGTTGCTAATCTTGAGGACTATGATGGTCGCCTCATATAAAAGTGTGCCGGCAACAACACCCTTCCATTGAAACGCAAGAAATGCTTCACGTTGAAAATAGGTGTGGCGGTGGTACTTCCCCGGTCGAACTACACTGGTTCTACCACATTGAAAAAAGAAAAGAGAAACATTTAGGTTAAAGCCGGTATTAGTTACAGATGTTCATAGGCCGCAGTGACCATCAGGTGGACTACATGCTCGTTTGCTACTTCAGTCAGATAAAAAAAAAGAAAAATCTTACAGTGTATTTAAAAGTAACTTATATTCGATACTTCCTTGCCTACAGGGAGATCTCAAAACTCCTGGCTCTATGCGCCATCTCCTATACGAAGAATGGGCTAGTGTCTCCAAGTGTCTCAAGTACCAACCTCTGGATTACGTGAAGGACTATTTTGGCGTCAAAATCGGTAAGGACTATATACTTATGTCGGATCGGACCACGAACAAAACTTATTGCGTTACTAGCTGATCATGGTTACCATAAAGTATCGCCTATCAAGTAATTATTTTATTTATTTTATACCACCTACATCATTTACACCAATTATAATATTTATTTAAAAGTTGCAACAACGACGTTTTGAGCGTTTTGGGCTTTGTGAACACCTTCTGGAACACACTCATTGTAGACTTATTGTAGAAACATTGTAGGTTATGAGGTGATCATCATAGTCCTCGATAATAGCAACGCATCTGGGATTGACTTTAGATGGAACCTATATTTACATATGTCCATGGGCATGCTCGTTTGCTACTTCAGTCAGATAAAAAAAACTAAAAAGCAGAAATATAAAAAGCTCACCCCAAAAGCTCATGAAGATAGCAAAGAACACAGTGGTAGGGTTGTCGACCCCAGTTGTGTAGGTTGGGTACAACAACAAATATGACATATGACAATATAAACCTAGACACAAAACCAAGTGTTACCTTAATTATAGGTGCAAACAACAATTCATTGAGGAAAAAATAACATTGATTGACATAAATAACTCAATAAAATTTATAAATTAAATCATAAAAACATACTAATCATACTAATCATATTAAAAAGAACAATAGTCTAAAATAAGAAATAGCTAAGTGTATATATTGTGTTTAAGAGTAACAAAATGTATCCTCACAAACTTTTACCTTTATAATATTAGTAAATTAATAAAAGAATTTCTTCGGTGATAGTAGGTGGTATAGAGTATTAGCCAGAGAATGAATCATAATACTAATGTCGCACCTGTAGCTTGTTTCGTTATACGTACCTACCAGCGTACGTGAGAACGAAACGGATTTTACTGAAAATTTCGTCAAATCGAATGTAACTGATTCTTTTATATTTATTGTCATAAAACGCTCGAAGTTCGGACCTCTAGACTAGAATACCTTAAGAACCTCTCCATAACTTGCAAGCAATTAGGTAAATAGCAATAAGCTCGTTCAAGTATTACGTATGCACTATAGAGAGCTTCGATGATTTTTTCCTTGCTTATTCTTGATGACATGGGGAGGGGGGGATGGCGAATACGTTATAGGGAGAAAGGAAACTGGACAATATTTAATATGTTCAACAATAAAACTATTTACAAGAATATAATATAAACTCAAAACATCCTCTCGATACGAAAACTAACAAAACAATAATCATCTTTTCTACAATGTCATAAAATAATATTCTTCTAAATTCGAAATATAAAATTATAAAAATATAGTTTTCTGAAGAGTAAAAAGTATGTACAAAAAGAGGTCGCTAAAACGTCATCAATAGATATTTACTTATTACACATATGGCAACCAAAAATTGTCTAGTAATATTTGTACATTACAATGTTTACGTACGCATAGAAAGAGGGAGTAGGAACTTTGCATACCTTTGCTATCGAGGGGGTTGGGGGGGGGGGAGGATTTGTAATAACTACTTATGTAATACTTGAACGGCCTCTTAGAAGTTAATAATAATAGACAAATGACTATAAATATTTGTTTACAGGACTGTATTTCGCATGGCTCGGCTTCTATACGCACATGTTGATACCCGCCTCCCTTGTTGGACTGATCTGCGTTATATACTCGGCGGCTACCGTGTACTCTAATCCATCCAGGTTTGTATGCATTGCCTTATTAAATGACTACCCTATTTAATGGCGTATATGTGAACAGAAAAATAGTGTGCCGGCAACCAAACCCTGCCAACAAAACACAAATACTACTTCTCGATAAGAATAAGTGTGACGGTGGTATCCCGGTCGAACTACATATGTTCTACCATTATGGTTTTATTTATAACTAGGTGACCCGGCGAACTTTGTTCCGCCTAAAACTCAAAAATCTAAAGTTATCACTGTTCATACCCTATATTATGCACGTATTATACATAAAAACCTTCCTTATAAATCACTCTATCTATTACAAAAAACTGCATTAAAATCCGTAGCGTAGTTTTAAAGAGCTAAGCGTATGTACATAGGGACAGACAGCGGGAAGCGTCTTTCTTTTATACTATGTGGTGAATATATCTGCGGGGCACCGCATAGTTACGAAAAACACGTTGCCGAAAATAATTGTTTTAGTTAGTTTAAAGATCGAAAATTGGTTGTTTATTAAATTAGCAATATTTAGTGATTTTTATAGATGTTAATTTAGTCTACCGTGCATAAATATGTTATTGTCACCTCACGTAATTTTGTTATAAAAGGCGAGCGAACGCCGGTATAAAAAGATTCTTGTTCAACCGTCGAAGCGATCGAACCTCCTCAACTTTGAATAAATCGAAGTACAATAACTCCTGCGTTTTATTTGAAACCTCCAAGAATGGATAGTAATGAAGACCCTGACCTTCCTGACGTCACGCTCACTTCGTTATATTAATTAATTTTATTTATCTACAGCGAACAAATCTGCAACTACAACTCGACGATAAAGATGTGCCCGCAGTGCGACTTCTTCTGCGACTACTGGGACCTGAAGGCCACGTGTCTCCAGTCGCGGATCACGTACCTCTTCGACAACCCTACCACTGTGTTCTTTGCTATCTTCATGAGCTTTTGGGGTGAGCTTTTTATGTTCCTTTTTATATTCATGCGTTTTAGATTTTTTTATCTGACTGAAGTAGCAACCGACCTTCTACCTGATGGTAAGTGGTCACTGTCGCCCATGGACGTATGTAATCAACTTCATACAAAACATGGGTTCTATCTGAAGTCAATCACAGATGCGTTGCTGCTTCCGAGGACTATGATGGTCGCCTCATAACCTACAATGTTTCAGATCAATAAAGCAATCAACGCACCACAAGTTTACAATATCACTGATGCCTCAAATGACAACAGCATTAACGATGATATATGAACAAATAACATTTGATTTACAGCGGCCTGCTTCCTGGAGTTATGGAAACGGTATTCAGCAGAGATGACGCACAGGTGGGACTTGACCGGCTTCGACGTGTACGAAGAGCATCCGCGACCGCAGTACTTGGCCAGGCTGGCCCATGTTAAACGGTTTCAGGTAGTATTACTATTGATTTTAAAATTAAAATTAAAGTACAGTTTCGCTTGTTACTTCTATACACGCTTCAACCTTCTGGCTTCACTAAACACTATTAAACAAAGTCGCTCTCCTCTGTCTGTCTTTAAAACGCTACGCTACGGATTTTAATGCAGTTTTTTTTTAAACAGATAGAGTGATTTCAAAGGAAGGTTTTTTATGCATAAACATGTATAATATATTGGAAAAGCACTGATAATCTTAGATTTTTGACTTGAGTTCGGCGGGTCAACTAGTTATATATATATATATATATATATATATATATATATACTAGAAGACCCGGCCACGCGTTGCTGTGGTTAAAGAAATGTTACATAAACATTTGCAATTAAACCTATAAATTAAGATATAAACTATCCTATCTTTCAAGTTGGATCAAAATGCACACGTTGAGTAAATTTGATTATAATCGGTTCAGAGGTTTAAGAGTCCATTGCGGACAAATAAAGTGACACGTAATTTATATATATTAAGATATATATATATATATATATAATACTGTAATCTGTAGTTCAGTATTTTCCAAATTTAGGACTGAAAACAAACGCGATCTATTATTATCGAGGCTTAAAAGACAACGAGAACGTATTTCAGTACACGAATGGCGCCACGTCTTGACGGGTAGCAATAAGTTCTCACATATAGACATAACGCGGTGTGTTTCGTAGTTAAATGTGATGACATGTACAGTACGTTGCGTTCGGCAGTTAAATGTCATGACATTAACAATGGGCTAGATAGAAAAAAAGGTCGAGTAGTTGAACCCGTTGCATACAGCGGGCAACCTGTAGAACCGCGGGCCGCGGTCAGCCGCAGCCGCGGCGGGCAGCGTCCGCGCGCTCTGCGGTCAGTTGGCGGGCGAGAGCAGTAGTCAAGACCTCAACTGATGGTAAACCGCCCGTCTTGCGGTTTTCGTCCGCCACGTTTGCGGTCGATAATCGCAACCGCGACGGCAGCGTAACCGCGTAAATAACCGGTCTCGTGAGTTTCGCACAGAAACTGCGGGCCCGTAACCGCGGCGGCTGCGGGTGAAAACCGCTCCGTGAGTACGTAGCCTAACGATGCGTTACCCGCGGTAGTTAAACATTATGATATTTAACATGCGTTCCATACGGCCTTTAAACGTGATTATCTGATATTATATTCGATCCGGTGGTAGTGTAAGAAAATAATGTAACTGACAATTTGTAAGTGCCCCCGTAGGCCTATTCAAAAGTAAAGACATTTCATTTCATTAAAAACCAATATCGCCGTCCCAGTGTTGTTTACAAGTAGCAAAATCAATAAACTATTTGCAGTCTACCCTCATGCTCATTACTTGACGACTCGCGTGGCGCAGCGGTTACCATACCGGTCTGACGCGCAAGGGGTCCCGGGTTTGATTCCCGGTCAGGTAGGTATCTGAATGATGAGTTTAGATTCATGTTCTGGGTCTGGGTGTTTGTGTATTCGTCTTGTGTGTGTCCAAGGTACCCACGACACAGGAGAAAATCCTAGTGTGGGGCTATGAGTGTAGAAAGCGTGTGTGTACTTATGAATGTAATTAATTAATCTTAAGTTCATATGCAAGTGAATTGTAACCAATTCTTTTGAGAATAAATGATTATTAAGGACAAAAATCAGTGGCCGTGGTTCGCCGCGGTGAGGCTGAGTGTGGACCCTTTTGTAAAATTTTACTGCAGTAATGGTCAAATTTAAAATTAATGTATACTGTTAAGTATGTCTTATTATGTTGTAGTATTTTTTACAAATAAATATTTCTTTTTTCTTTCTTTTTTTCTTTCTTTCTTTCTTTCTTTCTTTCTTAAGAAGAATATCTTTATTGTAATCGTTGATTATAATAGCTATTAAAATATAAAATAACTTAATTATATGTATATACAAAATAATAACTTAAATTTAATTTATTTATTTCTTTGTTTCAAAATAACGCGTTAATACATTACAGTTGAACGTGGTGACCGGCGAGAGCGAGCCCACCGTGCCGTTCTGGCGCATGCGGCTGCCCGCCACGCTCATGTCGTTCAGCGTGGTCGCGCTGCTCGTGGCGCTCGCGCTCGCCACCGTGCTCGGCGTCGTGCTCTACCGCATGTCGCTGCTCGGCGCGAGCGTGCTGCGACAGAACCACACGCTCATTACGTACAGCCCGATCATGTTCACGACCGCGACCGCTGCGTGTATTAATTTAGTGTTTATATGTATTTTTAACTACGTGAGTGGTTTTTCTTTTTTTATTTATATTTAAAGTGTGAAAGTTACATATATGTTTATATTGTTTATTTATTTACTCATGACTTACATCTTACATGTACGACGAATCTTGTCTTCATTTGTATCTTCAACTACGTGAGAGATTTTCTATTTTGTTAATCCTACACATATGGATATTATATATTTTATACTTGAGTTCCACTACAAATGTGTGTACTAATCCTGAAAACAAAGTTAAATCACCTCGAATAAGTATATCTTCCTTACAACATCGTGCCAACCAGTCTACAACATTGCTTAACATTTTATTTAAGGATAAAATATATATAACCTTTTTTCATTTCATTAATTATGGAAAAAAAAAATATAGAGATAAATCATGGACAAAAATTACCTCATGTACTAAACGTACCGTGAATAAACCTTACATGTTAAGCACGAGGTAATAATTATGCATAACATATATTCTTTACTCTTTTAATGTTTGTCTCTTTTTCATTTTAGTCCCATGTAAAAACTTTTGTGATAAAAAAAAAAAAAAACAAAAAATATATATTTCCAACAGATTTACCAATACCTCGCTGAATGGCTGACCGAGAAGGAGCTGCTACGGACACAAACAGAGTTCGACGACTCGTTGACGCTCAAGATATACCTCCTGCAGTTCGTGAACTACTACGCGTCCATATTCTACATCGCGTTCTTCAAGGGCAAGTTCGTGGGTCGGCCCGGCGAGTACGTGCGGTTGTTCGGACATCGACAGGAAGAGGTAAGGGATTATAGCTTCTTACATTGTTAGTTCATTTTTGGTAATAGGTTACGGTTAAGGTGGTAAACTCGTGTAGTTCGACCGGGGAAGTACCACCGCCATACCTATTTCTAGCGTGAAGCATTTCTTGCATTTCGTTGGAAGGGTGTGGTTGCCGGCACACTTTCACATGTGGCGATCATCATAGTCCTCGGAAGTAGCAACGCATCTGAGATTGACTTCAGATAGAACCCTCGTTAATTAAGTTTATTACAGATGTCGCAGGGCGGCAGTGACCGCTTACCATCAGGTGGACTGCATGCTCGTTTGCTACTTCAGACAGTAGCAAACCAGCGGTTTGCTACTACAGTCATATAAACAATGCTCGAAGATTGAGCAGAACTTTAAGAAGAGAACATTCTTTATTTTCGTGTAATAATTAATTGCGTGGTGCAACGTGCTGTAAGATCGACGTTGCGTGTTGGCAGTTGGCGGATGGTAGAGGATAACGTGTAGACAATTACAAGGTACGATTAGCTGGCTCAAACCGAGTGTGAGTCAAAGATGGCTCACCTTCAATACATGAGGCTGTGTCCATCGGCAGCAGGTGAGTCCGTGAGACTCTATAACACGTTCACATAACCTCCTACGAGACACGAACATCCTGTCCATCGAAGGAGGATTTCAGCCTTTTTTTCCGAGGGGGAAACCTTCAAAAAGTACCCGACGCCGTGGGAGCGACGAAGGGTTATGTGGGATTTTTACCGCACTATAACCTCCCCGATGGCCGTCCTCAGCGCAACAAAGAGGACTCCGGGATCTCCAAAGGAACGCTATCGGAGTCCTCTAAACGCGTTGCCCCATCGGGCTCCTCTCAGGTGAGTGGCTGGGCCCACCGCTCCATCTGGTCTTAACGACGATATGCGACTACACATCCTTCCCGGGGACGTCTAACAGAACGGTCCGGGCTCCCACCCTAGCCGCCCGCGACCCCAGAAGCCAATTTTAATCGCTTCTTACGACAGGCAGGAATACCGTAGCCTTATTCTGATGCCGGAACAACAGGGACACGTGAATTTCGGCCTAGCTCCGAAATCGTACACGTATATTCTTACGTTGACAACGACTGCTGGTATAACTAAATATTTACTTTTGTTATACTATGAACTATGTTCTAACTTGAATATAGTGATGTATGTGATTTTTAATATGTTGCATAACATTTTAAAATTATATTTTCTTGCAGTGCTCCCCTGGCGGTTGCCTGCTGGAGCTGTCGATCCAACTGGCGATCATAATGATCGGCAAGCAGGCCATTAACACCATCGTGGAGATGATGATGCCGTATTTGCTCAAGTGGTGGAATATTATACGAACTATTGGCAGGAAAAAACGGTAACAACTATAATAACTTTTAGTGTGCTTCATACTTTTAAAGTATATTCTAATACTAGGTGTGCTCGCGTTTAAAAAAACGTCCTGTAACTTAAAAACTTGTAAATATAATAACAATAGTTAACCCGGCGAACACCATTTCGCCTAAAAGTTAAAAATCTAAAATTATCAGTGTTCCTTCACTATAATATGCATGTATAAAAACCTTCCTCTTGAATCACTCTGTCTGTTAAAAAAACTGCATTAAAATCCGTAACGTAGTTTTAAAGATCTAAGCATACATAGGGACAGACAGCGAAAAGCGACTCTGTTTTATACTATGTAATGATTTTATTTTATAGAGTATATGAATTTTAATGATATAAAATAAAGATTACATGACAAATCCATATTTTCAATCCCTTTTTATTGAAGTTTTAATGTTATATCAAGTTACGGAGTTTACATTTTTATGCTTTTAATTATTTTCATAGTTTTGTATAGCAACGGACAGACTATTTAAAAATATAGATTTTTTAATATAACTTATTCTCTCAGTCCCCTAAATTGTTTATATTAACCCTTTGGGGTTACCTAAGCTTATTGTATTGTTTTAGAACATAGTTTATGACTGCTCAAGTTTATTTAGTATCGTTTCTTTGTGGTAGATTTATACACTTTAATGTTATGTTATATTATTTCAGGATTAAGAGTCCGATGCAATGGGTGAAAGACTTTAAACTGGTTGACTTTGGTAACATGGGTTTATTTCCTGAATATTTAGAAATGGGTGAGTATTCTGGCATGTTTGAAATTTTATGGTAGAATTAGACATATAAGAACAAGACAAATACATGAATTTAGGGATTATTTAATAAAGTTATATTGTAAATAACATTTTGATAAATTGAAAATGTGTATGTATTCCAGATACAAAAATCCCTCACTCTAACGGAGTTTAAATAATAGGGTCTCGTTCCCTTGGGTACACTCTCAAAAACAAGTATTAATTCAATGAATACAATTGGATCGCATCTATTTCAGTGTTGCAATACGGCTTCGTAACAATATTCGTGGCGGCGTTCCCGCTGGCGCCGCTGTTCGCGCTCATCAACAACGTGCTGGAGATGCGCCTCGACGCCAAGAAGTTCCTCACGTGCTACCGCCGCCCCGTGCCGCAGCGCGTCTCCGACATCGGCGTCTGGTACCGCATACTCGACTCTATTGGGAAGCTCAGCGTTATCACCAATGTGAGAATGTTAAATGTATATATTTTTTATTCTTTGGACACCTACGTATGCCTCACGCTGACGGACTTCAACACAACTGTTATCCGAAATTTACCGAGCTACATCACTTACAACGAGGCTACGTGCACGTACGCGTAAAAGATACATACGTACATATGTACGCAGTTCGATTCTTCATCATCGTCTTATCGTGTCTTTTCTGGGTCTGGGTTTTTGTGTATTCATCATTTCATCTCAAAATCCAAGTATGGGGCTGAGGATATAAACCGTTATTTATTTATACATCATATAATCGTAAGTGGAAAGTTTGGGAAAGTTTACGTTTAAAGACATTTATTTCTCAAAAGATTTTACATAAAATCACTTACAGAGAAATTACAATATGAATATTAAAACAAACAATATTGATTAGCTAGCGTAGTGCAGTTGTGGGTAGATAGATTGTTATTAAACTAAACTAGGTGCAGAAAAAAATTCAAAGACAAATGTTGTTGTTTAAGGCGCATGACACAGTGAAAGTTATTATTGAATTATTATATAGCGTTTTACAGTTTTTTTTTTTATAACATATATTTTTATTTTATTATCATTTATAGCTTATTTTTTTTTTTTAACATCCAATTTATTATTGTTAATTTATTTAAATTATTTATGAAAACTCATTTATGATATAGTTTTTTAATAACTTTTTAAAAATTGGAAGCGATCTCGCATCTTTTATATTTGTAGGCAATTTATTGTAATATTGCGCTCCTTCATACAAAATACTTTTTTTCCCATAGTTAGTTCTAAAAGGTTGTAAAGTTATATTATTGGCGTGTCTAGTAATTATTTTTTGGAATTCAAAGTTTTTTGTAAATGTTATTTGTGTTTGAATATCTTTAGTCAAAATTTTTCTAACCAGTATACAGATATTATATTTATGTATTTGAGATAAATTCATTAATTGGGTTTCTTTATATATTTTTGCCGTTGATGTTAAATAGTGATATCGAAATAAGATTTTTATGAGTTTGTTTTGTGTAGATTGTAAATTTATCAAATTACTTTTGGCTGCTGCTCCCCACACTTCAACTAAATATTCAAGATGAGTTTTAACTAGTGAATTATATATAGTGTAACGAACATGTCTCGGGAGGCATTGTGTTATACCTTTAAGAGCACCTGTTAGAGATGACAGTTTTTTTCGAACTTTTTGAATATGTTGTTTCCAGGTTAACTGATTATCTAGAACTAAGCCTAAGTATTTTTCTGAGGTAACTTTCTTTATTTCTTGATCATTAATCAAAAGGGGACTGTGATTGTAAATTTTTTTGTTCTTAGCAGCAAAAATGATGTAATTAGTTTTGGAGGAATTTATTGTAAGTAAATTACATTGCAACCAGTTCTGCAATATTACTAAATCGTGTTGAGCTTCTCTCACTACAGTTTCTATAGAGTGTCCATAATAAAATAAACTAGTATCATCAGCGTAAAGTGAAATATCTCCTTTTAGTCCGATCTCATGTATGTTATTTATGTATATTAAAAATAGTAATGGCCCTAAGATGGAACCTTGTGGCACACCATAAGTTAACAGGCGACGTTCACTTTCATAGTTGTCAATTTTCACTATTTGGTACCTATTTGTCAAGTACGATTCCATAATTTGATGTGCTTTGCCCGTTATACCAATGGTCCTTAGTTTATGTAAAAGCAATTTGTGACTAACAGTGTCAAAGGCTTTCTTAATATCGATGAACAATCCTAGTGCTATTTGTCGTTTGTCAATACAGAGTCTTATATTAGTGATAAGATCGATAACCGCAGATAATGTATTACTTTTAGGTCGAAAACCATATTGTTTTTCGTATAGGAAATTGTTTGTTTTGAGAAATTTATTCAACCGGTCATGTAGAATTTTTTCAAATATTTTTGATAATATTGGTAGGACCGATATTGGTCGATAGTTGCTAGGGTCTTTTTTGTTTCCAGACTTATGAATAGGACTGACTTTTGCTATTTTCAGAGTATCAGGAAATTTTCCTTCATTAAGACATTTATTTACGCATTTTGCTAAACTCTCAGCTATAACATTTTTAACACATTTTATAACTTTGGTTGTGATCCCGTCTATACCCGAGCTTGTATTTGAATCTAAATTATTTATTATTTTTATGATTTCCTGTGCATTTGTTGGTTCCAGGTCTGTTAAAGTATTTTTATTATTTTTAAACGTGTTACATGATGTTATGTTTGAAAAGGTATGAAATTTTGTAGGTATTTTATCAGCAAGCTCGCTTCCTATGGTAGCAAAGTAAGAATTAAAACAGTTGCAGATTTCTTTTATATTTGTAAGCAAACCGGATGATGATAAGAGTTTTAATTGTGTGTGATTAGTTTGAGTTTTATTATTAGTGAGTTTATTTATAAATTGCCACATTTTTAAAGGGTTCTTCTGATACTTCTTAAAGCTATTGTAATAGTATTTATTCTTAGCTGATTGGATTTTAGAGTGTGTAATGCTTCTTTGCTTGGTGAATTCAATCCTTAGTTCTTTATTCTCTGGCGTGTGTTTTAATTTATACCAAAGCTCATTTCTCTTATTTATTGCGTTAATCAAGCTACTTTCTATCCATTCTTTACATGGAGGATTTTGTATCTTTGTTTTTACTATTTGACTATTTCTAATTGCGCATAATAGTGAAGCTTCTAATTCATCATATTTCTCGATATGCGATGTTTTAATGTTATTTTCAATAGTCTTATATAGTTCAGTATAGTTCATTGATACATATTGGATTCTTTTAGGGCGTTCGGTGCAGGATCTGTTGATCTCCAGATACAATTGTTTATGGTCAGTGAGAACGGATGCAATAATAGATAATTTAAACGTATTATCATTTAAGTTCGAACAAACATGATCCAGTATAACTTTTGAAGACGCTGTTTCACGTGTACAATACTCACTGCTGATTTTGTTTAATATCGCAATCCCATTCTCCTTGAGAATTGCTTTGTAGTCCTTAACAGATCTATCGTTGTTATTAATTAGGTTTAGATTAAAATCACCAAATATGATAGTTCGTTTCCGTTTTTGTAAATGTTGGCTATAATCATCGAGGAAATTAGAGGCATTAGCAGCGGGCTGTTTGTAAATAACCCCTACGTCAAGGGAAAGTGCAGCTATATGTACCCATAGGAAATGGTTTCCATCTTTATACTGTTCTTCTAATAAATTATGTTTGATACTGTTGTGTATGTAAAGAGACACTCCGCCACCTCGTGAATTTATTCTGTGGTTAAAATAGTGTGTGTAGTTAGGTAATCTGAGACGCTGCCCTTCCTCCTCATTTTTTATCCAAGTCTCTGTCAGGGCTATGATATGAACAATTGTTTGGAATGATTCTATCACACATCTTATCTCATCTAATTTCCCAGTTTTTACTAAACTTCTAATATTTGCATACAGGAATTTAAGTGTTTTACTATTTATTTTTAAATCTGCGTAACTATTGTGTATTTCATGCGTAACAAAATTGTCATCCTTGTTATCATGCTTCGAATTCTTCTCTATATTTAGTTTTTTTTTTGGTTCCCATTTAATAATTTTAGGGTTTCCTTTTACGTATTTTATTTTTAAGTCTTTTTCTCCTTTTCCTAAACGTTTGTTCAATTCTTCTTTAAGATTCTCAATTATCTGTCGTTGATTTGGCGTCTGGTCATAGTAGATTTTGAATTTATTAGATGTGTGTGTTATTTTCTTTTTTAGAATTGTTTTAGCTACTTCTTGAGACGAGAAACAAACTTTAAGAGGTCTCGTTTTGTTTTTGTCATATTTTCCTAGACGTAGGATTTTTTCAGGATCTGGACATAATGGATGGATAGATTGTATAATTTTCTTAACTTCAGATTTATCAGCTTCTTTCCTCTTCGCGTGGTCATCTCCATGGGGTTCTGCGACTCCGATTATTATTATATTTTTACTGCGTTCGATACGCTCCTGTATTTCAGATGTTATGCCGTCACAAACATTGGAAGGTATGGAGTGTTCTGATACGCTCGCAGGTTGCTGACGAATTTGAATTATATGTAGATCCTTCTCTAGACATCTAATTTTTTCTTGTGTATCATTTAGCGTTGTTGTTAGACTTTCTATTTGTAATTTACAGTTCTTGTTCTCTAATATTAATAAATCTGTTGTACTTTTAATGTCGGTCAGCTGTTCTTTTATTGAAGAAATATCTTGTTTTATTGAGTTAATATTTTCAGTTTGAGTTTCACCATACTGTTTTAGTAAGTTTAGGATTTCCCTTTTGAATTGGTTGAATTGGAATCCAAAATCATCCTCCGGTACTTTTCTCTTTCGGATTGATATATTCTTGGAATCACTATCAATAATTCCAATATTGGATAGGTCTGGTTGTGAACGACTACTTTCCCCCGAGGTACTCATATCGTAGTAAATAATAAATATATTTTACTAGCAATATGAATTATCCGCTCCGCTCAGCAATATGCGCTGTACCCTTATAGTGCGTAAGGTGCACTACAAATGCAGGCGGTCCTGTCACGCCGTAGTCTATCCTCTTCACTCCAATGATTAGAAAGATCAGGTAGATTTCTCTCGGTGCATCGAAAATAACACTGTATGATTGTCACTATTAAGTATACATTCGTGAGGCACTGTATTGGTACTTTATTTTAATTTCAATAGGCAACTTAAAACACGTCTGCTCACTACGCTAACCCAACGACGACTTTTGTGTTTGCTGCGTAAATATACACTTGCTAGCTATGTGTAAGGATTTTTTATTGAAAAACTATCTCTTCCAGGGTTTCATAATAGCGTTCACATCGGACTTCATCCCGCGGCTCGTGTACCAGCACGTGAACCACTCGCTGGACAACTACGTGCGCCACACGCTCACCGACTTCAACACCACGGTTATACGGAACCTGCCGAACTCGACCACGTATAATGAGACTACTTGCAGGTGTGTTTTGTGGGTGTTTTAAATGGTAGGGTTGTATGTGGTTTGATTAGCGCCACCGGTATACCTATGTATGCCTAATGGCGGTGTTGAGCGTTGCTGTCTTCTGGCTTCAAGGGGTTGGTCAGGGAGTCATAATTATGTGAGACGTATTAACTTAGTCCCTAGGAGTAGCAACGCTTTTTTAATGAATCTCAGGACTCTAGAGTTGTTGCTATGTACTGTATTGAAGGGTTCTATAAGGGAGCTGATAAGGGATGCTTATACGAGGCGTTTTAACATAACTTTTAGGGATAACAAGGCATTACTTTAAGTAGGACTATCTGGGGTTGATTACTGATAGCCATGTATGACAGTGGCCACTTATTATCTCCGAAATAGAACATACTCCGAACTTAGCAGTGTGCTTACTGTTATAAATCTCATTTGGAGTTGAACACAAGTTTCCATGATGTCTACTTAAAAAATAATATAATAATAAATAATCTGTACCTCCGAAAAACTCCCAAACTACAGCTGAGTTGTAGTGTTCAACATAAGGACCTAAAACGGGTTATTAATGTGTAGTAATTAAGTGTAGTAAGGAGTTTCTGTACTTGAACTACAGACGGTTGTAACTTATTAGAATAATTAAACCCAACTTTAGTTACATGTTAAATAAAATACGTATATTTTCTTCTTTCAAGTTACCCCGGCTACTGGTACTACCAGGAGGGAGATGACTACGCGCACTCGAACTGGTACTGGCACATCATGGGGGCACGGTTGGCGTTCGTCGTTGTCTTCGAGGTATTTAGCTACTAAACAATGAGTTATGAGGAATATAATATACATGTTAGAACTTATAAGATCCATTTACGTCTTTTGGGGGTCATGGCGGGACATTTTTCTGTTCTCGAGGGGGAAACTTTCAAAAGGTACTCGACGCGTGGGAGCGTCGCAGGGTTATGTGGGATTTTTACCGCACTAAAACTCCCCCGGTGACCGTCCTCGGTGCTATAAAGAGGACTTCGTGATCTCCAAAGGAACGCAACCTGAATCCTCTAAGCGCGTTGTCCCATCGAGCTTCTCCCAGATGGGTGGCTGGGCCCACCGCTCTGTCCCGGGACATAGCCCTCAGCATATGGGGGTTTTTGTCAATAGTCACCGCGCCTAGCTTTTGTGCTGATGTCCGCAGTGGGTGTTAATGTTGCAATGTAAGCTGCTGCCGCTTTTCTTGCATTTTGTCTCTTAGTTGCCTTTTACAACATGTACAAAAGAGACGAAGTAGTGAAACGTTTTTTAATTTGTAACCGAGGGGTTTTCAAGTTCATATGGCACTATCTGGCAATAGGTTAATATAGGCATAATTATATTAATTTTTGGAGTACTAACATTAATAGTATTTTTCGTATATCGTATATATAGTATATGCGGTCTTCTTTATAGTGTACATATATTAACAGTTTTGTCGTATTACCGAGTTTACTGAAAATACGGATTTGTACATCGATCACGTCTTTTACTTGGTAGTAAAAAAATCTATTTTGATTTTGTATTCTTTTCTTATACAAATAGTCCAAAATAATATATTATATCACAGAACGTGGTGGCGCTGGTGATGATAATAGTGCGGTGGGCGATCCCGGACATGTCCGGCGAGCTGCGGGACCGCATCCGGCGCGAGGCGTACGTCATCAACTCCTTCATCATGGAGGAGACGCGCGCGCGCAGCCTCGCCGAGCGCTCGCCCCGCCCGCAGCGCCACGACGAAGGTGCGGCCTGCGCACGCCCCGCCCACGCGCGGGCCGCGGGCCCCGCCCACACGGCGCCCGGCCCCGCCCACTTCGCGCACTCCACGCCTCTGTAGCTAACGCGGTCTCGGTAGCGTATCTGGCTGGCAAGCTTTTCTTACGTTTTCGACTAACACCGTCCTTAGTTCTTTGTTATAGTGAATTAGGATAAGGTCAAGTACATAACACAGTACTAAATAATTTAAATTCAGAATAAACATTTCCCTTAATGGAAATCGATTTAATGATTGCTTGTGATGCACCTTAATCATCATAAATGATTCTTTTAATGAATTCTAATTATGTCGTTTGACGATGTCACGTCACTTATATGTAAAGTGATTAATATTTATAGCAATATGTGTGATATGTATTTTTATAATATCATGCATATATTTATTTTGAAGAAATAAAAACAATGAACTAAGGACGTTATAAAGACTGTGTTGTGTGTGTTTGATACATTGACGATGTTTTGTCATGTTTATTAAGGGTTTACCCGTAGATTTGAAAGATTCGTAGATTTGATCGATAGAGAAATCCAATCCCAAGTAAAGTAGATAACATTTTAGAATAATTAACCGTAATACGTTGTTGAAGACTGATTGAGACGGAATTCGAATTTTGCATTCGCTCTTGTATGGGTACAACCCATTATTGTTGCTGCTGGGCACGGGTTTTTTCTCAGAATAAGAGAGTTTTAGGCCATAGTCCACCGCGCTGGCCAACTGCGAATTGGTGGACTTCACACACCTCGGAGAACATTCTTTTTTTTTTTTAAGACCTCTCGGGTGTGTAGGTTTCCTCACGATTTTTTTTCTCTGAAAAGTAGAGATAATTGATTTTTAATACGCACATAAATCAGCGGTGCGTGCCTGGGTTTGAACCTCGGATCTCCCGGTTGAGAGGGCAAGTTGCAACCATTAGGCTATCACTGCTCGCTCTTGTATATGTACAAAATTGTAAGCAAAATTACATAAACTATACAGTCGGGAAGTTTAAGTTTATTAACATGTAGAGAATAATGATCCCCACAGAAAAACGAATAAAATGTAAATAACTTCACATTTTTATAAAAAAAAAAATATATTAAAATGTTCTTGTAAAATAATTTAAAGCGTATCGTACTATGTATTTGTATCGTACTTGCTATTTTATTGTAGTTGGCAGAGGGTTAAATAGAGCTTTGATGTTTACTTAAAACGCTTACAAGCGTTGCCAATTCGCGAAATAACATAGTGAACAATGACTTGTAAAGGTAAAATATGTGCAAAGCAATATAAGTAATATTTTGCTTAATAACAAACAAACGTGGGTTTATAGCTTTTATGGAAGAGCGGCCGTCGGCGAAGAAAGAAAAGTCAGTCAGTTTTAATTATTTTCTTACCCTTGCTAAGCACGGAACAATAGCGTCCAAAAAGTATATTAAAAAAACAAAAAAATACTTCCAATTGTACATTTTTTACTATGTGAAGGAGGGAGGAGATGTTCGGTCCCTCTTAATCCTCCTTGTACGCCCATGCAAAGAAGTATAACAAGAACAAAAAAAAGCTAATATTTTTTAATAATCATTAATTTTGAATAGATAAAGAAATCAAAGGGAAAAACGTATTCATTTGATAGGCAATGGTGACAGTACATTCAGCTTAATATAATTAATTTAAAAACAATTAATTTCAGTACAGAAGCAAACGTTGTAGACCTAGACGCTTACGTTTAGGGAGAAATGCTAATAATGATGAGTTACATTTTGCTTAAAACAACAGTGAGGTTTGAGTTTTACTTTTACAGACTCGCAACGCAGTCTTGTGGGTGTTTGTAAGAATTTCAAATTGATAGATATTCGATATCTATATAGGGTGCGTTCCATTAGACGTTCACAAAGTCCACGCTCACGACCGCAGATTTTCCCGTTTCACTAGCTTGTGAGCGTTACTGACGTATTCTCTAATGGAACGATCACTACGACCCACCTTATTAGTTGGCTTCAGATGGAACCTATGTTGTTTATATGAAGTTGCTTGCAGATGTCTATGGGCGACAGTGACCACTTACCACCAGGTGGACTGCATGCTCGTTTGCTACTTCATTATTATAAAAAAAAGCAACGCATCTGTGATTGACTTCGGATAGAACCCCCTGTTCTATAATTATATGAAATGAAAATATCTTATCATGTTCATGTGCGGTAGACCCACTTACAATCAATTAAACTAAAATACAAACGGGCTTCATTTGTCGTTTGCCATATTTATATCATTAAAGTTTCATAGTGTGTGATGCAGTGCGATACGTAATGATATCCATATAACTTTTTTGAGAGTGTTAGAGCGCTTTCACATAAAATCGCATGTAGCGCGGCCGCAGTGCGTCAGCCGCGCGACTGCAACGCATTCTTTCTTATTATTGAAATAATTATTCAGAATTTAATATATTTAATTATTATTTCCATTATAAAAGTACTGGGCGCCACAATAATCAAAAATTTCGCGCGGCTATAGTCGTAAAAAGAAAGCATTCTCTGCAGTCGAGCGGCTGACGCGTTGTGGCCGTGCTATTTGCAACCTAATGTGGCAGCGCTCTAATGTAGGTTGTATTCATTTAACTTTGATACTTTTTTAAATATGTATATATTTGAAATTCTTACAATACATTCAACTTTTATATACTAAGGCGAGCTTTAGATAACATGTGATGTGTGGTTTGATTGAGTTAATGATGTGAGCAGTACGCAGGTAGCTGACCTGGCAGTTCCAGTGAGTGAGTTTCCGTTGTATGAATTAACAGCATGTTTGAGCCAGATGCATACACCGTTTATACACTAAATTACATTTAAAAATTTAACACGAGTGTCCAAAATGCATGGTAATTCTAATGTTAAAGTTATAAACTAAAAATATTAACGCTTTCTTCATTTAGAACTTCGCACTAGGATTCCCGGCGTTTGTGTATGTCCGGGTCGTAGCTGAGCCGGATATACACGAAGATATAAAAAACAGACATACGTTCATACAAAGTCATACAGAGACACTTAGGTGTAAATCTACACCTTCACCAATTTATTTGTGATGATACATTGATAGAAGCACCTTCACTGTTAGTGTTTTTTACACGACCCATACACTTCACATACATAACTGTAAAAGATTTAAAGTTAATACGAACTTAATCACAAGTCAAGTTAATGCGTTGACATGCAATAGTAACATCAGTTTAGTACGAATGGCAAAATTTATAATCGCTGGTAATGTTTCAAGTATTTCTACCAAAATTGTTAGAAGATTCGATTGACGTTTGTTTTTCTACCGGGGAAATTGATCTATAGATCTCATTTTGAAAAACGTTTAGAGAAACTGATATTTATTAAAAGATCTCTGTTTATCTATCCGTTTTGGTAGAAGATTGGCAAAAATAGCAGTTAGACTCGTTTTCACAAGGCACATAATTATGATTGATTACTTGTAGAGGTGCCCGAACGCCTCAAATTCTCTAACTAATATCGTAATTATCGTCATAAAGTTTGGCTCAAAAATATAGTTTATATGACACGAATACGTGTCCATGTAATTTAATGACACTATCACAACAACATAATTTCATACGCAGAAAGTACTTTTGTGACCTGCAAGTGATTGTTTTATGTAGATTCAATGGTAGATTGATTTTACGCTTAGTATTCTTAAAGTGAGGTAGTTGTAATGCTTTATTAATGGATATGTTAGTTTAATATTTATTCTAAAATGTGGTGGAGGTGAAATACTCTATCAAAATATGTTTTAAGGGATATAATACTTTTACTACGTGTGTTTTAACATTTCATTGAATAAATTTATTAATATTTTAATAATGCATTAACATGTCTGTCCTAATGATGTGTTTGTAAGTATATTTATATTAAGCATATTTAATTAACATTTGTTTTTATTATATTAATTAATAAAATGTACAATACAGCATTAAGTACAAATTGCAAGTGATTAAACATATTCTTGACTTAATCGTAATGATCTTGAATATTTAAATAATTTATTTATAAAATATTTTGTCTTAATGGTTACTTATTTTTTAACATCTAAGAAAACCTGAACAGCAAATCTATTAATTAGTCTTTATCGTGTTTTCATCGAATAGTGCTTCTTAATTTTTTATACAAAACATAACACTAATTAAATAATAAATACGTTTATAAAACCATGAATTTCACATATTTGCTATCATAAAAACTGTAGCTTTAAAAGCAGTCATTAAATTTTTTTTTTTCAATTGAAAAGTCGTTGTAAAATTATTAGCCACTCGCTTATTCGACGTATAAAACACTTACTTCCGATGTGCAGGTGAAACAACAGAGTCGAACTGGAACCACATAGCGGCGATGTCGGGGTCGGACTTCGACCTGGCGGCGCACGGCGCCAGCGCGGAGCTGCGCGAGGTGACGCGCCACGTCGTCGCGCAGATGCCCAGCGAGGACGCGCCGGGGCCCGCGCACGTGTAGCCGCGCACCCGTCACGTGCACGTCGCGTAGGTAACGTGTTGGCTCACGGACGGACCCGTCACGTAAACGTCATCTACGTAACGTGCGAACGTGCGACGTTCGAACGTGCGACGTGCGAACGTGCGACGTGCGAACGAGCAACGTACGAATGGAAGATTATGCCACGTATGAAACGTTGTTTCCTCTCATTTTATAGGAGTCAAAGAGGGACAAAACAAGACACATCTTCTTTTGTCCCTCTATCATTCATCCTTTTCAGTAAATGATTACGTACGTATCGTGCGACGTACGAGTTTGCGAATGAGCTACATACGAACCTTCCGTTCGTATTCACGTGACATTACGTGACGTATGTAACATTGTTTTCTCTCAATTTCTAGGAGTTACTTGTATCCTATTTTCTCTCTCCACCCTCTTCGTTTTTACTAAATGGCCTTTTGGAATATTCAACAGTATCAGCTAGAACTATTTTTTCACGTATGTATGTATAACCTTACTATGTTGCCCCTACACATTACCTCTAATCTACCCTTGTGTTTATACTCCTTACAACATTTTTATCATGTTGTACTATAAATTACGTTACCAAATATAGTAGTTACTACAAAGGACCTATGCCTTTAAACTCTATAGTCTCCGCCTTCACTTTGTCGCAACCACTTGGTTTAGTTATGGTCAAATTTTGAACACCGACCGAGAACTAGTATGTCGGATTTTGACCGCTGTCAGAATTTTTAAAAGGGTCATGACCGTTGACTCCTGTAGAGCCCTCGGTCATGTTATCTTTATCCATTTTTTAATGATCAAATAAAATAATAAAATTCAATAAAAATAATTTATTAATTATAAATCTTAAATAAAAATAATTTATTAATATAAAAATTGGTTTGTGATTTTAATGATTGTCGGATTTTGACCGCTGTCAGAATTTTTAAAAGGGTCATGACCGTTGACTCCTGTAGAGCCCTCGGTCATGTTATCTTTATCCATTTTTTAATGATCAAATAAAATAATAAAATTCAATAAAAATAATTTATTAATTATAAATCTTAAATAAAAATAATTTATTAATATAAAAATTGGTTTGTGATTTTAATGATTTAATTTAATTTAAATAATAATTAATCTGAAACAAAATAATCAAATAAACAAAAATAATAAAATGAAGCAAAATAAAATAAATAAAATAAAATAATTCATATAAAAAGATAAGAGAGAATAATCGTAAATAGAATTAAGAAAGACCTCACCGCTCGAGCGCTCGACGCAAAAATGCCCTGCAGCTCGGTCGGGTTCGGCCTTAAATAAACGAGTGCACGTGACACAAATCCCCACTCTCGTAAATTAGAGGTAGCAAAGTAAATTGTTTTTGCACTCATTTATTTTTACAATGATTTCTAGATAACTTAATAATTTCATTTGCGATATAAAAATTAATTTCAAAATATTAAAGATTTTTGTAAGGTCTAAAACCTTTCCGAAATAATATTTTCATAATTACATCCTGCGTCAAAATGCCATCCATTAACAATTCATAAATAATATTGTTAGTAGTTAGTATTAAAACAGGAATCAAAACTATTTAATCCTAAAGCTTTGGAACATTTTAACCTTAAATTGTTAATTATAATCAGCGCAAGTTATATTACAATAAAGAACTAGTTTGAGACAATAAAACAACGTGGCGGTTTTATGTCCTGGTATATCCGCGGCGACACGGCCATACTGATGAACGGTGCGTGCTCTGCGCCGTGTATCTGTAATGGAACCATTTTTTCCAAGTAAACCTAGATATTAAATATTTTTCATTCAATTTTTAATTGAATAGAAATTCATTGGTTAGTTAAATGATAATACATGGGTTATCCTTTCAAAATTCCAGCATTACAAAAATCAGTACATACGAAATGTATTTGAATAACATAATGCTAAGACTTTAATTTTGGTTATGGCTCTCCTAAACGAAGCATAACATCTTTTGATATGGCTTTGGGGCATCACTCAAACACACATCTTTTCGATTTGTCGTATGACGTCTCCACCCGCCTACAACATAATCTTAATATTTGCCCAACAGTAGGGTTGTTCTTTTGAATATATTTGCCCAACTGGAGGGTTGTTCCTTTAATTATATTTGCCCAACTGTAGGGTTGTTCTTTTAGTTATATTTGCCCAACTGTAGGGTTGTTCTTTTATTAATATTTGCCCAACTGTAGGGTTGTTCTTTTAGTTATATTTGCCCAACTGTAGGGTTGTTCTTTTATTAATATTTGCCCAACTGTAGGGTTGTTCTTTTAATGATTTTATGATTCCTTGACATCGTGAATAACATTATTTGTGGTTGTGAGTCGGATCCGCACGCCAAATGCATCTTTTGAAACAGAACTATTTAAACATCACCATGTGTTTAATAGTTTAATAAACATGATAGATCAGAAGAAAATAGAGCTATAACACCATGTGTTAATTAGTTCAAAAATAAACCGTGAAAAGGACTCACCAGATTAAGATGGTTTGGTCACGCATCCAGAGACACTAGCCATCTTGAAAAGAATCGCTACCATCCACTGGGCGAGTCGATGTTCCAGTGCAAGAACCCGATGGTCCAGTTTCCTGTTCATTTGGTTGGGCTTCTTCCTGTACACATTCAAGTTCGTTAGGCGGCGACACGGTCATCAGCCGTTCGCTACTGCAACCCGGCTGTGGTGCTCGTCGAAGTTGGTCATGGGCTACTTTTCGAGGACGTCCATGATGGCCAATAACTTTCTTCACAAGGTAGCGGTCATTGTCAAGTACTCTATGGATTTCATATGGTATGCTAAATTTTGGATCAAGTGAGGTTTGGTTCCTCGGATTATTCTTGATCAGAACAAAGTCTCCTTTCTGAAATCTTTGTATCTTTGCTCTTCCTCTCTCAAACCTTTCTTTATCTTTACCAGCCGCTTCGACCATCCTTTGTTGAATATGTCTCTGAATTGATTCAAAATCAATTTTCTGGTTATCAAAATCTACCAAGTTTAGTAGTTCTGGCGGTACGCAGTTCTGGCGTCGAGTCAGCAGTGTAAGTGGAGCGATACCAGTTGTACTATGTATCGTACAATTAAATGCCAACTGCAAACTTTCTAGAGCAGTATGCCATTCTGCAACCTCATAGTTTTTGATCATTATTAGACCATTTTTCAATGTGGTCATCATGCGTTCCACCTGGCCGTTAGCTCGACTGGTGCCAGGTGCAATTGAATGTATGTCTATACCATACTTATCGCAATAGTTTTTATATTCGCCAAGGAATTCACGTCCACCATCCACCACTACCTGCTTCGGTGCTCCGAACAGGTGTATCACTTGTTTCAGGGCTCCAAGAGTGCTATGCTGGCTTTTATCGTTAGCGTAACGAAGCAATGTGTACTTAGTGTAGGCATCAATGGTGACTACGACATATTCTTGATCTTGTGGTGTCCCAAGCTTTCCAGTTATGTCCATGTGTATCACCTCGAACGGTACTGTCGGTTTTGGTATAGAATGTAACTGTACCTGCGTTGCCCCAGAAGACTGCTTGGATGTCCTGCATACTACGCAATTATCTACGAATTCTCGGATAATGGTGTTCATCTTGTCAAAGTAATAGGTTTCTCTTATCTTACCAAGAGTTTTCTCCCAGCCTGTATGTTTAAGAGCGGTATGAAAGGTGTTTATCAGGCTCCATTGAAAAGATTTAGGTACCATGAGAAGCTTTTGTGCACCTAGTACCTGGTCTATCCTTTCGTACTTGAGAGCGTTATCTTCGAGAACGTATCCGGTTACCGCTTCACCGTTGTGCAGGGCATCTATAATTGGTCTAAGCTGAGGGTCCCGATGCTGCTCCACGACAAGCCATTCCAAATTCTTTGTCATCACGTTGACTGCAAAGGAGTTCGGATTTCGGCTGAAGAAATCAGCATGCTGCATCCGTTCGCCTTTCCGGTACTCTATTTCAAACTCGAAATTCTGTAGGTAAGCCCACCATCTATGAATCCTTGGTAAAAGATCCCTTTTGTGCTCCGAAGCTTTTAGTGCATTGCAATCTGTAATGACTTTAAACTTACGCCCGTAGAGATAGTGTCGAAAGTGCTTAATTGCTCGCACAACAGCTAGTGTCTCCAGCTCGTAGGAGTGATATCTGCTTTCGGTGTCAGTCGTCCGCATACTGAAGTAGGCCACTACATGTTGTCGACCGTTGATTATTTGTACAAGAACCGCTCCGAATCCAAGACAGCTGGCGTCGGTATGAAGTTCAATTGGTTCGCCTTCCTTAAATATTGTTAGTATAGGACTAGAAGTTAAATGATGGATGACTTTTTGACGTACCTCTTCATGGTCATTTGTCCAGGACCACTTAACTCCTTGCTTTGTTAAATTATATAAGGGAACCATTATGCGTGCAAAATCTGGAATAAATCTCCGGAAATAACCCGCGAGGCCATTAAATTGCCGAACTTGCTTTACAGAGTTTGGAATGGGGGTTTTTAGAAGGGCCTCCACTTTTTTGGGACTTGGATGAACCTTACCATCTTCTATCACATTACCAAGGTACTCAATGGATTTCTTAAAGAATGAACATTTTTCAACATTAATTGAGAATCCCGAATCTCTTAAAGCAATAAAAATTTTTTCAAGATATGAGAGACCAGAGGAAAAATCACAGCTCTTACTAATGACATCATCAATGTAGACTTGTGCGATGCTATCTATACCATTGTCAGCACTACCAGGATTAAGAAGTGGACCTAAAGCACGATTAATACACCTTTGATAGACTGAGGGTGCGTTACAAAGACCAAATGGCATAGTTAGATATTCGTATAACCCGTCGGGTGTGATAAATGCAGTTTTTTCAATAGATTCAGGGGAAATTGGTATTTGGTGGAAACCAGATGCCATATCAAGCGTATGGAAGTATTTACCACCTGCTAATTGGTCTATCTGGTCTCCTATAAGGGGTAGTGGATAGTGGTCACGAATGGTGTTGGAGTTTAACTCACGGTAATCAACACACATTCGATCGTCACCGTTCTTCTTTTTTACCAGAATAATCGGACTAGAGTAAGGGGATCTACTCTCTCGGACTATGTTGTTCTCGATCAACTCTGAAATAATAGATTTAACTTTTTGGCGCTCAACGGGAGTAAGTCGGTACGGTTTACGTTCTACATATTTATCCGGATTTTTTAAACGGATTTCAAGCTGTCCGGTATTAACACGGGTTTTCGCAAACCCATTAGTAAAGAGATATGAATATTGGTCGAGTAATGACAGCAATTGATCAATCTCAGATTGGTCAGTTAAGTCATGGTTTAAGCTACTGAGAATGGAACTGTTCGGACGAACATGCATGATTTGAGGCTGAGACACGAGTGTCGCGGTATTACGAGTTACAATTACGCTTAAACCGGTATTACACAATAAATCTGATCCAATTAATACGTTAGTTGTCATTTCAAAGTCGGGTAGTACGTGAAAAAGTATTTCTACATTAATATTATTGATCGTACAAACCGTTTTTAGCGTACTTGTAGATATAATGGGTACTGGACCTAATCCTCGCAAATAATTTACTATCTGCTGTCGACGTCCTGGTATCTTATTTGCGACAGTCTCGCGCATCACTGAACACTCCGCACCGCTGTCAAAAACCGTATCAATTTCCATTTTACCAACATAGATACGCATATTATTAAGTTTACCATTGTTACCGTTTGTTATGGAGTTTATGTTAGAGGCAACTTGTTTTTCACGTCGAAAGCAAGTATCAAAAGTGTGACCAGGCTTAGAACAAAATGAGCAAAACTTAGGTGAGTTAGTGGTGGTAGTTGGAACAGATGGAGAGCTAGATGGAGTGGTTGGTTTTATTTGATGGGTAGATTCATTTCTATTACGGCAGTTTTGCCAGACGTGGCCTAATTTATTGCAAAAACTACATTGAGGAATGTTTCTATGATCTTGGGAGAATCTAGTTCGTTTCGGAGGAGGCGTATTTGAATATGGAGGAGGCACGTTGGGGCGTTTAGTTCTGATAGAAGAGGCAACTGAAATCAGCTCTGGTACAGTCTTAGCCCTAACGTTCATCAATTCTATTCTCAGACGTTCGTCACTTACCATTCCGATGACCGCTTCCACCGCATCACTGTTGTCCAATTTATCTTTGGTTACACGCCTCCACAATAACCAACCTTCGGACAAGAATTCTGAAATATTCTTATTAGGGCTATAAATATGCTCCCTAAATTTGAGGATATCGCGGGAATACCTGTTTTCTGGTTCAAAAGTTGTTATTATGGTCTCACGGAGTTCTTCCCAAGTGGCGGTGGTGACTAACCAATTGTCAGCCCATACTCGAGCGCGTCCTTTGAGTAAACTACTTACTTTCATCCGGATGTCATAATCAGTAAGTTGGTAGGTACTTACAGCCGTAGAGATGTGATTGCACCATTCACGGACACCAACGTTGCCATCTGGGTCAAAGGAAGGTAAAAATATGTCGGTAATCCTTACTCTCTCGTTTGGCTTCTGTAGAAGACGATCACTCATGTTCTGCATCATAGTCATCATCTGTAGAAAGAACTGGGGAGGTATAACGTTACCAGTCGATGGTAATGTCACAAGGTCTATAGGTGAAGTTTGGCTGCCTCGTTGAGGCGTAGTCGCTGCAAAAACCTCTGCAACAGGACCTCCTGGGATGAAGTCAGGGTCTGAAACATTATGACCGGCAGGAAGGGATCGCGGAAGCGATCCCACTTCTGATGTCGGATTTTGACCGCTGTCAGAATTTTTAAAAGGGTCATGACCGTTGACTCCTGTAGAGCCCTCGGTCATGTTATCTTTATCCATTTTTTAATGATCAAATAAAATAATAAAATTCAATAAAAATAATTTATTAATTATAAATCTTAAATAAAAATAATTTATTAATATAAAAATTGGTTTGTGATTTTAATGATTGTCGGATTTTGACCGCTGTCAGAATTTTTAAAAGGGTCATGACCGTTGACTCCTGTAGAGCCCTCGGTCATGTTATCTTTATCCATTTTTTAATGATCAAATAAAATAATAAAATTCAATAAAAATAATTTATTAATTATAAATCTTAAATAAAAATAATTTATTAATATAAAAATTGGTTTGTGATTTTAATGATTTAATTTAATTTAAATAATAATTAATCTGAAACAAAATAATCAAATAAACAAAAATAATAAAATGAAGCAAAATAAAATAAATAAAATAAAATAATTCATATAAAAAGATAAGAGAGAATAATCGTAAATAGAATTAAGAAAGACCTCACCGCTCGAGCGCTCGACGCAAAAATGCCCTGCAGCTCGGTCGGGTTCGGCCTTAAATAAACGAGTGCACGTGACACAAATCCCCACTCTCGTAAATTAGAGGTAGCAAAGTAAATTGTTTTTGCACTCATTTATTTTTACAATGATTTCTAGATAACTTAATAATTTCATTTGCGATATAAAAATTAATTTCAAAATATTAAAGATTTTTGTAAGGTCTAAAACCTTTCCGAAATAATATTTTCATAATTACATCCTGCGTCAAAATGCCATCCATTAACAATTCATAAATAATATTGTTAGTAGTTAGTATTAAAACAGGAATCAAAACTATTTAATCCTAAAGCTTTGGAACATTTTAACCTTAAATTGTTAATTATAATCAGCGCAAGTTATATTACAATAAAGAACTAGTTTGAGACAATAAAACAACGTGGCGGTTTTATGTCCTGGTATATCCGCGGCGACAAGTATTATTAAAAAGTTATAAGTGAA
The DNA here is from genome assembly GCA_949699795.1 of Spicauda simplicius. Taxonomy (NCBI): domain Eukaryota; kingdom Metazoa; phylum Arthropoda; class Insecta; order Lepidoptera; family Hesperiidae; genus Spicauda; species Spicauda simplicius. The sequence goes on from OX453060.1 coordinate 4,533,215, forward strand.
CATCATTAACGTTCAAAAGATATTTATTTGGTTATAAGGGTGTGGTAAAACAGATATATAATAATGTGGAGGTGTCCTAAGTTATAAATAAATATCCAAGATGGATTATTCTTTAAGAATTAATGGCTATATTTATTAAGTTTTTGTATAAGAACGACAGTGATTAATTAATTGCGATTTAGACGAGCCTATATGGAATCACTTCCGCGGAGGAACCAAAAGGCAATATTTTTATTGATTTTATGGAGTATTAGTGGAAAGTGGAAATATGTATGTTGCAAAGGATAAAGATGCGATGATTGAATTCGAAGTGAATGATGTGTGACGACCCGCTTGGCGCAGCGGTTACCACACCGGTCTGCCACGCAGTGGGTCCCGGGTTCGATTCCCGGCCAGACAGGTATCTGAATGATGAGTTTAGATTCATGTTCTGGGTCTGGGTGTTTGTGTACTCGTCTTGTGTGTGTCCATGGCACCCACGACACAGGAGAAAATCCTAGTGTGGGGCTATGAGTGTAGAAAGCGTTTGAAAGCGTTTGGTCGTTTGATGTGTGTATTTTATATGATTTTCAGTTTTCATAAACAAACCGTTAATATGAGTAAGTGAATGAATGAAATGGGGCAATTAAATGAAATAGTACCAAGAACAGATTACCTTTTTCATTGTAATTGGTACCGAAGTACAAAGACTAAGAGTACTTAAATCATGTTTGTTGAATAAAAATCAACCTTTTTTTATAAAATTATCATTTCATTACGAATTAATTTTATACAGAATGCCTGCTTATTGCATTGTTTTTTAGAAGCAGGTCACTTAGTTTTCCCAATTCAGCCATTAATTGTCAAAAATGTTCTAGATTTATTTACATAATTAGCGCTTGTAACAAAAAAACATAGCACCTATTTACATATAATTTAGAGAAGAATTGTTAAAAAAAATGGAACGCGTGTATTCCTATATAAACAAACTCCTATTAGGCGTATTTTTTTAATTTACTTAGCTTATTAAATTATTTTTGGTACTTAAACTGTATCCGAATTTAGTTGAGATGTAATAAATCCTACTATAATGTGTCATGTAAGGTCGAATTGTATGAATTTATGAATGGAATTATGGCCTAATTTCCTAAGGATCCATGAAATATTTTACTAAGTTATCCTTAGTAAAATATTTCAAAAACATTGGAAAACAGAAGAGCTTTTTCTCTTTAATAAAAAAAACACGTCATGACTGTTTTCTCTCCATTCCCGTGACCATTTTCTTGAAAACTTATATTATGTGGAATCATTCCCTCCCGATTTCTCATAATCTCTGCTCTTAGTTTTTATTTAAATAATGGATGAACTTTTATAAAGAACATACGAAAAGAAATGATTTTTGTGAGTTATTAACAAATAAATTATACTTGTGATTTATAAAGAATAAGGGAAAAAATGCTTTCAATGTGTTTGTAAAGTAATCTCTAAATATGTTATGCTGTTTTTATATTTATTATATATTTTCGATAAGGAAATCTATTGCATATTCAATTATTACATTGGAAGAATGCACATGGTTGCACTAAATATGTATGGAGATATATATCTAAGACTAAGTAGAATCTCATATCGCTTTACAAATAATGTTATACGTCAAAATATACAAAGCTTATTTACTTATAGTAGTTGTTTAATAAAAAACGTAATTTCCTTCTACATATAAAAAGATTTTTCTTATTTAATGCAAAAAACGGATAGAGTTCGTGAGATTTTAAATATATGTATTTATCCGGTGTTTACATTTTCTTTATACAGCTTGTAAAAAATGCTTTTTGGCAAATTATGTATTGTAATACTACTGTATTTTTTATATTTTAGTAATGAATATTATTATGCCAGATTGTAAACTAAGTTTAGTACCAATAATTCAACTATTAACAGCTAATTAATTATAAAACATTTCGGTTATTACAGCTTGTATATTTAAGATGTGAATATGTATCCATAGGGCTCGAAATGCACCATAGGTAGGTATAGTGTTGCTAGGAAACTGCGGTGTTCATTAGAAACAATAAAGTTGGGCGTCCATTTTGAATTTTTTACAGGCTAAAAGTTTTACGCAGGTGGCAGTGTTTCTAATACAATCTTATTATAGACTCTTTGCCATAAGTGACAGATGCACAATTTATTTTACTATTTATCAAGGCTTATATATGAACTGAGAAATAATATGCTAATAAATTTGATTTAACTTATTTTTATGTTTTAAATATACATAACGAGTTGCTATGTGTTGATTTTAAAAAGTGATAAGATATTCATAATATTACTGTTTTCAATAACGACCTACAGTTGTCTCAGGACGTAATGGTAGAACGATTACTGTTGGCACCTCAGACCAAAAAGATAGAGAAGATAAAGCCTCCGACAAAATATTTAATTCCAAAAAATGCTTATTTGCAGAATTTACAACCATTCAATCAACAAATAAACAAATTACGGCACACTTTCGCATGAAGCGACCATCATAGTCGAAATTTGAAACTACCCCAAAAACATAATCTATCGTCAATACAATTAAAATGTGATGATTCTTTCCTAGAAGAGGACAACCATAATTGTTATATCTTTTTAATAACCGCACTGTTTGCGCTAGAACAATTTTGGTTATTTTCTATCTCATCATGCGATGGTCTGAGGCTGTGTCTTGTCTTACTTTAGGCTGAGGTGGACGCATGTAGTGGAGTAAGCTTTATTGTAAACGCAAGATTGTTCGTGATAATGTGATTCATCTTCTGCGGTGCTGTCGATAAATTCTTATACTATTAGTTGACTAGTGTCTACTAGTACGTTTGTTGCGACGTATTTTGCCGTAAAATGGCTGTTCCGTAATCATTGCTAGTCATGTAAGTGTCTTTTGATTTATTGTAGCTGGCCGTTTTTATTTTTTCTGTTTGTCTGAGATGTTACCATACATATAGGGTGTATCAAAATGCCACGTTAAGTGGAAGACATAAGTTCTTCTAAATGCGGTTTCTGTTTTACGCTGATTTTTGTTTCACTCTGTATATAAGTAGGTAAAATTTGCTTCAATAATCGTTGTCTGCCTTTGGGTGTCTCTTTCTCACTACAAAGTTTATTGAAATATAACTTTAATATGAATTTACTATTTTATTTTCAAATATATTTTTTATTAACTCGTTTCAGATGATATACTTTGTATTATATATAAAGCGGCCATGCTTGCTTGTAAACCAAAAATGTTTATAAATTAACGATTCGTCATGTAATGATTTGTTATTATGTTTGTGAACCAAGTTCTATGAAATTGTGAAGTTTATATCAATATTTACATATTATGTAATATACGTGTAGTGTACTTGCATATCCGCACAATTATTGTATGTAGGTGTATGAGGAATAGGTGTTTCTCCTAGCTGTAAGAGAACTGATTGAGCTACTGTATTTAATTTTAAAAGCTGTATGTTGTTATAGTATTTATGAACAAATACTGTGCTTGAAGTGATATATCGTCGCTTAGGTTCTAACACCGCGGATCTCATACTTAGCAACTTTTCGGGAGAGCAAATAAACTGTCTCAAATAGTTATTTTTAATTCGACAACTACCAAATATATTGCGTTAACATATTAGTATACTCATATTAAAATAATACTTTTTATGAAAATGTAACAAGTTCCTATAAAAATTTTTGAAATACCATTTTTTCATTAACTCAAAATGGGCATTTTTTGAGTAACGCGGTGTTAGAACTTAAGCGACGAAATGTTCATATCTTTTATCCTTTTTTAAGTATTGTTTTAATTTTTTGGAGTAATTTTCGTTTCAATACAGTAATTTCTTGAATTGTTTAGTAAGAGTTGAAGCTAAATGGATTATTACTACAAAGTTTTATTAAAATGCCAATGATTCAAAACGCTTTATACGAGTATATCTTTCTCTACATGCAATGTAGTGTGGATGAAGGATGAATATATTTTATACAATTATTTCTACGTAAGATTTGAGAGTAAAATGTCCGAAATGTTTGTATTTTTTGCACTATCCTACTAAAAGGTTGTAAAATGGTTACATACATAAATAATATTAGCTATATTAACACGAGGCTCGAGGAATATTGATCTGTTATATACTTATTAATATTTTTATATACATTTTAGTCTATGATGGCGGTTTTCCTATGTATCTACTGCTCATTTTAATACTTAACGGGTACTCAATATATGCAGTTTTTTTAATTATTTTCGATTTTTTTTTGCCGATATATTAACGAATTTGAAAAGATGTCAAAAACAGAATATCGTAAGTAGCCGTTAAGTATTAAAATGTGTCAATTCCGCGATAATCTTATATATAAAATTATCGTGTCACAATTTTCGTCTACACTACTCCGAAACGGCTTAACCGATTCTCATGAAATTCTGTGAGCATATTGAGTAGGTCTGAGAATCGGCCAACATTTATTCATACCCCTTAGTGATAAGGGTTGTCCACCCTTAGCATTAAAAAAATATATGGCAAAACAACGTTTGCGAGGTCAGCTAGTATAGTCTAAAATCATGTATCTTTTGCTCCTTTGTAATGTGTAAATGAGAAACATCCAAAAACCGCCATTTTTGATTATCTTTTTATAAGAAAAACATGAAATAATATGTTTAAATCCATATTAACAAGGCGGTTCCGTAGATAATAGACTAAATCTGAATTTTTTTTTTATCTAAGCTGAATTTAGTTGTACGAACCTGTATTTAAGCTTGAAAATATGTATGCAGACTTAAACGCCATTTAAACAGTTAAAATTGAAGTGTGCGTACATAGCCAAATCAGAAACTCGGAACTTCTTTGAACATTTTGGCTATTTCTGTAGTCAATAGTCTGAGTTGCTCAAAAAAGGGAGACCGATTTCGATACTAACTGAAAGTGCATTGGATCCGTTTTTCAATTGTCTATTTTCCTGGCCGGGATTCGGGCTTTTTGGGATAACCCAAAAAGCCCGAATCCCGCCCAGGGTATAATACTGTCAGCATAAGGGAGTAAGCTGGTTTAAGAAAAAAATATGTAAATCGCTTCGGATTTGGCTCTTTATGTTCACTAGAAAAAAATACATTATATACTGCCTAGTTTGGCACTTTGTGAAATATAGGTATCTATACAAATATATTTAAGTTTTAGTGTTATTTATGGCAGTGTTGCCACAGTAGGAAGACGCTTTGGATGTTTTTAATAAAGTTTAACCATTGCCTGTAATATTGAAACGCTTCTATTTATAATGTTTATATGGTCAATAAATGGAAAGTTAACTGTAAATGTTTTTTTATTCATTTGACTTATTTTGCATTTAATCTTACAAAAATGGAAAGCGACTTCACATTTTTAAGTTTACTTTTTTTTTTTTTTAGAAGATTTTTTTGTTCTCGAGGGGGAAACCTTCAAAATAGTGTTGCTCAAATGCAAGAACAAGACGAGACTTAGCCAGTCTTGGTCTTGGTCTTGCGCCAATACACCTGGTCTTGGTCTTGGTCTTGGTCTTGCGCTCCCAGTCTTGGTCTTGGTCTTGGTCTTGCAGCAAGAGTCTTGCAAGTCTTGCAATTACCTATTAGTCTGTTACTATTTATTAAAGTTTGACTAAATGTACAATAATAGTACCTAAGTAATTAGTTTAAAACCATATAAGTAATCAATATTATAATATATACTTACTAGAATGAATTAATATGACATCTACTACCTATCCTTACCATTTTATCCCAATCATAATACTACTTGCGTGATCAGTATAATGTATTCATTTTCATTCTAAGCACTCTGAAACTTATTTATTCTTTGGAACACCTGTAGGTACTCTTAAAATTCGAAATTATTTTGCATGAGTATACCTACGCCCTATGGCGGCAATCAAATAGTGTCAAATGTTATGATTTCGGCGTGGCGGCAACGATTGTTTTAGATTTCAAAAGAAGCCGCCGGCGCGTGTATCATAACCATGTACTTCCGAAAAGCGGCAAATTTCGTTGAGAAGTAAGTACAAAACCTTTGATGCCGCATTATTAAAGTGCCGATGGTTATAACATAACTATGCATGCACTCAGTTTGATTTTAATAGATATTTTTTTATTCGCTATGTTTATGGTATTAGTCGTAATGCGCATAGGTCCAGTTTTTCATATTCTTTGATACAGTTTTTTGCGTCTCATAGAATTCCTAAGCGTACCTACCTATACACCGAACTGTTGCACCTAACTACTCAGTGAAATAGCGCTAAGTCCTAGCTGCAAGACGCAAGAGTCTTGCAGGCTATGTCTTGTTCTTGCTCAAGTCTTGCACGGTCAGTCTTGGTCTTGGTCTTGCTAAAAATACGCGGTCTTGTTCTTGGTCTTGGTCTTGCAAAAACGCAAGAACAAGACCAAGACTGCAAGACCAAGACTGAATTTGGGCAACACTACTTCAAAAGGTACCCGACGCCGTGGGAGCGACACAGGGTTATGTGGGATTTTTAGCGCACTAAAACTCACCGGTGGCCGTCCTCGGCGCTACACAGAGGACTCCCGCTAGCCGCCAATAGCCGCCCACGACCCCGGAAGCCCCTTTTAGTCGCCTCTTAAGATAGGCAGGGGATGCCGTAGACCTATTCTAATCCCGGAACAAGGGACATTTTTATTTTTATAAGATTAGCCCCCAAAATTTTAAACCGCGGCAATTGACATTTTGGGGTGGTTTCATATTAACCTGGAAAAGCGGCTAGCCGCGCGGTCTTCCGCGCCGCGGTTGACCGCTAGTGCGTAAGAGGGCTTAATGTTACATTATTTGACGGCGGTAGTACAAATATAAGTACCTGAAATATCTGTTTATCATGTAATAGAACTGGATAAATAGAAATGACTTAATAATACATCCAAGGGCGTTCAACAGTCATTAACCCAGGCAAAGCACTTGACGCATGGCGAAGTAGTTGCAATATCTTAGCACCTCATCTTAGTATCGCCAGAAATGCAATGTGTGTAATGTTTACGGTGTATCTAAAACCGATCAAATAGGGGTGGCTACTTTGAAGGACTTGACGGAATTTAGGTACGAGACCTGATTCGCAACGATGAAATCCGTAGACGAACGAACTTTACCGATATAGCTCTCAAAATTAGCAAGCTGAAGTGGCAATGGGCCGGCCACATCGCTCGTAGGACCGATAATCAAAAGGCTGATGGATGGATGGATGGTACTCATAAAGATGTAATATGTGACAAACAAACTAGACTTTTATTTCAAATATTTTGATCAAACATTGTTCAACGCTCGCGACCAGAATTGAACCCACACCTACGTGAATTAAAGTTCGTGGCCTTTTCATTCGGTCATTCGGTTCATTATGGTGATGGATAGATGACTTTGAAGGACTTCAAATGCCTCCAAAAAGTAAAACTCCAGCCAACACCACAACAGGGGTAATATTTTTGTCATATAACAGATAATTGATGTGTGCTAAGTATTAGGTATATGGCGCCTCACGCAAGAAGCAAACAGTTCTATTAATTCCACATGCAGACAGTGATGTAATTGTCTTTATATAGAATTGGTACAACTGATTGTAATGGAGACATGAGCTATGAAATTTTAAATGATCGAGACGGTGGTATACCTAATATGGACCGAGTGTAGCGGCTTACAGCATTAGCATTGGATTAAGGCAATTTATCACCAAGTTGCTTCTCGAAGTGATAGTTGATGCATTTTAGAAAAAAAACCCACAAAAAAATATACCGGCCGAATTGACAACCTTCTCCTTTTTGAAGTCGGTTAAAAAATTAATTACATGAGGTTTATGATCTTTAAAGTGGACTTCAAAGGATGACGGATGGATGGAGTTAAGAGTTGCCTTAGATTCGAACTGGTTGGTATCTCCTTTCCGAAGATGATAGATCGACTTTACACTGTGTGATAATTTTCTTTGATGTACACGAGTGCAAAAAGTAGAAAAACAAAAATTCAATAAATTCTAAAACATGATTTGAAGCTGCGGAAAAAACTTATGAGACTGTCGCTGGGTTATTTCAAGTTGTTCCTTGTTCCTTTATAATGTAAATAGCAACGAAGATGTTATTGTCTCACATTAATTCAATTTGTCCCGCTTGGTCTTTGTCTCATACTGTACCTGTTTTTTATAACGCTATCATAAAATTAGATTATTTATTTGGAGAGGGATTGTAGCACATTCGTAAATTACTCTCCTTACGTCAGACGGGTAAAAATACGAAATAACATTTATGAAGTAGAGGAGAGCTAAGCTTGACGAGGGGTCTTTTGGCTTTGTGCTCACTGCTCAGCTCAGCTGGTACAATGAACCGTATAATCTTATAACATAATAAATCCCTTTGGTAAGTAGTTTAATTGGCATTAATTTTTAAATAAATTTATATTAAGTACAATCAATTTGGGTAACATTGAACAGCGGTGTAACTTTGAACAAAGTTGTGAAAAAAATATATTAATTTATTACATGGAAACTTCTTGTTGTTTCAATATCGTACCTGCGTAAAATGGTTTGCCAAAATGTTGTTATAGCAATGAAAGTAAAAAAAGGTACCTGTCAATGTCATAATTTTAAAAAATACCGCCTTTTCCGTAGTGAAGTTGTTGCAAGTGTTTAATGCTTCATTTTGAAATAGCAATTATAATATAAAACTTACCGTAAACAGGTGTGTTTTGGTGTTTATCTTTAAAATGTATATTGTATATTATTATTTTGAAACTGTACTATCCGTATCCCATGTTGAATATTGCGTAAAACTGTTAAACTTTTGACGACGTCGAAATTGGATGTTATATGGGTAACTTTGAATGGTTCAAAGTTACCTGTATCATAAAAAAAAAATTTTTTTCGGAGGCTCAGGGTCGCTCAGCGTGCTATGGAGAGGGTTATGCTCGGAATTTCGCTACGAGACATGATTCGCAACGATGAAATCCGTAGACGAACGAAGCTTACCGACATAGCTCTCAAAATTAGCAGGCTGAAGTGGCAATGGGCCGCCACATCGCTCGTAGGACCGATAACCGATGGGGAAGAAAGGTCCTCAAGTGGCGACCATGTTTAGGCAAAAGGAGTACCGGTCGCTCCCCTACCAGATTGACCGGTGACCTGAAGAAGACAGCGGGAAACCGTTGGATTCAGAGGACACAGGACCGGTTGGAGTGGCGCCATTTAGGGGAGGCCTATGTTATGTCTATGTTCCGTCCATCCTTTTTTTTTTTGTTTTCGAGGGGGAAACCTTCCAAAGGTACCCGATGTTCCGTCCATCCTATGGATGGATGGAATAAATAATCAAAAAAAAACTAGTATCTTATTTAGTTGTCTATTGTATTTATATATCAAAATAAATGTGTTTTTTATAGATTTGGTTTTAATTAACAAAAATATGTTAATTAATTTTACTCAGACCTTAAAATATTCGATTAATGACGGATTTTATATCCTCAAAAAATTATATTCAAAGTTACCCAAAACTAAGGATAACTTTGAATTTGAGTTTTAGGGGTAATTGTGGACAGTTTAATTGTTTTCTCCGTAAATTTATTGTGTTAGATTAATAAACCAGCTAAAAAGGACACTATTCATTTAATAAAAACAAGGTGCAATAAATATAAAACAGATTATAATATCACAAATATTGTAAAAAATGTTCAAAGTTACCCAAATCGAGGTTACATAAAAAAATATAAGATTAAGAACCTGTCAATTGCGATTCTGATTCGCGTACGAAGGGTTCCGTACCAAATCTATAAAAAAGTGTTGTCAAGTTCTCAATTCTAGAGAACTTGGCGGTACTTAGCACGACTAATTGTTCACGTGACACGCATTGTTCTTTTTTTTTTGCTCAAACATTGCACTGTAAATTGCACGTTTTTTACCGCACTAAATTTCCCTCGGTAGCCGTCCTCGGCGCTATGAAGAGGACTCCGGGTCTCCAAAGAAATGCGACCGGAAACCTCCGAGCGCGTTGCCTCATTGGACCTCCGAGGTGAGCGGCTGGGTCCACCGCTCCATTTGGTCTGTATGACCGTATTGATGCTCGGTTTGAGCTCTCACTCTTGCTGACCGGGATCCCAGAAGCCCCCTTTAAGCCGCCTCTTACGACAGGCAGCGGATACCGTAGCCCTATTCTGATACTGGAACTACCAGGATGACATTTCTCGCATACCTTTTCGGAAATAATTGCCATGTAGGTACTCTGAAATAATTAGCGAAACTAAAACAATGCTTGTTTTGAGGAAGCATGATCTCGTACTAACGGTACTGTAAACGACATCGCGTGTGCTCCATGCGACTTATATTTTGCAACGGTCGATTTTACGAATACTTATATCAAGTTTACGGTTCATTGGTTAATTATTTCTTCGCCCGAAACTTCAAAGTAACGGCCTCCGGCCGGGATCCGTTCCTCGGCTCCCTAGATTAAGAAATCAAATTTCTAATCATCAGGTCATAATTAGAATATTAAAGATAAACGTCCAAATTGTGTTTTTAAATATACATTATCTCTTTTAATAATTAAAAGGAGAAATAAACAAGTTAATATACAATTAAATCAAATTACTCTCATGGATCTTTGGAATTTTACTAAAGTTAAAAGACACGGCTATAGAAATTTTAAGGATGCCTCTTATAAGAGTTCCCGTTCTCATCTATAAGAGTTGGGCGTTTGCCTTAGCTGGCGTCGGGCTTTCATTCAATGCATATGTAAGTGCATTTAAGGTAAAATAGAAATGGCACCATTAGTGAAAGGAATTAATGTTAATTTTTTGAAAGAAAATGGTTTTGTTCTCGAAAGGATTGATATCTTTTTCAAAGACTTAGCGATAGACTAGACTTCGGTGTGCTGAAGTGCTATGATGCAGTATCTACTTGGAGTAAGTACTTATCAAAATATTACTATCTTACTTACTTCTTATCAAGTTGATATGAAGTTAAAATAATGGTATTTATGTTGATAAATCAAGTCCAAAGACAGTTTCGTGAAGATTGCTTTTAAGCTTAACTTGCAAAGTGAGTGATTGTGAACTATGAATTTAGGGAATCTTCATTACTTTGTAATGTTGAATTATTCCAGTCTGTTTAACGACTTACAATGGCATTGTCTTCCAAGCTTGTTATATTATATGATAACAGAAATTTTGTGTTTATTTATCACAATCTCTTTAATGTAAATGTGTGCGGATATTTCGTGAATTGTTTCTAAACAAACTGGGTCGAAATATCGGTAGAAAGAAATTAAAAAATCGCATATCATGAGTACCCGTTACATAATAAAATGTTTCTAAACAATGTGGTATGTTTTAATAATTGTTTCGTTTAAATAGCAGTCTATTATTTTTGGTCATCGGTCGATACATACTGGACTTAATGGCCGAATGAAAAGGCCACGAACTTTAATTTACGTAGGTGTGGGTTCAATTCCGGTCGCTAGCGTTTAACAATGTTTAATCAAAAAAATATTTGGAATTACAATCTGTTTGTTTGTCTGTAATACATCTTTATGAGTGCAATAAATAGTTTAATTGTTTCATAATTTCACTATATTTTTGTCATATTGTTACTATTATTTATTGTTAGTTTTTGTCTTATTGTAGGTATTATTATTTATTTATTCATTTTAAGGTCACTAACGCACTGTACACCATTACGTAGGGACAATGTTCAACATTAAACATCATATGACAATGTAGTTATTCTCCAATTTACAAATCAATGTTCAATGAGATAAATTTATTATTTTTTATCATACACTTAGGCACCTAGTGATTACTTTTACTATTACTTATATTTGCTTATCATTGATAAGCTCTACTTTTCTTAATTATCACTGTTGCGATGAAGGCCGACAGATGTAACAGACGACATGATATTACCTACTAACTTATCTAAGGGTCAACCATCCATCCATCCATCAGCCCTTTGATGTCCACTGCTGGACATATGCCTCCCCTAAATGGCGCCACTCCAACCGGTCCTTTGCCCTCTGAATCCAACGGTTTCTCGCTGTCTTCTTCAGGTCATCGGTCCACCTGGTAGGGGGGCGACTTAAGGGTCAACCACAAGATGTTAATTCCTTATTCCTTACGATGTAAATATTATTCAGACTCCTCTGGAACCTGTAGAGCTTAAGTAAACTAAAGGACTAAATCCTCACGTGCGTCATGGAGATGAAATTTGCTCGTAACTTCGTTAAGGCTCACTTGAAAGTTTGGAAAATACCTCTTCACCTAATGACAGGCTCTAACTGAATGTTGAACTATTAAAGGTGTATTTAGTTCTTGAGAAGTATTAAGCAAGTACTTACCTAAACAAATACCAGTGCGACGTGATGTAGTCTATCTTTTTTCTCAGTTTTAGATAACTTAATGGCGGGTTGACTGTCAGCTGTATTAAGTTAATTATTGCAGAGATATACCGAGAAGGAAATCGAGTTATGTAACCTAAATATGGTTGTTGGTGTACCTATATTGCATGTTCTGAGATAACTTTACCACCTTTTAATTTCACAAATTCCGACACTTATAATCCTTAATCCCTTTTTTATTTATTTATGAGCTCTAAAAATAAGAACATAAAAGAGGAATCACGGGCGTCAAAACGGAGCTTATGTTCGTAATTAAACGGGAGATAAATGGAATTTACAACTTTTTCTAAAGGCGTCGATCTCGTACCTCTCATGACATCACTTTGCGAAGTTGAGTCAGTTTAGATACGAAGGCTTCCCGCGCGAACGTGCCGGACCGTCGCCTTTAAATACGTGTTTATATGGTAAAGTTTCGTGTTTATGTTGTGCTAAAGTTACGTCCCATAAAACCGCAGAGTGAATGTAAAATACAATTATGGTAAGTGACTGTAAAAGTACCTACAATAAATTAGATACATTGTTTTTTTCCTAATTAACAGTAAAGTATCATTCCAATATGCCGCTAATCAATAATTTTCTGATCAATAGGATCTGAACCTATGTGTTCGATGTTCGAAACATGCAATGGATTTTTTAATGTGTAGCATGTGTTGTTAATTTGCATTTTTATGGTATTTAATGTTATTCTGGAAACTACACTGAGATTTTGATAACATTCGATAAAAAATAAAACCCGTAAGTAGTGTTTATTTTTTATGTTACTTAGTTCCCACTTTTTTAGATCTTTATGTTAGTTTTAACTTAAAATATTTGAGCATGTAGGTAACTATCTCATTTCTATTAGGTATATTATACATAAACCATATTTAAGATTCAATATTTTGATATGATAATAGTCGCCTTTAATATTGATGTTTTTTCATGAATGTAAAAAATATGTAGAGTTATTATATATACATAAAATTATACGTATCAATATGTAAGGTGTAGCCAGTCTTGAATAGCATCAGTGTCGCGAATTTTCACAAGCTCTCATCGCGTGAATGTCATAGCAGGTGACCAACAATATGACACAAAATTCAGGAGATGGGCAGCGTTTTTATAAGTTACATTAAAAGTATTAACACCCACTGTGGGCATAGGCATGCCAAACGCGGTAACTTTGGTCACAATCAGTGGTCCTGAAACAGCTGATGACTGATATCAAAGTAAGTTCTCCTTTGCCATAAATCAATCATAGTGTGGCCAATAATTGTCCACCAATTCGCACTTGGCCAGCGCGGTGGACTATGGCCTAAACTCTCTCATTCTGGGAGAAGCAGCAGTAGGCCAATAATGGGTTGATGCGACGAGGCCAATAAGACCATATAATTGAAATCTTAACGTATAAAACGTGATTATGATGTTTATCGTTCAATAAGACATTTTTAATATTTTAATATCATAATTCGAAAATGGTTTATTACATCAAAATATGCCATTTTAACACATGTTATTTAATTATTATATAATATTTGAAGTGAAACTTCTTTATCGGGGTTGTTTTTAAATTTAGTGTAACATTTTTACGTTACGACACGTTACGTTACGCGCCATCTTTTTCTTATCCCTACCACGCGTGATATTAGATAGATTATTATAGATTAGATTATTAGATAAAGTTTAATAAAAGCCTTTTATTAAACTTTATCTAATTTAACTTTATTTAACCAATTTCTGTAAAGTTGCATATAGTAAATTATTTTTTGAAAAATAACGTCATAAAGAACTTCTTACGAGTGTACGCTAGTACACGCACACATTTTTTTTAAGAATAGGTAGGTACCCATTCTTAAAAAATAATCTACCTACAAATTCTTTATATATTTAAATTGTCATCAACATCATATTTAGATAGTTCTTCTTACAATACCCTCATTTACATTTAGGTAGGTAGTACAATGATATTGCCAGAATATTTCTTGAGCTCATTACTGATTCGCTAATAAAACAACATAAAAACCGTTACAATCCGTCTTAACATTATTCATTTATGACAATCGTACTTTGTATAAAAATGTTTATGATGTATAATTTCTTGAATTTCTGGATAGGTCAATTATATTTTGGCAATTAATGTTTATTTGTATTTATAATATTTATTACATGTATAATTATATTTACCACAACTTAAATTTATAATTATCAATATAATAAATAAATTTTAAAGTAGAACGTGTATGGAACACCCCTACACTTATTTCTTAGCACTTCTTAAATATCAGTGAAAGGGTGCGGTTGCCAGCGACCAGCTTAGCCCTCGTAGTAGCAATGCACTTGTGATTGACTTCAGATAAAAGCTCTGTTCTAAATGAAGTTACATACATCTTTTTTATGTTCAATTGCATAGAAAAGAAATATTTTAAAACAATAACATTTTATAATTTACGGTTTTGATTTTAAATATCCTGTCCTATAGGTATGAGCGCCATGACACATGACACAGGGCACATGTAGTTTCGTCGTGGTCCAGCGAAATATGGTGAGCGCAGACTTTGGGACTATTTACTAAGTACTATGTATGCTCTAAACCAACAAGTATTTAAATTATTTTTTACTTTTTTGTGGCATTGAAGTCGGTTGTATTTTATTAAAAAAAAATAAACAAAAAATCATTAATAAAAAATACCCAATAAACTCACTTTTACAAGTATCGCAATAAGTTTACATGGTGCAAACATAAATGGAAACATTAATTATTCAATCTGAACCTCATATGGCAAATCATCATAGTTCATACTTACTTATCATATTATAAAGGCAAAAGTTTGTGAGTGTGTATGTTTGTTACTTCTTCACGTCTAAACGGCTGCAGCGATTTTCATAAAATTTGGTAGGGAGCTGACACTCTGGATTAACATATAGGCCATTTTTTACTTTAAAATATCTTATTTCCACGGGACAATCGATCCATCGATTTGTTTTAGCGCGAGCGAAGCTGCGGAGTTCAGCTAGTTGAACATAAACCTAACCCATAACTTACAATACTTTTATAATTCATATTAACCAAGCGCACCCCAGTCATATTAGCTAAGCGAGCAGGGCTGCTCGCGTAGTTTTGTTTTTTTAAATTCCAACCTAATCCAACCCATCCTATATAATTAGGCTGACAGTACTCCTGCATCGGCAATGTAATTGTATTTAAAACGTATTTTTTTATCATATGTTCTCTCCGTAATCCATTATATAATGTATTATGAACAATAAGTACCAAATTCACATAGTTTACATATTTTAGGCAGGCTGTATACCTATATTATCAGGGTTGAAGAGTTGAAGGTCAAAATTTTAATTTGATACATCTGCTTAGTTATCTTATGATATATCCGTAAGCAGCAAATGGCCAACTCCTATGGTTAAGGCCTGCAGTACTCCTGCATCATGAGGGTTGGAGAGTTGAAGGTCCAATTCATCATAGCCTCTGCTAAGTAATTTTATTAAATACATGTAAGCACCAAATGGCTAACTATTATAGTTGCTATTATACTATTATAGTTAGGCTAGTAGTAACCTTACATCATCAGGATTAAAGAGTTGAAGGTTAAATTTTTCGTCAACCTATATAAGCGTAGATATATAATACACATTCCAAGTTTTATAAGAATCGAATCGGTAGAAGTCGAAGTGATGAAATTTCCTATCAAATGATACAAAGAAGATTGAAAGCGGTTCAGAAACACAAAAGTTATTCGAGATTTTTAGTAATAGCCAATTTCCAATTTTCAAAACTGTGAAAAGGTTTTTATTTTCCTCAATATGGGACTGCCTATAAAACTAGCTGCATACAATTTCGTAAGAATCTTGTCGGTAAGTTGGCGGAATCTGACCAAAACAGCCAAACACATGAAAAAAATATACGTGACGAATAGATAACCTCTTTCCTTTAGAAAGTCGGTTAAAACAAAAATCTTCTTCTGGTTATAGTAACAACGAAAATTTTCCTTTATCTGTATGGGGAAAAGGTCCAGAATCTTAAATTAGATAGAAATATTCGTATGTGTGGCGGTGATGCCTTGGGATCCAAGCCACAAATGGTTCTGTAGTATTTAAACCGTAAACCGTGCACCGCACGTGCAAACTGTGTACAACGTGTATCTCATTAACACATTTACCAGAACAGCTGTGCACTGATCTCCGCTAACACACATTGGTGTTGGGAGGTGATGATGCTTTTAGGTAGATGAAATCAAATATCTTTATTTTCTATAGGCCTACGGGGGCACTTACAAATTATCTAGTACAATGCTTTTCCTTACCACCGGATCGGAACACGACCTCAAGTGAGAAGATCCGGCAAGAAACTGTCTTCTATTTTAATCATATTTTTTATATCATGTCATATGTTGTAAATAACAGTCTTAAAACTTTAATGAAAGTGTACAAATCATGTAATGTCCGATAAACATATTTGTACCACGCCGAGCTTTCAGTCTATGGTGCGCTATCATTGATAAGCTGATATAATATACTTACTCGATAAAAATAATGCTTTGTTCAGATAATAGGCAAAGTTGCGACGAACCAATTTGGAGGACAAGGTTTTTAACGTTATTTTGCTAAAATAGAGCAAAATTGTTATGCGACGAATATAGGCACGGGGCGTGTTTCAATTTACGTTACCGAAATAGTAGGCCGTAGTAAATAGTACCGAAATAGTTGAGATGGTTTTAAAAGCTCAATGAAGTTTGAGTTAGTGTTTATTTTAATGTAGAAAATATTTTTTTCTCGAAATTATTGTCATGCAGTCCATCTGATGGCACGTGAAGCGAGCCTGTATGTTCTTCTACCATCGGTCATAAAATCGCTCAACGTGCCTAAAGATGTTTTACATCAAAACTGCTAAACGACATTTTTAACCGACTTCCAAAAAGGAGGAGGTTATCAATTCGTCTGTATTTTTATTTTTTTTTTTTTTTTTTTTTATATTTGTTACCTCATTTCTCCGGACTGGGTGAACCGATTTAGATGATTTTTTTTTTATTTGAAAGGTAGTGCGTGTCATAGGGTCCCATTTTTTTTTAGTATTTTTTTGACTAGGGCATCCATAAGAAAAACGCATAAGTCTTAAATTTGCATTTTCAATGTACGCGATAAATGTATGAATAACTCAATATCCCGCCAACCGATTTTGATGATTCTTTTTTTATTAGAAAGGATGTACTCCAGGGGTAGTCTGATAAGAGTTTGATAAGGTTCTAATCATAGGATCTTAAACTTTTTGGAGCAAAATAATAAAATTAGTGATAGTCGGCCGAACCTTAGCTGGAGAAGTCCAATTGAGTAAAATATAGAATAAAATTACTATGTAGGTATTTACTATGAAAAATTTGACCTTCAACTCTTCAATCCTGATGATGCAGGGGTACTGCTAGCCTGAACTATAAAAGTTGGTCGTTTGATGTTTGCGAATATATAATGAAATTGTTAAGCAAATTCATGGGACAAAAATTTGACCTTCAACTCCTCAACCCTGATGATGCAGGGGTACTTAAAGCCAAAACCATAGGAATAAGCCATTTGGTGCTTACGTATATGTTATAAGATTACTGAGCAAAAACATAAGATGAAAAATTTGACCTTCAACTCCTCAACCCTGATGATGGAGGGGTACTTCAATCCTAAACCATAGAAGTTGGCAATTTGGTGCTTACGGTTATGTAAAGAAAATACTAAGCAAAAATATAAAATCAAAAATTTGACCTTCAACTCCTCAACCCTGATGATGAAGGGGTACTTCAATTCTAAACCATAGGAGTTGGCAATTTGGTGCTTACGGGTATGTAAAAATAATACCAAACAGAGGCACAAAATTAAAATTTTGACCTTCAACTCCTAAACCCTGATGATGCAGGGTACTGCAAGCCTGAGCCATAGAAGTTAGCCACCTGGTACTAACGTATATGTTATAAGATTACTAAGCAACAATATAAGATGAAAAATTTGACCTTCAACTCCTCAACCCTGATGATGGAGGGGTACTTCCAGAGGGGGCGCCCTGTTTGTATGAATTGTAAAAGTGTTTTATGTTTAATTTTTGTGAATATGTAGATGCACAAAGCAAACTTAGAGGCTTTATTTAAATACAAACATAAAAATATAGTCACTAAAAAGTGTAAAATAAAAACTTTTTAACAAAAAATATCTACCGACTTCCATGTCACAAAAAAGTAAAAAATAATTTAAATATATTTTGGTCTAGAACATACTCAGTACTTAGTACATAGTTCTGAAGTCGGTGCTCATATAGGACGTAGTTACCGTCGTCCAGCGAAATATGTCGAGCACCGACTTCAGGACTATGTACTAAGTACTGAGTATGTTCTAGACCAAAATATATTTAAATTATTTTTTACTTTTTTGTGACATGGAAGTCGGTAGATATTTTTTGTTAAAAAGTTTTTATAGATTTTGTTGTTGCTTTGTTGTTAGCCCATTTTGTGTACATTTTTATATAGATGATAAAGGACGAAACATATTTTATGGGTGTACTCAAGTGATTATGTCTCAGGTGTTCAAAGGATACCAATGAGTCGCCTTTAATCACCCAGGTTATATCACCTGGGTGATTAAAGTCGAATTTGAATATTAAGAGTCGAATATTAATACAATAATATTAAGAAGTCTTCTATATATGGACTATCCAGAGCCATACTTATGCAATTAAAAAAAGGTAATAATTATATAAATGGCCATTAATTCGATTTATATGGTTTTCTATTTTATTTAGCCTCAAAACCTAATCAATATATTTTATAAGTGTTGTTAGGTCGTTAGCACTCGACCCTGTACTTCCGAGATTAGAGCAGGGCTATCCCCTGCCTGTCGTAAGACGCGATTAAAAGTGACTTCCAGGTTTGCGGGCGGCTAGAATAAGAGCTCAAACCGTCCAGCCAGGCGACCGCGGAAAGGATGGCGGTATGTCTGGTCGCACAATGTTGTAAATGACTCTATTTGTGTTCCTTCGGTGATCCCAGAGTCCTCTTCGTGGCGCGACGACGGCCATTGGGGGGTTTCAGTATGATAAGAAAACCACATAACCCTGCGTCGCTCCCATGACATCGAGTACCTTTTAAAGGTTTCGTCCTCGAGAACTAAAAGAAATGGCACGAATGAATAAATATTCCTTAATTTCTTTCCACGAAAGCTTAAAAAACAAGAAAATCGCAAATATGTCACGACCTTTTGAAGATCTCATTGTTACGATATCGTTTTACGATTCATGTTACATTGACATGAAGTCACTTAATTGAGGCTTCCGACGGCCTGTCCATACATATCGCGTACGCCTCACTTGTCACGAGTCACTTGCATCACGATCGATGCTCGTGAAGGTCTGAACACGCCATCATTAAGGCAATTATCGCAGCTTCCGTTGCGAAGTTTGCAAGTTACGTGGTAAATCTTAATTTTATAAGCGAAAGTTTGTGAGAAGGTGTGTATGTTTGTGACTCTTTTATGCAATAATACTGGTCAGATTTAGCTGAAATTTATTACACAGGTAACTTATGACCTCGATCAATACATGGCATTCTCATTATGATGGTAAATGTGACAGATTCAGGTGCAGCCGGGGAAATAGCCTAGTGTACCATAATTTACCACATCACACCGTTGTCACGTGGTAGTTAATTTCAAATACTGCTGCGTCTTGACCTCATTAAAAGATTGTTTCTTATAAAATACTAAGAAAAAATAAAAACCTTGAATTTCGGTGTATCGAATGATCTTGCTGAACCTAAAGCTATGAATTATAAAGACCTAATAAAGAATGCGATATTTTATTAATAATTTTAATGTTTATTTTTTTATGAAAAGATGTGTCCTATAGTTCATTTTAAGTTCATAAAACTTGTAGAGGGGTGATATTTATGCATGTTTTTGTCGTCCGACATACCTCCTTCAAATACCTACTTGCAATAAATTATTTTAAATTAATTACCTTGTTACATTTTGGTACTGAGATTTTTATGGTTACAATAAAAACGGCATTTTAAAATCAATTATTTTAAAAGGCCCTTTTTCTCTTGGGCAAGTTATTCGCTTGTAACAATTCCCCTCGCTGTTTTGCTCAGCTTTTCACACTTTATTTTGTAATATTCATAGCTTTGTATCGTCATTGAATGTAACTGTATAACATTTATCCTTCACATTTTGTTCAAAGGCTGCTTGATAAATTGTTATACGCGACATAAGCCTACTTTCAGACCAACCCAATAGGCTGAAAAGGTGTTATCTTTTGCGTAAATGTATTTCCTTTGTATAGGAGATTTCATCATACATCAGATTTATGCCCTGTGTCGAGGATGAAAGGAATTTTAAGAGAAGTTCCGAAAGAAAGATCTTGAACTAGATCAAGTTGCCAGTCGCCAGACAATGTGGCCTGATTTAGGCGCACTGTATTTTTCGGAAATAAGAATAACTTTATTTATTTTTGATCATTAAGTATCTACAAGTAACTAGTCACCCGTCACGTCCCGAAATTCCGTACGTAATTCCGACCGTAATTTAAATTAAACAACTAAACTACATATTGTCCAAAATAGTACCTATATTTCTCAAATTCAAATAAAAAGTAATAAGCTTTAAGTAATTTTGACGCACCCGTTAAATATAAAAAGAGGTTTAATTAGCTAAATCGCATTTAAAAGCAATAGCGGGTATTTTGACAAAGACACTGACATTTCTGACGTTATGAGTTTTCATAGCAAGACCTTAGATTAAGAATTATACACCCATGAGACATTAAATATTCTATTTCGTTTAATATTTATATGTTTGTGACAAATGCACGGTAGTGTGTGTAATGTGTTTTTAGTTGATTTTATGTATGTTTTAAGCATTATTTGAAAAAAAATATTAACATTGTGCACTTCTTCTCTACTTCCACTATAACCGTGCAAATTTTCATACTAATCCGTCCGCGGCATATTACTTAAAAATGCTTCACAAGTTTTTGCTTCACGTATTAATATATAAAGATATTGTTTACCTAATTATTATTTGTTACTAATATTTTATGGTCAATAAAAGGTCCTTTCCCTTTTTTCTCTGATCGCAGACGCTATATCTAAAAAATATGTCACTTCACTCAATCGATTCCAATGATATGTCGTATGTGAATCCTTCAAGCCGTTTCGATAAACATTACCCTTCTTTTGACGCAGTCTGTTAAGATATAAATTACTTTAAAGGTAAATCTAATATCTCTATAAAATCACTACTACATTTCGTAATTCTCACGCTAAAATTTGCATCTTTTAATACAGTTATGAGCGAGGTCCACTAGTCCGAACGTGGACGGAGTAGTAGATAATGCCATAAGCTCTTCCTATTCTGAGATAAGACTAATTTTCGGGAGGCAAGCAGTAATGTTTAAATGACGGTGAGCCGAAGTTTCTCTCTTTAGTAGATTAAACTCTTTTCCAACGAACGGGTTAGTTTAGAAATGATTGGAAAACATCAAAGGCAACAACGGGTCCAATTCTGGAAAACAAAACTTTATCGCTTCTTCTAACAAAAACTACAACATCAAATCCAAAAATTCGTCACTTAATCAATTAATATTTGTTCGTCGACATTAACTGTAACGGTAGAGCTGAATAATTCCCGAGTGAGAGCTGTCTCCCGTTAAGGTTAATTGCTTGATACAACGGTGGGGTAACTGAATAAATTACAGAAGTAAAACAAAGCGACGCTACGTTTATGTTTTATGTAGAAATAACAGGAAGAATCATTTTATATCGTTTTGAGAATACGATTCTAATGTTTGCCTATTTGCAAAAATTTTGCCATGAAGTAGGTGATGCAGGTTGGTTTGTAATTCCGGGACCAGAATAGTACTACGGTACCCTCTGCCTGTCGTAACAGGCACTGCTGGGCACGGGTCTTCTCTAAGAATGAGAGAGTTTAGGCCATAGTCCACCGCGCTGGCCAAGTGCGAATTGGTGGACTTCACACACCTCCGAGAACTTTTTTTTTAAAAAACTCTCGGGTGTGTAGGCTTCCTCGTTCTGAAAACATCGTTACTTCACCGAGAAGCAGTAATAACTAATTTCTAATACGCACATAATTTTAGAAAAATCAGTGGGCTATCAACCATTAGGCTATCACTGCTCCTATTATGTTTATTAGCTTAAAACATTATAGGTATAGTTCTTAACAACCTTTTACATCAGATGTAAGTAATATGGGTGGGCTTCTTAGACTGACAAATGTGTATACACGCATACACTCACCCGTACCAATACTTTATGATTATATGGGTATGTACCATTAATATAGGTAAGCTATAAAATTTTGTACGTAATTTCTCATTTTTTGCGTTAAAATATAGAAAGTAACAATCCTTATAATAGATCTTAGTTATTTTTTTTAATGTAAAATAACAGACCAGTGCTAAGCCCTTCATGTTTTTAAGCCCAGCCTCTTATCCAAACGAGAATAATCTTCATCACTTCAAACGCATATAATGTGCCTACCTATTACAATTCGTCAACCCCGGCGTTATTGACAAATTACCTCTTAAACGACTGACAAAACAAAGCAACGCACGCCATAAAACTTTATGTGCAGACATTCAACTATATACAGGCATCAGACTGGGCATGGTGTATAAACTGTATTCCAGGAAATAATCTTCTCTCTCTATATATATTAATATGTGAAGCAAAAACTTGTGATTCGATTTTAAGATACTTGCCGCAGACGGAGGAGTGTGAAATTACTCACGGTTATAGTGGACGTAGAGAAGGATTGCCAAATGCTAATTTTTTTTCAAATAATGCATGAACATACCTAAAATCAAGTAAAACACATTACACTCACAACCTTGCATTTGCCACAAACACATGCATAATAAACGAAATAGAAATTTTGACGCAAATACTATAAAATTGTTACATTTTTTACCCGTGAATTTTGAAAACGCGAATATGGAAACCGTGAATAAGGAGCTTTTGCTGCACCTGAATGGAACATATTTTTAATTTTTAATCTACGGAGATAGTACGTGATTTAAAGTGGACCGAGATGAAAGTTTTTGTATGACAATGATCATCATGTCCACTCTACAGCTTATATTTAATCTTTTTGTGCTATAAAATAACGTTTCACACTCATAGCCCCACACTAGGATTCCCTGTGTCGTGGGTGCCATGTACAACACACAAGACAAGGACACACACCCAGACCAAGAACGGAAATTCAAACTCATCATTCAAATTTCCGCCTCGCTGGGAATCGAACCCAGGACCCTCACATTAGCGGTACGGCGTGTTAACCATTGCGCCATCTGGGTCGTCATATATATATCGCAAGCATACGTTCTATTTGCTTCGTGTTGCCGCAAAAATGTCGTCGACACGAATATTGCGTTCCACTCGGCAATATCACATGTAATGGCAATCGTTCTCTCTCACTTAAGCTCCTATGTGCTGTCGAGGTTGTAACCCGAAACAATTTCTAGTTATGTCGTGCTTACAGCTCTGACGACCCATCTTATAGCTTTCAATTAAGTTCACGCCTATGGAATGTCTTCTAGGTCTCTGTATTTAGCTTTTAGGTCGATTATGATTTAATTTATCGGGGGTTTTAGTGAGGTAAAAATCCCACATAACCCGGCGTTGCTCCCATGGCGACGGGTACCTTTTGAAGGTTTCCCCCTCCATAACAAAAAAAAAGGTCTCTGTACTTAGGTATCTTTAGGTCGATTAGGATTTAAGTAGATAGTGACAAGTTTAAGACTTAAGCCTTTGCGGAAAAGTTTACTTTGTAAAACACGTCAAATTCAGCCATTTTGGTATACCTAACATCGTCAGAACAACAAAAAAAGTAACGATTTTTCTAACTTTCTACCAGTAAAACCCTAGAAAAACATAATTTTGCGCCCTGAAATAGAAAATGTTGATATTGATTTTGGGTACTTTGTTTTAAACATTATTACAATGTACACGAGATCATCATGTATTTTTATATAAAATTGTAAACGGACTAATTGATTCCCCGCAATTATTAGAACATATTACAATTAATATGCCATCTAAAATCCCTAGACGGGGAAAATACAAATTATTTGCACCAGACCTCGCTAAATCCAATCTTGGTTATAACTCTCCAATTAATAGAATGACAAGACAATATAATACCTTATCGGCCTCTAGCCAAACATTAGACATTTTCGGGGACACCCTAAGTAATTTTAAGACAACCATGTCAGAAATCATTCGCCATAGTCACATCGCGTAAATAATAACATTTTTTTTTTTGTTTTAAACAAAATCTTATGACATCTTAAATAATTAATTAAATAATTTGTATTAGAAATTTAATGTTAACTTTAAATCTTATTCTATTTATTGTAATTTAATTCTTATTCATTATTGATATTGACATTCATTTAATTTCATCGAATTCAATTTATCTATTTCTTTTTAATGACTGTATAATATTGTATTCGCTTATTTAATATTTAATGTAAATTTTAAATCTTAATTTAATTATATTATAATTTTAATAATCAGAGCGTCAATATTGTAAATGCCGTGTTCACCTGTAATTGTGGGTACACGACCTCTATATTTAAATTTGTGTTATTTGATATTTAAGTGTATGCTACGTTGGTGAACCTTTTATAAATAAATAAATAAATAAATAAATAAATCATCTTTTTCATACGGTTTTTTGTTATGTCATTACGCCCCTGGTACCTCCACCACCAGCCACCTCTTAGGCTGCTCCTAGCTGAGATTCTATAGTTCAGCCAAAAGGTTTGTAACATTATTAAAGTATTTCTGACTTTCCTATACGTACAAGGGCCAGCGAAAGAAAATTGAAAGCACGTTGTTATTATCTTAATTTAAGTACCTACTATATATTACCTAAATACATATTACTATATAACTTACATGATATAGGTATACAAATTGAGTAGGAGATGTAATTTTCATCCACGAACGAGTACAATACGATAATTACGCCATAAAGCCTTTATACGGTAAATTGCATCTCGTTTATGTCTAATTAGCATTGATTTATGTAATAGCGTGCTAACATTGTTTTAAACTGACTAATTCACGAACAGTTTATATTTCCCGCTGTAAATTCCAATTTTATAAAATTTACGACCCTAAACGGCAGACATAAGTGTGTTGTGTTATTAAAATCCAATCTTTGATGGTGAAAGGTTACAGGTGCGTTTAATTTTACTCTATGAAATATAGCTCATATTTGGTAAATATAATGACTGATGGTGGCCTCATTTATGTCGCGTTGAAGGTACCAGTCTTTTCCACGTTTTAACGTTAAGGATGACTTGTAATGTGAGATCTCCGATTCTTATCTATTCGCTTCGGCGACTGAATCGAAAACCTTCCTTATTATGTACCCCGTTCGCAAATATTGGATAATTTTGGGGTTTTTTTCGTTTTTACAAAACATTTTTTAGAGTTTCATGTGTGGCGAATAATTTATAGCAATGTTTGGCGCTTTTATTCCTTCGCTCCTTATCTTGATGTTAAATTAATGTAATTTGAATTATACTATTTGACTTTCATACATTTTACTATGTTGAAATTTTCTATTTTAAATATTATACTTTCATTAATTGTACTTTATAGGTATGTATAAGTTATGACAAACGGAAACACTATTGAAAATTGCCCACAAAGGTTACACATCCATAATTATATTACCTATATTATGTTTACAAATGAAGCTTATCAGGGGATCATTGTACATCAGCGTAGCATTCAATTTAATCCACTTTCGATCGAATAAAAGCACTTATGTAGTCTATACTGACGTTCACCACTCTATTAACTGTAACCGCGCCCTCGATAGCTTTCCGACACCAGTTGATAGCCTCAAAATAGATTCCTTAGATACTTGGCTACCTGCGAGCGAATAAAGTGTAAACGATTAAATTAACAGTTAAATTATTCTGATGTTTTTATTATTTTTGAATTTTAATTATTTGAGAAGGGAATGTTTATGGTAGTTAAAGGTGATTGAATTCATAAGTCGCCTTGAGCATACCTGTCTATGTCTGAAAACAGAAGTGTTAAAAGCGTCCTCTGTTCTCTTGATAAGGACACACTCTTAAATTTTAATTTTAATGTGGAAGAAACAAGTACGGTTCATCGAAGAAGTGCCATTGCTATGACCTATTACTAGTGTGAAAGAATTCTACTTTCGGCGAAAGGGTGTTGTTACCGGTTTCACTCGCAAACGACTCTTACATCTCAGTCCTCAAAAGTGACATAGCATCATCATCACCACTTTCAGGTAAAATTCCTGTTCTATTTGGACTTGGCAGCTACTCCAATCTTATATAAACAGTATTTCAGCTTAATTCTTAAAAATCTAATTTAAGCTGATCTAGTAAATATCAAAAGGGATGATCTTTCACTAACGCTACATATACGTATTTGGGATCAGACCATATATACCTACCTGAGTTTTAAAAAGGAAGATGATTGTTTTTTACAACTGACGCTAAGACAGTGCTTGTGAATGCAACGCATCTGTGACCTTGAAAATAAGATTCAATTCCTATATGAGGTTGATTTTAGACGTCCATGGTTTACACTCGGCAACATCAGTTGGACTGCATGCTGGTTTGCCACTTATGTTAAATAAAAAAGAATTTTTGTTGTTCAAATGTATGTTATGTTTTTACTACCAAAAGGACTACCGGCTTTACAATGGTGAGTACCTACTCACCATTGTAAAGCCGGTAGTCCTCTTGGCAAGGTCAAAAAGCTCATCGGAATACCTTTCCGATGAGCTTTTTGACCTGCTGCCGTGCCGTGATGAAGTTCAGCCCGCATCAACTGGACCCGTGGCGGTTCTCCACGGTTTGGTTTTACACGGTCTTTCTTTCCACGAACGTGCACGAGGTGGAATGAGCTTCCTCCTGAAGTATTCCCGGTGCGCTACGACATGGGGCTCTTCAAGAAAGGTGCAAAAAAAGCTCTCCTTGAAAGCCGGCGATGCATTGGCTACTCCTCTGGTGTTGCAAATGTCCATAGGCGACGGTAACCACATTCCATCAGGCTTCCCGTCTGCCTTATCGTTTGGTACAAATATATATAAAAAAGGAATAAATACCCCTTTTAACATTTAACATAAATACAAAATTATTATTATTAACCTTAACTATTGTACCTAATAATTTTCACTTTACACTACTAGTCACCAGTGTGGTAAAACCCTTACGATGTGCGAGTAGGTAAACAAAACAGTTAAGCAGTTTAAACAAAATTAAGGTCACTTGACATATATTATTCTAAGTAGTTCGTTTTTAATTTATTTATTACTAGCTACCCGCCCCGGCTTTGCACATGGCAAGGGCAGGTGTAAAAAAAGTTTACCTAATAATATATAAATGTTTAAGGTAACAAAAGTATTTAGGTTGATAGCTAACAAATTATATACTAAAACCTTTCTTATTAATCACTCTATTGACAAAACCACATGTAAATCCGTGCATTACTTCTTGAGTTTATCGCAAACAGACTAAAAGGCGCCGCGGAGGACTTTGTTATAAAATATATTTATGCAATTAGCATTAGACAAAAAAACTAATTTGTACTCTTATTATAATTCCGTGTCTTGTATATTTACCTTGTTTATAACCGGCAGTAACATAAGATGGTAAAGTTAAGATACATTGCATTGTACATAGCTGCCTGTAACTGTACCTACATACGAGTAGGTACAGTTCAAACGGCATGCCTTACACTTTCAAAGCATAATATGCAATAAAGCTACAAACGGGCAATAAAACTGCTTCTTTGTAGAAATCCTACAGGGAAGACCGGTTGAGCAATATTGCAAATGATTCTGTCTTCAGCTATATATTGAGTTCGTACTACAGTACAATATTTTGTAATGTAGTCGGCTGCACAAAGAACAGTGCGTCTGCCTGTGTCAAAGTCTAACTGCAATATTGCGAGGGAAGACTACTGTAGTAACTAGATATAGGTAAATGTGAAATAATGGCAACTACTACAAATTGTCGCATTTTTTTTTCTGACTGAAGTAGCAAACTACCATGCAGTCCATCTGTTTGGAAGTGGTCACTGCCCATGAGCGGCAGTGACATTTGTAATCAAAGTTCATACAGAACATCGGTTCCATTTGAAGTCAATCACAGATGCGTTGCTACTCCCGAAGGACTATGATGGTCGCCTCATGTGAAAGTGTGCCGGCAACCACAGCCTTCTATCGAAACGCAAGAAATGCTTCACGCTAGAAATAGGTGTGGCGGTGGTAACTCCCCAGTCGAACTACACTGGTTCTACCACCTTGATAAAGTTTCCCCTTTAAGAATATATCTTCATTATTTTTAACCTATTGAGTAGCAATCGAGCATGATGTTACGTGGTAGAGTGTTTGGTAAAGTAACTGTCGCTCATGGACGTATTTAAGCAACTGCATATAGAATAAGGGTTCTATCTGAAGTCAATTACAGATGCGTTACTACTCCCGAAGTCTAAGATGGTCACCTCATAAGAAAGTAAGCTGACAACTAAACCCTTCCAACTCCGCAGTCAAACTACACTGGTTCTACTATCCTTCGTAAATACTGCAAAAACTATTTCCAAGAAAAATAAAAGGCAGACTACGGTACGTTTTGTTCTTGTATTTTACAATACAGGTTTACAAATATTATTTCTTATATAAGTCATTAAACCTTGATTAAAATGTAGCGAAATTACATCACATGAAATAGAAGCTACTATATTTTCTTACAGCCAATTCTAAAGCCAATACTTAGGATTTCTTGCATCGTGGGCGCATAAACAGGTTGCCTAAGAATCTAAATCAGAATTATTCTCTTACCTTACATACCTGGCCTGAAATTGAATCTCAGTCCCTTCGTATCAGCTCGGTTTGGCAATCGCTCTGCCGCAGGTCGAACATAATACACGTCGAAACTACATCACATAAACAGTCTTGTTTCTACTAATATTTCAGTATTATTCTTTTGACTTAGCGTTAAGAATCAACCCAGTTTAGGAAGATTTCCCTAGTAAGATATATGCCGACCTTAATAGTCAATCCCATTCTTTTTGCTTACAACCTTAAGGGATTTGTAGAGTTACCTCGCCTTAATTATTCTGTCAAATAAAGCGATGAGGTCGTAATTCAAATTCTAGTTTTGATGCTAAAACCACAAGCATATCTTATTAAAAAGTCTGAGTAAGAGAAATTTTAAGTTATATTTATTTAAGCTTGTTTCATAGTAATTGAAAGTTTAAAGTATGTTATTTTTGCTACAGATAAATTTAAAACAAAATTCCACCATATTTGCTATTATTATTAGAAAATTGAGAACATGAAATCTACGAAAGATGCAGTCTCGAAGAACGGACGTCTTAATGACTTCTCCCGACAAGGTTATTAACGAAGCTCTGATGCATTGATACTATACAAACTTCTTTGTACCTATTTTGTTCAAAAATAATGTTTTTTTATAAGGTTTAAATAGTAAACTAACATGTCTATCTAATGGTAAATGGTTACTGTAAGCACCTTTATGGACCTATGGACATCTGAAAGCACCTTCACATAGAATATGGGTTCTATCTAAAATCAATCACAGACGAGTTACTACTCCCGAGGATCAAGATGGTCGCCTCATATAAAAGTGTGCCGAAGTTCCATCGAAACGCAAGAACTGCTTCACGCTAAAAATAAGTGTGGTGGTGGTACCTCTTCGATCGAACTATACTGGTACCGGTTCCACCAGCTACCACTTTGTGAAGAGAGTTTAACATCTGATGTTATTTATGTACAAAAGTACGCAGTTTCTTTTATGTATTGACCCTTACAATAATTACTTTTAGGCGGAGGGAAATTTATTTCTTTACTAACACTTTATAATATTGGCAAGTTTATAAATATATACATACATTTACATAAAACGGAACTACCAAAAGATTGTTCAGTCCACCAAATTATAAAAATTGAAGTTACAAAGCTGTTTTTTATAATCCATATTATAACTGCTGAACTTATTAGCTTATGAATCAACAAAACGTTAGGGACACATAAATCACGAATCAAATTCATTTTGCCTTGTGTTTGAGCCTAGATAGCTAGACATAACGTCATCAGGTCGCCAGTTCAAGACCTGGCATGCATTGTTTACTAAAGAGTGGTGCAGTTTCAAAGAACTACGTGCACTATCTATCAATCTCCCATTCGCATTGGATAAAGGAAAATGTCGTCAAAAACGTTGCAACTCGCATATCTACCTATGTACTAGGTAAAGGTATAGAAGAATGTTATGCAATAACAAGGCAATTCATGTGAAAATCAAATTGCAGTTGAAATTAAATTTTCACATCATAAAGTAACCATGGTTTAAGTGTTGAGCATGCGATAAGTAACGTAGAATAATATTAAAGAATTCTGCGTCAAATATTACACATGCTATCAAAATAGTTTCATTCTTTTGCATTAATGCAATTCTTTTGCAATTTAATAATAATAATAATAATTCCTATAACTTGTTGCAATTATAAATTGTTACGCGCGTTAAAAGTTGGAATATGAAGTTTAAAACAATTAATACGACTCTAAGTCTAAAATGGTTCAAACATAAATAATATTAATATTGGAGTCCCTACTGAGATTGTCAACAGATTCGTCACTTAAGCTGAGGTTTAAGTTTAACTTCTCATATGTCTCACCTCTACTTCTATAGAAACTGGAGCACGAGTTTATTAAGTTGCCTCAAACCAATCATTGTAATTTTATAACAAGTTGTACATTGCAAGGTCTGGCTGAAGTAATGTAGTAGTCGCCCATAGACTAGCTGAAGTGACTTCGTTCGTGGGGACTTCTTTCTCACAAATATAATTCGTTCATTAGACATTTGAGATCAACTGCTGTTTCTCAAATGCAACTGGATCTCATAGCCTCCCCCTCATTTTGCCAATAGTCATTAATATATTGATCCACAAAGCCAAACTCGTTTCGTTGTGCTTTCATGAAATTTGGCGGATTCCCGAAAAAAAAATCGATCCCTATGTTACTCTGTTAGGGTTTGATTTTCCGGGTTTAGTGAAAAATATTATATTTTATAAAACCACAAATACTGAGTGTCATTGAGTTAACATCAAAATTGGCGGACTTTTATATAAAATTTATCTCTCATTTTTATCTCCTTAGGAGGCGAATTTCCAAATATCCTTTCTTAGTGGTCATTTACGGCATGAAAGGGACACTGTACCAAATTTCAAGTTTCTAGGTAGTTTCGGCTCTACGTTCATATGTCAGTAGTTAATTCAGTTTTCCCTTTTATATAGATAAAAGATAGATGCCGTAAACAGTAATCGTTTTGAGGTACCCTAATAAGCTCTTACCAAGGACACAGCAGTGCATGTCAATGTAACCTACTTAGTTATAAGGTGGACGAACATGTGGCGGTGTAGTCTCTAAATCTTTTTTTTAAGTAAGGAGGGCTCAAATTACTCATACTTTTCTCTGGTTTAGTCGTATGCGTACTTTTGTTTGCGAAGGGTAAGTGGGTTTTAAAAAGATTGAATGTCTGTATTTGGAACAAATTATATCCCCTGTTAAATATGACAGCGGAATACTGTTGGATTCAGAAGGCACAGGACCAGTTGGAGTGGCGTCATTTAGGGGAGGCCTATGTCCAGCAGTGGACTTCAAAGGGATGATAGATGGATGGATGGATGATATCTCCTGTTTGAGGAATTCAATTCTTGCCTACGCTAAGGGTTCAAACCTCTAACTTTATTGATGAATTTATTGACGTAAATATTACATTTTCTATAATTAAATGTCATTTATCAACAGGTTTTCGATTTCAGTTGATCATAATTAGGCCTACTTTTGCAAAAAGGAACCAACGAGTTTTCCTCCTGTATTATCAAAAACGTTGATGATTTTCAATAATATCATATTTGTATATATAAAACAAATTATCTTGTGCCACATTGTAAATAGATTTTATTAAAAATAACCTAAAATTATACTGTAAACAAAATTTTTACGAAAATGGCTTTTACTCAAAACTTTCGTTTATTCTGTTATGCATAAGTAGATCCAATTATAGGTAAAATTTCATTGATTGTTTACACTTGTAGGTATTGTTTAAGGTGTAAAGTTGTATATTAATCAACTAGCCGCTAGCTCTTTTGCATTTCCTTTCCGAGATGTACGGTAATTGTTATCCCTATTAGGTAAAACTTGGCATCGCATTGAACGGATGATCTGACATGGTTACACAATGCAAGTTTTGCAAGTTAATTAACGGCGTGTACTGAGCGTGCATATAGGGAAAATATAACAATAACTCTTTCCTCCTACTGTATCGATATACACATTCATATTTACGTGTGCAAATGATAAAATCAATATCGTGTCAAAGATTTCAAAGATTCTCGAACATAAACATCTGTTTGCGATCGAATTTTCTTTATTTTTTTTCCGCGTGTAGTCTAAATATATGAAAAAATATTCGTATTATTAACTTTACTAACTCCTTTTCGCGGCTTCACCCGCTTTGATCGCGTCTACTACATTAATGAGAATCCTATGTGTTAATCCATATGTGTATGT
Organism: Spicauda simplicius; assembly: GCA_949699795.1. Classification (NCBI taxonomy): domain Eukaryota; kingdom Metazoa; phylum Arthropoda; class Insecta; order Lepidoptera; family Hesperiidae; genus Spicauda; species Spicauda simplicius. The sequence goes on from OX453060.1 coordinate 4,566,237, forward strand.
AAATTTTAGCAAAATCCAACCAGTTGTTTTTACGTAAATGAGTAACACTACACTTGACAAACATTCGCATGTACCTATAGTGCTGATAAAATCTGTTCTAACATGAAACAAGAAGAGCTACTCACAGAAGGCATCTTAGTACGCTAACAAATAAACCGCGGCCGATTTCAGATAAGGCTTCAATATTATCGTGATTATAGGCTCAATAAATTTGCAAAAGCGGCAGAAGTCAATTACCATCAGGTTGTCTGCTTGCTTAATTGCTGCTCCTATTTCATAAAAACCGTTGGGCTAGTAAAATAAAATATGGTGTAATTACTTACCTACTTTATCTTGGGATATTATAAAAACACAAACACGGGAAAATTTCTTAGCTTTTAATCAATTAATTTCAGATTCCTGCAAATTGAGACTTGTCAACTTGTCGGTCTGTAGGAAAACAGCCAACCCTCGTTGTATGAGACAAGTTACGGGGAAGTTACCGGCAATTAGTGGGTGAATGTTTATAAGCAATTTTATTAATTAGGTAAAAGCTAGGTATACTTAGAATAATACTATTTTTTCGTTTATGAAAGTAGCAAATGAGCATGCAGTCTACCTGATGGTAAGTGGCCACTGTCGTCCATAGTATTAAACCCTAGATAAGAGCTGATCTTACCAGAGGTTAGCCAGAGGTACGCTGCTTCCTCTGAGGACTAAGTTTGGACGCCTCGGGTAAATATGTTTTCTTTATTACACTCTTCAGATCAGAACACAGTAGCTTATAACACTGTTGGTATTCGCCAGAAAAAAGGCGGTGGTGTTTCCGAGGTGAACTACGTCCAGTTCTACTACCTTTAAAAATCTTAGTCGTACATTAGTTTGTAGTTGAAATCTTTATAGCCCAAATGCAGCACTACTGGTTTGTCTTATAGCGCCGGAGTTAAACGAATTCTAGTTAGAAGAAATACATACGTGTTTATAAATGTTTATGGACGATAATCTTCATTAACCATCCGGAGAACTATATGTTTATTTTCCTACTTCAATTTGGGTGATGAATAGGTCTTAGAACAAATATCGTCCGAACGGAGTAGCACCGCAATATTTCGTGTTGCATTTTTGTGAAAGATGTGAATGCGCGGTAACTTGCAAATGAGACGACCATCTTAGTCCACACGACTGGCAACGCATGTGTGATCGGCTTCATGCAAAACCCTTGTTCTACGTGGTCGCTTACATATGTCCGGTAGTATCCATTTACCATCAAGGTCGTCGGCAACCTCGTTTGCCACTTCAATCTTATCAAAAAAAAACCTTCATAAAACACCTAGTTATAGGTACAAACAGCACAATCTAGCCTACGACATAATTGCAAGGTTTGCTGTAATGTCTGCCTGCACGTCACCACCTATTATCGAAATAGGAGCCTTTAATCAGATAAAAGGCTGGACAATCTCCATTAATGTATTACGTCGCCAATAACGTGATGTTGTTAGTCGAGGGTTGCGTCCGGTTATGGCGTCTTGTTATATTTTTATAACAAAAAATACAAACGTCGGCTTATGAAAACGGTTAATTTATTAATTGAAATAATAGCGATGGAGTTTAACATGTCTTTTTATGTATTTATTGACATATGTCAATTTTAGTTGACATGTATTACATGTTGCCATGTGTCAAAGTCACGTATCGATAAATACTTGAAGATACTTTCAATAATGATATTGTTTATAATATTTCAATTTCCCGCCCCCACTTATTTTTACTGGTATAACGTGTGTCTCACAACTGTTGGGTTCAATTTGAATTATTAGACGAAAAAACTCGACAAATAAAGTGATTGTTCAACTTACGGAATTATCCTTAGCAATGTTATGAACAAGATGTTTCTATTCACATATTTGACCCGAGAATATCAATCTTTAATATATCTTTAGTTTATAAAAGTCTACGTAATTTGTTTGAAAGACCTCCTGAATTAATTTAATGGCGCACAAGATGCCTGTTAAGTCAAAAGAAGGAAAGCGAAAGTAATAATAGTCAATAAATTTTGATTTATCAGTTTTAGCATAATTTAAATTAATACAATATAATAAAAAGATAATTATATTTTGTCTATACATAATTAAATGTCCTATCAGTGCACGATTAAAATTCTCTATACTATATTAATGAAAAGCTGCAAGCTTTTAAGTTAAAAGCATCCGAGTATGACGATGATTTAATGGAATCCATGATTATGATGCACGATAATTGATCCATATATTGGAAATTATAAATACGTATGAGCTATTTTAATGAAAAATATGAACCAAGTTGTCAATATTACTTGCAATTATATAAAACCGTTTTAACATAAAATAACTACCGACTTCAATGTCACGAAAAAGTAAAAATTAATTAATTTTGGTTTAGAACATACTCAGTTATTAGTACCTACATAGTTCCGAAGTCGGCGCTCAACATATTTCGCTGGACGCGGTGACGAAACTATGTCCTGTATGAGCGCCGGTCATACAGGACATAGTTCATCCTTCTTTCAGTTATTCTTCAGCAGATTTGACTCCTTACATTTTTCTCATACCGGGCCCTTATATATGCAAATCGATTCTTAAGGAGTAAACTCCAAAAAGACTCGAATTGAGTTTGAGAACCTCCTCCTACCAGGTGACAGTTTTGCGTTATCTGAAATTCTTTATAAGCCTATAAGCATACTATGTGGCGAGTTCCCGCAATACGCCAAGAGATGGCTCTATTATCATATCTGAAACACGATGTGGAAGTTTTCTCAACTTCTCGTATGTATATAAAAGTTTCTAACTAAAATATTGGAAGACGGTTGCTCCCGGGACAATCATGATCATCTCGCCTAGCAGGAGATCCATCTTTGGCAAAGTGAGCCTAATATGGATTGGCGGTCTTGCAACACCTTCCTAAGTACCCTTCAAAACTAGGTTCAAGGTGGTAGAATCAGTGTAGTTCGATCGGGGAAGTACCACCGCCACACCTATTTCCAGCGTGAAGCATTTCTTGCGATGGAAGGGTTTGGTTGCCGGCACACTTTCACATGAGGCGACCATCATAGTTCCCGGGAGTAGCAACGCATCTGTGATTGACTTCACATGGAACCCATGTTCTGTATGAAGTTGATTACAGATGTCCATGAGCGGCAGTGGCCACTTGCCATCAGCTGGACTGGGTGCTTGTTTGCTACTTCAGTCAGATGAAAAAAGGTAAGGATTTATCACAAATCCTAATCCCTACAATTTGGCCACAGCTGGAAATAAAAACATATGATCAGGTAGGAAAACAAATGACTAAGAATTTTTCAAACATTATTATTTCTATTAACGACAGAGTGACAACTCTTATGAAGAAAATATGTTTGACGTTTTTCATCAATCAGCTTTATTAAAGTCGACCTACTTTTGATATTGTACGTCATTGTATGCTTTTATTTTTGTTATATTCCAATAGCAATAGCAACATTGTGATTTTTTCATACCGATAAGGTTTCATGTTTTTCTTTTTGGACTGACAAAGTCACTAGCATTTGATCAAATGTTGGCTTTAATAAATTAACTTTTGATTAAATGTTGGCTTTTTATAGCCCCTGAGAAAATACATTATGAAATTGATCAAATGTTGGCTTATTGGCCAATTTATGAGCCGGATTGGATATGCCTGTTGCGGGTTTATTGCAATAAATAGATTTAGCCGCCGGCGAGAAGCTTATCGAATTACCGACTACTCTGTCTCTTCAATTGTAATAATTGAGTTCACACTTGCTTGATTCCTCTTTGTCTCTTGTTTTATGTTGTTATACGTTTTTTTATTGTTTCGTTTGAAGATCAATAGTCTTTGGATCCAAGATTCCGTGGACGTCGGGAAATAATAACGCAAATACTTAAGAGCCGGTATTGCTTAGTGATTAAATAGAATGCCTTTAGACAAAGTCTATCGCGAAGATTATGTGATCGCTTCAGATAAAAAAGATTTACTAGATATTTGAAAGCAGCCATTCGTTGAAATTCGGTCTGTCGGTTCAGTCTCGATTCATGTTGGAGGTTCATCTTCAAATCCGAGGCATGTAACATTTTTCAAAGTATTATAATAATTAGAAAACATATTCAAATTATTAGCAGTTGCTAAGAAAATATATACGTAAAAGTGGTTTATGAAATTAAAAAGTGTGTTCATTCTAGCAATTTACCACCGGGGTAGACTATTGCTTTCTCTCCTGGGAGAAGATTCGTGCAGCAGCGAGATCGGCCTGCCTACAACCGATATAATAAATAAACTCCGGAAAATATAATTCAAAATTGATTTATGACTAAATCGTTTTAAGATTATGTTTTATTCAGTTGAAATATGTGTAGGAATAGAGTCTATTTTCTTACTATGACTAATTGCAATAACCTGACTGGCTTACTCTTTTAGTTGGCGAGTTGAAATTGAACATTAAGTCCGAAATATTTTTAAAAGCATCTTTTAATATCTCCGCCGTCAGAAATAGTTTCTGAAAGCTCATTGATAAGACACCGTCAGTGTACTGAACTCCACATTTACCAAGTAATTTGACGCTAATATGACGTGGGTAAATGATGGATGGTAGCCACTATTCATGTTTAACGACGCTACTAAACCCTCGCTGATTTTTTCGACTGTCTGCTTTTTGTGATAAGCCCTAAATCTGAAAATCATGTAAATGCGCGAATCTGAGTGTTAAGGCTATCATATTAAAATACACAGTAATGTTTTATAGGTGCGGTTTTTAACAGCATTTAATGGGGAAGCGTGGTGATTTACAATTTGCTCGGTTGTAGAAATAATCTAAACTAGAAAGAGGCATTGAATGTTCTATTTCGTTTGTTATGTATGTGTTTGTGTTAAATGCAAGGTAGTGTGTAATGTGTTTTTAGTTGATTTTAAGTATCTTTTATGCATTATTTGAAAAAAACAATAGCATTGCGCAATCCTTCTCTACATCAACTATAACCGTGCGTAAGTTCATACTCCTCCGCCTGCGGCAAGTATCTTGAAAACGAATCACAAGTTTTTTCTTCACGTAGTAATATATATCTGAATTTAATTCGTTTTGTCACGCAGGAACAAATAGTTCAGACCGAAACACGTTCCGTTGCTTCTTCAGGTATTTTTTCTAGAATACCTAGATTCTTAAAGCGAAATCCTAAAGGGATTAGCAAAGGGAACTTTAGAAACTTTCTCACTCTTAGGTTTCAGCACGTTTTTCTCCGTCAATAGAAGTTACATTAATGAATTCTCATTAATGAATGAGTACCTGGATGACCGAGCTTTGCTCGGTGTTTTTGTTTACTAAGAGTACATCATGTTTTTTTGGAATTATATTTTTTTATAACTATGCAAATTTCTTACTGATGATCATATGAATAATATATATTGATCTTATGGAAATTATAATAATAAAAAATAATAATAACAATAAAATAATAATAATACAATAATAATAATAAAATATAGTAATTAAATAATACAGAACTCTCGTTTAAATGGATTAAAAAGCAGCAAATATCTCCAACTACAGAGTCGTCAGTATTCGCCATACAGGATCAATGTATAATGACACGCCAACATAGACGGGACATATTGAAAGAACCAATATGTCCCGTCTATGTTGCAATCTAAGAAATTAGCAGGAAATTATTATGTAAAGCGGCACAATAATCTTGTGCAGTACGTCTACTGGTGTTTAGCTAGAAAGCATAAAATAGATGTATCTAGCCTTTTGTCGAAGGAAATGATCACACAGCACCAAGTGAAAGAGAATGAGACTGCTAAAATTCTTTGCGAGATGCCAGTTCAAACCAATGTCACTATGACACACAATAGACCAGATTTAATATATATAGACTAAAACTAATAACCGAACCTACTTAATAGACGTATCTGTACCATCCGATTATAATATAGGACCTAAAGAAATCGAAAAATTTAGTAAATACCACGTTCTCAAAAATGAAATTAGCCGTTTATGGCAAACGCAAACGGATATCATCCCAATAATTATTGGTGCAACTGTACATACATACATACATTCATCAACCATAATCTGTAAAGTGCAAGGAGATACTGTCTTCCCCCTCGAAGGGATCTGCACCTTGTCGTCGCTCTGGATGCATCCGAGGGGGCTGTCGAGGTCGGTGTTTTCTGGCCTCTGCAGCCAGGAGGAGTCGCGAGAGGAGAGGTGTCTCGGTGTGTCGTTGCCGTACACCCTGTCTCCCGCGACCGAACGGGGGCGCACCGTCAAATGCGTTGGCGGTGGGGCCGCAGAGGAAGAGGAGATGTGGTGTGTCGTTGCTGTCCTCCCTGTCCTCTGCGGCCGTTTGGTGGTTTGCGGCGGAACCAAAGAACGGATCTACCGCTGGGTGTGGGAGGTCGCTCCCTGTAGGGATGCCTTGCGGGTGTCGGCTTGCCATGCCCACGGCCCCTGGGTGGCGGTCTCGGGGTTGGACCGTCGCCCTGCGGATGGGGGCTTTGGAGGTAAGGCGCGCCTTTGTGTTTTCTGGCGCACCTTGCTGTTGGAGGGGAGCTTTATGCTCCACGCCGGGAGGGGCTGCAGGAGCGGCCGAGCACCGGCGGGTTCGCGGATGACTGCGAAAGCTTACCCGTGTTCCCGCCGTACGGTGCAAGGAGAAAACACAGTCAGGGTTTAGCCGGTATGAGTCCGGAATAACCCAGCTGCCACCCCGGGTGGCTGGGTATCCATGAGGATCACCCACTTAAAAAAAACGGGAGATATTGTCTTTGTAAACAACACACAAAAAGATACCCAGAACACAGAGCAACTAACACATACAGGGCAAGAAACAAACATACAGAATAAATCAGAACAATTATTTACAAGCACAACAGATTCAATCATTCCACATCCAACAAATACAGGAGAATTTAATTGCAATGCACCGCCGGAGAAATGTAAGAAGAAGAGGTAGATTAAAGTTAACCTGTATATTATTATATATTACATCCTATAGTTTTATAGTTTATTTGCTCTGTATAATACTTAATTAGTAGCGGGGACATAGATACATTTTTTCTTATGGGTTACAGGACGGGGTATCTATAAATACCGGCAACAGCAAGGAAGGTGAAAATCACAATTTACTAATATAAAATAAAATATAATAATAAAACAAAAATACCAAAAAAACTAAAAAGAAAAAAAAAATGTAGAGCTAAAAAATGGAAAATAGAACTAAAAATAAAAAATAAAACTAACAAAATAAAACTCGAAAAAAAGAGAAAAAATAAAAAAAAAAACAATCGTACCGAGATTTGAACCCAGACTTCCTGCGGTCCGATTTCCCAACCGAGCTATTCTAACTTCGTAAATGGTGACAAAATTTCTCTTCGTATTCGGTCTCTTCGATCTTTATGCAATGAAAACACGGACAAAACAACATTTTCTGAAAATGAAACTTTGCTAGATCGATTGATCGCCCCCTAAACCCCCTAAATACGAAATTTCAAGAAAATCGTTGGAGCCGTTTCCGAGATCGTTGATATATATATATATATATATATATATATACAAGAATTGCTCGTTTAAAGGTATTAGATGAATTCACAATTCTCATAATTCACAAGTCACATCAATATCTCTGAAACACATAAATGTAATAAGAAGGTGGCATTTTAACCACAACGAGACGGACTGTTTATATCACAAGTTGATTAGGCCAGTGTTTTTCAAATTGTGGTTACCTGGTTATCCACGCTTTAATAAGGAAGACGAAACCTTAGTAAAAATGTGAGCTTCAAAACAATTTATAATAAAATTTTAATGATTATATCATAAAATAAACAGTAATATTAAAAAAAAAAAAAACATATAACATAAAATAAATATAAGTTACTCACAGCGCTCAGTGGTATGTCGTGAAATATTTTATGTACTATAGTTTTAGAACACTATCTATATATTAATACGTAAAGCAAAATTTGTGATTCGTTTTTAAGGTACTTGCCGCAGACGGAGAAGTATGAAATTACGCACGGTTATAGTTCATGTAGAGAGTATTGCGTAATGCTTATATTTTTTATAATAATGCATAAAAATATATAAAATCAACTAAAACACATTACCTCGTATTTGACACAAACAGATACATAATAAACGAAATAGAACATTCAATGTCTTACTATGAAAACACGTCAAAAATGTCAGATGTCTTTGTCAAATACCCGCTATTGCTTGTAAAATGCAGCTTAGCTAATTATACCTATTTTAAACTTGAGCGGGTGTGTTCGAAATAGCTTGAAAATTAATACAATTTATTTGAATTTGAGAAATATTCGTGCGTGAGAAATATTTGGACATTATGAAGTTTAGTTTTTAAATTAAAATTACGGTCGAATTTCGACCGTTGCGACGGGTGTCTAGTTGGAATAATACCATGAAAGCAGTAACTATAACGACTTCCGAATCAAATCAAAACACTCGTTTATATGCAAAACAGCCTTTCAGAATGCAATAACTCATCGGTCATCTGGGTTCCCGTTAAAAAGTTATTGCAGCTTCGTCCCTGGGTGGCATGAGTTGTTTTTCTAAACTCGTAATTAATGTTATCGTCTAGCGAATACTAGGTATCTAAAATATATTATAAACCATAGCAGATAAATGTTTATGAGAAAGATAAAGAAACTTATATAAGAGCAGTGATAGCCTAATGGTGGGAACTTGGCTTCTCAATCGGGAGGTCCGAGGTTCAAACCCAGGCACGCACGCACCTCTGATTTATGTGGATATGAGAAATTAATTATCACTGCTTTTCGGTGAAGGAAAACATCGTGAGGAAACCTACACACCTGAGAGTTCTTAAAAAAAAAGTTCTCGTAGGTGTGTGAAGTTCACCAATTCGCACTTGGCCTTTAACTCTCTCATTTCGAGGGAGTTAAAGGCTGGGGTTAAAGGCTGGGGGCACGGGTTTACGAGAAATGCTTATGCGTCGCTTGTTTTGGACGAGAACCTTTTTGTATCTTTGAGAAGAATGTTCATAAAAATTGCCACCTTTCAGAAGTCTTTTAGTGAGAAGTTAATAGAAATATTGAGAGTTAATAAAAGAGAATGATTTAGATATTATAAATTTAACAACATTAATGGTTTTCTTATTTGTCATTACCTTAGACTCATTGATTTTGTCCATAATTAACCATAGTAGGTTTAAGCCATTGTAAGTATATATATACATATAAGATATTTGGTTTGCACCTTCTGTCTTTCTTGCTACGAACGCACAAGTGGAATGCGTTTTTTCCTGAGGTATTCCCGGAGCGCTATGACATGGGACTCTTCAAGAAAGGTGCAAAAAGAGCTCTCCTTCAAAGCCGGCGACGCATTGGCGACGCCACTGCTATTGCAAATGTCCATAGGCGGCGGTGACTACTTTCCATCAGATGCCCCGTCTGCCTTATCGTTAGGTACAAACATATATAAAAAATCCACGTTTTCTACAGTCATAGCCCCACACTAGGATTTTCTCCTGTGTCGTGGGTACCATGTAAACACACAACACGAATACACAAACACCCAGACCCAGAACAAGAATCCAACTTATCATTCAGATATCTGTCTGGCCGGGAATCGAACCCGGGTACCATTGCGCGTCAGACCGGTATGGTAACCACTCTGCCACGCGGGTCGTCATATAAAATAAACTTGATGACGTACATATCAGGTTTATACGGGTGAAGCCAAGGGATGAAGCTAGTTGAATATATGGCCGAGTTTGATGTAATCTGACATAATATTGTCCATGTATATTAGTTTACGCAAGAATAGAGAATAGACGCGGACAACCCTTGTCAGTCTGAGAGACCATCCATGCCTAGTAGCGGGTCAGTAATGAAATGATTATGTAATTTATTGTTATCTGACTTAAAATGAGGTTCGGTAAGCGATTAACGTGTCAATAATGGGAGTTATTACATACATTTAATTTCTTTGGTAGAAGTTTTTATTCTCAAATTCTAGTGTTACACGTTCTGTTCTGGTCTGAAAAGTACCAAAGGGAGGTATATTCGATACATTCCAACTCAGTTCTTAGGAGTATCTGTCCTTCAGTAACTATCAAGTGGACTTTATATTTATTGTTATTTTAATATTGTAAAAAAATACGTTTAGAAACGTGATCGGTCTATTACGTTTCACGTAAACCATAAAATTTTTGTTTTTACTCATACATACCAATGTATTTATAGTTTGTAATGTGCTTTGCAAACTTGAAATCTACCAATTACTAATTGGCCAGCGAGGTTGCCTATGGCCTAAAACTCTCGTCTCGTCCTTGTAGTTCCGGGATCAGAATAGGGCTACGGCTTCCCCTGCCTTTCTTAAGAGGCGACTAAAAGGGCCTTCCGGGGTCGCAGGCGGCTAGAGTGGGAGCTCGAACCGTTCGGTCAGGCTATCTCGGGAAGGACGGCGGTATATGTGGTCGCATACCGCCGTAAAGACTAGACGGAGCGATGGGCCCAGCCGCTCATCTGGGAGGAGTCCGATGGGCAACGCGCTCAGAGGATTCCGGTTGCGGTCGTTCCGAGTTCCCGGAGTCCTCTTCATAGCGCCGAGGACGGCCATCGGGGGGTTTTTAGTGCGGTAAAAATCCCACATATCCCTGCGTCGCTCCCACGGCGTCGGGTACCTTTGAAGGTTTCCCCCTCGAGAACAAAAAAAAAATGGCCTAAAACTCTCTCATGCTGACATGGTCATGCTGACCCTAGCAGTGGACTGCTAGGGTCTTCTCTCAGCATGAGAGAGCTCCAGCAATATTAGGTTAACGACGACGGTAATGATGCGAAAACGAAAACAATGACTATTTCGAGAAAACATACTAAACTCGTGGTAAGGTGATCGTAAACTCTCGCAGTAGAGATTTTCAGTTTAGTGCAAGGTTCATGTTTACCGGTGCGGTTTTGAACGTCGTTCTCCGGCAGTTTACGGCTGAGCTCCGCACAAAACGAGGAGGTAATGAACATACGCTATTCTTGACTTTAGGTATCCTGTGCGCGTCATAATAATTTTCGATGGATATTTTCGACGAAAGTTCTGGTATGGAAAACTGCTATTTGACCAGACGAGATTCGATCAAGATTTACTGTGTTTGGTTCAAATAACTGAAGATTACTTCGCTAGATGGATTGGTATAAACGAAAAATACATAAAATTATTACTTAAGTATATGAATGCATTGTGAAAACTTTATACGGTGAGAAAGTGATGATATAAGTAGCAAAGTATCAAATTATTTTCAAACTATTGCTAAACTATTTTAAAACTGATAAAAACAATTTATTACAACACATTATTAGTGAGTGTGCTCAATCTATTCTGTGATAATAATATAAAGCTTTATACACTTAGCTTAGCTTAGCTATAAAGCTTTCCCCGTGACATGGATGCCATGGATGCACGGAAAGACCAATGCACAAACAGGTCAAACCCAGAACAGGAATCTAAATTCATCATTCGGATATTTGCCAGACCGGGAATCGAACCTTGAACCCACTGCGTATCAAATCGGAGACAGTTCTGCCACGTGAGCCGTCTACCCATATCATATAACCTGTATATTATGGATTTTCTGCACTAGGGTTAAACGTTTATATGTATCAAGAGAATAAATCAATAAAATTTACAGTAGACTTAGACATTTCAGTACAATAAAGACGTGCAAAATAATTTTCAGGGACAAATGTCGAAACAGCGAAGGCAGACGGGGGTAAATAAGATGGACAATTTGGTCTCAGAATACATGACCCGAGAATTTAAAGCACCTACTTATATCAAATGCTTTGCAATAAATGAAAAATAAAACAGAAAATTCAACTCAGTTCCATCGTGTATTCTCTGGAATAACTATTACTGTTTTGTCGTTTGACAATTTGAAGGGGTGGAATAGAAAATTGAAATTTATAATTTATGTTAGATTATATGTCTCATTAAGAAACGTTTTAATTTGATTAAACTAAAAACATTTGACTTTACAATATTAATGGTACATGGTTATAGCAACTAAACTGAATTACAAAGTGAAAATACTTTTTGTTCTCATCGTCTTTCACGCCTAATTTTCTATTCATCTTCAGTAAGTAATATTTAAACTATATATTCATTGCAGTACTGTTATGATTTAAGTCTGCAGGATGGCTGTGCATTTAGTTCGTCGCTCTTATAGTTCTAGGACTGAAGTAAGGTTAGGTTATGCATGTCGTAAGAGGTGACTAAAACAGGGTTTTGGGTTGCTGGCGGCAATAGTGGGATCTCGAAATGTCCAGCCAAGCCACCACGCAAAGGACGACGGTATGTGTGGTCGCATACCGTCGTTAAGGCTAGACGGTGCAACCGTTCACGTGAGTGGAACCCGATGAGCCAATGCGCTTAGGTGACTTCGGTTGCGTTCCTTTGAAAATCCTGAAGTCTTCTCGGCCCCGCTGAGGACCAAATGACTTTAGTACAGATAAAACTCCCACACAATGGGTATGTTTTAAAGGTTTTCTGCTCGAGAAACAGGGGTGCTAAGCACATGTCATTTTGAGTTGCTTGGGTATATTGACCTAGATGACAGTCATAAAAAATACGAAGGCAGTGGAACATCATATCATATCTGAAATATACCTAATTTTGAACACCAAGTTTCTTGCAGTCCCTCCAACTTTCTTTCCTCTAAGATTAAGAACCATAAATCTTCTGAGCATGTTATCTCTTATATAATCCATGTCGTATATTACTTAACGTTATCTTATGGTGTACTGCGTAAGAATTTTAATTTATTAATAGGAAAAGTTTATTAATCTTCTCTCAAGAACACCACGCCTTGCCTAATTATTTTTTAATAGCCGTTCGCTTGTTGACGTAATTAATTTATTATGGCAGCTTTTAATTTCTTATTACTTATTAATTTATTATATTCTTTTCGACGTTATTTTTATACTGTAAATATATGACAGATATCTTGAGACAAATATCTTCTTTTTTATAGCGAGTAACTATAATATCTTCTTTTTTATAGTTCTTTTATATAGCGAGTAACCTGAGTATAAAGATATGTGCGTTTAATTATTGTTTAGATATATAGGACACATTGTTACCACTAACCTCAAAGGCGATCATGACATCGAAAGAGAACGAAGAGCATTGTCAATGAGGGTTAATATGTTGGTTCGAAGGTTTGCTCGTTGCTCTTTTAATGTTAAAAATCTTTATTTAATGCTTACTTGATATTTTTTTACACGAGCAGCCTTTGGTCCAACTTCACCCCAAAAACTTACAATGCTCTTCGAGTTCAATTTAATCATGGATACTGATGGGGCTACCGAGATGCTGTAGTGCATCAGGGATGTTGGCAGAAGTACGTGTCAATTGTTCTTACACTATAATTCGCAAAAAATGCTATGATGCACCCTGTCCGGGAAAGCTCCAACAGTATCCTGAAAATGACCAGTAAGTGATTTGATTGTAAATACATTAATCACTGCATACGTATACATATGAAAAAATGTTGTAAATGATGTGAATGTAATTTTTGAGTCCAGTTACTTGAATAAATAAATTATTATTATTATCGGAAATGAAATGTGGCAAAACTTCCCAATACTAAAAGCTTTTCATACAAATGTTTATATATGCTAAATATCAAATAATAGGCCAATGTCTTTATAACTCTGATTTAAAATTATGTAAAAATATAAAAAAAAAACACAAAGAAAAAATGTTCGGGTGTATAACAAGTGCTTTGTTACATATTTGCTTACTACGAATCTACAAATATGGATTTAAGAAGATTATTCGCCAACCTTATTATTGGTATCGTCCTAAATATCGGTTAAAAGGGTAATATTATATTGAAGACTTTGATATGAGCAAAGCTTTGTACAATCTTTGGCCTAGTTAGCCACAAACTCTTTGCAAAAGACATGATAAAGGGAGAAAAGGAACCATTTATTCGAAAGTTATTAAAGTAAGGCGTCCATGTGCTAAATAAGTAACATAATCGGGTCAAAGACATATAAAGCAGAATGTAGGTCTAAGTTTTTTATTACGTCTATGGTGTTCCAAAAGGGACCATTCTAGGTCATCTATTACTTCTAGTAGTTATATGATTATTGCAGGTTACAAGAAACATGCGAGATGTTCCGCTGATCAGTAAAGTTCCGAAAAGTCGACTGGGGTCGGATGTTGTATGGGTGACCGCAAATTGCTAAATACACGAGAAATGTATGTATGTTTGCGTACGCGCCAGGTCTTCTCTAGAGATAATTAAGACTTTTCAGCCAATTCGTGTGCAGGTTGGTTTTGGTTCATAGTAAAGAAATTAAAATAGCATTTTGTGAGAAACATATTAAAAATTTATTAATTCTGCAATGATATTTGTCTAAAATATTTTTAACATCTCATGAAATATCTTTCATATTAATATTAATGTAACAGTTTGGAAGACCTATGTGTGTTTCTTACTCTTTGAAACATAAATTACGGGTCAGATTTTAAATTAGCCACACAAATAGTTCATGATCTAGATCAATACATGGGATTCGCATTATCATTGTTAACGTGTTCAAAGCTGTCGAGAATTCGCAAGTCAAGCTTAAATTTTCGCTACGACTTTTAAAAGTCATTGTTTGTAGAAATCCTAAGGTTTATACACACATTTTGTATTCTGGCCCATCTTGTTGTTCTTGCGAAAGGTTTTACGTGTAACCTGTTTTCAGGAAAACAAATATGTACTTACGAAGAGGAAAATGCCTCTCCGTTCTACCAAAACATACTAAGATCATCATTTTCAGTAAACAAACGTGGCTATTACTTTTTGTGTTTTACCAGTTTAGGGAAACTAGTTAAAACGAGTTAGACGAAGTCTTTGGAGAAATATCAACATATTTTTGAGCAAACTAGCACATAATTCAATAATAGTAAAAGAAAATAGGTATAAGGTATAGGTAGGTATATTAACAGATTGGATGGAAAGAAATTGATCACATAGAAGTTAGTCCTCCTGAGAATTGAAATAAAGTGCTTCGAGAATACACCCTTCAAAACTAACTAAATACATAATTTTACAGTAGAAGTATATAGTGAAATAAGCTAAGTGATAGTGACACAACAAATAAACTTTTAGGAAATCTACTACCACCTTTATCAAACAATGGCTGTAGACATTTTATTTTAACTAAAACTAGGGAATAAAGACATTACAATAAACGGAAATTGGCCACAATTGTTTTAAGAATACGTAAAATTAATCTTTAATACATTCTCGACTTTCAAGAAGAGCCTCGTTCTAATTTTACCGAATGCGTTAGAAGTACGGTAATGGTGTTAGAGCGTATGTTTGTTTGTACATATGTCCATTTTTTGGCACTTGTGACAAATGACACTTTTAAATTGGCTCAGTTGTCAGAGTGACAGGTTATATAATTTTTAAACATGGTATTTGCGATCAGAAAAACGGGAGCGAACGGGTGTTTTTTTAGTTATCATAACAACATGGGTATCAAATGAAGGCTAATAAATAAACCACTTCAAAATATATATAAATATATTATAACACTTTTATGCTACTACTTTGACGTCAAATCCATAAAAGCGTTTAATTCATTGCAAGTTCCATCCATCCATCAGCCTTTTGATGTCCACTGCTGAACATAGGCCTCCCCTACATGACATTATTGCAAGTTATTATAAGGTATTACAAATCGTTTATGGTTAATTTGATTTTTGTTTTAATAATTCAACAATGTTATTTCTTAATAGCTCTATGTGCTCTCCACAGATCTTTCAGCGCATAAAACAGATCGAAATCCATTCATCATAAGGAAAGGTGTTCTAGCTAATGTGCACAACTTAACGGCATGCTTGCGTAAATTGATAACGTATTACTCACATCGTCATTCATGGTTAGTGGCTTATTATCTATGCAACGTGATTCTACTCAGGTTGCTAATGGGTGCTGGAGTAATTAGTTACATTCTGAGGTCTTTGATAACACTGCGTCAACTTGTAGGTAGATGCGTGGTTTGTTTTTATATTCATATCATTGAGTCAAAGCCAATAGTATTATCCGTCAGTGTATTATTTTTAGCAACGGATTGTAGATATTTGGCAAAGGGAGATCTCCCGCCAGGCTAGGATCATGCCTGGATCGGCCGTGCTCCGACAGTATTTTTTCGTAACTTGTATATATGCAGGATATTGAGAATACTTCGATAGCGTGTTTCAGAATACTAGTAGCGCCATATCTTGATGAGTTGCGGGAGGTCGCCACAGATATCTTCTTTTATACCACTTACTTTTCTCTTCGATAACGTAGGAGAAGGTTGACAACATCCGGGACGGGTAGTCGTCCTTCTTTCTTTGATATATCAAAATCAAATGCCACTTGTAAATTTTTCTGTCACCACCCTGCATACCGGGTAGGGGGACAATCAAAAGGCGGAAAAGCCCTCTTAAGGAGGGGTCTATGTCCAGAAGTAGACAATACAGAATTGTACGTATGTAAGTTTAACGTAAAATAGACAGACAGTAGTTATTCTACGTACTATGCAAAATACTGTTATGTTATGTTTTTATTCGACTGAACTAGCAATATTGCATGAAATTCACCTGGTACCACCATGAAATGGTAAGTGATCACTGTCACACATGGACATCAGTAATCAACTATGTAGTGGATTTCAGATAAAACCCAAGTCTTCAAGAAAGGTGCGAAAAGAGCTCCTACAAAGCCGGCGATGCATTGGCGACTCCTCTGGTGTTGTGCCACCTCCATGTCCACAGGCGAAGGTGACTACTTTCCATCCGGTAGCCCGTCTGCCTTATGGTTAGGTTAAAGTATAAAAAAAACACAACTTTCCATCGGAACGCAAGAACTATTTCACGATAGAAATAAGTGTGGCGGTAGAGCCTCCCCGGCCGAACTACACTGTTTCTACCACCTAGTAAAATAAATAATCTTTATTGTAGAGTGAGAAAAGAATAATGCTTAAAGCGGTCTTATTGCTTAATAGGTTTCTTCCAAACCCTACGAAATGGAGTTAAACTAACGATTGATATAAAAATAGGAAAGGGAATTTTTTGGAGTAAATTAGGATATTAAACAGTTTAGGAACAAATCAAAGACAATTATGAATTAATTCTTCTATTAATTCGTTATTGTCTATGGTTTGTTCCTAAACTGTTCCTAGACTGCAAAAGACGAAGTTTTTTGGAGTTTACTCCTTACGAAACGATTTGCATATATAAGGGTCCGGTATGAGAAAAATGTGAGGAGTAAAATCTACCGATGAATGACCTCGTTACGTTTTTTTATTGAGTATAATGCTATCTAGTTTAAACTTTAGAACTATTTTATCAGTTCGCGTGGATGGTATGCATAGGTTTCGAGATTACGTTTTACCGAAATCTCAATGGTATTTAAAATAGTAAATCGCAAAGATAAGTACCTAATGTAAATACTCTGTAAATACGTACACTATTCATATTTTAATACATACTTATTATATTAGATATAATTTTCAAAATGAACCATGTATTGGTATTATTTATATCTTTAGTGTGGAACTATGGCGCCATCTATTTTAAATGCAAGTAAAGTCGTGCGTCGGAGCTCACACACACACTCCTTTTTATTTTAAAGGGTAAGGTAGAGTACAGCAGATGCACGTATATGATGCTTTTCATATGAATCCTAGGAAGCATTAACATATTCGAGACAGTCTTCTGGGATATTATTTATTTTATATTCTTCAAGTGTACATCTGTGAATAGCAGTATCTTCTTTCCAGGTAGATTGCACGCTCGTCTCCTATTTCAACTTTATAGGAAAAGATGTAGACTGAGCTAGACACATAAAGGACATTGGTGCATTCGGCTCCGGTACTCAGTCTAGCTACACTTCACTGCTGCTCGACATGCCATCTTTGTTTTGTTTACGTAATCATTGCATTTTAACGTCTGTATGCGCAATACGTCTATACTTTTATAACTTGAACTTAAAGTAAGCTCGCCATGAATTACTAATTATTTATGAGAACGTATTTTAAAATGTTCTAGGAGGTGTTAAAGCCTACAACATTAAATAATGAAACTCATAAATATAAGCATACATATGTTTATATGCAAATAAAGTATAAAAGTCGTTTTGCTACTCTCCGTAGCTATCTGATGTCTATTTTTTAAAATTTTACGTTACATTTTAACATTCTATAGACTAGAAGCCCGCTGCGTGTTTCCTTGCAAATACTTGTAATTAATAAAACTTTTTAAACTCAGTTTCTTACTTTCCTATATTTCGTGCGCAGTTCTAAGGTTTTTTGATACATGGTTTAAAAAGATTTTATGTTACTGTGTAACTGGAGGACTAAGCATACAGCTAATGAAATGACATGTTCATACATGCCATTTCATCGGTAGGTACTTGTCTTTCATATAGATTGTATGATATAACGAACACAGAATGACTCTTGAAGATAAACTAAGCAACACAAACTTTCATACATTACAAAATTTCATATAACCGAAGTACGTAAGGTCGCAAGGGAGACATAACTAAAATTGACCTAATGGAATTTTACGACTTAGCCCAGGAACCTACTCGATCACCTTAATATGAGTGACATTTAGTATGGAACAGGTAAAAGTTTACATTTAAAGATTAACTCGCCTTGTTAAGGTATACTTATCCGACGCGTTCTAATTTGTCTAGGGGCAGCAACATCGGGATCAGAATAGGGCTACGGTATCCCCAGCCTGTCGTAAGAGGCGACTAAAAGGGGCTTCCGGAGTTGCGGGCGGTAAGAGTGGGAGCTCGAATCGTCCTGCCAAGAGACCCCTTGTAGGACTACGGCATGTGTAGCCACATGCTATCGTAAACACCAGGGAGGCGTACTGAGTACAATGCTCACTGGGAAGAGGGCATCGCGCTCGGAGGACACCGGCAGCGGTCCGTTGGAGATCCCGGTGTCCTCCACACAGAGCCGAGCATGGCCACCGGAGGGGGGGGGGGGGGTTAGTGAGGTAAAAATCCCACATAACTCGGCGTTGCTCCCACGGTGTCGGGTACCTTTCGAAGGTTTTCTGCCATTGCTGGGCACAGGTCTTCTCTCAGAATGAGAGAGTTTTAGGCAATAGCCCACCGCGCTGGCCAAGTGCGATTTGGTGGACTTCACACACCTCCGAGAACTTTTTTAAAGAACTCTCGGGTGCGCAGGTTTCCTTCACCGAAAAGCAGTGATAACTAATTTCTAATACGCACATAATTTAGATCGATTGAGAGGTCTGAACCTCAGACCTCTTAATCGAGAGCGCAAGTTTCAACCATTAGGCTATCAATGCTCTGATTAACACATAGGAAAATCAGTACCGTGGTAGACGTACTGTAAGCGGGCAAAACCGCGGGAATAACCTAGCATTTAAAGATTTTATTGAACACATAAACAATATCACAATATCGTAAACAATTACAATAGTTACAAAACTGTGTCGTAGATGTTTATGCCCCCTCAGGAACGTAAAAATATTCGTATGTTCTACTTTAATTAACAATATTGAGATACAGATCATCAGATAGATATATTATTCTGATTCTAATTTATAAATAATTACTACAACTACAATTACAAGATTTTGATTTGTGATTGTGTATATGCGTGCGTGCGTGCGTGTGTGTATGTGTGTGTGCGGGCGTGCGTGTGTGTTTGTGTGTTAATGCATACGTGTGCATGTGTGTGTATTACTCATCCAGAAAAGAGATTCTCAGTCTCTTCGTAAGAGCAACTTTGTAAGTATTTAGTAATTTTCTTTTTGCATTCCCAGTATGACAATAACCTAGCTGTATATAAAAGTGAAGTACCTGGATGACCGAGCTTTGCTCGGTGTTTTTGTTTACTAAGAGTACATCATGTTTTTTTGGAATTATATTTTTTTATAACTATGCAAATTTCTTACTGATGATCATATGAATAATATATATTGATCTTATGGAAATTATAATAATAAAAAATAATAATAACAATAAAATAATAATAATACAATAATAATAATAAAATATAGTAATTAAATAATACAGAACTCTCGTTTAAATGGATTAAAAAGCAGCAAATATCTCCAACTACAGAGTCGTCAGTATTCGCCATACAGGATCAATGTATAATGACACGCCAACATAGACGGGACATATTGAAAGAACCAATATGTCCCGTCTATGTTGCAATCTAAGAAATTAGCAGGAAATTATTATGTAAAGCGGCACAATAATCTTGTGCAGTACGTCTACTGGTGTTTAGCTAGAAAGCATAAAATAGATGTATCTAGCCTTTTGTCGAAGGAAATGATCACACAGCACCAAGTGAAAGAGAATGAGACTGCTAAAATTCTTTGCGAGATGCCAGTTCAAACCAATGTCACTATGACACACAATAGACCAGATTTAATATATATAGACTAAAACTAATAACCGAACCTACTTAATAGACGTATCTGTACCATCCGATTATAATATAGGACCTAAAGAAATCGAAAAATTTAGTAAATACCACGTTCTCAAAAATGAAATTAGCCGTTTATGGCAAACGCAAACGGATATCATCCCAATAATTATTGGTGCAACTGTACATACATACATACATTCATCAACCATAATCTGTAAAGTGCAAGGAGATACTGTCTTCCCCCTCGAAGGGATCTGCACCTTGTCGTCGCTCTGGATGCATCCGAGGGGGCTGTCGAGGTCGGTGTTTTCTGGCCTCTGCAGCCAGGAGGAGTCGCGAGAGGAGAGGTGTCTCGGTGTGTCGTTGCCGTACACCCTGTCTCCCGCGACCGAACGGGGGCGCACCGTCAAATGCGTTGGCGGTGGGGCCGCAGAGGAAGAGGAGATGTGGTGTGTCGTTGCTGTCCTCCCTGTCCTCTGCGGCCGTTTGGTGGTTTGCGGCGGAACCAAAGAACGGATCTACCGCTGGGTGTGGGAGGTCGCTCCCTGTAGGGATGCCTTGCGGGTGTCGGCTTGCCATGCCCACGGCCCCTGGGTGGCGGTCTCGGGGTTGGACCGTCGCCCTGCGGATGGGGGCTTTGGAGGTAAGGCGCGCCTTTGTGTTTTCTGGCGCACCTTGCTGTTGGAGGGGAGCTTTATGCTCCACGCCGGGAGGGGCTGCAGGAGCGGCCGAGCACCGGCGGGTTCGCGGATGACTGCGAAAGCTTACCCGTGTTCCCGCCGTACGGTGCAAGGAGAAAACACAGTCAGGGTTTAGCCGGTATGAGTCCGGAATAACCCAGCTGCCACCCCGGGTGGCTGGGTATCCATGAGGATCACCCACTTAAAAAAAACGGGAGATATTGTCTTTGTAAACAACACACAAAAAGATACCCAGAACACAGAGCAACTAACACATACAGGGCAAGAAACAAACATACAGAATAAATCAGAACAATTATTTACAAGCACAACAGATTCAATCATTCCACATCCAACAAATACAGGAGAATTTAATTGCAATGCACCGCCGGAGAAATGTAAGAAGAAGAGGTAGATTAAAGTTAACCTGTATATTATTATATATTACATCCTATAGTTTTATAGTTTATTTGCTCTGTATAATACTTAATTAGTAGCGGGGACATAGATACATTTTTTCTTATGGGTTACAGGACGGGGTATCTATAAATACCGGCAACAGCAAGGAAGGTGAAAATCACAATTTACTAATATAAAATAAAATATAATAATAAAACAAAAATACCAAAAAAACTAAAAAGAAAAAAAAAATGTAGAGCTAAAAAATGGAAAATAGAACTAAAAATAAAAAATAAAACTAACAAAATAAAACTCGAAAAAAAGAGAAAAAATAAAAAAAAAAACAATCGTACCGAGATTTGAACCCAGACTTCCTGCGGTCCGATTTCCCAACCGAGCTATTCTAACTTCGTAAATGGTCACAAAATTTCTCTTCGTATTCGGTCTCTTCGATCTTTATGCAATGAAAACACGGACAAAACAACATTTTCTGAAAATGAAACTTTGCTAGATCGATTGATCGCCCCCTAAACCCCCTAAATACGAAATTTCAAGAAAATCGTTGGAGCCGTTTCCGAGATCGTTGATATATATATATATATATATATATATACAAGAATTGCTCGTTTAAAGGTATTAGATAAACAGACTGTTAGATCCCGATCAAACAAAAGTGAACGAGGGAAAATATGCGAGAGAAATAAAAATGCCAACGAAATTTGAATGTATAAGTTATTTTTAACCGACTTCCCAAAGGAAAGAGGTTATCTATTCGTCACGTATATTTTTTTTTTTTTTTTTTTTTTTTTTTTTTTTTTTTTTTTTTTTTTATGTATGTTCGGGCGAAATGGCTAGAAATCGTCGACCTACCGACACGATTCATACGACATTGTATGCGACTAGTTTCACAGGCAGTCCCATATTGAGGAAAATGAAAACCTTCCGGCGGTTTTCCCGGAAAATTGGAAAATGTCGGTTTCTTAAAATCTTGAATAACTTGGGTGTTTATAAACCGATTTCCATTTTCTTTCTTTCATTTGATAGGAAATTTCGTCACGCAACTTTTTCTCTTGGACATGGGTATGCTGTGATGCTTAACTCTTTGAGTTATGGGGTGGAAACCACCACCACTCCTCAAGTTTTTTAGATAATTTGAGATAACTCGGCTTCTGCCGAATCGATTCTTATGAAACTTGGAATATGTATTATATATCTATGCTTATATAGGTTGACGAAAAATTTGACCTTCAACTCTTCGATCCTGATGATGCAGGGTTACAGCTATCCTAAACTATAACATTAGCTATTTGGTGCTTACATATATGTAACAAGACTACTAAGCAGAGACATGTGATGAAAATTTGACCTTCAACTCCTCAATTCTGATGATGCAGGGGTGCCTCAAGCCTAAGCCATAGGGGTTGACCATTTGGTGCTTATGGGTATGTAATAACAATACTAAGCAAAGACATATTATAAAAAAAATGACCTTCAACTCCTCAACCCTGATGATGCAGGGTGCTGTAAGCCCAAGCCGTAGGTGATGGCCATTTAGTGCTTACGGATATATAATAAGATAGCAAGGCAAAGATGTACGATGACAAATTTGACCTTCAACTCCTCAACCCTGATGATGCAGGGGTACTGCAGGCTTAAACCATAAACGTTAGACATTTGTTGCTCACGGATTTGTAATAACATTGCTAAGCAAAGGTATACGACGAAAAATTGGACCTTCAACTCCTCAATCCTGATGATGCAGGGGTATTGAATGCCTAAGCCATAAAACTTAGCTATTTCAATCTTACGCATTCAAAATGATATTTAAAAAAATGTAAGGTAAAACATTAGAAAAATGGTTGTATACGGTGGAAAATTGGACCTTCAACTCCTCAATCCTGATGATGCTGGGGTGCTTGAAGCTTAAACTATAGGCGTTAGCTACATGATCGCTACGTATATCTGATAAGATTACTAAGCAAAGATATAAGATGAAAAATTTGACCTTCAACTCCTCAACTCTGATGATGCAGGGGTACTTCAGGCTTAAACCATAGGCGTTGGCCATTTGATACTTATGGATATGTAATATATTTACAAAGCAAAGACGTATGATAAGAAAATTGACCTTCAACTCCTCAACCCTGATGATGCAGGGTACTGCAAGTTTAAACCATAAGCATCGGCCATATGGTGCTTACGTATATGTAATGAGATCACTAAGCAAAGATATGACATGATAAATTTGACCTTCAACTCCTCAACCCTGATAATGATGGGGTTTCAAGGGTCCTTCAAGTTTAAACCTTAGGCATCGGCCATATTGTGCTTACGTATACATAATGTTGTTGTTCACAATACCAACTATGATCAAAAATTCCACTTTGAATACAATTACCTGAAAGATGCAAGAGTACTACCAACCTTTTTAAATTGGATGGGTTATTTTTATCAGTATCAGTTGAATTATACTCTTAGTTATAAGGTTTATATTACTTTTTCTACTTTAAATATTGATAATTATAGGTCTATTCTTTAAATAAATGTTTACTCAGAAAAAGTTGTTTTATTCGGTTAGGTTAGGTTCGAACAGATTTTTCCAATTCAGAATCTAAGGGAGGGGGCGCGGTAGCGCCCCCGACCGGTTGTGTCAAAGAAGTCTATTTTTATATGATGACGTCAGCACATAATTTTATTCATCCGAAAATCGGACGAATAATTAATTTTATTCATCCGGTTAGCGGACGACTAGCAACAGCCATAACTGATTTTATCGTGACTGAAAAGCGTGAAAAAAAAAATTTTAAACAAAAAATACAACCGACTTCCATGCCACATAAAAGTAAAAAATAATTTAAATACATGTTGGTTTAGAGCAAACACAGTTCTTAGTACATAGTCCCGAAGTCGGCGCTCATATAAGATACATGTAGTTTCGTCATGATCCAGCAAAATATGGTAAGCGCCGACTTCGGGACTATGTACTAAGAACTGTGTTTGCTCTAAACCAACATGTATTTAAATTATTTTTTACTTTTATGTGGCATGGAAGTCGGTTGTATTTTTTGTTTAAAATTTTTTTTTAAACCTCAATTTATAGGAAATTTGTTCGTGCCTTGAAAACAAATTCTAAGAAATATGCTGAGTTGACTTTTACATAATTTTCGCAACTAAGGATTTGGAAAAAGTTACAAATGATGTGCATAGATTTCATTAAAGTTGAGTGAAGTATATAATGATAAGTGACCATTGCCACAAATACATATTAGTAATGTAATGAATGTCATTATTTGAACATTCGTGAACGCGAATGCGAATATTATTAATATTATTAATATGCATAGCTTTTAACGCGGGCTTTGAGCGCGGCGAACGAATCAAGAAATTCCGTAACGAAAAAAACCTAACAGAGCGTTCGCTTAACGTATATGGTACGACAGTACGAGGCTCGCATGGATTGAGACGAGCTGCTCGGAAATCGGACGAATATGTAAGCAGCTGCTTGTGAGAAAGTATATAGGTAGTATGAAAGAAAAAAACTTGAATTAATTAAAAAATACCGCATAAATCCTCGAGACTAGTTCAGAAAAACAAAATGTTTGTCTGTGTGTTAGAAATTGCATTAACTCAAAACCACTGCATTTAATTTAACTAATTGAAATTTAATTTATCGTTCACGTGTTGAAGTAACATTTAGTGTTATGTTTAGTGTATTTTATTTAAATCCATATTGTCTATAAAAAGTACTTAGAATTATAAATGTTTTTAAAAGCAGGCAGGACATGGACGCAGCTTCTAACAATAATTGTATTAACAATACTCAGAATCGATATTCGTTTCTATAAATACACAGTTATTTACTTACTCATTTCCAATAAAAATACGACAGTTGATCAAAGTATTTTTCATCTCTGCTACATTATATTGAACACGAAAACATGCTCTTATAAAAGGTATTGGTTTTATTCCTTTTCTGTACCAAGATAAACCTAGAACATTTTCAATTAAATGGACGCGATGTGAGGTTACCTCCAGAGGATACTTGTGAAATCAATGCTTTCTTTCAGTGTGTAACTGTTTAGTGTTATATAAACGAATCGAACTTGTATACGCACGAAATGCTCACAGACGGAACGTGAAAAAGGCTCTTTTTAGTAAGAAAATAACGAACTAATTTTAGGTGGTATAGTGCCTTACTATACCACCTACACCTACACATACTACATTATCTCAAAACAATCGTTGCTTACGTTTTTGGCCTTATATGGTGTACATTGCAGTTTATATTTTAATTTTTTAGAAACAAATTACTTAGAAATTGGTATGGTTGTATTCCCACATCTGATTCAAGGTAGAACGAGTAGACCGGGAGGATACTACCGTTACCTATTTTGTTTCTAGTGTGAGTACTTGCATTTTTGGTCGAAAGGTGCAATTGACGGCACACTTTTTATGAGGCGACCATTTTAGCTCTTGGGAGTAGCAACATTTGTGATTCACTTTAAAAAAATTCTTATTCTATATGACGTTGTTTAAGTATTACCATCTGCGGCAGTGTACCGTCAGGTAGACTGCAAGCATATTTTCTACTAAAACCATATATAGAAACGCGTTGGGGGTAACCTTTAAATATAGTAAGGGATATGATATTTTTTACCAGCTCGAAGTAACAAACGAGCATGCAGATACTGATGATAAGGGGTATCGTGGTCTTCTCAAGCTTTGATTCGAATTTACAGAGTAAACTTGCTTTTCAACCACTAAGCTATCCGACCTTAATACGGTGTACTACAAAGTAATAATAACGCAAAGTACATAAAGTATGTAAGTCTGTAAACACCTAACACGTGCCCTCTCTTTGTTTTCCATTAGCGACTGTAGACATACTTATATCTACGTAATACGAACGGTAACTACTTAAACGATGGGTCTAGAAATATGAAATTTATATATTAACCAAGGTATACACTATTTTAAATGCTTCTCCTTATTTCAATTTAGAATGTTCTGTCCTAGAGGAACCACCCGGATACTATTTCTAACAAAAAACATCGGTCAAGTAAGAGACTTACATACGAAGGTGTACGTACATTATCATCTATGAAAAACGGCAATTTCAATTAGTCTAGCTATAACTGTTCATGAGATACACAGCCTGGTGACAGACTGGTCTTAGTAATAGGGTCCCGTTTTACACTTTGGGTACGGAAACCCCTACAACAGCAGTGTTAAGCGCTGCTATGTCGCTGTGAATGTAGTCGCTTCTTCTTGTGAACGCATTACTGTCCCTCTGCTGGGTATCCTATCAGAATGAAAGGGTTTCAAGCTGTGGCGTTTGCGTGTCTTGGAGGAGCCCTGTATCGAAATAAATTAGGGGCTCTAAATAAAGGGTAAAGATAAGTCACAAAAAATTACTGAAGTTGGAACTGCTGCCAGTTTTCGATGAAAACAGGTCGCCAACTCCCCTACACCTGTCTCTGCAAATTGACGACAAAAAGGTGGTCTTTGCTCCGAAACTAGTTAATACTGGCTAATAGATTCATCTCCCTGAAAATAAACCTCACGGCGCCCATGTTGGCGTCAAATTAAAAAGTGAAACTGAATATTTGCATTCTCGAATGTCAGTAGAGTATATTCGCATTCGCGAATATTCAAATAGTACATTTACGGTTGATACGGTGGTACTTACGTGGTACCCACCCATTATTGTCCCACTGCTGGGCACGGGTCTTCTCTCAGAATCAGAGAGTTTTATGGCCATAGCCCACCGCGCTGGCCAATTGCGGATTGATGGACTTCATACACCGTACGCACATGATTAAGAAAAAAATCAGAGGCGTGTGCCTGGATTTGAACCTCGGACCTCCCGATCGAGAGGGCAAGTTTCAAACATTAGGCTATCACTCTCAAGTGTGTAGGTTTCTTCGCATTTTCCTTCACCGTATATAAGTGATAATTAATGTCTAGTACGCACCACCTTATTTTGATAATTCAGCGCTGCGTGCCTTGGATTTCAGTCGTGGCTCATCGAATATCTCGTTTGTTGCAAGTTTGTTACTTACATCTTAGAAAAATATTTTTAACCTTGTTTTAACAGACAGCTTCCATTGGAAATAATGTAATTGTACGTAAATAATAAACTCAATTAAACCACATAAATTCTTGTATAAATTTAAAACTTTTGTGAATGAAAATATTTACACGTCCAGTTGGATTTGTTTTTAAAGCTATATTAAAATTAATTATTATTATTATTTAATCTAATATTATAATGTGTATTTCATCAATTTAAAACATAAAGAAACTTTGTACGCGATTTAGTGGTAGACTAAGCGAACTGAATGTTTGTAAGGGTCAAGTAGACTACATAATGAAGTAATAATATTGATACTAATTATAGAAAGTACTCTTCATTATGAGTATTTTGTTTGACTTCAGAACAATGGAATAGGTACCGTCGATCCATTGTCGTGTATTCAGAAAAACTTCTATTTGAGATCGAATTGTGATGTTTCTTTGAGGGATAAGTTAAAACGTTTCAAGACAACCCGCGTGGCGCAGCGGTTACCGTACCGGTCTGACACGCAGTGGGTCCCGGGTTCGATTCCCGGCCAGACAAGTGTCTGAATGATGAGTTTAGATTCTTATTTTGGGTCTGGGTGTTTGTGTATTCGTCTTTGTGTGTGTTCATGGCACCCACGACACAGGAGAAAATCGTACTGTGGGGCTATGAGTGTAGAAAGCGTTTTTTTTTTCATGCAAGTATATCATACCTCTCTGTAATATCCTTCAATCCAGTGGCTTCTTCTTACTTAAACCAGAACATATTAGCTATTGCTATTGTTATTATAAAAGAAATAAATAGCAATCGCAACGCGGCTTCTAGTTGTTCCACCTTTTTTCTATACGTCGTCAGCACATTACCTACTGTATAAGTCATAATACATCGCATTGGTAGAATTGCACACCTCTGAGAACTTCATTGTGAAATCTAAACTTCTAAAGTTACTTATTAAAAAAAAGAAGGTTTAGACTTTTACAATTTTGACGATGTTTTTCTATACCTCTATAGCAAGGAAGTGCTAATTACAGTCTGAGAGCTTCGATATCTCCTAAATTCAGAAGCCGATTTTAACCGATTGTACGCTCGTTTTTGCCACGGTCGTGCAAGTTGTGGAATGAGCTTCCTCCTGAAGTATTCCCGGAGCGCTATGACATGAGGTTCTTCAAGAAAGGTGCGAAAAGAGCTCTCCTTCAAAGCGATGCATTGGCGACTCCTCTCATGCTGCGAATGTCCATAGGCGACGGTGATTACTATCCATCAGGTAGCCCGTCTGCCTTATCTTTAGGTTAAAGTATAAAAAAAAACCAACCACTTCGTTTTTATATAAATTTAGATGAAATATTTCTTCTTACGACGCCACAGTTCATTGTCTTTAAGAGTACATGTTAGTATTGACATTGGCTTCGTCGATCGTGTATTTCGATTAGCTTTAGAACAATTTTCGACCCGCCGTTATATTCCTATAATATTGCCCTCATTTTGTTGTCCCTTGTAGACACTTAGGAATATTGCTGTAGAGCATGTCGTGAAGAATCCAATAAGGTAAATGTGTTTATTGTACGTTGTAGTTTAGGCGTAACACTTAATACTAACACTAAGTGTTACCAACTGTAGAAAATCTGCAGTTTTCTTCACATAAGATTATGATTACGACTTTGCGTTTGACGTAGTAATGATTCTTACTTAAGAATAATAACGTAAATCTACAACTAATTTTTACTATCGGTTTTATGTTTTGGCTAGGTTCTATTGTATTAATATATTTTAGTAACTATGTGTTGTAGTATAATGGTATTTACTGGAACTAATGAAAGAGTCATGTTATAAGTTAAAAATGGACGGGAAACATACGGCCGCGTGGTGTCGGTTTTGAATAATACTCTCTCACTGTGGATTAAACTACCACTCAACTAAGGAGTAAAATCCAGGAGATAGCCAGATACGTATTTCTATGTAACATCAACATACAATACGATTATCAACACGTATGCCAAGTGTGATGACTATTAATAATAACCACATTAGGGGAGACTTATGTCTAGCACTGGACTTTAAAAGGCGTGTGGATGTTAGGAGGTAGGATTCGACCTTTAAAAAGTTCTACCGTTTTTTTAAATCAATCTTCTTCTTCGTCGTTGTGTTCTTGGCAGAGCGGTCGTGGTCATCAATTAGTCCTTCTTTGGTTGGCTGATGTAGGGTGCCTTACAATTCTCGCCATTTTTCGCCATTAGCAGACATCCTGAGTGTACCTCATTCAATGGGCCGCCCACAGCAGATTTGATTTGGTCGGTCCATGGCGTTGGTGACCTGCTACGTTCTCTAGTTCCCTCTATGTTTTCTTGTACGACCAAACGTTCGATAGCAGCATCGTTTCGTCGGACGTCTTGACCGAAGAACTTAAGGATTCGACGTTGCACTAAATTCGATAAACGTAGCTTATCTTGCGATCTTGGAGTATTGAGTCGCTAACTGTGAAACTCTGTCCACGAGACTCCAAGCATTCTTCTCCAGCACCACATTTTTAAAGCATCTATTTTCTAATGTTCGACTTGCCGTAGGGTCCATGTCTCCGCAACATATAAAAATATGGGAAATACAAGTGGTCGAACGAGCCGTGTCTTAGTGATAATATTTCTTTTCGTTGTTTAAGTATGACTCCTATATTTGTTAAAATATGGCTATTTACTTCGTCAAATATGAGCAGGTCCGAGGTCCGCGGGAGGTCCGAGGTTCAAACCCAGGCACGCACCACTGATTTATGTGCGTATTAGAAATTAATTATCACTGCTTTTCGGTGAAGGAAAACATCGTGAGGAAACCTACACACCCGAGAGTTCTTTAAAAAAAAAAAAAAAGTTCTCAGAGGTGTGTGAAGTCCACCAATTCGCACTTGGCCAGCGCGGTGGACTATGGCCTAAACTCTCTCATTCTGAGAGAAGACCCGTGCCCAGCAGTGGGACAATAATGGGTTGACGACAGTTCGTAAGATAATATAAAATTACAAAAAATCCCGAGTCAAGTGAAATAAATTTAAATAGCACTCTACCATTATGTAGATTAAGAAAGGCTTAACTTTTTGCTAAAACGTCCAAAGTGTCGGAAGAAATTTGTGTCTTTAGCGGGTAAGAAACCAGCGAACGTCCAGTTCTTAAAACTATTTCGTATTTTCTTGTAGATATAACCTTAATTGCAATGTAAATATACAACGGTATAGCTTCTAAGTACAGGAGATTTACCTTTTCAGTCAAAAATAAAATAAGTGACCGTCTTATAATATATGTACGATTGATATACAAAACGGAAACTAGAATGCATGCATGTCATAAAATCAGGTTAGCTGATGTTATGTGAAAACCTGCAATAAGCACAATTAGCATAATACATTGTAATGTACTACGCACGTTTATGTTTTTATTTCCGGCCATATCTTGCAATATACTATAGTGTTGGGCAAAAATATAAACAATAATTGTTTTGAGAAAACGTTATAAACTTGTAATTTTTTATTGTTCACGAGGGGGAAACCTTCAAAAGGTACCCGACGCCGTGGGAGCGACACAGGGTTATGTGGGATTTTTACCGCACTAAAACCCCCCGGTGGCCGTCCCCGGCGCTGCCTCATCGGGCTCCTCCCATCTGGGAGCATCCTCGCTCCGTCTAGTCTTTATGACGATATACGACCACACATACTGTCGTCTTTCCTGGGATCGCCTGGCTAGACGGTTCAAGCTCTTACTCTAGCTGCCCGCAACCCCGGAAGCCTCTTTTAGTCGCCTCTTACGACAGGCAGGGGATACCGTAGCCCTATTTTGATCCCAGAACTACAGGGACATACTAGCAATCCTTAGCATTTCTGTATTAAGGTAATAATAGGTGTACTGTGGCACTTTGTATTAAATGTATCCGAATTTGAACGAAGTCAATGTAACACTAAATACTTGAAATTATTTAAAACACATACGAGTTGTAAGTACATACTGCATTTTTTGTAATTTTATTAAGTGAATTACAGGGCTGAATGAGAGTTATTACCAAATATATAGAGAAAAAGGCTGACTCTCTCAGTATATATTTTTTCCTTATATACAACTCATATTTATGCAACCCTACAAACTACATTAAAAGGAAAATACTTACAAATGAGGAAGAAAAATCACAAAATCAGACCCACTTCAAAGTTTTTAGAAAATGATTATTCACAAAATTTTCGATAGAATTCTCTGCTATGCCTCGGAAATTATTAGTACTTGTTACTATGAACGTGTTTGCCGCATGAAAGCCTCTTCACAGATAAAATGAGATAAAATAATCGTTTATTAATGTTCCTAATGCGAGCCTGATAACGGCCGGGCCATCACGATCGATTGATCAAGTTCAAGTTGAGTACACATTTTCACAAATAAAATTAAGCGAGAAATTAATTACGATCAAAGCTCCCTTTTCCTTCTAATATGTGTATTTTCTGTATTTAAGCGGGATATTCTATGTAACATAGCCACGACTGAAAAATATAGTCCGAAGAGAAAGCGAGAGAGTAGTTTGGGCAATCGTCCATTTTTTGGATGGGGATAGTATTTAAATATATTAGCCACCAGTGACTTTTTTTTTTTTTGTTTTCGAGGGGGAAACCTTCCAAAGGTACCCGACGCCGTGGGAGCGACGCAGGGTTATGTGGGATTTTTACCGCACTAAAACCCCCCCGGTGGCCGTCCTCGGCGCTGAAAAGGAGGACTCCGGGATCTCGAAACGACTTCAACCGGAATCCTCCGAGCGCGCTGCCCCATCGGGCTCCTCCCAGATGGGCGGCTGGGCCCACCGCTCCGTCTAGTCTTTACGACGGTATGCGACCACACATACCGCCGTCCTTCCCGGGATTGCCTGACCGAACGGTTCGAGCTCCCACTCTAGCCGTCTACAACCCCGGAACCCCCTTTTAGTCGCCTCTTACGACAGGCAGGGGATATCGTAGCTCTATTCTGACCCCGAGGCTACAGGGACACCAGTGACTTTAGTATGAGCTTATTCACTTTATCAAAATAATCATTATTCCGCTGTCGTCGTCAACCTATTATTGTCCCACGGCTGGGCACGAGTTGGTCGGCTTCATACACTCTTGAGATTTTTTTAAAAAACTCTCAGGTGTGTACTCTCAGGTGTGTGTTTCCTCACAGCACACGGTGTGTTTTCCTTCACAGTAGAGTAACAAAGTTGTGTCATTATTTTGTATTACATTATTTTTTTGCGCAGAAGTGGGACAAAGATGGGTTGACCCCAACGGATTGCTGCGCACGGATCTTTTAAGAGAAGAGAGTTTTAGACCATAGTCCACCACCATAGTGTGTAGGTTTTCTCACGATGTTTTCTTTCACCGTCAGTCTGTGATTAATAATTTTTAATCCACAAATAATTTTAAGAGATCAGTTATGCATGCCTAGGATTTGTATCCGCGACTCGGACGGAGAGATCGAGTTTTAATCATTAGGTTGAAATGAAATGAAATGTCTTTATTTTGTATAGGCCAACCTTACAAATTGTCAGTTACATTTTTTTTTCTTACACTACCATCGAATCGGAAAACGA
Organism: Spicauda simplicius; assembly: GCA_949699795.1. NCBI lineage: Eukaryota > Metazoa > Arthropoda > Insecta > Lepidoptera > Hesperiidae > Spicauda > Spicauda simplicius. Next base: position 4,599,405 of record OX453060.1, read on the forward strand.
CCTCAACTGAGAACATCCGGCAAGAAACTCAGCGGGTTTGTCTTTTTTCTTATTTATATCCATTTTTTTTTATATAATTACAATCATTTTTTTTACATGGTAATGAAGGTTATTAGTGCTATCACTGCTCTTATTGCTAATGCTAGATGTAAGCTAATTGACATTGCAAAAAATATATTTAATTTTGTTTCCGTATTAGGTATATATTTCATTTCAATAGTCATTTTATCAACTTGACCCATGTTGAGGAAAAGTAAAACAAACCGATCGAGTATTCATACTTCCCTGTGACATCGGTTTGGACGAGAAAAGTAGCTGTAGTTATAGATAAAATGTTTCAGTCAATTTGTAGCGGCCGCTCCGGTCACACGTCACGTGAGACGACGTCGCGAGTCACTGAAAAGTTTGTGTCAAGTTTAATTCTATAATGTTTATATTGTGCTTGCGTTCGGAATAATTGTTTCGGTGTACAAAGTTTTGACTTCGAAAAGTTTTAATAGATTTTCCGAGTGAAATGTGAGTTATTTAGGAGGTATGTAATATTAATTTGTTGTCTGTTTTGTTGTTTAATTATAAAATATCTTTGGTTAGTAATATAGTTATGACAAGTTATTTTTAGCTTACAATAAATTAATAATAGTATTTCTTGTTTATAACGTTGGTCAAGTCATGGTTTATTTTAGAATAATTTCGCAATATGTTATGTTAGCATTGTCATAGTATCGGTTAACATTATTATGTTATTTTTGTTATAAATATATTTTATGATCTGCTACGATTATGTTCATTACCTGCTATGTAGATAGAGTTGATAATCCCGTGGACTATTGTTATCGATTTTATAACAAGTAATATTGTTAAATTATTAAAAAACCCGACTGCTAAAGTGAATCAATCGCTTTATTGATTTTTTTAATAATGTTTTTAATTTAACGCCTTTTTTAGATTTCACGTTAGAACGGAATAAATAGTCTTTTAAAGCATACATATTTGTAATGGTCTACATTTTTTTTTTTTTTTTTTTTTTATATTAAGACCTAACGATAAGGCTGACGGGCCACCTGATGGAAAGCAGTCACCGTCGCCTATGGACATTTGCAACACCAGAGGAGTCGCCAATGCATCGCCGGCTTTGGAGGAGAGCTCTTTTTACACCTTTCTTGAAGAACCCCATGTCGTAGCGCCCCGGGAATACCTCAGGAGGAAGTTCATTCCACATCTTGCACGTCCGCGGCAGGAACGAGCGCGCAAACCGAACCGTGGATGACCGCCACGAGTCCAGTTGATGCGGATGGAACCTCATCCGTCGGCGAGTGGTGCGATAAAGGAAGGGTGATGTGGGCACCAGATCAAACAGTTCCTCGGAACACTCACCATTATAAAGCCGGTAGAACACGCAAAGGGAACCTATGTCCCTCCGCAAGCTTAAGGGTTCTAACCGATCGGTGATCCTTGGGTCGTTGACGATTCGGACCGCTCGCTTCTGTACGGAGTCAAGTGGGTTAAGTTGGTACTGTGGCGCTCCAGCCCAGAGATGCGAGCAGTACTCCATGTGGGGCCTTACTTGTGCCTTATAAAGCAGAAGAAGATGCCCCCCAGTGAAGTACTGCTTGGCTCTGTTAAGAACGCCCAGTTTTTTAGATGCCAACTTAGCTTTACCTTCCAAATGACTCCGGTACTGCACATCACACGATATGTCAACTCCCAGGATCCCCAAGCTTTTATTAATGGTGAGCGGAATTTCCTGAAACTTTGGCGCTACAACAAATGGGGTTTTTTTAGCGGTAAACGCGCAGACTTGTGTCTTCGTGGGGTTGAACTCAACAAGATTAAGTCGACCCCATGTCGAGACTCGCTCCAGAGAGTTCTCGATTTCAGACACAAGTCGGATTCTACTTTCTTCCACGAGTGTCCGAGAGGCGTTCGCACGGCCTGTGTATGCAACATCCCCCGTGCTGTCATCCGCATAGCAATGCATGTTGCTGATTTCTTGCAACATGTCATTGATATGCAGAATAAACAGTCTACATCTGTCTACAACCCATTATTGTCCCACTGCTGGGCACGGGTCTTCTCTCAGAATGAGAGAGTTTAGGCCATAGTCCACCTCAAATTGGTGGACTTCACACAGATCCGAGAACTTTTTTTTTAAAAGCACTTGGGTGTATAGGTTTCCTCACGATGTTTTCCTTCACTGAAAAGCAGTGATAATTAATTTCTAATACGCAGTAAATCAGTGGTGCGAGCCTGGGTTTGAACCTCGGACCTCCCAATCGAGAAGGCAAGTTTCAACCATTAGGCTGTCACTGCTCTATGGCTCTATGGTCTACATACTAGCTTAGATTTAGTACCTATATTGTTATGATTATTAAAAAAAAACATCCCGCCTCCTTTTCTCTGACCGCAGGCGCCATATTAACTCACAACTAAGTCGTTTGAAATTAAATGTCGTATTTTATGATCCGTCAAGCTGTTTGGGTGCTAGCGCTCACCAAATAAATGGTCATAAATACAAACAAACATACATACATACGCTCAAAAAACGATATCCTCTTTCTGATGCAGTAGGTTTGAAAAGTAACTACTTTACGCTGTCATAAGAAATCAAAAATAGCTTTAGTTCTTAACTAAGTACATACTTGTAGTCAGGTAGTTCCTGGGTTAGTTTGACTGTAAAGTTGCAAAATTTCTTCAATGTCGTGTTCTTAAAGAAATCATTATAAAGTTTACTAAAATATTGCTACTCATTGGTTTAAAAACTATGAAAAACTGAAACAGTATGACGCAAGATTACTTGTCCCTTAGGTTTTCGGGTCATAACCTATCCTGCTGATGATGTTTGGGATAGAATACTTCACAAACTTTGAAGTATTTGTACAAAACTTTTAAATTTTGCCAGTTGGTAGAACCAGTGTAGCTCGACCGGGGAAGTACCACCGCCACACCTATTTCTAACGCGTCTGGAATTGACTTTAGATAGAACCCATGTTCCATTTGAAGTTGCTTACAGGTGTCCATGGGCGGCAGGGACCACTTACCATCAGGTGGACTGCATGCTCGTTTGCTACTTCAATCAGATAAAAAAAAGCAACTTGGCTTTCCTTAACTGTCATAACAAATGATAAATTTAATCATACTAATATTATAAAAGCAAAAGTTTGTGGCAGCTGGAGCGATTTTCATAAAATTTTGTACTATCACAATAAACTGGATCACAATAAACTAACACTCTGGATTAACATATAGGATACTTTTTATTGTGATACTTCGATTTTTTAGCGAGTGAAGCTGCGGGGTTTAGCTAGTTACTAATATGCTTCACAATTCTGAGATGATTTAAAATTGACCACAATGTGACAGGGTCTATTGCGAACCACTGAACTATACAACATTTCTTAACATCATTTGAAATGAAATGAAATGAAATGAAATGAAATGAAATGTCTTTATTTTGTATAGGCCTGCGGGGGCACTTACAAATTGTCAGTTACATTTTTTTTTCTTACACTACCACCGGATCGGAATACGACCTCAACTGAGAAGATCCGGCAAGAAACTCAGCGGGTTTGTCTTTTTTTCTTATTTATATTCATTTTTTTAATATTATTACAATCATGTTTTTTTACATGGTAATGAAAGTTAGCTCCAGTATCTTGCCTTGCAGTTCAGTAAAAGAGAGCCCTGTTTTATTTATTATTTGAATTCATGTTTATGCGTTCTTAATATTGCTCTGCAAAGGTTTTTAAAGTTTATTAGACTAGATTAGAATATCATTTTTGTCTATCCGATTGAAGCAGCAAGCGAGCATGCAGTGCGGCTGACGGTAACGATCACTGCTTGGCATGGACAACTTTCATGGATATCAGCAACTTCATATTATGTCTATCAATTCGCACTTGGCCAGCGCGGTGGACTATGGCCTAAAACTCCCTCATTCCGAGAGAAGATCCGTGGGAGAATAATGGGTTGTAACCCAGCAACTTCATATAGAACAGGAGTTGTCTCTGTCCCTGAGGACTAAGAATTCGTTTCATATGAGAACAAGTACAATGATGGTAATCAATAATGGATTGATGATGGATCCGAATAAAAGAGCAGTGATAGCCTAATGGTTGAAACTTGCCCTCTCGATCGGGAGGTCTGAGGTTCAAACCCAGGCACGCACCACTGATTTTTCTAAAAATTATGTGCTTATTAGAAATTAATTATCACTGCTTTCCGGTGAAGGAACACATCCTGACGAAACCTACACACAAAAGAGTTCTTTAAAAAAATCTACAAGGTGTGTTAAGTCCACCAATTCGCACTTGGCCAGTGCTGTGGTCTATGGCCTATAACTCTCACATTCTGAGAGAAGACCCGTGCACAGCAGTGGGACAATAATGGGTTGACGATGAATGATCCGTGGAAGTGCCGCTTAGAAGATGGAGTGTGTGGGTACAATGAACCTAACGGCTAATAGAAAGATACTCGGAACATAAACAGGATAACGGATTGTATCTTCCAATATTCCTCAGAGCAAGAGGCATATCGATTACAAAAATATTTTCGACGTCACTGGCTTAATAAGGTAACACTATATCCCCTATTTGTTATCGTCAAAATCATTCAACGTTCGAAGAGAATTGACCATTATAACATAATAGTTGCTATTATTATCTTATTAATGTATGTATACTCGACTGGACAAAATATTTCGTATGTTTTATAATTTATTTGTATAAAATAGTCGTCGTCGTCGTCAACCCATTATTGTCCCACTGCTGGGCACGGGTCTTCTCTCAGAATAAGAGAGTTTAGGCCATAGTCCACCGCGCTGGCCAAGTGCGAATTGGTGGACTTCACACACCTCCGAGAACTTTTTTTTTTTTTAAGATCTCTCGGGTGTGTAGGTTTCCTCACGATGTTTTCCTTCACCGAAAAGCAGGGATAATTAATTTTTAATACGCACATGAATCAGTGGTGCGTGCCTGGGTTTGAACCTCGGACCTCCCGATTGAGAGGGCAAGTTTCAACCCTTAGGCTATTACTGCTCTTATGGATAAAATAGTGCATTGTTAATAGCTCTGGTGTTGCTTATGCTTTACTTTCCATCAGAAAGACCGTCTGCATAATCGTTAGCTTGAAAATATACAAAAAGGAAAGGAATTGCATACTATCCACGTGATGATAAGTGGCCACTGCCGCCATCGGATATCTGTAAGCAACTTCATACAGAACTGGGAATCCATCTAAAGTCAATCACAAATGTGTTGCTAATGTTCAGGACTAAGGTAATTAACGTGAGCTGGCAACCCTTTTCACTGAAACGCAAGAACTTTTTCCTACTAGACGTGGGTGTGGTGAAGGTACTTCACTGGTTTTTAAAGGTTGTAATATGTTTTAAATCTTGAAGGTGGTAGAACCAGTGTAGTTTGACCGGGGAAGTACCACCGCAACACCTATTTCTAGCGTAAAGCATTTCTTGCGTTTCGATGAAGGGTGCGGTTGTCGGCACACTTTTATGAGACGACCATCGTAGTTCTCTGGAGTAGCAACGCATCTGTGATTGACTTCAGATAGAACCGGGGCGTTATGACATGGGGCTCTTCAAAAAAGGTGCGAAAAGAGCTCTCCTTCAAAGCCGGCGATGCATTGGCAACTCCTCTGGTGTCGCAAATGTCCATAGGCGACGGTGACTACTTTTCATCAGGTAGCCCGTCTGCCTCATCGTTAGTTTTAAATATAAAAAAGAACCCGTGTTCTGTATGTAGTTGATTACAGATGTCCATAAGCGTCAGTGACTACTTATCATCAGGTGGACTGCATGTTCGTTTGCTACTTTAGTCAGATAAAAAATATATATAACATTAAATGTATGTATGTCTGTTGATTGATACCTGATCTCCATTTCAGTTAGATTACTTCACATATTCAAATATTCTTACGCGTCAGGCATTCACTGGAGTTCTAACGAAGATTAATGGGTCTTTAGAAATGTTTTTATGAGCTATATTTGTTTTGAAACATGCGAATACTTACGTTGTCCGAAAACAAATAATATTCACTTGATGTACCTTTCAATAAGCGTAACTTATATTACATAACTTTTGTTTTTCATGAGGTTCGTTGTAAGTAATTCTAAGTATTCTTCTTACTTTGTCCAGTTATGTCTTGACTATACTATGATCTAATAATGTAGCAGCTTTTTTTCGGGTTTTCGTACACAAATGCTAAAACAAAACCCTATGACTAAGACTATACTGTCCGTCTGTATGTTTGTCACCGTACCTTATCGCTGTATAGCTGTACCGTTATAGCTAGGAAGTTGAAATTTTCACATACAATGCATTGTTGTTGCTACTAAAATAACAAATAATAAAGCCGACAACCACACTCTTTCGAAATACTACCCTCCTGAAACCCTACTCGTTCTGATATTATTCTGGTCCTTAAAACTGATTTCTTGTATTTTTGTTGGTGGAACAAAAAAAAAATAGGTTAATTATAATATTACTTTTAATAATAAAATATATTTTAATGTTCTAAGAGACGGCATTTAGATAAACTTTGACAGAAAAAACTTATTTACATAAAGAAAATATTCAAATATTTTTTCAACCTATAGGTACACCTACTTCTTTTAAAAGCTTGACGATTATATTTTTTAAACTTACATTTTTATTTCGTTAATGGTAAAAAGTATAGTGCTTTCATATATTATACAAATGTCGTTGATCTCTACAATACTTGTTAAGTACCAAAATTTATTTCTAACCGCGAACACTATCATTGCGTATAACTATAAATTGTAAATGACCTTTGGGATCTATTCGGAGAGTTGTCTTAATGCTAACAATATTCAACTATATTTATTTTTAGAAATTATTAACACAATTTCTATTTATTTGTACAACTAACAATTTTCTCGGTTCGTTCCCTTGAGAACACCGAATTCTCCGGTTTGATATATTTCTGTACTTAGTACTGATATTAAGAGTTTATTACGTTTTGTCAAAAAAGCCTCTGTTAATATATTTGCCCACTCATTGCAATGTACGTTACACATTTGCGGTTTCAGGGTTCCGTACTCAAAGGGTAAAAACAGAACCCTATTTCAAAGACTTCGCTGTCCGTCCTGTCAGTGACCAGGCTATAATCTTATAAACTATGATAGCTAGAGAGTTGAAATTTTCACTTATAACGTATTTACCGCAATAACGAAAAATACTGAAATCAATATAAAATAAATGTTTAAGGGGGGCTCACATACAAAAAAAAATGCCGTGATTTTCTACCATTTTTATAGACAGTACAGAACCCTACGTTGGCGAATCCGACTCGCACTTAGCCGATTATTTTTAGCTAAGCATTGCAATGTACTTTGCAATATAAGTTGAAATAGTACACAATAGCTGTAATATGGAAACATTATAAACTAAAATAAATAAACATACTGAACGCACAAAACACTTGTTTATGTAAAAATAGATATTATAACTCATACTAAGGGCACAAAATACTTGTTTATGTGAAAATAGGGGAATCAAACGCAGTCAGTTCAATGTAGCGGAAGGAAATGTGTTGTTACTCGCCTGTATCTATGATATGAGTTCTGCTGCGATGTTTACTTTTCAGTTTTCGTTTTATGTCCATACTCTTCGATATATCCTTCTATTTTTTTATCTGACTGAAGTAGCAAACGAGCATGCAGTCCACCTGATGGTAAGTGGTTACTGCTGCTCATGAACATCTGTAATCAACTTCATACAGAACATGGGTTCTATCTGAAGTCGATCACAGACAAAGTGTGCCGGTAACCACACCTTTCCGTCGAAATGCAAGAAATGCTTCACACTAGAAATAAGTGTGGCAGTGGTACTTTTCCGGTCGAACTACAATGGTTCTACCACCTTCATATATATCCTCTAATCTTCCATATATCCTCTAATATACTGATCATGATCATTTCATTTCATTTCATGAAACACCCTGTCACGTTTCTATCTTGCATTAGTACTATAGTAGCGATCTAGCTTAGTTGTATGAAATGCATCTACTTATGATACTTTTACTAATTCATACATACTGATACTAATTCAGCAGATAACTGCTTAAGATTTTTTTGTTGCATTGTAAAAACAATGTTCTTACTACGGAACAATCTACTTACTAAAATTATGAAACTTATTAAAATGAAGACCACTTTGCACTAGAGTTCCTTATAAGTGTTAGTAAATGAGCACTAAGAAATACTACTTAAAAATTCATCGCTAAGGATCGTAATCAATGGTGCCGACCCATTATTGTCCCACTGCTGAGCACGGGTCTTCTCTCAGAATGAGAGCGTTTTAGGCCATAGTCCAAGTGCGAATTGGTGGACTTCACACACCTCCGAGAACTTTTTTTTTTTAAGAACTCTCGGGTGTGCAGGTTTCCTCACGGTGTTTTCTTTCACCGAAAAGCAGTGATAATTAATTTATAATACGTTTAATAATATAATCTAATAAATAATACTTTCTAATACGTCTATTAATATAATTTAGAAAAATCAGTGGTGCGTGCCTGGGTTTGAATCACGGATCTCCCGAACGAGAAGGCAAGTTTCAACCATTAGGCTATCATTGCTCTACGTAATGAATGTAATATAAAAACTAAGTGGCAACAAATTTACTCTGTAGTATATTTTAAAGATCTTTCTTTAGATTGGATTCTGGAGCGCAATATATCTCGAGTCCTTTCTGAAGGATTTATTGACGGCCATACATTAGATTGGCCCAATAAAGCTGATGCCGTGATGGATACAACATTTATAAAGCCATTTTAAGCCATCCTATCAAGAGTTGGAGCTAAAATCCTAGATCCTTTACATTTCATTTTAGTTTGAAAGTTTGGTAAGTAATTTAAAGTTACAGCGTGCAGTTGCTGAAGGAATGAGATGAATAGCATAATATGTGTACCTTTCTCTCAAACCGAATTCTTTCGTTTACTCATCTTACTTTTTTGTTTTTTATCATTATTTACATTGCCGTTATTAGACAAACACATGTGCGCTTTTTTTATCTGACTGAAGTAGCAAACGAGCATGCAGTCCACCTGATGGTAAGTGGCCACTGCCGCCTATGGACATCTGTAATCAACTTCATACAGAACATGGGTTCCATCTGAACCAATCACAGATGCGTTGCTACTCCCGGGAACTATGATGGTCGCCTCATGTGAAAGTGTGCCGGCAACCACACACGGCCACACTCTTCTATTGAAACGCAAGGAATGTTTTACCCTAGAAATAGGTGTGGCGGTGGTACTTCCCCGCTCGAACTGCACTGGTTCTACAACTACGCTTGAATATAGATTAAGAATAGCATATACCTTCTATGGTAAATTAATTTGATTTTGTAGATTTTTTTGGTTTTATTTGGTTAAACTACTGTACCGTTTAAGTAACAAATAACATTTCATCCTACTATAGGGTAAAAATAGTAAGAAAAATGTCGAACAAGTAATGAATATCTATTACTAAACATAAAAATTTCTAACTACGTTCAAATGTACTCATGTTTTTTCTATTACCACTCTATTAATATTCCCTGTAAAGTATTATTGTACGTATGTACCCTAAAAGTTAGGTGAAAAATGAAATGTACACAGAAAAGTAAAATGTTTATCTTTCACGTCTATTGAATAAACAAAATGGATCCGTCAGCATTCTCAATTTTTGTTATCTTGATACGTAGTGCTACGAAAACCGCTACGAAATTCGTAGACTCTCTAAATAAAATCTTCTACTGAAATATTCTAAATGTTTTCACACAGTACTTTGGTATGTTCATTTCATTTATGAAGTAATGCTTGCTTCAAAATATAATAAATAAAACCGGCGAAGTGCGAGTAAGATTTGCGCATAAAGGGTTCTGTTTTACTATCTATAAACAACTGCAAAAAATCAAGTTTGTTGAATGCGAGCCTCCTTTAAATATATGTATTTTATTCTATTTTTGTTTTTGTTTTTTTTTTAATGAAAATTCTTTATTAATTTGATTATAATAAAATACCAAATAATTAAAATTAAATTAAATTTCATACCTATATGTATATACAAAATAATAACTTAAGTAACATTTTTTTCTTTTTATTGTTTCATATTGTTATAGCGGTAATAAAAAGAAATAATCAGTGAAAATTTCAACTGTCTAGCCATTAAGGTTATTATTATACAGCCTGTTGACAGACAGACAGACGAACAGACGGACAGTGGATTCCTATTAAAAGGGTTTTCGTTTTTATTCATTGGCTACAGAACCCTAAAAATAAACTTATTTCTTCCATACACATTCAATTCTTAATCCACGTAAATGATTTGAAATATTTGGAAAAATATATTTATGAAATGGAATAGTATTATGAAGACTTTTCTCAATTTCTATTTACCGCATAGTTATGGATGATACTAAAGTATATTTGCATGTAAAGATGGAAATTTTGTTTCTATCCCTAGGGAAATAACATAGAATGTTGAACCCTACATAACTTTAATCTACTTTTGTGATAGTTGGATTAGGGTTAAGCATATTGACTAGAGATTTAACACAGTAAAATTAAATGTAATATTTAATTTCGATGTATGGGAATGCTTTATTATTGTTGACAATATGTAATGGTCTTGTGATGTTTAAAAACATAATATTCATCTCAAATACGTTGTAATGAATGATGTATTTGACAAAGTTACCGCTGTGCCATGCGTTATTTTATATATAACTAGTTGACCAGGCGAACTTTTAAAACTTCTAAAACTTTTCGCCTAAAAGTCAAAAATCTAAAATTATTCGTGTTTATCCACTACATTATATATGTATTATACATAAAAACCTTCCTCTTGAGTCACTCTATCTATTAAAAAAACTGCATTAAAATCTGTAGCGTAGTTTTAAAGATCTAAGCATGCATAAGGGCAGATAGCGAGAAGCGACTTTGTTTTATAGGTACTATGTAGTGATATAGAAGTATAGATAGAAGTAGCAAACGAGTATGCCATTTAACTTCTGGTAAGTAGCTTTGAGAGGAGTATTCATCTAATGGTTGTAACTTGCCCTCTCAATCGGGAGGTCCGAGGTTCAAACCCATGCACGCACCACTGATTTTTCTAAAATGATGTGCGTATTAGAAATTAATTATCACTGCTTTGGCAGTGAGGACAGTAATGGGTTGACGAGATACACTTCAGAAACACTTTGATACACTTTAGAAAAGAACACAGCAGCGCATAACAATGCTGCTATTGGGCAAATGTTTCTTCCAGATATACGAACCACAAAGAGTACAAGAATTTAATTCTTCAAACTCATTCAATTCAACGAGTTTTTCACCCGATTGACACTAAACTCCGGCCACTACCAGTGACCTGAATCGATGACATTGACAAAACACTCAATGTCGCTAGCCGCGACTGGTTAGCCATTCCCCTAAGTGCCTAATCAGACGTACCGCAGCTAACTCATTTAAGATTTTATGGGGACAATACAATGAGGTAGTTCGTGTATTTTGTCAAAATAACGAATGTAAATCAGAAGGATGTAGATGCCGGCTGACCTAAAATCGAGGCGACGGTCTAAATCTTCAGGAGTAGCAAAGCATTTACAATTAACTTCAGGTATCCCCTGTCGTATGTGGATTGGCTCACAAATGTCATGAATATGGTGGGAATATCTTTTTACCTCCTATGTGAGTTAAAATTGTTCATGGGTGGCAAAGTCATTTAACCATCTGGTGCACTGCACGCTTGTTTGTTGCATTAATTTTATAAATAGTGACATTGTCGAATTGTAAAAAAAACCGAACGCTTAAAAACGATTGATTTTCAATACATTTAATTCATTGTATTTAAGTGATCGGTTAATTTGTTTTTTTTTTTTTTATAATTGATTTAATTTATCGCTTATTCCGCCAAAATAGTATAGTGGTACTAATAGTAGTGAACGACAGAATGTAGTTTAAATTAAACAATATATTTTCACTGAAAATATTTGCGATTTCTTATTTGTAAGTCCAAGGCGCAATACAGGAAAAAATCATATCATGGGACTATTAGTGAGTGTCAAAGCGTAATTTTTCACCCGCCTGCGAGCTATTGAGTTGTAGGTACATGTGAATTGGTATTTAGACGGTCATTTCGATTTAATCGTGCCTCAAATCTGTAATTATCCTCCACGTAAATCTATTAATCGTAGGATTAAGCCTTAGGGCTATGTCTGCTAGATATAGGTCCAATTTGAAGACGGTATAATAGTAAATGACGGCGTATTCTTTGAAATAGGGATTAGGTTGAAATTAATTAAGGCACCTAATTACCTAAGTACGTAGTTACTTCATTAATTAAAGTCTGAACGTGATATTGTGGGCGGATTTGGGAAAATGAATAAGGTTACATGTCAAGAAAATGCCTAAAATATTAGCAATTAATTTCCGTTTGAGGGAAATCTTCTTAATGTGTTTTTTAATTAGTTACGTCTATTAAGTAAAAGTAGATTGTTTGCAAAACATTGAATAGAGAATTTTGAGGTGGTAGGTAGAACGAGTATTGCCCTGTAATTCCGGGACCAGAATAAGGCTACGGTACCCTCTGTCGTAAGAGGCGACTAAAAAGAGCTTCGAGGGTTGCGGACGGGTAGAGTGGGAGCTCGAACCTTCCGGCCAAGCCACCCCGGGAAAGACGGCGGCATGTATGGTTGCATGGCACCGTAAACACCAGAAGATGCGGTGAGCGTTTCACGCCCACCAGGAATGAGCCCGAAAGTGGCGTCGCGTCGGAGGACTCCGGTTCTGTTCCTTTGGGGATCCGGAGTTCTCCACGCAGTACTGAGGACGGCCACCGGGGGGTTTTAGTGCGGTAAGAATCCCACATAATCCGCGTCGCTCCCACGGCGTCGCGTACCTTTTGAAGGTTTCCCCTTCGAGAACAATAAAAAAAGGGTGAAAACTAAAACGAAAACCTTCAATATACATTGCAATGTATGGGCGAATCGTAAACAATTCATGTTTTGACGAAACGTTATTGTCTTATACTAGGAGCACTGCAATGACTACATAATGACATTGCCTCACAACATTCTGCGTTAGCAGCTATGTAGCTTTGATACATTCCGGTTGTTTAGACAGAATTAAATCCTAGTCCTCTCTATGAAACGAGTTTTAGCTCTAAGACATGTAAGGGTGTGGTGAACGAGAGATGCAAATTTAGTCCTTACAGATAGCGACGCGGGGTTATCTGGGAATTTTACCGCACTAACACCTCCCCACCCTAAAACCCCCCGGAAGCCGTCCTCTGCGCTACGAAGAGGACTCCGGGATCTCCAAAGGAACGCAACCGGAATCCTCTGAGCGCATTGCCCCATCGGGCTCCTCCCAGATGAGCGGATGGGCCCACCGCTCCGCCTAGTCTTTACGACGGTATACGACTACACATACCGTCGTCCGGGATCGCCTAGCTGGACGCTTCAGGCACCCACTCCAACCGCCCGCAACCCCCTTTTAGCCGCCTCTTACGATAGGCAGGAGATACCGTAATCCTATTCTGATCACGGAACTACGTGGACGTTCGGATAAACGTCTATGTAGTTCCATGGATGGTATGGATATACCCTGCAACGTATTTTGTAATGAAGTGCTAGGACGTAAACAATTATTGTTTAGGACACGTTATAAATTGATACTATGGACACTGCTCTTAGATATTTATAACCAACGAGAACGAAGCTAACACATGAATTGCTACACCTAATTTGGATGCTTCATATGGAATATCCAAGTTGGACGAAATATATTAATGAAAGATTCATTTGAATTAAATAACATTTCATCGCCAAATAATAAAATAATTTTAGAAGCGCTATAATAATATTCTTTGATATTTCTAATGTGTATGTGCTAAATTTATAATAATTTTCAAATACAAAATTTGTTTAACATTTTAATTTACTTGAGGTCACTTTCAAAATTTATCAATTGGAGATTGTCGAACCAACGTGGTTTGAATTCGGTAATACCATCACCACACTTATTTCTGACTAATAACATCAGAGTTTAGTGATGCTGTGTTTTGCTGGGAAGGGCGCATAAAACAAAATAGCCATACCGAAGGAGTTGCAACTTCGCCCCAAGTCTAGCAAAACATCGGTTGCAAACTTAGGTAAGATTCTCAGGTTTTTGTTCAAGATTGATGTTGGTTTTAGCGGCTACTTAACATAAGTTTGAGTCTAACTGATATTATGTAGCCACTAAAGCCAGCGGGTTATGCAGTCGGGTTATATATACGTATGTTCATAAACAAATCCAAAGCACTACACTTGGGAAACATTTCTCCGTGATGACTCGCGTGGCGCAATGGCTACCATACCGATCTGACTCGCAGTGGGTCCCCGGTTCGATTCCCGGCCATACAGATATCTGAATAATGAGTTTAGATTCTTGTTCTGAGTCTGGGTGTTTGTGTATTCGCCTTTGTGTGAGTCCATGGCACCCACGACACAGGAGAACTACTGTGGGCCTATGAGTGTAGAAAGCGTTTTAACTCTCCTTCTGCAGTCGATTAAAATACAAGGAATATCTTTGGCAAATTAATTCAAAGTTTATCCATAATTGGACCCCGCGTGGCACCGGATATTGCGTAGATGGCGCGACGATCGGGCGGGAAATTCCTCCGAGGCTTATTATTCCCCGATGAACCTTCTTATTAGCCTCCTAGCAAATGTTTTTGAGTCGAATTCGTAATTTAATAATGAAACGCAGATGTCGTTATCAAAGTCAAATATTTTTATTAAATATTATGCTCTCACCAATTCGCACTTGGCCAGCGCGGTGGACTATGGCCTAAACTCTCTCGTTCTGAGAGAAGACCCGTGCCCAGCAGTGGGACAATAATGGGTTGACGACGACATTATGCTCTCAAATATTCTGTCTCTAAAAATATTTTATACGTTCATGTCTGTGACTGAAAATAAGTGGAAGCTCACTCTTGCAAGTATATTGGATTATATGAATGTGAATTTGAAATCTTTATAATAAATGAACAGATTCGCACCCAGTTTTAACTCAATAGAGGACTTAATTTTCCATTTTGCAGTCGACTTTTGTCAAATTATATATGGAATAGAAATATACCTGTCATTTTGTATTTGTCTACTTCAACATTATGTACAAAATTTGAGAAGATACATATAGTTCGTCTTAGGTCCATATAATTAACAAGCCTGTTAATGATTGAAATGAAATGAAATGAAACGAAATGTCTTTATTTTGTATAGGCCTTTGGGGGCACTTACAAATTGTCAGTTACATTTTTTTCTTACACTACCACCGGATCGGAATACGACCTCAACTGAGAAGATCCGGCAAGAAACTCAGATGGTTTGTCTTTTTTCTTATTTATATATATTTTTTTACATATAATTACAATCATGTTTTTATACATGGTAATGAAAGTTAGCTCCAGTATTAATCCAGGACTAATCATTTAATATGTATATCTTAAATTCTAAATGTTAGCCGTCACCAAACCTTAACTTAGTTTCTAAAATGTACTAAGCTTCAATATAAACGATTATTGACTTGTAAAACCTAAGCCGTTCTTTAATAATAAATATAACTCGCGAAGTAACCCAAAACAAATTTCCTAATTAATTTGCTGTCCTCTATTGTTCCAGACATTCGCCATGAAACTGTTTCATCAAAAGGATTTATTAACTTAAAAGGTACGTGCGAGTTAATTAAATTAGAGGATTTGACTGGCCATTGCTTTTGTTTATTGGGTCCGCAGCTGCTAGGCGCTTTATTTTACAGATCATACAACTTTGTACCGTGGTTAACTTTATCTACGGGGATCAAACAGTTTGTTATATATTTAAAAGAGGTTTTCTTTGTATTGTTTTTACTTAATTAATAATGTTTTTGCCATGTGTAACTTGATAGTGACATAATGTATTTATGTAGCTTTATTAGTTTACAAAGGGAGATCTCTCGCCAGGCTAGGTGATCATGCCTGGGGAGCGGCCGCGCTCCAACAGTCTTTGTTCGGAATTTGTATATATGCGGGATATTGAGAATACTTCGATAGCGTGTTTCAGAATACTAGTTGCGCCATCTCTTGACGAGTTGCGTAAGGTCACCACACTAGTGAATTGCAAGTCCGCGCAAAAGCGTAGAGGATTATCATCAATTTTATTGGTATCCGTGTCAAGTGTATTATAGCCAATGAACGTATCGGCAATTATTTTTGTATCCCATAGCATTGCTATCCCGTAACGTGTTTCGAAACCGATTATTTTTGAAACTAGTTATTTTCGTATACAGCATTAGATTCAATTGTACATTATAATATTACGTTTTTTGTATTATGATACGATACGATACGAACAATGATGTTAAAACTAGTTACATCGTTAATTAAGAAACAGTTACACAATACATATTATAAAATCCAATTAACTTCCCTTCATTCTTTATGAATATTTAAATGCTTTATGCTTATTTAAAAGTTAATGCTCTATGCTTATTTAAAAGTTCATTTGATTTTATATACATTTTTTTTTCTATATCTAATACTTACAGTTTAGTTGCATTTACAAAAAAAAAAAACTGTAAATATTAATATAACAAAAGTTATGAAAAAATATTTACAAAGTTTACATATATACGAAAAAGTCTACCATAAAATAAAACTTAAACTCAATGTGATAACATACAAATTCGCATGAGCATTTGTGAAGAGAAAGATCTGCCGATAGTACCATACTACTACATCAATACGTACGCATATACGTATTACAATAGCATAAGCATATTCGTATTAATAACTAAAGTTATTAATAAGTAAAGTTATAATCTGTTAAATAAAACGCTTACGACTACGCCGGACGTTATGTCACATTCTATGAAACTGCTTACGAAAAATAATCGTTACGTTCTTATGCACGAAACTACGTATACGATTATTGGGTTCGTAAGCAGTTATTGAAACTGATTACGTTATATAACGATCACCTCTACTACATTCGGATCACCTAATGAAAGTCGATTATCGATAGCGTAGGCACCCCTCCTAGGTATCCTGTTAATTTCTTTTACCACACCCTTCAAACTAAAACACAATAGTGTTAATACTGCTTTTGTAGAGTAACAGTAAGTATGGCGGTAGTGGTACTATCGCAAATTAGAATTATTTCTAGTCAAAGTTAAGATTGTTACTAGCGACATTGTTAATAAAATGTAAATAAGTTGACATGAAGCTTGATTTCGGTTTCCCTCGTGTCTTTAACAAATTCATTTTAATATTCTATTAATGATGAATAATGTATGAATTCTTGTTTGAAAATGTTTTCGTTACTTTATATTGAAACGAATAAACTATTTCTCTTTTTATTTCTTTCTTTAAAAGATAACAGGTAGTCAGAAATCCCCGATATCTATTATTCCCTCAGAATCAGTATCTGTGAAATAATTTAAAGATAAAGGTAGCCCACCTTATTCGCACGTGTGAGGACTGCTAAATTTCTTGAGGATTGATGAAATAAACTGTGAAAGTGGAGCAAACAAGTAAATAAAACAAGTAAGAATAAAAATCTTAACAGTTACGAGTATGTGAACACCGTTTACCATATGTTTAAGACTGAAAATTTCAAAAAATAGCTTATGGTTTGGCTTAGAATTCTTACACAACAATTTAATTGTGTATAAGAATACTAGTTAAACTGTATAACTTTGTACCGCCTAAAAGTACAATAAACAAAATTATTAATGTTTCTCTATTACATTATACCTAACCTTCCTCTTGAATCACTCTATTAAAAAGAACTACATTAAAATCCGTAGCGTAGTTTTAAATATCTAAGTATACATAGGGACAGACAGCGAGAAGCGACTTTGTTCTATACTATGTAGTGATTATTTTAATTTTTTACTTTTTCCCAAATGTCTACACGGAAACAGGTAATTACAAGCATTTTAGGTTTAAATAAAAAAAATACATACTCCAAAAGGCTAAATATGTAATCAATTAAAATTGAAAATGGTTATAAATACAAGCGTTTTGGGAGCGTAATTTTGTTTTTCGTAATTAATTTACAGGATTCATTTATTATCCTTGTCATGGGGGTGCTTATAAAATAATTGTTCGGGCATCTTCTATACTGGATTTAGAAAGGTAATCATGTATCCTAAATTACAAAAATTGTTTGGCTAATTATTATATAATATAAGGAGAAACAAAGCAAGTTATTTTTTTAAAATTCGTAGTAATTAATGTAAGAGTGAGCCAAGTAAAGCTTTAGTTAGTAAATTTAGTATTTAGTAAATTTAGTTAGTTTGCAATTTTCTTGAACTTTCGCACTATCTAGACCTAAATTGTCGCTAGCACTTATTTTTTCTGTGACCTAAGTAACGCACTGCCACTTTTCGACCCTTAGCTACAATTTGCCATCGTGTCACCACAGATAATTAATATAAATAGCACGTAGGCGATAAGTGACAATTAAGATGGCGGCCAGCGGGCGGCCTGTTGTCCATTTGATGATTAACGCGGCGGGGAGTCGGACGAGAGCGGCTACCGTTTCTAGAAAATAAAATGATTTTACTAATTCTGTTATTGTTTCACGTGTACATCCATTTTATCCTGGATTTATATAAACATCCAGCTTGTAGAGTCAAAGCATTTCGAAGATATAATATGTACTTGACTTTCTTATATAAATTTTTATCACATGAGTGCCCTTCCTGGCCTGCGCCTCTGACCGTCTCTGAAAGCTTTGAATCTAGCGGATTTCTACCTTTTACAGATCAGTCAAGTTAGTCAAGGGTCGGTTTTGAACTTCGTCATTTTGTCCAGCTATGTTCTCCATTTCACAGCTTTAATAAAAAATGGCAAGAATAAAAATTATATGGCTACATTTTAAACTCTAATTAGTGCAACGATTATATATATACGGATGTATTTAGGGATTTTAATAATCGTTTTTACGGAGTCTGGTTCGATATTACCAGCATCCGGATCAAGTGTAGGTTAAAACATACAAACATTACATTAGTGCATGATTTGCGGAAAATTGCTACTTAGGTAATGTACATTTGTGGATGAATTGCGAAAAACGTGTAATTTACATACGTAAACGACTCAGGGGGATGCGAATGAAATCTTTTATAGTTATTGCTACTGAAAAACTTTATACTGAACCAGTGTAGTTCGCCCGGGGAAGTACCAGTGCCATACCTATTTCTAGCGTGAAGCAGTGCGTTTCGATGGAAGGGAGTGGTTGCCGGCATACTTTTTATTTGAGGCGGCCCTCATAGTCCTCGGGAGTAGCGACGTATCTGTGATTGACTTCAGATACAACCCTATGTTCTGTATGAAGTTGCTTACAGATGTCCATGGGAGGCAGTGACCACTTACCATCAGGTGGACTGCATGCTCGTTTGCTACTTCAATCTTATAAAAAAATGAATAGCACAGGTCGCCCTCCCACCAGGTGGACCGATGATCTGAAGAAGACAGCAGGAAACCGTTGGATTCAGAGGGCACAGGACCGGTTCGAGCGGCGTCATTTAGGGGAGGCCTATGTCCAGCAGTGGACCTCAAGGGGCTGATGGATGGAAACTGAATAGGAGTTAAAATGGCGACAAATATTAAGTTCGGGTTCTAAAACAAATTATTACAAAATGTATCAACCTTAATGACCTTTGATCGCTGATTACTAAGTGAAAGACAAATTGCCATGGTCTTTAGGGGTTAGGGGATAAATTTACAAATATCATTTCTTGTTCTTCATTTTGTAATGTATTAAAACATGATCTACATCAGAAAATATAATTAAATACATGAGATCCTTGGATATTAATACATCAGTATTTTTAAGATTCCTTATAAGTTAGTTTTATTGCAATATATACCAGCAAACCTGAAGGAAAACAGTTAAATTTTTCGTATCACTTTCTTGTACAGTTTCAGATTATAAGTTATTTCGGAAACTCTTTTGCAAAATGGTATGCTTGTTCACACGCAGGCTCAATTACTGGGTGACAACGTGTGTACGATGTTATCCAGTAATAGTTTAATTAAGTAGACCATGGATAATTCTCGTCAACCCGTTATTGTCACATTGCTGGACACGGGTCTTCTCTCAGAGTGAGAGATTTCTAGGCCATAGTCCACCGTGATGGTCAAGTGCAAAACGTTTTGAGCAAAAACAAATGGTGAAAAAGTTGATCTTCAATTCTTCAACGTTCATGATGTAGGGGTATTGCCTGCCTTAACCGTATAAAGTTAACATTTTTTTACTCACATACATATATATAAAGAGGTTTCTAAGCAGAAAGAAATGATGTAAAAATTGACCTTTACACCCATTTGATTCGAGTTGTATTCGATGATATATCGTTAACTCATTATTGTCCTACTGCACAGAAGGGATAATTAATTTATAATACGCACATAATTTTTAGAAAAATCAGTAGTGCGGTTTGAGAGGGCAAGTTTCAACCATTAGGCTATCAATACAATATTTATACTGAAAAAGCAATAGATAATCAACTTTGTAAAATATTTTCATCTTTTTGTGAACTGATGACCATTCACAGTCCTGATATGGTTTAATACAGAAATATTAAGGCACTACGTGATTTAATTTCTAATACATCTGCTTCATTAAAGTCTCATCTGCATCTCGTAATAATGAATGTTTACTTCGTTTAAAATACATATATCTTGTACCAAGAATGAAGGGAACAGACTAAGGGATACATCTTTTAGATAAAGTTAATAATATATTATTATTATGTTTATTAAATAATGTTTATAGATAGTAGATAATAATAAAAATGAGTATTTAACTTACACTCAATTACTTTTATGTACATAGTTATTATATAAAAATTACGAGTAAAATATAAATACCGACTCAAAGTTCTCTTTCGGCCGAAACTGAAACTTAAAAAATCAGTTTTTTCTTAAATTTTAATAAAAATCCATAGAAACTTTAAGCAACTTTTTATGAATTAGATTCAATTTATATTATTTTATAAATATAGAGTTTTCCTTCCATTTATAAGGAAACTTTTTATCAAACTTCATTTGTTTTGTGTTTTCCTTATAGGACTTGGTTATTACATATGTACTGGATCATTAATGAACATTTCTAAAGTCAAATATGATTCGTTTTACTATTAATTAATAACTCATACTATTATTAGTTAAAGAAGTCAGTGTTTTGTTAATAGTCTTTACTTATTTAATTTAATTTAACACACAATACAATACAAAAATGTCTTAATTGTTAAAAATAGGTAAGTAAATATATACAGAAAACTATTCGTATCTTCCGTATTCCAGTCACATGGGCAAACAATATTAATAAAATGTACTGGTAGATAAATGACTTTTCTGTACTTAAGTTTTTTAATATTTTGCAAGACAAAATAAGTTACATTAATAATTTTATTTATTCCTAGTAATCCAAAAATTAAATACTTCGGATTATTTAAAAGTAGCACCGAAACTCGTAACTAATTGAAACTCATTCGAGTTCGTACGAAGCAGCTTTCACCTTTTAAAATTAATAAACAAAATTTTAAACAAAAAATACAACCGACTTCCATGCCACATAAAAGTAAAAAACAATTTAAATACATGTTGGTTTAGAGCAAACACAGTTCTTAGTACATAGTCCCGAAGTCGGCGCTTACCATATTTTGCTGGATCATGACGAAACTACATGTATCTTATATGAGCGCCGACTTCGGGACTATATACTAAGAACTGTGTTTGCTCTAAACCAACATGTATTTAAATTATTTTTTACTTTTATGTGGCATGGAAGTCGGTTGTATTTTTTGTTTAAAATTTTTTTTTTCACGCTTTTCAGTCACGATAAAATCAGTTATGGCTGTTGCTAGTCGTCCACTAACCGGATGAATAAAATTAATTATTCGTCCGATTTTCGGATGAATAAAATTATGTGCTGACGTCATCATATAAAAATAGACTTCTTTGACACAACCGGTCGGGGGCGCTACCGCGCCCCCTCCCTTAGATTCTGAATTGGAAAAATCTGTTCGAATCTAACCTAACCGAATAAAACAACTTTTTCTGAGTAAACATTTATTTAAAGAATAGACCTATAATTATCAATATTTAAAGTAGAAAAAGTAATATAAACCTTATAACTAAGAGTATAATTCAACTGATACTGATAAAAATAACCCATCCAATTTAAAAAGGTTGGTAGTACTCTTGCATCTTTCAGGTAATTGTATTCAAAGTGGAATTTTTGATCATAATTATATCCTCTCCGAAACTCATTGTTGGTGTTGTGAACAACAACATTATGTATACGTAAGCACAATATGGCCGATGCCTACGGTTTAAACTTGAAGGACCCCAGCATTATCAGGGTTGAGGAGTTGAAGGTCAAAATTATCATGTCATATCTTTGCTTAGTAATCTCATCACATATACGTAAGCACCATATGACCGATGCTTATGGTTTAAACTTGCAGTACCCTGCATCATCAGGGTTGAGGAGTTGAAGGTCAATTTTCTTATCATACGTCTTTGCTTTGTAAATATATTACATATCCATAAGTATCAAATGGCCAACGCCTATGGTTTAAGCTTGAAGTACCCCTGCATCATCAGGGCCGAAGAGTTGAAGGTCAAAATTATCATGTCATATCTTTTCTATGTAATCTCATCGCATGCACGTAAGCAACAGATCCCCAACTTCTATGGCTTGGGCTTACAGTACCCTGCATCATCAGGGTTGAGGAGTTGAAGGTCAACTTTTTTATCATACGTCTTCGCTTTGTAAATATATTACATACCCATAAGCATCAAATGGCCAACGCCTATAGTTTAAGCCTGAAGTACCCCTGCATCATCAGAGTTGAGGAGTTGAAGGTCAAATTTTTCATCTTATATCTTTGCTTAGTAATCTTATCAGATATACGTAGCGATCATGTAGCTAACGCCTATAGTTTAAGCTTGAAGCACCCCAGCATCATCAGGATTGAGGAGTTGAAGGTCCAATTTTCCACCGTATACAACCATTTTTCTAATGTTTTACCTTACATTTTTTTAAATATCATTTTGAATGCGTAAGATTGAAATAGCTAAGTTTTATGGCTTAGGCATTCAATACCCCTGCATCATCAGGATTGAGGAGTTGAAGGTCCAATTTTTCGTCGTATACCTTTGCTTAGCAATGTTATTACAAATCCGTGAGCAACAAATGTCTAACGTTTATGGTTTAAGCCTGCAGTACCCCTGCACCATCAGGGTTGAGGAGTTGAAGGTCAAATTTGTCATCGTACATCTTTGCCTTGCTATCTTATTATATATCCGTAAGCACTAAATGGCCATCACCTACGGCTTGGGCTTACAGCACCCTGCATCATCAGGGTTGAGGAGTTGAAGGTCATTTTTTTTATAATATGTCTTTGCTTAGTATTGTTATAACATACCCATAAGCACCAAATGGTCAACCCCAATGGTTTAGGCTTGAGGCACCCCGGCATCATCAGGATTGAGGAGTTGAATGTCAAATTTTCATCACATGTCTCTGCTTAGTAGTCTTGTTGCATATATGTAAGCACCAAATAGCTAATGTTATCGTTTAGGATAGCTGTAACCCTGCATCATCAGGATCGAAGAGTTGAAGGTCAAATTTTTCGTCAACCTATATAAGTATAGATATATAATACATATTCCAAGTTTCATAAGAATCGATTCGGCAGAAGCCGAGTTATCTCAAATTATCTAAAAAACTTGAGGAGTGGTGGTGGTTTCCACCCCATAACTCAAAGAGTTAAGCATCACAGCATACCCATGTCCAAGAGAAAAAGTTGCGTGACGAAATTTCCTATCAAATGAAAGAAAGAAAATGGAAATCGGTTTAGAAACACCCAAGTTATTCAAGATTTTAAGAAACCGACATTTTCCAATTTTCCGGGAAAACCGCCGGAAGGTTTTCATTTTCCTCAATATGGGACTGCCTGTGAAACTAGTCGCATACAATGTCATATGAATCGTGTCGGTAGGTCGACGATTTCTAGCCATTTCGCCCGAACATACATAAAAAAAAAAAAAAAAAAAAAAAAAATATACGTGACGAATAGATAACCTCTTTCCTTTGGGAAGTCGGTTAAAAAGCAGGAAGAATTCCTGGTGGAATCAAATATTGAATGTAAATTCTTTGTGCCTATATGAGGGGACAGCGTGAAATTTGAGTGTAGGTAAATAAATAACAAGCATTTTTACGAAACCCACTGCAGAAAGTATGAAATTGGGCTTGTATTTGTTATGTGACTTTACCATTAAAGTTTCTTTTATAATCCAGATAAAATCACCAGTAGAAACTGATAAATCGGAGAAAAAGTATGCTTGGGTTAACCCGGCGAAGTAAAAGGTACTCATAGAATCTATATAGAGTTCTTACAATATTCATGCAAAAAAGTAAGAAAAGTCGTATATTAAATGGCTTGGCAAAAGGATAAATCGGCAAGTTACTCTTAAAATCCATTCAGACGGATCGCGGGTACAATAGCAACCAATAAATCGTGCAAAATGGTGTGCCTGGCTAAATCCGGGGAAATGATCGGCCCTTTCTTGGATGGGTTGTTTATAATAACATTATTAACGCTTACTGCGCTTGTAGTGCTCACACTTGGATTTCTGTGCGGTGGGTACCATGGAAACAGAGGCGAATGGATGGGAAGGTATAGAGATATGGACGAATTGTAAACAGTAAATGGCGATCCAATGCCCTCAATACTTGTAACTGAGGAACTTATTTTATGGGGTTTAGAGTATACCTAATTTAAAAAAAAAAACACTTCTTCTAATTTAATTTTAAAGTTGGTAAACTCAACGAGCAGTGATTGCCTAATCGTTGAAACTTGCCCTCTCTATCGGGAGGTCCGAGGTTCGAACCCAGGCATGCACCACTGATTTATGTGCGTATTAGAAATTAATCATCACTGCTTTTCCCTGAAGGGAAACATCGTGAGGAAACCTACACAACGCGGTTAAACTTCGCAGGTACCACCGCTAATTATTTCCTTGATAACCAAAGCGGTTCTAAAAAAAAAATTTTAAACAAAAAATACAACCGACTTCCATGCCACATAAAAGTAAAAAATAATTTAAATACATGTTGGTTTAGAGCAAACACAGTTCTTAGTACATAGTCCCGAAGTCGGCGCTCACCATATTTTGCTGGATCATGACGAAACTACATGTATCTTATATGAGCGCCGACTTCGGGACTATGTACTAAGAACTGTGTTTGCTCTAAACCAACATGTATTTAAATTATTTTTTACTTTTATGTGGCATGGAAGTCGGTTGTATTTTTTGTTTAAAATTTTTTTTTTCACGCTTTTCAGTCACGATAAAATCAGTTATGGCTGTTGCTAGTCGTCCGCTAACCGGATGAATAAAATTAATTATTCGTCCGATTTTCGGATGAATAAAATTATGTGCTGACGTCATCATATAAAAATAGACTTCTTTGACACAACCGGTCGGGGGCGCTACCGCGCCCCCTCCCTTAGATTCTGAATTGGAAAAATCTGTTCGAACCTAACCTAACCGAATAAAACAACTTTTTCTGAGTAAACATTTATTTAAAGAATAGACATATAATTATCAATATTTAAAGTAGAAAAAGTAATATAAACCTGATAACTAAGAGTATAATTCAACTGATACTGATAAAAATAACCCATCCAATTTAAAAAGGTTGGAAGTACTCTTGCATCTTTCAGGTAATTGTATTCAAAGTGGAATTTTTGATCATAATTATATCCTCTCCGAAACTCATTGTTGGTATTGTGAATAACAACATTATGTATACGTAAGCACAATATGGCCGATGCCTACGGTTTAAACTTGAAGGACCCCAGCATTATCAGGGTTGAGGAGTTGAAGGTCAAAATTATCATGTCATATCTTTGCTTAGTAATCTCATTACATATACGTAAGCACCATATGGCCGATGCTTATGGTTTAAACTTGCAGTACCCTGCATCATCAGGGTTGAGGAGTTGAAGGTCAATTTTCTTATCATACGTCTTTGCTTTGTAAATATATTACATATCCATAAGTATCAAATGGCCAACGCCTATGGTTTAAGCCTGAAGTACCCCTGCATCATCAGGGCCGAAGAGTTGAAGGTCAAAATTATCATGTCATATCTTTTCTATGTAATCTCATCGCATGCACGTAAGCAACAGATCCCCAACTTCTATGGCTTGGGCTTACAGTACCCTGCATCATCAGGGTTGAGGAGTTGAAGGTCAACTTTTTTATCATACGTCTTCGCTTTGTAAATATATTACATACCCATAAGCATCAAATGGCCAACGCCTATAGTTTAAGCCTGAAGTACCCCTGCATCATCAGAGTTGAGGAGTTGAAGGTCAAATTTTTCATCTTATATCTTTGCTTAGTAATCTTATCAGATATACGTAGCGATCATGTAGCTAACGCCTATAGTTTAAGCTTGAAGCACCCCAGCATCATCAGGATTGAGGAGTTGAAGGTCCAATTTTCCACTGTATACTACCATTTTTCTAATGTTTTACCTTACATTTTTTTAAATATCATTTTGAATGCGTAAGATTGAAATAGCTAAGTTTTATGGCTTAGGCATTCAATACCCCTGCATCATCAGGATTGAGGAGTTGAAGGTCCAATTTTTCGTCGTATACCTTTGCTTAGCAATGTTATTACAAATCCGTCAGCAACAAATGTCTAACGTTTATGGTTTAAGCCTGCAGTACCCCTGCATCATCAGGGTTGAGGAGTTGAAGGTCAAATTTGTCATCGTCCATCTTTGCCTTGCTATCTTATTATATATCCGTAAGCACTAAATGGCCATCACCTACGGCTTGGGCTTACAGCACCCTGCATCATCAGGGTTGAGGAGTTGAAGGTCATTTTTTTTATAATATGTCTTTGCTTAGTATTGTTATAACATACCCATAAGCACCAAATGGTCAACCCCAATGGTTTAGGCTTGAGGCACCCCTGCATCATCAGGATTGAGGAGTTGAAGGTCAAATTTTTCATCACATGTCTCTGCTTAGTAGTCTTGTTACATATATGTAAGCACCAAATAGCTAATGTTATAGTTTAGGATAGCTGTAATCCTGCATCATCAGGATCGAAGAGTTGAAGGTCAAATTTTTCGTCAACCTATATAAGTATAGATATATAATACATATTCCAAGTTTCATAAGAATCGATTCGGCAGAAGCCGAGTTATCTCAAATTATCTAAAAAACTTGAGGAGTGGTGGTGGTTTCCACCCCATAACTCAAAGAGTTAAGCATCACAGCATACCCATGTCCAAGAGAAAAAGTTGCGTGACAAAATTTCCTATCAAATGAAAGAAAGAAAATGGAAATCGGTTTATAAACACCCAAGTTATTCAAGATTTTAAGAAACCGACATTTTCCAATTTTCCGGGAAAACCGCTGGAAAGTTTTCATTTTCCTCAATATGGGACTGCCTGTGAAACTAGTCGCATACAATGTCGTATGAATCGTGTCGGTAGGTCGACGATTTCTAGCCATTTCGCCCGAACATACATAAAAAAAAAAAAAAAAAAAAAAAAAAAAAAAAAAAAAAAAAAAAAAAAAAAAAAAAAAAATATACGTGACGAATAGATAACCTCTTTCCTTTGGGAAGTCGGTTAAAAACCGCTTTGTTTTTGGTCAGAAGAGGTACAACTTAGTCCTCAGGAGTAGCAAATCTTCTGTGGCCAGAGTCAGGTAAGACTAAGAGTCAGGTAAGGCGGTTCTTGCTACTTATTATCACATGGACTGTACGTTCGTTTGCTACCTTAATATTATAAAAAAAATTACAGAACATGAGTGACGTAGTAACTATAGTACCAGTTTGCGGGACAAATCCACGTAAGAAAGTGGGTTCATTCCGTTCATACACTTACGTTGGGTACAACCCATTATTGTACCACGGCTGGGCACGGGTCTTCTCCCCGAATGAAAGAGTTTTAGGCCATAGTCCACCGCGCTGGCCAAGTGCGAATTGTTGGATTTCACATACCTCCGAGAACTTTTTTTTTAAGAACTCTCGAGTGTGTAGGTTTCCTCACGATGTTTTCCTTCACCAAGAAGCAGCGATAATTAATTTTTAATACGGATATAAATCAGTGGTGCGTGCTTGGGTTTGAACTTTGGGCCTCCCGATTGACAGGGCAAGTTTCAACCATTGGGCTATAACTACTCACAGGATGAAACGCAAAATCGTGAAGCGTTCCACAAAACTTACATTAATAATATTATATTAATAAGACAATAATATTATATTAAGTAGAGTATTCTCTAGGCTTCCCTCGTTTGTGATCCAAACACATGCCCAGTGATGGGGCAAAATAAACTGTACTTATAAATAAAAAACTACATTTTTGAAACCAGAACTCACCTACTTAGTCTAAAGTAAATGAAAAATAAAGACACACTTCAACCTCCATATTTATTCATTTATACAAGCGCTAGAGTACACCAATTAGCACACCTTAAATTAATTCAGACCTGTTTGATTAACTAATTACTCAATGCTGTGACTCTAGTTTATTTGCGAGTTCTAGAGAGTTATTTGTTTATGTAAAATTGTTTTGTAGTTCCCGGGTAAGCGGTTATTTTATATTTGCGCTTCAACTCACCATTATGACCTAACCGTTCTATCGTACAGGGTTCGGGGTTCATTCTCGGGCCAGGAACATGTGTAAATACTGATCGATACTGATACCAAAAATGCAATAAGTAAAATTTTTGTCTGTCTGTCTGTCCGTCTGTCTGCCTGTATAACCGTTATAGAAACAAAAACTACTCGACGGATTTTAACGAAACTTGGTACAATTATTTTTCATAATCCTGAGCTGGTTATAGTATACTTTTCACCTAGGAGCAGAGCAAAGGGAAATGTTGGAAAAACGGGAGAAGTTACTCCATTTTGTAAGCTTCCGTCACGTGTGCAACCTTAATGTTAAAGCTACATATAAGTCATGTACGACGGAAGTGTTCTCCTTTAAATTATATAAAAAAATATCCCACGACAGCATATGTCTATCTTTTATGGTTGATTTACAATAACACGTGTAACTCCCGATAGCTTAGCAGTTCGAAGCTTTCTGATTATATTTGTCTACTCTTACGTTAATAACACTCTCAGTCATCCCTAATAAAAAAAATATATATTTTGGCGGAACGAAGTTCGCCGGGTCAACTAGTTTATTATAAAGGCGTATACATTGACTCATAAAAGAATTATTAATTTTGTGAAGACGAGCAACATTTGGGTAGGGATTGTGTTTTTACTTTGTATTTATACCATGCTTGTCACAAAGTTTACTGAATTTATTAATATTTTTCTTTGATTTATCAAATTCTCATATATAAATTGGGATACAACAGTAAGAATATATATTTCTTTGAATATTTCTTTAAGTGAAGATTTTGGACTTAGATTATAAATGGCTCGAACAGTCCTCTTCTGCAATACAAAGATAGTGTTGAAGTCTGAGTTCTAGTTCTAAGAGGCTATGGGGAACAATCTATGTATTTATAATACAGAAGAAGTGTACTAGCTTGCAGTATTTCTAGATGGTAGAATCAGTGTAAGTCGACCGGGGAGGTATCAACGCCATATCTATTTCTGTCCTGCAGCAGTTCTTCCGTTTCGATGGAAAGGTGTGGTTGCCGGCAAACTTTTACTTGAGGCGACGATGTTAGTTCTCGGGAATAGCAACGCATCTGTGATTGACTTTAGATAGAACCCATATTCTATGTGAAGTTGCGTACAGAGGCGTACGTCCATGGGTGGCTGTGAACACTTACCATCGAGTGGATTGCATGCTCGTTTGCTACTTCAATTGTATGTCATAATAAAAAGTGACATTTGGTTGTTGTCTGGACACTTTCAACCAAAGATAGAAAGATAGATTCTACCTAAGGTCAGCCACTGGTAATTGCAAGGTTTTAATTGGTATGTTTAAAAGTATATTTCCCTTCCCACGCCTATCAATCCAGAAGAAGACAGTACTTGACATTGTTAGTTTAATGCAAAAATAGGAATATGAGAAGTTCCTTCTACGTCACTGTGTCTATATCGCTAATTTACAACATCGACGTAAATGCTAATCACTAATACATTTATGACGTAAATTTATGTTGTTCCAAATCAGCGTAAATCCATGGATTTGTTGTGATAGCCATTACTCTCACACGTCCGCGGTCCCCACGGCGTGTGCTCGCGTCCAGTCACATGTCTAATTAGGAAGATACTGGAGGTGCTCCATCCCAAGATCTTTGAGGTTAGCGCGGGATAAAAAGGTAGGTAATATATCTTTTTTATGTGGTTTTCCTAACGTGTTACCGTTCTACAGTTAGGCACGCACGCAAGATTAAGTCGTAGCTCACCACACTTGATGAGTATTTGGAATTTACTCAGTGAGTGAGTGAGTGAGTGAGTGAGTTTATGAGGAAAATGTGAGGTGTAAAATTTACTGATCAATTACCTCGTTACGTTTTTGGTGAGCACTTTTGGTGCGCAATTTTCTAATTTGGTTGTAAGTGTATTAAGATATACAAAGGGCATGCTGCAAAGCGACTGTACCTATATGTTATTGTGATTGTTTATTTCTATCAGTGTCGACGTACTTATATTACTGTTTTTATTATAAATATCAATAGTTAATATTGTTATTGTGATTTTTTTTCAATAATTTGTTAATTCACGTTTTCATATGGTATCAATCAGTTAAGCTCTTTGCGTCTGTTTAGATCGGACTTAAGGAATAAATAAACTCCAGTCGTGCGTCGGAGCTGACACACATTTTTTTTATCTGATTGAAGTAGCAAACAATCATTCAGTCCACCCGATGGTCAGTGGTTACTGCCGCCTATGGACATCTGTAAGCAACTTCATATAGAACATAGGTTCTATCTGAAGTCAATCACAGATGCGTTACTACTCTCGAGGACCATGATGGTCGCCTCATGTAAAAGTGTGCCGGCAACCACACTCTTCCATCGAAACGCAAAACTGCTTCTCGCTATGGTTCTACGACTTACAATACTACTAACTGTTTTGATGTTAAGTATATGAGTGTTATATTTAGTTCATTTAATTGTCGATTTTACAAATGCAAAATTTATGATGGATGTATGTGTTTATTGCACGCAAAAACTACAAGTTCGAATTTTGCTAAATACGTAGGTGATACACACGTAGTTTATGAACTTAATAAATCGTAGATTATCGTAACTGAGTTCCTGTAGTTCCGGGACCAGAATAGGGCTACGGTATCCTCTGCCTGTCGTAAGAGGCGACTAAAAGGGGCTTCCAGGGTTGCGGGCGGTAAGAGTGGGAGCGCGGACCGTCCAGCCAAGTGACCCCGGGAAGGACGATGGCATGTGTGGCCGCATGCCTTCATAGACATCGAGAGGCATGGTGAGCATCAATCGGTCACTGGGGAAAATCGCTCGGAGGACTCCGGTTGTGTTCCGTTGGAGATCCCGGAGTCCTCCACGCAGCACTGTGGATGGCCACCTTTAGTAAAGTAAAAATCCCACATAACTCGGCGTTGCTCCCATGGCGGCGGGTACCTTTTGAAGGTAACTGGATAACAAAAAAAAGATTATCGTAACTTAAGCGGATGAAGCCGTGGGATTTAACAAGCACTAATATAATTCGTTTTCGGTATTGTTCCAAAAGCACAGATTATAAGGATATGTTATCAACTCACAATAACGATAAATCACTCAAATTATCATATCGAATGCGGTTACTTCAAACGTTTAAATACGTTGAGCCTGTAATGGTTGAAAATCCTCAGCAAAGAGCCGCTGGCTGTCCCTTTGAGCCCCTTTATTCCGGTTTTTGAACGCTTTGATCCTAATTCTTTCTACCAATCCGACTTCAGCAAATAATGTTCATATCTTTAAGCCTATCAGACCATTTGATGAACAGGTGAATTCGTCGTATTACAGATTTTGCAGTGTAGACTTTTTCATAGAATTCATAAGAGTTTTGTCAATAAATAAACGGTATGTTAATATAGAATTTGGAATTCGACTAATGCCTCGTAACATTAGAATGGATAGTAAATTATAAGCTAATTTTTGAATACTATGAACATTAGGTAAATATAATTACTTTATATAGTTATAAAAAGTACAATAACAAACTTATTACTAAAATCACAACGATCAAACAAGATTTTTTTACGCACGCGTAATACGTAGGTGCCTATAAAATGGAAGGTTATAAATAAAGTTTAACCAACATACTCCACAAAACTTACATAAAACCAGAATGAATATATTACAACAATAAAAATTGTCCGTGCAATAATCCTAGACCGACATCGTGATCGTAATTTTTTTACGTCTTCAAATGAAATATGTTACATTTAAATCCAAGCAAATATACTATAGAAACTGTACAATATATGTATCCATTTCTACTATATTATTATGTATAACATATGTATACATTCCTCCTATATGGCTCGAGGAACTCGCTCGTCGAAAACAATATTTTAAAATCTTAATTCTAAACTTGCAATGTAGATGGATTTGTTTTTGTTAAACAAAAACAAATCCATACATACACACATACATCCATAGACTAAAAAGTATGTATAGAGTGAAAAAAAAGAAATAGAGAGAGAAAGTTGTATGAAATGATGTTTGAGTGGAGGCATAACGTTTTTTCTTATGTGATGGTTTCTACGCCTCCTCTCTATTCCTACCGTAAGCCGCGTAAAAAATCATTTAAATAACAAATTTTATACAAGGTCACACTTTTATTTAAGGGTACCAGTTTAGTTCTGAGTAGCAACAATCCATTCATATAACTCCAAATAGTTCCATATTAATGTGGAGCCAATTCGCACTTGGCCAGCGCGGTGGACTATGGCCTAAAACTCTGTCATTCCAAGAGAAGACCCGTGCCCAGCAGTGGGACAATAATGAGTTGACGATACGATACCGTCGAGCAGAAACTATACTTCATACCTAACACAAAAGTATCTCATTGTCAAAAAAAAATTTATTGTATTAACAAACAATATTATAACCTTTATTTTTATATCGGAGACAGATCTTCATAATATTGTATTGAAATTTAGGTGTAAAAATGTTCGTGTTACGTTTTTTGAAGAATCTATTTTTATCGTCTCTGTCACGATTCTATTATAAAATATGAGTACTGGAGCATTTATTATGTGATTCGGGATTCTTTGAGCGTTATATTATAATGTTTGTTCGCTTTTGTAAAAGATTATCGCTACACTTACTTATTAAGGTACGTATTACATACATATGTTATATTATAAGGACATTATAAGACAGTATTGTGTTAAAAGCCTATGCGGTTAATCGGTAATCACCTAGAAGGTGGTAGAACCAGTGTAGTTCGACCAGGGAAGTACCACCGCCACACCTATTTCTAGCGTGAAACATCTTGCGTTTCGATAGAAGGGTGTGGTTGCCGGCACACTTTTACATGAGGCGACCATCATAGTCCTCGGGAGTAGCAACGCATCTGTGTTTGACTTCAGATAGAACCCATGTTCTGTATGAAGTTGATTACAGGTGTCCATGAGCGGCAGTGACCACTTACCATCAGGTGGACTGCACGCTCGTTTGCTACTTCAGTCAAAAAGAAAAAGAAAAGAAAGAAGAGAAGACCTTACTAAGAGTTTACTTCTATACGAAACGAAATATGGCCGTAAGACACTGGAAAATTAAAAGAGATGAGATATAAGATTTTTGTTAAAAACCCTTTCCAAAGTTGTCAGTATAATGACGATATAATTAGAGTAGCACACGAGTATGCAGCCTTATTATTTTGTAAAGTGACCAAATGCCCTTAAACTGAGTTGTCCCAGTTAGTAACTCTCGTAAACAATAGTTAGCGTAACTTATTGTAACAACTTTTATGACACAGGAGTGCGGTAATTTATACTAATGTGTCATATAATGTGTACGTGTGTGTACTTACGTTTGAAATCCATTACGTAGGACTAAATCGTAAAACACATTTAACCGTTCCTGTTAAAAAGCTTTCTAGCCCTTCATTAATATTTCCACAGGATTCTCTGTGGCATGGACGCTGTGAATTCACAATGAGTATACATAGATCTATACAGAAATCTTAAATTATAGAATTTAATGAATGAAGCAGTGATAGCCTAATGGTTGAAACTTGCCCTCTCGATCGTGAGGTCCGAAGTTCAAACCCCGGCACGCACCACTGATTTATGTGCGTATTAGAAATTAATTATCACTGCTTTTCGGTGAAGGAAAACATCGTGAGGAAACCTACACACCCGAGAGTTCTTTAAAAAAAAAAAAAGTTCTCGGAGGTGTGTGAAGTCCACCAATTCGCACTTGGCCAGCGCGGTGGACTATGGCCTAATACTCTCTCATGAGAGAAGACCCGTGCCCAGCAGTGGGACAATAATGGGTTGACGACGACGACGAGACCAAAGCTGCAGCTACGCTTTCGGCCACCTTCAGCCTAAAATCCACCTTCGGCAAAACCTGATTTCCACGTTCACATGAGGCGACCATCATAGTCCACGGGAGTAGCAACGCATCTGTGATTGACTTCAGATGGAACCCATGAACTGTATGTAGTTGATTACAGATGTCCATGAGCAGCAGTGACCACTTACCATGAGGTGGACTGCATGTTCGTTTGCTACGTCAGTCAGATAAAAAAAAAACCTTCGACTTCAGCAAAAATAGGCCGAAATTTTTAGCCGAAGTCGAAAGTTTTAAAATTAAATAAACTGGAACGAATGTACGACACTGCACTGTTTTTTTATATATAAAATTAAAGTAGTAAACGAGCATGCACATTATGGTAAGTGGACACTGCCGCCCATGGACTCCTGTAAACAACTTCAAATAGAACATAAAGTTCTATCTAAAGTCAATTACAGATGCGTTGCTACTCCCGAGGACTAAGATGGTCGCCTTATATAAAAGTGTACCGGCAATCACACCCTTCCATCGAAACGCAAGAACTGCTTCGCGCTAGAAATAGGTGGGCGATGGTACTTTCCCAGGTAAAATACACTAGTTCCTACCATATACAACCATAGTACCTACAATATACAATACAGGGATTTGCATATTTGGGTACCTAAATGAATTGCTTCGTATGTTTTGTTCCAGATTCACATGATTTTCAAAGTTTTTGAGAAGTTGAAAAGTAATTGTAATTATTTTTAGCACTTGTTTTCGCACGGTTTTTAAAGTTCCGGGATTAGCATAGGGCTACGGTATCCCCTGCCTGTCGTAAGAGGCGACTAAAAAGGGCTTGCGGGGTTGCGGGTGGCTAGAGTGGGAGCTCGAATCGTTCGGTCAGGCGACCCTGGGAATGTGTGGTCGCATACCGTCGTAAAGACCAGACGGAGCGGTGGGCCCAACCGCTCATCTGGGAGGAGCCCGATGGGGCAACACTCTCAGAGGACTCCGATTGCGTTCCTTTGAAGATCCCGAAGCCCTCTGTGTAGCGCCGAGGACAGCCACCGGAGGGTTTAAGTGCGGTAAAAATCCCACATAACCCTGCGTCGCTCCTACGATGTCGGGTGCGTTTTGAAGGTTTTCCCCTCGAGAACAAAAAAAGGCTTTAGCTGCAGGTTGTGGCGATAGCCGAAAAATCGGCTTCGGCTTCGGCCAGAAATAGACCTTCAGTCGGACACTAGAGTTTAATCAGTTTAAAACACTTTTTCATATATATCAGGAATACTGATCATTGCGGGTAGTCAACACATATTATTTTGCTAATTACGTTAAAATTTGTCTTATAAATAAACAACATTACGAAAATTTCCATATAATTACCTTAACCGTTAGTGTAATCCTAATACCTATTCCTCTAAATGGTTAAATTGTTCACATTAACCATTGTCTCCTAATGGCAAAATAATACCTATAGATTCTCGAGCTAACAGGATAAATGCATTTAAAACAAAAAACAGACAGCCGGGTAATTTTCATAATAATTGCAACAATTACATTGTCTGCTGACAACGAGCATTACAATGAAATTCGAACAACGTAGTTGAACATACGTGATTATAGTAATTAAATCAGCGTACACGATTTTTCTAATTAGTAACATTGTCGTGTACTACATATTAAATACGAGTTTGTGGTTCCAAATGGTTTATTAAACTAATTAATATCTAACTGATTGTTTGATAGTAGTGGAAACAATGTTATTTACGCACATCAAAACAAAGATATTTTTTTCGAGCATATATACGAATATTTATGTTGATTTTTTGGATTTCTTTACAGTCCAAACGGCTTGATGGATTTTAATATGTGAGATGTTGTAGGATTTTACTTCACAGTCAGTGTAACTAAACTGGAGTATAGATCCAGGAGATGGACACACGCTTTCTACGCTCATAGACCCACAGTAGGATTTTCCCCTGTGTCGTGGGTACCATGGACACACACAAGACGAATACACAAACACCCAGACCCAGAACAGGAATCTAAACTCATCATTCAGATAGCTGTCTGGCCGGGAATCGAACCCGGGACCCATTGCGCGTCAGACCGGTATGGTAACCGCTGCGCCACGCGGGTCGTCAATCTTCTTTGTGGATAGGATCTTTTGTGTAACTTTAACATCTACTGCGGTCATCAACAGGCGCAGTGACTATTGGCAAAACCTCTAAATGCAAGGTGCAGAAGACAGCATCGTTCGATTTTGCATGTGGTAGAACCAGTGTAGTTCGACCGGGGAAGTGGGGAAGTACCACCGCCACACCTATTTCTAGCGAGGTGTGTGAAGGGTGTGTTGCCGGCAAACTTTTATATGAGGCGACCATCATAGTCCGCAGGACCAGCAACGCATCTGTGGTTGACTTCAGATAGAACCCATGTTCTATATAAAGTTGCTTACAGACGTCCATGGGCGGCAGTGACCACTTATCATCAGGTGGACTACATGCTCGTTTGCTACTTCAGTCAGATTATAAAAAAAAAACAAAGTAGCTTCCCACTGTCTGTCCTTATGTATGCTTAGATCTGTAAAATATGCTACGGATTTTAATGCAGGTGCGCAATGCATCAGGTGGACTGCATGGTCGTCTGCTACTTTAATCAAATAAATAAAATAGAACGCATAGGACTGGCTAGAGGGGCGCAATTTCGAGCCATATGTCCAGCAAAAAACTCCAGAAAGCTAATGGATGGATAAATCTGAATTAGTGAAGAAATTAAATAAATAAACGTGAATAACATTAGAGTGCAGTGATTTTATCGACATTGTGAGAAAAAAATGATGTCTATAACAATAGAGAGAAAATAATCCCAGTTTTATTGTACGTGAATCGACTTGCGGCTAGCCACGAATTTCTACATTGCTAGTTTGATGGCCTATAATGTGGTCGTAATTTTAATAAAGGATCTAAATGCGCTACTAAAGGCGTCCGTTTACCACAAACCACTGCCCACAATTGGATGCTTGAGTTTATTGGCGATTGTACGGCATATGTATAATCGTACTAATATTATAAAAGCAAAAGTTTGTGAGTGTGTATGTTTGTTACCTGCTTCTTCACGTCTAAACGGCTGGAGCGATTTTAATAAAATTTGATAGGGAGTTAGTTGACACTCTGGATTAACATATACCTAGGCTACTTTTTAGTGTGGGAAAACATATTATTCCCACGGGACAATCGTTTTTTTAACGCAGTTTTTTTAACATAGGTCATTTTTTTCTAGGTGACCTATGACTAACCAGGAACAAAAACTTAACGAATTAACGAACGAATAATACCGTAAAACAAAAACAAATGAACAACAAACTGATAACTATTATCTTGTGAGATTGATTGCGGCAAATGTGCATGCATGTTCTAGTATGAAGCTCTTGAATCTCGATAGACGAGTGTGGTTGCCGGCCATCGATATAGAAAAACCCTATCGATGTTGCCGGCACACTTGTATATGAGACGACCATCTCAGCCCTCGTGAGTAGCTGTAATTGACTTCAGGTAGATCCTATTTTATATGTGACATTGATTACAGATGTCTATGGACGGCAGTGACCACTTACCATCAGGTGGACTGCATGCTCGTTTGATACAAATATATTATGCAGTAAAAAATCTGTCTGTTATCCGTCATTCGTTTTGAAAGTGGTAGAACTAGTGTAGTTCGACCGGGGAGTACCAGC
Source organism: Spicauda simplicius (assembly GCA_949699795.1). Taxonomy (NCBI): domain Eukaryota; kingdom Metazoa; phylum Arthropoda; class Insecta; order Lepidoptera; family Hesperiidae; genus Spicauda; species Spicauda simplicius. The sequence continues at coordinate 4,637,665 of OX453060.1, forward strand.
GCCACACCTATTTCTAGCGTGAAGCATTTATTACGTTTCGATGGAAGAGTGTGGTTGCCGGCACACTTTTATATGAGGCGACCATCATAGTCCTCTGGAGTAGCAACGCATCTGTGATTGAATTCAGATAGACCCTATGTTCTGTATGAAGTTGATTAGCGGCAGTGACCACTTAAATCAGGTGGACTGCATGCTCGTTTGCTTCAGTCAGATAAAAAAAGTTATATTCGTGTTCCTTTCAGAAATCGGAAATGTGTGTTTGGTTTTGAACTCTGAACAACAAGCACGATATGTCGAATCTTTGATCACTAAGGCATTATTACTTAGTACTGTCTTAAAAAATATATGCGAGGTTGTTTTGTAATACAAATAGACATAACGAATAGGAGCGTCTTACTTTACTATCCCTTATATCCTGTAGCTTTGGAAGGTGGACAGGGATTATTTGAGTTACAAGGATACCTTTTTGCTTGAGCAAATTGTTTTGTAAAGAAATTCAAGCCGGATTACTAATAAAAAAGTTACAAATAGTACGAGTACTACTTGTTTTCAAATATTTGCAATTTTCAAAATCGATACTGACTTATTGTTAGATATTTTCTACATCTACATATACATTAATATGTGAAGCAAAAACCTGGGATATGTTTTTAAGCAACTAGCCGCGGTCGGAGGAGTATAAAATTTACCACGGTTATAGTTGATGTGAATGAAGAAGTACCAAATGCTAATACTCTTGCAAATAAGGCATAAGACATACATGAAATCAACTAAAACACAAAATACACACTACCGTGCTTTAACACAACACATTATATACTAAATGATAAAACATTCAATCTCTTACAATAAAAACACATAACGTCAAAAATGGCAAATTACTTTGTCAAAATAACCGTTATTGCTTTTAAATGCTTCGCTTAGTCAATTGCTTAATTTAATCAATTTAATTTAAATCAATTTTAATAGATTATTTAATTGCTTTTAATAGCTTAGTCAATTAAACCTCTTTTTACCTTTCGGGTGTATTTAAAATAACTTGAAAGTTAATCAAAGGACTTGGTTTAAAAATTACATTCTACGTACGTACACAAATGAGATAAAAAATGTATATGTTTTATTTCTTTTTTGTATATATGTATATTTTGTAAATAGTTTTTCTTTTTATATTTTGTTAAATTAAATAACTCGTATTTTAATTTCTACGTAACATAGTGTATTAAATACGTAAATAAACGATAAAGTATAGATTAGATATAAAAGTCTGAATACTGGAAACAATAAACATAATCACGTACACAAACATAGCAAATACATTGTACAATAAAAATTTTAAAATATAATTATCACATAGTTTTCAACCTCTCCACACTTGTCAACCCCTCGTTGTTGTCAGCCATAAGTTGTACGAGTTTTTTATTTATAGCAATCTAACGTTCACGAATCTAAAACACCAACAATTATGCGTGTACAATAAATTCGATAACTGTGAAAAAGTCCATACAAAAATTGGCCATGTCCTTTAATTGAATTTGAGAAATATTCGTGCTACGTTGTACAATATCAAGTTTAGTTTTTAAGTTCAATTATGGTCGATTTTCGACCATTGCGACGGGTGATTATTTCTCATTATTAGCCCACACCTATCCCATATAAGTATTTATTTAGATAATATTTACTTATATTTATTTAAACTGTAATATATATTGTTATAAAAATAAATGTTTTTCTGTATGTCCTTTCTTGAATCGTAAACTATGCATTTCATCATGTAGAATATGTAATTAAGTAGTTGTTGTATGAGCCAACGAAGGTTTTTTATTTATGTGAAGGGGTTGCAACGCGTGCATTGCACAGCTACGTAGATTTATATATAAATCTTTTAAAGGTGTGGCGAATAAAAATCAGATGAATCCCAGCGAAAACATTATGAACAATGTATTAAAAACTCTAGCAATGAATCCAAAATGTCGATATTTATAACCGGTGCCAAGAGACCACGACTTTGAACGACCTCTTCACAAGTTCATTGCTTGGTGATTTTAGTGATTAATCTAATGTGGGGACGTGCATCCAACTGGCCATTGCCCTTGGGTTTACTCGCGGGATTGTAATGAGCATTAGAGATACCGCGCCCTGGTGATTTTTGTAACCGTTACTGTTGCGTCACTGTCACTATGTACCTACGTTAGGTTGCCGTCCTCCGCGTACAAAAAGTCACCTAATTGTCACGCATCCAAGAGTGCGTTCCATTAGACGTTCACGATGACAAAAATCACCAGTGCGCGCCATCTCTAAGTGTTCATTTTTAATTCGAAATCAAAACATATTTTATTAAGAGTACATTTGTAACAAAAATGCTAGCTGATTAAACTAGTATGGTTTTGTCGGGATATCACTGCGACACTTACTTCTAGAATTTCTTGCATTTCGACGGAAGGGTGTGCTGGTCGGTAAAAAAATATATTTAAAACTTAATGACATATGCTAATGAAGGACGTGGCGTAAGTTATTTTAAACCACAAATTTTGTTGTATAAATAATATCTTATACCTAGTTTTCTATAAAACGCTTTTTACACAGCGTTAATTAATGATCTGTTTAACTTTTTTCTCTCGTTAATAACGCTAATTAAGCAAACGGAGCACGGGCTGTTCTAGATTTCTATATTGTAAGCTATCGTTTGTTTTATACTTATTTTTTACACAAAATTTCTTTGATGATGTTTTAAAATGTTTTTAAAAGATTCTAAATAAGTTATTTTATCTGTGATCCAAACTGAAGCTATTAGGAAAATGCAATACCTAAATTTACATATGGTGTGGCTTAATTTATGATTGACTAACTTTTGCTTGCGTTTACCTCGTTTACCGCGGTATGAGGTTGCAGTAGAACTTTGAATTATGTGCATGTGTGCAACTGGGTCATAAACTAATATTGATATATGTCCCAAATTTCCAAATCTCTTTATTGTAAAACGCGAAGGGTTCCAGGTTAAATTCATGGCTCATCCCTGTAGGTCCGGGATCAGAATCGAGCTACGGTATCCCCTGTCTGTCATAAGAGGCGACTAAAATGGGCTTCCCGGGTTGCGAGCGGGTAGAGTGGGAATTCGAACCTTTCGATCAGACAACCCCGGAAAGAACGGCGGTATGCGTGGCCCCATACCGTCGTAAAGACCAGACGGAGCGATGGGCCCAGCTCACCTGGGAGGAGCCCGATGGTTGCCCCATAGAGGACTCGCGCTTAGAGAACTCCGGTTGCGTTTCTTAGGAGATTCCGGAGTCCTCTTTGTAGTGCTTAGGGCCTTTACCGTCGCGTACCTTTAGAAGGTTTCCCCGTCGAGAACAACAAAAAAAGGGTAAATTCACGGCTAGATGTGTCTGCGTTCTTATCTTAGCATATATCCATGACAATCATGACAAAAGCCTATTTCTAGTCACCTATTTCTAGCGTGAAGCAATTTTTGCATTTCAGTGAAAAGGTGTGGTTGTCGCTTAACTTTTATATGAGGCGACCTCTGAGTCCTCGAGACTAGCAACACATCTGTGACTGACTTCAGATACAACCTCTCTTCTATATGAAGTTGCTTACAGATGTTCATGGGCGGCGTTGGCCATTTACCATCAGGTGGACTGCATGCTGTTTTGTTCCTTCTATGTGATAAATAAGCAATCGTAGCGTGGAATCCAGTGTAAAAGGCATTTTAGCAACAAAATACGGACAGACGATGTTTTGTTGAAATAAGTATAAACCATACTAAAATATGCTAAAGCTCTCAAATAAGGAACCGATGAAAGGATAATGCGTCTTCAATCTTCGACTAATAGTACTCAATCAGTCATCAGTTTCAATTTCGTTTGCTTTATGAAAGATGAAATAAACGAATTACCGTGGATTCCAATTTATTGCGGTTTTTGTAATTGAACAAATTTTATTGGTTTTTCTGTTACACATATTTCATTTCATATTTATGCTTTGGGTTTTCTCTACCTATATGCATTATATACCTACATGTAGTTAAAATCACTTGTGGATATAGATTTTTCTGACTACGTGTAATTAATGCGTTTTTACTTGACATGAAAATAACAGAAAACCGCTGGAATAGGTATATAAGTAGGTATATAAGGCCAAAAAAACATTTTGGCCAAAAATTTTTCTGATGGCTATAGTTATTGAGATTAAGGTTTAGAAATTTGGTCATCATAAGACATAACTAAATAACGCTTTCACCCATAGCCCCACACTAGGATATTTTCATCAGCTGTGGATGCCCTTTTTGATTTGATTTGCCGGGGACGAAACCTTCAAAAGGTACGCCGAAGCCTTGGGAGCGACTCCGGGTTGTGTGGGATTTTTACCCACCAAAACCTTCTCGGTGGCCTTCCTCAGCGCTTGTATCTATCCTGGGATCATCAATGGAACGCACCGGTGCGCGGCGTCCCTTACGGGCTCATCTCTTGGGGGACGTGTACCATCCCTCTTTACCATCTGGTGCTTACGGCGAGATGCAGCAACACATACCGCTATCCTTTTTAAGGTTGCTTGTTGAACGGTTCGATCCAGACTGCAATCTCATTTGACGTCCGTGTGCAACGTAGCCCGTGTATGCCCTGGACACACCCAGAAGAAAGCACACCTAGACCCAAAATAGAAATCCGTCTGGCCGCGAATCGAACCCGGTAACTCTCTGCGACCTATGTGTTCACAGCTCCACCACACGGGCATCAAACAACCTTTTCTACTTCATACACTTAGGCTACATACATGTAGGCTTTAAGAGACATCTTTATAAATAAAGACATAGCATACCAAAAATTCCTTGTACCTCATACTACATAATACAATGAATTATGCATGTTCTGTGAACTTTTCGGAGTTTATTGAGCCATAATGTTGTCACAAATATTTTTATTCCTTTTCTCATTATTTGATCGTACATCTGACGGATTTTTGTGACCATCTATTAAAATATAACACAAAGTTATTATAACATACAAATTTTCATAATGGTATATTTACTTGTTTTCATTTGTTATCCATATTGTTAAAATAAAAAAAAACGTTATCCTTTAAGAGTTTCGTACCTAATGGATAAAAATGGGACTATTACTGTTTGTCTGTCTGTCACTAGGCTGTATCTCATAAACCGTGACAGCTAGATGCTTGAAATTTTCACAGACGATGTATTTTTGTTTATTTTATTTATTTATGAATTTATTTATTTATTTATTTATTTATTCTTATATACCTAGAGTGGTACAAAGGCGGACTTAATGCCATAGGCATTCTCTTCCAGTCGACCTTTAGGTGAAGCAGATATCAACGAAGGCGGTATTTTTGAAGTAATTTTAAAATAGAAATGGAAAAAAAGCAAAAATAGATATTTGTTGTCATTGTAACAACAAATACTAAAAACAGAAGAAAATAAACATTTAAAGGGGGCTGCCATACAACAAACAAATGTTTTACCTTGTTTAAAAGATAATGGTACGGAACACTTCCTACGTGATTCCGACTTGCATTTGGCCGGTTTTTTGTCTGATTGCAGGTAATTTATTTAAAAACTAGCAAAACCAACGCGACTTCGTTCGCGCAGAATATAAAAAATAGCCTTTGTTACTCAGGAATAATGTAGCATTCTAATGCTAAAAGAATTTTTAAAACCGGTTTAGTAGTTTTTAAGTTATATTCATAACAAACATACAAAAATACAAAGATTTCCCCTTTATTTTAAGTATAGATATAGATTATATACCTTATGTCACTTCGACAACTGATAAATTCACGATTCAAATGATATGTAATCCTATCCTACTAATATTATAAATGCGAAAGTTTGTGAGGATGTATGTGTATTTGTTATTCTTTCACGCAAAAACTACTGAACGGTTTAGTTTGAAATTTTACAGTAGTATAGGTTATACATCAGAATAACACATGGGCTATAATTTGTAATGATTTTTTTTTCCTAAGGTTATAATATAACGAGAAATATCAGGTTAGTCGGAAAAAAAGTTGTGCTCTGAGAGCTATCTTCGCGTACGCTGCCTAAACCGTTGGAGATATCCAAATATAATGTACCGTGGGATTGTTTGTCTCACATAGATCTAAATAAAAGTCCGCGACAGCATATGTCTATATTTTATGTATAACCCACAATAACTCTTTTTATACTTTGAAAATTTTAAAAATATCAAGTAGATGTTTCCATGGGTTTTATACAAACTAAATATTAATCCTTATCAAAATAAATGATTTCAAAAAATCAAGCATCTAATAAAGATTGAATCTGCCTTTTACACCATGTAAATTGGATAAGTAGTTTAGAAGATATTACGAGTATAACATATTGCGTAGTCAATTGATTGACCGGCAGTACGCACCGTGCGCCGCCGCCGTATATAACGAAGTTGTATGATATTAATATTTGAATGATTATAAAACACGGAGCAAAATGTGAAAGATCAATGACGTCTCTGTAGTTCCGGGAATAAGGCTACGGTATCCCCTGTCTGTGGTAAGAGGCAAATAAAAGGGAGCTTTCGGGGTTGCGGGCGGCTAGACGGAGAGCTCCAAACACCCAGTCAGCAACTTCGGGAAAGATGTCAGCATGTGTGGTCGCAAGACCAGATGGAGTGGTGGGCCCCACCGCTCACTTGGGAGGAGCCCGATGGGGCAATGCTCTCAGAGGACTCCAGTTGCGTTCCTTTGAAGATCCCGGAGTCCTGGTGCTATAAGAATCCCAGATAATCCTGCGTCGATCCCACGGCGTACCTTTTGAAGGTTTCTCCCTCGACAAAAAAGAAAAAAAGTCAATGAGAATGAAACAGCGGAAAGGTTAAACATGTTATTCAATAGTCACCGACCTTTTAATGTAACACAACTCGGCACATATGTCAGATTAGCAGTAGTTTAGGTCGTAGTTGACCACGCTAGCCAACTGCGCGTTGGTAACCGTCACGGGTTTTGAGATCCTTTCTTAAAACTTTTAATTTCAGAGTAAGCATTAATATCTGTTGCCGACAAAACTAATTCAAATTAATATATGTGCCTGTGATTTGAAATTTGAACACACTGATTTAGGCGATTAACACACGGCACCGCGCACTGCCGCGAATAGCGGTGCCCCGCGCGGTAAGGCGGTTTACGCACCTGCACGCGCGGATGGACCGATCATCGAAATAAACTTTTTGACATCGAAATGCATTTTTGCTTCAACGATAAGCTGGATCGCGCGGCCAGTCGGTGTACGTTTGTGAGGCATCAACGGATTTATTAGACTCCAATACAACATGAGATCCGCTTCACCGCCTACCGTGGCAGTGAGCGGTACCGTATGTTAATCGCCTTAGGAAGTAGGGCAAGGGTTCAATCTGAAGTAAATTACAGATGCGCTGGTACTCCCGAGGACTATGATGATCGCTTCATATAAAAGTGAGCCGGCAGGCACACCCTTCAAATGAAACACAAGAACTGCTTCACGGTAGAAATAGGTGCGGCTGTGATGCCTCCCTGGTTGAACCATTGCTCTACCACCTTGCAAACTTTATGTGGCAGACTAAATTCCACGCGAGCGAAGCCGCGGGCAAAGGCTAGTATGTTATAATCCTTCTAGCCGTTTATGCCGTCGTTCATAGAAATGGAAATACATAGTTACATACATATAGTATTTTTCAATGTTATACAACACATGACTCCTCGACCTTTTTTATCTGGCTGAAGTAGCAAACGAGCATGCAGTCCACCTGACGGTAAGTGGTCACTGCCACTCATGGACATCAATCAACAACCGAACATAGGTTCTATCTGAAGTCAATCACAGATGCGTTGCTACCTCGGGAGACCTTCTTAGTCTTCCTATGTACGACGGTTGGCTTTATATTCCTACGTATTCGTATTCTTATAACGTAATTATTTCGGCTACGTGTTCGATTAGCTACAGATAGAATCTCTACTCTATATAACGTTGCTTACAGATGTCAACGGGCGACAGTAACCACTTACCTTCAGGGGTACTGAATGCTAGTTTGATACTTCAATTAAAAAAGTTACATAGCTATTCGTTGTTGTATATATCGTTTATAACTAAGCAATCTTCGTCGATCCCCTTTTCAAAGTCAAGAACATTTCCAGCGTAAGCGCTGACCTTCGGTGGATGAAGACCACTTGGCAGCTAATTATATGTTGGCTACTTTACACGTTTTAGGAAAAAAGAGATATAGGAATTAGATACATATTTTTATGTGCTAAGATTATTAACTTTAAAATAAAGCCAATGTTTCTATTATTTTGTTGTATTTAGCAAGATTATTTGTGCACTTATTACTTTTGGGCATAAGGCTTCTAATCAAGCGTTCCTTGTTACCCGCCAGGAAGGTAATACTTTGTTTTAAGGCACAAGCACATATCTATCTACCTTTGTCTGCATACAGCCTCGATGATCTCCACCTTCGTTTTCCCCGAGCTCGGGATGATGTAGTGGTTCAGGTCTCCCGTTGACACAGCTAGATGATGACACACATACCTACAAATATTCTTAAAACGGTTGACACTCAAAATTTGCTTTGTTAACGATCGAAGAGAGTACGTCCAATTGGTGACGTACGTCAGTGCTTGACAGATACAGCGTTCAGTCATCCGTAACCGTTGTGGCCAATCTGTAGGTGAGATGGGAGCATCGACATTGGTGTATAGATTTGTTTTTCGTCTTACGGTAACGAAAAAGTATGTTTGTAAGCATTTACATTCATTTCTTTGGCACGGTTTACAGCCTAACTGCTTGATAAATTGTAACACATGACATAGATTTTAAAATATGGCACATGCGATCAGAGAAAAAGGGAAAGCGAGCGATGTATTTGTGTAATCATAAAATATGGCTGTCAAATGAAAAGTTACTAGAAAAATGTATACTTTATAATACTCTTATGTTACTATTTTAAAAAAAGAACTTTAAATTAAACAAATTAATATAAAATAGAAACATTACTAATATTATTGAATTATTCAAACAAATGGGCCGACTGCTTAAAAACGATTGATTGCCTTCAATTTCAGCATCGTTTTTAAGCAGTTGGGTTTTTATAATAATTTATTCAATTTTAGATAATGCCATCACTCTTTGTCCGAGTACACCCAAAATAAATCTCTGCCGTTTTTTGTCACAACTGTTAAAGTATTTACGTTTCACATCTATTTGTGACAGTAATGCGAATGCATAATCTTATTCTATTCTCTCTCAATTATTTATAAGCAGACAAGGCCGCACGCACGTAGACTACTTCCGAGCACGTTACCGTAATGCTTTTTTCCTCGATTTCAAACTTTACAAGCAGCTTTACGCATCAGGCGACATGCGAGGTAGAATACCGGTTAGGGGTATTGCACACGATGAAGGGACTGTACTTTTACCTTATATATCGTAAGACGGAATAATATTATACAACAAACACAAAATCAAAAAAATACATAATTAAGTCTCAGTCACATGCGTGCTCGACATATGGAAGCCTGTCTTAATGGACATTTTTGCCACTAGGCATGCGTGTTAGTGACTGCAGTGATAATTCAATTAATGCGAATTTCAAACAGATCTGACGAAGCAAACCCATTACCGAGTGTGTGTTTTCCCCCACTTCATCATTTCCATGGCGGTGTAGTACATTAATTGCATTTTGTTCAATTTGGAGCTTGATAGAAATCAAAGGCTACTTATGCAGTCATAGGCTTTTTCTATTTCGATTTTGCCGAATATGGTTTTTGTAGGTTAAGTTGGCCAAGTCCGAAGCTTCGATCGTACACTATGGATTGGCTATAAGTAGAATTTCTGTTCTCTACGGAGTCAATTACAAACGTCCATCGGTACCAATGACCAACTACTTTCAAATGCACTGCGCTATATGCGTGCACTCGTCTACTATATCAATGTTTAAAAATTGCTAGAAGCAATCTATGTCTAAGAATTATCATCGTGTAAGACGGCTTTAAAGTCACGTAATTTTATAAATACTCCGCACGCGAATTGACGTAGGATGAGCGGCGCTTTGACGTTTTCACATCGGATACCGCTCGCGAGCACGATAGCTTGTTGTCGATAACGATAAGAGATAACTATACCTGCGTACAACAGGAAAACCTTTTTTAACTGGTTTTTGTACCGAATTGCGTGTTGTCGTTTTATTAATTAGACTATCCGTTTGGCGCGGCGGTCATCATATCGTTTTGTCACGAAGCGGGCTCCGGGTTCGATTCCCGACCGTACAGATATCTAAATGATATTTTTATTATATTTAGGCGCAGTAAAATGTTATAGTTCAAACTATTTTTATAGTTAAAAATCAGCTAAAACACGCTTCAGTTGCAAACTGAGGTAAATCATAGAAAACAAAGTATTATACTTAAAAAAGTATTATTAAAAAAATACAATAATACCAATACTCACTCAAAAAACCATTACAAAAACAAAAACCATTTAAAACAGATTATTACTATTTATATTGCCTAAGACAGTTTTAACGTCACGTAATTTCGTAAATACTCCGCACGTGAGTTGACGTAGGATGAGCGGTGCTTTGACGTTTCCACATCCGATACCGCTCGCGGTCACGATAGCTTGTTGTCGATAACGATAATCGGAGTTATCTAACTACACCTATGTACAACAGGAAAACAATTTTAGGGTCTCATACCCCTTCATGATATAAACGGAACCCTATTACTAAGACTACTTTTCGTTTATGTATTTCTGTAACCTTTATAACAAAAAATACTAAAAATGGAATTAAATAGATATATGAAGGGGGGCCCATACAACAAACATATTTTTGCCTTTTTTATCGGTAATGGTAAGGAACCCTTCGTGCGCGAGTCCGAGTCGCATTTAGCCGGTTATTGCGTGACGTCGTTATATTACGTGACTACGTCAGAAAGAGCATGATGTTTTTATTATGTGAGAAAGTGATTGGATATGCGTGGTATATGAATAATGGTTTTTATAAGGCGAGTTTAAATATGAGTACGGTAAAAACCCGAAACGAAAAACTACTATTTAGGTACACAAATATTAATCATACTAATATTATAAAGGCGCAAGTTTGTAAGTGTGTATGTTTGTTGCTTTTTCACGTCTAAACGGCTGATGCGATTTTCATAATTTGGGATGGAGTTAGCTGACACTCCGAATTAACATATAGGCTACTTTTTACTGTGGGAAAATCTTATTCCCACGGGACAATGAATACATCCTTTTTTTTTAACGCGGGCGAAGCTGCGGGGTTTAGCTAATTCTCTTTATATTAAAAAAACTTTTTACTATGCTACGTGAGCGCGAATGACACCGCGAGGCACAACTAGTAACGTAGTAACTAATAAAATAACTTACAATTCGTTGGAATCCATATTCTGGTTATTTTCATTTAAAGGTTAACCTGAAATCGTCTCTATGTCAACTTCAGGAAAGGCTGTTAGTGTGATGAGTTCGTGTCATTCGGTTGCCGGTGTAAATAGGGTTGCCACCTATAGATTTTATCTACATTTCTTCCACTTTTTGCCGACTATAAAAAACAAGAACAAAGTACAAATTGCACTTTATTTTCAAAGTACGTACTTTTTCTTTGTATCTTTTGTCGCCAACTAGCTGTCCCGGCGAACTTCGTTCCGCCTTAAAGTCATAAATCTAAAATTATCAGTGTTTCCACCACTATATTATTATACATAAACCTTCCTCTTGAATCACTATATCTATTAAAAAAATTGCATTAAAATCCGTAGCGTAGTTTTAAAGATCTAAGCATACATACGGACAGACAGCGCCATGCGACTTTGTTTTATACTATGTTGTGATGTACTTTAATCGCTGAAATAAAGGTAGCAACCCTAATTGTAAATGGGATGTGTGTCGAGCTGTCCGTCGGGCTGTCTAGTCAATGTCGTATTTGTTAAAATAATAAACGCAAAGCTAAAAAAATATGTCAACTGACCTATCTAAGCGTAGACGACGTATGGTAATTGTAGCTTTGAATATTTAGGAACAGACAGGTTGGACGGGAAAACTGTCCTTTTTGTCGGATTTTATTAGAATATGAGACTTAAGTATTGATTATAAAAAGGTTACAGTGCGATCGGTCAAGCGTGAGTATGTTAGAAAACTGACTTTATTAAGCTAATGCACAGTTTTTATCGCCGACTTTTAGCGCGTTGCAAATATCCATAGGCGACGGTGACCACTTCCCATCAGGTACGTTAACCTTATCCTTAGGTATAATTATAAAAAAAAAACTTGAGCACGCATTAATAGTTTGTACAGTCTTTAAATATTTATGTATAATAATAAAGCGTAAATTGCACTGGGGATTTACCGAAGCTCAATTCTATTAATATTAAAAAGGCGAAAGGAGGTAGGTGAGTTTGTTTCTCTTTTACGCAAAAACGACCGGTTTAATGTCGCTGATTTGACACACATGGTATATGATCTGATATAACAGATAGGATACTGATTGCATTGGATGTATAGAGCGGGTGAATGTAGGAGCATTTAATACGTCTGATAACTAAGTCGGAACTCTTTGTGCACTTCTTCACTTCACCTTAGTTTAATCAACTAAAGTAATACCCTGAACTTACGCGATAGGTGGGAGTAAGTGATAACCGCGTAAGTCGAATTCGCGTAAGTCGGGATACAAGAATTAAGTAGCACAAATTAAATTAAATAAATTGTAGTTGTGCGGTTCCGTCCGTCCAAACATGTGCATTACTAAGCAATCGTGATATAGTAAGTGTGTATGCAATCGATAATAAAGGGATTGAGTGAAGCTCAAACAAAAGACGAATCGAAGAGATTTGAAAATCGCATAATTCCGAGTTCGCGTAAATCGGGGTAGCGTAATTCGAGGTTTTACTGTATTTACTAACACTTCGGATCGCTACGGAAAAAATCTTTCTGTTGATCCATAGCCACGAAACATTTGTGTCACAACAAATCGCCGTATTAAAAGAATGGACACATACATTTGTTTTCAAATCTGACACAACACTAAGTTAAAACGGCTCAAAGCAGGATTTATGGCGCTCTCATTATCGAACCAGGAAGGATCCACCTTTTAGAATTTCCTTAATACCTTTAAGCCGGATTTAGAAGCGATCTATGGTATTAATATGATAGGAAAATTCACTGAACATATTGTTTTGCACTACTTTCATTACAAGAGAGCTTTCAAGTCATTTTATATTCCGATGAAGATTCAAGAGCGTCAAGCGTCGAACAATAAGCTGAAAGCTATTTAATATTTATAGGGATTTAATTAATGCTTAGGATGTTTACAGGATATTTATGCGAATAATTTAAGCTCCTTACATTAATTTAAAACGCAAATTGAAAAGAAAATATTAACATTTATATGCATACATAAAATGCATCAGATGACCTTGAAAATTAAGATTTAAGCAGTTAACGTTTGTCAATGAATACCAAAACATCTAACTGTTGATCAGATATTCAATACTACGTCCAATTGTCCATATTCCACATGTATTGAAAATATAGATACCCATAAAGCAAAAATGAGTATAATTACGAATAAACTGTAGCAAACCTAAGAAACATACACAAGTTGCGCAAACCATTACTTATAGAAAATTAAAAAAGAGCATATATTATGGTTAGTAGAGCAAGCAATTTTAAGTCTATATTTTTATTTATTTGTGTTTCAATTTAAGTAGCACTCTAACATTAAGTAGATTAAGAAAGGCTTAACTTTTTGCTGAAGCGTCCGAAGTGTCGGAAGAAATTTGTGTTTGTAACGGGCAAGAAACGGGGGAACTTAAAGTTTGCTAAACTATTCCGTACTTCCTTATAGACTTATCCTTATTTGCAATACAAGTATACAGTCAGGTATTGGTTTTCAGTATAGAAAATTTACATTTTGTTGCGTGCTCCAGATCAAGTTGTTTTAAATAAAACTAGTTAACCGGGCGAACTTCGATCAGCCTAAGAGTAAAAAATCTAAAATTATCAGTGTTTCTCCACTATATAATGCATGTATTATACATAAAAACCTTCGTTTTTATGTATAATACATGCATTATATAGCGTTGATTAAATGGATCATATTTATTATTAAGTTAATGTTACCTGTGGTAAAAATGTAATTATAAAATTGAAATGTTACTCGAGCCCGCAATCCACCTAATGCTAAGTAGTGATTGCTTCCCACAAACATCTGTAAGCAACTTCATACTGAACAAGGGTTTTATCTAAACTCAATCACAGATGCTTTGCTACCTCCGAGAACTAAGATGGTTGCCTCTTATAGAAGTAAGCCGGTAACAGGGTTGCCAGACGTCCCGCTTTTGGCGGGACCGTCCCGATATTTTCACCAAAATTAAATGTCCCGGGCGGGACAGGCTCAGTCCCGCTTTTTGGGAAGGACTGTACTTTTGAAAAAAAAGGTCGCCAATTGCAAATATAAGTGGAACTGCAGTTTGTCGACAAAAAAAGGTCGCAAATCCTCCAGCCCTCTACACCAAGGAGATTTTTTCTTATGTATGTGAGGTGCGAAGCCTTTTGTACCGCGAGGGCTACCGTCCCGCTTTTTACTATGGAATCCCTCCTTTTCCACTCAAAAAGTAACTTAAATCCCGACTTACTAAAAAATATCTGGCAACGCTGGCCGGCAACCTCTTCCGGCACACTCTTTTACCGAAAAATAGCAACTGGGATAGAACAGTTGGAACTTGTTCTTTCACCTAAAGGCCACGAAACATTCTCTTGATGGTCAGCATCTAACATCAGCGTTAAGCGAATCCCATTAAATAACGCTACAATTTGTAGCCAAAATTTAATGGAGTTATGAGATCAGTTAAATTAATTTTCTATGAGTTGATGACTCGCGTGGCGCAGCGGTTACCATACCGATCTGACGCGCAATGGGTCCCGGGTACGATTCCCAGCCAGACAGGTATCTAAATGATGAGTTTAGATTTCTGTTCTGGGTCTGGGCGTTTGTGTATTCGTCTTGTGTGTCCATGGTACCCACGACACAAGAGAAAAACCTACTGTGGGGCTATGAGTGTAGAAAGCGTGTAAGCGTGTATGAGTTTCATTGCCAGTTACAAATCGTGAGCTAGCATGAAACCTGCATGAAATGTAACACCTCTTTCGTAGTTCACCTGCAGGTCTTTTATGTACAAAATATGACTTTGTTTATTTTGATAATATACACCGCAACTACCCCCTCTTTCATCTATCAACCCTCTGAAATGCACAGCTAAAAAGGCTTCTATTAACTGAAATTGAATGCAAGCAATCATTTTTAAGTGAGCAGTAGTTAGAGCAGTGATAGCCTAATGGTTGAAACTTGCCCTCTCGATCGGGAGGTCCGAGGTTTAAATCCAGGGACGCACCACTGATTTATGTGCGTATTAAAAATTAATTATCACTGCTTTGTGAGGAAACCTACATACCCGAGAGTTTAAAAAAAAGTTCTCGGAGGTGTGTGAAGTCCACCAATTCGCACTTGGCTAGCGCAGTGGACTATCGCCTAAAACTCTCTCATTTTGAGAGAAGACCCGTGCCCAGCAGTGGGACAATAATGGGTTGATGAGAGACATTTTCAAGTAGTCGGGATTTATGTTTTAGCACTTTAACAGTGTTATTTTTTGGAGTTTTGATAGTCGTGCCAAAGATTATTTCCACATTAACTGTATTAGGTCTCATTATTTACAAATAAGATAATTGAAAAGATCATCTCCAGCTTCATAAAGTAACAGAACGTGCGAGCAGGCGTTCCGTCAGGCTTATAGAAATATCTTGTTAGTGCTCGCACCAATAAACATTTCTAAGAAATTTACAGTTACATTTTATTATGTTTTCCGCTTCTATGCGTATTTTATTTGTTTTTTACGATAACAAAGCGATGTTTTGACCGATAGCAGTGATCTAATCCAACGTAAGATGAGTTAATTTCGATTTTTCATTACGATTTTCATTAAAAAATTAGAATGTTTGGTGTTTCTATTTAAAAGAACTAGTATGCTGTTTAAGGGCCGGCGCACATATGACGGAGCGCAGCGCAGAGCATTTTTCACTATCAAACTATTATCGTCATTGTCCCTTTAGAAATAATATCCAAAATTAAATACCAGCAATTTATTTCTGAGGAGCATGGAAACGACCACATGCGAAAGGTAGCGCGTAGAAGCGCGATCGCGCGCGCACGACGCGCTACTCCGCGAGCGACCGCTTTCGCAGTAATTTGTGCGAATTTCGGCTAGTGTGTGATTCGTTTAGAAAATTTCGCGGGCATTCTCTGCGCTGTGCTCCGTCATATGTGCGCCGGCCCTAACAACTCATAAAAACTTATGATTTTAGAATAGTCTCGTCTCGTCAACCCATTATTGTCCCACTGCTGGGCAAGGGTCTTCTCTCAGAATGAGAGAGTTTAGGCCATAGTCCACCGCGCTGGCCAAATGCGAATTGGTGGACTTCACACACCTCCGAGAACCATTTTTTTTAAAGAACTCTCGGGTGTGTAGGTTTCCTCACGATGTTTTCCTTCACCGAAAAGCAGTGATAATTAATTTCTAATACGCACATGAATCAGTGGTGCGTGCCTGGGTTTGAACCTCGGACCTCCCGATCGAGAGGGCAAGTTACAACCATTAGGCTATCACTGAGAATTTAGAATAGTATTATCGCGGAATTGATACATTTTAATACTTAATGGGTACTCACAATATGCGGTTTATGAATTGTTATAGAATTCATAGCAACTATTCAGGATCGCTTAGGACTATTCGTAATGTTTTCATAAAGAACTGGTGTTTTATATAAAGTACTAGCAGACCCGGCCACGCGTTGCTGTGGTTAAAGAAATGTTACATAAACAAATTTTAAATTGTATTATTTCGTATCTCTAAAAAATACAAAGTTGTTAGTAGACAACATGTAACATATAAACTTATAAATAAGGTAAGAAGGGCAAAAATATTTACAACTAAACCTGTAAATTAAGATATAAACTATCCTATCTTTCAAGTTTGATCAAAATGCACACGTTGTGTAAATTTGATTATAATCGGTTCAGAGGTTTAAGAGTCCATTGCGGACAAATAAAGTGACACGTAATTTATATATATTAAGATGTATATCACATATGTTTTATTTTCGTCAGGACTACGATGGATTGCCTCAAAACAATTAATCTGCCTTATCCTGTTTTGACGTCCGAGTTATTTGGGCCCTGGAAATGATCATCAACTTATTATTATTTCATACTTCGCTTTAATATATGTAACAATTAATTTAAGTTGCGTAATATATTTTAATCATACGCGTATGCCTGGGATTTTATTTGAACGAGGGACTCCAAAGTCTACTGCTTAGCAAAAGGACGAATGATGAAATACATTTATAGATTTTTGTTTTAGACAAAAACATTCATAGTTTGACTACCTGTGTGACCGATTTCCCTACCGGTCTGACACGCAGTGGGTTCCGGATTCCATCTCCGGCCAGACAAGTACCTGAATGATGAATTTGGATTTAAGTTTTGCGCCCTGTAGTCACTCAGAATATCCCGGGATCAGAATAGGGCTACGGCATCCCCTACCTGTCGTAAGAGGCGACTAATTGGGGCTACCGAGGTTGCGGGTGGCCAGAGTCGGAGCTCGAACCGTTCGGTCAGGCGATCCCGGGAAGGACGGCAGTATGTGTGGTCGCATACCGCCGTGAAGACTAGACGGGGCGGTGGGTCCATCCACCCATCTGGAAGAAGTCCGATGGGGCAACGCACTTAGAGGATTCCGGCTGCGGTCGTTTGGAGGTCCCGGAGTCCTCTTTATAGAGCCGAGGACGGCCACCGGGGAAGGCACTCGAATCTCCATTCGAGTTTTGGCTCTGGACGTTTGTGTATGTGTCCTTGGCATCCACGATACAAGAGAAATGCTAGTGTGGCTATGAGTGTATACAATTTATTTAAAGCGTTTATGATAATAAATAAATAAGTAATCAAAATACCAACTGCTGGTAGAAAACACTTCATTTTTTATTCTTACGACCTTCACTTATAAATCTTATCGTAAACAGACAAACAGTCATAAACATATATCAGGAATTGTGCCAATCTTCTGGGCCAATAATACCCTAGTGCGAGGCGATCTCGATTTATGAACAGATAAAAGTTATGGCTTCGATCTTGAAGGTAGGTGCAAATGTAATAGATACAGACGAAACAGTGTAACAGTCAGACACAGCGAGCCGCACGTTTGGGTACTAATTTTGAGTGATGTTTTGATTATTATATTGTTTTTCTTTTTTTTTAAATGAGAAGCTAGTTTTGTTGCATACATATATTTTTACAATTGTTCCGATTATCTTTTGTTTTTATTTTGAGGGGAAATCTAAACACTTTTGGGGATAAACCGATTTATATTCACTAAAACCAGGTGTTTGGCGCCACTCAACTGTTACACTCTTGGGCATATGTTTACTCATAGATCGAGAGGGTTTAAAACCATAGTTCATTACTTTGGTCTTGTGTAAATTGGTAAACTTCACATACTCAAGAGCTATTTAAATGCCCTAGATATATGCTGAAGGATAATATTAATGGCAAGGATGTTGGTGATAGATATTCCTAAATATCGACGTAAATGAAGTCACAGGTCTTAATTATGAAATATGAGGTAACATCATAAAGTCAACTAGTAACTTGGCTTTTCCTCTTAGTCATTTAGTTTGTAACTTTATAAAACCACTGCATGTGTGTAGCAATTAGTATTTATTATATTTTGTCATATATTCGCAATGGCAAATACGTAGGTAACGTACTACGCAATATGTGCCGTGTGGTGTATAGGTTTTGAATACGAGCCACTCCTCTTCCTGTGGATGTCACAGTAGGTGACTAAGGGAGAAAATCCCGAATATGGGCAGCAGCATTTTCCTGCTAAATATTAAAGTCAAATCCGGTCACTAACATGCATGTCAGTGTTCTTAGTACGAAGTTTATTAAGTCTCCTCAAAATAATCATTGCTGGTTTATGACCCGTCATTGCAAAAAACATTTAAAGTATACCAGTGTAGCCTCGGGGTCAAAATAGGGCTACGGTATCCCCTGCCTGTCGTAAGAGGCGACTAAAAGGGGCTTCCGGGGTTGCAGACGGCTAGAGTGGGAGCTCGAACCGTTCGGTCAGGCAATCCCGGGAAGGACGGCGGTATGTGTGGTCGCATACCGTCGTAAAGACTAGACGGAGCGGTGGGCCCAGCCGCCCATTTGGGAGGAGCCCGATGGGGCAGCGCGCTCGGAGGATTCCGGTTGAAGTCGTTTCGAGATCCCGGAGTCCTCCTTTTCAGCGCCGAGGACGGCCACCGGGGGGGTTTTAGTACGGTAAAAATCCCACATAACCCTGCGTCGCTCCCACGACGTCGGATACCTTTGGAAGGTTTCCCCCTCGAAAACAAAAAAAAAATACCAGGAAGGAAAATGGTAATATGCAATATATATATTGCAATATATATGGTATGGTATGGTATGGCCGAAAACGTACACATTTATCGTTTTGACGAAACGTAGTAAACACGTACTGAGGGCAACAGCGCGGTGACTGTTGATAGAAATACCCATTCGGATGGCCTGTCCGGCATTGGACATCAAAAAGCTTATGGACAGATGAATACGTGGGTTACTCCACGCACGTACACAATAAGGTACTGTCATTAATAATAAATATGGCGACGGAGCTCCGCCAGACAGTTTTAATTTAATAAGCCTACTACAACCACGTTAATAGTGCACTCTGTTCTGACATAATGTAGTAATCTAATGTTGTCACAGTAAATATTGTTGCCTAGATGTTCCATTAGCTTCAATAGGAGCGAGAAACGAAATCATTCTTACTGAATGTCTGTAAACATTTTTGAAAGATTGATTTTTTGAAGATTTATTGAAAGTAAAACAGTATCATCCTGCCAAACGTGCTCCTTGTTAGGCCAAATGTAAGGCAGGATACTGGAGCTAACTTTTGTTACCCATGTAAAAACAAGATGGCAAATAAAAAAAAAAAAAGATATACAAAGAAAAAAGACAAACCCACTGAGTTTCTTGCCGGATCTTCTCAGTTGAGGTCGTGTTCCGATCCGGTGGTAGTGTAAAAAAATATATATAAATGTAACTGACAATTTGTAAGCGCCCCCGAAGGTCTATGCAAAATAAAGACATTTCATTTCATTTTATTTCATTTCATTTCATTTCATTTCATAAGCATTATGCAGGACCAGAGTCCTTAGATACAAATATTGTACAGGATAATTATCAATATTTCAAGGTAAATATCGACAAGGTGATAGAAAGTGTATTGCTCGATCGGTGGGTTACAATTTCTAGCATGATGATATTGTAACGTACAATCTTCACCCTTACCACTTACGATAAATTTTACAGTACATTCATTACTTTCATTTGCTATTCAATGTTATAAAAAATCTAAAAACTTTTAAGCTTTGCGCGAAAATATCAACCAAAATTGATTGAATCGCGTTCATTTTACGATGTGGGTACGTTTTTATGGTTGGAAACCCTTAAGTTTGCGTACAAATATTGAGCAGCTTTATTTATGTTCCAGCTTAGTTCTTTATCAAGTTTTACCTCAAAAATAATTTAGATTTTTTTTTTATTTTCAGAATATCCTTAACTAAGGACGATGGTGGAAGTTCACTCCGGAGGCAATGGCTGTCCTGGCCCCGGCCCCGGGCATGACGTGGTAAGTAATCATCTTATATCTACATTGTAAGTAAATGACTACTCTTAAAATGCAGAAACTAAAACCAGCACTACCCTCAGATAACACTTGACACTTTTGAACGATGAAAAGCACCCATATTTTCACCAAAATTTAAACTCTTGTCTCTCTTTTTTAAGGTCAGTTAAAACGAAGGTAAAACTTTTTTGTTTTGTAAATTTAATAGTTGCTTAGAGTCTATTACACACAGTCCTCGTACAAAGTCACAAAACTGAGCGGTGAGATCGGTGCTAAGCCGCCAATCTAGTATGTATGCCGCCAAATTAGGCTCCCCTAGGCCGTCGCCTAGTTTGCATACGTGGACGGACTACCCCTAATTAAAGTGGCTTGAATAGTTTTTGAGGTAAAACAAACATCAAACTAAGGGTAGGTACTCACGATAGCAGATTTTTTATTTCAGTATAGATATTTCGACCAAGTCGCATGAAACGTGGTCAGCTCAAAATTCTCGTGGTTTCGCCGTGACCACGATCCATCCAAGTGGGACGAAATCGCATATTGTGTCTTTTTCAACCCATAACTCTCCCACTGCTGTGCACGGGGCTTCTCTCAGAATAAGAGAGTTTTAGCTATAGTCCACACTGGCCACGTGCGAAATGTTAGACTTCACAAGTTCACAGTCCTTTCACTCTAACCGCTCTTACGTACTAGCGGTTGGCCGCCTAGACAGTTCGTTTGAGCGATCCAACCACTTAACGCGGTTTCATCGCGGTTTCTTCACGATTGGCCGCCATAGCGGTCAGCCACAGCTGTTCTTTCAACCGCTGCGGTTGAAATTTTGTGGCGGTTAAGTGCGTACAATCACAAACAGTTGCATATTAAACTGCAAAATCGGTTAGCCGCGCGGTTTGCCGCACATGCGGTTAACCTCTAGTGCGAGCTTAGGCGAGCTAGTCTAAGAGAGCTTAGGTGTGTAGATTCCCTTACGATATAAAGCACTGATAACTTATTTCTAACTTTAAAAAAATCAGTGGTGCCTAGGATTTGAAATTCGGACCTCCGGATCGAGAAGGCAAATTTTAACCATTACGCTATCACTGCACTTCAACCATTAGGCTATCGCTGCTCTATCAACTAGGAACGTAGTAACTATGTATTAAAATAAATACGGTATAATATTACTCCAAAAGCATGAAATGCAAACCTACAGAAGATTGTTAATTGAAATATCAGGTGGAACATAATTTACGGTGTTCTACACATTTCGTTATCCAGTAAACCGAAACAAATAAATCCAATTTAATTTAATAATTACTTTAAGTTAAAACTGTCGCTAAGCTCTTAATTGTCCAGAAGAGCTTAGTAACGAGGCGGTCAAACTTTTGTTGAAGAATTCATAAACGATTTTAAGTTTACACGAAGTTTTCCAGATAAATGCTTTAAAATCAAATCTTTATTTTTTACGAATTAAGTTTCAGTTATTTTAAATTATTTCTTTTCTCTTACTTTTAATGGTTTAGGTTTAATGAATAACTGTAAGCATACTATAAAGACAATCTTTATGTGTTTTCAAAGGAGCAGATATTTTAAATTCAATTATTAAGATTGAAAATTTTAGTTCAGACATTTCGTGCACTTTCTCTGGATAGCACCATCGTCACATCATTCTGTCATAAAAGAGGAGTATCCAGCGTTGCTTTGTTTTGGTTTCAAATATGGGATAAAGGGTCACTTATAGGTACTTAACGTAACTTATAATACCCAGAGTAGACGCCACGACCAGGATCAATGAGAAGTATAATCCGATTTAGGGTTAATTAAAGTTGTTTATGGGAGCAGCTATCAACTTTTTTAAGATTGAAGTAGCAAATATTTATGCAGTCTACCTGATGGTAAGTGCTCACTGCCACACAAGAACATCTGTAAGTAATTTCATAAAGAACAGAGATTTTATAGTAAATCAATCAGAGATGTGAAGCTGCTTCCGAGGACTAAGATGGTCATCCTTTATGAAAGTGACCCAGCATTCACACCCTTTCACCGAAACGCAAGAACTACCTATTTCTAGCGTGAAGCATGTCTTGCGTTTCGATAGAAGGGTGTGGTTGCCGGCACACTTTAACATGAGGCGATCATCATAGTCCTCGGGAGTAGCAACACATCTGTGATTGACTTCAGATGAAACCCATGATCTGTATGTAGTTGATTACAAATGTCCATGGGCGGCAGTGACCACTTACTATCAGGTGGACTGCATGCTCGTTTGCTACTTCAATCAGATAAAAAAATACTTTGAGGCTAGAAATAGGCATGGCGGTAGTACCTCCCCGGTTGTAGCTACCCTGCTAGCTACACCACCTGCCAAGAGACAGCATGCTTGTTTACTAAATCTACTTCCTATAAAAAATATGCCTACAATTCGAGGTCTACTTCGAATATACGTACGGACGTACGGACATCAGTTTTATTATACAATTAACTTGTTATTTACAATAAATTTATTGCATTCAAACTTTAGAATACATTTAATAGTTAACATTACAATCTATAACCTAAATTTACAATTTATTTACTAAAATTTGCAATTATAAATAGAATAAATGAGCCAAATCGCTGCCCCGCGGAAATATACCCAAGACACTAGCAGCAAATATTAACATGTCCAACACATTTAAATTCCCTCATTTACCGTACAAGCCCCCCGCGGCATGAGTGACGAGAGTGATAATAACTTTCCGCTGCAGACATTTTTTGTATGAGACGAAGCTTAATTGTTCTACTGCGTGTTTATATGATTATTCCCTATTTCCTGTTATTAAAATCCTACAAAAACACAATATAATTTGTTTGCGCGGAATAAATACGCTTTTCATCGCGATTTTGAAGGATTCATGGTTTAATATCCGTCTAGGCAAATATCTTAATATTGAATGAGGATTTCGGTTTGAAAGCATCTCGGCTGGTGTTTTCGTAATGCTCAATACCGTCGCGCGTTTTAAGTGCAGATAAGTGGATTTTATTCATCTTTGAGAAGGCTATAGGGGATCCTTAGGCATGTCTTCTTCACGACATTTCCTTACTATTGAAGTATTTTTTTAATATGCATTTAACGGGTATTCTCATGTGCGGTCCCCGAGCTTCTTCAGAGAAGAATCACATATCGCGAGTGTCCGTTACATATCAATACAATATTAGTGCAAAATTATACATTTAAGCACTGGCAATAAATTAATTACCACACTTAGGTTTCATACTTCGCCGTACAAAGAAGTAGGGAGTATTTTATTCAGGATGTTCGCTTAGAACTTATAAAGATACCTAAATACTGGTATAATTAATGTTTCTATGAATTGTACCAAACAATTTGCTTCCGAATATTTTTCTTTTGCTCTTTTGAAATCCAATTTATTTGTCAGAAACAGTGGCTTAAATTAAATTAGATAATTTTGTAAGTTAGCATGACTCGGCATTTAAATTGCCTTTTATAGAATACAAACAGAACCCGTTCGCACAAAACATAATATGAACCATCAATTAGACTTTTTAAATGCACTGCTGGTGGGGCACAGTTCCACTCTTCCTCCCGTTTTGACGATAACTAATTAATACAATAAACCGCAAAGCCAAAAATAAAATTTTATTCAACCCTTATTATCCTCTTAGGGGTTGATTCTTGGCAAATGGTAAAACTGATTATCCAATAGGTGTGTATGTACGACTGATTATCCAATAGAAAACGAAATACTGAGTTTAATTAAGTTTGGATCAAAATTGGCAGACTTTCATACAAACTTTTCCCCTCATATTAATCCGTTGAAGGGCGGATAAGTCCTTTCTTAGTGCTCACTTTCAATGTAAAAGGAAACATTGTGCAGAATTTCAAGTTTCAAATCCCAGTAGTTTTGGTCTGTATATTGATATGTATGCTATAAGTTAAGTCAGTTTTCCTTTTTATATATATGTCGTCATCATCCCATTATAGTCCCACTGCTGGGCACGGGTCTTCTCTCAGAATGAGAGAGTTATAGGCCATAGTCCGCCGCGCTGGCCAAATGCGAATTGGTGGACTTCACACACGTCCGAGAATTATTTTTTTAAAGAACTCTCGATTGTGCTGATTTCCTCACGATGTTTTACTTCACCGAAAAGCAGTGATAATTAATTTCTAATACGAAGATAATTTTAGAAAAATCTCGACATTTACATAGGTATAAGTAGGTATATGACCGGGATTGACCTGTAATACTTTAGCGTTTAACTTTGTGTCATACGAAATATCGAATTGAGTTGCATAGAATCGCTTAGAAAAAGTTATCAAAGCAACACTAATTCGTGCGTCTCTTGAATCTAAAAATACGTTTTGTCATGAGCAAAGTAAAGGTAAACAGTAACGTTCCCGGTCAAATCAATAGGCCGGGCGTGCCTGTTTACTGTTCGTTCCAGTACCCATAGTATGAGTTTTTCCTCAAAACAAGCATTCTTATTGTTTCTGTGAATCATTTTAAAGTACATTGCAAGCTTACGTTTTACTTTTAGGCTTTAAGCCTTAAAGTAAGCTTGTAATTTATAATATATAATGTTTTAGCGCATAATGTATGCGCTATATAAATATTAAAAAAGTTACGTTACAACAAGTTACGTTCCGTTGTTACGTTAAAACAAGTTTATGTTTTGAGGAAAGATGTTAAACTTACACTAACGGTACTTCCGGTTCCTAGCAAGATGATGCATCTACTTTGTTTTGCGTAAATAGCGTAAGGTAAAATAGTTTTTGCGTATGCAAAATAGTTTTCAAAAAAGTGTGAAATTGATTTATGTGATTGTTTACTTAAATTAAGAAATTGCTCATTGACCTCTGTAAGTTAAAAGGTGAGGGTCCTGGGGTTCGAATCCTATACTGAAACTATCTTACCAGGTGGTAAAATTAGTGTGATTCGACCGGGTTAGTACCACCGCAACACTTATTTCTATTGTAAATCACTTAAAAAACTAAACTTGATATTGTCCAAAGTAGCTCAAATATTTCACACATTCAGTTTAAATTTTATAAATTTTCAAATTATTGTAAATACATCCGATCATCCGACATCATCCGACATCATGATTTTAAGTATGTTTTTTGCGGTATTAGAATAAAATATTAGTATTTGGTACTCCCTCTCTACATTAATTGTAATCGTGCGTAACTCATAGTTCTCCGTGCGGAAATTTTCTTAAAGACGACTTCCAAGTTTTTGCTTCACGTTATAATATATAAATTTAAAATTATCGACTTATTTATACCGATATACGACTTGACCAGTCTTTTAAGATTTTTTTTTTTTTGTCATAAGAATAAAAAGTTAGTCTTCTAACCTTAAATCTGAGTATTTATTTAAAAGACTCGTTGGCATATAGGTACTGGAAATATTACAAAATCTAAATATGACTTTAAAACAACGTACTTAAAAGAATTATAGGTACGCCTCAAACGCAAGTTGTGTTGTAAGACTCCCAATTGAATCTTCATTTTAGAGTCGAATCTCGTAAAATTGGCTAGTCTTTTATAAGACTTAAAATATTGAGATTCTTTCGTTACTAGCGTCAACAATCTAAAATACAATAAAAAGCTTGTAAAAATAGATCAATGCGCTCTGCAATAGCGAATCCATCCGTCACGCACGCATCACGCCTAGACAGATCTACTATTTGCCTAGCTTATTTATTGGGTCTTAAAAGTTTATGACGTTCATTCAATCAGCATAGATTATACGGGCACAGTAGACATATTAGGACCAGTATGGAAACTACCTACAAGCCTACAACTCACACAAACATACGCACTGATGAGGCCGCTAAGGGGTATTCGCAGTGCTTCAGTAGCGAGTGTCGCGTCAAGACGAGTCACGTTGCTATTTGTTTCCGTGATCTTTTTAAAAATTCCAATAGTGTATTGCGTGGTATATGGCGGTTTGAATTTAGTACACTACAAAATTTAATAATAAAGAACTCCGGACGTATCGTCGCAGAAGAATATATATTTCAGTGAATAATTTGCAATTTATGAAGGATAAAGCATTTTTTATGTAATGTTTTTTTTAATTACCAGATATCACGCGCATTTCTAAACATCTACAAGTATTAATATTAAACGGTTTTCCGTATTTCAAACTAAGCATCATAATAATTATCGCCATGTTGGGATTAAAATGCAAAGCTGAGATTACCTACTGATATTATTTGTAAACTTAGTAGATATTACAATTCGATTGATTGATGACTACATGACAATAAATACTAAAATAAGTACTTATTAATATCTCCATGTCGAAAACAATATATAGAGACAACCCTATCGCTTCAATAGAGTGTAGGTAATTATTTCATAAACCATGCTTACTTACCGTACTGTTTCATATTTGTACTGTGATACGGGTAATAACTGCATTCGAATTGAACAAAACTATTTAGATTTATTCAAGCACCGTGCACCGTCAAAAGCGTTAGGCATTTTGATTTAGTTTTAAAGGTGACAACACAAAACATCAGTAACAGTAATTATATTTGTGTTATTTGTTCTGTTTTCGTTTTATTCCTATTAATTACGTTATTTTAGTTAAATTTTATCCTAAGTGGATATAGTGACACGATGGTCTTAAAATATTCTGAGTTATCGAGTATGAAGTCTACTTTCTATCTTGTAATGTTATTACGTAAAAAAACGTGCGGCACTCGGGGACTGCTGCGGTAAAGCTATTTATTGCATAGCATTTTTTTATCAACTTATGCAATTATAATTATTTATCTATGCAGTATTTTTTCTTTGATACTACTTGATTCAATTATTTTTCATTGATAATATATACTTTCTCACAAACAGCTGCTTATATATACGTCTGATTTCCGAGCAGCTCATTTCAATCTGTGCGAGCGTTCGTACTGTCGTACCATACGAGTACGTACACGTTAAGCGAACGCTCGGCCGCGCTACATGGTAGGCGGAGAGAGGGTGTTACGTTTTTTTCGTTACGGAATTTCTTGATTCGGTCGCCGCGCTTAAAGCCCACGATAAAAGCTATGTAATAGCTTAAAAGTTTTAACTCTTCAAAATGCTGAATCGCCTACGACAGAACATCATCATTGTTTACCAACTGTCTAAAAATTATGAGTTACTTTTATGAAGCTTCCCTATACGAATATCTTAAAACTGCACGACCCCTTAATATCAGATGAACTACGATTTACAAGGTTTATCGCCCCACGGAATACATTTGTGAATTGCAAGCTTCGATGTTTCTGTTGGAAATATAAAAATATCTCATAAAATGTTTTTTCCATAAAAGCTGCAAGGAAAGCTCTCTCGGTATAAAAGTTCATCGATGTCATGTAAGTGCAGTGGCCTCCGGTGAGAGCCGCGCGGTAATTTATTGTGGCAAGTAGAAAAATATTGGTTCTTTTATATATTCTCAACACAAAAGATGCAGAACGTTTGGGCCCTTTTTTGCTCCTGAAATTTGCAGCCATAAGATAAGTGATAATTCTCGATATTATTTTCAATCTTATGTGTGCCTTGTATCGTAAATCTGCATTATAACCTTTGCACTCAATGTTACTTATAAGCTTTATGAAAAATTTGTTTTTAAGCTATTGCAAAGCTCACTCACTTAAGCTTTTAGTGAGAAATACCTATATAGTGTGAAAGAAAAAAACTTGAATTAATATCAAGGAAAAAAATACTGCATAAATAAATAGAAAAATAAATAAGTTTAATATGGTGGTTTGGGGATGCAATAAACATAATGAACAATCAACATAATATTTCTCAAATGCGTCGAACACGCAACACCGAGGGTTCCGTATAAAGAAATGTTTGTTTTTTTATACTTTAACCTCACGATAAGGTAGACTACCTGATGGAAAGTAGTCACCGTCGCCTGTGGACATTTGCAACACCAGAGGAGTCGCCAATGCATCGCCGGCTTTGAAGAAGAGCTCTGTTCGCAACTTTCTTGAAAAACTTCTTATTTTTCTTATTTTTTATATGTTTATAAAAAATGACAGATACATGTACTGTGAAAAATTAAAGATCTCATCTCTGAAGGTTCAATATATAAACCAAAAATACCGGTTTCACGTATGTGGTTTAGCCAAGGGGTACTTGGCTAAGCAACCCTAAATATGATTATTAATATTAAATGACTACTTCATTGATTAATCGGTATAATATACATTGGTCAGTGAGCATTGAGTTGCACTCGCTCGGTAGCGTTTACTACATGCTAATAGAAATAGTTTGCGGAAATCGTAAAATAAGCTATCAATTTTTATGTGCAGCACAATCCCATGCAACCGGCTGTGTCATAACATATAGCAAGTTCATCTAAAATTAGCATTTATTGTGTAAAAGCATTCTTTCGGGTGTAAACTCACCAGCCAAGTGTAACGATAAAATGATAAAACCTCACCAACGAAGTGTAATAATAAAAATGTAAACAAATGTTGATAATTTAAATACGTAAATTAAACAGTACAAATAGCTGTTTTAAAAATATTTATATTGCACTGGTGTTGTGTATTGTATTGTTGTTGTGTTGTACGTATTTTATTGTTCAAAACATTTTTTATTTGAAACATTTTTCATATACGCCGTAAACGAAATAATAAACTATAGGTACTACTACTTTATTATTGAAGGTATATCTTGGACTGGTCAATCCTCCCTTTATCTTCATAGAAGAACTGTTTCCCAAAATATGGCCAGGTGGTATTGCGTGCTATAGCTGTGTTACGTAAATAGAGCCTAAAAGCAACTTCTGATGTATGTACTATCTGTAGGTACTGTATACATATATAAAAATAAAATGGTGTGTGTCTATCAATGTGTGTGTGTGTGTCAATCACGCAAGAACCATGGGTCCGATTAACATAAAATTTTACGTGAATGTTGCTTATTTAACTTGTCCGTCTATAGGCTACTTTTGACATTTTGCACTATTTAAAGATGGCGACTATTTTGTGACATCTACCTATGTTTCGTAGTAAGCACGGACATACATGTATTTTTTATAAAACCTGAGTTAATTTACGATTGGTAGCTTGTCCGTTAGCAGTGGAACAACGAAGCGAGAAGAATCGCTTCGTGGAGCTGTAAACATCGATTGACGTGCCTTACATAAATCTAGTTTACTGGCAGTCGAGAGCTTCATAAACCTATGTAGATACGATGTGGCAACAACATATAAAATACATACATATTATACATACATAGAGAGATACATCGTACGGTAAAAACAAAAGTACGCTCTGAACAAAGTTCATCATAACGATTTCGTGCTAGAGAAAAACAAATATAAATGTTACGCCCCATTAATTACCGCTTTACGAAATTCCATAAAATGGCAAATGTCGGGAACTCATAAGTTTTCTACTCGCTGAAAAACGAATGTGCCAAAAGAAGCTTCTACTTTATAATGTGCAATAAGCAACCCTATGATGAAGTTGCAGAGGGTATTTTTTGCTACTTCGTTCATCGGGTTTTTTTTCTCGAGGGGGAAACCTTCAAAAAGTACCCAACGTCGTGGGAGCGTCGCAGGGTTATGTGGGATTATTACCGCACTAAAACCCCCCGGTGGCCGTCCTCTGCGCTATAAAGAGGACTTCGGGATCTCCAAAGGAACGCAACCGGAACCCTCTGAGCGCTTTGCCACATCGGGCTTCTCGGGATCGCCTGACCGAACGGTTCGAACTCCCACTCTTACCGCCCGCAACCCCGGAAGCCCCTTTTAGTCGCCTCTTACGACAGGCAGGGGATACCGTAGCCCTATTCTGGTCCCGGAACTACAGGGACGTCGTTCATCAGGCCTAGATAACTATTCACTTTAAAGAGTATACAATCTGCATCCCTATGATAAAGTTGCAAAAAACTTTATTTATAATTATAGGTATAGTTTATTTATTGTGTAGATGTCCTTTGAAGGGCTGGTTTCCGGTCATTTGTCTGCGATGTGCTAAATCGGACATGAAATCGGTAGTCACAAACAGGCCACGGTATCAATACAATGTGATTTAGTTCTTATTCACTTGCATTTCGGTTTGATTTTGCTAATATCTTTAATGTTTAGGTTTAATCTGTTCCCGAGTATGGTTATTTTTATTTGTTTAGTTAAAGAATATAAATTTATAGTAATACTCTGTAATCAAATTATTTTTATGAGAACGCAGCGTTTCAGAAAATTGTGGAAATAAAAAAATATATGGAAACGAATGCCCGCTATGGCGTCCATGTGTCCCTGTACATACTTCTCAAGAAGTTTATGTTAGGTTCACGTGTAATTAACTTATAGGCACAGTTATCTAACAAGTGACTTTTCACCTACTTACCGTCACCCGTCGCAACGCGCAACAGTCGAAATTAGACAGCTATTTAAATAAAAAAAACTAAACTTCATATTGTCCAAAGTAGGACCAATATTTCTCAAATTAAAATTAATTGTAACAATTTTCAAGTTATTTTGAATGCACTCGTTAAAGATAAAAAGAGGGTTTAATAACTAAACTGCATTTAAAAGCAATAGCGGGTATTTTGACAAAGGCATCTGACATTTTTGATTATGTGTTTTCATAGTGAGACACTGAATGTTCTATTTCGTTTATCATGTATGTGTTTGTGTCAAATGCAAGGTAGTGAGTGTAATCTGTTTTAGTTGATTTTATGTGTGTTGTATGCATTATTTGAAAAAAATATTAGCATTGCGCAATCCTGTACATCAACTATAACCGTGCGTAATTACATACTCCTCCGCCTGCGGCAAGTATTTTAAAAACGAATCACAAATTTTCACGTATCAATATATAGATTTAATTTTCAAGCTTTATTCAGATCATCACAGTAATTTTCAGTAAAAAACACCAACTTCGCTTAAAATACTCAAACTGAGAAACATCGAAAAGGCATGGGCGGTCGAAGTAAATAAGTTTGTTTAGGGGAAGCAATGCGTTAAACGGTTGTGTTGACGCTTCACTTCAAGTCGCTCTAAGGACGAAATCGAGAAAGCTCATTAAGAAACAGGAGTTTCATTGAGTAATAAATTGACTTAAATTGTTTCAACAAAGTACACTTAACCTATAATTTCAAAAGGGAAAGTGCTTCTTATAGTCAATAATGATAAACGCTACCTTTTAAATAAATAAAAAGTTGGTAGAACCAGTGTAGTTCGACCGGGGAAGTACCACCGCCCCACCTATTTCTAGCGTGAAGCATTTCTTGCGTTTCGATAGAAAGGTGTGGTTGCCGGCACACTTTCACATGAGGCGACCAACATAGTCCTCGGGAGTAGCAACGCATCTGTGACTTCAGATGGAACTCATGTTCTGTATGAATTTGATTACAGATGTTCATGGGCGGCAGTGACCACTTACCATCAGGTGGACTGCATGCTCGTTTGCTACTTCAGTCAAATAAAAAAAATAAAAAACATATCTCAGTTTGTATAGGTATATCTTCGGAATACTTCGGCAGAAAGCACCCGTTTAAAATAACTTGAATTTTTTTTTTAAATTAGAGAAATATTGGTGCTACTTTGGACAATATGAAGTTTAGTTTTTTAATTTAATTTATGGTCGAATTTGTACCACTGCGTCGGGACTAGTAAATGTAATTGCTAATGTAATACTATATGTATAGAAATTATTATTATCATATGTCTCATATCTATCGTACGTTAACTACACACGTGCCGAAGTCATTTAACGCGGTCCTTTAACTACACGTTATTTAATCGGAACCCGAGAACTTCATAGTTGGAGCACTTCGGACCAATTTAAAGTTTATTTAGTTGAACGTGCGCATGGCGAAAGTAATAGTTGACAAGATACGTCTGAAACTCCACTGTTGACTCAAATAACTGTATTGGAAGCGACGTGGTGCACCGTTCTAGACCTTCAGGTGTGGAAAACAGCCGCGCCCAACTGTGGGATATCAAAAGAGCACCCAGGATAACACGTGCAAGTTTAAAAAAAATGTTAAAAACAAGGATTTTATCTAGTAATTAAAAAAAACCCGTATGACACACTTCGCGAAACTACGGCAGTACGACACGCAGTGAATTTTCGGTTCGTTTCCTGGCCTGGCAGATATCTAAATGATCAATTTAATTTACTATCCTGGATGCTTATGCATTTGTGCAGAAAGCGTTATTTTTACTTACATTTATAGTGTAAGTTTACGAGTAGATCTCACCTCTAAAACTCAACAAAAAATAAATAAAAAGGATTACGATAAAAAAAATATAAAAGCATAAAACCTTATGGCCGAAATGTTACATTCACGGATTTACAAACATTTTTAGTCTGTTTATGCAAATAACGGGACTTTATCAACTTCAAGTTCAAATGAGCCGTTTAACATTCCTACCCAATTTAGCGCAGCGCTTTGACTAAACAACATTACTTACTGCGCGCCCCTCCGCCCATTTCATGTACAAGCTTCGTCATATTTGCCTAAAAAGGTAATTGTAGATACAAATTTGGATACAAACTGACATGACCGTTATTATGACATTTGCTGTTAATACATTATTGTGTCGTTGCTGGGCACGGGTCTCCTCAGAATTAGTGTTTAGGCTATAGGAGAAGAGCCAAATGGCGCGCTCTGAGGTGCTGGCGCAAGCGATTCAAGGAACCACGCAGCACATGCCAACGGGTTGTTGACGCTATTCTGCCGTACTTCCACGCATAGATGCGAAGCAACGGTCGAGTAACCTACCGCCTGACTCAGATACTCAATGGACATGACTGTTTCGGTCAGTATTTGAAGGATAGGGAGACAGGTGAAGGTCCTCTGTCACCATTGCGGGCGCGACGAGGATTTCGCACAGTACACGCTCGAGTATTGCCCAGTTTAGGAGTCTCAGCAGCGGATTTTCCTCCAAAAGGTCGGAACGGACCTTTCTCCGACGGCCGTCGTTGCGATGCTTCAGCGGCGAGAGGCCTGGAGGCATAATTACCTTCTGCGAGGACGTCATATCAGCGAAGGAAGACGCCGAAAGAGCCAGAGAGCGCGTTAAAGTAGCGCTGTAGTTCCGGGACTAGAATAGAGCTACGATATCCCCTGCCTGTCATAAGAGGCGACTAAAAGGAACTTCTGGGGTTGCGGGTCGCTAGAGTGGGAGCTCGAACCGTTCGGTCAGGCGACCCCGTAAAGATTAGACGGAACGGTGGGCCCAGCCGCCCATCTGCAAGTATTCCGATGGAGCAACGCGCCATAGGACTCCGGTTGCGTTCCTTTAGAGATTCTAGAATCCTCATTGTAGTGCCGATAACGGCCACCGGGCGGGTTTTTAATGCGGTAAAAATCCCTGCGTCGCTCCCACGGGTTTTCACGAGCGCGGGTCCAGTTCCACCACCGCGTCGGGCACGGGATAAAAACGCTCCGTGAGTCCTTATCCTTAACTTTTTGGCTATCACTGCACTTTACCAGTAGGTATAATATGACTTAAATTTAGTACCTACCTGTGTTAAAAGCTGTTTGTTCTAATTTGAAGGGTGTTACAATGATATCCTCAGTCTTCTCTATATTTGTAAGATTTGTAAAGCAAGAAGCGGCACAACATTTTTATAACCAAATGAGCACGAGAAGCAATAATCCCTTGTTTTGTTTCCTGTGATATTTCATTCCACAAACGGTTTTATTAAATGATTATTCGTCTTTTCAAGCAAGCAAATTACTTTACTTTAGCGATATTGCAATAGATGTAGGTAGGTAAAAGACATGATTGAATCTTATGAAACAATAAGATTAACGTCTGTAGAGACTTACGGGGAAAATTATGTTATTATATTTTTGATTAAGTGTTGATGCGTTTTAAAAGGTTCTGTAGTAACTAAGACTTACTTTTAGATTTCATATAGGTATTTAATTTTCGAGCGTATCTAATTTTGTTATTTTTTTAATATATGACAGGCTATATACTTTTTAAATTTAATAACTATGGTTTAAAACGAGAAAAAGAGGTATGGGTACCAAACGGTATCTACTAAATAGACCATTAAAAAACATAAGTATTAAATAAATTACTAAAGAACAATAAACCCGGCTACTTTAACTACTAACCGAAAAAGAAAAACAAGTACCTACTACTATTCATAAAAGAAATAAAATTGAATTTATAGGTATCGTAGTATAAAATAATTTAGTGCGAATCGCTTAAACTCCTCCCCTCCCCCTTATATATACCCACGAGTTGACCCGGCGAACTTCGTTCCGCCTAAAATTCTAAAATGTAAAATTATCGGTATTTCTCCACTATATTATACAGGTATTATACATAAAAAGTGAACGTCGCTCCAGCAGGAAAGTAGCACGTAGAGTGATATGAGTGGGACGTATAATTAGTGCCCAATCTGCTGTAAATGTGCGCCAAATAAAAAATTTGTGCGTGTTGTAGTTTTTGAAATAAACGGAAAAAACGATTCCTGCTGGGGTAACGTTGTTCCAGCAGGAAAATTCTAAACGAAAGATCGGAGAGTTAAAAATTGCATATGAGCAGAGAGCTTATATTTGTGCAAATTTGTGCGCTAAAAATATAATTTGTGCGTCTTCAGGTTCTCGAGATATTGCGTTTCCTGCTGCGGTAACGTTTTGCAAAATCACGTATCTAAAAGACTATTGTATGTGCGCCTGTAGAATAAACAAGTACAAATAGCTCTTAATTTGTGCGTATTTGTGACAAAAATAGATTTAAAAAAATACTTATAGTTTTCGAGTAATCACGGTTTTTTCAAAAATCCAAACAGTGTCATAGCTCCTAAATAAGAAAACATATAAGGTCACTGAAAACTGCATTCGGTCCGTCTTGGCGTGGTTAATTAGCACAAAAAAAATCAAAAGTGCACATACGTGCGTTTTTGGATAATATGAATTAAAGTCAAAAAACGACGTCCTACCTTTGACGTCACCGTTCAAGAAACTGGCTCAACCTAAGCTGCTTGGGTATTAACCAAAAATTAGTGCGTTTAGTCAAATAATATGTAAGATAAATATCCAGTGTGAAATACTTCGCATTAAGTAAATATAAACAAAAAAACAAAACAGACACAAACGCTGGTTATACGACCAAATTCGAATGACTATAAAAAAGCGGGGATTTTATACATGTTAATGACCTTCTTAACTTTACACACTAACCGATTAAAACTTAGTATACTCGAGTACACTGAAGTAGAAAATAGAAAATAAACTTTTTATTTGTGCGGTAGATTTGTACACGATGAAGTATAATAAAAAAGGAGCTTAATTGCTACTTGGAATATTATTAGTTATCCAAATTTAATTAAAATACATTCAGCACTGCAATTCAGCATACATTAGGACATTTACATTAATAATATGATAAGTCTTAATTTTTTAATTGGAAACTGATCTGTGATTTTAAATTATACAAGATACAAAAATATAAAGTGTGTGTGTGTTTATGTACACGCGTTCAAAGTTATACTTCTTTGGCTTAATATAATATAAAAATCTTTTTAAAAGTTTTATCTTTCGCATAATTCTACGCTTGGAGAAAAAACGACATTAACAGTAGAAAAAACTAAAATGTTCACTATAGTTAACTTCAGGGTGTCGGATTTTTACCTAGCGCGCCAAAAGAAGCATAACTTTAATAACCTTAAGGAACTTTTTGCGTTCGAATATTTTACTTAAGACTTTTCTGTGATCTTATTTAAGAATCAAAATTAAAGAAAATATAAATAAGAATTTTCACACATACTAGGTCTTTCATTTGATAATTACACGATCCATTTATTATATTTTGTAAAGGTCGTATAATTAATCACCAATAAACGTTTGAGCGTGACAGTACCTGCAATAATACGTTCAAGAAAGAAAGGTCATTAGTATATATGAAACCCCCGCTTTTTTGTAGTCATTCGAATTTGGTCGTATAACCAGCGTTTGTGTTACTGTTTTGTTTTTTGTTTATATTTACTTAATGCGAAATATTTCACACTGGATATTTATCTTACATATTATTTGACTAAACGCACTAATTTTTAGTTAATACCCAAGCAGCTTAGGTTGAGCCAGTTTCTTGAACGGTGACGTCAAAGGTAGGACGTCGTTTTTTGACTTTATTTCATATTATCCAAAAACGCACGTATGTGCACTTTTGTTTTTTTTTGTGCTAATTAACCACGCCAAGACGGACCGAATGCAGTTTTCAGTGACCTTATATGTTTTCTTATTTAGGAGCTATGACACTGTTTGGATTTTTGAAAAAACCGTGATTACTCGAAAACTATAAGTATTTTTTTAAATCTAATTTTGTCACAAATACGCACAAATTAAGAGCTATTTGTACATGTTTATTCTACAGGCGCTCATACAATAGTCTTTTAGATACGCGATTTTGCAAAACGTTACCGCAGCAGGAAACGCAATATCTCGAGAACCTGAAGACGCACAAATTATATTTTTAGCGCACAAATTTGCACAAATATAAGCTCTCTGCTCATATGCAATTTTTAACTCTCCGATCTTTCGTTTAGAATTTTCCTGCTGGAACAACGTTACCCCAGCAGGAATCGTTTTTTCCGTTTATTTCAAAAACTACAACACGCACAAATTTTTTATTTGGCGCACATTTACAGCAGATTGGGCACTAATTATACGTCCCACTCATATCACTCTACGTGCTACTTTCCTGCTGGAGCGACGTTCACACATAAAAACCTTCCTTTTGAATCACTCTACCTATTAAACAAAACTGCATTTAAATCCATAGAGTAGTTTCAAAGATCTAAGCATACATACAGGGAGAAGCGACTTTGTTTTATTCTATGTAGTTATGCTTCGAACTAAAATAAGTAGATAAGCAATTGCCATTTCTATTGTATGATGGAAAAGACGCATCAGTGGCACCTCATCAAAACTTCAACAAAGAACTAGAAGACCAAACTACAGAATTTCTTGTATAGTTTTACTTTATATCCTTTCACAATGAATGAAAGAATAATATAAGAGATTTCCTAATTAGATCAGCTCGGGACATGTTACTGTAGTAGCAGCGAGTAACATTATCTCACTATGATCCCTAGGTATTAAAGTTCTTGGACAACTGAGAGGTTCTTAACTCATCTGATAACTTTTATGACTTTTATCTTAGTGAGGTCCTCTGAGATCAGAACGTTTTATGAATATAAGCTTCTAACAGAATTCCACTTACATCCTAGATAACGAGGTAGAATTCATTGCTTCCTTTTACTTTAACTTTAGGAATATTTTAACAGCTTTTGAATTTTGAATGTTTGCACAAAATTGTTAAAAAAAACGTGAGGCTCTCGCGGACGCCGCTGTAAAGCTATTGCATAGCATTTTTTTACCAACTTATGCAATTATAATTATTTGTTTATTTATGCAGTATTTTTTTTCTTTGACGTTATTTCAAGTTTTTTTCATACTATGTACTATCTCACTAAAAGCTGCCTACATATTCTTCCGATTTCCGAGCTCGTCTCGATCCGTGCGAGCTTCGTACTGTCGTACCATATATGTAAGTACATATTACATACACGTTAAGCGAACGTTCGGCCGCGCTACATGGTAGGTTAGAGTGGGGGGGGGGGGGGTGTTAGGTTTTTTCGTAACGGATTTTTTTGTTTCGGTCGCCGCGCTCAATGCCCACGATAAAACTATGGAATAGCTTAAAAAATAGAAATTTTATACCTTATCAATAAATTTTAAACACAGATTACATGCAAATTGCAGTTGACGGCAAATGATAAGAATATAATCAGCCTCAAGTAAATTTATTGTTTTACCTTAGATCAGCCACGTTGCTACCCATGCGTTGCTAACCATTAGAGCTTAGTTAGTACGCCATATATAAGTACCTACTTTTCGTTACAACCCTCCAAATGTCATTCAATATTAACTAACTCCGTCAACTTTCGTTGAGGAAAGTTCAGAAAATAGTTCGCGTATGACACAACATAATCAGGACAACATGTTACTGCATAGTACAAACAAACTTTGTAACCCTGAACCCGAAGACTACATACTAGTGATGTAACGATGTTGAAATGAAATGTCTTTATTTTGTAACTACGGGGGCATTTACAAATTGTCACCTATACATTTTTGAAGTGAAACTTCTTTAGGCGCATGAGGGTAAAATTTTTACAGATGAAACGTCACGCCGGTATGCAACGGAAGTGTCGGAAAAGAGAGAGAGAGTGATCGAGACCGATTGAGAGAGAGTAAGACAGGGCGAACGTAGCATGAGCAACTAGCCGTGGAGTGAGAGTAGGGAGCAAGCGAGTGAGAAAGATTGAGAGAAAAAGTGAGACAGAGCGAACGTCGTATCACGCCTTTTTCCCTTCCTCTTAATCTTGGAAATTTAAAGTTTTAGATTTGTATAAATATAAACAAGATTTATAAATTAGTTCGCCAAAGAAGTTTCACTTCTGACATGTGTACTTTGTACGCACGCATGTTTTTTTTTATACAACCACTGGATCGAAACACGACCTCAACTGAGAAAATCGGGCAAGAAACTCAGCTGGTTTGTCTTTTTTGTTAATTGTATTTTTTTTTCAATCATGTTTTTTACATTCTAATGAAAGTTCTCTCCAGTATCTTGCCTTACAGTTACTAAAGACGAGGCTTGTTATTAACCGAATATTCGCGTAAGCGAATGCGATTATCACTTACTGACATTCGCGCATGTTTTTTTTTTTCAATTTTTAGTGTAGTGGCCGGGGAATCTAGATTGGGCGACCGTTTTTGTCGACAAACTGCAGTTCGATTTCAATTTGGATAAATTTGGCGTGCTTTTTTGGAATTCAATATTCGCTAAATATTCGCACAATCCCTGCGAATATCTCAAAACTTTGCGAATGCGAATGATTCGCACATTCGTTTGCATCACTACTTCATACCAACGACCTTTACGAAGATTTTGTATGTGATACCCTTAATAAAGGTTGGGTGTTACTTTTATTAACGTCGCCTCTTTTTGTCGTCTCTACGTAATTTAACACTTTATTTAATTAGCCGCCCATTATTTAATTAGCAGGATTTTTCTATTAACTTTTATTATATGATATATTTAAGATAGTAACGTAATATACTCTCCTTTATTTTAAAGCATTTTAAAACAAGATAAGTATAATATAAGTGAAATCTTATAGTAATCTCTATAAGTGAAATTGGACCCAACGTGTTTTTGAACTAGCTTTTACAGTTTTGATAATTTAAACGTAATATTTTAAAAGTTTACAAATTCCTAAAAATATTTAGGTACTGTTTAAAATCATCATATGTTTTTTCCTTCTTTAGTAGAGTGTGATAACATTTCTATCCATTTGGTCAACCAATTTTTAACATTCATGCTACAATTTTAACATGCAACATGTTTTCACAAATTTAACAATATGTCATTCATCACAACTCCCTTATACAATTTCGAGTTATGAAATTCCCAATTTTCCCTATAAATTCAATAAGATTTAAATTTAAGTATACCTGAGAAAAATATGCCGTAGCAGTACAATTAAAAATAATAACATGGCAATAGAATTAGTTTTTAGGAGTAGTAACGCATGTGGTCCACTTCAGACCTTAGGATCCAATATTATCTGGTATTTATCACAGATTGGCAACATTGACCGCTTACCAACAGGACAACTGCAAGCTCGATTTTATAGTATAAAAAGTAATAAAAACAATTAATAATCACAACAAATACACATACTAAAGGAATAAACGTAAATTATTACGAATAGTCAGTTGTTGTTTATGCACTATACGCAGTGGCGGATTTACCAGCAGGCTGAGTAGGCTGGAGCCTAGGGCGGCAAATTTTAAGGGGCGGCAAATTTAGTTCATATTTTTTTTATTTCGGTTTACAAATAGTAAAAAAATTATTATACACACATGATACGAATTTCGAAAATTGGAGAGAAATTAGAATATTTAATAAAAATCGAAATATTCTCATATCCAGTGCTAATTAATAAATATTTCAACATCTCCGCATGAACCTAAACGCTTTACTAATTATACATTACTGATTATGAACTTTTAGAATATCGCAATAGCGATTCGATATTATAATCGAAATTTAGTAATTTTTACATATATTCACTGATAACTGCTATAATTTTTTCTCCGTGTACCCAATAATTATGAGATCTGCTTACCCAATTCAATCTTGATATAATATCGATGGTCTAACCATGATTGCTGCAGCAAGTTTGCAACTTGTCAAATTCAATTTCAGAAAGTAATTTCTTTATGCGTAAAAAATACTGACTAAAATTGACTAATTTTTATTAAATAAAAAACTAGTTCAATATCTTATAGAGATCATATTAATCGAATAACTGATAGTTGAACGACTGTGACTTGACAATAAAAAAAATCCTTCCACAAAATATGAAGTGAGACAATTTGCTCATTAGAAAGGTGATACATTTTATCAGTTAATTATTTTATTTGAAGTAAGAAAAAGTTTTGAAAATCCAAATGAGCAGGCCTTAAGCGCTCATGTCGTACACGAATTATCTAAATTAAATGTTTACATCAGTAGATTTGATAACTTTTTTGCAAAGCCAACTTTTTCAGAAAATGTCAATGGGAATGAATTAATTATAATAAGATAAAACAATACTCAGATGCAATTTTTTATTCAACGGCTTCTCTCCAATTAAATAAGTATATAAAAAAAAAATTGAAGTGAAAAAATGATTTTTTCGAAAGTTATCGTGTTTACTGTGAACACGATCATCCAAAATCCATACGATATGGCATTAAAATTACTTCCTTTTAAATAAAAAATAATTAATCATAACCGAAAAAATAATTTTTATAAGCTCAGCGATTATTTTTCTTTCTGATAAGTTGCTTTTTAAATAATATTCATGTACATCATATTTGTTAGGTACGGTTCAATGTGAGAAAATATCGGATTTAGATTTTTAGGCAAGAATAGAGCATACCTACTACGCGCTTCGCACTTAAGGCATGCAATTGCGTAGTCGTATTTGTATAGTAACGCCAGAACAAACGACATGACGATTCGGTAATGTCGATATTTTTTCCTTAAATAATGTTTTTTAATAATTCTTTGCTATAAAAATAACCAAGGATCTAACACGGTACCATAGTTCTCAATAATAATAACTATATGGGAAAAGTTGATGTAACGAGGATGATGGAGCACAAATTATAAAGTTGAAATTTCATTGATAGAAAATTGATATGATTGTGGACTAAGATATCAAAATTTAGAGGCGGCAAAAATTGAATAGCCTATGGGCGGCAAATCTATAAATCCGCCACTGACTATACGGCTTACGCTTCATTTTGCTTGAACAGGATTAATATCACAAGAACAAATTGAGTCAGCGCGATGTACATCATGTAACCTCAGACCAAAAACAGGAAGAAACGCCTCATACAAATGTGCATTTGCACTTTTCTGTGTCGCGTTAGGCACTATACTAGATGTTAAAAATGTATCAATGAGTACGTCAGTCTCAGTTATATTTTGAGTACATAAATAAAAAAATATGAATAAATTTGTATGAACGTCCATGACATTGGCGCGCTCCACAACCCAAACGGTTTGACATATTATTGGAATTTTCAATTGGTAGTGACATGGGCTATATAGTTTTTAGGTATGGCGTTTCGGATAATACTATTCAATATTATCAAACTAAACCTTCCCCAAAAATATCACTATCTTTTTGAAAAAACCGTACAATAATCAGTTCAGTAGATTTAAAGAAAAGCGTTCACATACTGACAGATAGCTTTTGGGCACTTTGTTTTATGATAAATATAGATATAGATTAGCTCGATTTGCATAGGAACTACAAAACACAATCGGCAGAATTGGATATGGTTCAATATTATGTCTGTCTTATCTTTTATCGTCTGAGAATGTACCTTATTCTCAGTAATAAAAGCGAACACTTTGTAACTCGTCCTACAAGCACGCTGATATTAAACTTCCTAGTGCGGCAAATGCTATCTGCTCATCCGAGGACTTTTTACGCTTTGTCTTCCGCGAGTTCTTAAGATAAGAATATACCTACTGTGCTG
This sequence comes from Spicauda simplicius, assembly GCA_949699795.1. Taxonomy (NCBI): domain Eukaryota; kingdom Metazoa; phylum Arthropoda; class Insecta; order Lepidoptera; family Hesperiidae; genus Spicauda; species Spicauda simplicius. The sequence goes on from OX453060.1 coordinate 4,680,497, forward strand.
TTTCTACCTTTTCAATTTAAACAGACGATGGCTTCTTTTTTTGATAGAGTACTGATTTTTAAACTAACATTACCATAACAGTAGGAAGAGTGTAGTTCGCCTAGGTAGGTATCGCTTGCTATGTAGTCACTGGACCAGAATAGGGCTATGGTATCCCCTGCCTGTCGTAGAGACTAAAAGGGGCTTTTGGGATTGCGGGCGGCTAGAGTGGGAGCTCGAACCGTCCAGCCAAGCGACCCCGGGAAGGACGGTGTCATGTGTGGTCGCACGCGCCGTAAATCACAGAAGGTGCGGTGAGCGTATTCGCTCACCAGATCGAGCCTGAAACAGGCATCGCGCTCGGAGAACTCCGGTTGTGTTCCGTTAGAGATCCCAGAGTCCTCCACGCAGCGTTGAGGACGGCCACCGAGGGGGTTTTAGTGCGGTAAGAATCCCACATGACCAGCTACGATGCCTATTTCTTCCGTAAAGTAATTCTTGCATTTCTGAAGAAGAGTGTGATTATATGAGCTATGCAAGTTCCGGAAAATACCAAAGCTGCGCTGAATCTTCCAAGTGGAATTCAATTTCTTCCGATTCAGTAAAGAATACTTTTCTAAGTATGTGCAATTGCTTACAGATGTCTATGAGCACTGACCATATACCATCAGGTGAATTGCTCGTTTGTTATTTCAATATTTTATAAAAAACTCAAGTGTTTAAAGATGAAAGATATATAATATTTTTACACAAAAATATCTATACGTTGTTTTATGATAGTAAGTTGCTGTACAACCGTGCGACGCCGTGGGTGGAGCACGTACTTGATAAAGTGTAACGTAAGAACTTGATCTGTACGTGCTTGAAACATGTTGAGATGGATCAGCCGATCCTGAAAAGATCATCTTATCTTCGGTGTTACCAATATGTATTAGCCCGAAAAGATCATCTTGTTAATTATCTTCTGTGTTACCATATATAAACTTTTATGAGATTATTTATTTATTTATTTAGGAAACAAACATAGAAAGACATATTTTATTTCTGCGATCGTCTGCCTCACCTTCCTTTTAAATTTTCCAATTGAGTAGCTGAAGGGGTCCAGATTCAGCAGATGTTTATTGTAAAAATTACAGGAACGGTTTAGGAACGTATTGCTCATATATTTTCTTTTGCAAAGAGGAACGTGAAACAGCGACTTATTGCGCGAACTTAAACGGGAGCATCTCAAATTAATATTGCGTAGGAGAAAGGGTGAATCAATAAAGTTATTTAAAATTTTATACAAAAACATCTGGTCTCTTTTAGAACGTCTACCAGTAAGATTTGTGGTTTGTGCGATTGCATTAAATCTAAATTTAAGATGTTTATTAAATAACCCGAATATTTTATCTAATCTATTTATCTGCGTCTTATAATGCGGGTTCCATACGGCGGAACCATACTCTAATATGGACCTGACGTACGAGTTAAATAGAAGTGTGATTAAGAGGAATGTATGAAATAGCATGGATTCTGATGAGTTTTTAAGGAATCTGCTTTCAGATAGGCAGTGGTGAGTATCTCACTGCTGCCAAATCCATATAGAACCGAGACTTTACCTGAAATCATTTTTCGCGTCTCTCCTTAATAAGCTTCCGGGTTTCATCCGAGAGCTTGGTTTTCTTGCTCGTACGCCTCTTCAGACATAACCTTTTACCCTCATCCCTTATGATGTTTGCCACGTTTACAAAGTGCTCGTTGACGACTTGTGGATGCTAAGGTATCGAACCGATTTTGCAGTTTTAGCTGAAACTGATCCAATCCAGTTTTTGTTTGAAGCAGGGTCGGCCGGAGCGCAGACTTCATCATACAATTTCTCTCCAGCTTTAAATCAATATGTAGAGAGACTTAACAAGTACAAGTCGGTGATCACTTCCGGGATTAAACCTGTTAATCACAGTGACGTCTCTAAATATGCGCTTACAGTCAGTTATGATGAAGTTAATCTCGTGTTTTGATCTACCGTCAGGGCTCCGCAAGGTTCATTTCCTTTGGGGCTTTTTCTTGAAGAATTCATCAAGAATAGCTCTCAAGAAAATTGACTAACATTTGCTTTCTTGGGTTTCTCCGCCCAAAACCGTGGGGTCCAACTGCCGATTCGAAACCGGAATGTGTTCCCACTTGGGCATTAAAGTCCCCCATGACAACGTTGTTGTGAGCCTTTGTGGTACCATTTAAGGCTCTGCCTGTGTCCTCATACACAGCTTTAACTTCCTTATCCGAATGTGTCGAGGTCGACGCGTATGACCTTAGGACAGTATCTACTGGTCAGCCTAGGTGCGAGATACGCAATCCGGGTCGACACACTTGATACTATGTAATAATACAAGTACGTAACCAAAGCATCTACGCAACGGTGACTACGTACGCCATTTTGTGCTATTTATGAAACGTCAGTGATTTCCCGCCGAAAACAAGTGACACGCTAAGTTATCTGTTGACGGGGGCGCTAAACGGCCACAGATAACGATACTAATGCGTTTGCACAATGATAGTGATCGCACTCTATCAAACATGGAAAGTGGAAAAGTATAATACTTATTTGCCAAAAACTACTGTTACGGACGACGGCGTCAATACATAAAATAAGTTAGAATAAGTTAGAATAAGATAGGCATGTATTGTTATCCCACTCTAAATATACGCAATGTCAATAGATGTAAGAAAGAGACAGCGCTATAGGAAAGAAAGAGATGCAGAGTGGTGCCGTGTGCAAAAGTGGCTCGCACGTGATTGGTGGAGAGGCCGGTACCGCTGACTACCATACCCTGCTAATGTAAGAATCTTAATAGTACTTAAGCACGCCTAATGCATTGTTGATAATGTTGGGTATTTGGCATACATCAATAAATAAGATTGAAGAGCGAACTACGAAGTTTTTATTGAGACGCTACAATCTACACTCTACAATTTGGTCCTTCGAACGTCGGATTCTGAAGATTTGGCACTCCACGACGGATTCAGAAGCGAATCTGTACTGCGGGCGATTCAGAAGCGAATCTACTCTACAGCAGATTCAGAGGCGAATCTGCGCTACTCGAGTAAGGACTGCAGCGCGTCGGATTGGATACGCCGGTCGCTATGAACACGAGAAGCCGTGTTCGCTCCGAATCTGGATACAGCGAGCCGGAGTTACCAGTAGGCACTAAGAGTGTGCTTGCACCGTCACTGCACCGCATTTATGAAGACTCGCCGCAATCGCCGTCAACTGTAGCAGGAAGTATTCCCCAAGGGAGAAGATTGGAGTACTCTCCGCCACGAGCAGCGAGAGAGACCGCGCCAGAGGCGTCAATAGGGACGTCCATTATGGGGCCGCCTGCACAACCAGTTAGCACTCCAATGAGACGTGAAGCTTCTGCGTCTACGAAACAGCCTACGAGGGGAAGCACGAGAAACTGTACTTTCGCAGTTATTCACCGCCTCCAGTCCAGAAGTAATTATGCGAACGCTAGAAATGAAGTATGGAAGGCCAGAATTTATAATTGATCGAGCAATGGAAGAACTCAAGAAGCTCCCTAAGCTAGGAAGTGCGAGTACTGATCTATACGAGTTCGCAGTCAAGATTCAGAACATAGTCTACACAATCAAGAGTATAGACAGAAGAGGCTACCTACAGAGTCCGCTTCTTGTTCGGGACGTCATGGACAAATTGAGTCCGCATCTCGTCAGCAAATGGGCGGAGTACGCAGCCAATAATGAAGCTCGTATTATAGAAGAAAACGAAATGATCGTCCTCTCAGAGTTCTTGATGGCCGAAGCGGATCTGATGATCAGATATACCCACACAACCAGACGAGGTGTTCCAGTACCAGTAAAAAAAGAAGTGGCTCCAAAACGGGCAGCTACTAGAGGCGTATACACTGCAGAAGGCATCACATATGAAGATGAAAGAAGATGCTTTATGTGTCAGTCCGAGGGACATTACACTCCCGATTGCGCCAAACTCAAGGCACTCGACACCAACGATCGCTGGAAATGGGCCAAGGATAACAGAATGTGTTTCAAATGTATGAAACGGAAGCACAACCGATTCTCCTGCAAAGCTAAAGCCTGCGGAGTTCACGGATGTACCTACCGACATCATGCGCTTCTACACAAGGAAAAGGCAACGGAATCGGCTCCTACGGTCAGCACTCTGAACGAATGCAAAACAGCCGACTCAACCGCACTAGTAATGAGCGTTACAGCAAAGAAGACATCTGCGGTATTGCTCAAGACCTGCAAGGTGAAGCTCAGCGGTCCACGGGGGGAGATAATTACGCACGCCCTCTTGGACGAAGGGTCCACGGTGACACTAATAGATGAAGTATTAGCTAAACAACTCACCGATGGCGGATCGAAGCAGCCTTTGAACATTAGAGGTATCAACGACCAAAAAAGAATAGAGAGCAAGGCGATCGAGATCCGAGTGAGAGGTCTAAGAGAACAAGAAACATACACCGTCAAAGCCCGCACCGTACGAGGGCTACAGTTACATCAACAACGTATACCGCATAATTTAGAGCGGTATCCGTACCTGCGCAGTATACGAGAGAAGATCTGCACAGGAGAAGCCAAGCCTCGCATACTAATAGGGGCTGACAACTGGCACTTAATAGTATCGCGACAGCTACGCGCTGGCAAGAAAACAGAACCTGCCGCATCTTGGACAAAGCTGGGTTGGGTGTTGCATGGATCGGCACCAGGAAGAGCGATTTATCAAGACCAAGCAGCCGTACTTCACATCTCCACAAGTGACACACAATTACAAAAGCTCGTCGAATATTATTTCGACGTAGATTCCCTTGGTGTGTCGACCAAAGAGAGGGTTAACAAGTACGAGAAGAGGGCCAACGATATTTTCGAAGCAACTGCCAAAAGGAAGGAGGGTTATTTCGAAGTAGGCCTTCCTTGGAAGACCGACAACACCACACTCCCCGATAGCTACGAGTCAGCTTTAAGAAGACTACACACGTTAGAGAAGAGGATGACTAAGGAGCCCGCCTTTAAGGAAGTATATACGGCTCAAGTCACGAACCTTGTACAGAAGGGCTACGCGACCGAGTGCGATGGCAGCGAAATGAATAGCAATCGCAAATGGTTCTTACCTCACTTCGCCGTCACGAACCACAACAAGCCAGGGAAAGTGAGAATGGTCTTTGACGCAGCGGCCAAGGTGAAAGGAGTCTGCCTTAACGACTTCCTGCTAGAAGGGCCAGACTTATTGACTTCACTCACAAGAATACTGTTCAGGTTCAGAGAAAAAAGAATTGCCGTAACCGCAGACATCGAAGAAATGTTTCTCAGGATTAAAATAAGACCTGAGGACCAGCCAGCACAAATGTTTTTATGGCGGGACAAGCCCACCGATCCCCCAAGAAAAATGAAGATGGTATCAATGATATTCGGAGCAAGCAGCTCACCGTACCTCGCTCATAGCGTGAGGAATCGTAACGCTACAGACTATGAGCAAGAATTCCCAGAGGCAGCTTTAGCAATTAAGGAGCGTCACTATATGGATGATTACTTAGACAGCTTCCAATCAGAAGACGAAGCTATTAAGATGGTCAAAGAAGTAATGTACATCCATCAGCGGGCCGACTTCAACTTGAGGGGGTGGAACTCAAACAATAAGAAGGTTCTTGCTAGCATTCCAGAAGAAAAGAGATCCCAGAACGTCGACGTACAGCTAGTGGCACATCACAAGGAGAAAACGTTAGGACTTCGATGGGACCCAGACTCCGACACTCTTACATTCAACACGGATATTAAGAAGGTTCCCGATGAAGTCAGGCTGCGACTAAGAGCTCCTACTAAGCGCAAAACCTTAAGCGCAGTTATGTCAGTGTACGATCCGCTGGGGCTCATCAGTCAGTACACCATCGTCGGCAAGATAATATTGCAACAATTGTGGCTTAAGAAGGTGGACTGGGACCAAGAACTACCGCAAGAGGAAGCCTATCTTTTCGACGAATGGATAAAACGACTCCCAGATGTCTCAGCGCTAGCTATACCAAGGTGCTACAGTATGAAGTTAACGCCGCAAGCCCGTATAGAGCTTCATATTTTCGTCGACGCGAGCGAACAGGCGTATGCAACGGTGGCCTATTGGAGGATCGTATACAAAGACTTAACAGAAACCATCCAAGTAATGGCCAAGGCAAAGGTAGCTCCGCTAAAGATGCTCACCATTCCAAGACTGGAACTTCAAGCGGCGTTGATTGGGGCGCGACTCGGTAACACGATAATAAAGGAACATACCTGGAAGCCCAGACGAGTCACCTATTGGAGTGATTCTAGAACAGTTCTGTGTTGGATAAGAAACGAGAAAAAGAAATACACTCCATTTGTCGCACACCGCCTAGCAGAGATCGCCGAACTCACACAAGCGGCTGACTGGCGGTGGGTGCCTACCACGCTCAACGTGGCAGACGACGCCACCAGATTTCAGAGCAATAAGATCGACAGTCATGATAGGTGGTTCACGGGGCCCCCATTCCTTAGGGCACCGGCAAACCAGTGGCCACAGGAGAGCGAGGATAACGAGACCGAGGAAGTGGCATGCTACGCCTATTCAGAAGATGACACTTACCCAGAGGACTCACTGCCCGATATACGAAGGTTCTCCAGTTACTTAAAATTAATAAGAACTACTGCGCTAACACAACTCTTCATTGAGAAGCTGAAAGCCAAAAGGAAAAATAATATACATCTAGAAGTCGCACACCTGAGAGCGGCTGAACGACGTTGGCTTCAGAGAGCGCAGAGAGACTCCTTTAAAGAAGAGTTAATAAGGCTAAAACAGAATCAGCCGCTACCACGACGTAGTAGGATAAAGAAGTTGGACGCCGTATTAGACGACGACATAATAAAGGCGAGAGGCAGAATAGGTGCTCTAAATAGTACAACGCACTCGAACCAGCCAGCGATACTCGACGGACGGCACCCGTTCACTCGTCTGCTCATCGAGAATTATCATCGCCGGGCGGGTCACGCGAATAACGAACGAGTCGTCAATGAACTCCGACAGCAATACATGATTCTACATCTGAGGCCTACAGTCAAGAAGATAGCTAGAGAATGTCAGTATTGCCGCGTATACAAGGCGGCTCCAAAAACGCCACCGAAGGGAGACCTGCCTAAAGTGAGGCTGGAACCGGGTCACCGCGCCTTCACCTACTGTGGGGTCGATTACTTTGGACCTATGATGGTGACCATCGGACGAAGACATGAAAAAAGGTGGTGTGCATTATTCACTTGCCTTACAACGAGGGCAATTCACTTAGAAATCGTCCAATCACTCTCCACGGACTCTGCTATTATGGCACTAAGAAGGATGGCCGCCAGGAGAGGCTGGCCACGCGTCATATACTCTGACAACGCCACCAACTTCAGGGGAGCAGACGTTGAATTAAGAAATGTTTACGAGTCCTGGATTACGGTGCTACGAGATTTCAGTCTGCAATATAACACCGACTGGCGTTTTATACCACCGGGCGCGCCGCACATGGGGGGAGCTTGGGAGCGCTTAGTGCGTTCAGTAAAAGTAGCACTTAGCACTACGCTTAAAGAAAAGGCTCCCAAAGAAGAGGTACTGCAGACATTAATCACTGAGGCAGAATACAGCGTGAATGCACGACCACTCACGCACGTCTCCGTAGAACCCGACGATGAAGAAGCCCTGACGCCAAATCACTTCCTTATCGGCTCATCTACAGGACTACCACGAACGGGGCCTTGCACCGAGGCGGACCGCAGCACCTGGCGAAGAGCGCAAGCGCTAGCGGACCAGTTCTGGCAGCGATGGCTTCGAGAGTACTTGCCAACACTCATCCCGCGGGGGCAAGCGAGCACTGTAGTTCCGCAACTTCGAGAAGGCGATCTCGTCATGGTGGTCGACAGCACGCTGCCCCGCAACACTTGGCCGAGAGGAGTCATCGAGCGAGTGCACCCGGGATCAGACGGCATCATCCGGTCTGCAGATGTCCGCACTCAAGGAGGCGTATTTAAGAGACCTGCGACTAAGCTCGTCGTCCTACGGATGAAAGAGGCTACGACGTGTCTGCGCCGGGGGGAGAATGTTACGGACGACGGCGTCAATACATAAAATAAGTTAGAATAAGTTAGAATAAGATAGGCATGTATTGTTATCCCACTCTAAATATACGCAATGTCAATAGATGTAAGAAAGAGACAGCGCTATAGGAAAGAAAGAGATGCAGAGTGGTGCCGTGTGCAAAAGTGGCTCGCACGTGATTGGTGGAGAGGCCGGTACCGCTGACTACCATACCCTGCTAATGTAAGAATCTTAATAGTACTTAAGCACGCCTAATGCATTGTTGATAATGTTGGGTATTTGGCATACATCAATAAATAAGATTGAAGAGCGAACTACGAAGTTTTTATTGAGACGCTACAATCTACACTCTACAACTACTCATAATTAAATATTGTTTTATTGCTATATGCATAAATGTAAAACATAATTCATCTTCAAATCTTACTTTATTGCACTTGTGGGTTTACGTTAGATTTTAAAACAGAAAACTTAAGAAGATTCTAAAGTCAGCATAATATCGCCATGCTAAAATATAAAAGTAATCTGAAACCTAGAGTAGGTATAGACAGATATTTTTATATTTACTTGTCACCCATGGCAATGGCCGTAATTCGACCGTAATTCAACTCAAAAACTAAATTTGATAATATCCAAAGTAGCACAAATAATTCTTAAATTAAACTAAATTGTATGAATTTTCGAGTTATTTTAAAAAGACCTATTAAAGGCAAATGAGGTTTTATTGACAAAGCTACATTTAAAACCATTAACGGATATTTTGACAAAGACATCAGACATTTTTTATATTGTGTGTTTCCATAGTGACAATGAAAGTTTTGTTTCGTTTATGATGTATTTGTGACAAATGTATGGTAGTGTGCGTAATGCGTGCTTGTACCTACTCCTTTTCTATATTATAAACTATAACTGTGCAAAATTTCACACTCCACCGTCCGCGTCAATTGCCTTAAAAACGAATCCCAAGTTTTTGCTTTAGGTACGTATATATAGATATTTAGATATAAAAATTATTATCTTTCAACCTTCGTCCAAGGTGTAACAATAAAACAGATGCATACTATTTCTTTAAAATTTTTATAAGAACTCTCCCGGCTCTTCAGAGGAACGGTAGCTGTGTACAATTTTTACGCCGTTTCATAAATATTCGAGCTTCTTTAATGTAAAAGCTGTAGTAATATGTAGGTAAGGAAAAACTTCAATGTAATCACCAAGGTCCCATATCGCACCTGCGAAGAAAATATGTATATGTATAACACTTGCAATGAATTATTAATTTTGAATTACCCTACGTCAACCTATTCTTGCACGTCTCTAAAGAAATGCGATTGAGGTAGTTAGTAATCTACGTGTAAAGGTCAAGCATTTATTGATTCTTTAAAACTACGATCCGTTTACTGATATAATTAAATTAGGTAAAAATAATGACAATAAAGTCTCATAACTTAATCTATGACTTATTATCGTAGTTTTATTACGGGAGTTTGTAGACTTGAATGATATTGAAATGTACCTATAACGTAAAAAAAAGTAACGTATTTTACGTGTTCACCTATTTGTATAAAATGTGTAGCACTTTTAAACTTTATACAACAGCGTGCCGGTGCATGCTTTTCTAACTTTGTGGAAGTACTTAACGATTTTATTTTTTGCACTGAAGAAAGAGTAATTTCTTCTTTAAAGCAAGTGGCAGGTAATTAATTTGTAATGTGTACTTCGTAACCTTTTTTATGAGATTGTTGAAGCCATCGAGGGTGCAGTCCATATGATGGGTAGTGATCTCTGCGGCCCATGAACATTTGTAAGCTTTATATAAATCAAAGTGAGGAGCATATGTGAATAAAGCCACAACCTCACAATTAAGGCTTACTTTCATGTTACATTATATAGTCGAGCTATAGAGTTTTTGAAAAAATATTATTACAAAGGAAAGTTGGCATTATAGTTACGATCTATAGGTACATAACTATATATAAAGCATCCGCCTACTTAGTCCATTTGGTGGGATTATTGACAAACATAACGAACACAAACGTAATTGGGGATTCCTACAGGAGACCTGAATAAACACAGGCAAAGCGACCTGAATGTACAGACTTAAAGTCTAGTAAACTCAATGCAGAATATGATCAGTAGGTATTACATAATCATGTTTCTATTTATGTTTATATTTATGATAGAACATAGAATATCTTAATATTTACATTCGTTGTGTATATTTTAGGTAAATATTCAAAGGAGAAGAAAGAAGTGCAAAGCGATGAAAATTTATTATTATTATAAGCTATCGTGTAAAAAAAATTAAACAAAAAAATACAACCGACTTCCATGCCACCAAAAAGTTAAAAATAATTAAAATACATGTTGGTTTGGAGCACACTGTACACTGTATTTAGTACAAAGTTCCGAAGTCGGTGCTCAAAAGAAAAAAATATACGGGACGAATAGATAACCTCTTTCCTTTCGGAAGTCGGTTAAAAATTGATGTTTGGTTGCGATGTTATTATCGCCACTATTATTTTTACCTTGCAGCAGTAATAGCGCTATTGTGGGTGGTATGGTTTGAAACATGGGTCCTAGGTATACAATAAAGGTTTTTAAGGTCTCTTAGCATACCCTTTCTTGTGTTTGTTGACGAATTTAGGAGTCAATTAAATCTGACCTTCGCTTAGCAAAGGACAAGAACTAAATTCAAAGACTAGCCATCTTATTAGGCGGACTTCCATTGTTAACTCAGCTTCAACACAGCTGTATTCGTAACGAAACAGTCTGTGTAAAGTACATCGTTTCGTTTACATCAAGTTTGTAACAGCAACCATAGGCAGTAGGTAGTAAGCGCTGAATATCAGATAAACTGCGTACTTTTTGGTACTGTCCCATTGCTAGGCTCCGCGACAGGTGTCTTCTTAGTGTTGAGAGGGGCTTGTGCAGGCTCGCGCTGGCTATATACGAAAGCATAGACTTCACACACGGTTGAGAGCATTTTAAAATCCTCAGGCTTGTCTTGACATATTTTCTTTACCGTTTCAGCAATAAATTTCTAGTATGCACAATTTTATATTTGAAAAATCAAACATACGTAATTGTACCTGTGACTCACACCTTGGACCCCTCGATTAGGAAACCGAAATTCTGACCCTAGTATTTATAAATTCTCAATACTATCACTACGTATAGCTTCAAATTAGATTACTTTTCTACTCATTTAATAATGCTTTATGTTCCTTCCAGAGCCACTGCTGTGAGGTGGTCCGGGAAGGCGATGCAGACGGAGCTCCCAGTCCTGAGGGTGAGCGGCTTCCAGGAGACGGCGCCAGTTGCTCCGTTCCAGATGATCAGGTAACTACAACTAACACTTAAGCTACGAGTAAAGATTTATTTCAGCCATATCTTGCAATGTACGCAATGATAGGCGAAAACGTAACAATGATTATGTGAAGAATATTTTATAAACTCGTACTGAGGTCACTACGTTGAAAAGAGAGTCAGTTTCTTAGACACACTCTACAGCTCAAATAGCTTTAATAATTTTGACATATGTCATTATTATACAACTTTTTTTCCATTCGTTAATCCCTGTGAAAATTAATCAGCTATAGCATAGCTTTTATCGCGGCGACTGAATCAAGATATTCCGTAACGAAAAAAGCCAACACACCCTACTCCGCCTACCATGTAGCGCGGCCGAGCATTCGCTTAACGTGCATGTATATGGTACGACAGTACGAAGCTCGCGCGGATCGAGACGAGCTGCTCGGAAATCGGACGAATATGTAAGCAGCTGTTTGTAAGAAAGTATAAAGGATCAAAGAAAAAAACTTGAATTAATATCAAAGAAACAAATACTGCATAAAATAAATAATTATAATTGCATACGTTGATAAAAATGCTATGCAGTAGCTTAACCGCGGCAGTCCCCGAGTGCCGCACGTTTTTTTCTTCAATAATTTCATAGTCACAACATAATTTTTGTAACAAGTACATGTTCCTATATGACGCTACAAATATGTCTATCACCAAGGACAAACTGAATAAGTATAAAGTTAGTCTAGGGATTTGTCAACTCGAAGCCAATTAATAACTCTTCGATACAAACCACACGTGTTTGATTAGAGGCCCGTTTGACGATCGTAATTAGTACCTAACCGATTCCACCGAAATACTGCTAATATCATTCGTGGTACTAATATCGAGTAATTAAATCTTATTCACTGAAAGGTCTTACGTTCTCCAAACATATAATGTAAGGTGCAATTAAAATTGATATAATGATTAAAGTCAAATTGTCTGACAGTGGGATTATTTTTCGTCCATGACAAAGAACCTGCGCTGTTAAATGAAAACGGGAGTGCTGTACTTTTAGTATGAATTGTCAGCCCGCGTGGCGGAGCCGTTACTATACCGGTCGGACGAGAAATGGGCCCCGGGTTCGATTCCCAGCCAGATAGGTATCAGGAGAAAATCCTAAAGTGGGGCTGTGAGTGTAGAAAGCGTGTTTAAAATTTATTGATCCTCAAAACAAGCTTTGTTCTCGTTTTGGCTCATCATTTCAAAGTACATTGCAAGTTTCAGCCGAAAACGAAAACGTGAGCGTGGCATGTATATTGCAATGTATCAGCATAATCAAGAACATTCCTTGTTTTGACGAAACATTATATTCGTGCTAGGGGTACTGTACCGTATGATTATATTGAGTAGTCTCGAAAAAATAACTATCAAATCGTATTCTTCAAAAGGTATGGTAATTGAATGTCAAATACAATTTATTAGGATTAATAGAATGTAAGTACCTACATTTATGTAGTTCTTAATACAAATATTTTTTGAAAACATTAGCTTCATAAACATGTATCATGCCCGGGGGGCTTAACTAAAATATAGATTAGAAAGAAATCAAAATTATATATTATCAACTAATCTGATTGTTATATATCGTCATCCCATTATTGTCTCACTGCTGAGCACGGGTCTTCTCCCGGAATGGGAGAGTTTTAGGCCATAGTCCACAGCGCTTACCAAGTGCGAATTGGTAGAATTCACACACCTACGAGAACTTTTTTTTGATTCTTTAAAGAACTCTCGTGTGTATAGGTTTCCTCGGGATGTTTTCCTTCACCGAAAAGCGGTGATAATTAATTTCTAATACGCACTTAAATCAGTGTTGCATGCCTAGGTTTGAACCTTAGACCTCCCGATCGAGAGGGCAAGTTTCAACCATTAGACTGTCAGTGCTCTACATATTTGATTGTTACAGATACGTTACTATGCAACTTTTTAATAGTGGAAGATCGAATAAAGTTTGTTTGGGCAGATGCAACTGCATCACCTGTTTCCTATGATCGTTCTTTCATACACAAATACAATTTTAGTCCTCGGAAGTACCAACGCATCCGTGATTAACTTCAAATAGAACTACTGTTCTGTATGAATTCGCTTAAAGATGTCTATCGGTGGTAGTAACCACTTACTATATAATGGAGTATGCTCGATTCTCGTGTGCTATTTATAATACATGCTCTACACGCTTTCTACACTCATAGAACTACACGCTAGGATTTTCTCCTGTGTCGCGGGTATCGTGAACACACACAAGACGAATACACAAACGCCCAGGCCCAGAATATGAGTCTAAACTCATTGCGAGTCTGTTCGGTATGGTAACCGCTCCGCCACGCGGGTAGTCGAATGTAATAAAAATAATAATACAACTAATTACACATCTGTCACATCGTGTCGTAAGGCATGAGTAATTGATACCGGGCTAACTAATCCTATCCGTGTAGTGTTTTCGCATTTTAGAGCATCACTGTTTGGCTTCATTTTAGTCAATTCGTTCTTTACTAAGAATATTGAGAGTTTGAACCAACATTGTATTCCCTGAGTTTTTCTTTACGTTTTAAGTATTTTATTGTGATATACTCATCTCGTTTTACATCATTCTAAAATGTAGGTATATATTGTTATTGGATATTGTAAAGTGGAGCAGTGATAGCCTATGGTTGAAACTTCCCCTCTCTTATCAGGAGATCCGGGGTTCAAACCCAGGTACGCACCACTGATTTTTGTGCGTATTAGAAATTAATTATCACTGCTTTTCGGTGAAGGAAAACATCGCGAGGAAACCTACACACCCGAGAGTTCTCTAAAAAAAAAGTTCTCGGAGGTGTGTGAAGTGCACCAATTCGCTCTTGGCCAGCGCGGTGGACTATGGCTAAAACTCGCTCATTCTGAGAGAAGAACCGTGCCTAGCAGTGGGACAATAATGGGTTGTACCATTGTAAAGTTACTTAGTATACGAGAAATAAATTAAAATAAATATTTTTAGATTCGTGCGAGCGACGACGACGGCTCCACCAACAGCGCGCGCAACAGCATTGATCCCTTCCGTACTGAAGTTGACCCAGGTAGCCACTGAATATTTAGAATTAGTCTAATTCACTCTTAATTAAAACATTTAGTCTAAAATATAGAATATAAATACATTTTGTAGGTGGTAGAACCAGTGTAGTTCGCCCGAGGAAGTACCACCGCCACACCTATTTCTAGCGTGAAGCAGTTTTTGCGTTTCAATGGAAGGGTGTGATTGCCGGCACATTTTTATATGAGGCGATCATCTTAGTCCTCGGAAGTAGCAACACATCAGTGATTGACTTCAGATATAACCCCCATGTTCTATATGAAGTTGCTTACACATGTCTAAGGGCGCCAGTGACCACTTACCATCAGGTGGACTTCATACTCGTTTGCTACTTCGACCAGATAAAAAAAAGAAAACTAGCTGACCCGACAAACGTTTTTTTGCCATAAAATTTAAAAAAAAATGTTAGGAGTGGACAACCCTTCGCATGAAAAAGATGTTGGCCGATTCTCAGACCTACTCAATATGCTCACAAAATTTCATGAGAATCGGTCAAGCCGTTTCGGAGGAGGACGGGAACGAACATTGTGACACGATAATTTCATATATTAGATATGCATCCTTACGTGTATGCCTGTAACATAGTCTACTTCATTGCTCATAATGCATGGTTTCATCCATATTAATCTATTACAGTTGAAACAGAACGGATTTTGAGAACAGGGCGCTACTACAAGGGAATATATTGGCCTTCTATTACTAATAGTTTTAAGGTAAGCAAAGTCTTTGTTAAATTGTTTTATTAGATGCATCGTATAGTTGAGAACTCGTCAATCACGATTTAAATTCAAACTATACCGTAATTCAGTATTCTCAAACATCCAATTGTGAGATTAGAGCGGGGTCTTCCTCCTCCTTATTAATTTTGACAATATTAAGTGTGATTAGTAGGTGTGGGGGGTTAAGACAAATCTCCTAACGTCTTACCATGGGAGTAGGAGAATCAAAAATCACCAGAATAATTAAACGCCTCCCAGCTAAAAACAAGAATCACCTATATTATATACAAGTGTATGCCTTTAAGGATTTAAAAAGCAAAAATGGATATGTTTTAATATTGTTTATCTTAATTTGATTACAAATTTGTCTTGACGTTTTAATTAAAGTGAGTTTAAAAACTAAATCTTCTTTTCAGGATGAATCCGTAGAGCTGTCGTACCAAAGATACTCGCGGAGGCAGCGACAAAGATCTCTCATTATGGTTAACGTTGTAGATTTAATATTAAAGGTAATTAAAATACGCTAGCAAATTGCTAATTAAGTATACCTTCTAGATATAATATTGATATAATATAATACTATTGTAAATTAAGGAAAAAATACAGACGTTAATTAAGAAATGTAAACATTTAAAGAGATCTCATAATACGAAGAATTGCTTGTTCTCGGAAGTAGCGGTGATTTAATTTTACTTTATATGTACTAGGGATGTAACATATATTCGCATTCGCAAGAATTGTGCGAATCTTTTGCAAATATTGAATTGCAGTGCTTTGGATAAAAAGGTCTCCAAATTTATACAAATTTAAGTCGATTGCAGTTTGTCTGCCAAAAAAACATATATTAGCACTCGTAAATTTCGGTAAGGGATTCTCGAATTCGCATTCGCGTTTGCGAATGTTGGCTAGAGATATTTACATTCGAATATTATTCCAATAATAACATCACTAATATACCTATGAAATATTGACTTTGTCAAATTTTACAAGCCAATTATATAAACTTGGTAATCGAGTAACTCTTTCTCTTTCAGATTTGTCTTTCAGTTATTTATAAATTATCGACTAGAAGTCATGGTGAGTGTTAGATTAGTTATACGTATCAGCTTCTTATATAAAAATAAATTTGAAATTTGTAACATTTTATTCATACTTACTTTCATCGCTGGCTTTAATTTTAACCACGTAAATCAATTGCATTTTTAACATATATATCAATAGCAGTTACGTGTGCATAATTGGCCATTACATGTCCAAAAACGTAATTTTGATGCGTATATTTTTTTTCACGACACGTGAAAACATTTTGCCTACGTCTAATCAGCAATGTCTGTACCGCATGCCTTCAGATTGTAATAAGACTATTTTTATCTAATAAAGAGAAATAAAAATGATCAATATTTTCATTATTTTGAAAATTTTAATTAAGTTAGACTCTTAAGCTTGAACCGTCCAATATAATTTTAGCTGACTACACAACGGATGGCTCCCAGATAGCATACACAGCGGTGTTCGGTCTCCTGAACGTGGTGGTGTGTCTCATGGGCACCTGGCGTTGCTTCGCCAACAACTACCTTCACTGGGCTGCGGCTACCACCTGGATTCTACTTATCGCGCAAGGTTTTTACACAATACTTAATCTAGAAGTTACTGAACAGTTCAATAGGAAGATTACAACATCTCCATGGCAATCTGTAGCGGGGACTCAAAAATCATAGATAAGGTAAATTGCACGTTCGAAGTGGCCTCCGGAAAGAATTAAATCGCAACTTACAGTAATAACAACGTAATTAGAGTGTAGTGTCCTTAGAATTATATACAATAGCTTAGCATTATACGTAAAAACAAAATCATAACACTTATATATCTATACTAGCTGTCCCGACAAACGTTGTTTTGCGATATAAAAAATAAAAAAAAAACATTAAGGGTGGACAACCCTTAAGGGGTATGAAAAATAGATGTTGGCCGATTCTCAGACCTACTGAATAAGCATATAAAATTTGGTAAAAATCGGTCAAGCCGTTTCGGAGGAATATGGCAACAGAAACTGTGACACGAGAATTTTATATATTAGATTCAGTGCACCAAATTATACATAACACGTAAATAAAAAAGGATAAATGGTCCTATATATGTATTAAGCGTAATTGTAAGATTTCTTTAATTGCCAACGTTGTCACCACCGCACACGACAGTGTGATGGTAACAGCGATGGCCTAACGTGGTGCTTAGAAATAAAGACTTATTATGTTAAAAAAAAAGAAAACCTATTATGACAAAAGGTCCGTGCCGATTAGTCTGTGGAGTTTTTGTGTTATAATAAAAAAAAGAACAGTTCAATAGAGATTAGAGGAAACCTTTTAGGCAACACGGACCTACCGTATAGGTTATTGTGGATTAATAGCCAAAAATAAGCTAAATGGCCTCTGAAATTTGTTGGCAAAACAAGGTCATAGAATAAGTTTGTGGAAGAAAAAGGTATAATCGAATCAATACACTTTTGACTCTACATAAAGTAACGCTGGCGGTTATGTACCTATATTAGGAGTTGGCGACCCGTGCAATAGATATTGCAATAACGACAGCGATGCAGGCTACTATTGACAATGCAAGTCAGGCTTTGAAGGAAATGTCAAATCGGAATATAGAATAGGTATTAAGACAAGAACCCATTGTTTCCTAACCTTGGCGATGCTCGTAGAATAGAATTTACAATACACAGGTACGAGTAACATTCAGACATGCAAAATATCCCAGATTGCATTCCCCGTAAACATACAAGTACATATGTTGTCGAACGAGTCCGGGTGTTAATCGTTGTGTGTATGTCCATGCCTGGATGGCCGCAGATAGTCTTGGTATGAAATTATTACATAATTATTTTAAATGTCCCTCTATACCTCTCGAAAGAGTGTTGTCTATCATTGCAATACATTAAAGTTCTCTGAATAATTTTAATTATGCGTGTAACTTTTACTTAAGAAGAACAAGGTACCTCCTCCTAGTTGCGCGATAATTTCCAAAACTTTACGTATTTAATAAAGAATCTTAATTGCCATACCTTGACGGATCAGATGTTGGTAAAATATACGGTTATGATTGTAGGTCTGAGCGGCAAAGGAATAGGCTTCCAGAACCCGGCAAATCAAGTGTGGTACATGCTATTCATCATCTTTGTGCCGTACGCGATGCTGCCGCTCTCTCTGGGCTGGTGCATCTTTATTGGACTAATGTCCTCACTCTCCCACCTTCTCGCCACTGCGGTTGACATCAAGGATATTATAGCAGCGAGTCCTGGAGCAGTAAGTATTTTAAGAAACTTATCAATGTTGTATGACTAGTATGGATCAGATAGAAATTGGTCTGGCATAAAATAATTCATGCGCATTTATGGGAGAGTAAGCCGACTCACTTAAATCAAGTGACCTTCTTCGTCCATTCGTAAGGCATATGTTACAAAGTTCTGCATTCGTGTTATATATGAAACTTACAAATGTGCATGGCGGCCACTTGTCTTAAGAGAGACCGCAATCTTGATAATTTTATTAATATAATAACAAAGGATAAAATAAAAAAATATAATAAACGAAGTCAATAATCTGAAAAGATATTTTTACTACAGCAAGCTAGGTTTGTAACCGACGTCGGATATAATTGATTTTACCTGATGCCACAGGATATCTTGCGTGTAATGAGAATAAAGTTGAAATGTCTCGTATGAATGTATCTCCCTTACCACAATCTGATTATAACTGAGCTCTATTCGCAGGGCTCATCGTGCGCCATCAGAATTCTGCTCGGCAATGCTCTCCTTTACACTGCGGTGAACTTCGCCGGCATGTATACGAAGTACCTGGCCGACTGGGGCCAGCGGAAGGCCTTCCTGGAGACGCATCGCTCCATGATGACGCGCCAGAGGACCAAGCGGGAGAGCGACCGTCAGTGGAAGTTGTTTCAGAGCGGTAAGGACATTACTTTATGTTTCATGTGGTCATGATCTTACTTAATTGTCTCCTTAGGTTCAACAGACAAAGAGCCGCGTGGCGCAGCGGTTACCATACCGGTCTGACGCGCAATGGGTCCCGGGTTCAATTCCCGATCAGACGGGTATCTGAATGATGAGTTTAGATTCCTGTTCTGGGTCTGCGTGTTTGTGTATTCGTCTTATATGTGTCCATGGTACTCAAGAAACAGGAGAAAATCCTTCTGTGGGGCTATACCTAAGTGTAGAAAGCGTGTTTAAAAAAAAACAGATTTTACTTTTTGACTTTCATTTCGAAAGTTTCTTGAAATTCCTTCTCTGTTCAAAAATGTCACTACATTTTTTATGTAAATCTATAAGGTAATGTGAAAATTTCAAAGTTTCTTGGGCTATTACAGTTGTTCAGGCGACAGGTATTTAAAATATGTGAACGGGTAAAACATAAATTAAAAAAAACATTAAAAATGCAATCCATTAGTATCATAGTTTCACGATTGATAGTTTCAAAAGATAGAAATAGTTTTTGTAAGTAATGTTCATATCCAGAATCTTCCTGGGAAAGATGTTCCCTTCGAAATCGAAATAATCCCTTTTTTCCTGTTAACAAGTTAGTAAACAGTGCTCCCTAAGTTATGAAAAGTTATGAAGATAGAAAGTTCCCCCGAGGGCAGTGATGAAACCACGATCATCATAGGATATTTTTGTAACTTGTAAATGACTAGTGATCTCTCATGTCTTCGCCCGCTTTGGCCAATTTCCACGCTAATGATTATCTTATGTATTCACCTAGGTACCTAATAAACTACACACATATGTATGTGCCAAATAGTTATTGTCAGGCGGGTTATTGGCAGGTAGTTATTGTCAGACAGCTACAAACACACAAAAATCCTCACAAACTCTCGTTTTAATATTAAAAATTGAGTTGTTGTATATTTCAGTGATACCCGACTTCCTGGCCACAGAGATCTCCAGTCACGTATCTCGCGTAAAGGGAGAATTCCAGGAACAACAGTTCAACAATTTATACATTCAGAGACATGAAAACGTATCCATACTGTATGCTGACATCAAAGGATTCACTGGTTTGTATTTTATTTATATCTCCGTCCCTACCTGCTTCATGGAGCATATTTGTTGAATATGTTTGGGCTTATGCGTATAATCCAAATTGATTGACCTTTTATAAGTATTTAAATGTTAGTATTGGAATATTCTTCCCCGTATAGTTTCAGCGTTGCCTCACTTTAGTTACATTAAGAGGGTAGGTACATATGTTCTTGTCCCTGTAGTTCCGGGATCAGAATAGGGCTACGGTATCCTCTGCCTGTCGTAAGAGGCGACTAAAAGGGGCTTCTGGGGTTGCGGGCGGTAAGAGTGGGAGCTCGGACCGTCCAGCCAAGCGACCCCGGGAAGGACGATGGTATGTGTGGCCGCATGCCGTCGTAAACACCGTTGAGCATAAATTGGTCACCGGGGAAGGGCTTAAAAGGAGCATTGCGCTCGGAGCAAGATCCCGGAGTCCTCCATGTAGCGCTGAGGACGGCTACCGGGGGGGGGGTTCCATCCATCCATGCATCAGCCTTTCGATTTCCACTGCTGAACATAGGCCTCCCCTAAATGGCACCACTCTAACCGGTCTTGTGCCCTCTGAATCCAACGGTTTCCTGCTGTCTTCATCAGGTCATCGGTCCACCTGGTAGGGGGGCGACCTGTACTCCTTTTGTCTAAACGTGGTCGCCACTCGAAGACCTTTTTTCCCCATCGGTTATCGGTCCTACAAACGATGTGGTCGGCCCATTGCCACTTCAGCCTGCTAATTTTGAGAGCTATGTCGGTAAGCTTCGTTTGTCTACGGATTTCATCGTTGCGAATCATGTCTCGTAGCGAAATTCCGAGCATAACCCTCTCCATAGCACGCTGCGCGACCCTGAGCCTCCGAATGAGGCCTACAGTGAAGGACCACGTTTCGGCGCCGTAGGTCATCACTGGCAACACACATTGCTTGGATAATTTCGACTTCAGGCACTGAGGAATTATGGACGAGACGATACTAAGTAATTTCCCGAACGCAGCCTAGCCGAGTTGGATTATTCGAGTGACCCCCCTTTCAAAGTTGGACTTACCCATCCGGATCGTTTGTCCTAGGTAAATGTACTCGTCGACAACCCCGGGGGGGTTATGTACTGCAAATACCCTAGTCATCCTTTTTTGTTTGTTTTCGAGGGGGAAACTTTCAAAAAGTACCCGACGTCGTGGGAGCGACGCGGGTTATGTGGGATTCTTCCCGCACTAAAAGCCCCCCCGTGGGCGACCTCGACGCTGCGAAAAGGACTCCGGAAACTCCAGTTGACCGCCGCCGGTGTCCTCAGCGTGTGCCCCATCGGGCTCTTCTCTGGTGGGCGTGAACTGCTCACCGCACCTTCTGGTTTTTACGGCAACATGCAACCACACATGCCGCCGTCCTTCCCGGGGTCACTTGACCGGACGGTTCGAGCTCCCCTCTTCCCGCCCGCAACCCCGGAAGCCTCTTTTAGTCGCCTTTTACGACAGGCAGAGGGTACCATAGTCCTATTCTGGTCCCGGAACTACAGGGACAACCCTAGTCATCCTGGGCTGACATATTTTTTAATCTGCCCATAATAATAATATTAATAACACGAATGTATTGTTACAGAACTGTCAAGCAGATGCAGCGCCCAACAGTTAGTCAAACTGTTAAATGCACTATTTGCGAGATTTGACACGTTGGCTGCGGTAAGTTATGTTTGAATCATTAATTTCATCAAAACTTACATACCTATAGATGTAAATACGCTTAAGTATGTATGTAAGTTTGTGTGCGGCTTGTACCAATGTGTCCCATTTATGACTTATTTCGTCTGATTTTGGTCATTAAGTATTAAAATTCTCTCTATTGTAACTTTTATAATATACAAGGTAGTCTATGTTCTTTCCCAAGGCCAAATCTATGCCTGTATTTCATTAGTTTCAATGGTTTAGAGATGCAAGCGTAGCAGATGGACAGAGTTACTTCCGCATTTATAATAGTAGCAGACGGACAGCAAAGCTACTTTCGCATTTATAACACTAGTAGAGATAATAATATAGTGTTCGATGGCATCCAGAAGAACCACTGCTTGCGCATCAAGCTGCTGGGCGACTGCTACTTCTGCGTGAGCGGGCTGCCCGCGCGCCGCGCCGACCACGCGCTCTGCTGCGTCAACATGGGCCTGCACATGATACGCGCCATCCGCGACGTGCGATACAATGCGCAGGTACGTTTTGTATGCTATGAACTGATCGAACCCATGGATATCAAGGTTAGCCACAGATATGGGTTCGTTGGGTTCCGTGCATGTAATTGTGGTCGGAGAAAATATGGTCGGCTAGTCACAATTTTTTTCCTTACTCTATTCCATGTCACAAAAATGTAAAAAATAATTTAAATTAATTTTGCTTTAGAACATACTCAGTAGGTACTTAGTACATAGTCCCGAAGTCGGCGCTCAACATATTTCGCTGGATGACGGTGACGAAACTATGTCTTATATGCATAAAAATAAAAAATACAGTCGAATTGAGAACCTCCTCCTTTTTGGAAGTCGGTTAATAAAGCTTTAACCGAACGGACGTATAAGTATGATTGACAAAGACAAAGAGCCAAGCACTCAGCCAATAAAATAATCTATACATCATTAGGCTCTTCTGTTCTGTTTCTTAGGTGGATTTGGATATGCGGATCGGTATCCACAGCGGCACGGTGTTGTGCGGCGTGCTCGGCCTGCTCAAGTGGCAGTTCGACCTGTGGTCGCATGACGTCACCGTCGCCAACCACATGGAGAGCGGAGGGTTACCGGGGTGAGAATTTTTTATATATATAGTATAAATGTTCATACAAGCAAAAAGCCGTCAAACTTTCTACGCTCATAGACCCACGCTAGGATTTTCTTCTGTTTCGTGGATACTATGGACACACACAAGACGAACACACAAACACCCAGACCCAGAACATGAATCTAAAAACATCATTCAGATACCTGTCTGGGCGGAAGTCGAACCCGGGACCCATTGCGCAACAGACCGGTAGGTATACGCTTCGCCACGCGGGTCGTCAAGCTTAATTAAGCTTTGTAATATATGTCACATGCATTACCGGTACAGTGCAATTAATGACATTGAAGATTTATATTCATTACTAGCTGTACCCGCGGCTTTGCCCGCGTGCAAATCAACGTGTCACAAAGTTTTTCTCGCGCAAATCTCGACACCGTGGGAATTCTATGACAAAAAGTAGTAACATTAATATCGGTTTGGCCGCTCAAGGATTACCTGGTCAAACACAGAGTGAAAAAATGAATTTAAAGTGTGTATTTGTGGGTAGGAACGTATTGTTATGTATTTTGTTTAAATAAGACGAATTCTAATATTGTAAATCGCTTTTTTGAACCAATTTACATTCTTAGTAGTCTAATTCACAATATCGTGATATCTTTTCAATCAACTTCTCCACATTTGAACCAAAACGTATCGATTATAAAGATTGATTTGAACTTTTCCGAATTGGAAAATACGATTTGAAGTAATTTTGGCGGATGCAAATTTCTAAGTAAGATTATAGGTAAACCTACTTTTAATATTAATTTGTGTTCAGGAGTTCCGGAAGGCATTAAAAAAATCAAAAATTCTGTTGGATAATGTACTGCTTCCTCTATCTCAATGACTGTGTCTACCGAATAGTAGATCTGTGACGCTGCTTTAAATTTTGAAAAAAAAAAAACAAATCATTTATTATATCGACACGTTCATTGGTGGGTGGGTATATAGCCGTCTTTTGGAACCAATTTATAGTGTTATTGGTTGTATTAACAATATAGGGATATACTTTTTCAACCAACTCCTCCACATTTAAACGAAGACGTATCGATATAAAGATTGATTTTAACTTTTCCGGATAACAAAGCACTATTATCTACTTGAAGTAAATCATTAGTAAATTGGAATATCACTGAACAGCTACATATATTCTAAGTTCATATTTTGTTTCATGTGGCCAAATATAAGATCTTTTAAGAGGTGCATCGGGCTATTTGTGTGCGTAAATCCTGCATTGTTCTTCGTAAAGCATAATCAAAGTCATAATAAGACATAATCAAAACACTTTTACAATTCATACGAACAGGGCGCACCCGCTCACAGGGCGCTGCCGCACCCTGCTCGCTTATTTTTTATGTTCCAACCTAACTTAACCCATCCTGTTTAAAAAGCTACAGCTAAATCCAACTCTTAACAATAACATGACAATACTCCTGCATTTTCAGGATTTAGGTATTCAAAGTGACACTTTTCATCATAATGTTCTCTCAACGGTTGTAATATATTGTAATCAATAAGTACCAAACTCATACGGCTTAAGTAGGTGGTGTACTTAAATTATCAGGGTTGATGAATTGAATTTTAATTTATAAATCACATTTCAGTTTAATGAGCTGTCGTAAAACTTATAAAATATTCTTAACTAAATAACAACCGTAAGCAATATGTGACTACCATTTATAATTTAGGCTTGTAATATCCTGCATCATCAGGGAGGAGTTGAAGGTAAATAAAAACTTTTTAACAAAAAATATCTACCGACTTCCATGTCACAAAAAAGTAAAAAATAATTTAAATATATTTTGGTCTAGAACATACTCAGTACTTAGTACATAGTCCTGAAGTCGGTGCTCGACATATTTCGCTGGACGACGGTAACTACGTCCTATATGAGCACCGACTTCAGAACTATGTACTAAGTACTGAGTATGTTCTAGACCAAAATATATTTAAATTATTTTTTACTTTTTTGTGACATGGAAGTCGGTAGATATTTTTTGTTAAAAAGTTTTTATTTTACACTTTTTAGTGACTATATTTTTATGTTTGTATTTAAATAAAGCCTCTAAGTTTGCTTTGTGCATCTACATATTCACAAAAATTAAACATAAAACACTTTTACAATTCATACAAACAGGGCGCCCCCTCTGGAAGTACCCCTCCATCATCAGGGTTGAGGAGTTGAAGGTCAAATTTTTCATCTTATATTGTTGCTTAGTAATCTTATAACATATACGTTAGTACCAGGTGGCTAACTTCTATGGCTCAGGCTTGCAGTACCCTGCATCATCAGGGTTTAGGAGTTGAAGGTCAAAATTTTAATTTTGTGCCTCTGTTTGGTATTATTTTTACATACCCGTAAGCACCAAATTGCCAACTCCTATGATTTAGAATTGAAGTACCCCTTCATCATCAGGGTCGAGGAGTTGAAGGTCAAAATTTTAATTTTGTGCCTCTGCTTAGTATTATTTTTACATAACCGTAAGCACCAAATTGCCAACTCCTATGGTTTAGGATTGAAGTACCCCTTCATCATCAGGGTTGAGGAGTTGAAGGTAAAATTTTTGATTTTATATTTTTGCTTAGTATTTTCTTTACATAACCGTAAGCACCAAATTGCCAACTTCTATGGTTTAGGATTGAAGTACCCCTCCATCATCAGGGTTGAGGAGTTGAAGGTCAAATTTTTCATCTTATGTTTTTGCTCAGTAATCTTATAACATATACGTAAGCACCAAATGGCTTATTCCTATGGTTTTGGCTTTAAGTACCCCTGCATCATCAGGGTTGAGGAGTTGAAGGTCAAATTTTTGTCCCATGAATTTGCTTAACAATTTCATTATATATTCGCAAACATCAAACGACCAACTTTTATAGTTCAGGCTAGCAGTACCCCTGCATCATCAGGATTGAAGAGTTGAAGGTCAAATTTTTCATAGTAAATACCTACATAGTAATTTTATTCTATATTTTACTCAATTGGACTTCTCCAGCTAAGGTTCGGCCGACTATCACTAATTTTATTATTTTGCTCCAAAAAGTTGAAGATCCTATGATTAGAACCTTATCAAACTCTTATCAGACTACCCCTGGAGTACATCCTTTCTAATAAAAAAAAAATCATCAAAATCGGTTGGCGGGATATTGAGTTATTCATACATTTATCGCGTACATTGAAAATGCAAATTTAAGACTTATGCGTTTTTCTTATGGATGCCCTAGTCAAAAAAATACTAAAAAAAAATGGGACCCTATGACACGCACTACCTTTCAAATAAAAAAAAAATCATCTAAATCGGTTCACCCAGTCCGGAGAAATGAGGTAACAAATATAAAAAAAAAAAAAAAAAAAAAATACAGACGAATTGATAACCTCCTCCTTTTTGGAAGTCGGTTAAAAAAAAATATCCCATGTCTTTGCTTAGTATTCTTATTACTTATACGTAAGCATTTGCGAGCCAACTTATATAGCTTGGGCTTGCAGTACCCTGCATCATCAGGGCTGAGGAGTTTAAGGTCGAAATTGTCATCATGTGTCTTTACTTAGTAATTATATTACATACCCGAAAGCATTAAATGGCCAACTCCTATGGCTTAGGCTTGCAGTACCCTGCATCATCAGGCTTGAGGAGTTGAAGATCGAAATTTTCATCTTGTGTCTTTGCTTAGAAATTATATTACATACCCGAAAGCAATAAATAGCTAACTTCTGTAGCTTAGGCTTGAAGCACCCCTGCATCATCAGGGTTGAGGAGATGATAGTCAAAATTTTCATCTTGTGTCTTTGCTTAGTAATTATATTACATACCCGAAAGCATTAAATGGCCAACTCCTATGGCTTAGGCTTGCAGTACCCTGCATCATCAGGCTTGAGGAGTTGAAGATCGAAATTTTCATCTTGTGTCTTTGCTTGGTAATTATATTACATACCCGAAAGCACTAAATAGCTAACTTCTATGGCTTAGGCTTGAAGTACCCCTGCATCATCAGGGTTGAGGAGTTAAAGGTCAAAATTTTCAACATGTGTCTTTGCTTAGTAATTATATTACATACCTGAAAGCACTAAATAGCTAACTTCTAGGGCTTAGGCTTGAAATACCTCTGCATCATCAGGGTTCAGGAGTTAAAGGTCAAAATTTTCATCATGTGTCTTTGCTTAGTAATTATATGACATACCCGAAAGCACCAAATGGCCATCTCCTATGGCTTAGGCTTGAAGTAACCCTGCATCATCAGGGTTAAGGAGATGAAGGTCAACATTTTTACCGTGTATCTTTGCTTGGTATTTTTCTTACATAACCGTAAGTGCCAAATAGCCAACTCTTACGGTTTAGTCTTGAAATACCCTTACATCATCAGGATTGAAGAGTTAAAGATCAAATTTTTGTCCCATGCATTTGTTTAATAATCTTATTATATATCCATAAAAACAAATTGTCTTACTTCTACGGTTCAGGCTAGCAGTACCCCTGCATCATCAGGATTGAAGAGTTGGAGGTCAATTTTTTTAGGAAATATCTGCTTAGTAATCTTATTCTACATTCAACCCACTTGGACTCCTAGAGCTTAGGTTTGGCCGAGTATCGCTAATTTCGTTAATTTGCTTCAAAGAAATGGATCCTATGATCAGAACCGTATCAAACTCATCAGAGTACCCTTGAAGTACATTCTTTCAAATAAAAGAAAAATCATCAAAATCGGTTTTCGGGAAATTGAGTTATTCATCTATTTATCGCGCACATCGTTAATGCAAATATCAGACTTATGCGTTTTTCTTATGGATGCCACTGTCAAAAGTGAACTAAAAATAAATGGGACCCGATGACACGCACTACCTTTCAAATGAAAAAAAAAATCATCCAAATCCGTTCACCCAGTGCGGAGAAATCGAGTAACAAATATAAAATAAAAAAAAAACAATTAAAAAAAAATACAGACGAATTGATAACCTCCTCCTTCTTGGAAGTCGGTTTAAAACGATGTTTTGACATAAAAATCAAAGCGAAATACAAAATTTTATTGAGGTGGCCTCAAAATTGACTGACTTTCATACAAACTTACATCTCCTATTTGGGTTAAATTGGGGGGGGGGGGGATCAAAAAATTCATTCTTAACTGACGTCTACGTCATAAAAGGAACCCCTAGTAAAAATCATATTCGTATCTTTAGCAGTTTAGGCTCTACGATGTTTATTCAATAGATGAGTGAGAGAACATCCTTTCGTTTTTATATAAGTATATATAGATATAGAGATATAGATTTGTATAGTATCAAATAACATAGGTACACACATAACCAATAAAAAATACATAACAAAGGAATACATTTTACAGACCATAACATGTTTAGTTTCTACCAATTCAACTGCAGTTACTTATCTTATTAACACTTATCGAGCACAGAATAAATACTGCGTAGTTTTAAATTGACATAACTTTTTTATTCGTAAACCGATTTACATAAAATAAACACTAAATGTTAAGTGAAGTTTCCCACAACACATCAGTAAAAATTATATTCAAATTGGATAAGCCGTTTCTGAGATTAGCGTTTTCAAACACACAGACAAACAGACAAACAGACAAACAGATAAACAGACAAACAGACAAACAGACAAACAGACAAACAGACAAACAGATAAACAGACAAACAGACAAACAGACAAACAGAAAAGATTTCTAAAAACCATTATTTTGGGTTCTATATCGTATTATAGACCTCTAGAAATGGTTTTCACCTAAATTTATTCCATGTACAGACAGCGACCTCTTACAGATTTATTATAGTATAGATAGAAGAAGAAGATAATATGTACATTTTTTACACTCCACATACAGTTAGTTTAATTTCATTAGATTTTATACCACGACACACAACATTACGCAATAAACTGCACTATTTGTGATTCTGGTACATAAACTAACCACTGGATTCCACGTTTGTGCTAACTTAAAACCATATTGTCTACTAACGTTTCTAGTATGTTTTTAAAATAGTAGAGTAAATTCTTATTTGCTTGGATGGCCAAGAAGATTGTTTTTAGACTAGTTTAAATATTTGTTTTCAGTCGTGTCCACATATCAGCAGCCACACTAGAATGTCTTAACGGAGCCTTTGAGGTAGAGCCAGGAGAAGGTGAATTGCGCGACCCCTACCTCCGGGAATTGAACCTCAGCACCTACCTTATTAAAACGACGGAACAGCCACGACCCACAAGCCCAAAACCTAAGAATGCGTAAGTGTTTTTTTGTACGAAAATGTTTGGTCGTCCTATTAGTAAGTAATAATAGTGATTTAAAATAGAGGTAGAGGGGGAGGAAAGAGGCTTTTTTGATTTG
This sequence comes from Spicauda simplicius, assembly GCA_949699795.1. NCBI lineage: Eukaryota > Metazoa > Arthropoda > Insecta > Lepidoptera > Hesperiidae > Spicauda > Spicauda simplicius. Next base: position 4,709,911 of record OX453060.1, read on the forward strand.
GCTTGAAGGCAATAACACCACACCTATTGCTGCCTACTTTGCTTATGAGCCGCTGTTGTCTAGTCTGAACGTATTAAAATATTAATATTGTACGTATTTACAGAGTATTTACATTACTTATCTTAACAATTTACTATTTTAAATACCATTGAGATTTCGGTAAAACGTAATCACGAAACCTATGCATGCCATCCACGCGGACTGATAAAATAGTCCTAAAGTTTTAACTAGATGGCGTAATACACAATAAAAAAACGTAACGGGGCTATTCATCAGTAGATTTTACTCCTGACATTTTTCTCATACCGGGCCCTTATATATGCAAATCGATTCTTAAGGAGTAAACTCTAAAAATATTATTAAAGAATTTATTTATCGAAACACTGTCTAAATATCTATATAATATTCTTGTCTTAAAAAAAAATACTGTTTTCTTCCAGTAATCCGCACAACGATTCCTGTCTGCGTCGGACGAGCAACGGCGTCGATGAAGAGACAACCACCGACTGGACGCCTGAGATGCCATTTCAAAGTGTACGTTATTATTGTATATCTTACTTATAATAAAAAGGCAAAAGTTTGTCATGATATTTGTTACTTATTTACGTAGGTATTTAAATATAATTTGGTACATATGTACCTATATAGTTTATGAACTGAATTGTTATATAGGATGCTCTTTATTGCCGTAAGAGTGAATCGAACGAGTGGAGCCGCGTCATTAAGCTAGTTGTATGTAAATCTAATACGACGCTATGTCTCTAAACTTGCCATAACGCCATCACTTCACTAAACGTTAAAATAGAAAAACATATAGCTACATTGTCATCATGATCTTCGGATTGATGTTCATCTAATACAGAATTTAGAATTCTAAAATATTCACAGTTAATAATAGTTACAATTCATTTTAGTTAGAAATTAATTATAAGTTTCTTCCGTTAAAGAAAAACTTCGTAAAAATTCCTATACACCTTAGAGTTCTTTTTTTAAAGTTCACCAAGTTGTGGGAAGTCTACCAATTCGCACTTGGCCAGCGCAGGATTATGGACTAAAAATTTATATTTCTAAGAGAAGACGCATGTTCAACAGTGGGAAAATACTGGGTCGTCAACCCATTTATTTCATTTAGAATTACTTAGTTTCTTTTTTATCGTCAAGGTCATGCAAACTCTATTTATATAGATACAACGGAGAAAGTAAATAAAAATAAATAACATAAACTAGAGTAAATAAAAACTAAACTTATAAATAAATAACAGTAAAGAACATATTATCACAAATAAAACAAGCCATCTAAAATTGCCGTGTGAGGCATGGTTCCCAACACAGGTGTTAGTTAGTTTATTTAGGCCTTATATAAAAACTATTCTAATTATTCTATAAAAAAACTAGCAGAACTCGCGACTTCTCACTAAACGTGATGCAAACTTTCAAGCCAATCACAGTACTTTCGTCTGTAGTTCATTCAGTTTTCATTTTTATACATAGATATATTTTTCTTGCAGAATATCTTAGAGTTCCGTTGGTGCGAAATACGAACTAAGCATGTCATGTGGAAATGTTTGTATTTCCAGTATTTTTCAAGTACCGTGACCAGCGCAGTCCGCCGACGAATCGTCAAGCACGAGGACCCAGAACAAGGAAACGAGCTGGAAATTGCCACAACTCCAGAGGTAATGTTATGATTTTTAAGGTAAAGAGTGAGATTTATAAGGAATATTTGTAAGAAACAATGAGATCATAATGAGTAGTCGACATTGTGTATAATGTAAATTATAATAATTTACAAGAAATATTGTGGAGCACTAAAGGAGAGCTCTATATTTATCAAAAATAATCTAAAACATCTTACATGCGCTTACATATAAGAAATATTTCCGTTTGGCTCGAACTTTTAACTTCATAAGACTTTAAGTAACCAGTAGATTCCACCAATTCGCACTTGGCCAGCACGGTGGAATATGGCCTAAACTCTCTCATACTGAGAGAAGACCCGTGCCCAGCAGTGGGACAATAATGGGTTGACGACGAACCAGTAGATTGCTAAAATAAATATCGTTTTATACACTTGTAGCATAGCCCCACAATAGAATTTACTTCAGTGTGGTGGGTGTACACAAAATGATAAGTAGACAAACACCCAAATTCGGATTACTAATTTAAATTCATCATTCAGATATCTGCCGGTAAGGGCTCGAACCAGACACTCGCTGCGTGTTAAAACGGGTGAAGTGACCTCTCCACGACGCGGGTCGTCAGAGATATTGTAAAATCTTTTTTGTCACTTATTTTTTGACGGCACGCTAATTGACGAATGTTGAATTTTTGGTACCCCTTACCACACCCCCGTATTTGCCACTGTTATTATGTAAAAAAGAAAAGTATATTACTTTGTTAATGTTTTAAAATCATTGTGTCAAAAACACCCTGGATTAGCCATTAGCGGATTAGCCACATAGCAAGAGTAGCAAATGCTACGGGCCTCACGACTAGAGGGGCCCCGCGGCTACCTACCTGCTATTTATATTTTACTATCTTTCCTAACCTAAAAATCTTAAACTGAAAGAAGATATAGAAAATGTCATCTCTAAATTTTCCCAGATTAAATCCAGAAAAGTTTACTAGGAACAGTTTTGTTTTATTTAATACCCATACTTAAGGCAAACTCCTGTGAGAGTTTGCTACAGACCCCGCGCTGGCTTAATCCGGCACTGCCCTGGATAATGATGTCCACGTCCCCAGGAGCCGGACATAATCAACCACTCGATCGAGGTGAGCAGCAACCGGCGCATGCGCGAGGACTACATGCGGCCGTGGTCGCTGCACTTCCGCCAGCCGGAGCTGGAGGCGCGCTTCGGCCAGCTCGACGAGAAGACCTTCAAGTCCAACGTCATGTGCTGCCTCGTCACCTGGGTCTTTATCGTCGCTGTGCAGTCTGTTATACACTTTAAGTAAGTGCACCAATTTCTACCGTGAAGCATTTCTTGCGTTTCGATGGAAGGGTGTGGTTGCTGGCACACTTTCACATGAGGCGACCATCATAGATCTCGGGAGTAGCAACGCATCTGTAATTGACTTTAGATAGAATCCATGTTCTGTATCAAGTTGATTACAAATGTCCATGGGCGGCATTGACCACTTACCATCAGGTGGATTGCTCGTTTGCTACTTCAGTCAAATAAAAAAAAGTGCTATGAAATTAGAATTTTCACTGTCGATATATTTCTGATAATTTACAGAAATTGACGAAGCCCAAGTCTCTTAAAAATGTAAAGGTATAAATTTAACGACCCCCATGGCAGAGCGGGTACCATACGAGTCTAGTGCAATGGGACCCATTGCACGTCAGACTCAACAGAGAGGGTTCGATTCCCGGCCAGACAGATATCTGAATGATAAGTTTAGATTCATGTTCTGGGTCTGGGTGTTTGTGTATTCGTCATGTGTGTGTTCATGGTACCCACGACACAGGAGAAAATCCCAGTGTGGGACTATGAGTGTAGAAAGAGTGTGCAAAAGAATTCGGAATAAGATCGGTCGGTGTAATACAGCCGCCACACCTTTTTCTAGTGTTAAGCAATTCTTGAGTTTCGGGAGAGAAGTGTGGTATCCATTTAACTTTTATCCTCGGCATAGCAACGTAGCTAAGATTGACTACAGATAGAACTCCTGTTCAATTGAAAGTTACAAATGCATACTCCTTGCTACTCCTACTTGCATATTAATTAAAAATAACAAAATATCGATAAGCGAGGAAATCCTCGGAACGGTTACAATAAATGTTACTTTCTGTTATAAAAAGTTTCTGATACCCAATTCCAGTTTATCTTTCGTAATTTTTTAAACCACTTAAATGCGCAAGTGAAATAAATTACCAATAAATTACTTATTTTTTTCAGTTGCTGGTACCTAGTAATAGTGTTGCTGGTGATGACAATACCCCTGATGATCTCGTTCCTAATCGTGATGGCCGAGGAGTTCCCCAACGCGCTGCCATGCTTGGTCAAGGCCTCCGCCGGACTCAGCGCCAGTCGACTGCGAAGGAGCTTGCACATCTGTCTCTTTGTCACTATTATGTCTATTTCTAGGTAACTCTTTATTGTTTATCTATAATTTTACTATTATTGGCATAGATGTAATGAGATAAGATGGTAAAATGCGGATAAAAAACGTCACACCAAAATCCTGCCATTAGTAATCGTTTCTTCTTCTTAATTGCTCATTAATTCATCGTTACTGTTATAATATAACATAATTGTCATTTAAAATAATAAGATCCATCTAAAATGACCGTGTAAGAATGGTTTCCAAAAACACTGACGGCTTATCTAGCAGTACAGCGAGTCGTTGGAAGCATGTAAAATTCTGGTAAACATCCGATATATATTCTTTCATGCCAGATGATCATGGACGCCTGGGTCACTATAGTAAGCGCCGCAATTAAATGTCTAATAAATTACTATGTATACTATAACGAATTTACTATATTTAATGTTTATTAGTATGATTTATTTTCCTATCCAGATTAACGGTCCAATCTAATTTGCAGTACAACAAAACTCTACATATGCCCAAGGTCAATCGCAGGCGAGTATTCAACTACGAACGATACAGCCTACACCGATAAAGAGAAGTACGAAGAGTGCTACAAGCCAGAGTATGTGGTGTTCACGTGGATCCTCTGCCTGGTCGCGCTGACCACCATCCTGAAGGTGTACTACCTCATCAAGACCTTCATCGCTGTGTTGAACGTTCTCATGTACTCTGCGCTGCTCCTCAAGTACTATAATATTCCTGATGACGACACTGTGACCAGGTAGTTTTTCTATGATTTTAGTAATTTTAGAAATATGTTAAGATTTTAGTGATTACCTTTTTAAAACGCTATTTTCTGGAATTTTATGGTATTTTTTTTCCTTTATGTCTCTCACATCTGCGAATTCTTTTATTTAATTTTGAAATAGCAAAAAAACAAAAACAAAAAAAAATAGTTGGCAATATCGTCCATTGATATCTTTAAGCAACTTCTTACAGAACAAGGAGTCTGCATATCTAGAAGCTAAAGTCAATCCCAGATGCGTTAGTACTTCCGAGGACTAAGATGGTCCTCCATATAAAAGTCAGCTGATATATGTGAGCAGAAAATTCATTTCCTTAATAAGGTGATTCGTTCATGGTGACTTTGAAAAAAATATTAAAAAACATTGTCATAAAAAGTTTCGAAGACAATTAAATGCTTAAAAAGTTTTCCATTGTCTATAACAATTACAGTGCCTATTATAAATTATATAATAATAGCAAACATTTAGAACTTTCGAAGAAGAAACTTTGCGTCGAACGAAGTGACGCAGATTTGGGAAGGCCTATGTCCAACAAATTTTCAAGGGCTGATGGATGTATGGACGGAAGCTTTAAAATTATCTTTTCCTTAGCATAATATATTTTTAACATAAGTCCTCTCCTTTCAGACTGCCCTTCTACGTGCAAATGTTGATCCTAATGTTGATGTTCCTGGTGATAGTGGTGTACCACGCGCGCCTCGTGGAGGTCACCTCGCGGCTGGACTTCCTCTGGAAGCTGCAGGCGGAGACCGATCTCGACGAGATGAAGGAAACCCAGAGGACCAACAGACATCTGCTCAAACACATATTGCCGGATCATGTTGTTAACCACTTTCTGAGCAAGGACCGGTGTCCAGATGTAAGTGATTTTAAATCGTCAGGAATTATGTATTTGGAATAGAATTTGTCTTTCGGGAGTATGTTCCAGACAGGAGTTACTCACAAAAATAATTATGACAAAATGTAAAAAAATAAAACTTTATTTCATATGACAAAAATCTTACAAATTTAACACATAAATTACAGAATCTTGCAATATTATTTACATGATAATTTATCAATATTCGTTATAACAAAGAATACTTTAACGAAATGATCAAGCGGGATGATCTTCGAGGTGCTATTATTAAATACTAGCTATGTCCCGCAGTTTCAACCGCATTTTCGTACAATACGGCTTTTAATAAAGTCGAAATACTTTAAGATATGGACTATAAAAATGTTTCTATATTATAAATTCAGTACTTAGTTATAATTTAAGGCGATTTTAAAGAGACCAACAAAACTCTAAAAATCGATGATGATTTTTAAATAAATCACCCAAACATTTTTTTGTGATTTATGCTACGTACCAACACGCAATGATTTCATATTTCACCAATTTATGAATGCCTTTTTCGAGACCCTGTCATTAGGTGGTAGAACCAGTGTAGGTCGACCGGGGAGGTACCACCACCACACATATTTCTAGCGTGAAGCATCTCGTGCGTTTCGATGGAAGGGTGTGGTTGCCGGCATAGTTTTGTATGAGGCGAGCATCTCAGTCCTCGGAAGTAGCAACGCATCTGTGATTGACTTCAGATAGAACCTATGTTCTATATGAAGATCCTTGCAGATGTCCATGGGTGGCAGTGACCACTTCCCATTTTGCTACTTTAATCATGTAAAAAAATCTGTCATGATAACTATAAATACCTTAACGGTGTATCATATTTGATTGCTTGCTATTTGTTCCGCAGGAGCCGTACTCGCAGTGGCGCGACGAGGTGGGCGTGATGTTCGCCGGCATCCCCAACTTCCACGAGTTCTACTCCGAGCAGAAGGCGGTGGACTGCATGCGGCTGCTCAACGAGATTATATGTAATATACTGTGTTTTTCTTATTAGCATTGTTGTTGTTGTTGTAAATTTGGACTTGATTCTTCCTATATTCTCGTTAGAATGTACGAGTAGTTGTTCTGGATTTGATCTGGATTGATTTGATTGAAGGATAATTATTACGAGGTTACAATTATTTTAATCTGTAACAGATTTTAAGAGCTTTAAACTATTATAAAATTATTACAGGGCTTATAACATATATGAAGTTCATAGTTTTGATATGTCCTGTGTTACATAATTGAAAAAGAATCTCCTAAAATATACCGTTTCAAGATAATAGAAACCTTTGTGGTTTGACTCCGAAGGCGTCACCACCATATCATTTTCCGTCTTATATTTTTTTTATCTGATTGAAGTAGCAAACGAGCATGAAATCCACACTGCCGCCAATGGAGTAAGTCTGTAAGCAACTTCATATAGAACATGGGTTCTACCAGAAGCCAATCACATATGCGTTGCTAATCCCGAGGACTATGATGGTTGCCTCATATAAAAGTGTGCCGGCAACCACACCCTTCCATCGAAACTCAAGAAATGCTTCACGCTTGAAATAGCTGTGGCGGTGGTACTTCTCCAAATGTAGGTGTAGTGGTAAATGCTGCTACATTTGGGGGATGTGGTACTGATCTGGAGGGTGTGGTAAGGGAGACCGAAGGCTTCCAACTTTTGTCCTCAGGGTAGTAAGGCACGTTCCCAATCTTAGGTGAGACTCATGCCATCTGTGGTTGATTACAGATGAGTATGGATAGCAAAGAGCAGTGAGAGCCTAATGGTTGATACTCGCTCTCTCAATCGGGAGGTCGTATGTGCGTATTAGAAAAAAAATATCACTGCTTTTCGGTGAACGAAAACATCGTGAGGAAACCTACACACCCGAGAGTTCTTGAAAATAAAAGTTCTCGGAGGTGTGTGAAGTCCACCAATTCGCACTTGGCCAGAGCAGTGGACTTTGGCCTAAAACTCGCTCATTCCAAGAGAAGACCCGTGCCCAGCAGTGGGACAATAATTGGTTGCAACCCTATGCCACCCCATGGGTAGCAATCGCCACTTACCATCAGAAGGACTGCATGTTAATTGGATAAATTGCAGTCTATATATTAAATATTCCTTAATTAGTTAAATATGTATGAACATATATATTCGAATACAATAAGATGATACCTTAATGTATTTTTTCCTAATAACCTACTCACACGACGGAAAAATACATAGGTAACTGAATTATTTATTCCTTTTTCAGTTGACTTCGACAAACTCTTAATGCAGCCACGATTCAAATGCATCGAGAAGATTAAAACTATAGGTGCTACTTATATGGCAGCATCTGGTCTCAATCCTAATCATAAGTTAAGTATATTTTTATTTTGTAATTCTTAACTATAGTATAATAATTAATACTAGTATAATAATTAACGGTAGAGTGAATGTAAGATTTTGGTCGCTGGCTTTAATCCGTATAACAATTTTAATTTTTGTGTACTAGTGGCAATACCAGTGAAAATATGAAGAGAAAGAATTGTCTGAAATGTTAAATTTACAATATGCCATTTTATTAGTCAACTGCGTCAGAGAGATGTTACAATTTATATTTATTTATTTATATACACCATCGACTTATCACTATACATTGTTAAATAGTTTTTACAATCTGTTTGATTCAGTGTAAATCGCCATTATAGGTATATACTACTTTCATAATTTAAACAAAGTGTAATTGTAAGTGAAATCTAACTCTAAAAATAACAAAACGACAAAAAAAACTTGTTTCAAAAACAAAGACAAGAAAAACACAAATCAAAATATATTGCACACCTAAAATGCTGAAGTATGGGTTGCAAGTAAATTTAAATTTACATATCTCTATTTTCTAACTCATTCTTTTAAGTATACAGTTTTTCGTTCTTATTATTTCAGCCAGTCCAAAACAATGGGAATGACAATATTAATTATGTTCATTTTATTATGTAGACCGGGAACGACGATTGTGAGCATGTTTGTGCTCTCGTGGACTACGCGTTTGCGCTGCGAGAAGCGCTGGAGGATATCAATAAGCACAGCTTCAACAAATTTCGTCTTAGAGTTGGTAAGATCTATTCATTTAATACTTAAAAAGCCGACTCCATCAATGTGTGGAACCAAATGAAAATATCAACAAAGACGTAATAAATGTGTCATTCATTGTACATTCTTTAAAATGGGCATTTATCTTTAGTTTACATCAAAAAAAATCTATCCGATAGCGCAATAATAGAGGTGTTTTTTTATTACGTATACTTTTAATTTCAATCTTATAATATAGAGTATTAAATACATAAATACGCTCGAAAAATGTACTGGTACGTCTTTTATATACAAAGGTCAAAAAGTTGCTTTTATGCAAATAAATTAATATATATAGTAATTGAAGTCCGATGTTAAAATACTATATAAAAGTATATCATTGAAATAATAAGTAGTTAGGTATATCTACTATTATATATTAACGGCACGTGAAAAGAGATGATGCCGAATCAAAAAAGTTGACTACTTACGACATACCACGATTTAATTTTCTAGGTATAAGCTGTGGTCCCCTGGTCGGCGGGGTTATTGGTGCCAGGAAGCCCGTGTTCGACATCTGGGGCGACACCGTGAACGAGGCCTCGCGCATGGAGAGCACGGGCGCCATGGACCGGATTCAGGTCACCAAATATACAAAACAGGTATGTATCACCGAAGTAGCTCAATAGATGGATATGTGGCGACCTCCCGCAGCTCATCAAGAGATGCTGATGCTACTAGTATTCTGAAACACGCTATCGAAGTATTCTCAATACCCCGCATATATACAAGTTCCGAACAACGACTGTCGGGCACGGCCGCTCCCTAGGCATGATCAACTAGCCTGGCGGGAGATTTCCCTTTGCCAAAGATAAAAGTAATTTTTTTCAAGCTTTTGAAATACATATAGTTAAATAACAAAGTAGAGAGAACAGAGCAGTGATAGCCTAATGGCTGAAACTTGCCCTCTCGATTTTTCGAGCACATCTGTAAAACGGTACACGTTCCCAGGTGCTGGAAGTCCGCGGCTACGGCGTGGAGGCGCGCGGCGCGGTGGCCGTGAAGGGCAAGGGCCGCATGGAGACGTGGTGGGTGTCGCGGCGCCGCGCCCCCCGCGCGCGCTCCGCCCCCGCGCCGCCGCAGCCGCGCTCGCTCGCCGCGCTCGTCTACACCATGCTGCAGGCGCGCCGCCGGATCTACACGCACCCGCTCGACACCAACGTCGGTAAGACGAGACACATTGTTGGTACATAACACACACGGTGAAGGGCAGGGCCGCATGGAGGGGCGTCGTGACATGGGGGGTGTCGCGGCGACTCACCCCCCGAACTCGTCTACACCATGCTGCAGACGCGGCGACGGATCTACACGCACCCGCTCGACACCAACGTCGGTAAGACGAGACACATTGTTGGTACATAACAAACGGTGACGGGCAGGGCCGCATGGAGACGCGGTGGGTGTCGCGGCGACGCACCCCCCGCGCTCTTCTACACCATGCTGCAGGCGCGCCAGCGGATCTACACGCACCCGCTCGACACCAACGTCGGTAAGATGAGACACATTGTTGATACATAGACACACGTCGAGCACGGGCCGCATGACGACATGTAAGGCAAGACACAAATCAAACATAATCCAAACATACAATTATAATGAAACTGGATATCTGTACATATCATGTAAAGAACATACTTTGGAGGACTGATTGAAAGAAAAGTAATAATAGACACTATAGATCTTTCTATTATTATTTTATAGGATTTGTATTTTTGTGCTGATAGCTTAATCATCGCCACTCAGCATCTCTACCGAAAGTTTGAGTTTATTATTTGATGTGCGTATTAGAAATTAATCATCACTGCTTTACGGTGGAGGAAAACATCGTTACGAAATCTGTGCATCTGAAATTTCTTTTATAATAAGTTCTCAAGGGTTTATGAAGACTACCAAGACTCGGCAAGCACGGTGGACTATGGCGTAGAACTCTCTTATTATGCTAAAAGACCCGTGCTCAGCAGTTGGACAATAATAAATATCAAGTACCGTAGCAATAAAATGTTTGTTGCAGGTCGGCCGGGCGCCGCGACGGTGCGGCCGCGCGCCGAGCTGCGCCGCGCGCACACCCGCACCGCGCAGTCATAGTAAATATCTAAATTTATATTTCTTATGTAAAAAAGCTTTTGAAAATATCCCAGAATTATCAATCAAAAAATAACTTTTGCGATTGAGTGAGCACGCACATCTGCTATTTTATACTATTTTTATCAATTTAATCTACTGAAAAGACCAATATGTACCTATACCTACTTTATGTTCTCAATATAACACATTTATTTTAATACATCTGCAGGAATAATTTTTAAGTTGAGTATGTTCAATATTAAAATATGTACCCTGGTATTACTCTAAACTGGGTTACTTACATAAATTTTCTAAATCAAATTTGCATATTGTAGTTACATAATCAAAAAATGTGTAGGTATTTGTATTTTTCATGTAGGTACCTTGTTTCGTAAGTAAGTAACACTTATAACTTATCAGCAGCAGCAACAACAAAGCGCTGACCAACAGGCGTACATATTCGAACAGCATGGTCGTCCGTCGTCCCGACATGGCGCCGCCGCTGGTGTCCAGCCTGTCCGCGCCGCACACACCCACGGCCACCCATCCTTCCCCGGCCGCCGCCACCGACCTCCCCTCCCCCGACCGGGACCCACCGAAACGCGGCATAAGCGCGAGATTAAAAGCCGCGTCCTTTTCCTATCGTACGAGACCGAACAGAGACCGGTCGCCGAGGATCCGCGAGCAGGTCGAAGTGCCCGAGACCGCAGTCTCCAACGGAACGCCCGGCTCGTTCCGGTTCCGTTCCGTCACCACCGCGTCGTTCTTCAGGAGCCGTAAGGACAGGAAGAAAGAGAGAGAAGCGAACGAGCCGGTGAAGGAAAACGGGGACATGGTGGCTACTCGTATGTAAACTAAGATTGATAGTTTCTTATAGTGAGGAAATTATAAACGCTATAAAGGATGATGATAGATAATTAGTTTTAAACGACATTAAAAACGAAAAATATAAATTCGAAAACTAGAAATTTCCAGACAAATATGAAAAATAGTAAAAAAATATCATTTTTTGAATATGAACGAAATAAAACGCGACAATAGCAAGTCATGAATGTCCATCCTTGGCATGATCAATCTGTATACATATACTGGTTCTCATTCATAAAAAAAACAATGGTAGGAATACAAACGTGGGATGGACAGGGTTAAATGTGAAATGAAAGTTAGTAAGATTTCAATAAAACTTGAAAATCAGCACATTTAATACTAGTTTATTACCTTTCATTAAAACAATTGGTAATGTTAAGGTTTTCGCCCACACATTGTAGTGTACAGTCACGAGGAATAAGATGTGACTATGGAAGATTGGCAAAAGTATCTGACCCAAGAAGGGGTTCAATAATATCTGACTACACGAACACAGCTAAAATATCTGACAATGAAAGGCAGCATAATGCAGTAGCGTCAAAAATATGTGATTTGACGTTCATCTACATAATTTTGACGCTACTGCATTATGCTGCCTGTTAATGTCAGATATTTTTGCAGCGTACGTGTAGTCAGATATTATTGAACTCCTTGTTGGGTCAGATACTTTTTCTAATCTATTCATAATCACATCGTATTGCTCGTGACTGTACATCGCACGCTTCGGTTTTCGTTTCCAGCTATACCTTGCAGTAATTAATTTTACTTTGCAGTGCGGGCGAAACCTAAATAATGATTGATTTAAGGAAATGTAATAAATTTGTACTAAGGGCACTGGTAATTTTAATGTTTAAGACCAATTTAGCAAATAAGGTTTAAAACGGGTTAATAGATTTAAAAGCAAATTTACATTGTCTTATATATACCCTTTGGTATTTATTGTTTGTTGAACCCATTAAATATGTAGCACAAAAGGCAAACGCTAAAATATCTTTTGTAAGTAGATGTATACCATTCGTAAGTGCAAAGTATATTTATTCTGTAGATAGCACCTTAATTAAAAAAAACTAACATTGAAAGTATTGAAATAAAAAAGTATTGTACTTAATTCTAACTAAAATAATTATATCTCTAAAACCTATAATGATTGTACGTATACAGCTACAGTATTAAAGTACTTACTTTCTATCGAAAATTTCATGTGCACTATCTGTACATGCGATGTTCGGCTTACAATTTGAGCAGTGATAGCCTAACGGTTGAAACTTGCCCTCTCAATCGGGAGGTCCGAGGTTCAAACCCAGGCACGCACCACTGATTTATGTGCGTATTATATATTAATTATCACTGCTTTTCGGTGAAGGAAAACATCGTGAGGAAACCTACACACCCGAGAGTTCTTTATAAAAAAAAAAAAAAAGTTCTCGGAGGTGTGTGAAGTCCACCAATTCGCACTTGGCCAGCGCGGTGGACTATGGCCTAAACTCTCTCATTCTGAGAGAAGACCCGTGCCCAGCAGTGGGACAATAATGGGTTGACGAAGAAGTCTGTAATTATCTGAATGTTCCTAATCTATGGGTCAGATTATTGACATTTTAACAGAAGAGTACTTACTTTCTATCGAAAATTTCATGTGCACTATCTGTACATGCGATGTTCGGCTTACAATTATTAATATACATTTCATATATTATTCAACAAATACTAAAATTGGACACATAAATAATGTAAAATAAATTATTAATGCTTACAATATTTAGTGTAACCTGTAACGACAAGTGTTTATCTAAAATTATATATTTATTCTGTAATATTATTGAATACAATAATATCAAAGATCCACGTAATAATATTATAAAATTATTGTTTATTGTTACTCCAAATAATAGAATAATGGACAATTAAACATAATTTATATAGTTTTAGGTACTTAGGTTATACGCGTAATTATTTTTATTTCAATAATAAGGGGTGAAACAAAAGCGCTGAAGTAGTCTTCCAAAAGACGAAATTTTATTTGTATATAGTAGGTATATTTGATGTTGTTTTCGTGGACAGGTCGAACCTGGAACCTTTTGGAGGCAGATTTAAGAATAACCATTGTACCACGCGGGTCGGCTTATTATTAAATTAACATTAAGTTAAGACGCGGATAAATGTATTATTGCTTTAATAGAGACATTTTATTAATAATATTATAAATAAATTGAGTCTCAAAGTTAAAAAAAAACTAGTCAACAATTATATATAATATACGTAGATAGGTAGTCATTAACTCATATATCACACATTTTCTCTTATAGCAATTATTGTTCCTTTAAAATAATGTAATGTAAGTCGATCTTAAACTATCTTGATTTGACTAAACTATATTGAATTAGGTAATAGTAGGACATACAGTTCCAAATGGAAAAGTTTTTGAGATTAATAATTATTATAATTTTAAAATCATAAACTTACAATTAGATGTAGTGATCGAGCAAACTCTGTTGATACTCGCCGCCAAAAAGATCAATCACAAGGTTACATTTCAATATCTATAATAATACTTATCTGAACAAAGCCAAATAAAGCCAAACGGCTGAATTAGCCAAAAGGTTGATCTCAACCACGCATTTTGTAGGATTGTTAGGTGTATAGATTAGAAAATTATAGAATCTATTGTATAATGTGTACAGATATTTTAACTGAGATCTGAAATACGTAACAATTTACATCTATTTTTTACTATATTATTGCTGTAAATAATAAGCTATTTATTAAATAATTTGTACACCACACACTATTAAGTACCTATATAACTGCACAAAATGTAATTGGTGCTCAAATGGTGGAAATAAATGTAATGAATGTAATGTAATTCAAAAATAATGAGCGGATCACCAATCTAAATCAAAATAACATTATTCTGAAGATCGGAAGATTTACTGAAATAAAAACTCAAACTATTACTAAGTATTTAAAAACAGTATTTTTTATTCGCTCACTATTTTTGACTTTATTTCTGTAGTGTCAATGTTTAAATGTTACCAACGCCAAAATTATTTATTCTTTTTATCTAAGAAATAAATGAATTAAATTCTAATTAGTGTTTTATTTGTAACAATGAAACGCAACCTACTAGGCAAATGAGTTAGGAACAATAAATCTCTGGCCTTAAAATGTATACCATATAATTTGATCTTTAAGATAGCTCAGCTATACTATCCAATGTACTGAATGAACTAGTTTAGATTCTCGGCTAGAGAAATAGGTTTTTGAAAATTGTGCGAAAAAAAAGATTATGGCTCACTTTCCTTTATGGTCTTAGCCCTCGGGATTAGCAACGTTTCTGTGATTGACTTCAGATAGAACCTTTTTCTGTATGAAGTTTCTTTCAAATAAATGTACCTACTGCGGCCCATAGGGGCGCTACACATATTAAGATGGACTGCATGGTTGTTTGCTACTTAATCTTATAAAAAATAAGAAAATAGAAGAATAAAAGGCTAGTTTAGTATGCAACCAAGTTTATTTCACAAAATACTTATCTACATAACAAAATATTGTGTTGACATTTGTGATGTACATTAAACTAGTTAATAAATAAAATTAAAAGTATTTATATACCATGCGTACAGTTCATAAGCGATTCCAAACAAACACTTTGACATATAGAATTGAAGTAATTCTATAAAATCGAGACGGTAAATAGGTGAGGCACTGCTTAGCTCTATTAAGGATTTTATTTATTTATTTAATTTTTGAAACAACATAAGCTAAGGGTTACAAGGGTAAACTTAATGCCTAATGGCATTATCTGCCAGTCAACCCTAGGCGTTAGCGATAATTTGTTTAAACACGATAATATATCATTATTTACAGTTTAACTAAGATTTAATGACACAAATAACTATTAACAAAGATGAGCTAAGAACTGTACGCCATACATACTCATACAATAATTCAAAAACAAATCAATTACGACACAGCCGTTATGTTTTTTGGAAATAATACAAAAAAATCAAACTACAAATTATTTTTCTTAGACAATATAGATTTTTTGTATTGCTATTTTATCAGATTCCATTACTACAATAATATATTTAGCAAACCATTTGTGGGTACTTTAAAAAGATTAGTTACTTTTTGTGTTATAATATTTTCAACTACATACAGCTCTTTTTACAACTAATGTGTAGCAATTATAATTACTACATGTAAAAATATCATGTCTATATGAGATATTTATAATGATGTAATATAAAAATCTATTGAAATGGCGTTGTAAATATGAACTACAATTTAATATCTATAAAATTATTGCTTGCTTCGTTATTAACACTCTAAATAAAAACACTACGTCCTTTTATACAATGTTCAGATATATTTAGATTTCCATGGTCCACGTCGTTAAAGTACGTTTCAGACATGGCTATCTATAGCTATGACATGTCTAGGTATCCTAGAGTATAGAGGTATAAGAGTATAGACCACACGTCACGTTATGGTACTTAAGAATTATTTATACAAAAAATTATAGAAATTACGGTCATAAATATGGATCTGCTCTACATATTATAATTTTCCATGATCCATATAGTTAAATGATCTTCCAGGGATTAGGCATCTGTTGCTATGAATTGTGTACATATGCTAAGATATAGACCACCTGCCACCTTGTAATATATAAGAATTATTTGTACAAAAAACGCTTATTACCGAGATTTTTCTCTGTTTAACATGTAACAGTATCACAATGTTTATAATAAGATTTCATACAATTATCATCAAACATACAATTGAATATAGAAGTTAAAGTAGAGCATAGTATAATACTAGGAATAAAATAATATATTATTAGTTTTATTTTTCACGGTGATAACTCAAAGCATTTGAAACGAATACTGAATATAATATGACATATAAGATTCAATTGCATGATACTAATTCCATAATATAACATATGAGTGTAAAGTGGCAAAAAAATCAGATTTATATGTTAATTAAAACTTTATATGTTAAATCAAACAGTTAGTGCTGGAATGTTCTAATATCAATTTATGAAATAATACTAAGGTTTTGTACTTTGATTGGTCTGGTTTCATTGTTATTTCTTAATATTTATAATAAAGTGAACGTTATTAACTTTGTAAGTTAATCGATTTTTATAGTATTTTAGACATTGACTTAGTAACATACGGACGGATCTAACGCTGAATTAGGAAACAAACGTCGACGTCATGCAAAAATATAGCACTTGTAGCGACCATAGTGCTTAAGTAAGCAACACTTGGCTGCCCGCGCGCTTACCCCTCGTAGGCAATCGTCTCTAATACCTTGTCCTGAATAAACGCGTCTTAAGTAAATTACCACGGCAGTTTCATTATCTATCTCCTAACAATAGTGATACAGGTGCTAAGTTGAACTGTACGATAACGTAGACTCTACACTCTCATACCCAACACCTGTTGTTTATCACTTTTAGGATTTTTGATTTTTATCAAAAATAATAGTCTATATGAATCAATAATATTTATTTAAAGTAGATTTCGTATATTTTTCCTATATACTGAAGAAGAAAAATAGAATATAGGGATACTAAATGTTTGGTCTATTGCCGGAACGAATTACGACTGATTGACCATCGCAGTACTGTACTTTAGTACTGTTTTGTGGCAAATATTTTGGGGATATTTTTGTTGCGCCGACCCCAGTCCATTAATTATTAAGTCAATGTCTAGAAAAAAGTGTTCAAAACACTTGTTGCCTGCAATTTTGAACGTCTTACGATATACAATATGCAGAACAACTGCGATGACTAAATTATTGTGTGTTTGGAAACAAACTATTAAAATAGGAGCACTTATAAAAAAATCTAAACTTAGTATACACGACTAAAACAATTAAGATTAATCGTGATTACGTGACTAAAGATATATATCAAAAATATGGAATATCTTTTATATTTTTCGTAACTTTCGTTATAAGTGTGCGTAAGTGTCATAATCCATGGTTTTCGAAGATATATGTAAATAGTATAATAAAAGTTTCTAATCGTTCTTAATGTTCAGTAAATCCATCTCTTTTATTTAAATACGATAATCAGAAGTTAACGTATACATTTAAAATCATTATATTAATTTATTTCAGCAGTCAATATCATTAACACGTCAAAGGATTTAAAATCAGATTATAAAATCCAGAAAAAATGTATAAATAACTTATCAATTACAATATAAACTATTCTTTCTACCTATTCAATATTCCACTTTTATTTGCCCATAAGCCTTTTGTATACCACAGTTGGGCATGAATCGTACCCCATTATTGAGCCAAGTTCTCGACTTCATCATGCTGCTTAAATTTAGATCTTTCAAAGTATGATATTCATATTTAAATAAATTACCTATTGTAACTTTTCCCCTAATATCTTACTTTGCGGTTGTAAAACAATCCATTGCCCTAAATAAATACCTAACTATGTTTTAAACCCCCTTAGTTGCCTTTTGTGATATCGGAACGAATTCACAGTAAATAAATATAGGCAAGATTCTTTATTGCTTCATTCAAAATTAATGTGACTTTACAAAATATAAATTATCATGGCACCAATGTTGTAATGGTATATTTTAAAATATATAACGTATGTTAGGACTGATATTAATACCTGGTATTAATTGGTCAGTCGTGATCGGATTGCACCATCGGCGTTTGAAGAACTTCTATCCACCTGTGGAAAGATCAAAATAAGTAATTAACAAAAATTGCTATGTATATCCAATATATAATTTTAATAAGAGCAAGGCTCTGGAAATTCAGGCAATCAATAAACAATTACAAAAATACAGCACTTTTTTATTTGGATTTAATTTATAGATTAACAATAAAATGTAGATGACGAGTAGACAACATGTTTCTTTTGGGAAGTCTGTTAACATATTTCGATTCAACTCTTAATTAAGGCAAAGCCGCTCATAACAGTTAAGCATGATAGCATTCGGATTAGTACGCCCGCCTTAACGGCTCTGTGTCTGCAGACACTGCATAATACATGTGTATTATAAAAAATAAGATGTTTTTTTACGCCAATCCATCATTGAAATTACCTTTACAAACGCTATGAGCACGTATGTATAAAATCGTGAACCCCAAAAAAAGGAATTCAAAATTACACATAGAGATATGTTCTTGACCGGGGAGCACGACCGGGACCCTCTAGAAGTGAGATCGACTTGGCAATCTAATATGAGACAATCTTGGAACCTACAAAATGTTTTTAATAGTAGCATACCTGTTAAACGTGAAGTGTGAATCGGCGCGGAAGAAGTACACGTGGTTCTTGAACTGCAGCTTGAACACGAACTCCTTGCCGATGCCGTCGCTCTCCGCCGGCGGGCCCACGCTGTACCTGTATATCATAAAATACACCTCAATATAGAAGTAGCTCGAGAAAGGGGGCACAGGCTCAAGTTGGTGCGCACATCACTAAATATTATAAAACAAAGTCGCCTTCCGCTTCTGTCCCTATGTATGCTTAGATCTTTAAAATTACGTTACGGATTTTAATGCAGTTTTTTTATTAGATAGAGTGATTGAAGAGGAAGGTTTTATGTGCATAATATAGTGGAGTAACACTGATTATTTTAGATTTTCATCTTTTAGCCGGAACGAAGTTCGCCGGATCAACTAGTAATAGATAAAAGATACCAAGAAATTTGACCCGGTAAAAGATTAAAAAGTTGTACAGTTATTTTTTAAAATGAGTAGTAATAAATGAACACGCAATCCGTCTGATGGTAAATGGTCACTGCCGTCCGTAGACAAACATGGGTAGGCAACTATATATAAAAAGAGGTTATAACTGAGATCTATCACGCTTACGTTGTTACTACTGAGGACTAAGATGGTCGCCTCATAGGAAAGAAGGCTGGTAACGACACCCTTCCTTTGAAACAGTTGGTAGAACCAGTATAGTTCGACCGGGGAAGTACCACCGCCACACCTATCTCCAGCGTGAAGCTGTTCTTGCGTTTCGATGGAAAGGTGTGCTTACCGGCACACTTTTATGTGAGGCGACAATCTTAGTCCTCGGTAGTAGCAACGCATCTGTGATTGACTTCACACAGAATTCATGTTCTATTTGAAGTTGCTTATAGATGTCTACGGGCGGCAGTGACCACTTACCATCAGGCGGACTGCATGCTCGTTTGTTATTTCGATCAGGTAAAAAAAAACCAAGTACTCCTTTATGCTACAAATACGACCAATGCGCATGTGCAAACGCGCGAGACAATTTTCAATAGTATTTGACAGCAATTTTTATATATAATTAAAATATACCCAATCTCATCTCAGCAGGGATAGCATAGGAATGAAAGTATATAAGATTATATCTTAGGGTTTTGGAAAATAAACAAATGTGTTGCTTTTGAAAATAAGAAACGACATTTCAAGTTTATTATTCCACCAAATCTATCTTTCTTCACAAAATATATTCTGAACTTTTAAAATTAGACAGACATGTCAAATTAAAAAAAATAATAATAATAATTAAAGAAAACCTATTTTCTTTATAAGTATAATAAATAAACAAGTTTACCCGAGCAGAGGCAGCGAGGCAAGCGGCGTATCGTCCTGCCAGCTCTTGTAGAAGAACAGCGTGAAGGCCGCGAACACCACCCACAGCTTCTGCCACCCGTGGGAGTTCTTGAACTTGCGCAGCAGGTAGCCCGACAGTTGCGTCTGGATGAACGTATTAAATGTTTATTTTATTTATTTATAGGTTTTTGTACACAGAGACATTACAGGAATTATACATTTACAAAAATATTTAGTACAAAGGGCTACTTATTTCAAAATGAAATTTCTTCCAGCAGCCCTTTGATCGGAATATGTATGTGAGAAGCAAATCTAGCGTGCATAAAATAAATTATACATAAATACATAAGTAATAAATATATAAGAATATATATATAATATAATAATAAATAAATGTAGTATAAAGTATAAATTATGAAAGTGACAAGAAATGTTCTTTGACTCTTCGTTTAAATAAAGCGATAGTTTTAGAGAGACGTATATCAGGTGGTAGAGAATTCCACAGTCTAACCGCATGAACAGAGAAGGAGTGTGAATAATGAGAAGATTTGTGATAAGGATAATTTAGAAGGGATTTAAGGTGGGATCTGCAGGGTGCCAGAGAAGGCCGTGCGTATGAGAAACGATGTTTTAGATATGAAGGAGATGATGGATTTTTAAGGATGTTGTAAAGGAGACAGAGGATTCGAGTGTTCTATGTTATTGAAGGGAATGTTAATAATTAAATTAGAATTCGACGCGGAAATGTGTTGATATTAGGAAATATTGTTTTAAACGCATCAACTTGGTAAGTGGTCACTGCCGTATATGGACATATGTGAACAATCCCATACGAACGGGGGTTTTACTTGAAGGCATTTACAAATGCATTGTCACTCATCAAGACTACGACTATTACTTTATATGTACGATTAGTGCCAACCCATTATTGTCCCACTGCTAGGCACGGGTCTTCTCTCAGGATGAGAGAGTTTTAGGCCACAGTCCACCGTGCTGGCCGTGTGCGAATTGGTGGATATGTACGATTAACGATTAATGAACATAAATTATAATCGATTTATCTAATTTAGCCTACCAAAGTTCCAAATATGAATGCACATTTCGGAACATTTCGGAGGTTGTTAAACAAAAAAAATACATCATCACTAACAGGTGTAAGCCGATAGCCATACAAAATAAGTATAAACTGTCCATCATCAGCTTTTTGAATTCCACTGCTGGATATAAACCTCTTCTAATAGATTTTATCACCGCACCTGTCATGCATATTTGTGACAGCAGTGGGTGTTGATGTTGACGTTACGCAGAAACTCACATATAAAACGGTGTTTATGTAGCGTCTCCCCGGTCGAAGCATACTCATTCACGTTCACAAAGCAAGCAGTAGTGTATACAAAGTATAGTAGGTGATCGTGCGTACCCGCATGGCGGCGTGCAGACGGCGGCGCGGCAGCGAGGCGGCGCGGTGCCAGCACACCGCCGCCAGCGCGCCGCCCGCCGCGCCGCTCTCCGCCAGCTCTGCCGACAGACACAATGGCTTAGCTTACACTAACAACTCACGGAGCGATATTCACCCGCGTCCGCCGCGGTTGCAGGCCCGCAGTTTCTATAGTATGCAGATATATATGTAAAAAATTAAAGCACATCTCACGACGCGATTTTCGCCCGCGATGTACGCGGTTGTTTCGGGTCCCGCTGCACCGGCGGACACCTAGTAGAATCGCGCGAGCCGAGGTCACGCGCTCCACGATCAATGCAATGGTCTGGTCCTCAACTTTTGCGAGCGATAATATCAACCGTGACGGCAGCGTAACCGCACAAATCTGGTCTCGTGATTTTATAAATAAAACCGCAGTTCCACCACCGCGACGGGCACGGAACAAAAACGCTCCATGAGTCCTTTGTACATAGAGCTCTTATAGGGCGCGTTCTAGAAGACGCTGACAAAACCCAAAACGCCCAAAACGTCGTTCCACAAAACGAAAGCGGTCGTTGTGATCGCGGCGAATACGTCACTCATGACGTCATGACGTACGCCAACGCGAAGCTCACGACGACCCATCTTATAAGGTGAGTCGAAGTGACCGTTCCACTAGAGATTATGTCAGTTCAGTAACGCTCACAAGTGGAACGGTAAAAACTGCGCTCGTGAACGTGAGCTTTGTGAATGTCTAATGGAACGCACTCTTATGGATGCTTTTATCGAACCGTTTGTCAATGACGAAATCGAAAAAGAAATTTTGAGTTTGTTAAGACCAGCATTTATACAAAACATTAGGACAAGCGTAAACCACCGTCATTAATTTTAATTAAAAAATATTATTGCATTCAATCATTCAATGAATGTATTGGTAGCCTCATATTCATTGATGTGAAATCAGCAGGCATGAAATAATCGCAATGTCTTAAAATATTTTACAACAGCATTCTTAATTACTATTCCTCCACATGAATTCGTTTATGAAAGTTCTATTTAAAAAAATAATAAACTACTAAAGAGTCCTTATTCATTTTTATTTTTTTTTAAATACTAATATCTAATACAACGTGTAAGTACATATACTTTAAGGAATATTATCATTTTTTAATGTAGAGCATCTGCATTAAATATACATACGTCAGTCTCATTGCGTCGATCTTGGAAATGTACTAAGATTATTACTTCATAATCCACTGTAATCTTACCTGCTTCATTATCACAAGGGGTCAGTTCAGTATCAACTTCGGTGGGATTATCTTGAGCATTCTCTATAGCCGTGGCGAGAGAATCCCGCCATCCTAAATATTCCTGTTCATTGCTTGCACTTAGTAGAATATTCACATCATCCCCTGCGAACGAATGGCAAATTTTAATATTTTAGTTATTTATTTTATCACAATAATGATGATTGTTTTTTTGTATCTAAAACCACTAAAACGTACGCATGTTGTTCTATATATAGAATGTGTTTAAAACTTTTGGCGCCATATGCTGCGGAAAGTCCCTATATTTGTACGTGTCGTCGTCATCAACCCATTATTGTCCCACTGCTGGGCACGGATCTTCTCTCGGAATGAGAGTTTATAGGCTTTGGTCCACCGCGCTGGCCAAGTGCTGATTGGTGGACTTCACACACCTCCGAGAACTTTTTTTTTTCAAAGCAGTCTCGGGTGTGTAGGTTTCCTCAACATTGTTTAACATCAAGGAAAACATTGTTTTCCTTCACCGAAAAACAGTGATAATTAATTTTTAATACGCACGTAAATCAGTGGTGCGTGCCTGGGTTTGACCCCCGGACCTCCCGAGAGGGTAAGTTTCAACCATTAGGCTATCACTGATCCCTGTGTACTAACGTGCAAAAGTAAGGTATGCGCGTGAGTATACGTACGTACGTGGATGGATGCGTGCTTGTATTTGGATGTGTCTGTTTATGTGCACGTGTTTTTTTCACTCGCAAATGCGATTGTGGGCGTATATGTGCGAACGTCTGTACGTTTATGTGCGTGCGCGAGTGTACAAAAAAAAACACGCTTTCTACAGTTATGGCCACACACTAGGATTTTCTCCTGTGACGTGGGTACCATGGACACGTAGTCAACCCATTATTGTCCCACTGCTGGGCACGGGTCTTCTCTCAGAATGAGAGAGTTTAGGCCATAGTCCACCGCGCTGGCCAAGAGCGAATTGGTGGACATGGACATACACAAGATGAATACACAAACACCCAGACCCAGAACATGAATCTAAACTCATCATTCAGACACCTGTCAGGCCGGGAATCGAAAAAGGAACTCATTGCGCGTCAGAACGGTATAGTAACCGTTCTGCCACGCGGGTCGACACGTGTGATACGTATGGTAGTGTGCGTGTATAGGCGCTCGCGTCCATGTGTATGTGTGTGTGTAGACTCACCGAGTATCGCAACGGCGTGCGGCACGTTGGCGGGCTCGAGGCGCAGGCGGTGGAGCGCGAGCGCCGCGTGCGCGCGGAACCGCCCGTTCGCGCACTTCGACGTGATCAACAGCAAATCGCTGAACTAAACGACATACACAACGTTTATAGCAGACAGCCACATGAACTATTAAATCTTCGATTGTAAATATTGTACTCTTGTATAATAACCAAATATGTGTGTGTGTAAGCAGGTCGAATAAATGATTATCTTTTCAGTGTTGCGTAATATTATATTAATAATAACAAATATAAAATCAAATTTACTAAAGAAGCGAAAACGTTACTTTTTTATCTCTCCTCTAAACGAAGTGAATTAATGGGATCAGAGATAATTTTTTAATGAATATGCTACACAAATAAAACTTATGTATTAAATATTAAATCAAAGTAAAAGGAAGATACTACTCGACCAAAACAATTAGACGCATGACAGTTGAAACGTCATTAGAACTAGGGATTTCCTAACCGGATACGAAGCATATTCTATTGCCAAATACCAAGAGTATTTAGGTTTACCATTTTTAAAACATACTCCGTAGTGGTGTATGTTCAATAGTCGTGTAGTTATTAAAGCACTTTCATGTGTTGAATATATTCGCAGACATGCAATGTTTTCTTTCTTTTTTGATTTGTGAAAGAGACTGATGCCAGTTGCAGCACACACTCGATTTTCGACTTGGGAGACAGGAATACTGAGCCCATGTATCTTCTGTTGTTAAAAGTTTGTATATTTTGAATGTAAGAGTCCTTTCTCCGCCACGAATAGTCTTTTCCTACCCATTTGGAGGTTTAATGACGAATAATCAACTAATTTAACAATAACTTTAATAATTCAACAAACACTCATTAAACTAACATTATAACGAAATAACATTTAACACGTGCTGGCTAACGGAGACACCTAGACGAGACGATACACGACTGCACGTCACTGGAGGATGCGCGGGGTCAGAAGCGAGGTGCGAGGGAATTAACCGCTTTTGTTTCATGCGCCTAATTGTTGTAGTCACGTAATTCAAATATATCAACGTACCAAAAACAACATCCTCTGTTGTAATCCCTTCGACGAATGTTTGTATAAACAACCAAGCCTTATGAACTCTCGTTCCGCCACTAACAATTTGTCATAACCTGTAACATAAGAAATAAAATCATTAGTTATAACATCAAAATTAAGTTTGAAATAAAGAACGAACGCACGTAAGAGTTTTATCATTTTGTTAGCCACTTGTAATGTCAAAGGACAGCAGTGATCACAAAAAATAATTTAGGCTTGCGTGTACTTTTCTATATAACCGACTGTCCATCTGACAGCAAGTGGTCAGTGCCGCCAATAAATATTTCAATCTACGACATAAAACAGAAGTTTGAACCTGAAGTCAAACACAAATGCTTTGCCATTCCTCGGAACTAAGATGATCGTCTCGTTTCTATGTCAGCTGTCATCCATAAGCTTCCGATGAAAAGCATGAATTCCGATTAAATTCATGATCTCCGTTGTATCTTCTATTCCTAATATAGTTTGTATTAGTGTAGCGCTAAGCTGGAAAATTCAAGCTACCACTCCCACCGCCCGCCACTCAGTAAGCCCCCTGTTAGTCGCCTCTTTTGATAGGCAGGGGATACTGTATCCCTATTCTGATTCCGGAACTACACGAGCGGGTATAATTTTTTTTCATAACATTGAAAGTAACAAACGAACATGCAGTTCACTTAACGGTAAGTGGTGACTGCCGCCCGTGGACATCTGTAAGCAACTTCATACTGAACATAGGGCTTTTTATCCGAAATCAATCACAGATGCGTCGCTACTCCCGAGGACTAAGACGGTCGCCTCATGTAAGTGTGGCGGCAACCAAACCCTTCCATCGCAACGAAGAAATGCTTCACGCTAGAAATAGGTGTGGCGGTGGTACTTCCCCGATCAAACTACCCTGGTTCTACCTTCAACTATTGCCGAGGTCGCGCTTTTTGACAGCAGTGGATACCGTATCCCTATTCTGATCCCGGAACTACATGGACGGGTGTGGGCACGTACCGACGATGTCCCGCTGCATCTGGCACAGCGCCGTGTGGTTCTCGACGTGGCGCAGCTGGTGCGCGGCGGCGCCGGCCGCGCGCTCCGCCAGCTCCAGCGCCGCGCGCGCCGACGACACGCCCGTAGACGCGCCGCACGACGTGCACAACTCTGGGGATATAAGAAATTTTTGACAATTTGATACACCTCTGAGAATACGTATACGGTTGTTTTAATTATTGAAGTAACAAACAAGCGTACATTCCATTTAATGGTAAGTGGACGTTAAAACCCCAGACCAGATTAGAATCCACTTTTTTATAATAAGTAATTATTGTTATGATTATTTACTTGTTCTACACGCTACACGCTTTCTAAATTCATAGCCACATAGTAGGATTTTATCCTGTGTCGTGGGTACCATGGACACACACAAGAAGAATACTTAAATAGCCAGACCCAGAGCAGGAATCTAAACTCATCATTCAAATACTCGAATTCAAATACTACAGGCCGGGAATCAAACTCGGGACCCATTGCGCTTCAGACCGGTAAGGTAACCGCTGCGCCGCGCCGGTCGTCAGACATATTATCTACT
The DNA here is from genome assembly GCA_949699795.1 of Spicauda simplicius. Taxonomy (NCBI): domain Eukaryota; kingdom Metazoa; phylum Arthropoda; class Insecta; order Lepidoptera; family Hesperiidae; genus Spicauda; species Spicauda simplicius. The sequence continues at coordinate 4,736,795 of OX453060.1, forward strand.
ATATCGTAAAGTGTACAGTATGTAGTATGTGTGTACCGTGCGCGAGCCGACAATAGTGCAGCAGTAGCAGCGCGGTGGCGCCGAAAGCGTCCACCTCGCTCTCTTCAGTGAGGCGAACTCGCCCGCCAAACACGTGCGAGTATACGTGTGATCTTGCCGGCGCTAGGAAGGGCTGTGCAATGGACGCAGGAGCCGCACGATGGCGTTGATACCGATTTTTTTTTAATGTCTTTATTTTGTATAGGCCTATGGGGGCACTTACAAATTGTCACTTATATTTTTATTCTTACACTACCACCGGATCGATACATTGAGGTCGTATTCCAATACGACCTCAGGTGAGAAGATCCGGCAAGAAACTCAGCGGGTTTGTCTTTTTTTTTTATTTCCATTTTTTTAAATATAATTACAATCATGTTTTTCTTTTTTACATGGTAATGAAAGTTAGTTTCAGTATCTTGTCTTACAATTCAGCAAAAGAGAACCCTGTTTGGCAATATACGCTACACTTTGACATTTATTAAATATACTATAGTAATGCATATTATTCATTTTCTAAAAGCACTGCGAGCGCACGTCCCTCGACACGTGCACTCCGTGTACGTACCGTGCGCGAGCCGGCGGTAGTGCAGCAGGCGGTGCAGCGGGCGCAGCAGCAGCGCGGCGAGCGGCAGCGGCGCGGCGGCGTCGAACGCGGCCGCCTCGCGCGACGCCGCGCCGCCGCGACGCCGGGCGCTCTCCACCAGCGCTACGAGCGTGCCCGCCTGACACGTGTACTCCGTGTAAGCCTAAACACAATTGAGACGTACATTGTCCATGTATACTAACTGAAATTTAACTAAAACTGACATAAAAATCTTATGAGTTGCTCATATCGCACACCTAGATCTAAAGGGAGCTAACTCAAAAATCTGTGTATTTGAGTTATGGTCACCATTTAATTTCCTGAACGGATACCTATCTAGCAATAGAACAGATTTAAAAATAAGTGCAAATCTAGGCTAGGTGCCTTTGCACTTCAGGAAATTAAATGGTGACCATAACTCAAATACACAGATTTTTGAGTTAGCTCCCTTTAGATCTAGGTGTGCGATATATAATGCTCTTACTGCGATTTCGTTATTTACTACACAATAAACATAATATAAAAGGAAATAATTGGTAAATGACTTACATCAAATGTACTTGACAAGTAATCGTATAGTAATTCTGCTATCTTTTTGTACTCTGGTTCTTCGGTTTCTGTAAAACAAAGAAAAAATAATTATTGTTTTAGAAACGTCCACGTTTTTTATTATATTTTTAATATCTTAATCAATATTCTATTTCTTTATTGATAACCCGAAAGCATGTTTGACCACGATTGATACGCAAGGAAAACACATATCATACACGTAGCGTCGGCGCGCGGGTTGATCCCGGGCGCCAGCGACTGCAACGCGAGGTAGACGCGCCCAAGTGCCCGGCTTTGCACCCAACGACGGAGTGCGACCTATTTTTTGTTATCGAGGGGGAAACCTTCAAAAGGTATCCGTCGCCGAGAGCAACGCCGAGTTAAATGGGATTTTTACCTCACTAAAACCCCCCAGGTGGTCGTCCTCAGCGCTACGTGGAGGACTCCGGGATCTTCAACGGAACACAACCGGACTGACGAAGTGTGTAGTAGCCACCCCACGTGTTTTTATCACGACTGAGCACAACGACGTGCGCCCTTGCCAACACACACTTAGCGCACATAACGATTACCCATATCATACGTACCCGTAGCATCAGTGCGCGTGTTACTCGCGGGCGGCGCAGGCGCAGCGGCGAGCGCTCGCTCCAGACGCGCGAGCAGCGCGCCGGCGGGCAGCGCCAGCGGCTCCAGCGCGAGGCAGCCGCGGGCGAGCGCGCCCGCCTCCGCGCCCGACGACGACGTGCGACCGAGCCGACCCACGCGCTTCGACCACGACTGCGGACACGACCAACAACGTTTAGCAAAATAAACACGTTTAAACTTCCTCCGCGGCGGCATCGACATTATAACAATAAAGCGTTCATTGATTATAACAATAAAGCCTTGCATGTCCTGTGAAGTACAAATGGTATGAAAACTAGATATGTTTTCGTGGAAAATTGCAACTTAGAGCCTTTTACGTATCACGCGGATTTCCACGCTTAAACTAAATAACTCACATCAATCATTTTATGTTATGAGTGCGTGTAAAATAATCAAGTATACGGATGCTACATGTACTGATGAATTACTACAAATATTCTATTCATTACATATCGTCCTGAAACATGCTGAATAATAAAAAGAATCACTGACAGTGATTATCACTACCAATTATTATTATTATATTAGTAGATTCAAAGTGGTAGAACCAGTGTAGTTCGACCGGGGAAGTACCACCACCACACCTATTTCTAGCGTGAAGCATTTCTTGCGTTTCGATAGAAGGGTGTGGTTGCCGGCACACTTTCACATGAGGCGACCATTATAGCCCACGGGAGTAGCAACGCATCTGTGACTGACTTCAGGAGGAACCCATGTTCTGTATGAACTGATTACAGATGTCCATGGGCGGCAGTGACCAGTTACCATCAGGTGGACTGCATGCTCGTTTGCTACTTCAGTCAAAAAAAAATGTATTTTAATCTGGATAAAATGAAAAACAGACCGAACTAATTATCAACCCAATTCCATGCAAAAAAAAAACTAAACTCACCACAGTGATCAGCTCGAGATCCCTTTTGTACGTCCGCTCCGTCATCAGCAGCTCCTTAGCGACGTAGTACGTCACGTCGCCGCCGCGCCGCCGCGCCGTGTCGCCTATATTCGTTACACCCGACGCGATGCTACAAAAAGAACATTCAGTTCGCACGGACATCAAATTATTACACTTGATATTCTGTGATTTTAAAAAAACTACGGTCGCTTTACAACTCTACATATTTTTTTACGTTAATCATGTTGAAAAATCAATCATTTCAGTAAAGTCGTGCGAATCTTGCACTACTACACTACAGTTATTACCAAAACACATTATTAACTTGTAGCAGCCGACCAAGTTAGAGTAACTTAAAGTTAGAATAACAAAAGAACAGACTGAAAATCAGCGCCATGGCATGGTCTTCCTAGCTGTGGCATATTTGCTGAGTTTGTACCTGTTCGCAGTCACTGATTGTGTTGCATTAAATTATATTTTATTTAATATTTTTTATTTATAAGCTTTTGTACACAGAGAATACATAAAAACAGACATAATGTAAATACAGTACAGTCACTTCGAAGTATTGTGACTTTCTTCTTACTTACTTCATACAATTTATAGCCATTGCTGTTTGTGTTTGTATAAAACGCTTTAAATTGTGTGCAACATGTTATGTTACTGTGAATAAAGAATTCATTCATTCAACCATTTACATTATGTAAATAATAATCGGATAACTAATGCAAAAATACATTATATTATAAAAATACTTAATTAAATTCATAAAACTTACCTATTATTATTGTTATTTCGCCTACTCAATGTATCGCCCGCGTCACTTTCACCGCCGCTCAACACATCCATACTGTTCGTAGACTCTGATACGATATTTACTGCAAACATAATTTTATAATTAAGGACGCACCAAAAATGATTACATGTTAAACTGTTCCTCTAAAATATTTATTGCAAGAAGTGCATGTTAAATATAAGCCAGATTACAGAATCGATAAATAATGTATTGATAACAATACTTTCTAAATAATAATATTGCAAATTAAATGTCTTTATGCTTGTATTAGACTATTAGGCCGCTCACAAATTATCAGTTACTTAATATTTTTTCTTACATTACCACCAGATCGACGCCCAGCCTCAACTGAGATTTGATATGTATTCATGGACATTATATTCGTAAAAAGTCAACCCACAAATAATACAGTTACATACTTGTACTTACCAGTAACGTTCCCATTGGCAGTATCATAATCAATTATTTTCCCCAATCGTTTACCCAAGTTAACCACATCATCGTTGCTGGTACGTTTATCGACGTTATCGATGCTGCCAATGCGACTGTCAACACTTCCAACTCTATTCTCGACGTCAATTAGACTCTCAACAGTTTTAACTGCATCGACGTTATCGATACTCCGAACTCGATAATCGACGTGAAGTCCGTTATCAATACTTGCTATTCTGTTATCGACTTCATGTACTCCGTTATCGGTCTCGGCGTATTGGTTATCGGTATCGGTTGTTTCTCGGTTGTCGTTATCGTCGCGGTTGTTTCTCTGATTGACAGCGGTGTAACCGTTGGCCAGTGTCCGTGGTACGATGGGCGTAGAGGAGTACAGCGGGGCGGTGCGATCAACATCTGAAGTCGGCGACATGCATAGACTCGCTGACGACACTGTATTGTCTTCCTCTGGTGAGGTACCATCTGTTGAATATACCATTTGTTATATTGTGTGCAGATCATTTAATCAAACTTTGAATTGCTAATAGTCAATATAGACATTTAAAATGATCAGATAGCCAAATATTGGTGGAGAGCTGGAGTTTACCAAAACCGAATAAAATTTTCTCATAAACAGTAATTTTTAACAACAAAAAACTCAAGCCAAAGTTCTTAAAATCGCGATATATCAAGAATGGTAACTCTTAGGAAAAAAAACTGAAAAGATTTTTTTTGTAGAAAATTTTAAGATATATTGGCTTGAGGTTTTTTTTCATAAAATTTCCGTTTTGGAGAAAAATACGCACACATACGATCCCCAAACCCCCAGCTATAAACCCCAGCCAATAAACCCCAGGTCTTCACCAATATTTGGCTTTCCGGGAATTATTGTTATTTGACCACTACTTTTATATCTAAATTGACCGGACTATTAACAAAATTCTACATAGATAAGCTAGTCCAATATTTACTTTACAGATAAATGAACTGAACAAAGATTTTGGATTGGTTGTTGCATTTTTTTTTCAATGGAAATAAAAAATACATTAATAAGTTCAGTGTATCTGCATGCTTGAATTTCATCCAACATATTTACAAATTAAGGAACCACTATTTCTAAGATGCAATCAATCTATTAAAGCATAAGTGTAAAAGTAAAAATAAATTGTGTGTGTAAATTGTATTAAGTGTTGGGTAAGTGTAAAAAAAACTCTGCAAAATAACGTTAAGTAATTCAAAATTATGCAACATAAACATTAAAAAAAAAACATTTTGGCAGCCATCGTCTTTATGTGTAATTTTTTTTAAGTACTACTAATTAAGTAACTGATTATATCAATCAGTAGAATATGCACACCATTTGTATCGATCTATGAACTCTAAATCAAAAACCGATCAAAATATGGCTTTTATATTTTACATACATACATAGTTATTCGAGTGTTACTTGAGTTAACTTCAAGTAAGCAAAAGATATAACATCGTCAAAATATTAAATCAGTGACGTTAAAGCTATAAATCCAAATCAGTAAATATTAAAAGTATTGCTCAAAATAACTACCAGTTAAATTTATATTTTTACAGAAACACAATTCGAAACTAATTTTAAAACAAATAAAAACCTTATCAAAGCATAAAAACATAAAAACATAGTAGAAGCGTTAACAATTAATATGTACAGTAACTTTAATGCTAAATAATATCGGATATATAAACAAAATTGCAAAGTCGTGCATTGTTTAAATCTAGAAATCAAATGAAACGATTACCAACAAATTATATGACAAACAAATTAACATATGTACATAACCAAAATATAAAGACTAGACATAGACTATTTAACGTAAAACTTACGTGTTCATCCCTGGCTGCTAATAAATAACTAAAGTAAGGGCGAACACAATGTAACAAAATAGAAAAATTTAATTAACAACAATGATTTTACATTTTTAATTAATTTATTTTTAACTATCCCCAAACGCTGGGGGGTAGTGTATTGCGGGGGTACCGTACACTTACATTATACATATAAATTCAAAAAAGGAAGTAACATTCCAATCTCTCGAAACGATAAATAATACTTGATAATAAAATTGCATACTCCGATGGTGGGAAGGAAACGTAACTTACAAAAATAACATACTGCAAATTATTTTTGATACGTAGGTAGAGCGTATGCTAAAACTTTTGTGCGTGCACGAATAAAAGTGGACATTCACGTTAGGACAACAAGTTAGATCGTGAATGGCTTGGTCCTAAGGCGGACTGTACGATCAAGGCCATGTCGCAGGTCCGTTGAAGCATTCAATCCGTGCAACCGTTGTAACGTGAATGCCCACTTACCTTTAGGTGCTCGCTCCGGACGTGCGTTCATTTTTCGACGCTAGTACAATTTTCAGCTTCGATCTTTTACAGTTGCTTTGTGGTAGGCTGCCTTAATAGTTTGCTGATTTATTATTAGGCAAGATTATTACAATACTACCTACTACACAATAATACTCTGTAGTTTTTAGCATACGCCCGATAATTAACAAAGTGATGATACATAACACTAGAATATTTTCTCAACAACGTAATATGATTGTAGACCAGCGCAATTATTATGTACGCAACTTAATAAGTGTTACTCCTATATTATTAATCACATTTGGTATCTTCTTAATAAAATTGTAACAATGACAATTAAATATTATAACATTAAATATGGCACAGGATACATAAAATATCATAAAAAAGATTACAACACATTTTTTTTTAATTAATCAACTAAAAATAAATAAAATAGTGGATTGGAAGTATCTTATAAAGCACACGATGTTTTAGTAACACTCGATATCTGTATTTTTTTTAATTGCCACATTAAAAAATCTATACCAGATGCGTACTTTGAGCAATATAATAATTTATTATGGTTACAAATAATAAATATCTAAAATATACATCAGGGACGTGTACAGGAAAAGGTACAAAATAAATTATTGCTAGGACTTGGAAATGGTAAACATTAACGACCTAATACAATTTCATCAACAAACAAATACAAATAACAATTTGTAAACTTTCAGTTCTCCAAGTTCGTTAAACATTCAGTCGAAAACTTACAACTTATACAATAATACTAAATTGATTGCAAGATTCAATCCGTAAATTTATACCAGAGGCGTAGCGTGGTAGTGAGGGGAGCGGTCTGTCTCAGCCGATACTTTTAATGGTCGGCAAAATGTATAATACATCACGTTATTGAATAACGATAAAAAAAATAACGTTACAATTAGATCTTTTCTTCGATTAAAATACAAGTCATATGAACATTTTTTTTGTTTTTTTTATTTGACTGAAGTAGCAAACGAGTATGCAGTCCACCTGATGGCAAGTGGTCACTGCTGCCCATGGACATCTGTAATCAACTTCATACAGAACATGGGTTCTATCTGAAGTCAATAACAGATGCGTTGCTACTCCCGAGGACTATGATGGTAGCCTCATATAAAAGTGTGCCGGCAACCACACCCTTCAATCGAAACGCAAGAAATGCTTCACGCTAGTAATAGGCGTGGCAGTGGTACTTCCCCGGTTGAACTACACTGGTTCTACCACCTTCAAACATATCAAAACAATGAACAATAATTTTATGTATACCATAAATAACAAAAAAATCTCCGTGATACCTTACTTCGGCATGAGCCCCTTTGCTAATACACACCCTACGCCACTCAACGACATAACATCGCACCTTCGCACCATCGGAAATTACACCACAATGAAATCGTAACGTTACAGTCTATTCGGATTGTACAATCTCAAAAGTCGAAGTACTTAAACGCTAGGAATTATTACTTTAATTTCTCAATACAGATTTTATTGCACTAACTAGGGGAGGCACGGGAACCTCTTACACCTATAAGTCTAAAATTGTCTCGCTCACACGACCACGCTTTATATCGAACGATTCTTTATTCGATAACACTAAAATGGCGTTTTTAGTGTCCTTACTGAGAATTTATGATAATGGAAACACAAAGGTTCGCAAGCACCCTATTAATTGGCTCTTTATGTGACAATGAGATAGAAATAAAGTTAAAGCTGAAAAAAATACATAAAAAAGTCGATATCAATGAAACTAATAAATAACATTGAAATAATAATATGCCATAAAGAGGCAGTAAACTTAAAAATACATCATAATTGTATGTGACATGAAAATCAAAGCTTATCACTTATACTTACTTAACGGTCAATATTTTCCGGCTCTTTCATTTAGTAAGAAGTACTTCAAACGCCACTTTAGTCTATCGTACACACGTCCATAGATTTATTGACATCCGACATCGAATTGAACACCGCGGCCAGTAGGTACAGGATAATCGACGCTATTTGTAGGAAAACAATGCAATTTTCACACTTAACAACGGTTACAAGTGTACATATACCTTAACATCGTTCAATACAATATTACGTTCTAAGGATGACGGCAAACAAAGCTCTTCAGAGCTCCCGAAATATTTGAAATAAAAAATGAGATCAATTTCAATGGCATGATAATGTTGAATTTACGAAACAACCAGTAGCAAAATTCAACGTAAAATTCGTAAAAATCTCCCTACTGAGCAATTTAAATGGGAAATATTTAGTTCAATATTGTTTTAAATTATAAAGAAATCAGAAGTATGCAAAGTAAAATACTTAACAAAATCAGAAAATGAGTAGAATCAGTGGCATATGAATATTGTATTTTGCTTAAAATAAGATAAAGTTTTTCTACCGAGAAATATGTTGATTGACATAAATTATGGATTCCTCTGAGAACAGACTCGCGAAAAAAAACAACGAATAACTTTCAGTAAATCCGAACAATGTAACTACAATTTCATATAATACCAAAAACACAAATTAATGAAGCCTCTACAATGTATTAATTACTTCAAACACTACAATTCTCTATAGAAAAGAGTAACCGTGACATAATTTTTCATTTTGAATGAAATTTGTGCTGAGTGAATCTCGACTCATCGTTCTCAGCTCAAGTGGCACGTTACGAGAGGTTAAAAACGCGATCAGATTCTCAAGTGCTCAAGTTATCTCACGAGTTGAGCCACTCGATGAGCCCCTCGAAGGTGTGAAGGTCAACAAACACGTGTATGACCTTAACTACCCGTTCGCGCTAAATTTGCCGCTGCCGACGTGACGCCCTTTATGAAGTAGCGTCAGCAAAAGAACAACTTAAAAACAATAAATTTATTTGTTATAACGGTTAGATACATTTTTGACAAATATCAGTGCAATAAAATATCATTTTAAACGAACGGTTCCTTTATTACTTTCAAATAACGTCAACCTTTAATGTTACGAAAATCAATACGTATCATTCTTCTACCCATAGTTCTAACCCGGAGGAAAAACAAACAAATATCGAGAAATTTAAATATTAAGTTGACGCATAAGTATTAATTACAATTTATGCAGCGACGACGTTACTTACGATACTTTAAGTGCGAATCACAGGTGCGGTAGATAACTCAGGGGACGCAGATTTCACGGACCCGCAAAGTTAGCGCGGACAGGTAATAAGTATATAATGTAGAGCAAGCGACCGCCAATGTACAGTAAATTTCTCGTTCCATCACGTGACTATATCATAAATGCAAAAAAGATTAAATGCGGTAAATATCTATTCTCAAGCCTCGGGCTCCAAAATATATTTCAGACCATAGTAAGCTGGCAAGTTAAATTAATAGGTAAAAAAAACCTCATCAGAGCCTATCATAGCCGTTTCAAGACACTTTCGCTATCTTAATAATAAAAACAATTAAATAACTACTTAATTAATTGTAACAATTTTAAAGTTGAGCTCATTTTTGTAAATTTTGTTTTATCGTAATAACACTTACAAAATAATTGTAAAACATAAACAAATGTTAAATAACTAGCTATAAACAATAACATCATAACAAATATGAGATCTTAGTATTAAACGTTTGGGCAGCTTTTTGAACTTTGTACGCCGAGCAATTTAAAATAAATAATGGTATACATTTGATTAATTGATACACATAAGTTTGTGTAAAATTGTGTTATAAAAAAGTACTTCTTAATAATAATATTACTTTTTATTCAAATATAAGCATAATTTTACACAATACTTTCAAAATCACAAAAAAGAAATCGTAGCATAATTATGTGGAATGATTTACTAACGAACATATATTCAATTACATTGAGTACAAGAGGAGACGTGTGGCCTGGACCTGTCAGTCGAGCAATCAATCTATGCGGCAGTATGTGGTTTGCGGAAGGCGATATTATTATTGTAACATTACGATAGAAATATGCGTTGGGGCTAGGACTCTTAGAGCAAAAACACTAAGGGTATAGGTAAATTCCTCTGTACTTTAACATTAACACGAATACTATAATTTCAAATGCATATAAATCTCAAAACGAAACACAGTTGTAACAAAATTATCATAATATTCATCTATAATAAAAGCTATTCAAAAAATGTGTAAACACTTATTTGGCAAGTTGCAATAAATTGGCAAAGTATTTAAATATAGTATTACGTCAAATGGAGTCACTACTTTGCTTAAAATTTTAACAAAAAAGAATTTCTTCAATAAAAAATTCGTAATAGTATGTAATTTAACAAACAGGAAACATTTTTTAAATTTTCACTACTAACAATATGGGAAAAAATAAGGGACGTCGTGTAATTCAAATTATTTACGGTTATTTCATGAAAACCGTGAAGTTAGAGGACGCAGTTATCTCAGACATAACCATTAAAGCTAAACAAGAATTCATCTTTACTACTTAAAGCACAAATCATATGTATAGAAATTTAAAAATAAATTATAATAGATATGCTATCTACTGATGCCGTGAATTCGATGCTTATTAATAAACAATTAGAACTATTGATCACGCTCACACATATAGTTATGTAGATATTGATGAAATCCGAATACGTACTACACATCTGACTATTTCACACGTTCAATAGTAAACACGAGTCAATATTAAAATTGGATAATAATTTATAAATAATTAGTCAAAAAAAATTGAGCAGACTCGGCAATTGGATAATAGTGGTTCTCCATGCAAGAGGAAATGTTAGCCGATACGACGATAAACTTAATACAACAGTACAATAATGTGCAATTTAATAATGGAATATTAAATGTACACCATAGTAAAGTAGTTCCTCGAAACAAAATCAGATCCACGATCTCACCACACAAAGTAAATCACAGCCTTTACATATAATACTTCTCTGTATTGGGTAGTTTTACTAATATAAATTTATTAATCAACAATAATTTTACTAGGAAAAATTGGCACTACATAAACTCTTCGGACCTGGGTTTATAAACGTAGGTCAATCAATGTAAAGACCCAACATAATACATTCGGCCAATATAATGAAACAGTCAAGTAGTAATTGATTTAAGTTGAAATACACTCGATCAATACACATACATCTACATCTAAATATCTTAATAAGCTAAATGTATGGATAAATCCGCATTAAAGTTAACAGGATAGTAAAGGGTAATACTATCCGGGATTGGCACTATATATTTTATCTAAATATTTAAAGTGAGGATGTAAATATTCAATATAATAAGTATCCTAATATTAAATACCGATAACAATTGCGTATTAGAATTTAAACTTCGAAACGTATAGTAGCACGCTCGCATACAGAATAATAAACGACCATTCAACAACAAGGGAGTCTAAGACCGGGGAACTAATAATGATAATAATTTATTAAAATGCAATTAATCATTCTCATCGTCGGAGCACAGTGGCGGCGGAAGCGTGGAGACGTCGAACTTTTGCTCGGGACTGTCGCTCGAGGCTTGAGAGTCCACGTAGTGACTAGAATAGAATCTCTCCACGTTGTTCAAACTAAAGCGCTGGTCGAGGTTCCTAGCGTAGTGATCATCGTTACCATCCCTCCCTTCCATCATGTCTTGATCATATTGTGGGTAACATTCCTGCGTTTGAAACATGTCGTTGTCTTCGTAGTGTTCCGGATATGGGCTTCCCCTGTATGGTTCGTATTCGTCCTTATCCTGTGGTAGCTCTGTATCGGAATAGGCCACTGATTCGCCGCGGTCAAATAGGTAGCTGCCGGATTTAGACATTTTTGGAGCTCTCTTGATCGTATCTATTGGATAAGCGTAATCATCCGAGTCGTCCCTATCGCTTGGTTCGTTGTAGAACACCGCCCTCGGCTGATGCTGACCCGAAGGTTCCCCTAGTGATTTATCGTCAGATTGACGATACGCTGCAGTGGACTTCTGCTTCTTTAAAGATGACTGACGGCTACTCTTATTAGAATATGACATTCTAGGCGGGCTGTCTTCTGGGACATAAGGCGGTTCCTGAGTGTCAAGGTACGGATGCCGCAGTCGACCTAACCTATCGAAACGTGGAAATCCTATTTCATCCTCATCAGCTGAAGACCCAAACCCTTGAAATTGGACTGGCGCTATGTGAGTTATAGGAAACTTTTGAGATTCATAAGATGGACTTTTATATTTAGCATACTCAACTTGTTCATCGTCTTCGGAGTAACTAACAGGCTCTTGAATATCGTAATTTTTGGAATCCGCTTTAGACATTTCTGAAGAACCTGACTCCACTTCTGGAATATAGCTATCTGAGCATTCAGAACTTTCCATGCGCCTCAATGAGTCGTCAACTGTTAAAAATTTGATGGCTTGATGTTTATCACTCTCCGAAGAGCACTGACTCTTTGTGGAATCTTCCTCTAGAACATCTTGTATTTTTTCTTGTTTTTTACGAGCACCGGTAACCTGTTTCTTGCGTCTAAATGTTCTCATACGTTCGCGCGGATCTCTTATGACGTCTAAGGAACTGTCAGTATCGTTACCGCTCGGTGGACTTTTTAATGATATATTTCTTACAAGCAGCGATTTTTTCACGGGCGCCTTCAAAGGCTGTATAGGAGGAGATTCAGAACTTAAACTACTAGAATAGTACGGGGAACATCTAGAGAGTGGAGTCTTCCCAGATCTGTCCAAAGCTTTCTTTTCTTGAAATTCCCTATGGACAGAAGGTATTTCTGGTACAGCTATCACAGGCAAATCTGCGGAACTCAAATAATGTTCGTGGAAAGACCAACTTTTAGGTTTGCTCCGGTATTGTTGAGATGTTTTGTACTCCTTAATTTGATTTTTGGAAAGAGTTTTGTCATCATAGCTTGCATGTTTTGCCAATGGTTTATAGTCTGATCTTATAAATTGGCTACTACTTTCTTCACGAATTATGTTGGAAAATTCTTGACTTTGATATCGCTCACTGTGTTTTTCCTCTTGACTATAAAGTTGAGATGGAACCTCAATATCTATCTCAGGCTGTGGTCCTACTACATAAGGCTTATAACCACTGTCTTCACTTTGACAGCGTGTGGCTGGTCTAGAATATCTATGAGTTTGTTCTTCATAACTGAGACTTTTAGGTGGAACTTTTATATAACGTTCATGGGTAGCATCATGTGTAGGAAAACCTTTCAGTCTCTGATCAAACCTCAATACACCATTTGTATGCTTTTGCAAACTGCTTAATGAACTGGAACTGGATTTATCCGACTTGTCACTATAGCTGATTGACGAAGATTTATCGGTTTTACTAACATACGACGCGGTTAATCTAAGTACGGGTTCTTTTATTTCATGTTCTTCTTTAGTTGGCGACAATTTAGCCTGAGGAGCATCCACATCTACGTCTTGTTTGTCTTCTACGCTTGGAACAGACTCTTTTACTACAGTGTCATCTGATTTAGGGTCATCTATTTCCTGTTGGTCTTCACGAGCTGTCGCAACAAGCGTATGACTTGTACTAGCCGACCAATCGGATATTGACTGAGCTAACGTCAAAGTACTATCACTTTTGGTACCAGAACTGCTATCAACACCTTTTCTAGAAATGGTGGTATCCGAGCTGCATAATTTGTCATATTTAATATTTTCAGAGCTTTTATCTAAACTGCTACTTTTAGAACTAGTTTCAGCTTGCGAACCTATTTTCGGTTTTGGTTCCGATTTTTTACTTGCATGTGAAACTGAATAAATTTTTGCTGTTGCATTTTCTGATTTCTCACTTTTCGGTACAGAAACTGCTGATATGCTTTCAGATGCCGATAAATTCGCATACTGACGAACTGTATTAGTACCAGTGGACCATTCAGATATGCTTAAACAAATCGAAGTATCTTCAGAGTGTGAACTATGTGTACATTTTTTCTGTGGGAGACCAATTTTTACAGTTCCATCTAAATCTGTACCGAATGAACTTGTTTCTTCTTCAGAATGGCTACTGTGGCTGCATCTTTTACAAGTTCCAGAACTACCAACACTTAGCTTGGTTACTGCTCGAACAGTTTCTTCAGCATTCGTCTGTGACAGTAGATCATCTATGGAAGTATCCGAATTATTTGATCCACAAGAAAATTTATGAGTTCCGAGTTGTGAAAAGCCTTTGTCAAAGTCTGGTGATAAAGATTTACTATCGCCACCGAATACATCATCTGTATATAAATGATCATCTTCAAATATTGGACTATGATTAGTTGGTGATTTTTGGGGTTGACTTATAATTACTTTTTCCTCAAGATTACCTTTAATATTGAAAGACTTATTTTCAGCACGTGAACAACATGATCCCATATCTCCCATTAAACAAGTCGCTTTGCTTATGGTCCCACTTAAACATGATTTATCATAATTAGGTACAACACCTTTGTGCAGACACGTAAATTCGTCATGTTTCTCTAAGGGTTCTACCATGTACCCCGATTGATCGTAGGGTATAACTTTCGGGCTTTTCTGCACAGCGTCTGTAGAAGACTCATTGGTTTTCTCAGACTTTGATTCAGGTACATCCCTTTCTAAGTCTTCATCATTATTTAAAGTGTCACTGTCGTCATCGGAACCTATATGACCTTTTGAACTCTCAGATTGTATGGTAACTTTCATAGCTTGTTCTGGTTCATTACTCATGTAATAAATATGAACTTTTTCCACAATCGGTGTCTCTAAAAGACTTGATGGAAGTGAAGGCCACTCCTCAAAGTCACTCGATTTCTGTCTAGTTATTTCCGGAATATCTTTCGGTGAAGCTTGTGGTGGTAGTTCAGGCAACGGCCAGTCTTCTGAATCTTGACTTTCACTAGACTGCTTCGACTGTGCCCTCAAAGGACTGACCCTCGCAGGGCTTTCGCCTGACTTTTTAGCATCCAAAGTTTCGTCTATTTTCTTGCTAATTTTCTCAACATCTTTTTTAGCTTCAGAATACATTTCACTAATTTTAGTCTGATCAATGGGAATGTCAGGCATTTCCGCTGACGTCCTTCTGTCAGTATCTGATATGTAAGCAACGTTGGCATTGCTCGGAGGATCGGAGCTAAGACTTGCTTGATGATCACTAGAATTTAACGATTCTTCATTTATACTTTCAGACCGTGAACATGCTTTCGTCGAATCTTCATCAGCACTAGTTTTTTCGGATGCTGTACTTCTTTCTGATATTCTTGACAAGGTTCGACCAAAGTTCTGACCATAACCAATAACGACGTCAGAAGCAGACGACGAGGTTGCGGGATAAAGGAAATTAACGGGAAAATCATTAAGGTCATCTGTAAAATCTGCCTCAGTGGAATCTTTAGAAGTATTTGATGATAACGGTGGATTTTTAGAGAATGTTTGAAAATCATCCAGTAATCGTTGATTGTTATATTCAAAAGCGTCTTTGCTAACATTCAAGCTTTCGTAGCCATCGTGATCTTGAGGGATCCATGCCTCTTCAATACTAGTACTATTCTCACTACCTGATGCGCCGAAGAATGGACGCCAAGTTGGCTTTAATTCTTCTCCACGTCGATATGCTTCACCCAGAGATCCAGAAGTGGATTCAGTGGTCTCAAACGACCCCCTAGATTCTACACTCAATGATCCTCTTGAATCCATACTGGACTTTGAAGAACTCTTTTGCTCGTCAAGGCGCCCCTTCCTCCTTGAAGACGAATCATCAACACTTAAAGACCCTTTAGAAGGAGTTGTTGTAGTGGTCGTATCCATACTAGACTTAGAAGAACTTTTTTGATCAGTGTCTTTCAGAGCTCGTTTTTTCATAAGTTCTCTTTCGAATGACGACGTTATAACATTTCCGTCATCATCAAAATCTATAGTCGTATTTTGATCTTCTTGAGATATAGTTATAGCAATTTTGGTTTTCTTAACAGTCCTCTGAAGTTCTTTCTTTATATCAGAGTCTTTTGACGCTGCTGATTGACTTGATTCAGACTCTTCAATTACGCATTTTCCTATTTTGTCTAGCGCGCTTTTTCTAATATTGGGTTTAGAAAGTTGTTCAACTGTTTTATCTATACTTTCTGAGCTAGACTCAGAATCCGTTGGAGCTTTTTGTGAATCTACTTGGCCCTGCTTTTCTAACGTCGGTGTTGGTGATTTTCTCGTACCATACTTAGAAGGGCTTCGGGGACTTTCTATGCGACCGAGCTCTGGTATTGGCGAAGGTGATTTAGAATTGGATTTCGAATGTTCGCTAGATAAGGTATGTTGAGACAATAAATGCTCTTCGCCATACTCCATAGCTTGCTTAAGTTCTTCTAAACACTCTCTATCTTTTTTATTCAATTTTTCTATATCCTGAGATATTCCTAATGGCCTTGCAATTGAACAACTCACACTAGACTCGTCATCGATTGAGCTTCCTTTAATGTTTGCACTAGACGGGCTAACATCTTTTTCTATGCTTGTCCAGGAAGTCGATTCGGAACTTCTTGATCGCTCAGCACTTAACTTTAATAGCTCACTGCGCCTTGACTTCGTTGTTAATAATGCTTTATGTTCTGCTTTTTGTTCAGTAGGTGATATATCATTAGCACTGCCTGAACTACCAGTCTGCTCTCCAGATTCCGACTTGTGTATAGATTTTGATAAACTTGAATCAATAAATGGAATATTTTCAATAGTGGGACTATTTTCCTGAGGAGGCGTTACTATTATTTTATTTTTATTCTTAAACTTCAAGGCTAAATCAATAGGCTTAGTTTGATCTCTAGTTGGCTTAGCATCACGTTCTGCTTCTGTTTCCGAAAATACTTGTGACATAGATTCATGCTTCAAGAACTCAACTAAACTTGCCGAAGACTCATCGAATGTACTTTGCGGATCTAGCGGTTTTCTACTTCTATTTGTCTTATTGCTATTATCGGAAAGCGGTAAATCCGTGTCGGCTGTATATTCTTCGTAATCTACTGTCATCCAAGAACCAGTGTCATCACTCTTGCCACGGTACAATTTAGATTTTTTATCCTTTTTCGAGGTCTGGTCTTGATCCGATGAACTGTCTGCATCTATATAAGGAAGTGAAATACCCAACATATTACTTTCATCGGACATTTTTAGCTCACTTACTTCAGTCAGAGATTCTTCTTCACTCGTTAATCGCATTACTTCTGGTTTCTTTTCGGTAAGCATTGTATGTAAATCCTGCGAACTTTTACTTTCTTGAAGTTCAGTTAATCTTTGCTTGTTATATATATCAATTTTTCTTCGTTCCATAATTACTGTTTGTGTATCATTTTCAATGACTGTATGCTGAGAGCTTGTCATCCATTCTATGGAAGAATCGTCTTCGGTTTTTTCTTTATAACTATGGGATGGTGATAAATCTTTCAATTCTGATTCTTTACTCTGTTCTTCTTCCAGTACCGTCGAATGTACATCAACTGTCACAACTTCCTGTTTGAAATGCTTATCGGGAATTGGTTCTGACGGTGGAGGTTCTGTAATTGGCGTGACGTAATTTCTATCAAGACTTTTCGACTTAGCTTTAGCATCTAAATGCACGTCAACTTTTCTATCCAAACTTTTTGACTTGACGCTCGGGTGAACCTTCTGGTATACAACTTTGCCTTCGATCTGCTGTTTAATTTCTTGTTTTTTAGATAACGTTTTAGGAGATTTTTGCAATGCTGCGAGATCATCCAACTTGTCTTCCAAAGATTGACTTGATTTATCATCCATACTTTTATTTATCTTATTATTTGTTTTGGAACTCTTTTGATCTTCAAAGCTTCTACTAATTTTACCAGCCAACTTATTGTCTAGTTTCTTTGGAGACTTAGCAATGAAGACATGATCTTCCGCTTTGCTGTTTATTTTAGTTTCAATTATTATCTTGTCTCCTTCAGTTTTTACCAGAATTTTATCTTCCGGAGGAGGGAACGGCGGCATGGTATCTTTCACAGGACTAATTAATGTTTTAGTCTGTTTCAAGGCAGCCTCAAACAACAATTGCTGCTTTTCCTTCCGCTTAGCAATTTCTGTATCACTATCTTCTTGAGATTTAGTTCTTTCTTTACTTCCACCACGTTTAACTTCCATTTTTTCAAGCGATTTTGATTTTTCTTTCGAGACTTTCTTCACTGCTTGTTCTAATTCTTGACTCTTAGCACGAGCTATATCCAAAGGAGGAACAGTCAGAAAATCTGGGCGCTCTTTAAGAGAAGAAGGCAGAGATTTCTGTGTTTGAAGAGACTTAACTCTGGTGGCATTTGTATCTAGTGATCCTCCTTTGTTTAACTTGCCGCTTATCTTTTGCTTATCGTCTGCCTTTGGCTTCAAGGTTAACTTCTTCTTTTCTTTTCGTTTTATTCTTTCAATATCAGGCACTATTTGATCTTCACTTAAATCCGATAGTTTTCTTATACTTCCTCTAGGAGAGTTCAGTGAGGACGTCGGTGATCTTGAAGGCGATTTCGATAAGGGAGAGCGTGATATAGGAGATCGACTAAGTGGAGACCTTGATGGTGATTTAGCTTGAGATTTAATTTTGGTAATATCATAACGACGTTTAAATGATCGCGGACGACGTTGCTCAACTAAATTTTCTAGCAACTTTAGTTCTTCATTATCAATTACAACAGACTTTATTTCTGCCGGTAGTTCACCATGTTGTTCTTCTTCAACTTCCTCAATTTTGTCAATCGTTTCCTTCTTTATTCCATTAACCCTTGTACTTCTATCCTCTATCAATGGTTTTTCTTCTAAAATTTCGCCCTCTTCATTAATGTCTTCTACAGTGTCATCCTTTGAAGAAAACGCATTCATAGGTGGTAGTCTATGTAATTGTATAACAGGAGTATCCAAGCTCTTTGCTCTACGACTAGCTGTTGGTGAATCTTGGGTAGCTTTTTGACGTTGTAGAGAAAACACGGATCCTTCAGATAGGTTTAATCTAGCGTGAGCAAAAAGAATTGGCGTGCCACCAGTTTTACGTAACATTGGCGAAATTAACTCGTCCCGTAAACTCTTCTTTATATCCAGTTTACTAAATTCTCTTTTCTCTGGTTCACTCTTTTCTTCAGACTGCGTACGTATACCAGTAACTTTCTGAATTTCCATGTCAACTAAAAGTTCGTCATCAGATTTTAAAAACTCGGTACTTTCTAAAATTGGTGATGGTATATTTTCATTATACTCCCAAGTAGAGCTGCTCTCTTTGCTAACTTGCTTCAACTCGGGAGCATTTTTTATGGCTATATCGTCTTCAGAGCTTGGAATTGAAATGGATCGTTCTGATATACGTCTCAACTCTGTGGCATTAGTGCTGGTGTCTAAAACTTGAGGATTATATTTCGCTTCAAGCTCTGCTAATTTGCGACACTGTGGAGGAGATCCTTCTATTTCAGTGGAACTCATAGTTTGTCCTCTATGCCAGGCTCCAGAAGTAATTTTATCATATTCTAATTGTAATATAGGTTCTAGATCTTTTCGTGATTGCGGTGGCGAAAATTCTAGTTTTGGCGCAGCTTCGGTAGTACCAAATACGTCGTCCGAATCAACACTTTCATCATCTGATGAGAATGAAGTAATACGAATTTTATTGTTATTTTTATTTTTTACTTTTCCACAAACGCCTTTTTTACCGGTTCCTCTACCTTTTTGGCCTCTTTTTGGTGGAAGTTTTTCCGATTTAGATTTAATGTCAGCTCGCAACTTTTCAGCTGCTGTAAGTGGCTTTGGATCTTTGGAAATCGGTGCTTGAGAAATATTTCGTCCATTAATAGTAAACTTAATATCATGAGGATATTGAGGTTCCTGTCTCATACTATCCGTTTTAGAACTTGTGGCAGAATCACTTTCAATTTGACTTAATTTGGAGTTCAATGTTTCAAGTAACACAGAATCCAATGTTTTTGAAATATCTCTCTTAGGGCTGGGTAAATGTTGCATTTGACAGCTTTTATCCACTTCAAGTGTAACGGGATTTACTTTAGATAAATCGATATTTTGAGTAAATAGGAAGTCACGACTTTCAACTTCCAAATACTTAGATACATGATCCGATTGCATACTGGTTCTCGGTGACTTTGGTGATTTTGGGGATTTTGGCGATTTCGGTGATTTTGGCGATTTTGGGGATTTGGGCGATTTAGGTGATTTTGGTGATTTCGGTGATCGAGGTGACTTAGGGTGGTCATGATATTTGCATCTTGGATGGGCGTTAACAACATGACGGCCATTTTGAGGTGGAAGCATAATTATATCAGGCGGTGGTCTCTTATCATCTAATGGTGATGGAGCCGTTCCATTCATAACGTGTCGTTTGTGTAAAACGTAAGGAATATCGTAACCGTCATCGATCGATTTTTTTGTATCAACAAAACCAGCTTTAAACGCATCAAACTCTTTGAAATAATTCTTTGGCAGGTCAAATGGTGGACGCGTATCCGGATGCCTTGACGGAAGGTCGAAATGGGATCGTTTAGTTGCAATAGGTGGGGCACTTGGAATTTGTCTAAATATATAATCTTCGTCACTTGATTCAGCTGGGGTTAAATCTATGGATTTTTGGTGCATTAAAACATGTCTTCTAGAATTGACACTGCTAAATCTAGGTCTGTTAGCTAAGCTGTTTGGATCACTCTTAGTTCTTTCTACAGTCGGATGAGTATAAGGAACAGCAGTATCAGCTAAACGACTGCTTGAGCTCGTTTCTAATATTATTTTAGGATTGTACTCATCAAAGTGTGTTTTGGCCATCAGCTCTTCTTTTAAATTTTCTTTTCGAACAATATGTGTATGAACCTTTCCACGCATAGACTTGTCAAATTCTGATAGTAATATTGAAGGAGTCCCGGATTGCATAGCTGCAGCTTTAGCTTTATTTTTCGCATATTCAATACTATCCATCGCTGGCAAAATACGAACATTAACATCAGATTCATTAGACGACTCCTTGACCAAATGCGATGTTGGTGTATTTTCCTTACTGGTGGATCTGGTTAACGACTCAATTTTATCCTTATCGAAGCTAAATACTGTTTCAGAAGAACGACGACGTTGATAGCTATGTATCTTAGCAGCTCTATTATTATCAATTTCAGTTTCCAGTCCCAAAATCTTTTCTGGCCATATGTGTGTCGTATGTGGATGAATGTCTTCTTCCTCAGTTGATATTTCTTCAATTTTCTTTGGAGGGCTTAAATCAGAATAATGGCAATACTGCTCAAGTTCTACGTTTTGCAAACTAGCGGAATGTATCGGTGCAGGATCTTTATGCTTATTATTGCTTGGAAATGTAGAGTAAGGAGTAGGAATATGGTAGAAATTAGGTGAAGTGGCGATGTTATTGATAAGGTCTTCATGAGACTTATCGAATAGTGTTTTTTCTCTATATTCCGGTTTTTCCATACCAATAAACGTCGATTGCGTATCATAGAAATCTTTGCCAGAATCAGGGCTGGACGATGGTGATATCGGTTCGAACGGATCCATGTAAGCATTTTGAATACTGGTCACACTGCGGCGTCTAATACTTATATCTTCTGCAGCTTCATACAAGTTCTTCTTACAGTCATAATAATCAGATTTAGAATCTTGGCTCGAAGTTCGCGAGCCAGACCGATCAGAGCTCTTACTTTTCAAAGTTTCACGAGATTTCTTGCTGTCAGTATGATAAACGCTATCACGCGACTTCTTACTAGATTCTGCACTGCTTTTAGATAACTTTGAATCATATATATCACTTTTTGACTCCTGGCTAGATGTCCTAGAACCGAGAGCCCTTTTAATTTCTTTATAGAAGTTACCGTCCGATCGAACGGACAGCTTTTCGCGGGGCAAGACTCGTGGATCGTCTAAAAGGAACGGGTCGAGTGGAATGTCGTTGTCGCTCTTGTACTTCACGCCTACTATATTAAGGTTAGTCTCCTGATCCTCGCACTCGGACAAATGAGATATCGACTGGTCATCATCGGACGGCAGATCGTTGCCGGAGTCCAAGGAACAAGAGCGCGTATGACCGACAGAGCCGCGCGGCCGAATTCTCGCGTACCTACGATTTTCGGATTCGTCATCGGATCGCTCGATGACCTCGTAGCTGTCGTGGGAGATATCATCTTGCGAACCGCTACGGACGAACGTCGGAAGGTCGAGGCGCGGCTCACTGATGGCACCGGGGAAGCTAGAGGAGTACGTGCGACCTATCAACTCGCGCTGCGACTCAATGGAGCCGCGATCAGCGAGCACGAAGGCGAGCGTGCGCGCGTCGTCGTAGCGCGTGACGGGGGAGTCGACGCGGCGGCCGGCGTGCGGGTAGTACGCGTCGAGGTCGGCGAGCATGCTGCGCGTGTCGCGCTTGGCGTCGCGGCGCTTGGCGCGGCCCGCCTCGTCGAAGCTGAAGTCGCGCAGGTTGCGGCACGAGGCGCTGCGGCGCGCGGCGGGCCGCGGCGGCGGCGACTCCGCCTCCTCCAGCAGCAGCGACCCGCCCGACCGCGACGAGTGCGTCGAGTGGGTCGACGGGCACGCCGAGTACATGTTGCATTGCGAGAGCTCGTACTCGAGCCGCTCGGATGACTTCTTGAAGCTGCACGACTGCTTGGCGAGCACGAAGTCCGGGTAGGCGCTAGAGAGGGGCTCGGCGGCGACAGGGCGCGTGGCAGTGTGCGTGCGGGTGTGGGTGTGAGTGTGAGTGTGCGTGTGCGAGGCGGTCTGACCTGGCGAGGCCGGGCGCCCACGAGGCGGCGGAGTGGGTGCGCGCGCGCGACCACTGCCGCGGACATTCACCATCCACGTACTCTCCGGAGAAACCTAACGCGAACACAACCACATTGTACAACGAAGCAATTACACATTCAATCTTTTCCACATTTACCAATTCTCCTCGAACAACACCATCTTATTTTATTATATACGATTGATTACAATTGTGTATAGTATGATTTAACAATACACTTACCAATGGTGTCGTCGTCCGATGAGGCAGAGGCGAACCCTCCGTAGGATGATGATTGACCTCTGCATGGGTCACTACTTCGGGACCCACCTGAAATATTCAAATAATATTTATATATGTTCCATTAATATGTCCGTAAACATTGAAACTGATGTACCCAGTGTCTAGTGCATCTTAGAAAGTGTGCAAGATGATATTTTGTGCATGTATTAGCGAGTAGCACCACAAAAATCTCTTTTAAAAAAATCATATTTCAATACAGAGTATAAAAATGGTACAACATATATTTAATAAAAGAAGTAGATAACAACTATAGAATACCAATGTTTAACATCACGAATGAGTTAGGTTCACTGATGATAAAAAGTGTGAAGAGATGTTTTATTATTTAAATATTCGTACCGTCGATGTTAAGAAAGAATCATGCTAACCATTGTGTAATTATAGATATATGGCATGATATCTAATGTGTAATAGAAACATAATGGATTAACAATTCCAAAGTGATAAATTATCAAGGGTCAAGATTTATTCGATTTGATAAGACATACTTTGATTAATCGTTTATTTGCCATATAGCTATATGAAATTCAAACCATCAAAGACATTTAAAAGGTCACAACAAAGATGTTAGGTGTTAAAATTGAAAATATTAGACACAGAGATAACAAGCCAATTTCCAATGAGGCTCTTACGATTTGGTCGCTGTACAGTTTTCTGAGCTGAAAGAGAGAAACAAATATGTTGTGAAGAACTGTTTCGATAAAAAAAAATGAGTTCTATTTACAAAAATATTTATTTTATTTAAATTATAATAAAATAAAAAAAAACTGGACTACACCTTTCATTTAAAACTATATCCTATTTATTAAAAAAATGTTTTGAAATGACCAGAGAGCGAATATGTACTTTATTTAGATATAACCCATTATTGTGGCAGATATGGCCCTTCATACAATACTTCAATGTCTTGTCGCTGACATGCTTTATTTATATAAACGGAAGTCAAGGCGTAAAGTGTATGAATTGTTTTGTATAGCATTTCCTGTAAGATGTATTAATTAAACACGATTGCGTATCATATTTAGCGCATGGCATAAGACGAATCGTGTATTTCCTTTATACAATTGAAGTTGCAAGCGAGTAAGCAGTCTACCTGATGGATAGTGTCGCCCATGGATATCTAGATGCAACTTCATATAGATCATTTCTTCTGTCGGAAGTCGATCACAGATGCATTGCTACTCCCGAGAACTAAGATGATTCGACTTGTATAAAACTGAGCCGGCAACCACACCCTACTGCCGAGACGCAAGAACTGCTTCTTGTCAGAAAAAGGTGTAAAGATACGCCCCCAGTCGAACGATGTATATTCTACCACCGTGCGTGTACTGTTCGTGTATGGGTGGGGTAGGATACCTTGTAGCGCCAGGGCTTTAATCGTCCGGTATTAGTAACCCTCTTTGGCCGACAACTTTTCGCTATAAATTGTTGCGCCTTTCTAGGCGAGTTGTAATTGCGGCTACTTGCCCTGGGAAGGGCTTGAAGAGCACCGCACAAGGGAAGCAACGATGCGTTTTTCCAGAGATCCCAGAGTATGCATATATTGAGGTAACCAATAGGGTCTTGAGTAAAATTTCACAAAATGTGGATTTTTTCCCAAAATTTTCGAGTATCCTTTGAAGATTTCCTCAGAACCAATAAAGAAAAGGGTACCTTGTCCCTCGTGGCGACATAGGCGGTAGGAGCGAGCGGCGGGCGATGCGGGCGAGGCGGGCGAGCGCCCTCCGAGCGGCGCCGCGCCTCCTCCGCCGTGTAGCCCTTCATCATCAGAGAGGCCTCCAGGTAGTGAGGTTGCTTGTCCCACTCCAGGGAAATCGCTAAACACACAAAAGGACACCGCTGGATTATAATATTCCTTCAATAATCGGTGTTAGTCATTTGAGATAGCATTATCCGAATTATATATCGCAAAGGTAACTAAATTATTAACTCACTTGGAGTCAATCTAGCCCTAGCATTACACGCAACGAGCTATAACTCAAGCTCTGTATTTCATATCAATACCAGTTTTGATTCACCATCGAAAAGTGAAACTTTAAAATATTACAATGACGTGTGTCATTGTAATATTTTAAAGTTCAAGTATATCAGATTTGAAGTCACGTGTCAGTAGTGAAGACGGTTTTTGACAATGAACAGAAGAGTGAATCAAAACTGACTGGAGAGAACAGTTCCATCGGAAGCCGTATGTACCTATAGATCATTAACGCTTTATCGTTGTAATTTTGTCCTACGAGGAGAGCGTTTCTGCTTCGTATAACATTCACTAGTGCCTCTTAAGGCATAATAATACTTTCTGATAACAATTATAGTCTATCTTATCACATAAGTGACGTGAGTGCTGAGTGACACCGCTAGGGGCGAAACAACGAAATTCCTGACAACACCAGTCATTACATAAGTGGCGCCACCAGCGTAAGTAGTGATCCGCTCCGTCCATGCTGTACTTGACCTGACTTGATCCTACACCGCAGCGACGACATCCCCGCGCAGCGCTGGGTCAACTGGCTTCCCCCCTCCCTCGCGTTCCCTCAGCGGTCGTACCACTCACCGGTGTCGTGAGCTAGCACAGCAGATACATCCCACGTACCGTCGGACCCGGGCGGCAGCGGCAGCAGCGGGTGCGCGGAGAGGCTCGCGTTGAGCGCGGGCGCGGGCGGCGGCTGCGCGGCCGGCGCCGCCACCGTCGCGCGCGACGACGCGGCCGAGCGCGACGCGCGGAACGACCCCGACCTGCGACAGTCGGACAGAGGATGGTGACCGAGCACACACACCAGCTGCAGGTCGCACGCCCTCGCCCTAACACCGCACCGCCACTAACCCGGCTCGAACGCGTACATTGTTCTATGTATCCTACTGGGCCTAACGAGATTTATTCTTGTAAATGGAAAACTTTACGAGGTTAATGTGAAAACCTATTTGCCCCTATTTACTTGCACAGGACACCACTGATCTTAATGGTGCCCTAATACCTAACTTGTATAGATTAACTATATCCAGCACTTCCTTAAACATAATGAGTTGTGATATTATAACTCCTCTTTGTTTTCTTACCTACCAGTATATTATTAAATAAACAACAATTTAAAACTTGACCTATTAATTTTATTTAAATTTAAGAGGCCAAATAATCTTAAATAATATCTCAGTAAACACGGCATTAATTACTATAGTTATCCTTAATTAAAACTAATTAACTTTATTTAAAAATATATGTGTAAAAATTGTCATCATGATTTTTATAAAACCCTCCATATTCAATTCGCTTAAAAACAGGCTAAATTAATGAACGTTAATCAAACTTAATATAAAGAAGCGATGCTCTTTATAATTTGGAAGGTGAGATTTTAAAAAACAAATTAAAATCTAAAATTTCGAAAGAGAAAAATATCAATTCACTACCATTGACAAAGAATTGAATAAATCAAATGATTCGGAAGGATTAATAATAATAATTGCAATATAAAAAAACACAGGGAGGGGTTACGACGACAACCAAAAGAAATATGTGCATAGTGATGTCATTCACGTGCGTTATGGACAGCAATCGTACGTACTGAAGCGTCACGACATCAAGGAGCCGAGCGTGGCGCTGTATGCGAGACAACAAGTGATACTGAATCGTCCCATCCCCTTGCCTAAGGCACGCTACGAGACCGCTGACCCGCGACTGAACGAACGAACCGACCGACCGCACCATCCTCCGACCGAATGTCTGTGTCGCACGACCGACTACTTGATATGTTTTTTAAATTTTTGGAATAAGCGAAAGTCTCAATGTATACAGCGCATGCTCGAGAATGCTCGCACCAACCGGTTGGTAGTCCGAACGGGGCCGTAACTTAACATGCAATCGTTTGTATCGTATTATCTGTTCTCAACTCACACAAACGCGCACAAAACCAAAAGCTAGTGTCTCCCAACCCATGCTGACCACTCACCTTACGGTTCACTATTAATCGATTATTATCTAAAATTACATGTTTAGCCTTCAAACGTCTACGTATAAACTTAAATTACTTCAACCCTACAACTTCACAACTAAGTGCTATAAACAAACTACAAGTAATCAAAACACAGGCGTGAGATCTCATTCTCTACATTAATATTGAATTATATTTAGACGAAACGAAATCCCGACAAACTAAAGCTAGGTTCACACAAAACACAACAAAATTATGAATGGGCAAAACAATAACACCTAAGGTAGAGCTTTGAGAAAAATGTTAAATCGTGATCTTTGGATGAGGTTTTTAATAGTAATCTAAGCTGATTCAAAACTATTTTCATTCATTATTCGAAAATTGACACAAAGTAACTTTCGAAAGATTCAAAAAAAGAAGTTACTTGCAGTACAATAACAGTACCAAATTATTTTGAACAGTAACAAATAGGCAAACAATTTAACAATGCTTATTGAGAATGAAATATCACACGGCACATAAGGGTATCACTGAACAGCGCGTATTACTCGATAGCTACAAATTAAGGCTATGAACCACAGCGAGCATGCACAGGGTATGTCTACGTCACACAAGCGCGGGAACCAGTGTGCACTTACCTTTGGAATGTTTGTCGTTTCACGTAGTTGTCGCGGACGAACTCAACGATCTGTTTCTGCGTTTTGCCGCTATACCTGTCGATAGAGAAATGTTTATAAATCTATGACATATACAACAAATCTTTGTATAATCCATTCATAACGAATAACGAATATTGTTGCGAAAAGAGAGAGAATCGAGGAGTAATAGTTCTTTTTCCCATCTGTTTGTCTGTGCGTTTAAAATCGCATGAAATATAAAATACTGATTTTTTTTTAAGGAAAAGTTATTAGAATTTCGATTGATATGCAAGAGAGGAGAGTTGTGAAATGCACAAGAATTTCAAAAAATACATCTTCAGATTTTTTTAACACATAGTCGTATAAGGTAGGTAAGGATTGATTGAATTTCCCGAAAGTAACCTCAAAACATTACCTCCCCAAAATTATTAAGTAACTAATAATTACTCGGACAGATTCCTAAACCAAATAAATAGCACCAAAAATATTTTCTCATTGCAATATTATTGAAGAATTAAAATTATAAAGAAAAAAAATGATCCAAATCGGTTCACCCAGTCCAGTGTAATCAGGTAACAAATATAAAAAAGGCGAATTGAGAACCTCCTCCTTTTTGGAAGTCAGCTAAAAATTACTTTAAAATGATATAGGAAATTCCCCAGATTATAAAAATAACAATAAATGAAATCTAAAAGTTAAAAGGCACAAGAACCAATTAGTTACCTAAACGAAGATCCCCTGGACATGACCCTGGTCTTGTGTCGTGGCAGGCGAGGCACGCTGGTGCAGCGGAAGAAGCCGTGGTTCTCCACGCACTTCTTCCAGAAGTTCTTGCACTCGTTCCGACCCTCGAAGAAGAACTCCACCACGTCTCGGAAGTAACCCTGCGGAGGAACGTTTTTTTAATGAAATCGTTTCGACGGTATCACACATATTTGTGTCGTCAACCCATTATAGTCCCACTGCTAGGCACGGGTCTTTTCTCAGAATGAGAGTTATAGGCCATAGTCCACCGCACTGGCCAAGTGCGAATTGGTGGATGTGATACATATTTATGTTTATATATTTATCTATGTCGTTATACATTTTTTATAGTTGATATATAAAGGAGATGGCTAAATACAGTATGGACGACTGCCCCAGCAATGTATAAACATAGAACCTAACAATATGTAATGCTGAATAGCTTAATATTTGTATTTTATATAAAAAAAGTTACAGGAACTTTTCAAATCTTCACAATCCTGAAAATAAAAAAACATATAACACCTACGCTAACAATTATAAAAACTGCAATCAAGTGACATTGCTAAGAACTTTTTTCTAGGCGTTTAGTTTCGATGTACCTGCGGCAGTATCAATTAAGTCAGAGATTTAAAATACTGGATTAAATTGTGTTTTTGATTAGGGACCTACACAGATTTGGCACAGTGGTAGGTGCTTTAAAGCAAAATAAGTATTCAAAGCACCAAAGAATGTGATACAATGGACTTAAGACTTACAATAACGGCAGTTTTCATAGACAATCTAAAAAAGTAGTTGAAATGATAAAGAAACCTTTTTTTACTTATATTGGTACAACCTACAAAAATGAACACATAAATCTATTTGCTAGAACTAACCTTCCTAGTGACAATCCCATCAAAATGTGGTCGTTACGAGACTTCGCGATGGAGCAACTATTTATGCACCACAAGAAAATATTCCCGTCGACACAACTATGTTTACATGTTTATAATGAGCACATTTATTACCATTCCTTTTGCCCCAACTACAGTCGAACATAAAATAGGAAATGTGTGCATAAATAATTGGTCCATCGGGAAGTCGCGGTTTGTTGTTATATCAGTTACAGACAGACTGACACACATGCCAGGGACCTTTTTCTATATGATGAATGCAAATCCATTCTTAATTAGAGGCGTACTGAGCACATAAAAAATATTGGAATAAAAAAACAAAGGTGCGATTCACATATTTATTACTCCATCATTCTTACAAGAACATTATCAAAAAGTGAAGCAGGAGCTGACAATGTGTTCTGGTGCCTCGCTCAACCCAAATACCAGATCACTGTCATGACATGACAGCAACAGCCCAGAGTTCTGTTCCCTACAATACAGCTGCAGTAATGTGACAGTATGTTGTCTATTGCATTATTTGTTGCTTGGCTTTCATATAAAATATACACATAGTATATTTTTTGGCTTATAAGTCTTGATTTTTTTTTGTAAATTCTGTAACATTGAATCAGTTCTTTCCACTGCGTGGCGTTGTATGCTTCTGACAGAACGGCCACAAATTATGCACACCATTACACCGTATGGCCAAATAAACGAAGATCACCAGTTGCTCCTGAACTTAGCAGTTCATGACAAGGATGACAAATGTTGGCATCTCTTGGAACCTAAAACAAAATTAATTATCTTAATACTCACATGAATTAACTATATTATCTACACATTTGAATAAGTATTTTGTAATCTAAGGCAACTAGTCTGCTGTGGTCAGGACATTTTAGAATAACAAGGCGAGACGAATATTTCTAATTCATTGGTTAATAATTGGCTAATTCTTTGAGAAACAACAATTTGAAGTTACCTTTGTTTGATGTTTCCTATATTTAATTATTAGTTTAAGAATCATTTTAACTGTAAGTAAATGTCTTACCTCAATGTTTACTATCGTGCTAGGATAGTGAGAAGAACAGCCGGTAATGACGAGATGATATGCCGCCGCAGTCTTTGCTAAGCAATACCACAGTTTACGCATTGCATGTTGAATTTTATGCAAATCAAGTCCGTGTCGAGTAGCGAGAGGTCGGTAGGTAGGCAGGCACAATGTCCAATAAACAGGCGGGGGGTCAATGAAAATCCAAAATAAAAAAGCACAACGAAGAAATGAACGGCAGAGCAATCAAACAACGTCTGACATCTGACTGACGTTTGTTTTTTCATACGCGTCATAGAATCAATATAGTTCGATATAAAAAAAATCGATTGGTTTAATATATATATTTATTTATCTTGTTTACATCTAACATTTTACGCATGAAATAGGTACTAAGATTTATAGAATAAGTGGCATTCATTTTGATATTTTTAAAGATAATTGCCACACTAAAAATCCTAGACCACTTCATAAATCTACCCGATTTTCCGCATCAAAACGAACAAAAACACAATAATAAGCACAGGAAAACGAGTTCAACTCCATCGATTCCCATCAAAAGCTTGCATTTTCATAGCTCTTTCTTGGTTGCAGAAAATAAATCGTTTTGATACCTGCGTGTAAAGATCGATATGAGCAGTTTATTTTTTTTACATTCTGGAAAATCGATATGATCTCTGCCTCTTCCCTAGCTTACATTACTTTTCCGCAACCATGTCATATCTACAAAAAAATCATATAATTACTTTTTCTAAGTTAATTAATTCACGAAAGTTCTGGGAAATTATTAGGAACTTAATAATTCATTAATGAATATTTAAAAATTAACAGTCACTATGAAATTCTTATACATGTCTGGGGCACTCATTTAGCCATCTCCTTTGTCTAAATAAAATTATTATGCAGCCCAAGTTGCTACAATATTCTAACTCACTACAATAAATACTAAGCTGTCGGGAAATTATACAAGTTTAACTTTGTTAAATTCTGAACGAACGTGAATTAATTAAAAGATATTTTTTATTAGATTATTTCCTTTTCTATTAAATTGACTTGTATTAAAACTGCTGAATGGGAACGAATACATCAAAAGATTTTTTTTTTCACAAAATTATTTGATACGTTTGTTTTGTTCATATTCTAACAATAATAGATAGTATGTATCTAATAATAAATCGCAATAAACACAAAAAAAATTCAACGAACACTCACGTATCCCTCCGGGTGCAGTTTGATGAGGAACTTCTTCCTCTTGAAGGAGATCTTCCTGATCTTGGCCCAGCTGAAGGTGTTGATCTTGGTGAAGTGCTGGAACACCACGATGCCCATGTGCGCGACCGCCAGGTTCAGGGGGACGCCCTCGTGGTCTTTGGCGGGGTGCATCTTTATACCTGGATACAAAGATATATGATATGAATGATATGATACTATATGAGAGATATGATTCCAGCAATCATGGGAACTTATGGTTGGCTTATGGTACTTTGCTGCTCCAGTTCACCAAAATGTGCACATAGTACAGAAGGAGCAAGTACAAATTCTCGGTTTCCCATTTTGATCTTATAATTAAGTATGTGTCTTATATCTCTAATATATATAAGACACATACATAATTATAAGACATACATACATAATACATAATGTTTTTTTTTTATAAATAGTACATGTTAGAAAAATTGGAAACCTAAAAATTGTATGTAGCCCAATTTTTTTTTGGCTTGGACATTCAAATTTTATTACATTTAAAAATGCTCATGAATATAAAGACTTAAAGACGTTACAATACGTTTAAGGATATAAATAAATTTGACTTTTTTTATTTTTAATACGATTGTAGAAATTTGATATAATTATGAAAGAATTACTTCGTGTTACCATTTAGGATAGTCAAAACGGTACATGACGGTTACACAATTACTCTCTTACACACTATAGCCGCTGATTCCCAAAACATTTACACTAACAAATAAAGTTTAAATAAGTAAGGTTTACAAATAATAAAAATATTTCATTCATCCTTTAGGCCGATTACAATAATAACTTATTATAAACTGACCGTAAAGTTCACATCTCCGCGCAGTTTCCAGTAGATTCAAATCCGCCTCCGCGGGACTTTGACCTCTGAAATAAACATAATTATAATAAATACCAAGTTATGTATTGCATCTGATTTGCAATCTGAGAGGCCTCGGGGCAATAAAGGTGTGGAGCCCCATTCCCTCCCCAATAATTTGTGACGACCAAAAAAGAAGAACGCCAAAACTAAAAATTAAAGGAAAAGTTGTTTACTCTCTCGTCAACCTATTATTGTACCACTGCTGGGCACGGGTCTTCTGTCAGAATGAGAGAGTTTAGGCCATAGTCCACCGCGCTGGCCAAGTGCTAATTGGTGGACCTCACACACCTCCGAGAACTTTTTTTTAAGTACTCTCGGGCGTGTAGGTGTCCTAGCGTTGTTTACTAGCGTGTAGGTACTATAGCTGGAAGTTGAAAAAAATCTGAAGTCTAGTGTGGTGGCAGATCTTTTGTGGCTGTCCGGGGCATTTGCAATGCCCTCCTCTAAATTCTGCCCTGGGTTTGGATTTACATCATATATACCTACTAAAATATAGACTAGCATGGATTTATCAAACTAAAAATAATATAAAACTATAAATTATATGTAATATGTATTCTATATATTTACATGTGTTTTTTATGGTTCTCCATGATCCGGCGTTCGGACTCCGCGTCTTGTCCGGGGAAGAACTTGTACCCGCTGAGGTACGTGTGGTCCGGATAGTCTTCGGGAACGAAGTCGCCGCACTCCGCTGAAAAACACACGGCATATTAAAAATACTGATTGAATCTAATTGCTATGTAAGTAAGCCTACAAGATTTGGCGTAAAATATTGTTCGACAGTAAAGAAATTAAAACCGCATATCGTGCTTATTAATACTGATATAACATTTATTTAACAATCATCTCATAGATAAAACAGAGCGATTACTTGGTGGAAAGTATTTCACTTTCGACATCAAATGAGGCGTCGACTCGTCGAGGCATGGCACGCTTTGCAAGGAGTCTCTTTGGCTCCAAAGACCTTTCGGAAATAACTAAGAAAGAATTTCGTTCTATACCTTATTTCTTATCTTATTAATATTTAAAGTTCTAAATTTTATAAGAATATACGTTTTGTGTATTTATTACTTTTTCACTCAAAAACACCATCCGGTTTTCGCTAGAATTACCTATTATTAATACACCAGAGAACCCGATTCGGGACGTTCATACAACCAATAATCAAGCGTACCTTCCTAATTGTAAAACAGTACAGTGCGTATTTTAATTTCATCTTAGGTAACCACGATATACAAGAACTGTATTAATATATTTCATTGTCTAGAAGTTATCCTGCCGACAAGTCCGAACGGCGCCGCGGGACGCAGCCACTATGACTCGGTAATGACGTTGTTACCGCCGCCTCCCGGGAGGCGCAGAGATGAGCTTTCATATTTCATACGTTCTCACACTAGGCACACGCGTACATCTAGCCAATTATTGAGTTAACTTGAAACGTAAGTATTGTTTGAAGTTGAGGTATAAGTTAAGGTTGTAATATGAAAGAAATAGAAAATTAAAAGAAACTGAGCTATGTTATACGACTATATGTGTTTCGCGGTTCTGTCTGCTTTAAAAAATACCTTACCTTAAAGTTATTGTTAATTTTGATGGAGTAGATAGATTATAATAAGAAAAAAAAGAGATAAACCAAAATACATATATAGCTATGTATCCAATATAAACCTAATCCTTAGGATTAAAATTAGTATTTTTGATTTGACGCGATTTCACACGCAGACACAGTCAGACAAATGTATTATATCCGTACTCCAAACTATTATTTTACCAAAATATGCGATGTACAGATACAGATAACTTACATATTATGACTATGACATTTATTGCTTTGATATTTGAATAATTCTGATATTTCATTAAGATAAATTTGTGATTGCATTGTAATTTAGAATCTTTCAAATTAGTTTGTATAATTCTTTCTATAGACTACTCTGTCGTATTAGGACATCCTGTAATGTTAGATGTAGAATGTTATAAATAAATAAAATATTTATTACATATACGGATTAGTGTTATCAAAGTAAAATTAATCTATCAAAGTTGTCTAATACTATACAGTATATTGAACCATCAGTTTAGCTAGCTATTAGCATTAAAGATCAGACACTCGACATGAGTATCTCTCCGCTAAGAGAAGGGTGGCTCTCAAGCTGCGCCAATGCGGATTGTAGCGATCCAATGATTCTTTTGTTAAAAAGCTAATTTGATTTATAACCTACTTATTTGCAATATATACCTACTATAACAGTTATTCTTATCTGATTGAATACGAACTGTTGTAATACAGTCCACCTAATGGTAAGTGACCGCTACTGTGGCTTATGTACATCTGTAAGCATCTTCAACTTCATATAGAACAGCAGCTCTATCTAGAATTAATCACAGATGCATTGCTACTCCCGAAAACTACTAAAAAGACAGTCGCCTCATATGAAAGTAAGCCGGGAACCACTCCTTTCCACCGAAACGCAATAACTATTTTACGCTAGAAATAATGAAATAATATGGTACCTACCCGGTGGAACTACACCGTCTCTACCACCTGGTAAATATATTGTGTGTCGAAAAAAACTGTATTATATATATAATACTAGGTTATTCCCGCGCCTTTGCCCGTCTCAGTCACGTTTACTGTTGTAATACCCATTACAATAGTAAACGTGAATGTGTGTGTATTAATCTAGCTCATAAATTATGTTTGTATATAATTACAGCCTTGCCCTCTCAATCGGGAGGTCCGAGGTTCAAATCCAGGCACGTAACACTGATTTATGTGCGTATTAGAAATTAATTATCACTGCTTTTCGGTAAAGGGAAACTCTGTTATTCTGAAAAAAGACTCGTGCCCAGCAGTGGGGCAATAATGGGTTCTACCCAAGCATTTCAGCGATATCTGAATGATTTTGATTGAGAGTAAACAACACACATGTTCATATACTTCCGCAATTATAATATGAAACAAGAGAATATTATCGCTCAACATATTAAAAGCTTTTGATACATTCGGCAAAGCGTTAACTGCTACGAGTTTATCCAATCATATAAGAAGTTAATCTGCATTAAAACGTAATTTAAACATCAACCAAGCACGACTAACTAAACAACGTTAAATGGATATCGGTGAGCACTGAATTACAGTCAAGTTGAACACGACAAGACTTTTTGGCGACGTAAATACGTAAGTGGATCGCCGGCTTTGACACGCTGGGAAATATCACTCTAAACTTACAGGAGGGCCACGAAAAATTCGTTCAGCGCTATGACGGTCATAGTGAAGTGAATTACAGCTAATTAAATATAATATGAAACGAAATTTCGTGGCCTTAGAATAAAATTGGACACAAACAATAATATCAATGTGAATGAACAAATATGATCCGACCGGGGAGGTACAACCGCCACGCCTATTTCTGGTGTGAAGCAGTTCTTGTGTTTCTTGTAATTCTTGTGTTTGAAAGATGTGGTTGCCGGTTTACTTTTATATAAAGCGGTCATCTTAGTCCTTAGGTGCTGTCGAGGGTTGAATAATAGAACTATAACTTTAAAAGCGTTTACACTATAAATCTCAAATGCATTTCCTTTCTTAGAACACCACATAAAGTGGTCTATGGGGCTACGCGCTGCACTTACCTACTGTTACTACATGGTAAAATAGTATTCGGAATCAAATATTAGTAAATGCAACGAGTTAATCAAACGATTTAAAAATAACCGCAGCTCCTACTTAAAACAAACTTAAACTTACAGAACGGCCCCTAAAATTAGCACTAAAAAGAAAGAAAACAATAGTAAAACAATGATATTGCGCAATAACACTCGCCCCTAGCTATTCGAACTTCACGGCTTTGCAGTTTTATTACCGACACTCACCGTTCGATTTCGAGCTCGTATAAAATTCGCGAACAATCCACCGTCAAGCTCGCAAAGCGCTCCAAACTTTTTATGACTGCTGTTATATGAATTAGCTCTGTATTACAATGCAAGGGATGAAATTTAGTGGCACGAATGTATGTTGGGTACAACCCATTGTTGTCCCACTGCTGGGCACGGGTGTTCTCTCGGAATGGCAGTTTTAGGCCATAGTCCACCGCGCTGGCCAAGTGCGAATTGATGGACTTCACACACCTCCGAGAACTTTTTTTTAAAGAACTCTCGGGTGTGTAGGTTTCCTCACGATGTTTTCCTTCACCCAAAAGCAGTGATAATTAATTTCTAACACGCACATAAATCAGTGGTGCGTGCCTGGGTTTGAACCTCGGACCTCCCGGTTGAGAGGGCAAGTTTCAACCATTAGGCTATCCACTGCTCTCGAATGTATGTTAAAACTAGGTTATTCACGCGACTTCGCTTGCTAGTCTCGCCTACCACAGTTACGAGTATCCAGTGTTTATCAAGGTCATAAACTATATGCGTGCCAAATTTCAGAGAAATCCTGTGGGTAGTTTTTGCGTGAAAGACAAACACACTTACATCGTTACAAAATTTCGCATTTATAATATTAATAAGTATTTAGTGAGTACCCGCGCAGAAAAACGATCACCATAAAGCAGGGTTTCGCAAAGTGGAGTACGCGAACCTCTAGAGGTTCGCCATTCGATGGCAGTAGGTTTGCGACAAGATTTACGTAATAAAAAATTTATATTTTCTCCAACAGTAAATTTTATTATTTTCTGGGGGGGGGGGGGGGATTAATTAGTTAAGCTATGGGGGATCGCTGTCAACAATGTTTTCTCCAATTTTATTGTTTTCTTTAAGCGGGTGCGAGGATTTAATTAGTTAAGTAACAGGGGATCACTGTCACTTGGAAACTTTAACAGGGGTACGTGGAGCCGGAAGTTTAAGAAACCCTGGCATAAAGGACTGACAAGCACATTTTTCGAGTGCGATAAATATAATGAGTTCTATATTTAGGAACTTTTTAGGACTATATTATTCGTGTTGACAACTATAACTACCAACGTTTCTTCTCATGTTAAAGACAAATCACTTTTACCCCACACTAAGAAAGAAGTCTTGTAAATTAGCAAAACTATTATAATAATATACTTCGTATTAATATAGCATTTAGTATTAATTAATACGTGTTAGTTTTTTCAGTCCCTAGGACTGAAAAAACTTTCTTGCCCATTAACATCGTAGTTCAGGCGCACAATTATCTACGTCAACACATAGAAGGATAAAATGCTTTCTACATTATATGTCTACACTACTATACCCTGTCAATGGGCTATTTGACAGGTTTTTAAAATCCATTTTATATTATCTAGCAGAGGTTAAGGATTCCAGTAAAAGTTTTTTTTTTTAATTTTGGTACATATTTGCTGAAAAATATTAAATTAAAAATTCAATATTTAAATAGCGCGCAAAAACGCTACTTTGACAATATGGCGGGTTGGTGACGTCACTTGCCTGTATTGTCATCTGTGGCTCATATCAAGTGCGATTGGGTCTAAATTTTATGTGAAAAAATGAGTTACAAATGGTGTGCAGTGCCAAAATGTGTAAATACTACAATAAAAACTCCGCAGAAACTATTTGTGAGTGTCCCAAAGAACGTCGAAGTGCGCCGAAAGTGGTTGCAGCTTTCTCGGAGGGATTATAGTGACATAGCAAATAGTACAAATATTTGTTTCTGTGAAGACCATTTCGATGTAAGTAAACATAATAGCTAAAGTTTTAAATAATTAATTACATTCAGAATGTAAATATTTGGTTATTGATTTGGGGTTATAAATAATACCTCTAATGTTTTTAACATTCTGTTCTCGTGCAACTCACATCGAATATTTCCGCTGTTTTTCCTAATATTAGTTAAAAATGTAGCAACAGTTTTATGATTTCAATAAGACTTGTTTAAGAATTATTTTTGAAAAATAATCCGACCGACCGAATGATAGCGTCGATTTGGGGCGGGTTTCTACTGTCTGCTTTTACGAAATCGTTGTCCATCGTAAGAGTACTTGACAGAATTTGTAAAATATTGTATACAAATCATACAAAAACAATGGATATTATAGGAAAGTCTTATTAAAACAGTGTCGAAAGCCAAATAACACAAGTGGGCGCAAGTAGGCAAACGAAGTTTACAAGCAAGTGACGTAATCATAAACCCGCCCAATCAGGAGCATTTCGTGTCACGTGACAAACGTTTACGAAAATGCATTTTTATTTAAGGATTTTTAAATAAATTTAATTATTATTTTCAACTTATGTTAATAAATAACCATTCTTAAACTCATAATATATACTGATAACAATAATTGACACTTAATTTTTCGCATTGTCAAATAGCCTATTAACGTCCCCTAAATTCATAATGGTAGGTACGTATCATTCATGGTGATGTAACAAAAAAGTGCTTATTTGCACCTATACAAAATAAAGAAATTGCATTTAAGCATGTCTTCCTAGCTGTTGATCAAACTCGTATACCCCAACGTGAATGGCCAGTATAACAGTCAAATTAACTAGAAAGCACTCAAAGCGTAAATTAACTAGAGGGTAAAAACCCTTTAAAAGGGTTCGCTACCCGAATGAACCAATCACAAACTAATTCAAGAAACACAAGGAAGCAAAGCACACTCACATTAGTTAGCACCCTCACCCACTCGTGCGGACAGCGAAACAAGACAACTAAGACTTAACACGGTTACCCAGTAGGCACTAGTGATGTAAAGAATATTTGCATTCGAGAACATTCGCATGTTGTTACATATTCGTAAGGATCGTGTGAATGTGTTGCGAATATAGAACTGCAGTTTGACGACCAAAAAAACAAGTCGCCAAATCTATACACATTTAAGTCGATTGCAATTTGACGGCCCAAAAAATGTTTCCAAATCTATCTTATATATAAAATTCTCGTATGTTCGTTTGTTTCACAATGTTCGTTCCCATACTCCTCCGAAACGGCTTGACCGATTCTCATGAAATTTTGTGAGCATATTGAGTAGGTCTGAGAATCGGCCAACATCTATTTTTCATACCCCTTACATTTTTTTTGAATTTTATATGGCATAACAACGTTTACCGGGCCAGCGAGTAGCCCTATAAAATACTCGTATCGCCCATGTTCAAGTTAATACTAAACAGAATATTCGCATTTGCGAATGTTCAAATAATGACATTCGTTACATCACTATTAGGCACCCATTCACGTGTCGAGGTTTCTAAAACGGGAAACACGTGCGGGAAGTTGGGAAGACTTGTCAACTTGTATTGTTTAGGGAAAGTTCCGGATTTTTTGAGAGAGCTCACGTTGTAAGAAACAAAAAATATATTGAATTGGGTTTTCTATAAATACGAAATCTTATGGTTATTTGCGTAATATACACGAGTTACGAACTAGACATATACAATTCGTGACGATTGTTTTCAGCACCTACATAGGAACACTTTGGATGAGTCGTTATGCATTGAAAAAAAACAAATAAAAACTTTTTAACAAAAAATATCTACCGACTTCCATGTCACAAAAACGTAAAAAATAATTTAAATATATTTTGGTCTAGAACATACTCAGTACTTAGTACATAGTCCTGAAGTCGGTGCTCGACATATTTCGCTGGACGACGGTAACTACGTCCTATATGAGCACCGACTTCAGAACTATGTACTAAGTACTGAGTATGTTCTAGACCAAAATATATTTAAATAATTTTTTACTTTTTTGTGACATGGAAGTCGGTAGATATTTTTTGTTAAAAAGTTTTTATTTTACACTTTTTAGTGACTATATTTTTATGTTTGTATTTAAATAAAGCCTCTAAGTTTGCTTTGTGCATCTACATATTCACAAAAATTAAACATAAAACACTTTTACAATTCATACAAACAGGGCGCCCCCTCTGGAAGTACCCCTCCATCATCAGGGTTGAGGAGTTGAAGGTCAAATTTTTCATCTTATATTGTTGCTTAGTAATCTTATAACATATACGTTAGTACCAGGTGGCTAACTTCTATGGCTCAGGCTTGCAGTACCCTGCATCATCAGGGTTTAGGAGTTGAAGGTCAAAATTTTAATTTTGTGCCTCTGTTTGGTATTATTTTTACATACCCGTAAGCACCAAATTGCCAACTCCTATGGTTTAGAATTGAAGTACCCCTTCATCATCAGGGTCGAGGAGTTGAAGGTCAAAATTTTAATTTTGTGCCTCTGCTTAGTATTATTTTTACATAACCGTAAGCACCAAATTGCCAACTCCTATGGTTTAGGATTGAAGTACCCCTTCATCATCAGGGTTGAGGAGTTGAAGGTCAAATTTTTGATTTTATATTTTTGCTTAGTATTTTCTTTACATAACCGTAAGCACCAAATTGCCAACTTCTATGGTTTAGGATTGAAGTACCCCTCCATCATCAGGGTTGAGGAGTTGAAGGTCAAATTTTTCATCTTATGTTTTTGCTCAGTAATCTTATAACATATACGTAAGCACCAAATGGCTTATTCCTATGGTTTTGGCTTTAAGTACCCCTGCATCATCAGGGTTGAGGAGTTGAAGGTCAAATTTTTGTCCCATGAATTTGCTTAACAATTTCATTATATATTCGCAAACATCAAACGACCAACTTTTATAGTTCAGGCTAGCAGTACCCCTGCATCATCAGGATTGAAGAGTTGAAGGTCAAATTTTTCATAGTAAATACCTACATAGTAATTTTATTCTATATTTTACTCAATTGGACTTCTCCAGCTAAGGTTCGGCCGACTATCACTAATTTTATTATTTTGCTCCAAAAAGTTGAAGATCCTATGATTAGAACCTTATCAAACTCTTATCAGACTACCCCTGGAGTACATCCTTTCTAATAAAAAAAGAATCATCAAAATCGGTTGGCGGGATATTGAGTTATTCATACATTTATCGCGTACATTGAAAATGCAAATTTAAGACTTATGCGTTTTTCTTATGGATGCCCTAGTCAAAAAAATACTAAAAAAAAATGGGACCCTATGACACGCACTACCTTTCAAATAAAAAAAAAATCATCTAAATCGGTTCACCCAGTCCGGAGAAATGAGGTAACAATTAACCTCCTCCTTTTTGGAAGTCGGTTAAAAATATACGACAACGTATGTTTTCCATTCATATTATAATAAACATTAGTTCCGCGAGAATATGCATCGCATACATTTGCAAAAAAAAAGAATGGAGATCTTAGGAAAAATAAGGGAAATTCATGTAATTTTTATCACTTTTGTCTGTCTGTGTATTTGATATCGCATCCAACGAAAATTACTACTACTAAGTAGAAATTTAATGCAATGGATTAAAATATACCCACTTGGTGACCACTTGTTGAGGTCTCAACGATCGAAATTTGACCGTAATAATAATGCAAGGTAGTGTGTGTGTAATGTGTTTTTAGTTGATTTAGTGTATGTTTTATGCATTATTTCAAAAAATATTAGATTTGCCTTCTCTACATCAACTATAACCGTGCGTAACTTCATACTCCTCCGTCTGCGGTAATTATCTTAAAAACGAATCACAAATTTTTGCTTCAAGTATTAATATATAGATTAATTTTATTGAAATCCATCTACTCGAAGATATTACAATCAAAAGCTACCATCTTATTTTTCTTTTAAACGGAGATGAAACTACGGATAACAGCTTTTTAGGAAATATAATTCGAAGTTTCATAAAATGTTTTCTCCTAACATTTATGAAAACTACTGTTACTGTGAAAGGCTAAAGTATTCACTTATAGCACAAGTGTAAGTGCTTGAATACAATGTTGCGCGTAGTTATGACATCATTTTTAACTAGTACATAAAAAATACTTCATCGTCCTGGAAAGGTAACCGCTATGCGTTAGTCCATTTTTTATATCAATTTTAATGTCAACACACTTAATAAATTTATTAAGAATTATGATTATAACGGCCTCTGATACACATTTCTCTATTAAATTAGGGTAATACCGGACCATGCTGTTCACGTGATGGTAAGTGGTCACTGCCACCCATGAACGTCTTAAATCAACTTCACATGGAAAACAAGTTCTACCTCAAGTCAATTACTGTGCGTTTCCACTTCTGAAGACTTAGACATTCGCCTCATGAGTCAGAGGAAAAACTCAAATAAGTAACACAAACTGGTTCTCATTAGATATAGGTGTGACCGCGGTACCTCTTCGGTAGAACCGCCGTCGACTTACCATCTCGCAAACTGCGATTTAATTTAATAAGCGGCAGCAATATTAACCGCGTGATCAACCGCCATGGCGGCATTTGAAATTTTAGGTCAATATGTAATATCGACCTAATTAAATTGACCTAAGTTACGTATGGGAACGCCGCATCGGTCTGATTTAAAGGTTGAAGGTGTGATGCAAAATAATACTCTGAATTTAATGGGAAATATGTTAAAGTTTATTCTTGTTTGTTCTTGACGACCCGCCTGGCGGAGTTGTTACCACACCGGTCTGACACGCAGTGAGTTCCGGCTTCGATTTCCAGCCAGATAGGGATCTGGATGATGAATTTGTCTTTAAGTGTCCTAGGCAACCACGACACTGCCGAAAATACTACTGTGGGGCTATGAGTGTAAAAAGCTTGTTTATTCTACGACCTTGATTGTTATATAAAATCATTAACGATACTATAATTATTATCATTGTTGTGATAACTATGACTCATCATCGTTATTATTTAAAGCAATAATTACAAATTAATGAATCCAACCTGACACATGAGGCGGCCACGTTTTAATTCCTGAAAAGCTCTATTATATAGATACAATGTTTAGGGTTGGTCATAGGAGTAGGCCATGATAATGACTACATACCTTTAGATGGGCTGCACACTCATGGACTATGGACTATGTCAATCTATCAGTAAATAATTAAAATCAAGAAATTCCGTTTTATAATCTCTTTTGCATTCGACTCGACAATCCATTATTGTCCCACTGCTGGGCACGGGTCTTCTCACAGAATGAGAGAGTTTCAGACCATAGTCCACCACGCTGGCCAAGTGCGAATTGTTGGAC
Organism: Spicauda simplicius; assembly: GCA_949699795.1. Lineage (NCBI taxonomy): Eukaryota > Metazoa > Arthropoda > Insecta > Lepidoptera > Hesperiidae > Spicauda > Spicauda simplicius. The sequence continues at coordinate 4,780,440 of OX453060.1, forward strand.
TTCACACACCTCCAAGACCTTTATTTTTAAATTAATTTCTAATACGCACATCATTTTATAAAAATCAGTATTATAAAATTCTGATTTTATAAGAATCCGGGTTTGAACCTCAGAACTCCCGATTGAGAGGGCAAGTTTCAACCATTAGACTATCACTGCTCTATCTCTTTTTCATTACACCAGCCTAAGTTCGTAATAATCCTTTTATTAAAAAGGTAAAAAATATATTAATATTTTACCTATTGTATATGTTTTGATTTAACATACAAGAGTTATGTTTTATTTGTTTGGAAGATAGGTATTTGCCACGGTGACAATAAAAGGGTCCTAATGCAAATTTGCATTTTATGGAAATTACAAAATCGTGTTCGCATTTTGGGGACTCTTAAAATGCGCGGTTATTAAAGAGACGAACATTTATGTTCGTCCGTTTCAAGCACGAAATATTCACCTTTTAATTCGCTAAATATTACGATTTTGACTACGTTATTACGAATAATTTTAAATAATTTACTCAATTTGGTTAAACTTTGAATTAAGTCCCTTTCGTTTTCTAGTACGATAAAGTTAAATATACATTGACCTTACCTTGCACAATATAGCTGGCCATAAGCGCCGCGGTGTTCTCATTGCACTGTATGCAGCCGTAAGCGAGGTCCCTCTTCACTTGCAGGCAGAAGAGGTATCTGGTGAACTCCTCCTCGAGGCGCGCGGGGTCCGGCGTGTAGAACTTCACGCAGAAGCGGAGGGTGGGCTCCAGCATCGAGAGGCCCACTTGCCGGCACATCGGCTTCTCCACGTCCAGCCAGTACTGTGGATAGCAAATGGTTTAGAAATACGACAGCGACGTAGCAGTTAAGTTAAAAAGGTAACACAGTTAGATCACAATACTAGGCTTCTGTCACAGTATTAATATCATACAGTAGTCTAACTCTGCCGTGTCCTTGAATTTTATACCTACAGACGCGCTGGACGAGAGTTCGCGTTAGGGCTACCTGTCTAAAGTATTTTAATACATCTGTATACTTGACTTTCTTTCTTCCTTATTATGTATTTTATTCCGTATATTAAGGTAAAAAAAACAACGCGTTTTTTAATATTTGAGAGACTTGATAATACATCGTACACAAATAATAGTTATAAATTTCACACTGAATAATATTTTACCAACCAAAATAAAAATTATTAACACTGGACCTGTTTATGTAAAATTAAAGCAATCAAAAACAGCCCAATATAGTTTACAACTGCTCTTCGCTACATTATTATTTAAGTAAAAAGACCCACTGCTTAAAAAACGTCACATCGCCCGCTCGCCACTATGGCACATTCGCTAGCTGTTGTGTACAGAGTGCATACCGAAATCGTGGCGCGTAGGTACAACTTGCGTTTCGTGCGTTTGTAAGAAGTTAGAATACTGTAGATACTATTACCGTGCTTCTGTATAGTAAGCACTATGAACCTGCAAAAAAAACACTGGAAGAGATAGACGCAATTATAGACACAATTATATTATTATTAAAGGCCAATATATCGGCCCTTAATGCACTAGCCAAATCCGATAATATACCGGCCGTCCTTTTAGCGTCCTTTTATTCCTAGTGAATTCGTAAAATTCGGTAGGTCGTTTTCGCACCTTAAACACCCCTTTTCCGCCAGGCACTAAAAGGGTCACCCCAGTTGTTATAAACTAATTTTAAATAAACTAAACTGGCAACACTATTGCAACAGATTTCGACTATTCATAAAGGGGCATTCAGAATGCTCGTCAGACGCACTTTGTCTTTACGAACAAAGTGTTCCCGCATTAAGCTTCCTACTTTTATTTGCTGAAGGGCTAGACCATCAGCGTTCCTTTGTCTGTTATAACGAATAACAATCCAAACAAGAGCATCGTTCGCATTCAGCCTTCACGAGCGTCTGAATGGAGACGGGGAATTAAAACTACGGAAAAGATCCTGCTCCGAGTTATCAGACTTCATTCCGCATCGAATAACGACTATTGTGATAATACCATCTTGAAATTGCGAATACAAAGCAAAATATCTAATTTTGGTATATTCATCATCCACTTCATTCAGATAGCCAGATATGAGAATTAATTTAAAATTAAAAGGCACAGGCCATAATCCGTTATGTGGATCAAGAGGAAATTGTTATATTTTACAATATATACATATATCGGAATTTTTTTACTCGACATCAATATCTTCAAAAATGGTATGGAAGACTATGGGTCTCGTGCAGAATAACAAATCTTGGAGTTAATTCGCTTGACATAATTATCACAAAGTCTTCTAACACAAATACAGCAACTAATACATTCAAATAGTAATTAATTTTATAAAGAAAGAAACAGAGGGACAGTTCCGTGTTTTCGCCATCGGCTCGGCTGACTACACGACTCTGTCAAGATGCGACGAAAAGAAGTTAGCACAGCTCTACGTGCCTTCGTGGCCTCTACGTGGCCGTCCTCGGCGCTGAAAAGGGGGACTCCGGGATCTCGAAACGACTTCAACCGGAATCCTCCGAGCACGTTGCCCCATCGGGCTCCTCCCAGATGGGCGGCTGGGCCCACCGCTCCGTCTAGTCTTTACAACGGTATGCGACCATCAAGGCTCGGAACCGGTTTAAAAATACCGGTTAATTTCGGTTAAATACCGGTAAATATAATCGTTCTTTCATTTACCGGTTAAACAGGTGAACGGTTTATAATTAACCCAAATGATAAAGGTTACCGGTTACTTTTGTACGATCGGTTTGGTCACCCAAATTAACCGGTTAATTCCATAATTCCTATTTTAATAAACTGGAGTGAATAGGAAAGATTCATGTTTTGAAATGTTTACGCCGAAGCATCGCATCGGGCGCATACTATTATCATCCATTGTTGTTAGTTGGATTCAGAAGGCACAGGACTGGTTGGAGTGGCGTCATTTAGGGGAGGCCTATGTCCAGCAGTGGACCTTAAAGGGCTGGTGGATGGATGGTTGTTAGTTTATTCGTATTGATTTGACGTGCCTCATAATGAACACTCACTATCACAAAGTGTTTAGACGCAATCGCACACGCTTCAATTTTGTATAACGTCGTCGTTCACCCTCTTTTATCTTTCAGTAACCATCTCATTATTTTTGTAAATACCTAAAAAGAATATTTAAATTTAAGTTAGGTAATTTACTACATGCCAAATAAAGGTGACTATTAACTAGAATAAGAATAATTTTGACAGGACAGTGGAAGTAAAATCTAATTTAATCATAATAATAATAGTCCATTCAAATGTTACATGAGCTTTGCATTTTTTAGAGAACGCTATTTTACTGTTGGGGTTCAATAGAAGCTTAACCCCAAGTTTGTGGGGTCGCCACTGGTCGAAAAAACGGTAAAAACATTTTTTTCGCGATATCTCGGAAACTATGCATCTTACAAAAAAAATGTTACATCATAATTTGTAGCAAATTGTTTCGCCTACAGATATGTTTATATAACTTTTTGCGCTAATTTAAAAATTAAAGAAGTTATAAGCAAAAAAGTAAGAATTTTTTTATATTTTCTTTTTTATTTTTCTACAACTTTTATATGTTTAAAAAAAAAAGAAATACTTCAGACCCATCTTGTAGATGATCTTTTGAGGAAAATTATTCACTATATTTTTTTTATTTTATACATCTAAAACGCTGCTACAGCGCTCCAAAGTTAACCGGATTCTCATGATTTTTTTTATTGTAAATATATTCTCAGAATTTTTTTGTTAAATTCGTATAACACTGTAGGCGCGTTTTTTTCAGACTCTAACTCAAAGGTGGTAAGGAGAAGAGAAATGAATAAGTAACAAAAATCTGTGAGATAGGCAGCAGCATCTCCTTGCGCAATTCTTACACCTACTGCGGTCACCAACTCGCTTGCTAGGCGCGGTGACGATCGGCAAAATCCCCAAAATGACAGGTGCAGAGAAAGCGGCCCCCAGTCCCTAGCAGCCCCGCTATTCCGGGCTACGGTAGCGGCCAAGGTAACGGCGGAGCAGGGGGTGCTAAGAATCTCTGGCAGAAATCCGTCTACCGCAATCGACGACTTCTGCACCTGGCAACATACAACACTGAGTACCGACGAGAAGATACAGGAGCTGGACGACGATATGCACAAGGTAAACTAGAGTGTTTTGGGATTGTCTGAAGTCCGAAGACAGGGAGAGGACACAATAATCCTAAAATCAGGCAACTTGTCCACAAATCCCTCGTCAACAACGTGGTAATAGTCGACAGTGTGTGTCCAAGGGTAGCGTATCTTATACTCAGAATATCTAAACGGTATTCGCTGAAGGTCATACAGGTACATACATATATGCGCCGACTTCGCCGTATGAGGACGTAAGTAGAGCCTTAACCGTTGTTATGGGGGGATTTTAACGCCAGATTAGGCACACGGAATGATGGCGAGCGGAAGGTCGGACCCTTTGGAATTGGATAACGGAACCACCGAGGCCACTTGCTTGCCAACTTCTTGGAGAGGGAAGACTTCTTTATGATGAACTCTTTCTTCAAGAGGGCTAAAGTGAACTTGGATAAGACAGACAAACGGCACATATTTAATGATGTCTCTGTGGTGTCTCTAGGTCTCGGGTTCTCTCAGAACGGTCTTCTGAGAACGGATTCTCTCTACTCTCGGTCTTATGAGGGAGAGGCGAGAACTATGTGTGCAGTCTCCAACCTCAATGTCGAAATACAGACTGCTCAATAATCAGATCTCTCAGAGTAGGCGACGCGATTGGCGTGCTCATACACCTATCGCATAAAAGACGCTATTGAGCGAAAACCCAAGCTCAAGAGTGTTCGCCAGGGACCTGTGCGTTGGGCAGTGCCTGCTGACGAGATTGAAGACAGACTCGAACACCATAGTTTCGTCTAAACCCGATGTTCTGGGAGAAATTAAAAATCACTACGGAGAGTTGTAGAAATATGGCGGTCGACAAACGTGCCAAATTGACCCGAAACTATACTGAGGACCTCCCGGACGTCAGCGTATACAAGATAAGAGAGGCTCTCAAACAGCTGAAAAACAACAAAGCACCGGGAGATCGGTGACCTCGGGAGACCTCCCCGGAAGAGAAGGCATAGGCGTAGTGGTGCAATTCTTCAAAACAGGTCATGAAAACCCTTTTGGAGAACTACAGGCCCATTGCGCTTCTGAGCTAAGTGGGGATTCAGGCAAGGCGATGTCATATCACCGAAGCTGTTCACCGGTGCGTTGGAAGATTTGTTCAAGCTGATGGAGTGGAAAGGTCTTGGCATTAACATCAATGGCAAACACGTCACTCACCTACAATTTGCCGATGATATAGTTATCTCGGCAGATTCGCTGACGGCCCTCAGCACTATGCTAGGCGACCTTAACAGTGCCTCACAACGGGTGGGTCTTAAGATGAACATGGACAAGACAAAAATCATGTCTAATGTCTATGTCACACCCGTACTGGTAGTTGTTGACGGCACTCCTCTCGAAGTTGTTGACGAGTATATTTGCCTGGGACAAACGTATGGGTAAGTCCAACTTTGAGAAGGAGGTCACTCGAAGAATCCAACTCGGCTGGACTGCGTTCGGGAAATTACGTAGTATCTTCTTGTCCACAATTCAATTTGTGAATAGTTAAGTTATTCAAGCAATGTGTGTTGCCAGTGATGGCCTACAGCGCTAAAACGTTTTCCTTCTCGTTCTCAATCGGAGGCTCAGGGCTCCGCTAAACAAATATCGCTGGACGGCACTATGTCCTATATGAGCGCCGACTTCGCGACTAAGTTAGTTCTAAGTACTACTAAGTTAGTTCTAAACCAAAATTAATAGAAATTATTTTAGACTTTTAGTGACATTGAAGTCGGTAGATATTTTTTGTTAAAAAGTTTTTATTTCACGCTTTTTAGTGACTATATAGTGAGATTTGTATTTTAATAATGACATTTAAAACCCATATGGGTGCTAAGTTCTCATCAATATAAATGAATTCAGCCCAAACACAAGGTAGGTACTGTAAACCGTTGAAGAGTTCCTTAACTGTCTTTTGTCTTCATCATCAGACCAGACAGGTGTAACGTTTCCATCAATACAAATTAAACAAGCTCAAACACAAAGTAATTGCTGTAAATCGTTGAGGAGTTCCCTCGACTGTCTTTCGGCTCCATCATCAGATCGACTAAATGTGAAAATCCTTCATTATATTATAGTACTTTAAATTGTTTAATAGAAAAATTAACAAACGCACTAGTCACCCCTACGATTTTTGAAATATCCCCTCGATTTCTCTAGAATGACATCATCAGATCCTGGTTTCCTTATCATGGTAAAATTCCTGGAATGTATCCTTTCCAACAAAAAAATAATCTTCAAAATCGGTTCATAAACGATGAAGTTATCCGCGAACAAACATAAAAAATATATATATATATATACGGTCGAATTGAGAAACCTCCTTTTTCGAAGTCGGTTAAAAATTGAAGCGCGTGCGATTGCGTATACTTTGTGATAGTGAGCGCAGCGTCCAGAGCATGTCTAAAACGCGGTAGAATATTAATAAACTTGGTTTTAACCGGTTAATCATGGCAACCAAAACCTAAATTCGTGAAAAACCGGTACTTCGCATAAACCGGTAATAACCGGTTAGGTACAACCTTTAACCGATATTCATTTAGGTTTGGGGTCAATGACTGAAACCGGTTTAGAAATAGAACCGGTTTCCGAGCCTTGGCGACCATACATACCGCCGTCCTTCCCGGGATTGCCTGACCGCACGGTTCGAGCTCCCACACTAGCCGTCTGCAACCCCGGAAGCCCCTTTTAGTCGCCTCTTACGACAGGCAGCGGATGCCGTAGCCCTATTCTGATCCCGGAACTACAGGGCGTAGCTCTACGCGCCTACCGCTTCTATTCCAAATAACCGGATCCGACAAATATTATAGTGTCTTTATTCGAAATTGTCTATAGCCAAAAAATCACTTTGGCAGATAGTTTATCTTTTCAAGTTTTTTGATTTTATGCTATATTTTGTGTATAACAACTTTTTAAGTGCCCCAATGTCGGGATCACGCCACAAATATTCCATACTTTGTATCAGATTATTAGTTTACAATTATTTAATGTTCAGCGCTTTCTTTACTTTTAATAGATATATTTTTCTTATATTCATACATCCACTAGTAAGAAATGTGATGAATACTTTGTCATGTTTTTTTAGCTAAATAAGTATATTGTAAATACGTAATTGGCTTCGAGACCTACATTATAAGTTTAGAGCGTAATTTTATTGTAATAAGCTGTGGATATGTGAATAAATAAAATAAAATAAAATAAAAGATACAGAAATTTTGTAAATGCGTAAACAAAAGTAAATTTAAACTTCAATTCCCCTATCAACAACGGCGCGCTGTGTGCACGCTGTTCAATTATAAAACGTAGCAAAACTAATTTGATATCAACCGATACTGCGGCGATACGAATCGATAGTATCGAGTAAATATGTCTTATTATTGCCAAGGAAAATACATACTAACAAGACACATATAAATCACGGCGTAATTCAGAATTACCCCCGTTTTTACTAGGGACACAGATTTAAAATCGTTTTTTTTTAACTTATTTAATCGCTTTTATTCTCTTTTTTCACTTATATCATATGAAGTTACCAGAATTTTATCTTAGTTCTAATATTAGGTAATTACACGTTGCTTGTCAGTATTTCAGTGTTAGATCATTATAAATTGTGTTTTACTGACAATAAATAAAAATATCGCGAGAAAACCCTCATATTTGAGTGTTTTTAAAAATATTCAAATTATTCCTATCGTCCGCAGTGGCACAATTATTGTCGTTAACGCAGAAGGTAAATAGCCACAGGTTTTTTTAATACGGCAGTAGAAAAAGTGTAAGTAGCCCATGTGATACCAACTAGACATTGCCGTCCATGAATAGTGTAGCTCACCACATCGATCCAACCAGAACAGAGCAGCGCGACAGACACTAGCAATGAGAAAACTATATAAAAACGATACTGTATTCCTACTTGTTATAAACTACCTTAAATATTGTAAGGTTACATCTGTATAATACATCATAATTCATTATTTAAGTTACAGAGCCGCAAACCCCGCCCTCGGAACAACGTAGTTAAAATAAAAGTGAATAAGTAAGGCGCAGAGTTTATACTGTAATATTTTTTCTTTGTTTATCTTTCATCTCTTCGAGTGAAGTGTTTCCGTCCTCGGGCTAGGACAAAGGTAAGCTTTTTGCGTTTTAGTGTACAACATAAAATATTTTATACGGATAATACATAATGTTCTTCAATGTAACGTTATATTAATACACGCTTTCAACACTCATAGCCCCACAGTAGGATTTTCTCCTGTGTCGTGGGTACCATGGACACACACAAGACGAATACACAAACACCCAGACCCAGAACAAGAATCTAAACTCATCATTCAGACACCTGTCTGACCGGGAATCGAACCCGGGACCCGGCGTCAGGCCGGTATGGTAACCGCTGCGCCACGCGGGTCGTCAAATTAATACAATGTAACTTCAGTGTAGCGTGATGTTATAGGCGGTAAAACTTAATAACGAGCCACAATTACAGTCATTACGGCGGCCATTCATTAAACTAAACACGGCGTACTTGTGCAATCTGAATAAAACAACAAACATTACTTCCATTCGTGTAATAACGAGAGATGAATAAAGTAAATGGAGGTACGGGGAGAGAAAGAGGATTTTCCTCAAGTTCACTGCAATGAGCTCAAACAATTATCAAGTGTTTTTTTCTGCAGGACGTAGATTATGTTTATTAAAGTCGTCGAGAACGACAGTAACTATTTACTTTATAGCAATGAAGGGCTGCGTAACCTGAAATAAACATATATGTATGTACCTATGCTCCGAATGGGTAATAAATAAAGCGTCTTAGAGCCGTCTACATGGTATAGCTAAGTCAAATCGGTGTCACCATAAGTATTGTATAGTAGATACCTATGTCGCAGCACGATTTTAATAGTTCGTAAGTGTGTTAAAATTAAGACTTATTTGTAAATTCTCCATGTCGCGTGCCTTTTTAACCGACTTCCCAAAGGAAAGAGGTTATCTATTCGTCACGTATATTATTATTATTTTTTTTTTGTTATTCTATTATTATTCTATTTTATATTTAGTTATAAGTCTAAATCTATTGCAACAACTTCAGTTTATCGTGCAGTTATGCTTATTTACCAAATAATTTTAATACTAAAATATAAAAATATGTGAATTCCCACAATACGGATGATACAACACTGCTACAATATCCGCAGGCGTGGCTTTACATAAGATTAGCTTCCGCCGGCGTCTTGGCTCTCGTGGACTTTAGGCTACGAGTTGAGTAAGTGATCGAAATAGGATAAGTTAAAGTAGCAGATGGAGTTCACGAAGAAATATTTAGATTTACTATACTAAGCTTCACTGTGATAAATAATACAAACGAAATTTTAAATATGTAATACCTGCAGGATTATAAACTCAAAACATGTTCGTATACTACATATGACATTCCATAGAAAAACAATACCAACTTAACAAAAAACCAAGTCTCGCAATTCAGTTCTTCAACCGCATAAAGTTGTGAGATCCAAGTAATACCAAGCCGATTATTAATTTACTCAGTCCCTACTTAAGGGACCTTCTGTCTTAATGTCCTACGTAATTATTTAACCTAACAACATCTTCTAGTGACCATATCAATATTAAAAATCTTTAAGGTTTTAAATAAATAGATTGACACGGCAATCGCTTGAAAACACAATGTATCTTACAGGTAATAAATTAATAAGCATTAGATGGTATATTCGCCACCAATTCGCACTTGGCCAGCGCGGTGGACTATGGCCTAAACTCTCTCATTCTGAGAGAAGATCCGTGCCCAGCAGTGGGCCAATAATGGGTTGATGAGAGATGAGAGAGATGGTATATTGCGATTGCCACGTCAATAGTTTTTCTTTTTTTTATAAGATTTAAGTAGCAAACGAGCATGCAGTCCACCTGATGGTAAATGGTCACTGACACCCATGGACATCTGTAAGCAACTTCATACAGAACATGGGGTTTTATCTGAAGTCAACTACTGATCCGTCGCTACTCCCGAGGACTAAGATGGTCGCCTCATATAAAAGTATGCCGACAACCACACCCTTCCATCGAAACGCAAAAACTGCTTCACACTGAAATAGGTGTGGCGATGGTACTTCCTCGGGCGAACTACACTGGTTCTACCACCAATAAATAGTATATAGTTAAGTAATAAGTATACACCAGTATTAAATGACCTTAAATTTTGCTGATGATCAATATAAAACGTGGGTTCACCTTGGTGCTGTTGGCGTCCTGGTATTCCAGGCCGAAGTAGTCCGCTTCGAGCAGATGCAGCTGCCGGCACACCTGGTCGAACAGCACCCGTCCGAGCGCCTTCGACTATAACAAACAAACAAATGTTAAATTGTACATTCCACACCACGCTACAAAAGATAAATTGGTTAGTTAGTAGGTGTTATCTCTGGCCTCCGGTTGTGTTCCGTTGGAGAGACTGAAGTCCCCTACGCAGCGCTGAGGACGGCCACCGAGGGGGTTTTAGTGCGGTAAGAATCACACATAACCAGCGTCGGGTACCTTTAGAAGGTTTCCCCTCGTAAAAAAAAGCAAAAAAAGTGTTACCTCTGGCATACAGTTTCAGGTGGTCATTGATAATATTTTTTAACCATAAGCACCCTTACCAACTGTTCGTAAGTGGTCACTGCCACGCGTGGACATCATAAGCAACTTCACGTAGAACAGAGGTTCTATCTAAAGTCAATCACTGATGCGTGGCTACTCTCGTGGACTAAGATGGTCGCCTCATATAAAAGTAAGCTGGCAATCACGCCTATCCTCCGAAATGCTTGAACTGCTTCACGCTAAAAATAGGTGTGGTGGTGACTCTACCCCACGGACACTATACGTTCGTATGATTAATTATCAATTAACGGAGCAATCCTAAACATAAATAAAATCAATGTTAATTATAAGTTCCCTTTTTTATTTGTTTTTTTTTTGTGTGTGCATAAATATACATAAAATCCTTTCCCAAGTCAGCAATTCTAAAGTCTAAGTCGAAACTCTGCAATCCTGCCAGAAACTAAAAATTGATGAATTCTGAGGACTCAGTCGAAATGTTTCCATCATCGCTACAGAAGTCCAATCCAATCACACGGATAATTAAACATCCAATTGATCGCTCGACGCAATGGCTACTCGCAAAGTTATTCCATAATTTAATTAAAATTAAAATATCTCATCAAGTGCTTGCTTATTCATCGTTAATTAATAAATGACTGCACAGCATATTCCATAATATTTCAGTCATTGCAAAATGTATTTTGCATTTATTTTGATGCTTTTACTTCAGGCGGAGGTTTTGTAAGCATTGTAGGCTTATAAAGCAATCCTTTTATTTTAATACTGTGAAAAAATTGTCAAGGAGAGTATTAAAGCAGAAAATATCGTTGGCTTCTCTGTTAGTTTCCTGTTCAATGTATTTTTTCCTATAATCTGCGGAAACAAGCTTAGGTGCATTGTCTACTTTAAAATCCAATTAAAGGGGACACCAATCCCTTAAAGGGTGCAAATGGTATTTACTGTCACTCGCATAGCAACAATACAAAGGAAGTCCTTCAAAACTTAAAAGAAATATAGTGCTTATATATTTTAACTAGCTGACCCGGCGAACTTCATTGCTTCAGAAGTAAAAAATGTAAAATTATCAGTGGGTTTCCACTATATTATGCATGTATTATACATAAAAACCTTCCTCTTCAATCATATAGGTACATAAAAACCTACCTCTTGAATCACTCTATCGATTAAAAAAACTGCATTAAAATCCGTAGCATAATTTTAAAGATCTAAGAATACATAGGGACAGATAGCGCGAAGCGACTTTGTTTTATCCTATTTGTTGATGATATGCCTTTCATTTCTAACCTAACCTAACATGCTTCAAGAAACAAACTTACATGAAGTATAGTCTTATTAATATTATAGATACGAAAGTTTGTAATTTATGTGTGTTTGTTACTCTTTCGTGTGTAACTGTCGGTGGGGTTTCGCTGAAATATGGCACAAACATTGTTTACGTCCTAGATTGTTACATAGGATACTCATTACCGTGATAGACGAGACAGAAGCGGGTGAAATAACCTTGTATCATATGATTTTAGACTAGTATTATCGCGGAATTGATACATTATAATACTTAACCACGATCACGTGGTATAAAAGACTCAATGTAATATTGGCAATCTTTTAAAACAGACTAAAACAAAAGATACAAGAATAAAAAAGAGATAAAAAACAAACGCAGGCGTATGCATTGTTCAATAGGATTTGATACACAGATCCTTTTGCAACAATGCAATTTAAAAGGACTATAATCGTATAAACATGTCAAAAGCTTAAAGTTACATCCAATTTTCTTCATGTCGTTAAAGGAATACAAATAAATACAAGAAGAATAACGATAAGCGCTGAGTAGAAAAGTTTCCTTTTTTAATTCATTGATTTCGAAATTATTTTATTTACCTTGTTTTTTTCTTATTTCCTTGGTAAACTTATTCCTAACATCGGGTTGATGCCTCTTAGAGATAGCGCGCACTGGTGATTATTGTCAGCGCAACTGTTGCATCACTGTCACCATGTATGTTAGCTTGCCGTCCTCCGCAGACAACAAGTCACCTAATTGTCGCGTATCCTAATGCGCGCACCTTCTATAAGGGTAACACGATAACAGTAACGCAACATTCACAATGGTGACAAAAATCACCAGTGCACGCTATCTCTTAGGCTTGATATTTCTCTCTCTCTATTCTGATATTTAAGTACAATTTAAATATATAAGTTGATATATCTATCAAAGTAATCACGTATCGAGCTTAAAAGCTTCCACATATTGAAAAGCTTTATCACAAAAGCGTCGTAACGTTAAAGTTATGTAGGTCAATAAGTTTATTTCGGTATCATAAACGTGTTAAATGAAAATTAAGTTATTTTTTACGTTAATATCGAATTTAAATTTAAGTTAATTAATTCCGTGCAATATTTCACGTTTAGTATTTCTTTTATAAATCATTAAGTTTTTTAATAATTCAGCTTCAACATTTTAAATCTTTTTCAAACGAATTATTCTCTGTCAGGTTCCAGCAATTTACAAGAGAAAGCGAAGGGAAGCGAAAAGCTCAATGACCTGTCCAACAAAACCTGCAACATTAAAATGGCTACGGTTCTTGCCAGATGCACTACCGCAATGTCAATGGAAATTTCAAACTGAAAAAATCAGCTCGACAAAATAGAAACCATATAATTTTAATTGAGCAAAATGTTACATAACATTTCATCGCTTATCGAACAACACCCAAATCGAGAATTGGCGGTTTTTACGCAACACCACTGAAGTCAATTATGAATACCACCAGGTAGAAGAACCCGTGTAGTAAGCCCCCGTCTAAATACCGCCACGCTTATTTCTAGCGTGAAGCAGTTATTTCATTTCGGGAAGGGTTGGTCTCACTTTTATATAACAAAAAGTGACTTATATACCCTCGAAAAGAAATATTTATACCGTTATTTCATTTCACTCTCTATAAAGTCAGTCAAATGACTGACTGCGGTGTTGTTCGATAAGCGACGATTTGTCTCGTAAGTCGAACCAATCGCAATCGGTACTAGTGATGTAAAGAATATTCGCATTCGCTATAAAGTGCGAGAGTTTTGCGAAAATTGAATTTCAAATTGACGACGAAAAAAAGAATGCCAAATCTATACAAATTTAAGTCGAACTGCAGTTTGTCAAAAAATGTTCGCCAAATTCTCTCGCCCTCAACTGAAAATAAACCTGGCGGCACTCATGTTTGCACCAAATTAAAAAAATATACGCATTCGCGAATGTCAGTAGGAGATATTTTCATTCGCGACTTTTCCAGTGATAACGATCGTTACATCACTAATATGTATGTACTAGTATATCGTCATCGTCAACCCATTATAGTCCCACTGCTGGGCACGGGTCTTCTCTCAGAATAAGAGAGTTATAGGCCATAGTCCACCGCGCTGGCCAAGTGCGAATTAGTGGACTTCACACACCTCCGAGAACTTTTTTTTTTTTTAAGAACTCTCGGGTGTGTAGGTTTCCTCACGATGTTTTCCTTCACCGAAAAGCAGTGATAATTAATTTCTAATACGCACATAAATCAGTGGTGCGTGCCTGGGTTTGAACCTCGGACCTCCCGATCGAGAGGGCAAGTTTCAACCATTAGGCTATCACTGCTCTACTAGTATATATTGCGCATTATCCAATAAATAGGTTCATGACACCGATGACACCCGGCCGCCGGAGGATGCAGGAATTTCAATTTAACATCATGTGCTTTTTGACGGCGGTGTATCCTGCGCGGGTTTTGGCATGACGCAAAAGAGCAATAAATTTCAAATAAGAATGTATTACGTTACATTTATTTTAGTTATTTACCAATTGTGTCTTCCTTTTTATATTGAGCAGAAATACAAGTATCGTAAACATTTTATTTCCGGCATGTCCAAATATACGAAAAAGGAAATATTTTGACTACAAATTTAATTATTCTTATAAACCTGTGTTGTTGAGTGGTAAACGAATATGTTAAGTAGCCACCAGTATCAGTATAACCAGACACTGATACTGGTGATAACCTAATGGTTGAAACTTGCCCTCACGATCGTGAGGTCCGAGGTTCAAACCCAGGAGAGCAGCACTGATTTTTCTAAAATTATGTGCGTATTAAAAATTAATTCTCACTGATTTTCGGCAAAGGAAAATATCGTGAGGAAACCTTTTTTTGTTTTCGAGAGGGAAACCTTCAAAAGGTGCCCGACGCCGTGGGAGCGACGCAGGGTTAAGTGGGATTTTTACCGCACTAAAACCCCCCCGGTGGCCGTCCTCGGCGCTTAAAAGGAGGACTCCGGGATCTCGAAACGACTTCAACCAGAATCCTCCGAGCGCGTTGCCCCATCGGGTTACTCCCAGATGGGCGGCTGGGACCACCGCTCCGTCTAGTCTTTACGATGGTATGCGACCACACATACCGCCGTCCTTCCCGGGATTGCCTGACCGATCGGTCCAGCTTCCACTTTAGCCGTCTGCAACCCTTAGCCCCTTTTAGTCGCCTCCTACGACAGGCAGGGGATGCCGTAGCCCTATTCTGATCCCGGAACTACAGGGATGATCGTGAGGAAACCTACACATCACATCAAGAGTTCTTTAAAAAAAATATTCTCGGAGGTGTGCGAAATCCACCAATTCGCACTTGGCCAGCGCGGTGGACTATGGCCTGAAGTCTGTCATTCTGAGAGACCCGTGCCCAGCAGTAGAATACTAATGGGTTGACGAGAGAGGACACTAGTTGGCTTGGCGTAAATGTATCTGATGATACTAACGACGCCCGTAGAACGAGAAAGCCAATCACGTAACCAGCTCAGAACGTATCGTGTTCCGAGATGAATTGTGCGCGAAATTAATATCCCCGATAAACTTGTCATCGTTCAGGATTGGATGAAATGCGGATATATTACGCTAGCATGTCTCGGGATTAGATGGCGACCTCATACGTAACTTTGGCTGTTGTATTAAGTAATACGTAGCCAAGCGAACGATATTGCACGATAGGGATATTGGAACATTTGAAACTTAGGTAAATTCGAAGGGGTATTACTTGTTATTGTATGTACTAGATCGGAAGAACCATCTAGTCTTCAACCAACAACTTAAAATCATTTTTATGGAGGATCATACTACGTTTGGAGTGTGTTTTACAATCCCGCCTTTTACTTTTATGAAATTTATAAATACAATAGTCGACCAAATAAAATTTAATTGCGTTCATATTAAAATTAGTAATTAACATAATTTATAACAAGTACGACATGCAGTTTAATTGCAGAACTATACATGTATATGTGTATTGTAAATTTTTCCTTCATAAAATTAATTAAACAACCTACAGAAATTAAATAAACCAAGTCAATAATAACCAATTAACTAAACCAAGAACTACGTAGAGACAAATTGAAACAATGTTATACAACGCTAACCGCATAGAAACTCGAGGCGCGGATCACAAATCTACTTCACAACACAATGTGTGCCGGCCTATTGTTTATCAGTACAAACGAGGTAATACCGTAGACAATACCTGAATGGATGCTACAGTTGTACAAAATATATTTTCAGATCTGAATATACCTCTGACCGAAGTAGCTAATGCGCATGCAGTCCACCACATAGTACCTACGTCACTGCTGTCCGTGGATATTCGTGAACAACTTCATACAAAACAAGGTAGAACTTTTATTGAAATTAATCACAGATGCATTGTTCCTCCCGAGGACCAAGTTGGGACACTCGTATGAAAGTGAGCCATCAACAGGGTTGCCAAAAGTCCTGATTTTGGCAAGACGTCCCGATTTTTTCGTTAAAATTAAATGTCCCGCGCGAGACAGGCTCAAAATCAGGCAACCCTGTCCAGCATCCACGCCCGTCGGCCTAAACACAAGAACTGCATCACGCTAGAAATAGGTACCTATCGCGGCACTTTCCCGGTCTAACCAAAGTTGTTGTAACGCATTTTAATTTTTATATTACTTTCATTATTGTGATAACAGTGACACAAATATTCGAACGATGCAGTAGAGCAAAACAGAGAAAGGTTTAACATACGTATGCGACAATCTTCCATAGAAATCTCGCAACGTAATAAGACATTATGACAACATCTTGCAGTAAACAAGTTACGACCTTCCGTTAACCTATTCAAGAAAATAATTGTATGCCGCATACTTTGTTTTCATGGTTTACTTACACTTAAATACTACAAGACATATGAGGCCCGAAGGGTATAGCAACTACTAAAAATGGCGCATCTCAGCCCCCGTTAAAAAGATAAAAGATTTAATATCTTATTGAAGATAGCCTAGTTGACCCCAATGTTTGGTGATTGATATACCCTTTGGAAACCTCTACCGCTCCACAAAAATCCATTGAAATCCACCATCCACAAATCTGGGAGTCTTCTTGTAAGATTTTTTAAGTAAAGAACGAGACAATTCTTGAGTTAAACTATCCGCAAAGAATTAAAAATCCGGAAAACTCACAAAAGAGGAACAATGTTTAGTAGCAAACTTCTAAAGGCGAATTGATTGGAAGAAACTTAAGCTTTTGTTGGCGAGACTATCCTCGTGCGAACCATGCATGACATAGATATTACATAATACATACAAAGCAATATTCGTGTACTGTCAGAAATGTATTTACTACATACTAAGGCTCGCCATATCGAAATCGCGTAGCAATGGAATGTATCTGACAGCCGTATACAAAATTGGATAGCGTTAACTGTAGGTACTTTATAATGCTAGAATTCACGTTACATTAATATTTAGGTTAGTTCATAATAGTAATAAATTAAACAAAAAACACTTATACAAATAAACTATGAGAGAGATAATCATTGTTAATGGACCATTAAATAGGCTACGGAGCTATTATTATCGATATGTAATCCTTGAAAGGACGTTTTAAGGCATTTTACATAAGTCTTATATATTCTAAAACGAAAAATTTACCATAGAATTTCAAACAACTCTAAAAATGTATTTTAGGTGATAGAACCCTGTGTGTAGTGCGCCTCCGGAGTCACCAAACTTCGTCGTCGCCAACTCATTATTGTCCAACAGCTGGACACGGGTCTTCTCTCGGAAAGAGAGCTTAAGGCCATAGTACACTTCGCTGGCCAAGTGCGAATTGGTGGACTTCACACACCTCCGAGACCTTTTTTTTAAGGAATTCTCGGGTGTGTAGGATTCCTTACGATGTTTTCCTTCACCGTAAAGCAGTGATAATTAATTTCTAATACGCACATAAATCAGTGGTGCCTGGGTTTGAACCTCGGACTTCCCGATTGAGAAGGCAAGTTTCAACCATTAGGTTATCACCAAAGTTATTTCTGATTAATAACAGTAGCGTTAGTACTGCTGTGTTCCAGTCTAAAGGGTCATGAATGGGTGGCATACTTTACCGAGGCATTCCAGCTTTATCCATAGGAGTAGCAATCTGTGATCAACCCTCGATAATACTCTGATCTGCTCTGCGATTGATTGCAGATGTCCATCGACGACAGTGACCACGTACCATCAGTTGCACTGCAAGCTCGTTTGCTGCTCCCATAACATAAAAAAAACTCAAAAGTACCAATAACACGATTATAATATTTTCACGCTCAGATCTCATCCACAAACATAAAAGTCATTATCCCGTCAATTATTATCCAACACAAAGCTCTATACTAACGAGGGATAATCTTTTCGGTCATCCATCAACGACGAAAACATACTCCAATTTTGCACCTGCTAAAAGCTATACCATGTATTTTAATCCATTCCCCGTAAAAGCGCCTTTATATCAACGTTTATAGGTATTGATAGACGGCTGTACTAAGAAACATCTCAAAGTTTTGAACATAACGTATTGATTTTTCATTACGTCGAAGCGCACGGTTGTATCGTTATATATTTTAAATCATACGCCCCTATGATATATAAACTGGCTACTTTTTTAAAATATAACGACGTACTGATTCATCGTAAACGACTAATTTATAATAGGTTTACTTATTACAAATTACTTTCAGAAACTAAGGTGTATGCATGGCTTCGATAACTAGACCCACAATACCAAACAAAAACCTATCGCTGCGGCAGCTAACAAGAGAGCCCACATACACGCTGAAAATAGTAATGTCTCTCATACAGGTAGACGGCATCTGAGTATGAGAGACAATATTTTATTTATTGTGGTTTAAAAATTTTCTAATACAACCCGTTTTCCGTAACATCTAAAATATCGCAGATCGGAGATCTACGCTGCTACACCAACTCGCCTCAGCACAAACGAATTCATTCCCTCATTGTTACTGATACGCTCAACTTGAAACTTGAACTAACATTTACTCGGTAAACGTTAGACGTTTCCCCCAAACAATATTTACATAACCCCACGTTATAGATGGAAAATGTATCGGCAAACAATTATGACGCCGAATGGAGGAAATTTATTCAAGACCCAGACCCCAGCTGTTCCGCTCGCGATTCGTTGCGAAAACAAAATTTAAGTTTAAATCCACCGAGATTTAAAGTCGAATGGCCAAAAGCGAATTGGAGTTTGCTCGCAGACCGTACCTTTAACTGCATTACAGCCGGCATTAACTAGTTTCGCTGTTTAAAACCCGAAACAAACGTAAATTAACGTTTAATTTATTACGGTACGTTTACAAATGTTGAACCAGATATTATGTAACCATACACTTTATTTTCGTATAAGATTTACGTGCATTTAAATACTAATACCATAAAATCATGTATTGAAACTTATCACGAGTATATTTTGCACGTGATCGAAATTCTATAATAATGTCTTCGTTATCACGGTGTACTAAGTACCTATGTACTCGCCATACTAAGTCGTTAATTTTTCTAACACGATAAGACATTCCAAGGTACGATAAATTTAAACTTAGCTAACATTGTACGGATTAAAGAACTAGATTTGCGCTAAAGCGATGAATTCGATTACATTAAACAAAAAATTACAAGTTTTACGTTACGTTGACAACAATCGACATGATTGTAACATGCAACACCTATTTTTAATTAAATTGAAGTACAAGTTTTTCTATTTACAATTAATGCTTTTCGTTACTTAGGCTATTACGAACATCACAGGGCCGCTATTTAATACGGTACGACGACTCCACTCTATATAATTTCGCTCGCGATCTTGCATATGATGAGAAATACTAGAGTAAAGCTATATTTTGATATCTGCTAGTGGTATATCAGAATAGCAGAATAATATTGTGAACAATAAAGAATACAAGCCTGTGTAACATCTAACAGGGACAACACAAATTACAATATTATAGTGTTAAGCGCTCCCCAGTGCTAATGTTTTGGTTGTAACACTGTCACTTCAATCCTATTTACCTCTTGTGAGTATTCAACGCTTTTAATAGAACGAGTATCCAAAACGAGTACTTAAACAAAATATTTTTGCCACGCTTACGATTCAGAATCAAAATAAGTACAACGAACGGACTAAAATATAATAATCAATTTAGAAAAATATCAAAGATTGCATAGAACGTGCAGTAGCAGGAAACTATAAGTATATAATAACATAGAAACCGTGCACCAACAGACAATTGTCCTTCACTTGTAACCGCAATCACAGCAAGCCAGATGGCTCGAGCGACCCCCGCTCCAACTTATCATTCTCAATGCACGCGACTAGACAATTGGCTAGAATAATGAGTGGGGTCGATCAGTCCATTTCCCCCCATTATTCACGACCTCGAATAACTTCACCGGAGACGTTTGAACGCGTGATAAGCACGTGGATAAGACTGTTTACTATATACCTTTTTACGCACGGTACGAGTACAGTGTGTTATCGTACCAAAATCAGCCTTACCCTCAGTAAAGGTTAGTTTATGACTATAATAAATGATAATCGTAGGAAACGGTGAGGCTAAATGTATTTATTTTGTGTAGGCCCACACCGTATGAGCTCAACTGGAAAGATTCGGCAAGAAACACAACTTGGTTAGTCCTTTTTTCCGTTTCATTGCCATTATAAATTGGCATCGACGTTGTTACACGATAAACAGTATAGATTTCATAGTAGATGAGTAATGGTATAACGATGAAACGAAGGAACTTGGTCCAGTCGCGAGGGGACTTAACAATATAAATAAAATTGGACCTACACGGACGGGCCACGGACCACCGGCATTCAATATGCACGACAGAAACTGCGCAGTTTGCTGATCAGTTCAACGGGAAATGGACGTTATTTATTTACTACGTGCTTTTGCCGAATCTGTCTAAATCGTTCCTGCATCGTAAAATGTTAGGGGTCTAAACCGGTTCCACATCGTAAAACTTCAGGACTTTAGTACTGCTGAAAGTGGCTAGAATTTTTATTATATTTAGTTCATGACTGATGTTCTAAAACTCCCACAAGGCCTCCAAGGATTGTCCACTGCTATACAAGTAGTGATGTAAGGAATGTTATCATTTGACATTCGCGAATGAAAATGCGAATTCTTTTTTTTTTCAGTTTTTGGCGTAAAGGGCCGGAGGATCTAGATTTGGTGACTTTTTTCGGTCGACAAACTGCATCGATTTCAATGAATATATTTAGCGATCTTTCCGAATTCAATATTCGCAAAATTCTTGGCAATAAGGCAAGATACTAGAGCTACCACCAATCCGCACTTGGCCAGCGCGGTGGACTATGGCCTAAAACTCTCTCATTCTGAGAGAAGACCCGTGCCCAGCAGTGGGACAATAATGGGTTGACGACGACTGGACCTAACTTTCATTACCGTGTAAAAAAAAACATGATTGTAATTATATTTAAAAAATATATATGAATAAGAAAATCTTTCCGATCCGGTGGTAGTGTAAGAAAAAAATGTAACTGACAATTTGTAAGTGCCCCCGTAGGCCTATACAAAATAAAGACATTTAATTTAATTTCTTGCGATTGCGAATATTCGTCATATCACTAAATGCAAGTAATAAAACCGGTACTCGCGTCTTAGCGTAACTTAATTCGGAATTTTTAGGATTTTTAGCACGCCTCACTTACAGAACTGAATGACTGCTAAAATTCCTAAGATTTTTCTTCGAATAGCCGAGAACACGTACAAAACGTTTTTCATCAGCGTTGGGAAAAATTACGGTAATAAAATTAGCATAAAAATGGACACCAGTTCCAGATTCGTGCTTAATGACGTAGAACGGCAAAATTTCACAAATTAAGGAAACCATTTTGGTGATGTAGCTGAGTATATTGTGATTTGCCGTTATTGCAGAAATGTATGTATTTATATACCTATACTTATTCGATATATTATATTCAACCGTAATTTAAATTAAAAAAACTAAACTTCATATTTACGAAAGAAATTAGCACGAATATTTCTCAAATTCAAATAAATTATAATAATTTTCAACCTATTTTGAACACACCCATTGAAGGTAAAAAGAGGTTTAATTAACTAAGCTGCATTTAAAAGCAATAGCGGGTATTTTGACAAAGACATCTGACATTTTGACGTTATGTTTTCATAGTAAGAAATTGAATGTTTTATTTCGATTATTATGAATGTGTTTATGTCAAAGTTTCGATTATTATATAGTGTGTAATGTGTTTTTAATTGATTTTATGTAAGTTTTATGAATTATTTGAAAAAAATATTAGCATTGCGTAATCCTTCTCTACATCAACTATAACAATTTCATATCCCTCCGTCTGCGGCAAGTATGTTAAAAAGGGGTCACAAGTTTTTGCTTTACGTACTAATAAATAGATAAATATCGAAAAAATCCCTATCAATGGTCGACACTATATAGTTATCAATTGTAACATTTTTTTTTCAGAATTATAATTCATTTATCGAAAATACCATTTCTATAAGACCACTCAAGTCTTTTCCAATAAAAACTAATACAATATTTACACATAACGCGTAAAAATCCTTTTCTCGCCGAAGGATAGTGAAGATGCCTACGGAGATACAAGAATCTTGAAAGTAGCATTTTATATGATTATTTTTATCCTATTATTAAATACTTCTAGCAATATTGTACATTGAAGTTATCGAATATATACAATTATAGTATAAAGTTATTTTTAACCGACTTCAAAAAGGAGAAGGTTCTCAATTCGGCCGGTATATTTTTTTTATTTTATGTATGTACAAGGATTACTCCGCCGCTAATGGACCGATTTTAAATATTCTTTTTTTATTGTGTATATTGGTCCCACTTAAATATGGTTATGATCCATCTATGGGTTCTGGAGAAAATGAGGGGAACTCCTTAACCAATAGGAATAATTGAGTTGTGTTTCAAGATATTTGGTGTAGGTTCTAATAAAATTGCAAAGCCAGTTCATCATAGACTAGTTAAGGGTCTGATAATGTGACTTGGAGACAAAATATGTAAGTCCTCAACCGATGGGAATAATTGAGTTGTGTTTCAAGATATTTGGTGTAGGTTCCAATGAAAATATTCAATGAATATGACAAAACAATCCAAAGTTAAAGAAGGAAGTGTAGAGAGAGCACATTAGAAAATTTTCCACATACGTAGGTACTTGAGAAACATAAGAATCAATGACCACGTTTTAGAATTGCGCCAAATCGGACGACATTTGGCGTGACAGGACGCTACTCGAGAGATATTGGATCTTTGTGTTATGTGATCGAGAATGAAATGACATTTGTCCTCTTATTACTTCGCGGACGATGTCTTTGGTTCTCAAAGTGGATTTATTTCTGGCTCATTTCATTTCCATGTTCATCTGAAGTTTATACGTTGCGTGTAACAACGTCTTCTGGGTTAATAGTTTCTATGGATTTATGGAGTTTCTATGGGAAATATTTGCAAAAGTTTTCACGAAAATTTTCTTTATTAGAGCATGGTAGTAACTAACGAGGATGCAGTCCAGCTGATGGTATGTAGCCAATGGCGCTCGTGAATATCGATTATCAATCCTAAGTAAAATCAGAGTCTTATCTGAGAGCAGCCGCTGACACATACCCCCGAAGACCAAGTTGCAACACCCCCAGATAAGTATCTCTGCCACCATATCGACCGCCATTCAGACCAGCACAGAGCAGCGCTTAACACTGCTGTTATTAGTTAAAAACAAGCTTGGTGTGGTACAACCAGTCAAGCTACGAAGCGTTCTATTATCTTTTTATAATTATGTCCAATGATGCTTAAGGAGTCGAATAAAAAAGGTTTCCTCCAGCACCTTTTTTCTGTTACTTTTGTCACCTAATTTGTTAAGTAACTATGAACGAATACTATAATCTCAGCGTTACAGACGGTAATCATTAATTATGTACCGTAATTTACAAAGGCTCTATAGTCACCCTTCACCGTCTCTAGTTGTAAGCAATTGGGGCGTACGTTTTATTTCCAACCCTATCTATTTACGGTCCCGAGGCCCGCTTTGACGTCAAAAAGGTGTGCGAAGATACAAAGGAGCGAGTCGGGCACGAGAAATAGATTTTTTTATCGCCTGCACTTTGTACTATTTGCTTCAAAACGCTGCAAAATTGAAGTTGTGCTCGTTGACATCACAATTGTTAGATAAGCGGAAATAGCGTTGCATTTACTTTTTATTTATTTGCGAGACTGTTTCTGTTCCCGCAATTACAAATAGATACTTATTTGTTACGTAACTAAGATGCAATGTCAGAAGGAAGATAATGTTTTTCGAGTGTATGTATGTGTGTGTATGTGTCCATTTTTTTTTGAACACGCTAACGGATTGTAACATATAACATTTAGTTGGAAACGACTCAGGTGTCAGAGTGATACAGACATAAGCACATATAATTTTTAAATATGGCGTCAGCGATCAGAGAATTTATTATAGGGGTCTCATAATTATATGAGTCACGAAAATATCTTTCAATTAGGCAATATAACAAGTTACTTAATATTAAAAATTATAATTATTTATTAAATTTAACAGAACAAAATAAAATTTTAACCACGACGAACACTGACAGCATGTAAGCGAATCTACCAATCCGAAGAGGCTTAATTTGGATGAACACATCTGACGTAAGCAATCCATTCATCCGTGGCACACGCACGAGATGGACCAACAAATTGTGGTATTACAGCGGGATCCTCTTAATGCGCGGCAATATTGACCAAGGGAGGAGGGGCACAAAGGAGCCATTGAGGCAATCAAACTGGCCGACTAAGCTTTTTCTTGATAAGTTCTGGCGGTGAGCCAGCTGCGCCGATGTAAGGCGCGGTGCAGACTCGAACCTGCCGACCGACGACCCCGCGTATACATTTCCCCATTTCGCCGCGTCCCCGGGAAATGTTGACCTATTTTTCACGAGCTGCTTTAATATCTAAGTGTCTTTTAGACGATGAACAAATGTTTGGAGTGCAATGCTTTCTAAACACTTGATTCCAATTTGATTTCAAGATACGTATTCTTGATATCATTACAGTGAAGTATACAAATTTCATCGGAACGACATAACAATTAACTCTTAAACATTCATGGCCTAAATATTCATGTACTTTTTTTGGGAATATTAATAAGTTAAACACTGGAAAAAATAGTTATTATAACATATCACGGTAAGAGGCGACTAAAAGTGGCTTCCGGCGTTGCGGGCAGCTAGAGTGGAAGCTCGAACCGTTCGGTCAAGCGACCCCGGGAAGGACGGCGGTATGTGTGGTCGCATACTGTGGTATAGACTAGAAGGAGCTGTGGGCCCAGCTCTGGGATCTGGGAGGAGCCCGATGGGGAAACGCGCTCAGAGGATTCCGGTTGCGCTCCTTCGGATATCCCAGGATCTTTTTTATAGCGCCGAGTACGGCCACCGGTGGGATTTTAGTGCGAAAAAACATATCACGGAAAGCCGTGACTGACAAAGTTTTAAACAAATGTAGATAAAATAATTTATGGCTGCGTGCGCGTGATAACAATAAGACTCGCGAAACGTCATGACCGTGACTATGTGTATTAATAAAATGAAATGTTTGCGTTACGTGATATAAAAACATAACAATCTCGAAAGATAGCTGGAGAAAGACGTGAAGTACTCTCTAAATATTATACAAATTTTAATGAACCAACACATTTTTCCGTCGAAAAGAAAGGTCTCTCTTACTTGCCTACACAACTACGAGTAGGGCCCTTTTAAATATTTTATTTCAAATGAATAAATGAAGCTGAGAAAACAGAATAACTCGTAAAACATCGCTAAACACTAGTATAATAGCTTTTTCTTCTTCCATAGTTCTTAGGCAAAAGGTATTGACATAATTATAATAATTAGGTACGATGCGAAAAATACGCTTTGTTGAATTTCGTGTTCATTTTTAAGACAGGTATACACTGTTAAAACTTTCACATAATGCATAATGTGTACGCAGGCTAAGCTAAGCTTTCTTCGGTTTTTCCAGAGTTATATGTGAGTGTCGGAAAAAATTACAAACGGCTAAATCGCTAATGGCTAAATATATGAAATCAGAGCTAACAAATATTGCAATGTGTGTAACGGTTTGAAATAAATAACATGATTTTTTTTTAAAGCAAAAGGCGCGATAAATATAAACCTTGCAATAGTGTAACAAATACCATTCTTTAATTTGAAACTAACAACGAGTTCGCGGAGATTAACTTTTACTAAAACATTTTTTTTATTAGTCTTTACAAACATGATGCCAACATATTGCATTTGTTATAAAAAATATTGCAAAAGCAAATCTAGTAATAATGTATACTCAGCCTTAGGTCCAGTTATACATAGACTGAAGGGCCGTTATTGCATTGAACTTTGTGGTCCGTTATTAAAATGAAATCGATATTTTTGCCACAACTTTGAGGTTGACTGGTTATGAGTCATTTATTTAAATATTTATTGTACTTTGCAGCATACATTGGGATGGATTTTATTTAAATGTTGTTGTTGTTGTTGGAATGACGATAGGACCCAAAGTTGAAAGCTGAGGACGGCCACCGAGGGGGGTTTTAGTGAGGTAAAAATCCCACATAACCCAGCGTTGCTCCCACGGCGTTGGGTACCTTTTGAGGGTTTCCCCCTCGAAAACAAAAAAAGGACCCAAATTGAGTCTAGGCCTCCGACACTAAGAGTCTCCATTTCGGTCTGTCCTGCGCCATTCCAGCCAGTCATCCGCCTGGAGGTCACGCAGAGGTGGATTATTTTAGGCTTTATTTTTTAACTAGGTTATTCCCCTGGCTTCACCCGCTTTGGTCACGTCTAACACGGTAATGAGTATAATGTCAGTTAGTCTATGACATAACCAAGCCTATCTTTCTCATTTATAATCTGAAATAAGTTAACCAAAGGAACAGGTTACCGACCGAGAGCAGTGATAGCCTAATGGTTGAAACTTGCCCTCTCGATCGGGAGGTTCGAGGTTCAAACCCAGGCACGCACCACTGATTTTTCTAAAATGATGGGCGTATTAGAAATTAATTATCACTGTATTTCGGTAAAGGAAAAAAAAGTTCACGAAGGTGAGTGAAGTCCACCAATTCGCAATTGGCCAGCGCGGTAGACTATGGCCACTACTATGGTGGACCTTATATATCTCTCTCACTCTGAGAGACGACCCGTGCCCAGCAGTGGGACAATAATGGGTTGACGACACGAGGTTACCAAAAAGTATAAACGATAATATAAATAAATGACATGCAAATCAAGCAATTCCATTCTTAAATAAGATTTTAAACGGTCGCATAAATAAGCCGCAACGCAGCGTCAAGCCATTTAAAATTAAGAATTCTACTTTGGAACAAAGTTTAAAAATTGGCAAGCGTCTCCATCGGATAATGGAATCAACTCAACGGTAACTCTGCATAGGGAAATGCGAAGCAATTTGTAATGCGGATGCATCTGTACCGAGCGAGGTGCTTACGAAAATGGTGCTCCTATTCCGGTGTCGGTGCTACACCCTAAACCGATACGAATAGGGTTGCCACCTTTTTTTTCAACGATTAAAGTACATTGGCTACAAAAGGTATAAAGAAAAAAGTACGTAACTTCAAAATAAAGTACTATTTATATTATTACTTAATTTTTGGCTCTGGGATACATTTAGAACTGTGTGAGGTGATAGTAGGCAAAAAAAATGTAGCTAGTAACTTGGCGCCCATATTTTTAAAAAAAGGTCACCAAATGTAAATGTTCTACTACTTTCTAAATAAGGTAGCTACGGAAACCTTGTGATTAAAGTAATTTTAGTTTACTGATTATAATCAAACTTTTAAATCCCAGATATACCAAATAAAGTATTTTCGCGTACTTTATTTTCCTCATAAAGTATAAAGTACAATTGCCCCGAATAAAGTACAATACTTTATAATAAAGTACGGGTGGCAACCCTAGATACGAATAAGGTTCAAAGAGGCAATGTTGTGGGAAGTTGTAGAGCATAAACGATTTAGTGTATACCGCGTAGAATGCTAACCACGAATACAATGCATGGAATGTGTGCAAATGTTTTTCGAGGAGTAGAAAGCATTTGATGACGTGGCACATTTGTTGAACTGCGTAGGTTCAACAAACACCAGGGTTTTTTTAAATATGGAAACAGCAAACGGATCCACCTGATGGTACGTGGCAACTACCACCCATAATCATCTGTAAGCAGCTTCATAGTAAAACGTTTATCTTAAGACAATCGTAGATGCATTACTACTTCCGAAGACTAAGATGATCACCTGATATAAGGTGGAAGGAGGCGGGGCGGAAACCGCACCCTTGGACTTGATACGCAAGAATTGCTTCACGCTAGAAATAGGTGTAGTGGTGATACATTCCCCGTCAAACCATATACATTCTACCACCTTGAAAACCTACTTAAGTAATAACATAATTTTTCATTGTTTTTCAATAGCATAGTATTTTTAACTATTGCCTAATAGCAGATATTTCGTCATATAAAATGTGTTGGACAACACCCACACATGCACTCTCTCGTTCAAATTTCCACCGCCATTTAATGAGCTAAGGTAAACTTTCCTTAGAAAAGGGTTTTTGCGTTAGTAACCTTTCTTGTCTTCACGTATTTGTAACCATAGCATAAGAATAACTTAGCAGGAGACTACTGACCATCTTCAAGATCACTCAGCGAATTTTTACGTCCACAAAAGAAGTTATATCCTGGGTATAGTATCGTACCACCAATGTATAAAACAAAACTCTTAAAATACTTAGAATAACATACAAATAATTTAAAACGCATGACTCGGCGTGAATACAATTAACCGCAGGTTGGACGTTGACGTGTACAAATGACGCATATTTTCGTACAAACAAGAGCATTTGAAAATTCACATCGTTCATTTCATGTAATCCACGTCGGCGGAGCTGGAAAATTAATTAGTCGAAAAATTCAACGATAAAATTCTTTCAACGAATAAACTCTAGGTAGTGTCGAAGTATGCAGACCAGATCTAATTCCAAAGTTATCCTATTAAACTTTACTGCTATTCGGAAAGTCGGTGGATAGGTAAGCAGTGGAAGGCAAATCTGAAAGGTAAACTTCCGTATCCCACGCTGTTCTAAGTATTTTAAAGTTTAGCATCTAATTTATGAAAGATGGAGATGTTTATAGTAGAATAAAATTATAAGTTTAAAAAAAATAGAGCACATCAGGAATACACTGTGATAAATATAAGAGAAGGTAGATACCAGTACTATTTAGTCAGTTCCAAGTATCTTATCAAATAATGTTAAACGTTAATGTATATGATAGTCATTTAATGGTGGCGTTTAAAAATGGTTAATGATGAATATTTTCTAATACCAAAAAACTATTGAAACTTATCCAACTCTACGAATATGAATCTAATCCTATAATCACACCGTTTAATTTCTACTTATATAACTTAAATACAACTTGTTACAGAGATATCTATTACCTAATACCCTAAAGATATTTTAAGTAGATTACATGGGGCACGCGACCAAAATAATCTTCGAATTTACTACTATAATCCAGTACTCTCACGCGCTCGCTAATAGATAGAGCCTCTTACAATTTATAAGGATTCAGAAGTTCCCAGACCCCACATACATTTCACTCGCGTGCAAACAAAGTTCCGAGGACATTAATTACTGTGATAAGATAAACCCTCCCAAAATCCGTGGGACCAAAGACGTGGCGGTGTTGTGCAAACAGTTTATTTACGATGATAAACCGTGTATGCCGTGACATCACTCAGGTGTTTGTTCGTCTACATATACCGCAATGTTCGCTGCAAAAGTCAACAGACTTGCAGTCCAATTGATATTAGGGAATCACTGGTGAACACGTATTGTAAAAAAAGTATAAGTGCTTCAAATATATTTTCTTTTAAACCACAAAATCGTCAATAATTTACACAGAACAATAAGTTTGTTTTATTACAGAGGAAAACTTTATCCTGAAAATGAGGCATTTATTAATACGTAAGGCATTTAGGAAGTGTGATGGGGTCGAGCCAGATCTCAAGAGGTGGCAGAGGTCTCATCAAATATCACGTGTTTTTCCGGAATAATCAGAGTGTAAAATTGAGAGAAAACTGGGAGTGAGAAATTGATTGTGAGAAAACAAAACATCTTTTTCTGCTAAAATATGACTAAATCTGGCACAGTAATTTGCCCAAGAACTTTGAACAATCTTAGGATATAGGGCAGGGATACACAAACCACACGACATCTCACAATGAATGGAAAATTATCCATTAAGAAAATTACCTCATGTAATTAATGGACGCCCCCTGAGACAATGGACTATTGCTTCTAAATGATTCAAATTATATTTGTGATCTTTCACAAATGCCTTGCTATTCTTGAAGACTAATGGGCGCCTTATGTTTATATCCATAACCTGCAGACTAGAATATTTAATGAAATTTTGGTATATAATATGGTTAAGAATAACAGTTTTTCAACGCAGAGAGGCTACAGTGAGTTCTAAAACATTATCAATATTTGTATTATATTGGGAAGAGATGCCAAAAACCTTCTGTAATGAAACAAGCTCCATTCGCCCGAGACGCCAAAATCAATAGCTTCCGCCGTATCGACATAATTTATATTTATAACGCAACCCACAATAAATCTCAGGGCTTTACACCATCGCTTAGTAAAACACTTTCTTATTACGCAAATAATGTTTAGTAAAATGGAAATCAAATCTTTGGAAACAAAAACAAAACGGTGAAATAAATACAATTAGTCAATTCACGTAAACAACCGATACTTGAAATGACTAATTCATATCTTCAGCAACCATTCACAGTAAGACTACAATAACAGCTAATCCAGAAACTTCGTAGTAACAAGAATTAGAGCAGGAAAACTTTGTTATACCCAAATTTGATTTAATTGGCGGCTTTATTGTCAGAGAACGAGTAGGGATATTACAATTACGTAGAGTCCGACCGAAACCGGTTTTCCGGCCAAAACTAATACCTAAACTCACGTGGTCGAGTGTAAAATACCTTAAAATACTGAAAATTGGGACTTCTTTGCCATTATTTTGCATTAATCGGGGACATGAAATGACAACAGTGTATAATTATTTTGAATTATTCATTAAAAACAATATTATTTTTAAATTATAAGGTTTTAAATTATAAACTATAAAGTATAAGGTTTGCATTTGCTCTTAGTAGAATCAACTTTTAGAAAATTAAAATAATGTGAATGACTAATGAAGAAACATCCTACGCCACGGCGATGACGTCGCCGCGTGGCACAAGGTCTACGGACCTCAAGGAACCCTTCCTTGCCCGGGCAATTTCATCAGTGGTACACTGCCCACCGGTGTTGTGAACTGCCGTTAGTCAGCGATGCACCTATGTTGGTCTACTCCAGACTCCAGACTCCAGACTTAGCCCTTCTGGTCTTCGGAAAACATACATCGAAACATAACCTCTAAATAATGATTGCGTCGGGCGATAGTAACCCGATAATAACGATACTCACTAAGTTGTGTTGCTACAAAGCTATCCGAATTGTCGTAATTCCCGAACATGGCCGCCAGGATTCGCCAGTGTCACTGCGAGAAACGAAGTAAGGCGAGCGCGCACGACAACTTCCGAAATTAAATTAATTAAATAAAATGTCGGTTTCGGCAAAAGTTTCGGCCAATTTTGGCAGAAACCGAAACTGCCTTCACAACTTGATTATGTGGCCGAACTGGCCGAAACCGCAAGTTCGGTCGGACACAATTAAGTACACGTTATACAGAGAGACGAATTTATGAAACAAATTACCTACGAGTAAGCTCGTACAACAAGCAAAAAATAACAATGCATTTCATTTTGTAGAATACTCGCTAATTATAATTTGGTAGCATTCATGTTTTTGTTACCAAATAAAATGGCAATTACCAAAGTGACATCTTTAGATTCATCGTTATTTTTACGGATGAAGTCTAATATGACCTAAATAAATATTTTTTCCTTCAAAATTGCATTTCTATCTTGCATCGAAGACAATCAACGCTAGTACCCACTGAATATTTAGACGACGAAACGTAAATCGGATCATAATTGAGTTGGAAAATGATAGAAATATCGGAGCCAAAAGCACATCAGAAAGAGAGAATATCAGAAGACAAGCAAATAGTCTGTCCGACTTAATTAATAGAGCGGTCGTTGTAATCTAGACTGACACTTCAGGAAGCAGTTGATTTATTGGATATGGTCACGATTGATGATATAAGTGATAAGGAGAGTGAAAAAAAGATAGCATACAATACCTTTGCACTCCACTTAAACTTTGGTAATTTCTTCTGTACTTTTGATTACAAGACGTAGTAAAAAATTTTTTTAAACAAAAAATACAACCAACTTCCACGCAACAAAAAAGTAAAAAATAATCTAAATACATGTTGGTTTAGAGCATACACAGTAGGTACTTAGTAATAGTTCCGAAGTCGGCGCTCACATAGGACACATGTGGTTTCGTCGTGATCCGGCGAAATATGGACCCTCAAATAGTCAAAGATGAACTGGCTTTGCAATTTCATCAGAACCCACACCAAATATCTTCAAACACAAGTCAATTATTTCTATCGTCTAGTCATATATTCTTCTATCTATCTATTTACTTCTCGAGTTGACAAAAAATACATTTTACTTAACAACTGTGTACCAAGGATTTCACCTCTCTTAGTGTTGACTTATCATGAAATTCTTGAGACTCGAGGTCTCATTAAGATGGATAGTTAATACATTTTTGTAATTTCGTTGTTCTGACAGACTCCTATGAAGCTTACGATTCAAAGTCAACAGATTTACTCTATTTTGATATCTGTATAATCTTGTATACTTCTAAGATGAAACCAAATACACTTTAGTGTTTCAACTAAATTCTACTATCTTTACTATATTAAACACAATGTCTTCAAAGCATAGTCTTGTTAGCGAGCCAAGAAATTGCTATCACATATGGACCCTAATAAATGGTGACAGCTATCTTGATCGGCTTGGTAGAACAAACCCATCTCGGGCGAAGTCGCTTGCAATATCCGGACTAAAATAGTCTTACATTTTAAGATTGTATCAACTAAAATATCAAGGATATTTTTCAAATTCACTAAAGGAAACACAAAAATGGTAGATTGTGAATTATTGAAAATCTCTAAGAATAATCCTGTGAATATTGTAAAACTGATAAATTTATTATCGGTCTCAGGATGAATGTAAAATAATAATATTTATATTTTTATATAACAAAAACCCTTATTACTCTTACAATTAAATACCTAAACACTATTACACAGCAAAACAAAATAAAACAACACAATAAAAGCAAGTCACATAAACGCAAGACTTTGAAGTTACGAACCATACAACCCATAATAACAATCTTAGAAGACATAAAGCAGTGAGAAAATAAAATTAAATTCTTGTACAACTCCTACACAGATAGTACTTAAAGTGGAAATCATAAAATGTTATCCAATACTCCAAATATAAGTAGAGATAGCCGTGGATAAACCAACAAGTTATCTTGGATTTTAGTGCCTTGAGACAGATCTTTACGAAACCTTTTTATATTTGAAGACAGAAATGATATATTTTCTAACACAATGCTAATATACAGTATAAAAAATACTGCTGTTAAATTAAACACAATTACTTCAATCCTATTATTTATGAACGAATAATAACAAATGTCAACAGAGCAGTTATAATCCAATTCCAAGTAGCAAAGTTTCGGTGCGATGGTACATTACGAAGTTTTGATTATGAAAATGAATGCTAGGCCCAAGTTATATCCCTGTGGAGTTCCATAAATATTTTAATTGTAGAACATAAACATATGTAAAATTTGAAACGTAACTCAAAGGTTAAGCCTTTTGTTATAAAATGATAATGTTACCATAGGGGGCTGACAATTATTTACCAAATCGAATACCTTTGAGAAATCAGTTGTAACGGAAACAAACAAATGCTCTCACTTTGAAGCCGAACGAATGAATGTACATCGTTGTTTAATGAAATGAAAAGGGAACAATATGAAAAATAGCTCAAAGCAAAGTTAAAGTGGCTGCAAGTTACGCCATTACACTGGAAAGTTCCGTTCTGTCCCAACGTGAAATCCAGGTCGGGCTAAGAGAATGGCTTATTCAGACTTTACAGGCTGACACTTCAAGTTTCTCTTTGGTGTCTTTGGCAGTTGAATGTTTAACAACGACAAATGGGGTGAAGCGTCGGTACGCTCGGTACGCACTCTCTTCACGGGCTGAATTTATGTTACTGTTGTGTATACATACTATATGTTCGATCGAAGTAAAGGCGTTGGAATATTTATGTAGAGCTTTCGGTTTTCGGTTTGAGTAAAGATTGAAAACTACAACATTTTTAAGTGTATACAAACATACAATGAATCACATTGCGCTTCATATATAATTAAGACGCTTACATTTAGAAGAATACTAGCTGTCCCGACAAACGTTGTTTTGCCATATAAAAATTAAAAAAAAATGTTAAGGGTGGACAACCCTTAAGGGGTATGAAAAATAGATGTTGGCCGATTCTCAGACCTACTGAATAAGCATATAAAATTTGGTAAAAATCGGTCAAGCCGTTTCGGAGGAGTATGGCAACAAAAACTGTGACACGAGAATTTTATATATTCGATATTCAATTTC
The DNA here is from genome assembly GCA_949699795.1 of Spicauda simplicius. Taxonomy (NCBI): domain Eukaryota; kingdom Metazoa; phylum Arthropoda; class Insecta; order Lepidoptera; family Hesperiidae; genus Spicauda; species Spicauda simplicius. The sequence goes on from OX453060.1 coordinate 4,815,300, forward strand.
AGCATGAGCATGAAATAAGCAGAAAGACCGTTTCATTGCGGCAAACGCATATCGGTCAAACAATTTCAAACGGTAAAATATTTAAAAGCCTTTTTTCCATTCTTACGAGCTCATTTGGCACAAACGTAGAACCCTTGTCACAAAGAAAAGGCACTAGAGCAAATACGGTAGATCGTTTCGCTTACAATGGGGCATTTTAACGGCTGTTTTTAATTAGGAGGATAATTATGTCCTCGTCTTCTTTCATGCTCGTGGGTCAAACAAACGTGAAGAGTCAGGAAATGGGAAGGTTAATGAAACTGGAACCGATACCGACGTAAGACAATTAATTACTTTCAGCGAAGGCTATTTGTTCATCGCGAAATTGACATCTCCCTTGTTTAATACACACTGGTAGTAATTTTTTTGTCGAAACAAACCGACACTGACAATTTATGTTACAAAACATGCCCATTTTTTACATAATGAAAATTTAGAATCAAAGTTGTATCTGTCTACTATCTCTTTGGGAAATAATTTCAAGTCCGTTTTAAAATATTTTTTTTATAATGACATAGTTTTGTGACAGGGTTTATGTACATTTTTTTTTGACCAACAAAGGGTCAAAATTACTCTATCGTAGTTCGCAGAAAATCTGATGACACGAATCGATAATGATGATCGGCAACACAAACAATGCCAATAATTACCCGCCGATAGAGGCAATTAATGACTTGCAGAATTCAGAATCCATTGTGCTGCATCATATTATGAACTAATTTGAAACTCGTAAAGTACATGTAATGATCAAAGTTTTATAATAACGAGCATTATCGTAAAGTTGTCGGGGATAGCAAGACGACATTTGAAGGATGAATTACCTACGCTGGGTTTAAATCAAAAGCGCATACCACCACAGATTTTTGGAATTGACGAAACAGAAAAACCGCTGTCGGAAAAATACCTAAAAGTGCGTTTTCAACTGATCCTCCCAAGATATCTAACGTCTATCAAAGATTTAAGCCTCGATTTTTCTTCATTCTTATTTTAACTAAAGTCATTAAAATTAGAAATCCATAGGATAGGCCAGAAGTTGTGAGTTAATTAATAATTCTTCTGACAGATTATTATTGCTATTTGTTTAATATTGCGTAATCAACATAGTCATAGTCGTAAAAATGGACAAGAGAACAATTCGACTACTAGCATTTGTAATTTACATCGAAAATGATATCAAAGCACAAATTGAAAATTATTTATTCAGCGAAGGATCACTTTAGAATGACAACAATATATTTACATCAAAACATTTCGCTGCGCAAGAATTCCAAAGCAGAAATTACATAACTATACAACTTATAGATCTTACATACACCTCATAACACAGATTGCTTATTTTATTTGTAGTTCAAAGCGGAAACAATATCGCCGCTACATACTATGAAGGAACATCTAAACATACAAACATGTATGTAGCCACAAACCGACGCGAATCGGTCTACGAAACTTTTGCACTATATACCAAACAGATTGTACATTGTACTTCATTCTGTGGGAAGTCTGAACATCAAGCAGTCTAATAAGTTCAATTGTAGCATTGCCACAAACTTTGTACAACACTACAACGGGAGAGAGATTCGAAGCGGAAAATTCAGTGAAATGTGGTTAGCGCTAGTTTTCATATCGAAAAGAAATTTTCGCCAGCATGTAGGACATGGAAACATTAGACTCGAAACATGGTTGTTAGAAATCTGGAACATTTCATGATGAGAGCGTTGAACGCGTTTCATCCAGAGGAATGTGGTACGACGCAAAAAACGTATACCTACTTCACTCACGAAAACTAGTTGTTCGTTGGGATTATATGGAGGTAATGGAACCCCTTTTTGGTGTGACTGCATCATCACACCTGCCTTATAATATTAGCGATGTTGTCATTGCTACATTATTTTATTTTAAGGATAGAACGAAGCTTAAAAGATAGATTTTATTTTGACGATAAGTGGCCACTGCCGCAAATGGACACGTGTAATCAAACCCACATAGAATTACGTAAAACGACTATATATTGATTAAACCTTATATAATAGAACTAAGTTGGTTTGGCTCGTGTTCATAAATGAATCTAGAACTCCAATTAACCAATTAATACAATGACTTATTGAGATCAGAAAACACCTGGCTTGCGTTCATTTTAATCCTATGAGCGCCAAGATTCATCTATATGAACCTCTTTATAAAAATACTGCTATAATAATAGGTTAGTATGAATTAACATGTTCACAATGGGAAATTGATTACACCAAAGAAAATATAGTAAGCGCATTGCAGAGACCTACGTAAACGATCAAAACGTTTACGGTAATAATGCCTCAAAGCTCAGAATTCAATTCAGTATGTATTCATAAATTCATGTCATCGTGTTTTTCGACCGACGATTCATAAAAGCGACCGTAGAATGAAATGCAAAAAGTTGACTATCAGATTCACTTTATACTAGATGAAACTGATTTTTCTGTTATGCAACATCTGCTCTCAGATTGACTAGATCTCTATGCATCTGTTACATATTTATTGGAATACGATCAAAACAATCAATATATTCACCCACATCACCGAACCAGATCCAGTAAAGTATTTGTAGTATGAAATTGAAATAAAATGTAAATTTATGAGGAGATATTTTCTTTTCAATTATAAGTGTTTGGGCTTTGGACGAAGAGTAAGAAGCTAAATTTAATAACAGAAGAGACAAAGTTGAGATAATAATACAGCCTGGCAAATAAATCACTGTAATCGAGGAAATGAACGTAGATAATCTAGGCAATATTCATACACGACATTCAATTGCAGTAAAAAAATAGATGTTATATTTTTTAATGATACACAAAGAAAAGAAAAAAAACCTTCGTCTTTCAGAATCCTGTCTATCACGTAAGTATACGAAACGAGTTATCTATTACTTTATTCTATGAAAATAATAACTGGCAACTGACACACTGTTGTCCGTAAACGTACATTGATATGTACAAATGTGTTTTTTTATCTGATTAAAGTAGCAAATGAGAATGCAGTCCGTCTGATGATATGTAATTACTACCGCCTATATATGCATATTATGGAAATCTGTAAGAGCTTCATATAAAATATATTTGCAGTCAATCGCAGATGCGTTGCTACTTCCGAAGACTAACGTGTTCGTCTAATATGAAAGTGTGCCGGCAACCACATCCTTCCACTGAAACACAAGAAATCCTTTACACTAAGAATAGGTGAGGCGGCAGTATCTTCCCCGTCGAACTACACAGGTTCTATATAAACCTACATTTGAGACATAGTTTTACCTTCAAAAAAGTATGTTAAGTCTCTTAATATATTCACTAAAATTACTTTTAATTGACGGCTCTCGGTATTAATCTTTTTAGACCAAACAGGTCACCCCGAGTTAAAGGCTTAAGCGGACAACGAACCTCGCGAATGAGGTTATAACACGATTTTAAAGGCTTTACAAAATATTAGCAAATTGGAATATGTTTTGTCTTTTTGTAATAACTCTCCAAAGCTTTAGCTAGCTCACTAATATTTATTAGGGTTGTTATAAAGACCTGATTTTATATCCTTACCACTCGGTGTAAAGGACAGATAATTATAACAACAAAACGGAAAGAAATCACCGTCGTTGTTGCATATGCAAATAGAACGAGTATGATAGAAGATCCACGCGGGAGTAACCACCAATTTCATGTATGATGCAGTTATGGCGTTTTAGTGAAAGGATGTGGCTTCATGCTCTTTTATATACGGCGATCATGTTAGTACTTAATAAAGTTCATATGTTTTACTACTCATAAAACCTATGAATTGTACGAGTTTTACTACGGGTATAATGTTCTTCATGAAAATGAAGTAGCAACTGTCCATCGGTAACAGTGACCAATTACCATCAGTTATTAAAAATAACGTTAAAAATAAAAGAAAACTCGTCAAAATTGATTTTGAAGGAAAGCTCTTTTTGCACATTTTTGAAGATGTCATTATATTATAACTTTATTTAACAGGGAGTTTTACACGTACGTACGGAGTACAACGCGTTTTATAAATATACCATTAATATTTTATAACTTGATATACCCAACGTGCGCTAACCCGGTTTACCTACACAGCCCACAGACCAAGTGATAAATGGATCTTCGCGAAATTTTGCAGACATATAGTCTGTTATTGGGATGAATAAAGGATGAAACACTTTTCATTCCAGAATATTTTCCAGATCCAGACGGGAAAATATACTGCGTATGTTATCTTTTTACACATGACGTTGTTTACGACAATACTTAAAGTATTGAAGAAAATAGGGTTTAAATTAAGAGACCATGAGGTATTGTTCATCAAGCATGAAAATTTCTCATACATTATGATAGCCACGCCACGTGGTAAAAAAATACGGCATTGATTTAGAAAGAGGCTGAAAAAAATCTTGAATTTACTTAGTTCCTAATTTAAGAACATTATTATAAATGTCGTGGACATAAGATTTATTAAAATCATCGTAACTAGGTTGAACAGCATAGAGAGCTTTTACGTTTTAGAAATTTAACTAAAATGTAATTAATTCGTCAAATATCGTCCGTATTTTGATTCAACATTCAGTCTTTCATTGGATTTTAATGAGAGTAAATGTTGAATAAAAATGTACTATAATTACATTCATTTTCTAATTTATTGTATTACAAGTATTAAAAGTTACAACTTTAATTTTAATCTGTTTGTCGCATTTTAAGCCGCCGATACCGCGGTACATATATGCAGCACACTCATAAATATGTTGTAACAATCTCACCTGTATCTGGAACATGGATATGGAGTCGTCGAGCATCTGCACGCGCACGGCGAGCATCTTGCCGCCCTTCTTCGGCGTGGCGGGCGGCGTGCGCGCGCCCCCGCCGTCCACGCCCGCCGGCGTGCTCGCCGAGTGGTGCATGCGACCTGGACAGATGGATGATACGTTACAATTAAAACGCGGCAGAGTTTAAGTGTCCAAACACACTATGCACTATGCCCTCTCTTGCACCCTTAATGCTTTCCTTCAACCACTAAGGTTGTCTGGAAGAGATCGCTATTTTAGTGATAAGACCGCCTGTTGTACTTTTCATTGTATCTTTAGTTCTTGTTACCTATGTTTTGGCGTACAATAAAGAAATTTTGTATTGTATTGTATGCCAAAGATACGCGACTGAAGTTCGACAAGTTTTGGCCTGCAATTTTATTTGAATTACTGACGACTATGCCGAATTACGTTGCGTTATAACGTACAGCTCAACTTCGGTCGGGCGTAAGTTCAGCGGCAACTTTTCTGTACAGTACACATTATACGCTACCGAAGTTCAGTCCCACGACAGCGTACGAGACACTGAATAGAAACACAAAATTACGCAGCTGAATTTCTACCGCGTAATTTCGACACTTATGGTGTGTCATATCAGCCGAATACGTCGGAACGTAAAATCAGCTGCGGAACTTTGGTCGCGTATCTTCGGCAGTGTTTTTAGACACTTAGTGTCGCCGCAGCCACTCGTAGCGGCCACAAACGGCGCCACTGGCTTATTTCCTATAGTTTCTATACATTTTATATAGACGCGCTGCACACGGCGAACGATTCTAGCTTCTAGTGGCGACGTTTGTGGCTGTCGCGAGTGGCCCGTGTGCGGCAACGCTAAAGCCGGCGTGCACTAGCGACTCCTCTGTTGTTGAAAATGTCCATATGCGACGATGACCACTTTCCATTCAGTGGCCCGTCTGCTTAAGCGTTAGGTACAACTATAAACAAGCAAGCCTGTTCTAAAGTTGTAGGTTCTTTCGCGGTTGGACCGCATTGACACCGATGCACGTAATTCTGCCTAATATTAGCAATGTCAAGCGCTGCTCTGTTGATTTTAACTGCTGTTTGATGATTGCCGATGATAACACATAGCGCATACTACACTCAGTCCCTTTTTTTTTGTTTTCGAGGGGTGAAAAGGAACCCGACGCCGTGGGAGCGGCGCAGAGTTGTGTGGGATTTTTACCGCACTAAAACCCCCCCGCTGGGAGTCCTCGGCGCTAAAATGAGGACTCCGGGATCTGCCAGTTGAGCGGCTGGGCCCACCGCTCCATCTAGTCTTTACGACGGTATGCGACCACACATACTGCTGTCCTTCCCGGGATCGCCTGGCTGAACGGTTCAGAAGCTTGAACCGAACTCTAGCCACCAGCAATCCCGGAAGCCCCTTTAAGTCGTCTCTTACGACAAGCAGGGGATACCGTAGCCCTATTCTGATCCCTGAACTACAGGGACGGCTACACTCAGTACTACAATAGGATTTTCTCCTATGTCGTGGATGTAATGGAGATAAAAAAAAACTAATACATAATTCATCACTCAGATATCTGCCTACTGTGTGTCAGACCGGTATGATGATCAGCTCTTCCATGCGGGTTGCCAATGATGATTTGAAGAGTATGACACCGAAAATGAGACTTACATGAGACATTCCAATGCAGTTCTCAGAAATAGCAACGCACCTTTGGCCGACCCCAGGACTGAAATGCTACCCGGAGTTACATAATATGTTGGTAGTGCAGTGACCACATACTATTTGGGGGGACTGCTGACTCGATTACCACTTATTAGAAAAAAACATTTGTAGGTTCTGAGTTTCATCGGACATGCTGTAGCCTGCGTGACAACAGAGTAAAACGAAACAAAACTCAATAAACTAAAATTTGCGGCACGTTCAACTCAGTTCACTGCAGTAAATCGATAAATGTAATGTCCTGGGAAGATTCTAGGTCAGACCTCCTAGGACCGGTTCGGAATGAAATCTACATAACATCTTCTGAAGCCGTTACCAAGATGACGCAAGGGCCAAAACGTACAGCGATCAACAACTTAACGCGACATTTGTTATACGTTGCAGTGAATCGATTTTGACGATAATCCTGTGAGGATTTTAGGTCAACGCGCTTTACGTCCGTCACAAAATGATATTAACATTGTGTAATATGTCTTCTTTATCCGACTGCGTCAAAAATAGAGTAAAGATTATGATTGAGAGTATGTCAGTTCATTTCTTTAACAGGCCTTTACGTGATTTTTTTTTTAATAGATTTTTTTATTTTATTAAGTAGCAAACGAGCATTATTTTAGTCCACCTGATGTTAAGTGGTCATTGCCGCCTATGGACATCTGTAAGCGAGTTCATACAGAACATGGATTTTGTCTGATCACAGATGCGTTGCTACTCCTGAGGACTATAATGGTCGCCTCATATAAAAGTGCGTAGGCAACCTTACTCTTCCATCGAAACGCAAGAAATGTTGAAGCATTTCTTCATGTAGAAAGCAATGTTGAAGCATTTCTTGCGTTTCGATGGAAACAGGTGTATGTAATAGTGTAAGCAGCAAACGTGCAAGCAGTCACCGGATGGTAAGTAGCCACTGCCGCCCAAGGACATCTGTAGTCAATGCCTGATAAGATTAGACTCCTTCCAGAGTATTTCTCACTTAACAAACTTTACTTTAAACCAGAACTCAGAAATGCTTAACACTGCTATTATTTGACGGAAACAGGTAGGACTATGCCCTCAGAGTCGAATCACAAAAGGTTCTATCATTTTCAAAAGGTAAACATGATTAATTATACTCTTGCACCCAGCGTATTTACCATCGATTCAGTATTTAGATAATTTAAAGCCCTGTGAAAAATTTAATTTTAAATCCTTTGAGTTGGTTGCAGAATTGCCGGTTACGACACCGTAGAAAAGATAAACCCTAGTTTCCAATTTAATCATGCTTTCTACACTTATAACCCCTAAATAGGATTTTCTCCTGCGTCGTGGGTGCCATACGCAAATACAAATACAATACACAAGCACCCAGACCAGAAATCTTAATTAATCGTTGACACATGTCTTAAGCCGGGATAAGCCCGGAACCCCCTGTGTTGCGTAGAACATGGATTCTATCTGAAGTCATTCCACGTTACTACCCCAAAGACTCAGATGACTTCGTATGAAAGTAGCCGGCAACCACCCTAATACACTATCGTTTTATTACAAAACACAATTACTTAATATTATTATATTAATACGTGAAGCAAAAATTTGTGACGGATTTTTAAGTAATATGCCGCGGACGGATTAGTATGAAATTTTGCACGGTTATAGTGGACGTAGAGAAGGAGTGCAGAATGTTAATATTTTTTTCAAATAATGCATTTTTCATACATAAAATCAACTAAAAACACATTACACACACTGCCTTGCATTTGTCACAAACACATATGTACTTAGTAAATGAAATAGAACAACACAACGTCAAGAATGTCAGATGACATTTGATTTTAATTTGGACAATATGAAGTTTAGTTTTTTAATTTAAATTACGGTCGAATTTCGGCCGATGCTACGGGTGACTAGTAGTTATTATAGTATTATTAATCTTATTATCTAACTTATTTCTTCTTGGCAGTTCTTGCGTTTCGGAATAACAAGGCATCTGTGATTGACTTCAGATAGATACCATTTTTATAAAAAATTGCTTACAGATGTCTATGGGCGGCAATGACCACTTACTTACAGGTGGACTGCACGCTCATTTGCTACTACATTCCTTTATAAAAAATCGTAACTTTCGTATCACCTAGAGCCATTAACGTACGGTAAAAACATTTCCCATTGATGCAAATTGTATTGTAGGTACTAGCAAGAGATAAATCTTCAAATTAGCGCTAAGCACGCCCTCACGAATAACTTCGCTGAAAGTGATGAATGAACCCCTTCTGTTACTCTTTGTATTCGCGAAAGTCATTCACCCTTTGACAGCTTCACTGCACCACAATTTACTTAAATTCATTCATAACGAGAGGCAAGTATCTCGTTGAATGTTTAATAAAAACGTTTTCAAAACGTTAAAAACGCATCAAATTTAGTAATATTGTAAATGCTATTTTTTCGAGGATGTAAGTTTGTTTGCTACTCTGGTATAAAAACTAGTGTTTGGAATTCGCTTAAATTTAGTACTTACAAAAATTTATGACCTAGATTACTTAATACATAGGATATTCATTACTATGATAAACGTAACCGAGCGAAGCCGCAAAAATGACCTAGGTACGACTAGGTACGGACGACCCGCGTGGCGCAGCGGTTATCATACCGGCCTGACACGCAGTGGGTCCCGGGTTCGATTCCAGGGACAACGTTTTAGTACCCCTATAAATGAATATAGGGTCTTCCTCAAAATTTCAAATTCCAAAGACAACACAAAATATACACTTAAAAACATGTTAGTAGATACTTAGATAGTCCCAATACGGAGTAGCGTATACGGAGGAGCGTAGGTAGATGTATGTTTAAAACTACGTAAAGATAAAGTTTCCACTCGTTAACATGAAAAGACAATGGGACAGACAACACACGTAACTATAAGTACATGGCTTTTATCACGTGAATGCGAGGATAAGTTTGAAAGCATTAAATCGTGACTCAATTCGCAACCATGGAAAGTTATGTGTACAGTCTACTGCACCGTCGCAGATATTAAATTGAAATATCTTAAAGGTGGCATAAACCCATATGGTTCCAATCCGGTGGCATTACCGCTACGCCTATTTCTGACTAATAACAGTAGTGTTCAGCGCTGCTGTGTTTTAGTCTGCATGCAATACGGGATCTAACTTGGTGATCTACATTGGAAAGGCAATCTTATCATTAAGCATCACCGACACGTCTTTTTATGCCAATCAGCAGCAGTGTTAAGCATTGCTGTTTTGGTTTTAAGGGTGTGGTTGTGGACAGGCTATACTAGACGTTCGAAATTAGTCCACATGAGTAGCAACGCATCTGTGACCAACCTAAGTTAAGACTCCGATCCTATCTGGAGTTAATAACCGAAGTCCATGAGCGATATTGGTCACTTACGGTCCACATTATAAAAAAAACACCATGCAATGTCCATAAGTACTTAACCACTCTGTTACTAACCTTAACAATAATTAGTTTCCCGAAATATGATAATCACTGAACGTCAAGTCAAGCAAAAGATCAATCAACATCAAAATGACATAGTTAACAGGCAGTTAATTGGCCCAGTACAATTACCGCAGCCGACGAGCCATTTCAACGGATTTAAGCCGTATATTAGTCAGTCAAATGCTACTGTAACAGAAACTGAATGGCATAGAATAGATACTGCTTACGTAACTGGCATTGTTGGCAATTACTAATTGAGAGCAATCTGATAGATATCGTATGGAACTTAAGGACATAATGCCCAAATGCCACAGCATCTATTATGGTATATGATATCTCTGACAAATGCGTAGTACTGTGTTCAACACTGACTCTACATTTTTTTGTATAATAATATGGGAGGGGCAATCAAACACACAGTCCATCTGGTGGCAAGTGGCCAGTGGAGTTAATGGATATCTGCAATCAAACCCGATGAGATTGCTTTTACCTGAGGATAGCTACAGTTGCGTTCTAACCTACGACTAAGTTGGAACGCCTCGGATAAGTATGACTCCTTTACCAAAGCAAAAATAGATGTGGCGGTGGTGCTTGAGGAGTTGGTTTATTTTTTTTTGTCGAGGGGGAAACCTTCAAAAGGTACCTACGCCGTGGGAGCGATGCAGGGTTATGTGGGATTCTTATCGCACTAAAACGCCGCGGTGGCCGTCCTCGGCGTGTAACGAGTAATGAGGACTCCGAGATCTCTAACGGAACGCAACCGGAATCCTTTAAGTGCGTTGCCCCATCGGGCTCCTCCCAGTTGAGCAGCTGGGCCCACAGCTCCGTCTGGTCTTTACGACGGTAGACCGTCACGTATACCGCTGTCCTACCCGGGAACGCCTGGCTGGACGGTTCGAGCCCCCAATCTTGCCGCAGGCAACTTAATCGCCTCTTTCTATTCTGATCCCGGAACTATAGGGACGCGGTTCTATCACATCCATACTTCCATGTAAATGTGAAAGTGTGTTTGTTTTTTCCTATTTCACGTCGCCACATAGCTATTATATGATATGTTTTATATGCTGGAAGATAGTTAGGAGGGCGGAGAGTGACGTAAGCTACTTTTTACCGCTCTCTAATTACCATGAGAATATCGATGTTTTGTTAGTTGATACATACTTAGTACTTCCAGGCGTTCTTAATAGACGACGTTAGTAAAATTCATTTGCAAGTTCTGAATCACGCTATCAAATGCTAATGTTAATTCCCTTTGAAAGTGCGGGCGAAGTCGCGGATAAGCTAATATTATAAATGCGATAGTTTGTACCCTGCGGGATAAGTTTGTAACACTTTTACGCAATAAAGACTGATAGGATTTGGATAACATTTGGCACACTGATAGTTTACGACCTAAATTAATGTGTACTATTTATGGTGACAAACATGACCCCGGCGGGACGAGTCGCGGAACAAGAATTGAATACTTTATTTGTGGGTAACAACATTAAATACCTCTTCTTTAATATTTTCATTCATCATCTTTTTCGTTTGAATTTCCATGAACTCTATCAACAGTTATTTACATTTTTAACTTATTAGTTTTTTAATCAAGAGCGTAACCACAGAGAGCTACTAGTCTATATAAAAAGGTACTGCAGTAAAGTCAACAGATTTTAAACAAGAAACAAGATTGTCTCACAGTGAAACTACGAAGGTGTCCATCATGTCCAGAATAACCAGAAATGTATTGATTTTGTATCATGATTTGTGATGATACACTTACCTGGTATATTCCATCCAATGGTGGACAGGTGGCCAGTGGAGTTACAGCTGCCCGGTGGTAGCTCGGATTCCATCATACTTCTCTCTTCCCACACTCTTTTAAACCCAAACCCCATGTGACATAGGTCATTGTCACCACCCTCACACTGAACTATCACTGTCCACCGTTTGCACTACCTGGGAACAAGAAAAAACGATTTTCAATATGATGAAATGCACGCCTCTAGTGCAAAGCCTTCGAGATAGTTCTTTACTTTCGTCTTGTCTTTAAGCATAAAATATTGTAAGAAAATGAGAGACTGATTTCTATAAAATATAAATACCTACATCAAAACCAAATAAAACCAGTTTATAACTAGAAATTGAATGTTGTTATTTGAAAGAAATACATTTAGTAATATTGCACCATTGATTTGTGCCGCTTATAATTAATATTAAAATATGAGAAATTAAAAAAAAGCTAATTTAAACTAAAAGAAAATACAATTTTTTCATACATTCAGATAATAAGCTATACCCAACAAATTCTTCAATACTACTTTAATCTATACAAATACATAGCTATTGTGTTATTAAAGGAATTTAATTATCTTATTTTGTGCCACTCTATACAATGTATGAAGTCCAACCATGTTACAAAAAGGCCTTTATCAAGTCATATCCTGACTGAATCACTGGCATTCTGGGACATTGCGTGTTTATTTATACTCATATAAAAATTCAGTCAATCAAAACAAAAAATGTAATAAGTAACATGACACTTACTTAAATATAAACATTAAATAATTTCTTCAGATGACATACTTCTTAGTTTAAATTATTCTTATCTAACTTATATAACTTTCAGTATCTAACAATTCATTTAAATTGGCAGTTTATTATTTATTTATTTATTAAGTAAACCAAATAACAGACTGAGAGTCAATATCAACTTTTATATTTGCTCATTTAGTCTTAATAAAACATGATTCCCAAGCCAATAATCCAGCTGTTTTTAATTGAAATAATGTAAAAGTGAGTTCAATACAACAAATTAAGATAGCCTATGTGACATACTAAAATATCATTCAATTTTTTAGCAAAACATAGGTCATACTTTAAACAAACAATACTTTAATGATAGTATTATCAAAAATTCACAACTCAAAAATTGCATAAATTCATGCAGCATTCAAGTATCGGAATCACTGTCAATTTCAATACCCTTTAAGTCTTCACACTCTGAATGTCAAGTATGTTTGATAAAATGATAAGCTCAGAGTTGTTGCACAATCCCTGCATATGTGCCATTCATTTGACATTTATATGCCTTGATCAATAATTTAATTGGCATGTCATTGTAATTACAACATAAGGATCATATGCATATCCATCCATAAGCTTTGTTAGGTTTGCTGGGTAGACCTGCTCTGCCAATCATCAAAAGTTGTCATCAAAATTTGTCACTTACATGCATGCAAGTGACAAACTTTCATTTGATGACACCTGGATTTAATCCCTTAGTTCGCCCCTACAACATCCACCATATCCATCTAATTCATATCTGATTTTATGTTTTAATTAAATTTATTATAGAAAATGTTTCTCTTTCACAACATGATATAAGTAGTGACTTTTACATTACAAAGAAATAGCTCAATTTTTGTATTATTTTCAGTATAATTACAAGAAATTTTTGATTTAATCACTAACCTTTAAAAAAATTATTGGTATATAATCTTATATAATCTTCTTAAAATATTAACCTCATTTAAAAAATTAACCAATAGAAATGTTTTTCTGCCAAACTATACACTAGTGTGGTATTACAATAATTTAACATAAAAGGAAATAGGCACACCAATTAGAGCAGTGAAAACTTATTAAATTATATTGGATTGTCCGTACTCATGTACATATACAGTTTAACATTGAGATCAAGGAGAGAAATAATTACACTTCTTACGATAACTTAGCTAAGTTACAGAAATCACACCTAGTTAATATGCAACATGACCTGAACCAGACCTATTACAGTGTCAATAAGACAAACATTCAAGCTATTTAAGTGCACTAACTTGCTAATGTTTATTACTTACGTTTGATGCTTTAATGTATTAATATGAAAGCCTTGACATTTTATAAATGATGTTATTATAGATTTAAATCATGTAGGGGTACTGTAGCCTTAAATCAATTATGAAACATGTCAGCTGGGGTGTTCAATGGGTCATGCAGATACCCTGATAAATTGAAATTTAAATCTGAGTCTCACTGTTATTACCTTATTGAAACACTAATTGCTTGTGATTCTATTGTATGTGTATTTGTGGAAACTAATAACTTAATTATCTAGATTCTAGCAGATAGATCTAATACAATAATCTACTAGATAATCAAATCACTAATACACAGAATCGTGAGATATTTTATTATCTAATTATTATCTAGGAGATAGATTGTAATGACTTGTGTCTACCAGATAATTCAACCTCTAGTAGGCTCTAATGCTGTGTGTCTCTAATTAATGTTCTCATAGGAAAATTGTTCACAAAATATATTTCTAACTTTTTTCTATTAGGTACTTACTTATATTCCTATAAGAAATTTTCATATACATTTTATTATAAGGGCCTACTATTTAATATTCTGTCATAACTGTAAAAGTATTGATCAATATTTACAATTATTTTTTATACTTCTGATAGTAGCTATAGAACCTGACCTCATATACAGACCTCATATAAATAAAATTAAGACAAATATTCAATCCTTACCTAACTCCTGACCAATGGATCACCTGCATACCCTCTCTAATCTCTTATAAAATCAAACAATTGTTTACCTAAATCTAGTAATTAGTACGAAATATGCTGCATTTAAGATTAAAAGCCTTGATTCAATAAACTTAGAACTAGTGTGTTTCCAGTGTTTTTTCACAATGGGATATTGCAATGCATAGTACTCACAGGGTGCATTATAGACTAGTCCCTTTTTATATACTAAGTAGACATATTAATACCAAGAGGACACTCCTATAATTATAAATGATACTGCTCATAGTATGACATCACTGAGAATAGATGTATATGACATTTTAACAACATTTACATTGCTATGCAATGCAATGCTAATAATAAGCAATTAATTCTTGAAATGTAATTAAGTAATGTCAATTATAATTAGCAATAAGCAGACCAATTACTGTTTTACAAATCACTTAGAACTGAGAATATTAAGTCAAATATATTACTAGCTCAAATTACATCTAAATTATCATATGAAATTGAAAAGTTGTAGACCAAGTGAAATAAAGATGGAAAAAAGTATGTTGATTCAGGTGTCAAAACAGAAAAACATTTAAAATTAATCTCTTTTTGAACTAGAAATAAATCTATATGATATAAAAATTAAGGTACTGAGTGGGAATATAATTATATTGTTAAAATGTTACATTTCTAGCAGCTTTATTAATCAATCAATATTTTATAAATGAAGTACTACCTGAATCTGTCACTCCAAAACATGGAACATTTATCACTGATTATTTCATTACAAGTTTTATTAAGATTTCCATCAACTGTACGAGGTTATGTAGCAGAAAAGCTGTTTTATAAATTTAAACAATTTTCACTTCCTCCACACGGAAGGCAATTAATTACGCTACTGCATAGGGTGCAGGACCGGCGCCCTACTTCGCACCCCCAGACATAAATAGTAGCTTAATGCAACAACCAGAAAATAGGTCACAAGAGGTGTGCCCGGGAGACAGAGACGGCCGCGCGATCGCCGACACCCTGCAACACTAAGACCCCCTCTGCAAATTTAATTACACCTGCACAAGACGACGTCGCTCGCGTAATAATTCAACGACAAACCCCACTCACTTGCGTAGTAACGAGCATTATACATTCATATAAAAACATCTTGGCTTACTTTCTAACACTCGCAGTAAAACGAGAGGACCGACGACGGAACGCAGCCCCGACTCCCGAGTTCCCGACTTGTCAACCACCAGTTTCCGAGTCATTGATCTAAATTATCACACGATGCACCATCACTTTAACGCGCTGTTAACACTACGAAATCACTCCTGTAATTTTGTACTGCACAAATTTTATGTTATACTGTAAATGTATGACCCTACTAATTGATTTTCACACGACAAATTCTAATTTTTACTCACACACCCTAAACGCTTATACTTAACGCCATATTTATTTACCTATAAAATGTTGCTATACTAAACTTTGGTACACTAACTATATCATACTTGCCCTCTACAAAAAATACATAGTTTAAAATGAAATAGTAAGTAAAATTACATTTTTTTTTCATTTTTTTCTTCAATCGTATATATTTGTTTATAACTCCTATACTTATTACATTCTGTATGCCTACCAATTATTTTAATTTAAAATCTATTCTTATGATAATAGAGAATAGAGATAGAGCTAGATTAAATGATATTTTCAGTTGGTAGCATTGCGTAGATAACCGTATTTATCAAAACAATGTCTGTCAAACAAAACTGACAACTTCCATTCTTTCAGACAGTCAGTGTATTGTCAAAATTGGTTGTGTTGTGTTTACGTACGTACCAACGTTACGTTATCAATCAATTGTTAATCAGTATTGTGGAGGACTTTTATTTATTTATACTCAGTGTATTATGAAAACATAGCTGCAGGTGTTTTAATTTTACTCTCACAATGGAGACCACGCCATTGCTTGCGCGGCCCAAAAAGAAATCCATATGGTCAAGGTAAGACAAAAATGCGTTTGAGTTAAACAATTGTTTCTTTGTATTGATAATCTGTTCGCTTTTAGATTCGCGTTCTCGAGGTTCCGTAAAAGGGAGCTAAGTTCAAGGGTGATATATGTAGGACAGTTGCCTGATGAGGAATATCCACCAAATTATGTCTGCAATCAGGTGAGAAATCTTTTATTATTGATATTTTATATTTTATACGAACTTTAACCTTTAATTGTCGCGCAGTTTTAGTGCATTTCATCCATATTTTAGATGATTAAAATGCTGAAGAAGCTATGAACATTAATTCCATTCAAATAGAGACTATGTGTTAAATGATTAATTTTCTGGATTTGGTTTATGCTTTTTGGATGAGAAGAATCTCCTTTGGCCTATGATTGACTATCGGAATTCAATATGTGAGACATTTTTAAAATTTAAGGCTGAAGGAGGGATGTTGCCTATTATTATTATTAAGCTCCCCCCTATGCGGCACCTTGGCAATACTGGTTTACCTTATAGCCTATATATTGATGCAATAAGCATTAATTGACTTATGAGTTATGAGTAACAATGTATTATTGAACTTGTATATTATAACCAGCTTTACTCATAACTTTAGTTACTCTTTTGTCAACCCATTAGTGTGCCACTGCTAGGCACGGGTCTTCTCTCAGAATAAGAGAGTTTAGGCCATAGTCCACCACGCTGGCCAAGTGCGAATTTTTGGACACAATAACTTTTGTTATTAGGAATATTTTATTATTTTCATTCAATAACCATTATCACATTTTCATTACTACATATTACCTAGTGATATATTCCACTGGATAACTTCTGCTGAAGAAAGATAAGGTTTCTATAAAATTTGAAAAAATAGATTGCCTGTTGGACATATTCTTCATCTTGGTATTACCAAGTATGAGACCATTATTACCTAAACTAGCTGACCCGGCAAACTTTGTACCGCCTAAAAGTCAAAAATCTAAAATTATCAGTGTTCCTCCACTATATTATGCATGTATTATACATAAAAACCTTTCTCTTGAATCACTTTATCTATTAAAAAAAAACTGCATTAAAATCCATAAGTTTTAAAGATCCAAGTAAACACAGGGACTGACAGTGTGAAGTGACTTTGTTTTATACTATGTAGTGATGCTCATTATGTTATTTCACAGAAATATAACATCATCACATTCCTGCCTCTGGTGCTGTTTGAACAGTTCCGTTTCTTCCTGAACTTGTATTTCTTGGTGATGGCTCTCAGCCAGTTTATTCCCAGTATTCGCATTGGGTACCTTTATACCTATTGGGGACCTCTATGCTTTGTATTAGCAGTGACATTGTTCAGAGAAGCCATTGATGATTTTAGAAGATTTAGGTGAGTTGTTTTTATTATTTTGCTTAATTTGTAAGTACCTATTGCTGCTTTGCATAAATAAACACAGGTCAAATCGATTAATTTTAAGTTAGACACAGTTTTATTGTGAATCGATTATTTTAGAATTGAAAGCTTCGTAGCTTCATTTTAGTTAATGACCTATTATTTTTTATTATTCTAAAGTCATTAAATTCTTCAAATATGTACCTATAAAAACAAACATTACTGTTTCATTTTTATATAGCTCTCTTTTAAAATTAGTGTTTTGACTTGTGTGTGGTTATTCATGCCAAGCATTAACATGTGGGATAAAGGGTCACAAATATCACATAAAAATTTGCTTGATAGCAAATAAATGTCTTAATTAGTTAATAATAAGAGACAAATTTTTATTATAAATCAAGGTGAAATAAAATGAGAAATGTATACATATTTTCTCACTGAAATTTTCTATGCCTTTTTTAAACACTAGACCTAACATAGTATAACAGCTTAAATGAGGTTAATTTATGTATTTGTCTTCGTCCTTGCCTGAAATTCTGTAGTTAATACCAAATAGATAAACATATAAGAACAAGTTTACTGTACAGAATTGACACAAGCAAGTGGCATATTCAGTGTAACGCACAAGGTGAAGTCTGCAATTAAATAGATTTTCATCAAATTAAGAAACAGAATAAATTATGTATAAAAAACTGAATGTATAATGTGGTGCTATAGGTATTGAATTTACTATAAAAATGACTTTAATAAATCTAAACACCCTGGTAATATATTTTGGTTTATGCTAATATTTAAAAACTTGACACATTTTTCCAATTTCGCTTTATCTCATGTCAAATACTTAGTATGACAAGAAACCTGCTTACTGACTTTGCTTACCAACAAAATAATAATGTCTGACATCTTCTTCTGACGATCTCATTCTCATTAAATTTTATAGCATTAATACCAACTAGTGACGTCACGGATTTTCAATTTCGCAAATATTCCCATGTTTTTAGATATTCCCATTTGCATTCGCAAAAAGTGTGTAAATGTTTTACGAATATTTAATTGCAGTGTTTTGCAAAAAGAAGATGCCAAATTTATACAAATGTAATTCAGTTGAAGTAGTCGACAAACAAAAGGTCGCAAAAATTTATGTTCTCCCACAACCAACACCAAAAACAGAATAAAACCAACATTCGCATTCGTGAATGTCGGCAAGGAATAATGAAATGAAGTGTCTTTATTTTGCAAGGGCCTATGGAGGCACTTACATATTTTTACATATATATATTTTTTACACTACCACTGGATCGGAACACGTCCTCAACTGAGAAGATTCGGCATTCACACTTTCTATACTCATAGCTCCACAGTAAGATTTTCTCCTGTGTAGTCGATACCATGGACACACAACACGACCATTACACAAACACCCAGACCCAGAACACGAATCTAAATCATCATTCAGAAACCTGTCGGGCCGGGAATCGGACCCGGGACCCATTGCGCGTCAGACCGGTATGGTAACCGCTCCGCCACGCGGGTCGTCAAAATCGCATTTGCATTCACATTCGCGAATGTCAAATCATAACATTTGTTCATCACTAATACTTACATTTTGTACTCATTCACAGGAGAGACAGAGAAGTGAATAGGCAACGTTATGAGCGCATTGCACTAGATCTGCCTACAGATGGGTACAGGCCATTCATAACGGAACGTGTGTCAGCTTCAGCGTTGAGGGTTGGTGATATTGTGATGCTGCACAAGGGCCAGAGAGTGCCCGCAGACATGATACTGCTGAGAACGAATGAGACTATGGGAACTGTTTTCATCAGGACTGATCAGTTGGACGGAGAGATTGACTGGAAATTGAGGTAACATTAGTAATACTTTTCATTCATATATTTATTTTTATAGTACTTTTTTTTCATAACTCATTAAAATTAAGTTCATAACTCATTAACATTAAGTTTTAAGGAAGTAAAAATTTTATAGCTAAAATTACTACAATTTATATGAAATGTTAATAATGATTGGGTTTATTTCATTGTATGGGCTTCGCAAAACCTTTAGAATGATTTACAGTTCAAAATGTAAATAGGTTTATTTATCAGGGGAAATACGCTTAGTTATCAAATGTGATAAGAGAGTTACAATAATTATTATTTACTTACATTCATACCAGCAGCTGAATTTGATAAATTAACATGAAATTTATAGTGATTACAAAAAAAATCGTCCAATATGCATTTTCAAAGTGTTTTTAAACACATAAAAGCCCATGATTAAGAGTTGATTATCTATGTATATGTGTAAGACATAGGAATCAACTGATCACCAAACTTTTAGGTGAAATAATACATAGCAGAGTATGATATGATATCATAACCCTGAATATCTTTTTATATGTTATCGTTGGAACCCGTTTTAGTTACAACGTGTGTTCTCTAGTTAGTTATAACTAGACAATACGCGTTTTAACTTAAAATGTGTTCTAATGGTAACACATACAGTTACAAGGAGCAGCCCAGTGTATACAACATTGTTCATTATTCAATAAAATTCATCAATGAGATAATTAATTTCATTAATGATAAACATGTATAGTCATTTCCATGAATTATTATAGTTATAAATAGTTTCAACTTTCTTATCAACAGGAATTAATAACTAAAGTTTATAAACATTGATATAAATGAAGACAGAAATGAGATACATAAGTGATTAACTATATAGGGTATAATGAGATAAAAAAAAATTGTTGACAAGCAGTAATTTAGAAGTTCAAAAGATACTAAAAGTTGTTTATCTAACATTATTACAATAGTGGAAATAAGATAAATTCTGTGCTATAAACAATTTTAGTTTCTATGTTCTATAAGTATTAATTAACTATTCCTTCTTCAATTGAATAGTTATTATTATCGGTTTGAAGTTTTCTAATATTATCCTTATTATTATATGTATGTGTTTCCCACTCATTGCTGTTTTACGGTGATATGATTATGCAATTGTCCACTGCATTGGTCAAGTATGAATATGAATTGGAAGACACGCACTATTAGTAAAAATATTTTTAACTCTCTTTCGTTTAGTTTACCTTACAATTTGCCTTCACCAAAACCATAGTCGATAATTATTTTCTTATATGAACAATTTTGAACAGAAATTGAGTTGGAACCTCAGATGAATCGATTAAGAGGCCGTATATATCACTACATAGTATAAAACAAAGTCGCTTTTCGCCGTCTGTGTCTATGTATGCTTAGATCGTAAAAACTACGCTACGAATCTTAATGCGGTTTTTTTCTATAGAAAGAGTGATTCAAGAAGGCTTTTATGTGTAATACATGTATAATATAGTAGAGAAACATTGATAATTTTTAAGATAATTGACTTTTAGGCGGAACGAAGTTCACCGGGTCAACTAGTCATGTATAATACGCAATATTTTATACATACTTTATTTTTCAGAATACCTCTACCATCAACGCAGAAGCTGCCCACCGACGCCCATCTCCTAGACATACACGCGCAGTTGTTTATAGAGAAGCCTGAGAAGGACATCCACTCGTTCATTGGTACTTGCACGAGGCTTGATGACGAGGAGAGCGACTCGTTGGACATCGAGAATACGTTGTGGAGCGGCTGCGTTGTGGCGTCGGGACAGGCGACGGGACTTGTTATTTATACTGGTGGGTATAAAGTGTTTGTTCCTGTGGACTCAGAACCCAGCGTTGCCAGTTTTTTTTTACTAAGTCGGGATTTGGGAACATTTTTGGTGAAAAAAGCGGGACTTAATAGTCAAAAGCGGGTGAACAGTCGCGCTACAAAAGGGCCCCGCGCTTCTCGCTTCTCTTTGGTGCCTTGGGCCGGAGGATTTGGCGACCTTTATTTTGGCCAACAAACTTAAGTTCCACTTGTATTTGCAATTGGCCAACATTTTTTTTTTTTTAAAGTCCGGTCCGTCCCTAAAATCGGGACTGAGCCTGTCCCGCAAAAATCAAGACGTCTGGCATCCCTGCTAGAATCACACTCAGTAGAATGAAACTACAATATGTACGCCTGTCTATCTATCGTTTATCTGTAAGATTGGCAGCACATACATATACCGTAGTCACTCCCGGAGTCGGGAGTCACAACGGTATATGTATGTGACCGCAAGCTGCCGTAAGTACCCTTCAATCTGAAAAAATATATTTAACATTAAATAAAAGTACACAACTGGTCGCGGGAACTAATTTCCCACCTTTTAATATATGAAACATATTTAAAGATATGTACAGTCAACCCATTATTGTCCCACTGCTGGGCACGGGTCTTCTTTCGGAACGAAAGAGTTTTAGGCCATAGACCACCGTGCTGGCTAAGTGTGAATTGGTGGAAATTTAATGTCAATAAATATATTTGCCAGGTGGTAGAACCAGCGTATAGTAGTTCGACGGGGAAGGTATTACCGCCACACTTATTTCTAGCGTGAAGCAATTCTGGCGTTTCGATTGAATGGTGTGGTTGCTGGGTCACTTTTATATTAGGCGACCATTTTCCTCGGGAGTAGCAACGCATCTGTGATTGACTTCAGATAGGAACCTCGTTCTGTATGAATTTGCTTACAGATATCCATGTGCGGCAGAAACAACTTACCGTAAGGTGTACTGCATGCTCGTTTGCTTCTTCAATCTGAAAAATAAATGTGTGCGTGTACTAGCGTACACTCGTAAGAAGTGAAACTTCTTTATGACGTTATTTTTCAAAAAATAATTTACTATATGTAACTTTACAGAAATTGGTTAAATAAAGTTAAATTAGATAAAGTTTAATAAAAGGCTTTTATTAAACTTTATCTAATAATTTAATCAATAATAATCTATCTAATATCACGCGTGGTAGGGATAAGAAAAAGATGGCGCGTAACGGAAAAAAAAAGATGGCGCGTAACGAAAAAATGTTACACTAAATTTTTTTCCAACCCCAATAAAGAAGTTTCACTTCAAAAATGATAATATTTGGTAGACCCCTGGGGATTCACCTGGACAACGTTAGATACTTAAGTATCTTTGCTTGTTTGTTGATTACAATAAAAATCATGAAATTACAGGTAGTGAAACCCGCAGCGTGATGAACAACGCAGTCCCTCGCTCCAAGGTGGGCCGCCTGGACCTGCAAGTGAATGACTTGACGAAGGTGTTGTTCCTGGCGACGCTCTTCACCTCCTTCCTCATGATCGTGCTGAAGGGCTTCGACGGGCCCTGGTATGGCTTCCTCTTCAGATTCGTGCTGCTATTCTCCTATATCATTCCGATTAGGTGAGCTATTGTTGTTTTTTTTCAGGTGATGTCAACTTTATTTATCTCTAATTTATGTTGAGATTTTATTACGGAAGCATGAGGGTAGTTTTATATTTGCTGTAATTTTATATATTTGTTACTTTGCTTGTGGATATATATATAATAATTTCGATCTATCTGATCAGTTGAAAGGTATCACACCTGTCGGAATAATGTAAACGGGGCTAGAGATATAGATTTTTGTCCTGTAATTTATAAGCAACGACATATTAAGCAATGATTCTGGTATGTCTTGGAGAAATTATAAATATTTTGAGTAAATATTATCATTATAAAGTACCTTTGGTTCTTGATTTTTGTTTATCTGACTGACGTAGCAAACGAGCATGCAGTCCACCTGCTGGTAAGTGGTCACTGCCGCCCATGGACGTCTGTTATCAACTTCATACATAACGTGGGTTCAATCTGAAGTCAATCACAGATGCGTTGCCACTCCCGAGGACTATGATGGTCGCCTCATATATAAGTGCGCCGGCTACTACACCCTTCCATCGAAACGCAAAAAATGCTTCACGCTAGAAATAGGTGTGGTGGTGGTGCTTACCCGGTCTAACTACATTGGTTCTACCACCTTCAAAATGATTGATTTCCTTTCGAACATGCTTAGGAACGCTACAATGACATGTGTCCTAATCCAATTTATTATTTTGTAAATATCATAATACTAACGTTTACAACATTTTTTTTCCAGTCTAAGGGTGAACCTGGATATGGGCAAAGCGTTCTACTCGTGGACGATCCAGCGGGACAAAGCCATCGAAGGCACGGTGATGCGGTCCACCACCATCCCGGAGGAGCTCGGCCGCATCCAGTACCTCCTGGCAGACAAGACCGGCACGCTCACCAAAAACGAGATGGTCTTCCAGAAGCTGCACTTGGGAAACGCTCTGTTCGATAATCGGAACTTTCACGAGGTGAGATTTGTGACAATGTCTTTGTTACTTCTCGAGGCCTGGGATTGTTCACCCGAGATCTAGCAACATACAATGAAAATTGTAAAACTTTTATTTCAAATACCTGTAATAGTCATGTTATTATTATTTTGTAATATCGAGCAGTGATAGCCTAATGGTTGAAACTTGCCCTCTCGATCGGGAGGTCCGAGGTTCAAACCCAGGCACGCACCACTGATTTATGTGCGTATTATAAATTAATTATCACTGCTTTGCGGTGAAGGAAAACATCGTGAGGAAACCTACACACCCGAGAGTTCTTAAAAAAAAAAAAGTTCTCGTAGGTGTGTGAAGTCCACCAATTCGCACTTGGTCAGCGCGGTGGACTATGGCCTAAACTCTCTCATTCTGAGAGAAGACCCGTGCCCAGCAGTGGGACAATAATGGGTTGATGGGGAATATTGATATTGAAATGCATTTGTTTTTTTTAATTGAAATGTGTTTAAATTGTAGTCTTGATTTAAAGTTGTTTTATCTCCTTTCACAGGTAGAAGCGTATCTCACGCAATACATAACAAAAGCCACGCATTCTGCGCCGATGTCGCCGACCAGCGAGGGCCCGGGCAGCGAGGGGCCCTGGCTCAGCGAAGGCCCCTGGGTTAACGCAGGGCCGGGAGTCAGTGAGGGCCCGGGAAGCAGCGAGGGAGCCCGGGGCCCCTCGCCACGCAGCGTGTGGCGCGCGGTACTGGCTCTAGCGCTGTGTCACAACGTCACTCCCGTGTATGAAGTGGATGATCAACGGGCGGACGAAGCACAATCAGGTATTATGGCAAACGTGATATTGTAGTAAGTTTTTAATACAACGTTTTATTTTTTGCCTTCTCGAATGAAGGGGCAGATTTACATCACTAATGAATTTGCATTATGACATAGCATTTAAATCAACATCAATATTCTTAAGTTACTTTACACCCTAACATTTGTTGCAGAGTATAATCTAATAATCTAATTCTCGTGTCACAGTTTTTGTTGCCATACTCCTCCGAAACGGCTTGACCGATTTTTACCAAATTTTATATGCTTATTCAGTAGGTCTAAGAATCGGCCAACATATATAACTTTCATACCCCTTAACTTATATATTTTTCATACCCCTTAAGGGTTGTCCACCCTTAACATTTTTTTTAATTTTTTATATGGCAAAACAACGTTTGTCGGGACAGCTAGTTATACATATAATAGGATATTTCATTTTTTCAAGATTGTTTAATATTTGTTGTCAGCACGGACTCGTTAAAGGTGGACGATAGAAACTTGTATTTGTGAAGTTACATAATTTGCAGTTAGAAAAATTGTCAAAGGAAGTGCTATTATATCATTATATAAGCTTACAAAATCTCAGTTTTTGATATTCAACAGGAATTGGATTGTAATAATAATAATAATAATTTATTGTTCACTGTTGGTTTACAATATGGTGTTACAAATCATAATTTAGTCCACAACAGTCCACCCTTTTTGGGTATACAATTTTTTTATGTCAAGTTAAACAAACAATGTCAGCTTAAGGTTAAAATTAGTTTAAATATCTATGTCACAGTTTATAAATTCGTTGATGTCGTAATAGGCTGATGTCAATAGAAACCTTTTTAATGTCACTCGAAACTTACTTTCTGGTAATTTATGTATGTGAACAGGCATTTTATTAATTATTTTTACGCACATTCCGTATGCATTACGTTGGAGTAATGAAGTACATGTTGGTTTATGGTTGGGTGTTGTACTCACTTATGTCAATACTGTTTAACATATGCACAGACATGGGCAGCTCGGTGATGTCGGAGAGCTGCGGCGGCGCGGTCCCGCAGCAGCAGCTGTGCGACTACCAGGCCGCCAGCCCCGACGAGGTCGCGCTCGTCAAGTGGACAGACATGGTGAGCGATATGTGTTTATGTTATATTAATAATTATAGTTATTATCAATTAATTTATTATTTACGTTAGTTGTAAGGCCACTCTGTCGCATTAGGGCAACCTGTAATGAAAGATGTAATGATGTTTTAATAAATAAATAAATCTGTATGTCGCATCGTCGACATGTGGCGCCATCTCTTGCTGATTCATGCAAACGTCAGGTTGACATTGTCTCCTGAGCGAAGTCGATTTCACGTTAGATTTGACAAGTGTCACCGTAAAAGAGAAAAAAAGACGGACGATAGCCTATGACGATAGATCATGGCGTTTGTTTCGAAATTTGGGAACGAGAGAGTGACTTTGGTAGTCGCCATGTAAAGTCGAAATCACTGCGTTTGCGCACGAGACCCCACCTGCTAACTTCGTTATATATATTAATAAGTGAAGCAAAAACTTGTGATTCGTTTTAAGATACTTGCCGCGGACGGAGGAGTATGAAATTACACACGGTTACAGTTGATGTAGAGAAGGATTGTGCAATGCTAATTTTCTTTTACAAAACACATTATTTTCTCTTACAAAACACATTTAAAGCATATTACACACACTACCTTGCATTGGACACACATAAATAATAAACGAAATAGAATATTCAATGTCTTACTATGGGTGCGATCCATTAGACGTTCACAAGGCGCACGCTCACGACCGCAGTTTTTCCGGTTCCATTAGCTTGTGAGCTTTACTGACGTATTCTCTACTGGAACGATCACTTTGACCCACCTTGTTAGATGGGTCGTCGTGAGCGTCGCGTGGGCGTAAGTCATGACGTCATGAGTGACGTATTCGTCGCGACCACAACGACCGCGGTCGACTTGTGGAACGACGTTTTGGGCGTTTGGGGCTTTGTGAACGTCATCTGGAACGCGACCTATTAAAACACATAACTTAAAATATTACAGATGTCTCTGTCAAAATACCCGCTATTGCTTTTAAATGCTTAGTTAATTAAAACCTCTTTTTACCTTTAACGGGTGATTTTAATCAAAAAAATCAATACAATTTATTAATTGAGAAATATTCGTGCTACTTTAGACAATATGAAATTTAGTTTTTTAAGCTAAATTACGGTCAAATTTCGACCGTTGCGACGAGTGACTAGTAGATAGAAAATTGTGAAATCTAAGATATTACACCTAAGTGGTGACGTACGTCCTTGCTTGACAGATGCTGATGACTATTATCCATCATTGTTGTGACCAATCAGTAGGCGAGATGAGAGCATCGACAATGGTTTTAGAATTTGTTTTACATTTTATGGCACCGAAACAAGTTGGTACAAACAATGACATAAATAATGACAATAATTTTAAGTTTAAAATTAGACTAATGAATAATCTGATTAGAAATTAAGGATTAATTATATTGGATTTTATGAGTAACAATTACTATCTTGTTTCAGATGGGTGTATCGCTATACCGTCGAGACCTGCACAACATATCGCTCAAGCTGCGCGCCGCTAACGAAATAATGCAGTTCAACATTCTACAGATATTCCCCTTCACTAGCGAGTCCAAAATGATGGGCATTATTGTTCAGGTTTGTACACGGATAAATACCATTTTAAACCTGTACACGTGGATTAATATGGTATTTATCAGACACATATTAGTCTGACATTCATTTGATTATGGTACGTTCCTCAGCCAGACATGTCTATTTAGGGGTTAAGATTTTTGTTAATTTTTTTTATGTGTCCATAACACATTCCACTAGAAAAAAATCTTAGTTTAGATTTATTAGTGTAAAAAGTGTTTAAAAGTACGAGGAAAAGTTGCTGTTCGACTCACGGGGCAACATCGCTACACTATTTTGCCTAATAACAGCATTACCGCGTTGTGGCCTGAATCGAATGGTATGTTCCATTGTCTTATCAGAAGCATTCCATCTTGTTACTCAGAGGTTGCAACACTTCGCCGACCTCAGCCAAGATTCTGATTTTACTGAAATCATTACAGATGCTCATGGGTGGCTCTGCCCACTTACCATCACATAGACTGCATGCTCGTCTGCAATGTAGGTAACATTAAAAAAAGGTGGTAGAACAAGTGTAGTTCGACCGGGGTTCGAAGTACCTCCGCCACACCTATTTCTAGCGTGAATCATTTCTTGCGTTTCGATTGAAGGGTGTGGTTGCCGGCACACTTTTATATGAGGCGACCACCATAGTCCTCGGTAGCAGCAACGCATCTGTGATTGACTTCAAATGGAACCCATGTTGTGTGTAAAGTTGATTACAGATGTCCATGGGCGGCAATGACCGCTTACCATGAGGTGGACTGCATGTTCGTTTGCTACTTCAGTCAGATAAAAAAAAAACAAAATCGGGACCAAATGACATAAACTAAAAAACACACTAAAGCATAATAGTTCCTCAGAGATAAAGCTTCCAGGATGTAAAATTCCGCAAATGAAGGTAAGTGTTAACATCAGGTGGACTGCATGCTCGTCTGCTACTTCAGTCAGATAACCGCCCCCCCCCCTCCCCCCCAGGAGGAGACGTCAGGCGACATAACGTACTACGTGAAGGGCGCGGACGTGGCGCTGTCGCCGTTGCTACAGTCAAGCTGGCTGCAGCCACAGTGCGCGCTGCTGGCGGCGGACGGGCTGCGCACGCTCGTCGTCGCGGGCAGGACGCTCACCAGGAACCAGTATCTCGAGTTTGAGGTGCGCGGCCGGCTATCGGCTTTTAACTTGGCTCTTGTTAGCTTTTTTTGTGTGAGTGACGATTTGAATGAAGCTGAGAACGCCTCTAATCGGTTTATCAACACCTTGGGTGAGTTCCAGAAGACACAGATAGCCCTAAACGCCCAAAACTTCGTTCTACAAGACGACCGCGGTCGTTGGTCGCTGTGATCGCGGCAAATACGTCACTCATGACATCATGACTTACGCCCACGCGAAGAGAGAGCGTCAGTAACGCTCACAAGCTAATGGAACGGGAAAAACTGCGGTTGTGAGCGTGAACTTTGTGAACTTCTAATGAAACCCACCCCTTGTCGTTTTTTGTTTGCACACAATATAACTGGTGTCCTTAAGAAAATATCTTCCTTTATAATCATCATATTTGACATTACATGTTGGTGATAGTAGTAGGTAAATAACACAACACGAAACGTTATTTTTTCATGTTTTATTCCTTACTATCCTGTGATATCTTTGGAAAGTAACGACTAATATTTATAAAAGTATTATAAAAGATTAAAATAAATATCATCAGTGAAATGTCTTCTTGAAAAATATTGGGTCGAAACTCACATAACTGTCCATCTTATACGGATTCGAAGTACTGTTATTACGGAAATTATTCATTTCATTATGTGACTATTCACGATTTTTTAAAATATACTAACCTTATGTGCCCTTACAGAGCGAATACAAGGAGGCCCGGCTAAGCGTGACTAACCGCAACGAGCGCACCGCGGCGGCGATGTCGAAGCTGCACTGCGGGCTGAATCTGTTGGGACTCACCGGCGTCGAGGACCGCCTCGCCGACGACGTGCCCCGGACGCTGGCCATGTTGCGCACCGCTGGTATTAAGGTAACACTATTTATATGTACCGTATGAGCGCTTTCACATTAGTTCGCAGGTAGTGCGGCCGCGCGACTGCAGGGTATGCTTTCTTTTTACGACTATAGCCCCGGGATTTTTTTTGATTAGGGTGGCCCCCTATAATTTTATAATGGAAATAATAATAAAAAATAATAAACACTGTATAATTATTTCAATAATAAGAAAGGATCCGTTGTAGTCGTGCGACTGGACGCGCTGAGGCCGCGGTACTGGGACCCAATGTTAAAGCGCTCTATATGCCACAGTGTGAGTACAAGCGGTCTTGAACGTAGGTATTGGTGGCACCATTACCTACCTTCAAGACGAACATTAAACGCTCAAACACATCGTTATTTAAAGATCGACACTATAAGAATAACAATAAGAAAAATATTTAAATTAATTTTATTAACAAATATAAAAGAATACAAGACGTAATCAAGACACAAGATAAGACAAGATACAGAGTAATAATACGCTTACTTCATTCAGTAATCCATACATACGCTTATTTCATCATTATATCACAGATCTGGATGCTGACCGGCGACAAGCTGGAGACGGCGCTGTGCATCGCTCGCTCGCTGTCGCTGGGCGGCGGCGCGCGCTGGCTGGTCGCGCCCGAGTGCGGCTCGCGGCGGGACGCGTACGCGCTGCTGCAACGGCTCGAGCAGGCCGACGATCGCACCGACCTCGTCATCGAGGGGGAGACGCTCGAGGTCAGTGACTGTTGACACACGGCCTTGTTTTATCATGGCATATATATGACGCTGGAGAAGGCGCTGTGTATAGCTCGCTCGCTGGCGCTGCGCGGCGGCGCGTGCTAGCTGGTCGCGCCCGAGTGTGTAGGCCCGAGTGTGTGTGCCCGAGTAGGCCGATGATCACACCGATCTCGTCATCGAGGGGGAGACGCTCGGGGTCAGTGACATGTCAACGTACGACTCTGTTTTATCATGTATATGTATGTACGGTTTATACATCAAGTTAAATAATAAAAGATTTGTTTAAATGTTTGAATTAACTGATTTATCAATTAAACCGATATAATGATTAAACTAAATGATTATGTGCACACGTTGTACGCGGTCGCGGTAATGGCGTGAACTGAATAAGGCGGCGATGACGTAAACGAACAATGCTGACTTAACATTTGTACGAGACCGTACAATTTATGTATATATATTGTATGTCACGAGGGTAATGTTTTTCGAACGTATGTATGTACGTACTCCGCTCATTTAGGTCAAGTTTAAAGCGGTGATTAGTATCCTTTGTGTTAATCTAGAACATAAAACTATGTGTGTGTCAAATGTCAGCGAAAACCGACCGGTAGTTTTTGTGTAAGAGTAACAAACATGTATCCTTCCAAACTTTTGCTTTTCTAATATTAATTAGATAATGAAATTAATTATTAGTGTGGGAATTAAAAGTATCCGTGCATCCAGATGATAGCCTAATGGTTGAAACTTGCCCTCTCGATCGGGAGGTCCAAGGTTCAAACCCAGGCACGCACCACTGATTTATGTGCGTATTAGACATTAATTATCACTGCTTTTCGGTGAAGGAAAACTTCGTGAAGAAACCTACACACCCGAGAGTGCTTTAAAAAAGTTCTTAAGAGGTGTGTGAAGTCCTCCAATCCGCACTTGGCCAGCGCGGTGGACTATGGCCTATAACTCTCTCATTCCGAGAGAAGAGCCGTGCCCAGTAGTGTGACGATAATGGGTTGACGACGTGCGTCCAGGTGTGCCTGCGCGTGTTCCCCGAGAAGATGGTGGAGGTGCTGCGGCGCTGCTCGGGCGTGGTGGTGGCGCGCTGCTCGCCGACGCAGAAGGCGCGCGTGGCGTGCCTGCTGCGCGCGCGCGGCCTCGTCGTCGCGGCCGTCGGCGACGGGGGCAACGACGTCGCCATGATACAGGAGGCTGATATCGGTATGCTGATGTTTTTGTCTTATGTAGTTATGTTTTTTTAACTAACTGAAGTAGTAAACGAGCATGCAGTCCACCTGATAGTAAGTGGCCACTGCCGCCCATGGACATTTGTAATCAACTACATACAGAATATGAGTTCCATCTGAAGTCAATCTTAGATGCGTTGCCACTCCCGAGGACTATGATGGTCGCCTCTATAAACGTGTGCCGGCAACCACACCCTTTCATCGAAACGCAAGAAATGCTTCACGCTAGAAATAGGTGGGGCGGTGGTACTTCCCCGGTCGAACTACACTGGTTCTACCACCTTGAATGTTCATTAACGGCAGTTATACTGTCACTTGATGGACTGAACGATTAATCTCTACATTTATATTATGAACAAATATCTATCCTGGACGCAGTTTAATTAATTAAAATATTCAATTTGCTGTTTCTATATGTTACAAACAGGTATGTATTCCGTGATATAGAATTGCAGAGACTTCGACTTCGCTTACTTATAGCTCAGGTAATGGTCAAAATGAATGTAACATATCATGTTAGACAAGGTCCAATTGAGGTAACGCTACAGTGAGACACGATTAAGGCCATACATCGGTCGGCAGGTGTGGGCATCGAGGGCGCGGAGGGCCGCGCGGCGTCGCTGGCGGGCGACGTGAGCGTGCGCGCGTTCGCGCAGCTGGCGCGCCTGCTGCTGGTGCACGGCCGGCGCGCCGCCACGCGCTCCGCCGCGCTCTGCCTCTTCATCGTGCACCGGGGGCTCATCGTCTCCACCATGCAGGTACACCCGCCCCCCGCACACACACACACACACGTTTGTACCGACGTGAGCATGCGCGCGTTCACCAGCGCACACAGAAAAACATAAGTGCACTATAGGTGACATAACCGCGTGCGTATGCACAGGCACGCATGTGGACACATACTAAGACGCGTGCGCGCACACACACATGCACGCACTCACGCACGTGCAATTGCACGCACGCACGCGTGCACATACACACACGCGTGCACATACACACACGCGTGCACATACACACACGCACACAATGTGCTTTAGTAAAGATCGTAATCTGAGGAATTTTCGTTTATAATACAAATTACAGAAATTCAAATACTTTTAAGTTTTAACTATTTATATTTATTTTACCATATAGATCACATTCGGAAAAAAAAATACACAAATCATTTGTAGAGAGTCAACAAAAATATTGTGTAGAAGTTGAAAATATTCATAAAATGCAACATTTCTTCAGGCCGTGTTCTCTGTGGTGTTTTACTTCTCGTCCGTGTCGCTGTATCCCGGGTTCCTTATGGTAGGATACGGCACTGTCTTCACTATGCTACCCGTGTTTTCTTTGGTAAGTTATTCAATTGTCATGTCAACCTTTCAACGCGTCCTTGATATTAAATTTCCATAAATACGTTAAATAATCATGCAAAAATATTACTAAAAATCAAACGTTTCATATATGAAACGTTTTAGGTATATAAATTCTACAACATAAAATATTTTAACGCTACAGGTCTTGGATAAGGATATATCAAGTGCGACGGCCCTACGACACCCCCAGTTATATAAACAGCTAACGAAAGGACGTCAGTTGTCCTACAAAACGTTCTACATATGGATCGGTATATCTATATATCAAGGTAATCTACATTATAATATGCTGCAAAGTAAGAAAAGAACTAGAAATACTTTTAACCAATAATTTATTTCCGATACTTGTTCAATAATGACTCATCACTCTTGTCCTCATTTCTTTGTGACAATACTTTACCTTATTAAAGAATCTCATCACTGCTGCATTACAAAAATATTGTTATTTATTATTATTATAGAGTCATTATTTAATTAAACTGTACAAGAGCACTTATCTTTTCTAAATAAAGAAATAAATGGTCATTGTATATCACAATTTAAGACCTTAATATTATAGCTTAATTCATAATATATTCTTTTATGATATATTTTTTTCTACAAGAATATTTATATTTTTGGTGAGCAGAGCAGCCCTGAATAATTAAAAAAAACTACTTTTGTAACGGACAAAAGCAGAAAAAACTTCGTAACGATTAATAACACCAGTGTAGAACAACAAAGAGCGGGAGAAACATTACAGTCAATGTTAAATGCACATGTCAAATGTCTCATTTTGCCGGCAGGTGGCGTGATAATGTACGGAGCGTTGGTGCTGTTCGAGGACCAGCTGATACACATCGTGGAGATCAGCTACACGGCGCTCATCCTCACGGAGCTCATCATGGTGGCGCTCACCGTGGTCACGTGGCACCGGCTCATGATCCTCGCGGAGCTCGTCAGCCTACTCATGTATACCGCCACACTACTCATATTCACGACTTATTTTGGTAAGTTTATACCAGTATGTCTAATTGATCTGTGAAGTTTTGAATTAATTTCATGTTGAGAACCCTTACGTACCACCACTGGCGGTGCGACACGCAGTGAGGGGAGCGGCGCGGCGAGCGGCGAGCGGCGAGATTTGCGATGGTATGCCAGCTCGATTTGCTGTGAACGAGGCCGGACGGCGGTGAACGTATTTAGGAAACAATTTAAATGAAAAAAGATGCTGTTTTTTTAATTTTCTTTAAAAAAATGTATAACATTGTATAACTTTGTATACCATGCTGTTGGCTGTGTCCGAGCAGTTAGTCGTTCGACTCCGGTGTAACCATTGAGACACCTGTTTCTGCCTCATAAAAACAGTGTAAAGCATCAATGTGTTCTTGTTTGGAGTAAGGTACATGTATTCGGAAATATTTTCAAACTAATCATGTTGTTTACAGATGGCAATGCCACTTAGCCTCTGGAGGGCTAATATTTTTATCGCTTATACAATAAAGCCCGAAATAATTATGTGGATTTAATAATCTTAACAAGTTGTACAACTTGTATATGTATATTGCATGCTACCAAACAACTGACAAAATATTGTATACAACTTTATAATTTAGGACAGTATTTTTTTGTTTCAATGCACAGCTTTGATGTTATTATTTCTAATATCGGTATCAGTTTTATTAAATTTATGCGAAAATAACCAATTACCAATCAAGATGACACGCATCGTTACTAATACGGTATATGTAAGTCAAATATTTTCGCATTACAGATGCAGACTTCATAAGGCACTGGGACTTTTGGTGGAAGGTGACAACAATCACGTTGGTGTCCTGCCTACCTTTGTACATAGTAAAATATATGCACAGGAAATGGAGTAACCGCCAGTACAAAAACGTACGAACATGATATCTAACGCACAAGATTAGGTTCGAATTCAAATAGATAAATGAGATAATATTATATAAAACTTTGTTGACATAACGTGTATGGACCGTGCCAATAAAGTGGTAATAAAAAGATAATTTAATTCTAATATCAAATGATATAGATTAATATTCTTTTTTGTTGTCATTGACATAGGCAAAGGCAGGAAATAGCCTTTACTAACATGCATTTTTGAAAAGTTTGTCTGTCGGCTCGGTTTTAGCCTATTTGATCACATCGTCTGTGGGTACAGGTTACATCAAATAGTATACATTAAATGTTATTTACGTCTACAGTTTAACAAAATGCTCTCTTTGTTTATAAATTTCCAAAGCTTGCAACTGGCAGTAATTTAAATCTGAGTTATCGCAGATTTGGAAATAAATGGTGCTGAAATATAATTACGAGAGATTACCTTGAAAAATCGGGGACTTGAAAAAGTTCGCGGCGCTCAGTGCTATTTATATTACACATGTTAAATCCGTCCAAATAATTATATGCTTTGATCCCTAACAAGATCAATTAGGGCGGATGAATAGATTTTTGATTAAAATATTACTTTAACTCATTAATATAGTCAGTCTCTTGCTTTAATTTTACTCTTCAATCAGCCAATGAGCATAAATTGCAATGTTATTATTTTTTAGTATTGTTTTTGCACAGAAATGTATTGCCAGCTTTATGATTGTTATATTTATGAGATATTAAATGAAATGTTACTGTGATTATATTAGGTTATATTAGTTTTTTAAGAGAAAATATTCCATACGAAAATATGTAAAACATAAATGTGAATCGTGAATAGCAAGCAGTTATAAACGTGGTACAAATTATGTTATATGTGATAAGCGTATTTATAATTTATGTGTATGTTGAGATTTAATTAAAGTATTTATTATGTATTAATTTAAACGTTTAACTATATGCGTATATGACACACAATCTGACCCATGCATTATGTATGCATGCACACAAAAATAATAAAATGAAACATATGAATGTGTGTTTTATTTTTAACATTTCATTGTTGTTTAAATTTAAAAAATACTACCAAAATCCATAACCGTAAGCTAATGATGGGGTCCAATTATTGTACATCAACAATGTCAATGACTACTACTAGAGATGCCATGAATATTCGGCTACTCGGTCAGTTTTCTTCTTCTATGTATTCATATCTGGGTTCTGTATGCGGCCGATCTGTATGCACCCCTATTCTGATCCCTGAACACCAGGAACGAACACGACCGATGCGTAAACATGACACAAGACTTATTGAAAGCCAAATATTCGGTATTCGGCCAAATAACTCTTCGCGACACCTCTAACTTCAAGTAATTATACTTCTCATACTCATATTTAAATAGAATGGAGGAATAGACCTCGATCGAGGGTCCGATGTTCATCGTGAGGAAACCTACACATCAGAGTTCTTTCAAAAAAGGTTTTAAGGGTCTGTGAAGCCTACCTATTAATAATAATAGTCCAGCGCAATGAACTATGACATAAAACTGTCTCTGAGAGAATTCTTTCAGCATTGGGATAGCATTTACAAAACGTTTACGTACTCGTTTCACGTTGCCAAAACGTTATAAACTATCGATGCAATCGTTGATAATACTTTATAGCGAAACAAGAAATCTAAGTCTATGAGAAATTAAAAGTTACGAGACCACCCTATTTTGTATAAATTAAGTATAATGGGATCTATAAAAAAGTAAGCTTTGTAATCATTTAGGTGTCGGCGTCTCGTGTGACCAAACGGCGCTTGTATCCAATAGTAAATTATTGCTTTTCAAAGGAAAACTTACGGGTAGATAAAATTATTATATGAATGTGTGTGTGAGAGAGAGTGCGCAAATGAGTAAGTTCTTCAAAAATTTAATACATAACGACATTAATTACTTATGTAAACATGTATAAGTCCTCAGTCTTAAGTAAAATTAATCAATGTAACTTACAGTAAACGGAATTCTAAAACTAAACAATACTCTAAAGCTATCCCTTCGACGGTGGCGTAGTAAAGGAGGAATAGTCTAATTCTCTTGCAGAACTGGATTTCCTGCGTAAAGTGTGTTTGGAAGCCACTCGCCTTGCCCACGCTAAGTCCCGAGAGCTTCTAGGCCTGCGACTTCTAGACTTGGATGTCATGGAGCTTGAATCCGACGAAGAAGTAGACCCTGACCAGTTAGAATCGGTCGCCTGCCGACGATAGGTCACCTCGGAGCGAGTTACAGAACTCGTAGACAAAAACGGTGAACGTGGTTGATTTTTGCTACATTTTGAAAGTTGCACTTGAAATATGTCGGTCTCTATCTTGGGTGGGCTCGTCGATCGTTTGCTATGACTCGCGTCGGATAACTTATCTTTAGCTGTAGACTTGCTTCTACTAGTTGTTAGTTCGCTGCTGGTTTCCTTATCACTCATGATCACAGCCATTAACTTCTCAGTATTCTCGTTCAAATCGTACACCTTTTGTGTCGTTAATGACCCCAGAGATGACGTTTTCGGTTTGGAGGCAGAACGTTTTGTACGCTTCTGTTCGCTATAGAACACAGCACTTTGATGCGACGGAAGCATGGCTGGAATGTTGGACTCGACGTCAGCGTACGCTGCCCCCTTAGAATTTGTTAGATTCCCACGCTTTTTACAAGTGCAACAGTCTTCGTCGCCCAAAATAAAATTGAAACACATTTGTAAAAGGCATATAGATAAAGCAGCTAACAAAACGAAGCCGACGTATATGTATGGCGTCCAGTCGGTGTGGACAATAAAGTTATCTGTGAGGGTTTTCCATGGTCGTTTCCATTTCGTTGCTCCAGCATTTTGTATATCGTAAAGATTTCGTCTAGACAGGCCCTTTCCGTAACTCTGTACAGCGGCTGCAATCCTTAACACACCACCGTAGGCGGCATACATTTTCTCATCGACAAGGTGTGGAGCGACGTTCCTCTTCATCCAGTGCCACATCTCATTATTGAAATTCACGAAATCCGTGTGTCGGCATCCCGCTGGCGAATTATTAAGAATACACCGCGCTGCTGTCGTGTAATATTTTAACAATATATTTTCCGAATCTGGTGAAGTGAGACTAACAAGCCCACCGGTTTTCAGCGGCAAAACTATAGCGGAAGGGTTGCGCTCATCGTCTAATTTCGGCGATGATAGATGCATGCAAGCTGAAGCGTCGCGTTTCAATAACAAACATCCACACGGATCAAAGTACTTACCTTCACCCACTACAATTTTAGCGACTGTCAAATTCGACCACTCTGGTATTGTTGCAGGTTTTTTCCAGCCAAGGCCATGAGTGTTTAGCATCCTCTTTATTCTGTCATAAAAATCATGCAAGTCTCGTACATTTCTATAGGGCACGTAACCAGCATAATAAGCGAATCTTGCAGTTGGAAGGATTTCGCTTCTTAAATGTGCACCTATGGTATCCGCTAATGCTTCATCAAGCACTGTCGAATTCAGCTTATAATCTTTATCAACTGAATGTAAAGCCTGTCGAAAGTAACGTAGGATGTTTCTGATGTATTTACTATTTATTTTTTCAGGAGAAACGGGATACGGTACAAGTTGTTCAAATACTTTCCGCGCCCGTAGCTTTGCAATATCTTTTTCGTTCCAACATTCCGTGCGAGTAAATCTATTATAAAATATAGCACTTCCTGCATTGGCTCCCCATGTCATCAATATTTTACTTATTATTAAAAAACTTAAAAGAAGAAGCATTGGATTTAATGTGTCTATTTTGCAAATGTTTTTATTATCACCTTTCAAATATGGCGCAATTAGCTTTCATAAAATCAGCTTTTATGCGCATGGTACAGAGTATGAATGTTTTCTTATTAATTATTTTTTATTGAACGAATAATTTCGAGCATATTACACCATTTAAGTTATGATTATATGTTTATGTTTAAAGATCTTTATTTCTCATAAAAGACAATATTGTCACTTAAATGAGAACAGCAACTTATAATGAATTATGGTACAATAAATTAATTATATCCCGTTGCGGGTAGATAGAAAAAAAGGTTGAATAAAAAGCATTAGCACTGGTTATAGATAAGATGCGAATTCACATTTACTCGTAGTGGTGAAAGTTGGAAGTGTTTTTGTTATAAAATTAAATTTAATATTGATTTGTAATCGTCATTGGAAATATGTTCACGGAATCTTTTCTTAAAAATGGTAAGTGAAATCATATCTCTTACAATTTATTAGTGCTCCCACAAAAGTTAAATTATTTTTAATATTTCAAAGTGGGTATGTCGCCGACGTGATGCATATTTGTTTATTTCATTATTTGGGATTTTATTGTGATGGATAAGTGCAAGTGAATGAGCTTAAGAGTGTTTTTTTTTGTATGTAAGAATGCATGTATTATATGTGTGTACTTGTTTAACGTTAATGAGTTTTGTTTCTTTGTGAATAGTTCTTGATGATGTAAAATGATGTAAGATTTTTACTCAAGTATTTTGTAGAGACTGGATAGGGTTTAGATTAAGAAGTTTTAGTGGCACCCTCCCATAATTCGATACGATAAAATAGATGCTGTTTGAAAAGGGAATTCAGTCAGAATAAATCAGTCGACGAGCCTTCCGTGGAATGCATCGTGCGATGAACCAACTAAAGACGAGAGCTTTTTTCTAATGTGTTGTATGCTCGCCCTCCGAGAAAGTTTGTTATCTAGTGTTAGTCCTAAGTATTTTTCTTGTTTTTTTTTTATCTGACTTAAATAGCAAACGAGCATGCAGTCCATCTGATGGTAAGTGGCCACTGCCACTCATGGCTATCTGTAATCAACTTCATACACAACATGGGTTCCATCTGAAGTCAATCACATATGCGTTGTTACTCCCGAGGACTATGATGGTCGCCTCATGTGAAAGTGTGCCGGCAACCACACGCTTCTATCGAAACGCAAGAAATGCTTCACGCTAGAAATAGGTGTGGCGGTGGTACTTCTCCCGTCGAGCTACACTGGTTCCACCACCTTGAAAACCTTGTTGTCTTTCACGTAGGGCTATAACGTTCATTATTAGGTCTAGATGTGGTGCTACTATTTTATTTTTTGCCTTCATATTTAAATTCGACGATTTAGAAGTATTATTAGTCAAACGATTGTATTGGAACTACATTTCGAATACTTTCATGTCTTGCTGAGCCTGATTCAATATTTTTCCCGAAATAAAACAAACACGTATTATCCGCATAAGGAGTGAGTTTTCCTTGTAGTTATGTCTTGCGAAGATTATTAACATATAATAACAAGGGACAAGATCAATCCCTGCCAGATGCCGCATGTTACTGGTTCACTATTACTTTCATAGTTAGTCATACCAATGTCAACAACCTGATACCCATTTTCTAAATATGATTTTAAAATTTTGAGAGCTGGGTCTGTTAGTAAGCGTTCAGGTATTACGTAACGCAATTTTTGAAGATTTCTAAGCCCCTCCCCCTACCCCAATGTAGCGCAAGGTAACGTTTCGCTACAACCCTTTTCTCTCCCTGAACTTTGGCAGCTAGTCGCTGTGGCCGTATTTTACATAAATTAAGATTTAAGGTAGTAAGTAGACGATTAAAATATAGACTTTAAACTCCTTTATAGTGGAGATATCCATCGTGGATACCATACCCATATTATACTTAAGTTATGGGTTGGGCAGAGGTCCGGGTTTCCCGGAATTCTATTTTTCTCTGTATGCTATGAGGCGAGGTCACGGATTTTTGCTTTTTACCGCTGCTTGGCTGGCATTCCATCCCTTTTGAGGTTACCTCTTCTCATTTGGAGAATTTCTATAACCGTGTTAAAGGTATATTAATTTATTTATTTCGGGCTACTTAGGCCCATAGAAACTTAACTTAAAAAATGAAATTAATCTATCCCTGTCCCACAGTCTTTATTCTAGATTCTCAAGTGTTAAAAATCATCTCTGTAAAATCAAATCGGCTTAATTCACATTTCCAATTTGATTCACTTCAAAACATCTTATGAATGGATTCATCTACATTGATTTATATAAATATTAAAATTATATACAAGCAGGTACATTGATTTTAATGATTTCATTAGAGAGGATTATGATTGAAATAGACATAGGTATTTAATTTTTGTGCGTATATTGTCTATGTGCTTGTCAAAGTCAATGTCAATGAATCCAGAACAGAGGGAAAAAACATTGACTACGTTTGAATTGAAATTGAAAGGCTAAAACGAATTGTTATTATATTTTATAGAAATTGCTACGAAATCTAAACCAATCTGATATTAATATTTTATAAACAGAATCATGAGACATTTAAATTAAGTTAGATTCTGATTATTTTAATATCACGATGTCCAAGGTAAGGTACCATATTCTCCTAGTAAATCTTGTACCTCACTACATATCTATCTTAAAAGTGTAGACTTATCTAAGTATGTATTTTATGATAAATGTAGGATAGTATATAGATAGTATAGTAGACAAATATAGCTACTAACTTACTAAGTAACTGCATAAATCCTTGCTTGAACAAAGTAACTCAGGCGCATCTCTGTGCGCCGGCTCTTTGACCTAACTTTTGCGCCATGGCGCAGTAAAACGGATTGCGCTGAATAAGTTACAAAGCGCACACTATTTATACTCTGAAATTGTAACACCTTCACGCTTTTACCTCTAGCAATGCATAGTGTAATGCTACCCACGTCTGTTGCATTATAATAATATGAATTATGATAATATTTATTTATTCAAGTAACCGGACTCATACATTAATTTAGCTTACATACAATATTTTATCATATGAACACTTATACTCTGATTAATGTATCTACAATCAAGTCGCTCATTGATCATGGTTAGGGTACTGTTGGAGCTCTCCTGGACATGTTATTATGTTTATGCTCAACTCACCACCAATTGTGCTTAAACTTGCCAAAGGTTTCAATTACAATGCAATAAAAAATATTTTAATTTGGTTGCTAATTTAGAGTGCTATCTATAATAACTTAATTTTATATTTAAAAAAGGAAACAGAGCCCCAAAGTATCTCTTGGGTATTATTTAACAGAGTGTTTTTATATTTTATTGAGTTATAATCTTCAGTTTATGTTCAAGCAATAATTAAGCAAATCAATAACATCAAAACAGAGTTTATAGGGTACAAAGTCATAGGCAACATGTAGTAATAATACTTATGCCTTTACTTTCAGGACATAAGGTCATACTTTGTTTGTAAAAAAAATCCGAAGCCTAAAGAAGAAGACGATGATGTTATACCTGAATCACCTGATGTTCAAATAAAGAATAAGGTAAAATAACATGTTTTTGAAAAGGAGATGTTTCAATCTTGGCTAGGTATATGTACACCATCTCAAAAAATCGAAAAAAATCTCAAGAATCCGAAAAAAATACTTAAAATTTATAAAAACGTGTACTTTTCTGGTACAAAACCAATTAAAATCAACTATTTTCTTCGTTTTCCAATATGGCGGAACAACTGATTTAGACAGTCTATGGACAAAACTATAGTTGTCATTATCTGACAACTGTCATATTGATTCTTTTACTAGATCCATTCATCTGTCTTCTTGTTCTTAGATATTTTCACGGAATATTTTCGTGTGCGTATTGTGTTGGAATTTATATATCAAGTTATCAAACCCCTGGCTTACATGTCTTGGATTTCGGATCGCTACTTACCTCAATTGACTTGACTTTCATATTTTGGACTGTTCATCGGTTAACCTGTTGGCCAGGCTAGTGAATAAAGGATTTACATACTCAACTTGGACTTCCAAACATCAACTGATTTATTCGAGTTTGAATTGAAATCATAATTGTAATTGACTAATAGCTATGAGGTAAGATTAGTCTTTGTTTACATTTGTTTACATAGAACCATAACTATACAATAGTTTTAAGGTTGTCATAGCTAAGCTACATAATGTAATAATAAGTTTTTCCTTTTTTGCATTGGATCAGAATTCAGATTAATCACTGACAACTGATTGTCATTGTCACAGTTTGTTTATTAACCTCAACTGTCAAAATGAAATAATATCGCCGCCATTATATTGTGTTGCAATTCTAACTTAAAATTCTAGTCATGTACCAATAAACCCAGTCGATTTTAATAAAATGCTTAGTTTAAAAGTGCTCTATACTTTACTGGATTTTTTATCATATGGTGTACAGATACCTGGCCAAAGGTCCATACATTTTGAAACATCTCCTTTGTAATCTTTGACGACCTGTGTGGCGCAGCGGTTACCATACCGGACTGACGCGCAATAGGTCCCGGGTTCGATTCCCGGCCAGACAGGTATCTGAATGATGAGTTTAGATTCCTGTTCTGGGTCTGTGTGTTTGTGTATTCATCTTGTGTGTGTCCATGGTACCCATGACACAGGAGAATATCCTACTGTGGGGCTATGAGTGTAGAAAGCGTGTCTTAAAAAAAATAGAAAAAAAAAGTATATTACATTACTAGTTTATTCCCATATCATCACTCACCTTAGCCACTTTATTGAGGTTCCTTATGTAATAATCCTTTATCATAAAGTTGCCACAACACAAAAGTACTTTCAATGATTAAATGCTTACAATCCTTTGGTTACTATCTTTAGAAAAAAGAATCACGAAAAAGAAGGGTAGTGCTTGATGATTCAGATGAAGAAATATTTGCATCTAAAAAGAAAACACCAAACAATGACAATAAAACATCTAAAAACAAAACAAAGTCACCACAAACGAAAAATCTGAAAGAGGTCAAAGCTTCAGACATGTTTGGAGGTCCTATAAAGAGGACAGACCCTCTAGTGACTAAAGCAAAGAAGAAAAACACAGAACTGGGTATACATTCGGATGATGAATTTGATAAAAGCTTACTAGAATTAGATGTAAATAATGACGTTGAAAAAGGCAAGGAACATGATGAATCAATCGGAGACAATCATAACAAAATCAAAAAAGAAAAAGCATCTCCAATAAAAACTGAAACAGATAATAGTTCTATGCAGATCAATAAAGAAATAAATCATGATAAATCAACACCAGTG
Source organism: Spicauda simplicius (assembly GCA_949699795.1). Classification (NCBI taxonomy): domain Eukaryota; kingdom Metazoa; phylum Arthropoda; class Insecta; order Lepidoptera; family Hesperiidae; genus Spicauda; species Spicauda simplicius. Next base: position 4,859,215 of record OX453060.1, read on the forward strand.
CCTTCCGACAAGAATGACAACAATGTTATAAGCAAAATAGATAAAAAAGAAACAAAAGCTGAAAATAATTATAAAAAAATAAAGAAGGAAATATCCGAGAATAAGCCAGGTGTAAAGAGGGATTTCAGTGTGTTTATTGAAGAGAATGTTGCCACTAACGAAAGTAATGATGAACAGCCGAAGACCAAAAAACGAAAAATGAATACTAGTCTCAATGATTCTGGTATGATTATATTATATTTAATTCATTTAGCATCGAGCTTTAAGTAAACAGCTCCCAATTATATTTTATCTATATTTCACTTGTATTTAATGGCTTTTCTGTCTTACTTGAAGTTAAAAATTTAGAATTTTTATGTCAGATTTTACAATCATATTATAATGTCATGTTAATTTTAAATGCCTTCTAAAAAAGTATATGTACAATTATATTAGAAAGCTGAAGAGATAGGTTGTTTTGTAAAGGTACTTTAGAATTAAAGAAGGCAATCTAGGCATGGTTTAGTCTCTTTACATCACACAACTCTGATCGCATCACTTGCTCTTAAATGTAGACAAAACCTCTAAAGTAGTTAATAAACTAACTTTGAAGAGTTTATCCTAATCATTATTTAACTAAAATTATATGTAATTAATCCTTATCAGGGACAGTTTTTAAACAGATAAAACTGCAAAAGATTGAAATTTCTTAGAGTAGATTAACTTCAACAAAGAAAACTACCCTAATATTATCTTGTACACATTATTCATATCTTTATTCCAGCACTAACAGATGAAGAAAGACATGAGAGACGATTGCATTCAGCCGCTCTGTATCAAAAGTACCTGAACAGGTCTGGACCTAAACATTTGGGATCTAAGGAAATCCCTGAAGTAAGATTTTTTTTAATTTATTACAAACGTCTTTTTGACTTGCAGTTTACTTGTCAGACTCTTTAGGTATTAAACCTCTTTCATATTACTGAGAAGTTTTCTATAAATTAATGCCATCATTTGCAATATTTTTCCTATCCCATCCATCCATATTCATCCATAGCAGATATCTAAGACTAAGATAAATCATTGCTGGTTATCTGTGCGTTTGTCTAGTCTAAACACCTATAAGGTGTTGATCGTCGTAGACCCGTTACTGTTCCCAGGTTTATGATGATCAACACTTTTTTCTTTCCTCCTAGAGAGGCATTCCCGCCACCTATTCAGATGACCAAGTGCAAATACTTCGAAAAAACTGAAGTTCTCAAATATCTTTATTATTTAAGGCAGGCATGTTTTATCACAATGTGTTCCTTTGCTATTAAAATAAGTGATATTTGATTGCTAAGTTCAAGTTATTAGTCCATAATTTGCCAAGTATATTGGCATTGATAGCTTGGAATTTACTCCTCTAGAAGTAGCATCTTAATTTATAAGAAGATTTATTGATATAATGCATTCAGGTTTTACTTCTTACATTCCAAAAACGTAAACAAGTGTTCATGGATGGCGGCAGTAAAGATGCCCAGGTCGGTACGGTTTGGGTTAGGAAAATTGTCTGATTTAGGTTAGGGAATTTGTCTTTACAATAGTAAATGTGCATAAAATTTAAATTCGTCTCAAATATTTTTTTCTCGAATCGTTATTATCGTCAAATTATAATGAAAAAGTTTTTTTATATTACTTGTTATTTAAACCCTTAAAAATATATATAAAAAGTGGGAAACAAGGGAGCGAAAGTCAAATTTACCAAACGCGCCACGATTGGTCAAACGAAATGTGATGTCAGCTGACACAACATCGGCGCGATATTCATACTGTGTATGAACATCGCGCCGATGTTGATATTCATACCACTAACAAGTGTTTGTGAGAATAATAGTTTATGTTTTTTTTATTTTTATTAAATCTAGAACGGTGAATAAAACTTGTCAAAGGACAATCAGATAAACTACCGAAAATAGATGAATTTAAGACAATAAAAAAAATCATGCATATTCCCTATTATGGCCATGACCATTCTTTCTTATGTCATCTATGTATCAATTGAAGTATATGTGGTTGAGGGATATGGTATCTGCTGTCTCATTTTTTGCCAATTTTCTGTTAGCTTTTTGTGCTTAGTAATGTAAACATATCTATGCATATTTATGTATACATATGTGACTCCTATCAAAATGCAGGTAAAAATTCGGCTATGGTGGTGTCCAAAAAACTAAACAGTTTTCTTATATGGATATATGTCGTGAATTTTACCTGAAGTATCGTGGTTGTGTCTGTCATGTCTTTGGTTTATTTGTCGTTGTGCCTTGTATCCATTTCCTACTTCGAGTCCTGAATGCGCTTACATATAGACTTGGTTCAGTTAAAAGAGAAGTATATTTTATTGATCTAAAAATACTAAAAAATAAAACTGCGATTTTACACAAATATTGTCGCAGAAATAACTCATTTTAATAGATAACGGGTACACACGATATTCGATCTTTTCTACCGATGTTTCCACCGATAGTTGAATTATTCATGCAACTGGTGCATGAATAATTCAGCTACCGGTGCCGGTGGAAACTCAAATTATAATACTGAAGATTAAATAATTGTAATAATTTCAACGAAAAAAATCGGAATATTGTTATATAGTTGAACTAATGCGATTGATGAAGACTATAATAAATTACGAGTTACTTTTCTGAAGGTTTTTGCTTTTGGTTATTTATGGAACTGTAATATGTTTTGGATGCTAAAAAAAATTGCCAGACAGAATCTGTATTGAACATTATGAATTTACGTAGAATCGCCATAATAATGAAGTTGTAAATGTCATTTTCAGGGTGCACCCAACTGTTTGAAAGATTGCGCCTTCCTCCTGACCGGAGTGCTGGACTCCTTCGAGAGGGACGAAGTCACTGCAGCTATTACAAAATATGGTGGTTCCATTAAGAACTCTGTCAGTAAAAAGGTTAATATTGTTAATACAATCATTTTAGATACTGAAATTTATGCTCTTCTAGCCTGACATGGTGGCGACATGTGAATCCCAATGCATACTACTGAACTAAGGTTTCCATCCCTCTATGTGTTCCAATTAGCACTATTTTGATCATTTGGATGGGATTTCTTCAAAATGGAAATCTGGAATATCTGATTCATTTACTAAAAAAAACTAATTTCAATAATTGAATATTTCCGTAAATCGCGTCTTCGAAGTAGGAAATGTCGAAAAAGATATAACGGTCTCACCGAAACATCCAGTGTTGAAGTTTTCGTGCGACATCAAATATGTATGTAATGACAGATGCAGAGCTAAAACGGCTCGAATAATATAATTTTTGGTCTGATGATATTATAGGTAACCCACGTGATCGCTGGTGATGAAGCCGGTCCCGCTAAACTCGCAAAGGCACAAGAACTTGGCATCAGAATCATAAACGAGGATGAATTCTTAGAACTTATTAAAAAGTCCACCGAAAAATCAAGTAACCACAATATAGATGCTAAGAAGGAGATTAAACCTAAAAGTAAAACTCCGGACTCTAAAAACAGTGCAAAAGAACATAAAGCAAAAAATAGTAGTGCCAAAAAAAATCAAAATAGCAGTAGTAGTAGTAATAAAGATGAAAATTCCGCTAATACAAAAAGTAATTTAACTAATGGTGACCTAAAAGATAAAACGGACAGAGAAGATAGAAGTAAATATAGTGATAAGAAAGTTTCGCCGAAGGATAAGTTAAAGACGGAAACAACAATAATATCTGAAACTGAGGATAAATCTGTGAACAAAGAAAATGGACAATCAATAAATAATGGTTTGTAATAATATTCTCTTAAAAACGACGCTACCAAAACATAAAAATTGAGACTTTTATGTCATATTAATTTGGGGACAATATAGGGTATATTGTAACTGAGATAATTTTAAATGTCTATATTCCTTTTTTTATACTTATCGGGTACTTACGATATGCGGTTTTTGAATCCTTTTCGAATTTTTTTTCGCGGATCTTTCGACCCAGTTGCATGGATCGTGGTCACGGCAAAACTGCGGTGGCGGGTAGGAACCGTCGACAAGCACTAGTGATAGATTAACTTATCTATCCTATGTCTAGTTCGTTTTTTCTTATTTAGGTTCCCTATATCCCTTTTGCCTACAATTACTAACGTGCTGACGCCATGGTTGCAGTCTATGCCAAGTATATTATTCTAGTACAGTATAAAGTATAATCTTCTTTTACTCTGTATGCCGCGAATATAGAAACCGTGATTTAGGAACGGTGCGAAAAATCCGCCTCGGGAGTTGTCAGCTATTCTTAGAGATGCTGACGCGCAAAAAGAAGGCACCGAATCTTTTCGTTCGTCCAGGCTAAACCCGCGAATAAATATTTTTAACTGGAAATACACATATCTTTAAACAGTGAATACTGAAATACACACATTATTGTATTCTAAATTTGTATTAATGTTTGCAGACAAACAGTCAAGTCCTAGTAAATCAGAATTGTCAAGTTCCTTGATGTGGGTAGATAAATACAAGCCACAGAACCTAAAACAGATTATCGGACAGCACGGCGAAGCAAGCAATGTGAAAAAGTATGTAATACTCATATTTTATGTGTCTGTAGTCGCATGCGTCTCTGTATGTATATGAAAAACTAAAATAATTTTGGGAATTTGGCTTTTTATATGCATGTGCGGATGAATAACTCAATATAAATAATCAATAATGTAGATATTCTCTTAAAACTTACCTCAATAAACAATGTATATCAAATCAAGTACTTTGGTGGGGTGCACCGAAATATCGCTGTGTCATAAATAAAATATTACATATTTTCGACGAAAATATTACATATTTTTTATCTGACTGAAGTAGCAAACGAGCAGGTGGACTCCTGATGGTAAGTGGTAACTGCCACCCATGGACAACTGTAATCAACTTCATACAGAACATGGGTTCCATCTGAAGTCAATCATAGATGCGTTGCTACTTCCGAGGACTATGATGGTCGCCTCATGTGAAAGTGAGCCGGCAACCACACCCTCCCATCGAAACGCAAGAAATGCTTTACGCTAGAAATAGGTGTGGCGGTGGTACTTCCCCGGCCGAATAAATTACGGTAGATTACAACTATTAATCTATACGGCTTTAATCATGAAATGAACGTAGGTTTCCAGTCATGCACCGACATACTACTCGACCAAAACAGTTAGGTGCACGACAGTTGAAACGTCATTAGAACTAGGGATTTCCCATCCCGATTCGAAGTATATTCTATTACCAAATACCAAAAGTATGTAGGTATACCATTATTAAAACATACACCATAGTGGTGTATGTTCAATAGTCGAGGATTTATTAAAGCACTTTGATGTGTTTAATATATTCGCAGACATGGAGTATTTTCTTTCTTTTTTTATGTGTGTAAGAGACTGATGCCTGTTGCAACACACATTCGATTTTCGACATGGGAGACAGGAATACTGAGTCCAATACTTTTCTCTTGTTAAAAAAGTGTATATTTTGAATGTAAGAGTCCTTTCTCCTCCATAGTCTTTTTCTACCTATTTTGAACTTTATTGACAAATAATCAACTAATTTAATAATAACTTTAAAAATTCAACAATCACTCATTAAAGTTACATTATAACGAAATAACATAACATAACGTGTTTAACGTGCTGGCTAACGTAAACACCTAGACGATACTCGACTGCACGTCACTAGGGGATGCGCGGGGTAAGAAGCGAGATGCGGGGTATTGAACCACTTTTGTTTTATGCGCCTAATTGTTGTGGTCAAGTAATATATATGAACAATTATAACACTTTTCTACGAATCATTTGGAATCGTGCACCTAATTATTTTTATATTTGTATCTTCCAGGTTGTGCAACTGGTTGACCAAATGGTACGTGAATAGAAAAGCGAAGTTGCCCAAGCCCAGTCCGTGGGCGAAAAACGACGACGGCGGGTACTATAAAGCAGCTTTACTTTCCGGACCACCTGGAGTAGGTAAGGATTTTTGTACGACTAAATGTTTTTCTTTGAAAAATAATTTATTTTTGAAACAGTGAACATTACATTGTACGGATCGCGGATCAATTTACAAACACGCACGTCTATATTTTTAAATACTAAATAATAATAATTATGAATTTGAGTAACATTAAAAATTCGAAAGTTTGTGAGTGTGTATGTTTATGACTTCATCACGTGTAAACGGCTGGAGCGATTTTCATAAAATTTGCTAGGGAGTTAACTGATACTCTGGATTAACATATCGGCTACTTTACCGTGGGAAAATATCTTATTCCCACGGGACAATCGATACATTGATTTTATTAACTCGGGCAAAGTTGCGGGGTTCACCGAGTTATGAACAAATTCTGAGTTATTAGTATGAAGTATGTTGGATATTACCTTATATCAACAACTTTTTAACCCTAAGGTAAAACGACAACGGTGTCGCTGGTGTGCAAGGAGCTGGGCTTCGACACGGTGGAGTTCAACGCGTCCGACACGCGGAGCAAGGCGCTCATCAAGGAGCAGGTCGGCGAGCTGCTCACCACCACGTCGCTGTCCGCGTATGCTAAAGGTTATAACAAGCGTGTTTATGGGTAGAAGCGTTTGTTCCGCCGCAGACATCATCCCCATACGTATTTCAGCATGATAACATGGTGTTAATATACAAATATTCTAACATAGACCCAATATCTGCCTGGGCAGAAATTTAATCTGGAAACCACTCCGTATTTAACTGGTTTGGCAAAGGGTGCTCTTACAGCCGACGTGATATGCCTCGGGAGCGTGCCGTGCTCCTATAGCCACTTTTCGGAGTATGTATGTATGCAGGATTACCAAAATTTAGATAGCGTAATTCAGAATTCTCGTGGCGCCATCTCTTGATGAGTTGCCACACCGATATAGTGTCCGCTCCGCCATGAGGGTCAAGTATTTTTAAACATCTCACGGCGGTGACCAGCAAATCTTGGTTCATCATTACCTCCTGTATTGAAACACCTTAGGAACTTGTATTCGAGGCGACAATCTTAATCCTCGGAAGTGACGCATCTGTGATTGACATCAGATAGAACCCTTGTTCTCTATGAAGTTGTCTGTTGGTGTCCATGAGTCCATGTCATTGACTATTTTCCATCCAGAATACCAGTTAATTGAATGTACTTAAATAGCTACATTTTTTAATATACAATATTTGCGCAGGTAGCACAGGAAAGCAAGCGGTGACCAAGAAGCACGTGTTGGTCATGGACGAAGTAGATGGAATGGCCGGAAATGAAGACAGAGGTTATAATTTATTATTAGATTATACTAACAATAGCAGTCTTAACATAACTTATTTGGGTCAGGAACTATGTAAAAATGATAGTTATTTTTGGTACAGTCAGCAGCATATAGTTAGTGGCGTTCAAAGTGTCCATATTGTTAGATACAATCAAAGTGTTCAATATTATCGGCACAACCTACGTGTTCTAATTGTTGACAACATCTTAAACTCCCAAATGTCAGGACGTTCATAAACTCATAATGTTAATACCACCCAAATTGTCACATATGTTCCGGCGTCAGTGGTAACCTAGCAACGAGACTGTTTGTAAATATAGGTACATTTTATAATATTAAACTTTATGTTTCGAATATGTTGTAAGGATCACTTACTGTGCGAGCAATGATAATATTGACATATGTTTATCTCATTTAGGGTTTTAAAATTTAATGAACATACTTTTCATCAGTTTAAAAATGAGAAAACCGTAGAGGTTACAGAAAAACTATTATATTTTAGCTAAAATATATTGTTTGTGAAATATACATCAGTCTTTATTTTTTTTTTAATATACATCCTTTGAAACCCTTTGAACATCCTTGCTAGTAACGATCGAATAACTTTAAGCTCGTACCTATGTGAAAACGAATTTCTGAGGAACTTCTTTTTTGTACGTCAAATAATTGTGAACAATGTTGTTGTGGTGAATCAGCATCAGATAGTGTCACTGGCAAACGTTGATTTCCGGAGAGAACAGGAAGAAGACTCAATCGATTGAACTTGTTCTTTTTCAAGTGTGTTATGAACCCACTTAGGCCTTCTTTTTCTTGACGAGGGTAGGTTTGTAGAACTTGACGTGGTAAGTATTTCAGGTGCAATATATGTGTATGTTTCCATATACAGAACATTAACAACACTTGACGCAATTGAGCACGGATGAGATACTAACTCTGTCGATGGAATTATTAGAATGCAATATAATGGTGTATGCCATTATGCCCCGTGACATTTACGCATTTTGCCCCAATTACTATGTTAAAAGAAAATATGAAATAACGATAAGACTAAAGCAGTGTTAAAATTGCCCATCAACTTCAAGGAAAACGTAAAATAAAGGAGAACATAATCATCAATTCAATACTATTTCTTGCTTGTTTCTGTAGTTATTAAGGATAAAAAAATATTAAATCAATTATGCATTTAAACTAAATTTGATTGTAAATCAACTGTCATGGTCCATTGAGTATTGTTTGAAAGCAGGTTCTGATGGGCTGCAGCAACATCTCGCAAAAGCGTTTCGTTTCCGGTATGTGTGCATGACTCGTCTTACTCGTCCGTCCTCTCGTCTTGTCTTATCATGCCTCTTGTTCCCCTAGACCGATTCTATGACTTTGACAGTCAATGACGTCATTGCAAGATATGAAAAGGATAGTTGTTAATATAAAAAAGAGAGAAGAGAAGAGTCATTGTTAGTATGTCCTATACCATTAGTGATCAGGAACCTTATATCCGCAACATAAGGTATAATATTATAAAATGTACCCATATTTACGAACAGTCTCGTTGCTAGGTTACCGCTGGTGTCGTAACAGATGCTGAAATTGTGACAATTTGAGTGGTTCATTATGAATTTATGAATGTTCTGTCATTTGGAAGTTTAAGATGTTGCGAACAATTAGAACACGTAGGTTGTGCCGATATTATTGAACACTTTGATTGTATCTAACAATATGGACACTTTGAACGCCACTAACTATATGCTGCTGACTGTACCAGAAAAGTTAACCATATATCTAAATGATAAGCCAAAAAGTAAATTGTTAATGTCTTTTTATCCTGTGTAGGTTTTGAAAATCTAAACTAATCTGAAAGAACAGTTGCGTGGAATAAATAAAAAAACCTATATACTTCCTTGAATGGTTTTAATTAGTATTCTAATTAATGATCATATATTTATTTATTTTTTATTGTGAAAAGAACGGCAGAACCAATTACACTCATTGCCACATACTTAAAATTAATTAAATTCACTATTTCATTACATTAACATGTCCAAATTAGAAATATAATAATAAATAAGACTTACAAGTGAGCTAACAGTCAATAATATTTGCAGAATTTATTTAGAATAGTATTAATAAATAGAATTATATATGTAATCTTTCTTTTTGTTGTACCAAAGGTGGTCTCCAAGAGTTGATAGCGTTGATAAAGACGACATCGGTGCCCATAATATGCATGTGCAACGACAGGAACAGCCAGAAGATGCGCTCGTTGGTCAACTACTGCTACGACTTGCGTTTTAGCAGGCCCAGGGTCGACCAGATTAAGGTACACTTTCTCATCATCATTAATCATCATAGGGGTCATCGCCTTTTTATAATTTTTGTCAGCCATGTACATTGTAATTTTTTTTTTATTGCTATAAATTTGCTTATAACATCTATTCACTATGTTCTGGTTTATCGTGTGCATTTTCCATTTTTATGTTTACAAACCATACGTTTCAACTTTTATATTCCATCCAATTTCGTCACGGATGTATATGAACTTATACTATATTTTATTTATGTTGTGCAGCCCCATTGAGCTGTTCCGGTAATAAAGCTAATAATTTTGATTTATGTTTTATTATTACAGTTATTTACATATAAAAATACATTGGTATGATCTAACATATGAAAAAATAGATGTATTTCTTCTTCACTATATTTACGTTTATATTAAAGTAAAATTATATATATTTTTTTTATCTGACTGAAGTAGCAAACGAGCATGCAGCCCACCTGATGGTAAGTGGTCATTGCCGCCCATGGACATCTTTTTTTTTTGTGTTTTCGAGGGGAAAACCTTTATAAGGTACCCCACATCGTGGGAGCGACGCAGGGTTATGTGGGATTTTTACCGCACTAAAACCCCCCCGGTGGCCGTCCTCGGCGCTGAAAAAGAGGACTCCGGGATTTAGAAACGACTTCAACCGTAATCCTCAGAGCGCGTTGCCCCATCGGGCTCCTCCCAGATGGGTGGCTGGGCCCACCGCTCCGTCTAGTCTTTACGACGGTATGCGACCACACATACCGCCGTCCTTCCCGGGATTGCCTGACCGAACGGTTCGAGCTCCCACTCTAGCCGTCTGCAACCCCAGAAGCCCCTTTTAGTCGCCTCTTACGACAGGCAGGGGATACCGTAGCCCTATTCTGACCCCGAGGCCACAGGGACGAGGCGCCGTTGCCAGCGGCCGCGGCGGATCCTTCTCCGCGAGGGTTCAGCGCGCTCTCTGGCCCTTTCGGCGTCTTCCTTCGCTGACATGACGTCCTCGCAGAAGGTGATCATGCCGTTCCAGGCCTCTCGCCGCTGAACCATCGCCGCAACGACAGCCGCCGGAGAAAGGTCCGCTCCAACCTTTTGGACGAGGATCCGCCGCTGAGACTCCCAAGCTGGGCAGTACTCGAGCGTGTGCTGTGCGGAATCCTCGTCGTGCCCACAATGGTGACAGAGGGCCGTCACCTGTCTTGCCCATGGACATCTATAATGTAATTACATACAGATCATGGGTTTCATCTGAAGTCAATCATAGATGCATTGCTACTCCCAAGGACTATGATGGTAGCCTCTTGTAAAAGTGTGCCGGTAACCACACCCTTCTATCGAAACGCAAGAAATGCTTTACGCTAGACATAGGTGTGGCGGTGGTACTTCCCCGATCGAACTTCACTGGTTCTACCACCTTGAAAGCATATATTTAGCATTTTGTATCAGTACTTTTGTAATAACAGTTTATTCCGACCGGCAGTCGGCGATGCTGTCGATATGCTTCAAGGAGGGCGTGAAGGTGCCGGCGGACGTGCTGACGCAGCTGATCGCGGCGGGCGGCCACGACGTGCGGCAGACGCTCACCGCGCTCTCCGTGTGGGCCGTGGACGCGCGCCTCGCGGGGGCGGACCGCCTGCGGGACGAGGCGAGCCGCGTCAAGAAGGACATTAAGATGGTGAGCGGGCTAGGACATATGCATTTATGTCCCTGTAGTTCCGGGACCAGAATAGGACTACGGTACCCTCTGCCTGTCGTAAGAGGCGACTAAAAGAGGCTTCCGGGGTTGCGAGCGGGAAGAGTGGGAGCTCGACCCGTCCGGCCAAGCGACCCCGGGAAGGACGGTGGCATGTGTGGTTGCATGCTGCCGTAAAAAGCAGTAGGTGCGGTGAGCAGTCCACGCCCACCAGGGAAGAGCCCGATGGGGCACACGCTAAGGATACCGGCGGCGGTCAACTGGAGTTCCCGGAGTCCTCTTCGCAGCGTCGAGGTCGGCCACCGGGGGGGTTTTAGTCCGGTAAGAATCCCACATAACCCGCGTCGCTCCCACGACGTCGGGTACTTTTTGAAAGTTTCCCCCTCGAAAACAAAAAAAAAGGACATATGCATTTTGGGGACGCCATACTCGCCGGGACTCTCATATGGTAACGCAATGTCAACATAGGACGGTGGATAGGGAATTTCGGACAGAGGGGTACCCTCTTTACCCGGGCAATTCTCAAGGAAATGGAATACCTCCCGGATCCTTAACATTTCTACGTAATAATACAATGTTGAAATGTTGTTTAGTTATAGGAATATATTGATATTGTCCCTGTAGTTCCGGGACCAGAATAGGACTACGGTACCCTCTGCCTGTCGTAAGAGGCGACTAAAAGAGGCTTCCGGGGTTGCGGGCGGGAAGAGTGGGAGCTCGACCCGTCCGGCCAAGCGACTCCGGGAAGGACGGTGGCATGTGTGGTTGCATGCTGCCGTAAAAACCAGTAGGTGCGGTGAGCAGTTCACGCCCACCAGGGAAGAGCCCGATGGGGCACACGCTGAGGACTCCGGCGGCGGTCAATCGGAGTTCCCGGAGTCCTCTTCGCAGCGTCGAGGTCGGCCACCGGGGGGGTTTTAGTGCGGTAAGAATCCCACATAACCCGCGTCGCTCCCACGACGTCGGGTACTTTTTGAAAGTCTCCCCCTCGAAAACAAAAAAAAAAAAAAAAAAAGGAATATATTGATATATATGTTAGTCTATAAGTTATATATGATATGGACCTCTGTATTCAATTATACTCATGTATCTTTGTTTATATTGTGTGAAATAAATGGTTAAAGCAAATAAATAAAAACATTGTAATATCATGTACAATTGTAAAATATATTTACCATCCCCACTGTTTAGTGGGTGGTTTCGGGCTAGGAAAGTTGTAGAGGACAAGGCGGTGGTCAACAAGCGGACTTGGGTCCAAGTCAGGACCGCGGAAGGAACGCCAAGAACCGCCAAATATTATCTAATATACCTTACGTGAATACTACTTTTATAAATCAGTTCTGTGTTTATTATGACTAAAAGTCATTTAAACTTTTCAACAATATATGAAACCTTAAAAATCCTTGAATTTTTTGATATAGCTACTTTTTTTAGATCTCTAAATTACTAAGTCGAAAGTAGCAAAGATTTTTGATTTTTTCGTGAACAAAGATTACTACATGGTTGAGTGTTAAAAAAACAATTATTTTTACAATACTATGTTTAGTGAATAAGACAACAGAAAAACATTATACCGACTCCTGACCTATTTTAACAAATGCCCATACAATATTTATGGTAAGGTAAAGTTCTATTTAAAGTCAATCATAGATGCGTTGTAACTCCTGAGGGCTACACCGGTTGCCTCATATAAGAGTGACCCGGAAACAACCCTTACGTAGAAACGCAAGAAATGCTTCACGATAGTAATAGGTGTGGCGGTAGTACATACGGTGGTACTTCATAAACATAAAAATATTCAAACTAGATACATCTAAAATCGCACAGGGTCCGTGGGAGGCGATCCGGAAGGTGTTCTCGGCGGAGGACCACAAGACGATGTCCCTGAGCGACAAGAGCGACCTGTTCTTCAGCGACTACAGCCTGGCGCCGCTGTTCGTGCAGGAGAACTACTTGTCGGTGGTGCCGCACTGTGACAAGTTAGTATATCGCACCTGCAAATGGCTCAAGGGATAAATCAAATGATAATTTGTCAAATGTACATACTGCACAGTATAAGTCAATAACCTATCATTTTATTATTTAGCTTATAAAAAATTAGCAGACCCGCCAAACTTAGTTCTGCCAAAAATAAAAAAATCTAAAATGATCAGTATTCCTCTACTATATTATGCTTATTATATATAAAAACCTTCCTCTTGGATCACTCTATCTATTAAAAAAACTGCATTAAAATCCGTAGCGAGAAGCGACTTTGTTTTATACTATGTAGTAAAATATACTTCACAAAGTGTTTGATTATCGACTAGCCTTTTGTGGCCGGTGCGAGCTTTTACACTTTTAGAATTTTTCCGGACCTGATCAGGTCACTTTTACGGCCTTCCAAGATCAGCACCCTGGGTCTAGCCATAGTTGGCTAGACGCAGGATGCAACGACGACGTTTTTCTTATGTGTAGATACCATTACACATTTAAAATGTTCCTCAATTATATTTATTAACCAGTTTTTATCAACCTTTATATAAATATTTGTAATGATATAAATATTTCTTGACGCCTACTTATCATGAGCTATTAACCAACTACTATCAAGATGAGTTCTCTCTACTTTTAATATAAAACTGTGCTGATAAAACTTGACACTGTTCAATAACCAAGTAACCATATTTCAACCCCTTCAGGAAAGAAGTGTTAAGTCGCATGAGCGAAGCGGCGGACAGCATAAGCCTGGGTGATATTGTGGACGCGCGCATACGGGGCAGCCAGGCGTGGAGTCTACTACCCATTCAGGTATGAATAAATATAAGATTGGATGTTTTAAATGGATATATATATATATATATATATATATATATATATATATATATATATATATATATATATGTGTGTGTGTGTATGTGTGTGTAGGTAGAAATGTGTTATCTAAAACATGACGTAGGATAATTTAAAATGTCTACAATATTCTTTCTATTTAATCTTTAAACTGGAACTAATGATACCATTTAGTCGGACCAACTGAGATGGATTTTTAAAGGGATTAGACTTAAGACTACAAGCATTTAACATCAATGTATAATGCTAAGAAATATAATTATGTTAATGGTAAATAAGGCAAAGCTTCAATAGGCGCGATTTTAATTGAAATTTTATTTTGGGTTTAACTTCTGAAGACTCTTTCTCCCTGTTTATATCTTCCTGTATGTTTGTTTTTATAAATTTTATCGTTATAGGTTGTTGTTTTTTAAATACTGCATCTATAAATATTTTTCTTATTAAAATACAGATCATTTCTCTGTGATGCTATAATCCTATTAGTGCCGGATACTCATGATCCTCCGCGTTACATATCGGTTTCCCTCAGGCGATGTTCAGCTCAGTGATCCCCGGCAACCAGCTGTCGGGGCACGTGGGCGGCATGATCCAGTTCCCCGGCTGGCTCGGCAAGAACTCGCGCGCCAACAAGATGCACCGCCTCTGCCAGGAGATACACGCTCACACCAGACTAAGGTGACTACCACTACAAATTTACAATAACTTTACAACCATACCAAGGTATTCTATGGGTTCGCCCGCTTCGGTCACGTTTACCACTGTATTGAGTATCCTATGTGTTTATCTAGGTATATATGTGTGTGTCAACTTACAGCAAAATCCGACCAGTACTTTTTGTGTGAAAGAGGAACAAACACACATAAATCGTAACAAGCTTTCATATCTACAATATTAATAACACATTATTACAACTGCACAGTATTGAAATGAAATGAAATGTCTTTATTTTGTATAGGCCTATGGGGGCACTTACAAATTGTCAGTTACATTTTTTTTTTCTTACACTACCACCGGATCGGAAAACGACCTCAACTGAGAAGATCCGGCAAGAAACTCAGCGCTGTTATGCTATTAAATGCTGTTATAATCTGGTCGGAAGAGGGTGGTAAAATATTTATTCAAAGTATTTTAAATTAGTTCTCAGGGATGGCAACACATCTGTGTAAAGCCTCACGTAAGATTCTAATCTTAGGAAGAATACAGATGTAGATGGCTGGCAATGGCTACCTAAAATCAGGTAGATGCAGTCCAACTGATTATTATTTAGTCATTCATTACTATAACAATCGAAAAAACTACAACAATATATCAGTCTTCTTTGAATGATGTAATAATGTGGAGTTCCTTAGGCAAGTTGACTGATGTTGAACTTCTGTGTCATTCTATTGAAGTCTTCAGGGTCTGTAGTCTACCTCAGATACATTATTCATAGTCCTCGGGAGTAGCAACGCATCTGTGTTTGACTTCAGATAGAACCCATGTTCTGTATGAAGTTGATTACAGATGTCTATGAGCGGCAGTGACCACTTACCATCAGGTGGACTGCATGCTCGTTTGCTACTTTAGTCAAATAAAAAAAAAATATTATTAAATCGCCACCAAATGGCAACGCTAATGGATCTGATATAATGATATTTTTTTCAGTACATCTGGATCAAAGTCCTCAATATTCCTTGACTATGCTCCATACCTTCGCGACGCCATCCTTAATCCACTGATAAAAGAGAGATCGGACGGCATAAGCAAGTCTCTTGAGGTACTGGAGTCCTACCACCTATTGAGGGAAGACTTGGATTCGCTTACGGAGCTGTCTTTATGGCCGGGCCAGAGAAACCCCAATATATTGGTGGATGCTAAGGTAAATAGTTTAAGTATTACCGACTTGCTCTCCATATAGTATCAAATATTGAGTTCACATACATGATAACACTGTTTTTGTAACAACTTTCGTGCAGTTAGTACCTTTTGGAGATAAGCTTTCCAAAATCCATTTTTTATGGTTTACTAACATTTTCATAATGTTATTTCTAATAACTTTAAAAGAAAACATTTCAGTTAACAAGTCCTGTGTCATGGTTAAATGATAGTAATTTGTTACTATTTATGATAAAAGGCATTTACCCTCAGCCACGATGCACACTTGTGTTACGAAACGATGTTGTATCTTGGAAATTTACGCAGCACATCATAAAATGTAAATGTTTTGTATGTATAACTAATATGATGTAACATCCAGGTGAAAGCGGCGATGACGCGTACGTACAACAAGCAGTCGTCCGCGCGGCCGTACGCGCCGCCCGCCGCGCGCCGCGCCCGCGGACACGAACTCGACGACGGCGAGGAACACGAATACAGCGGAGATGAGGAAAATGACGACGATCCGGAAAAAGATGCCCTTATTAAGGTAACTATTTTTGAAAGTTAAAGCATGTAGTTTTACGGTGGTGGAACCAGTGTAGTTCGACCGGGGAAATACCACCGCCACACCTATTTCGAGCGTGAAGAATTTCTTGCGCGAGATGGAGGGTGTGGTTGCCGGCACACTTTTATATGAGGCGAACACCATAGTCCTCGGGAGTAGCAACGCATCTATGATTGACTTCTATTAGTATTACTTATAGAATCCATGTTCTGTACTGAAGTTGCTTACAGATGTCCATGAGCTGCAGTGACCACTTACCATCAGGTGACTGCATGCTCGTTTGCTACTTCAGTCAGATAAAAAAAATAGTCCATGCAATTCCCGCTTGAAAACAGTTTATTTATAAGATTGTAGAATTAAACGAGCTGCAGTCCATCTTTTCAGTTACCTTGTACTTTGACATACAGTATTGTTACCAAATAGGATTAAGATCCTAGCTAAATTATGATTATGTGTTTCAACATCTGAGGACTAATTTGTAACGTATTGTTTCATTTACTTTAAACCAAAAAAGTGCTGTTATTAGGCAGAGGAGATCAATAGTCGAACTACAAATAGATGTACCATGTTATTATTTCGCGTAATAACCACTTTTTTCAATTATTCTCAACTTAATTGCTACACAGTCATTGACATATTTTGAACGTCTGGCTTGTAAAAATTAATTAATGTATAAACTTGTATTTACTGTATATTATACACATACAAAAGTTTTCTCTACCATCGAAATTATAAATTCATTTTTGTCGCCTGTATGTTATATGACATTAAATCGAAAAATTAAAGTTACTTAAATTTAGATTTGCCTCATTTCACAGAAAAAGAAAAGCAAAGATACTGAAAAAGCTGGGCCTAGTAAAGATAAAGCTGGTCCGAGTAAAGAAAAGGCAAGTTCGAAAAAAGAAAAAGCCAGTACAAGCAAGGAAAAGAAAAAGAAGAAGTGAAATGGGTCTTTATTATATCAGTAAAAAAGGATAACAAGAGGATGGGATTATGTTTAAATTATAACATTACGAAATTTAAAGCATGAATCAAAGGTTTCAATTTATTTTTTCTCCTTTTATAAAATCTTGTGCACATTGATATATGACGAAGTGAGCGTGACGTTAGGGTCTTCATTACTATTCATTCTTGAAGATTTCAAGTAAAACGCAGGAGTTATTCTTCGATTTATTCAGAGTTGAGGAGGTCCAATTGTTTCAACAGTTGAACAAGAATCTTTTTATACCAGCAGGTGCTCGCCCTTGTACAACAAAGTTAGGCGAGATGACAATAACACATTTATTGAGGGTAGACTAAATTAACATCTCTAGAAATTACTAAATATTGCTAATTTAATAAACAATTTTCAATCTTTAAACTTACGAAAATTATTATTTTCGGCAACGTGTTTTTCGTAAATATGCGGTGTGCCGCCGACATACATAAGATAACTGGAGCAGGCCTGGAGAATTCTTCCACACTGAACCCAATGTGATGGTATATGCATCCATCCATTAATATTATTTGATGCATATTTTAAGTAGATTTTTCCCACAACTTCGTCCTGTTGTATTGAGTAAACATAGCAGAGTATTCTATATGTAATGATATGTGTGCTGAAATTGAATATGTTTGTTACTTATGTTCAAAATATACCTATGATTAAATAAATTGACAATGTGTATAAAACAATGACTTCTCACATAGAATGTGACTTTGAAACCACTGCCCATGCTCAAAAAGAAATTGTAGCATGCAAAACCTTACAGAAGCAAGTAGCTTGAAATAGCGAATCTCATGTTTTCAATAACTTTGAGGGATGAATGCTTGCCGGCAAGCAACTCCTTAAAATAAAAATAATAGTATTCCATGGACCAGCAAATTACAGTATTATGATAATTATGATTTAGTTATATCATACTGACATGTTACTTTTGTTTTCCATTGTGTATGAGTAATTAAAAGATATCCTATTACTTCTTGTTTTTTTTTTTGTACCTATTATTTACAATTTGCTGCTATAAATCGTCGTCAATCCATTGTTGTCCCACTGCTGGGCACGGTTCTTCTCTCAGAATGAGAGAGCAGGCCAAGTGCGAATTGGTGGACTTCACACACCTCTGAGAACTTTTTTTCCTTCACCAAAAAGCAGTCATAATAAATTTCTAATATGCACATAATTTTAGAAAAATCAGTGGTGCATGCCTGAGTTTAAACCTCCCGATCGAGAGGGTAAGTTTCAACAATTAGGCTATCACTCTGCAATGAAACGATAAGTTAAATTCAAGGCATTCTGGGGCCCCACAAAATAGGCCCCTATTTTAATCCTTCCACCAACTAGAGGGCACTCATACAAATTCTGGCTAGAAAACAACTTTTTCTATAACCAAATGTTTACCTTTTTTTCAACAATTAAATTTCTACATTTTTCAAAGTTAGTTATAGAAGAATGTGTATTTTATTTGAAAATTGTCTTGGGATAAGGTTCTTAAGGACCAATAGTTAAAAACAGTGATACATATAATGTGACTGAACAAGTATTTAAACTATCCCGGCATTAATCTTTACTGACAATTCAATTGATAACAATTTTGTAATATATGTACTACCAATTCACAATTTCTATTGGACTTGAATTAATTCCCCCATACTTTGAAATCACAGCATACTACCACAGCAATTAAGGTTAAACTTCTTCCTAGGCTACTAATATACAAAATAAAAGGACTAATTAAATTAAAACACCCCATAAATTCAGTAAAGATATTTTATTCTAATAACTGAATTTGCTGATATTCATACACACAAATAACAACAAACGGATGACAGCACTGTACATTGTTACATAATTAATTGCAGCTAAATATGACTCCAAAGTTTTCTTAATCTTTCCGGATCTTCGCCACTCTAGGATCGTCGGGTCTCATTATAACGTAGGCTAGCTTATATCTGCGGTTGTCTCCATCATTTTTTAGATAATTGTAGCATCCCACAGTGGCCAAACCGAGTCCTACAAGAGCGAGGCCAGTCGAGGCAACGATTTCGGGAATTTGTGTCCACGCCTGTTGCCATAACTGCACCAACGTCCGCCGCGAAGCCGGCGCCGCCATTTGTTATAGTTTAACTATTGGACAACGAAGAAAACAAATCAATTTGGATGCCTTTTGGCTGCAGCCAGAAAATGGCACATCGAACATCGACTAATTTTTCTGAAAATGACGTAAACATGACAAATGACATTGACATTCCGATGAATTCTAATTTTTTTCTTTGAAAAGACCATAGATATTGAGGTAGACTGTCATGTTCTTTAAATTAATTTAAATCTATTTCTCACTAGTTGACCCGGCGAGTTTCGTTCCGCCTAAAGGTCAAAAATCTAAAATTATCAGTGTTCCTCCACTATATTATGCATGTATTGTACATGAAAACCTTTTTGAATCACTCTACAGACAGACAGCGAGAAGCGACTTTGTTCTAAACTTTAAAGTGATTCCTGAATCGAAGTATCACTTTATCTTATTAATAAATTATGGTCGAATTTTGACCGTTGCGACGGGTGACTAGTATTATTAATGATAAAAAAGTATTCATAATTTATTTTAATTCAACATAACATTCGAAACATAATATTAATGTCGCTATATACATAAGAACCGTTGAGTTAAGAATAGCTACTTACAATTATTAACAAAAAATATTTCAAATTTCAATTAATGTTTCAAAACTGACATATTTGAAAACATACAAGTCACAACTTTCATATTTGTATTGAACGAAAACATCACTAAATATTAATAATTGTTGGTGGTTTGTTGGTAGAATGCCTGAGCCAAAAGAAATAGGTCATCAGATAAGATTCAACAAAACTTTAATTGGTTTGTTCAAGCGAGGATGTTGGGAAATACCTGAAATAATGGGTGCTTCTTTTTTAGCGTTAGTAGGAATTAGTCTGGCTGTGGTTGGGTGTATAAATTATACTAGAAATAACGGTGATAATAGAGAGTATAAAAAAGTATACATGATAATGCGTCCTGAAGATCCAAGAGTTTGTAGACTCAGAAATCCTGTACAAACAGAATATAAGGGTTAAGTAATCTAATTAAAGAGCTCTTTCATAAACAAATTATTTTATTTTAACCTTTTGCGTGTTGCGATATTTATCAGGGACACTCGGCTAGACAAAGGCATGATGCGACATCAACACTGGTTCAATTTTGATTTCAATAAATTTAATTGTTCAGGCCCAGACTCCATGGAAACGAAGACGAGACGAGCGGAGCAGAGATGTGGTTTATACAACCAATAGAATTTCATTATTTCCACATCTCGTCGCCACTCCACTTTATTGAGCGGAGATGTATAATATTTGTATGGTGGATATATGAAACCGAAGATGTGAGCTGTGCCACACAAGCTGTGAGCGGCGTTCATTGGGCGGCGGCGCTATTTCGATATCTGTTTTAGTTCCGCTATAGACAGCACATCTCCGTCCCAGATAACATACAACCAAAGAGTAACATACAACTCTGCTTCAGTCAAGCTTATACGCATCACCGCAGTTTTGGTGATTACAACTTAGCAGCAAAACATCTTTTCTCGTCTCCGCTTTAGACACTGTCGGTTAGATGTCGGTCTTGGATAGTATACCACTCTTCTTCCCATGGTTGTTGTATGTAATATCGTTGAAAGTTACATAGGACAACACTTGGTGTGGTCACCAACATGCATGACGGGAGTAATAACTATTTTTTAAAACCATCAATTATGGTAATTTCTAAATCCAACAGTGGGTTTCAAAAATCTAACGGGTGGTATGTTCCTCCTTCTCATTGACAGTCTATCGTTACAAACGAATTCGTCACGTGGCCATCAGTAAACCTACTGTCCAAAGACCAAGGAAATTAAATATTTAGAGCTAATTGTCTCCCATTATTGGAGCAGTATCTCCACTAATTTATTTCCACTTACTCGTACTTACTTACTTATTTTGGTAATACAGTAAGGGTGTAACTGATTATTATCAAATAAAGCAATTAAAATATAGTTATGATAAAATTGTAAATATTTTCAAAAACCAAAAAAAGTTAGTAAAGCGTTATTTTATTTTAGTACAAATTTAATATTTTATCACTCCTATGTGTCAGCAATAATTCCGAAAAAGAATATTTTTAAAATTAAGCAGCACATAAACTGACACGCATAAATAAATAAATACTCTGGAAAAACTACCCTTTCTATATGGCTAAGAACTCACGGAGCGTTTTTGTACCGTACCCGTCACGGTTGTGGAACTGCGGTTTTATCTAAAAACTCTCGAGATTGAGATCATCGCTCGCAAACGTGGCGGGATCAACGCAAGACGGGCGGCTGCAAGACAGACGGTTATCGATCAGTTGAGGTTAGGGTTCCCAACTTAGGGGTTTAATTTAGAGGATAAAATATATAGGGATTTTTTAGGAGTGTAAATATTTTTATTTTGCGGGCGTAAAACACGTCGTGAGATGTACTGTATTTTTTTAACGGCCCGCAACCGCAGCGGAGGCGCATGAAAATCGCTCCGTAAGTCCTGGCATGCAAGATCAATTTTATTTATTGATTAATATCGATTGAAAATTGATCCGTCTTTTTGGTTCAAAAACTCGATTAGTCGGTCTCAAATCCCTAGATTCTAGATTTGATTGTCGTACTTCGTAATGAAAAATTGCAACGTCAAGCTGACGTTGCTGACATTGGCGAACCCAAAGGTCATGCCGATAGAAGCCGATAGTCGGATAACTAATTTCGTTTATGGGAAACAACCAAATATTAATCTTTAAACGACCTAGCATTTAGTAACGAGGCGCTCATTCAAGTGGTAGTGTGCCAATAAATACTAAAATGTCTCGATTCCAAGTTGTAGAACAGGGCCCTCCTATCGAAGTTTTTCAACTCAACAAACTATGCGTAGAGGACACATTTAAAAACAAAGTTAATTTGGGTGTCGGCGGTGAGTATTTTTGGACTGTTTTTATAATTGTACGTGTTTAGTACTGTTACATGAGTTTTCCTAATTATGTAATCCATATTTGTTTATTAAAAGCCGGCTAAAGTGAACAGACATAAAAGCGCGAAGTTATTTTAAATGTATACCAAAGAAATATCACAAATTAATTTCATATATTTAAATAAAAATATGTTTATGAAGCATTATATAAATTTTATTTTCATAAACCATGCTCTGTGTCTTTAACATTTAATGTAAATTTTAAAATATACTGTTTCTTTACTCAGAAAATATTTAGTTTTATGACATTTGTAACATTTTTAACCGACTTCCTAAAGGAAAGAGGTTATCTATTCGTCACGTATTTTTTTTTTTTTTTTTTTTTTTTTTATATATGTTCGGGCGAAATGGCTAGAAATCGTCGACCTACCGACACGATTCATACGACATTGTATGCGACTAGTTTCACAGGCAGTCCCATATTGAGGAAAATGAAAACCTTCCGGCGGTTTTCCCGGAAAATTGGAAAATGTAGGTTTCTTAAAACCTTGAATAACTTGGGTGTTTATAAACCGATTTCCATTTTCTTTCTTTCATTTGATAGGAAATTTCGTCACGCAACTTTTTCTCTTGGACATGGGTATGCTGTGATGCTTAACTCTTTGAGTTATTGGGTGGAAACCACCACCACTCCTCAAGTTTTTTAGATAATTTGAGATAACTCGGCTTCTGCCGAATCGATTCTTATGAAACTTGGAATATGTATTATATATCTATGCTTATATAGGTTGACGAAAAATTTGACCTTCAACTCTTCGATCCTGATGATGCAGGGTTACAGCTATCCTAAACTATAACATTAGCTATTTGGTGCTTACATATATGTAATAAGACTACTAAGCAGAGACATGTGATGAAAAATTTGACCTTCAACTCCTCAATCCTGATGATGCAGGGGTGCCTCAAGCCTAAACCATAGGGGTTGACCATTTGGTGCTTATGGGTATGTTATAACAATACTAAGCAAAGACATATTATAAAAAAAATGACCTTCAACTCCTCAACCCTGATGATGCAGGGTGCTGTAAGCCCAAGCCGTAGGTGATGGCCATTTAGTGCTTACGGATATATAATAAGATAGCAAGGCAAAGATGTACGATGACAAATTGGCCTTCAACTCCTCAACCCTGATGATGCAGGGGTACTGCAGGCTGAAACCATAAACGTTAGACATTTGTTGCTCACGGATTTGTAATAACATTGCTAAGCAAAGGTATACGACGAAAAATTGGACCTTCAACTCCTCAATCCTGATGATGCAGGGGTATTGAATGCCTAAGCCATAAAACTTAGCTATTTCAATCTTACGCATTCAAAATGATATTTAAAAAAATGTAAGGTAAAACATTAGAAAAATGGTTGTGTACGGTGGAAAATTGGACCTTGAACTCCTCAATCCTGATGATGCTGGGGTGCTTCAAGCTTAAACTATAGGCGTTAGCTACATGATCGCTACGTATATCTGATAAGATTACTAAGCAAAGATATAAGATGAAAAATTTGACCTTCAACTCCTCAACTCTGATGATGCAGGGGTACTTCAGGCTTAAACTATAGGCGTTGGCCATTTGATGCTTATGGGTATGTAATATATTTACAAAGCGAAGACGTATGATAAAAAAGTTGACCTTCAACTCCTCAACCCTGATGATGCAGGGTACTGTAAGCCCAAGCCATAGAAGTTGGGGATCTGTTGCTTACGTGCATGCGATGAGATTACATAGAAAAGATATGACATGATAATTTTGACCTTCAACTCTTCGGCCCTGATGATGCAGGGGTACTTCAGGCTTAAACCATAGGCGTTGGCCATTTGATACTTATGGATATGTAATATATTTACAAAGCAAAGACGTATGATAAGAAAATTGACCTTCAACTCCTCAACCCTGATGATGCAGGGTACTGCAAGTTTAAACCATAAGCATCGGCCATATGGTGCTTACGTATATGTAATGAGATTACTAAGCAAAGATATGACATGATAATTTTGACCTTCAACTCCTCAACCCTGATAATGCTGGGGTCCTTCAAGTTTAAACCGTAGGCATCGGCCATATTGTGCTTACGTATACATAATGTTGTTGTTCACAATACCAACAATGAGTTTCGGAGAGGATATAATTATGATCAAAAATTCCACTTTGAATACAATTACCTGAAAGATGCAAGAGTACTACCAACCTTTTTAAATTGGATGGGTTATTTTTATCAGTATCAGTTGAATTATACTCTTAGTTATAAGGTTTATATTACTTTTTCTACTTTAAATATTGATAATTATAGGTCTATTCTTTAAATAAATGTTTACTCAGAAAAAGTTGTTTTATTCGGTTAGGTTAGGTTCGAACAGATTTTTCCAATTCAGAATCTAAGGGAGGGGGCGCGGTAGCGCCCCCGACCGGTTGTGTCAAAGAAGTCTATTTTTATATGATGACGTCAGCACATAATTTTATTCATCCAAAAATGGGACGAATAATTAATTTTATTCATCCGGTTAGCGGACGACTAGCAACAGCCATAACTGATTTTATCGTGACTGAAAAGCGTGAAAAAAAAAATTTTAAACAAAAAATACAACCGACTTCCATGCCACATAAAAGTAAAAAATAATTTAAATACATGTTGGTTTAGAGCAAACACAGTACTTAGTACATAGTCCCGAAGTCGGCGCTCATATAAGATACATGTAGTTTCGTCATGATCCAGCAAAATATGGTAAGCGCCGACTTCGGGACTATGTACTAAGTACTGTGTTTGCTCTAAACCAACATGTATTTAAATTATTTTTTACTTTTATGTGGCATGGAAGTCGGTTGTATTTTTTGTTTAAAATTTTTTTTTAAATCATCATCTTTTTTCTATAATATGGGATAGGATTCTTACAATATATGAATTAAATTATCCATAAATTATTTTTTTAAAACTGAGAATATATTAAATAGAATTATTAATACTTTCATAACTTATTAAAGTTTATTCATACATATAGTAAGTATTCATACATATAGGAGTTTATTTTTCAATGATTACTTACCTATTTAGTTCATTTAGAAAATAAAGTTTGGGGCAGTTAATCTTTAATTAGTCCTTAAATCAGACTTATTAATAATTAGTATGGTTGAATGTACTAAGGCAAAAAATATACAATAAATAAAATAGTATCCCTGCACATTTTTATCCAATTGAAATAGAAATTGAGCATACAGTCCACCTGATATGTGGCTACTGTTGCACATGGTCATCTGTCAACAACTTCATACAGAACATGAGTTCTATCTGAAGTTAACTAATATGTTGGATGGACAAGGCTGGTTACTTCTTATGAAATTGAGCTGGCAAGCAAAAAATACTAGTGCATTCAGACCTATATCTAGCTAGTGGAAGTAAGCCCCCTTACGCACTAGCGGTTAACCGCTTTTCCAGTTTAATATGAAACTGTGCCAAAATTTTAAAATGCTGCAATTGAAATTTTGGGGCGGCTTCATATCAAACTGGAAACGCGACTAGCCGCGCAGTTAAACGCTAGTGCGTAACAGGGCTAAGGTTAGGTTGTTTGCCTCTTCAACGTGTTTTTGTTCATAGCGTACAGAGATGAAAATGGGAAACCCTGGGTCCTGCCTGTGGTTCGGAAAATGGAGAAGAAAATGGCAGAAGATGAAACCCTTCTCCACGAGTATCTGCCAGTTCTTGGTGAGTACCTTAAATGATATAATTTTTTTTTATCTGATTCTACACTCATTCACATTTGTTGATCCAAAAACGACAAAAATTGCACACAGTCTATGAGCCAAAAAAGTTGTGTCCCTATGTTTTATATTAGTATGTAATATAGTATATAATAGGAATAAGTTATTGTTGTTTAACACATATTTTGATTTTTTTATATTGATGCAATTATAGCCACATGTGAAAGAGCAAGACCATCAGAAGGAGGGTTTATGTTTTATCAGCATACGTATGAATATGTGTTTTCTTCTTTTAAAAAGACTTTAATTGAAATTGTAACGATTAAAAAACAAAACGTTCTACAGCAAACTTTAGTTTAAGCTGTTGGGTCTTTATAAATTAGCTAATTACTTTCTCCATTGCATCACATTACATTAGATAAACATGTTTCAAAGTCTACATAAAGATGCAGGCAACATTATTCCACTGTAAAACAAATTATTATGAATGGAATATAAAGCAGTGATAAACTTATATTATACAAAAAACCTTGTATTAATCTTATCAGACAAATAATAATGTAATTATCAATAAAGTGATGTGAAAAGTAAATTCACTTTCAGTATTATTAATATGATGTTAGTATTTTTTAATCATAATTTGGGAATATTAAGATTATCAGGAATGTTAAGTTAAAACAAAACTATTTGATGTTTCACATAATGATAGTATAAATAAAAAAAACATGTGGTATGCAAACATAGCATATATGTCAATTCAAAACAATATATATATATATATCCATACTATTCCATACTGTATGTTTGATAGGAGCAATGATAGCCTAATGGTTAAAACTTGCCCTCTCGATCGGGAGGTCCGATGTTCAAACCCAGGCACGCACCACTGATTTATGTGCGTATTAAACTTTAATTATCACTGCTTTTCGGTGAAGGAAAAAATCGTGAGGAAACCTACACACCCGAGAGTTCTTTAAAAAAAAAAGTTCTCAGAGGTGTGTGAAGTCCACCAATTCGCACTTGGCCAGCGCGGTGGACTATGGCCTAAGCTCTCTCATTCCGAGAGAAGACCCGTGCCCAGCAGTGGGACAGTAATGGGTTGACGACGACTGTATGTTTGAGGGTATTGGAGGTGATCAACACATGTTATGCTGCAAAATAGAGCATTCAACGAGGATGGAGGATGTAGAGCCCACGATGATTAATTATACCATGTGAATATTATTATATACCGTGATAACGCCTAATCGGCCTAATACAATTACATACATATATTCTATTTTTAAATTAAAGTCAATACAGACAACTATTGTCTAACTCTTTCGGAACTGAATAATCCTAATCTCCAATGTCATAATGCTGACAAAGTGGTAGGGACCAGAGTAAGAAATCCAGACAATACAGCAGTAAACTTATGAGACCTTTTGTAAGAGAAATTTGAAACTTTACAATATTCTTGTATTATTTTTCACTATTAGTGATAAATTTCTTGTACACACATATCTAAAACCTAGCTGTATGCCTGTGAGCAAAATTATGAGATACGGAAATTCATACAACTAAGATGTGAGTGCTTTACTGTGTATCTGACGTATTTTGTTTTGTTTTTGTCGTTTAAATCCATTACGCGGGGTCAGAGGTGTGTTTATTTGCGTTTAGTTTTGTTGTACCACAAGTTTCTGACGTGATCTTATGAGATGATGTGAGTATATTACTGATGGTTGTTTGTTATCATTTGTAATCGACTTGCGACATGTTATTGTTTTCCTTACGTCACGTTTGGCGACGCTTAGCCCCTTATGGGTCGAATTTTCAAAAATCCTTCTCTAGATCTGAACGACGTTAGTTTAATAACGGTTTTTTAAACAAAATAGATATGATATTTGTAGTATTTTATTTAGTAAGTGTATGTACTTACTAAATAAAATACTACTATTTTTCTTTAACGTGACAGGACAGTCACTAAACCGGTCCGATATGCTGCGGGATCCATGTTCGATCCCCGCCCAGACAGAAAACTAAATGACAAATTTTGATTTATGTTCTGGGTTTAGGTGTTTGTGTGGGTAGGTGTGATGGACATACAAAGACCAGACCCAGAAGAGAAAGTAAAATGTAGCAGTATGTCGAAATCGTTTGCGATGGAATATGCGTTTGAAGGTTTAAATTTATTTCTATGTATTACATATTCACTTTATACTTTCACCTTCTTATGTTACATACATAAACGTGTAATATTATCAACTTTCAAATACTTGCGTTTAATTTTAATATAGAAATTACGTTACTATCCTTGTACCATATCTATAAGCGGCTACAAAATAAAGTACCTACTTTTTATGTTTACCTATATTTTGTTGTTGTTAACAGGTATTGAACAATTCTCTGCAGCCTCCGTTTCTATGTTGCTTGGCCAAGACAATCCAGTGATAGCAGAGGGTCGTGTAAGTGCAGATTACATTTCAGTATTTCAAAACTCGCGTGGCGGTGCGGTTACCGGACTGACGCGCAGTGGGTCCCGGGTTCGATTCCCGGCCAGACAGGTATCTAAATGATACTGTCTGGGGTGTTTGTGTATTCGTCTTTGTGTGTGTCCATGGCACCCACGACACAGGAGAAAATCCTACTGTGGGGCTATGAGTGTAAAAACGTTTTAAGTTTTAAGTATTACCATATCTTCCTATTTATAAAGAATCCGAAAAATAAAAGTTAAAATACCCTTGACTAGATTCTCTTCCTACAATTGGGGAGTGTGGAACGTATTTCACAATGGTATTTCAATGAAGATTTAGTAAACATACAATATTTATTTTACATGTAGGTCATTTACCACCCTGTTCTTTCTACCACCAAACAAACATAGATGATGTTTGTTAGGTGGTAGAAAGAGCAGGGTTTAATAGAGGAAATACCACCGCTATAATTTCTAGCATGAAACGCGGTTATGTTTCGTTAAATGGCGGGTGGTTGCAGAGTCACTTATGATGAGCCAAACATTTGAAATTGGTCTCAAATGAAAACTACACTATATGAAGTAGGTGATAGATGCTCATGGGCATGACCGTTTACCATTACGTGACCACTTACGTTAGCAATTTTATATTTATTTTTTATTTTTTTTATACTGTAACCTAACGACAAGGCAGACGGGCTACCTGATGGAAAGTAGCCACAGTGGCCTGTGGACATTCGCAACACCAGAGGAGTTGCCAATGCATCGCCGGCTTTGTAGGAGAGCTCTTTTCGCACCTTTCTTGAAGTACCCCATAATGAAATATGGATATAAAGAATGTCATAGCGCTCCGGGAATACCTCAGGAGGAAGCTCATTCCACAACTTGCACGTCCGTGGCAAAAACGAGCGCGCAAATCGAACTTATTTATACACAATACCCTCCTTCTGACGCAATCGGGTAACCACCTCTAACTTGTAACATCAATGACGTTACACTTGTGAAATGCGTTTTATTTGTAGGCTTTCGGAGTACAAACTCTGTCCGGTACCGGCAGCTTGCGTGTCGGCGCCGAACTCCTGAACAAACATCTCAAGTACACCACCTTCTACTACTCCAACCCGACGTGGGGTAAGTGGGACAATTACTTCTTTGTATACGATTATTGACATGCTTTATCAACAGGTTTTAAGTATTACGTAAGCATATTTATTACAATTATCCCTCCCCCCCTCTCCCTAGTCCGCAAATGTAAGCAAATATTTCAAGGCGGTAAAACCAGTGTAGTTCGACCGGGTATGTACCACTGCCACACCTATTTCTAGCGTGAAGCATTTATTGCATTTCGATAGAAGGGTGTGGTTGCCGGCACACTTCACATGAGGCGACCATCATAGTCCTCAGGAGTAGCAGCGCATCTGTGTTTGGCTTCAGATGGAATCCGTGTTCTGTATGTAGTTGATTACAGATGTCCATGGGCGGCAGTGACCACTTACCATCAGGTGGACTGCATGCTCGTTTGCTGCTTCAATTAGATAAAAAAAAAATACTAGACAATGTGTGGGTCGCCGTGGAAAAAAGTAAATAACTATTGCTGACGTAATCACCATCTAGATCGCCTCTATACTTGAACGACACCTAAGATTGCGGATTTATCATATACGGTATTTATAGGCATGTTGACAGGTAAGATTGTGATCAATAAGATAAGTGCACTATTTATAGGCGTAGCTATCGATTTGTTAAGGCCCAATAACAGTGGTCCGCGGAAAAAATGCTAACATCCCGCTCTTTGAAATAAATAGTCTGAAAATTGACGAGTTTTAGGCATTTACTGAATAAAATCCTCGTGTTTCATTTTCTGTTTTCACTTATCCTAAGATGGAAGTCTTTTGCTGTATAAATATGAAAAACGACAATAGAATCATTGTTCGATAAATAGTCATAAAATATAGTGTAAAATTAGAACCTCCTCCTTTTTAAAATCCGTTAAAATTACAACATTGCGGTATAGCAACAATGTCGTAAATATTGAATTTTAAAATATAAAGTAGCAAAATATTCTACTCATCTATTCTACGGCCTATTTGAAGTAATGTACTCCCGCCCTCGACTAATTGTGTCGCAAGGGGAGTGTAGGTAATTGTGGTAGCTGTGAATGCGCCGGTTTAAAAATAAAACATATTTTTAATGCTACAAAATTCTTTACAATGTAAAGGTTTGAAGCAGCAGTTATGAGAATTATATACCGATTACGTGAATAGTCTCTGAGCGTACATTTTATTTGTACGTACCATATTTAAATTACTAGCAGGGACCCGCGGCATTGAATATGCATGATATAATGCGTATAATATAAACATTCATACAATACAATCTCCCTAGGGGCAAATGTATAAAAAATGTCTTTCTTATTGAAACCCTAAAGTGAAACTATTGACTAAATCATATACCAATCACATATAGGCTTTGCGATGTTCAACCAAAAATTTGTATCATTTGAAATTTATATCCAAAGTCACCACGACTATGGAGGACAACTTTTTAAGGATCGCCTCCCTTATTTATAAATAATCACCTAAGAGCTGCTGAATCATTATCACTAAATTTTGCCCTGACGTCTTCAATAACGTGTATCGTTATCGTTATAATTGGCACAAATTAACGCTACGGTACCGACGAGTCAATTATTGCTTACGGTTATACACTCACGTGACGGTTAAAGTAACACGAGGTCAGGTTGAACCGTAGAATTAGAATTTTTTGCTACTCTACAGACCAAACGTGTAATAGAGCAGGGTTACCAACTCTTAAAAAAATTATCCCCCTAAAGCCTCCATAAAAAACCCCTAAAATCCCCACAATTAATTATGAATTGGACTTCTTCCTGGCAACCTCCGTATTTCTGAATCAGGTAGTAGATTTTTCTCTGACGACGAAAAAAAAGAAAAGGTCTTCGGGTGTAGTACATGACCTTTTTTTCATCGCGAGGCATGATCGTACAGCCTGGCGGCTACATTTCCATTTATAAACACCTATATGTTGAAGTTAAAAAAAGATTTTTTTATTTACGGATATAGTTGGAATAAATAAGAAGAATTTACGCCTTCCGTTTGCGCTTCAGCTTTCTTTGAGCGCTACTCGTCAGTCACGGTCATACACGGTTTCTATATTATAGGGAACTATATTCCGCGAATAAAACTACATAACGTAACCTAACCTAACCTAACCCTCGCAAATAATGGGCAATTTGCGTGCTTAGTTTAAAGAATAAAATCAAAACGACATCGACCTCACGTTACGCGTAGTAAGAGTCAGATGTTTTTTTATCTTTGTCGGAATATACATAATATCAAAAGTAATGAACAATAAATCTTATCATCATTTATCTACTGTTACATTTATCTATGAGTACACAGCACTTACACTGTATACGATGAATTATTTCATAATTCAAAAGTTATTTTTTTATAATTTAGATATGTCATTAAAAATATATTATTATTGTACTAAATTACTACCCCCAAATTTATTGATTCTTAATTTGTTACTAGATCGGTAGCTACTTATATTCTGATGATTAACCTGAACTTTGCAGTAGTTTTTTTTCTCTATCAACTTTAGTAACGTTGCAGTTTTTTTTTATCTGAGAGTATTAGCAAACGAGTATGCACCCCACCTGATGGTAAGTGGTCACTGCTGCTCATGGATACCTGTAATCAACTTCAGAACATGGGTTTTAACTGAAGTCAATCACAGATGCGCTGCTACTACTGAGGACTATGATGGTCGCCTCATATAAAAGTGTTCCGCCATAAAAAAAAAATATTAAGTACTAGCTTCTTCTCGCCGCTCCGCCCGCTTCTGCCATGTTCACCACGGTAATGTATAATTGTGTAGGTACCTATTCCAATTGTAAAATTCACCGAAATTCGACCATTACTTTTAGCGTGAAAAAGTAACAAACGCACATACATCCTTACAAACTTTCGCAATACACACACTTATATAACATTAATAAGATATTAATCAGCCAGAACAGAGATATGATTTACTTGTCGTTTGTACGCGATAGATACTTGTAATCATTCGATAAATGATGTTATCATTTAAACGTACGAATACGTGATCTTTCAATGAACAGCATTTTCGAGACAAAAATAGAAGGAATCTGACAAAAATGTGTGCGTAATCGTCCATTCTAGATGCAACATAGGTACTTGATTGCAAAATACCACTCGACAACAAAACGTCATCCCGTGGAGTGTTTATTTTAAAACGTTTGTAGTGATACGAGATAACGGCACTTCAGGATTGTAAATCGATATCTCTTTATTGTCGATTTAGCGATGTTGTGAATTTTAAAAATACATTTATAATAATAATATACTTTATTATACCCAAAAAGAGGAAATTACACAATGATTGATGACCGGGGAAGTACCACCGCCACACCTATTTCCAACGTGAAGCTTTTCTTACGTTTTGAGGGAAGGATGTGTTTGCCGGCACACTTTTATATGAGACGATCATCACAGTCCTCAGGAGCAGCAACGCGTCTGTGATTGACTGCAGATAGAACCAATGTTCTATTTGAGGTTGCTCACCGATGTCGCAGGGTGGCAGTGACCACTTACCATCAGGTGGACTGTATGCGCGTTTGCTACTTCAATTAATAAAAAATTTAAAAAATAAAAAATATTTTTATAATTTCAAATACAAAAGGCGGTCGTATCGCTAAACAGTGATTTCTTCCAGACCTTAAGACATAGTAGATGCGGAGTTAAAACGAATACTTATAAACAGAAATAATAGGGAGAGTGCACACTTAAATCAATCATTATCATCAATGAATAAGCTAAACTAAAATGTTAAATATCCTTGTACATACAATCAGTGAAAACCTGGAGGTCCTCGAAAATAACGTGTACAACTACTCCCATGCCCCCCTTCTTGGTAAAGTTATAATTTCTTATGCAAATGAATGATATCCAAAAGTATTTATCAGTTCCGATAGTAACATGAAACCATTAAAGTACTTTCGGCGTACATTTATCCAATATTTTAATAGCAATGATCGTGTTCGTTTTCGAAACAATGTAACTAAATAATTTTAAATTGGATTGTTCAGCACCGTTCGCTTTTAAATAAGGGATACCCCACCTTGACTATTTTCTTCCCGTTCAACAGAGAACCACCACCTGGTGTTCGTGAACTCCGGATTCACGGAGCCGCGCACTTACCGCTACTGGAACGAGAAGACGCGCGCGATCGACTTCGAAGGCCTGATCGAGGACCTGAGCAGCGCTCCGGAGAACTCGGTGGTGATCCTGCACGCGTGCGCCCACAACCCCACTGGTATCGACCCCACCACTGAGCAGTGGGAGAAGATCGCTGACGTAATGCAGGTGGGTAGTAGAAAATAAGTTAATTTCATCTCACTATGCGCCCTCCACCCCAACGGTATCGATCCCCGACTGGAGAGATATCTGAATTATTAATTTACATTTTTGTTCTGGGTTTGGGCGTTTGTGTGGCATCCATAACACAAATACTTTTTACACTCAGAGCCGCACAGCGGGATTTTCTCCTGTGTCGTGGGTGCAATGGACATACAAAGACGGATATACAAACACCCAGACCCAGATTAGAAATCTAAATTCATCATTCAGATACCTGTCTTGCCGGAAACCGAATCCAGAACCCTCTGCGTGTCAGACCTGTACGGTGACCGCTCCGCCACGCAGTTCGTTATCACAGGAGTACATCTTAGTGCTATGAGTGTGTAAAGTGTTATAGTTATAAAGTGTTACCTCTAACCTTTTTTGTCTACGAGGGGGAAACCTTCATAAGGTACCTTATGAAGGTTTCCCCCTCGACGTGCGAGGACGTTGTGGAAGCGACGCGGGTTATGTGGGATTCTTACCGCACTAAAACCCTCTAGGTGGCCGTCCTCAGCACTGCGTGGAGGACTCCGGGATCTCCAACGGGACATAGCCGGAGTCCTCCGAGCGCGATGCCCCATCGGGCTCTTCCCTGGTGGGCGTAAAACGCTCACCGCACCTTCTGGTCTTTACGGCGGCATGCGACCACACATGCCGCCGTCCTTCCCGGGATCGCTTGACCGGAGCTACCACTGTTCCCGCCCGCAACCCCCTTTTAGTCGCCTCTTACGACAGGCAGAGGATACCTATTCTGATCCCGGAACTACAGGTACGGTACTTCCGTGTCCTAGTGTGTGGTGGCTACGAGTGTATAAAGTGTTATTATTTACTATTTTCCTCCTATGACCCGGCGGGCTCTAGAGGGGGCTTTATTTACCTAATTCCGCTTCCACGGTTAACAATAAGAAAATGATTGGTCATCAGGAACGCAAGCTGTTCCCGTTCTTCGACAGCGCGTACCAGGGCTTCGCGTCGGGCGATCTGGACCAGGACGCGTGGGCCGTCAGGTACTTCGTGAGCAGGGGCTTCGAGCTGGTCTGCGCGCAGTCGTACGCCAAGAACTTCGGCCTTTACAGTGAGTGGCACGTTTTGATTTTACGTCGTTACTTTTATTTGAATTAGAGTTTCTACATCTTTCACTTTGTGTGCGTTCCATTAGACGTTCACAAAGCGCACGCTCACGAGCGCATTTTTTCCCTTTCCATTAGCTTGTGAGCTTTTCTGACGTATTCATGTCGTGAGCGTCGCGTGGACGTAAGTCATGACGTCGTGAGTGACGTTTTCGCCGCGACCATAACGACCGCGGTAGTCTTGTGGACCGACGTTTTGGGCGTTTGGCTTTGTGAGCGTCATATGGAACGCGCCGTTTGTATTTTTTACCATTTGTGACATATTTTGAATGTCATTAAAATAATTTTAGAATTAATGATCGTCAAACGCTTTTTATTACAGTGTTCTTTTAATAGTAATACGCGATTGAAGTTATTTTTTAAAATTACACTGAGGCATTGCGCCTCATTTGCATGGCTCGGATCCTGAAGGGTCGTAACCTACAATTTGTCGAAATCTTTTGCATACGAGTTCTTCCGATGGTAAGCGGACACTGCCGTCCATGGACATCTGTTGCTTAACTTCATATAGAACTTTGGTTTTATTTGAAGTCAGTCACAGATGACTTGCTATTCCTGAGGACTAATATGGACACCTCATATAAAAGTGTGCCGATAACTGCACTCTTTCAAATCATGCAAGAACAGCTTCACGTTCTTGCATTGCTTGCCATCAGATTTAACTCACGTTTTTTCTATATGAGTTTCTTATCGTCCATAGGCGGCAGTGACCACTTACCAGCAGGTTAACTTCATGCTCGTTTGCTACTTCAACCTTGTAAAAAAAGCATTTGTCAAATTATAATTGTCATATGGACATTGTAATGTCATATGGACATTACAATGTCCATATGACAAGGCACTTCATTACAATGTCCATATGACAGGGTAGATACTTTATTGTAGTAAAAAAGGTGAGCTTTTAAAATGTATGTTTTAAAATATTATTAGTATGCTCGTTTGCTACTTCAACCTTGTAAAAAAAAACTATTTGTCAAATTATAAATAGCGACCCCTTAGGGGCACTTCATTACAATGTCCATGTGACGAGCAAGCGCGTACAATTTCCAGACGAGCGCGTGGGCAACCTGGCGGTGGTGGTGTCGGACGCGGGCACGGTGGCGCCGCTGCGCTCGCAGCTCACGTGGGTGGTGCGCGGCATGTACTCCAACCCGCCGGCGCACGGCGCGCGCGTAGTCGCCAACGTGCTCCAGGATAAGGCGCTCTTTGATGAGTGGTGGGTTCACGATGCTCTTGCGGGGTGCTTCGTGGGTGTGATGACGTCACTGCGACGGTGATGACGTCACTGCAACGGTATTGACGTCACTGTAACGGACAAATGGTGTTGGCTGCTGCAGCCCCGTGTGATTTCGTCATCATGTCGTTGCTCTTGTTGTCACTGTATCGGGTGAGTGGATCGGTACTGTGTGCTACGACGGTGTATTGAACACAAGGCCCTCTTTTATGAGTGGGGGTGTTAGCTGCTGCAGTCACTCGAATGGGTTCATGGTTCAATCCCTGGCTAGACTGATGTATGAAAGATGAATTTAGATTTGTATCACGTATTGTATTTGTGTGTACCAACTCATAACATTATAATATATAAATAAATCCTTATGTAAAACTGTGAGTGTAGAAGGTTATTTAGAGACACAACATAAAAGAAAACCCTCATGAGGAGCTGTAAGTGTAAAAGGTTATTTAGACACACGACATAACAGAAAATCCTAGTGTGGAACTATAAGTGTAAAAAATATTTAGCACTGAGATGTGATGCTATTGATTTTTTTTTAAAGTGACAATCAAGACTTAAAAAATATATTAAGACATTTTTTATTTTTTTATGTGAGGGTCGACTATTAACTCTCTTCGACAAGCAATTAACCTTTATTTTTGTTTTGTAAACACCACTAATATTTTATATCACCATTGATATTTCATAATATATCAGCTGGGCCTAAAAACATTCTACCATGCTCCTTTTTTTTATTTGAATATGTATTTTCTAAGGCAATAAAATGAATTAATTTCGTATTTCTAATTAGCTGCATTATTTTATTATCATGTGACATGGATTGCAACATGATTAAATGATATCAAAATATCAACACAATTTCATACAAAAGAACAGTTAATAAGTATAATAACTTTTTATTTTGTGAACAGGAGGGACCATATCAAGTTGATGTCGAGCAGAGTCATCCAGATGAGAGAAACACTGAGATCGGAGCTTATTAAGTAAGTAATTGATAACTCTTTTCTTATATACAAATGGTCAACATGCAAGCAATCCACCTTATGGTCAGTAGACGCTGCTGTTCATGGACGTCTGTGGCATACTCCAGTAAGAATATATTATTTGATTTTGGTTATAGACTGATATTTTCTAATTATCCATAAGGTTATTTTTAGAAGCACTGTAGTTTGCATGCGGCTGCCATCGGAAACTTGACCGCAATCGCCATTACTTAATTTTATAAATTGGCTCTGAAATGAAAGACAAGGTATACTAATCGATACAGATAACAGGTGCAATTGCCAATTTTTTGATGATACGTTTGAACCTTTTTTTTTGTTTTCGAGGGGGAAACCTTCAAAATAAAGAGGATTCAGTAATAAAGAGGAGTCTGGGACCTTCTAACGAACGCAGCTGAAATCTGAGCGTGTTGACCCATCAGGTTTCTCCTAGATGGGCGGATGGGCCCATCCGCCCAATCTAGTCTACGTTATGCGACCACACATACCGCTGTCCTTCCCGGGATCGCCTGGCTGGACGGTTCAAGCTCCCACTCTAGCCGCCCACAACCCCGGAAAGCCTTTTTAGACGCTTCTTACGACAGGCAAGAATTACCGTAGCCCTATTCTGATCCCGGAACTACAGGGTACTACTACTGTATCCAATAGTGGTGTTGGTGATATTTATAGTGTTTTTTTTTTTTAATATAATAGCAATGTCCTGATATAGTCTTATTACTTTATTTTATTTATATACACACATAGCTTATGACTTAGATTAATATACCGCCACATTATTTGTGACTGGTGGAATCACCAATGAAACTCGTTCCCAGGCTCGGCACGCCCGGCAACTGGGACCACATAGTGAAGCAGATCGGGCTGTTCTCGTACACGGGGCTGACGCGGCGGCAGTGCGAGCACCTCATCGCGGCGCACCACGTGTACCTGCTGCGCTCCGGACGGATCAACATCTGCGGCCTCAACCCCGGGAACGTGGAGTACGTGGCGCGGGCTATACACGACGCGGTCACCAAGTTCCCGAGCGATGAGTAGGCTTGTTTTGGTATAAACGCGCCTTCACATTAGGTCGCAAGTAGCGCGTCTGCGACTGTAACTGGTGCTTTCTTATTATTGAAATAATGAAAAAAATACACGCTTTCTACATTCATAGGATTTTCGCCTGTGTCGTGGGTACCATGGACACACACAAGATGAATACACAAACACCCAGATCCAGAACATAAATCTAAACTCATCATTCAGATACCTGTCTGGTTTCGAATCGAACCCGGGACCCATTACG
This sequence comes from Spicauda simplicius, assembly GCA_949699795.1. Lineage (NCBI taxonomy): Eukaryota > Metazoa > Arthropoda > Insecta > Lepidoptera > Hesperiidae > Spicauda > Spicauda simplicius. The sequence continues at coordinate 4,897,993 of OX453060.1, forward strand.
CGTCAGGCCAGTATGGTAACCGCTCCGCCACGCGGGTCGTCGATTATTCAGTATCTATTATTTTTTATTATTTCCATTATAAAAGTACAGCGCGGATATTTTTTGATTAGGGTGGCCCTAATCAAAAAATATCCCGCGGATATAGTCTTAAAAATAAAGCATCACTTTGCAGTCGCGCGACTGACGCGCTGCAGACGCGCTACTTGCGACCTAATGTGAAAGCGCTCTAAGAGTGCACTGGTTGTGGTATATTAATGTGGCGTGTAGCTGGTATGTGACCTGTGGCGTCCTACACTTGGATTGTTGAAGTAATTCTAGGTATACAGTGAAAAGTATATCGTTAGTGGAAAGGTAATAATGCTAAAGCACCAAAATAGCATTTGTAGTTAGTGAGGTTTGAAGTCTTTTTTTTTTACAGAACAAAAATCATGTCATCTTTATTTTTGGTGGGATCATGTCGAGTAGAATGAACTCCCAACAACAAGTTAGCTTACGTTACGTAGCTTAGTAACCGAAACGACACCTTTCTAAGATCCGACATAAACAACTATCCAAAACGCACCGAATTCAGTATAATCGTATAAGTTTACTACATTATCTGCTCGTTTTTACGGTAACGTGTTTTTATGCGCACATTTAAAGATTACTGCATATTATTACTGCTAAATATCATGCCTTGCTACATTGATATTAATATATTACAGCCACATGTGAACTCGTTCTTATACTGACTTGACAGTTAACGAACCAATTTGGGATTTTCAATTTTTGATATCGTGATTGGTTCAACTTCGAGTTGGTGCCAGAAGGTTTAAGACGTGTAAGTGACGGAATGGAGTTAGCGGTTTATTAAATTTTATCAATACGTATTCATAATATACCTACTTTCCTCATTGGAACATCTCCGTATCTATTTTTGACCTTTAACAGTAATGTCTAACTTTACAGAACAGATAGAAATCCTTAACAAAAATGAATAATTACGTTGAATTTTATAAATAAGTGAACACCAATTTAATGTCTATTGCATTTATATTATGATAATTAAGTAGCATATAAAGGCAGCTGTATGTAAGAACTTTTTTTTTCTTTCACTTACACGTCCTAAACCTTTCTAATTTTGAGATTAAGCTAAAACATGAAGCAATATTGTTTAGCAAAAAAAAATAGACAATTAGATCATAGTATGCAAATATTTTTACAATTTTTGTCACAAAAATTGAAAACATTTGTTATTTATATATGTATACAATATTTATATAAAAGTACTATGTGTATATCGCTATATTTTTGCGAATGTTCAGAAAAATAGTGAGACAATTTAATAAATTCTCATTTATAGCATTTTTGTTATAGCAATACTAGACAATTAGATGGTTTTGCAATATAGAACTTTCGTTAGATTTCCAAGTGTCCCTTTACCACTTCCATCGGGTTTAAATACCGACTGATATATCTTTGTAATGTAATTTAAAACATTAACACGACTGTAATTTGAAATAATACCTTTAGTACAAAATACTTGAACTATATACTACTATACGTATTAGATAATCACTATTCGTAGAATAATTAACAGGGAATTATATTGAAGTTACCTATTACATGTTTTAAAATTTTATAGGCTGTGAGTTTCCTATAATTTCGGTGTTTATTTAGTTGTAGCCCGATCGAAATATTACGTTCAATTTAATTGTATTTTTGATTTATTTTAACAGTAAATGTGACACTGCCGAAAGTTAACATCGTGTTCAATTGTGGTGAAATATTGGGACCGTTTTGGTCGAATATTTTGATACGAAATGAGTTTTGGACAGCTATACATGCTTGCATTACTGCACCCCAGTATTAACAGCTTTTAATTTGTGAATATATTATTTTTACTACATATAGCGCTTAGCATATAGCCGTTAGATAGTTTATTTTAACAGATACGTAACGTTGTAAACAGATGTTGCAAATATATAATCTCAGTTATAACTGTTGTTTTATTGGAAATTAGCTAGTCCCTAACACTTCGCCCTCTGCTCCGCTACAGTCAGGTTTACCATGATAAAGATTAATTTGTGTGTTAATGCAAATTAATCTGTGTGACAAATATCATAAATTTGACTATCTAGTATTTGTGTGACATAATATATATCCATCTGTTCTCGGGAATTTTCGCATTTTAATGTTGGTAACATTTTTAGCTAACTTCATTTACGCCGCAATAAACTTAATTGCAATATTATTTTTGTATATATTTAAGACGTTTATGTGTGCTTGTGTCGTGTATCGTTTACATTTATGCTTAGTTTATTTAAAGTATGCATCGTTTTCGTCACAGGACATGCAGGTTATTGCTTATTTTATTTTTAATTTACATAAAAAAGTGAGACTAAAAAGTCATTTTTCACTTTATAACGAACGATTTAAATACATATTAACATTGCTGAGGAGAACAGCACATATAAAATTTTATGTGGCCACTTAAACTTATGAATTTACGTAACTATTATATTCCAATAAATCTGAACAAATTTACATAAACTTACAAAGTCTAAAATCAAATAAATTTTGTTTGCAGTGAGTCCCGCGCCAAATTATAACGATCCGAGTCATCGGCCCCGGAAGAGGTCTGTAATCGGTGACGGGTTGTAATTGTAAATAAATTTTATATAAAGCAATATTCAAACTTAAAATTTGTTTCTACCTTTTAGTAACTTAATACATAGTCTAGGGATCTTGTCTTATTAATTTGGTATGAAAATGTGCCTTTCGCATTGTAAGAGACATTATCAGGATTGTTTTATTTATTTATAAATGAACAAGCCATGTCGTGCCGGTTTAAAAATCTTCTACCGTATACATTTTGGAGAGTGTGCGCAACTTTTACACGATCTCATACCCCCAGCCCCTTTCTATCATCGAACTTCCGCACGGCAGGCTACCACCCCTATCAAGTCACTCTTCCTTTGGCTCGGACGAAACGCTTTGCTTCGTCCTTTTTAATACAAACAGCAAAAGAGTGGAATGCCTTGCCGGCCTCTGTGTTTCCCGATAAGTACAATCTGGGTGTTTTCAAAGCAAGAGTGAATAGGCTCCTTCTAGACAAGCGTGTCACATCTTAGGCCTCCTCGTCACTTTCCATCAGGTGAGATCGAGGCCAAACGCGTGTCTATTAAAATGTAAAAAAAAAAATGTAATACGTCCTCTCGTCGAATGGATGTCGCAGGAATCTACTAAGATTCTAAAGGCTAAGAAGATGATAACATAATAACACCCACTGCGGTCACCAACACTTACATTAGGCGCAGTGGCTACTGGGAAAATCCCCATCTTTAAGGCTTAGGTGTAATGAAATTTCTAACAAACTGAGTCGTTGCAAAGTTGGAGCATATTAACTATTATGAGGATTTTAACAAATAAAGTTAGATTGTTCAAATGAAGATGGACTGGATGGATAAAGAAATGGGACTTCAATACATAGAAAACTATAGTTTGAAATTAAAACAAGTAATGTAATATTGTAATATAATTCAATATATTTTATTAAACATTTTATTATATATACTAACTATGATTCCATAGCTGTGACGGACACCAGCGGCCGTGAGCCGAAACGGTTCGTAACTGAAACAAGCAAAATAACAAAAATATAAACACTAGTAATAAAAAGATCCTAATTTGAAACATCCCATGTACACACAAAATAGCATAAGCTACAAAATAAAATACTCTCATTATATGCATTTATCCGTAGCAAGTTCTCAAACTTATTAAAAATGTAAACAAACGTGTTGCTATTAAAATATAATAACTTTATTAAACATTTATGTTCATGAACACATTATTCTATACCTAAAGTCTGGAGTTAATCGAATATGTGTTGCTAACTCCGAGGGCTAACATCGCCTTATATTCACTAACGAAAGCAAGAATTATTTCACGCTTATATCACAAATATGAGTGGCGGTACCAATCCTATCCTTCTGCCACTGTACTGTTGTGGATGGGTCATTATTTTAAACTTCGTACTGCCTTCTAAACTTAACTATGTTAAAGAGAAATCAAAACTAAGTTCTTGCTTGACTTTGAAAAATAGTTCGATTCACTTTACAGTTTATTCTGTTATCTGTCTAACTTCACATAGACTTCCCACTTTTTATTCCTGATTCTTTGCCTATTCCATGCATAGGTTGGCTGGAGGTTGCTGCATAGCAATAGAGCCGTCTATCGCACCTTTATTCATAAAAAGGAATAACTCAAAATTTAACACGTTTTGCAAATTTATTACCTTGTTCGGTCGCTCACCTAAACTTGCAAAACGTAAAATTGAGGTATCTCTTTTTATGAATAAAGGTGCGCTATCTTCATCGTATTACTCGACCAAAACAATTGAGCGCATGACAGCTGAAACGTCATTAGAACTAGGGATATCCCATCCCGATACGAAGTATGTTCTATTATCAAATACCAAGAGTATGTAGGTATACCATTATTAAAATATACGCCATAGTGGCGTATGTTCAATAGTCGTGTATTTATTAAAGCACTTTCATGTGTTTTAATATATTCGCCGACATGGAATATTTTCTATCTTTATTTTTTATAAGAGACTGATTTTCGACTTGGGAGACAGGAATATTGAGCTTATGCATCTTCTCTTGTTAAAAAAAATCATATTTGAAGGAGTCCTTTCTCCTCCAAGAATAGTTTTTCCTACCTATTTTCAGGTTTATTGACGAATAATCAAGTAATTTAATAATAACTTTTAAAATTTAACAATCACTCATTAAACTAACATTATAACGAAATAACATTAAACACGTGCTGGCTAACGTAAACACCTAGACGATACACGACTGCACGTAACGGGGATGCGCGGGGACAGAAGCGAGGCGCGGGGTACGGAATCGTCTTTGTTTCATGCGCCTAATTGTTGTGGTTACCTAATATGTTATTGTTTGCATACGTTTGTCGCGTAATAAAGAGACAACCCACCGTTCTCGCTGGCGGCGAGGTCGACGATCTCGATGCAGCACTGCTTGTTGTCGCCGCCGACGGCCGCCGCGAAGGGCGCCTCCGGGCACAGCGCCGCGCACAGCGCCTGCCCCACGCGCCCCGCCCGCTCGCTCACTTGCGACGGGGGGGAGCTGGGGGAGAGACTTGATGAAAACACGGCTCGAGGGGAATTGTAACATAATAGTAGGGGAGCCCCAGAGGGGATTTTGGGACATACTCGAGCGCGGCAGATTAATATGAAATAAGATACTTTATATATTGATAACTATCTCCAGCCAGTATGCGGCCTTAGCATAGGTGGGTACGCCAAGGGGAACTTAGTAACCCTCCCAAGTCAGTCAAGACGTCGTTCTTGTTGTGCAAGTTAGTTAACCTCCTACCCCCCAAAGATACATTTAAATTGTCAGATTAGCAAATTTGACACATTTTAGGGTGTAAATAACCTCCCTTTGCCGTAATATGATGCATTCAAGTAATTACATATCATAGATTATTTAAAAAAAATTGAAGCTCTATATACGCTTATCCCACCACTCAACGAGAAAACATAATAGGACCACTTATTCTTGTTATCATTTAATCTACCAAACCTAAGAAGTTTCCGCGACGCTCGAGTAACTCCACATTTAGCATCGTGGGCTCCCCTACTATAAGACACAATGTACAAACTACCCGGCTTTTCTCGAGTGATATGACTTATATAATACACGATCAGGGCAGTCTTAAACTTTGCTGGGGCCCTTGGGCACACAAGAATTCGGGGTCCTTTTGGAATGTAAAGAAAATATGATGTATTTTATTTTCATTTCAAAAAGGCCCCAACTACTTTCGAAAAGAGAAAAGCACCCACCCGATCATAATTTTTTGATGATGAGATGAGACATATGTCGGCCCTTCAGGGCGTCTGAAGATGGCCCTGGGCACTGGTCACGAGTGTCCTTATGGTAAAGACGGCATTGTACACAATCTTCGAACTAGATGTTACGTCAAAATTAAATGAAATTAACAAGACTAAATTAGTCGTCACTGACAGTAATGTTCATACTATACATACCTTGATATATCCCATGTTTTTAGTTTTCCATCTGTACTGACTGTGACCATTAGTCCGGGGACGTTCTCACTTAAAATAAGACCTGCAAAAATTAAGAGAATTATTGAAACATTTCAAAGACAGTAAAAATACAAAACAATTGTACATTACTTTGTACTTTATTATATTCTTCTTCTTTTTGTGCCGCTTCACTACTGAAGGATGGCCTTTAGTTCCTTGAAACTCTATATTATATACTCTATATTCTCTATCTAATATATAAAATTCTCGTGTCACAGTTTTTGTTGCCATACTCCTCCGAAAAGGCTTGACCGATTTTTACAAAATTTTATATGCTTATTCAGTAGGTCAGAGAATCGGCCAACATCTATTTTTCATACCCCTTAAGGGTTGTCTACCCTTAACATTTATTTTTTATATGGCAAAACAACGTTTGTCGGGACAGCTAGTACTTTATTATATGTTCCTTGTAATTTTTAAAGATCTAAATAAAGTATTGTAATGGAACTCCGTTAAAAAGAAATATGAAATAGTCATTTAATATTAATGTTGGTTTTCGTGTTACTTCTAAAAATACAATAAATATTAACATTCATGTTTCTCTAAGCAAAGAAATTACCTGTAACTTCCTTCTCATGTGCGTTTAATATCCACAACGGGTCATCCTGCCTGCAGTCTACATATGCTACTTTGCCTTCATTGTTGCTCATCTGTAAAATTGGTAAAACTTTTCCATACATTATAACAAAATAATGAAAGTAGATAGAAATAAATGGGTATATGGGGTGCGTAGATTAGAAAGTAAAATCGTTTTTCCCTTAACATATAGAGGTTAAATTCAAAGAAAGTTATACAAATTGTTATCAGTAATTTATTACAATTATTATTATTAAATGCACTAAAAAGTAATAAGTATTTCACTAAAAAGAGTATAACTTATACCTAATATCACTCGCCCACATCTCAATACAGCTACAGAATATACAAAAATGAGCCGACATCCTGTTACAAGTGCCACTTCCGGTGCCTCGCTAAGCAACCCAATATTAGCAGATTATTGTTTTACTAATTTAAACTTTATTTTATAATCCATTTAGAATTAATGATTTATTTTTGCTAAAATTAATCAAACAACAGACAAGCAGAATAAATTTAATTATTACGGGTGTGTCAATACAATGTTATGAAAATATAATCTTTAAAAAACTATTAACACACCCAATCAATATTATAGGCAATTTATAAAAAAATAATTTAGATTATTTGTTTTAAAACTGTATTAAAAACTATTTACTGTAAAATTGTATGCAAAGGTATAAATATTGGTGTCCGCCATTTTTTTAGGCATTAATAAAGCGATCGTCAAACTCATAACTCGTCGTATAATTACAACTATCCTGCGATTACAATCCAGCAAGGAATACTGACCGCGAAGCAGAAGGGGTTCTGCACGTCCCACACGACCCGCTCTATCTCCGGGCCGAGTCCCCAGCCGCGGTGCGCGTCCGGCGTGCGACAATCCGTGACACGTGCGCGTCCGTCGCACGAACCCGATAGCAACGTCTGCGCTTCCAGCGGGTGGAACGACAGGGATTGCACCTGGGGGACAGTTGCACGTGTTATAAAGTCAGTGCCGTAACTACAAGGTGGCAAGTCGGCAAAATGCCACGAGCCCCTGGAATGAAATGATATGACTTTATTTTGCATAGGCCTTCGAGGGCGCTTACAAATTGTCAGTTAAATTTATATATATTTTTTTACACTACCACCGGATCGGAACAGGAAATTAGTCAGGTCAGAGGAGAATCCCAACTCCTAACATTTATTATTTACTATACATGTGGCGACCTGCATAGCGGAGCGGTTCCATACCGGTCTGACGCGCAATGGGTCACGGGTTCGATTCCCGGCCAGACGGGTATCTGAATGATGAGTTTGGATTCTTGTTCTGGGTCTGGGTGTTTGTGTATTTGTATTTGTGTCCATGGCACCCACGACACAGGAGAAAATCCTACTGTGGGGCTATGAATGTAGAAAGCGTTTTAAGTTTTTTTTTTTTTTAAGTGGCGTAACTACAAGGTGGCAAGTCGGCAAAATGCCACGGGCCCCCGGTCAGAGGAGAATCCCAACTCCTAACATTTATTATACATGTGGCGACCTGCGTGGCGGAGCGGTTACCATACCGGTCTGACGCGCAATGGGTCACGGGTTTGATTCCGCCAGACAGGTATCTGAATGATGAGTTTAGATTCCTGTTCTGGGTCTGGGTGTTTGTGCATTCGTCTTGTGTGTCCATGGTACCCACGACACAGGAGAAAATCCTATGTGGGGGTATGTGGGGGTATGAGTGTAGAAAGCGTGTATGTTTAGTAAAAAAAATTTTTGTCTGATTTATTTTTGTTACCTACTCAGTTGCATACACCAGTAAATAAATGTATTAAAACTCAAAGCATTTGTAAAAAGGTTTTAGAACTGGGTTACATTTTTTTATTATTTTTTTATTATATACGGTATAGTTACGCAACTGTATGAAGTGAAATACACTTTGAAATTGTTGTACAATATTTTTTCTTGCACTACCGAATCAGAGCACGACCTCAACTTAGAAAATGCGGCAAAAAACGCAGCGGAGATGTCTTTTTACGATTCCATAGAATAAGAACGGGATCCTATTAGGCAGTTCCCAGGCTGTATCTCGTGAACCATGGTAACTAGACAATTGAAATGTTCACAGATGATGTATTTCTATTGCCGTAATAACAAATACTAAATCCGAGAAAAGTATGGTACGGCCGTGCCGCTTTTTTGCTCGACTTGGCGGGGGCACTACCGTGCCCCCAGAAACAAAATCCAAATCTATATTTAAAGAGGCCTTCCATATTACAAACATAAGATTTCCGTTTTTTAAGATAATGGTTCAGAACCTTTTGTTTTCGAGTCAGAGTCGCATTTATTCGGTTTTATGCGATAAAACTAGCCTTTAATAGGGGCATATGATTGTAGACTACAATTACTAACATTATCGGTCAAGTAAAAAACCGCATTCCGTAAGAACTCATACTCAGTTTTTTCCCAAAAAAGGTTCATAATTTATGTTCATTACATTTGAATCAGTTTGCATTCATAATAACTTACTTTATCTTCGAAGTAGTCCAATTTTGTGTGCGGAGTGCCTTGATCCAAGTCCCACAGTAGGACTGTATTGTCCGCTGAACCACTAGCCAACACGTGCCTGGCGAGAGAGATTCACTGAATAAAATCATACGCAAAAAACAGGTTTCGAATATGTTAGGAATAATTGAGATGAAAATTTTAAAAGAGCAGCTGTTAAGCACATGATTCGAAACTTATCTGATCAACACAAATCACATATCTATATTGAAAATTCTTGTCATTCAGTATCTCTATTATAATATTGTAGTAGGTATTAGTTATGCAACGAAGGTTATTATTTGACATTAGTAGGGTGCTAGAGGATATAAATTATGGCGATTTTTTCATCGAGAAACTGCAGTCGAATTACATTTGTATAAATTTATAAATATTTATTTTTATATTTATGTATCTATAAAAAATTATGTATTAAATATATATATTTAAATATTTATATTTAATTTATAAGGCATAAATCTGCCAACCTTTTTTGCAAAATACTGCCATTCAATATTCGCAAAACATTAGCACAATTCTTGCAAATGTAAATGCAATAGCATAAGGCTGCTACAAGAACTTACGTGAAATTCCTGTTCCACGAGAGATCAAGCACAGCGTCCTTGTGGCCTACTCGCTTAGTTTTCTTCTTTTTATTCGGTTTCTTGCCGAGTTTGAACGCTGGCTCCAAACAGTTCTCGATGTCAAGGTCCCAAACTTGTATAACCGGGTCCATACCGCCCAAGGCGCAAAGGTTCCCTGGGAATTTATTATATTAAGTTTTAATATATAGCTCAATCTGCTCCTTATGTACAATTAAATCATTCAATCCATACTATCCATACCAATATTATAAATGTGAAAATGTGTTTGTTGGTTCCTCTTTCACGTCGCTACATAGCTATTATATGATATGATTTTTATGCTGGGAGATAGTTAAGAGGGCGGAGAGAGACGTAGCCTACTTTTTACCGCGCTCTCTCATTCCCATGAGAATATCGATGTTTTATTAGTCAATACATATTTTGTAGTTGCAAACGTTCCAAACGTTGTTAATAGATGGTGTTAGTAAAATTCATTTGCAAGTTCTGAATCACGCTATCAAATGCTAACGCTAATTCCCTTTGACCGTGCGGGCGAAGCCGCGGGTAAAAGCTAGTTATATAATAATATATTAGATTTATGCCATTAAAACCATTCGCATGAATTATTGGTATTTAGAAGATAAATTACTGATCATACCTGGCTGTGGGTCTGATGGGTCATGGCTGAGCCACTCTATGCACAGCGGGAACCAAGGCAGAATTATGTCGTGATGCACGTAAAATGAACCTTCCTCTTTGTTGAATACTGTAAGAAAATTTGAGTAATTTAAATAGCTGTAGTCAATGCAGATTGTCATTTTTGACATACCTTTGAGACCTTTTTTACAGAAGTGTTAGGAATATAGTAAAGTTGTTTCTCCTACGATATTTTTGTTCACAGATGTAGTATAAAATTATTTGTACTATCAAAATTACTTCGAAAAATCAAAGATGCGTGCCCTGGATTAAAACGCCAGAATCCAGTGAAAACCCATTTTATAAATAGCATTTTTTTATCTTGTGGTTTCTGTCGCCCATAGAAACCGGTTATAAAATCCTATACGACTAGTTTTATTGAGGTCAGTCTTAGAAGCATGGCTTTCACTGAGGTTCTATCTAAGTGTAAGCATAGTTATACGGGGTGGTGGTGCCAACTCATTATTGGCTCACTGCTGGGCACGGGTCTTCTCTCAGATTGATAGAGTTTTAGACCATATTTCAAAGCGCCAGCCAAGTGCGAAGTGGTGGACTTCACACTCCCCCAACTTGAACTTTTCTTTAAAAAGAACTCTCGGGTGTGCAGGTTTTCTCACGATGTCTTCCTTCACCGTTTAATAATTTTCTAATACGCACATAATTCAGAAAAATCGAGAGGGCAAGTGGTATGTAAGTGGGCAATGGTAGAACATTAGGCTAGCACTGCTCTCTTAGTTATATGTGGCAACATTTAACATACATAAAACACAAAATCGCTTTGCATTGATGAGAAAAAGGCAAGAGCAGATTTGGTTGTGGTGCCTCCAGACAGCCATGAAGAATTCTACCACCTTTAAGACTCAAAAACAGGGTACTTACTATACACCTCCAGTATGCTTGCGTCACTCTCCACATGACCTACAAGCAGCAAATTGTCATCTGGTTTGATGATGTCATCTTCCTCATCACTGTCTGGCCCATCCGTCTGCAAGAAAGGTATTAGCAAGTTTACAAATCAAAGTAAAGTTTGGTATAAACTAAATATGAAACTAAAGTGTATAAAGAGTCATATTGTGCGTGCGTGCGTGTGCCAATTAGTGTCTGGTTTTGAATGGCACAACTCTTTATTCTCGTAGATGACGTAAAAGCAACTAAAGGACAAAATGCAGCAGGTGAGCTTTTCTCAACAACTGTTCTATAACCCAATGCCGGTTATAGTAACACAAGCGCCCTGGGCGAGATTTCTGCTAAACCTCTTTATTGCAATGCAAACGTAGGTACTAGAAGGAACGCCTGCGTGTGTGGCGCCCTTTCGTGTCCGTCGCCCTGGGCGGTGGCACAACAGCGCCCTACCTTAACGCCGCTACTGCCAGTAGTCTATCATCAGGGTTCCCAACTTAGAGGGTTTTCCCCCAAATTTAGGGGATAAATAAGTAGGATGGGGATTTATTACGGGTGTAAAATTTTTTGAGGGGCACTTTTAGGGGATTTTATAACTTCAACATATAGGTGTTTTTAAAGGGAAATCGTCCGCGCCAGGCTATACGAACATGCCTCACAACCAAAAAAAAAGGCATGCACTGCACCCGAAGACCTTTTTTTTTGTCGTCGTCAGGTCAGGTTGCCACGAAGAATTCCAATTCTCATAATTCATTGTGGCAATTTTAGGGGTTTTTTTATGAAGGCTTTAGGGGGATACATTTTTGAGGCTTGGTAACCCTGGCTATCATATAGGTAATCATCATATACCATGCACAATGAGTATTAGCTCAAACACCATTACGAGAGGCCTGCAACAATCGACCTTAAAGGACTGATGAATGGATATTAAAGAGATAATAGATTTTTATACGCACACTAGACTATTGTGGAAACTTTGTATCAACTTACAGTTAGATTTTCGAGGGCCATATGCAGTTTTTGTGCTATTATGAACTTAAATATAAAATGGCATTGTTTTAATCAAGTATACCACTTTGATAAAAACAATGCCATTTTATCTCCAAATGTTTAATATTCTCTACTAATTTTAGTAAGTTTGAGTGATTACATAATGTATGTAAGAATACAGTTGATGTTGTCTCAACCTGAGGTATTCCCAGAGCGCTATGACATGGTGTTCTTCAAGAAAGGTGCGAAAAGAGCTCTCCTTCACTGCATTGGCGACTCTTCTGGTGTTGCGAATGTCCATAGGCGACGGTGACTACTTTCCATCAGGTAGAAGTCTGCCTTATTGTTAGGTTAAATTATTGTAAAAAAAAAACCTACCCTGATTTGAACATCTTCACTGAGATCACCCAAGTTAGGTAATGTTGCAACTGTACCAATTCCTATTGGGTTACCTACAATAAAAACAATAACACAGTTTAAGACAATTTAAGAAAATTACATATAAGCAGTTAAACAGTCGTCCAAATGAATACATGGTTATAACTACTAAAAACTGATACATAATAATTACTAGTAACAATTTTGAGCAAAAATATAATTACAAAGGTAGACGTACACTCCGCACAACTGGGGAAGGTTAAAATAGTTTGCTGTTTTTTTAATATAGTAACAGCAAACATACATGCAGTTTATCTAAGTGTCGCCGCAAACGGGCCACTTGTGGCGGCCACAAACGCCGTCAGTAGAAGCTACTAGCGTTCACCGTGTGCAACGAGTCTATATAAAATGTATAGAAACTATAGGCAAAATGCCAGTGGCAGCGTCTTGTGGTTGTCGACGGTAGCCCGTGTGGGGCGACGCTGATAGTAAGTGACCACTCATACCCATTGAACATTGTAAGCAACCCCAGATACAAAATTGTATCTAAAGTTGGCTACAGACGCATTACTCCCTGAAAAGTACTTTGGAGCATCTTGGATAAGTATGTGTTATCACAACCTGCAGCAGCAGCAACAAGCAGTAAGAAGCAGTAGGTAACACTAATGTTATTAGACGAAAAATAGGCATATTGGTTGTACTACTAGTTTGTGAATTACATAAGGATTCTAGAACACGTAAATATAAATTGATAGAAGTAATTACATGGTAGTGGCAACATAAGATAATACTAGAAAATTTATTCTATGCACAAAAGCAGTTTTTATATATGTTTTAGCAGTTTATCAATACTTCTTTCCATTAACAAGCAATCACCAATTCATCCACTCCCGACATCGCTTAACTCTGTATATTAGTTACAAAGTACAGAAACCATGGGACTATGTATACTTGCAAAAATATACTCATATGCTTATTAACAATTGCCTACATAAACAAGTTTGCGAAATAACTTACTTGTAGTGTCCTCTTCATCATACTGTGCAAAGTTGAACTCATCATTTGGATCAGCGGGAGGATCCGGAGCTGCACTAGCTCCACCTTCCCCATCCCCGTCACTCTCATCCTCTCCCTGCTCTGTGATCCTATGGAAAATCCATAATAATGTGAAAGTGTGTATGTTTGTTCCTCTCACGTCACCACGTAGCTATTATATGATATGGTTTATTTGCTGGGAGATAGTTATGAGGGCAGAGAGTGACATATGCTACTTTTTATCGCGCTCTCTCATGCCCCTCAGAATATTCATGTTTTGTCAGTCAATACATATTTAGTAGTTCCAGATGTTGTTACCAGATGGCGTTAGTAAAATTCATTTGAAAGTTCTAAATCACGCTATCAAGTGCTAATATTAATTTCCTGTGGCGAGCAGGCAAAGCTGCGGGTAAGAGTTAGTTTTTCATATAATAAAAAAGGCCTATGGCGTCACTAACATGTTGTGTAACTGACAATTTGAAAAATCAGAACATTAAACCAAATTAGGCAATTCAGAAAGAAACTCAACAGGTTTTTTGTTAATATAGAATGTTCATTTTCTTATAACCATCAAGTATTTTACAGTGCAATAAAAGCCACATGCAGTATGTTGCCTGAAGATGATAGATAAAATAAGCTAGACTTGACTGAGAAACTACTGAAAGACATGTTTTTTAACTTACCGTAAATCTTCTGCAGTCTGTTTTATTATCTTCTCTAATTCTTTTTCTGTCAATTCAATCTAAAAAAAATGTAAATTATGACAGATGTATACTAATATTATAAGGAGGTAAAGTTTGTAACTCTGCTTATAAGGAGTAATCTTCGGAAATACTGAAAAGATCGTAAAAAAACTTTAAGAATTAGAAAGCTACACTATTCAGGATTGCTATAGGCTATTTTCCGATATGATTGAACATAATATAATTAACACTTAACGAAGTGGACACGGGTCAGCTAGTCATTTATAAATATATGAGAAAATGTTTGCTGTATTTACTACATTTTTCTTCAGATGGTGTAGATTAAAATGAAATAGTGTTATTCAGATTACAATAGTGATAAATGTTTGTTATGTACTACATATTTACAAACACTGTAAATCAATACTTAGTAGGGATTACTGATATCAAGAAGCCGTGTCACAACTTAGATTTCGCAAAATCATGCATGAATAATTTCCTTTGTTTAGCCATGAAACTTGTTATTTGACGTAAATATTTTAGGAGTAGTAGCGTAAACCCAACTGTGTTTTATTTTCAATTATTCTAGAGATAAACAGGGCTCTATTGGTCTAATTTAAATAGTTTCAAAAGTTGTTAGAATAATTATAGTTGCACTGGGAAGATACAAACACCTAATTTATTTATGTTCGAAACAGTGGCACTTTTTGATTAAATTAGTGGACGCCTGCTACATGGAGTATTTGAATAAACAGAGTCGCAGCACATCAGTGATTAGATCAAGTAGAATCTACACTGAAGTTATAGATGGGTTTAAATGGCAGTCACCAATTACAATCCGGTGGATTGTATGCCCGTTTATTACTTACATACAACAAACAAAAATAGTATAGCTAGAAACTACCTTCTCCGGCACTGCTTTAGCAACACCACGACGCACGAAGTGCATGCACGAGATTAAACTAACGGTTGGCGTATTCTCATCCATTTTCTTGTATTATATAAAATATTATAATCAAGTTCCGAATTAGAGAGTTATGATCAGTAAACTTAAACGCAAAATAAATCTATTTATTCAAGACGAGGTTATCAACAACACATATTTTATTTTATTTTTTGAATCTGTCATCAGTGTCATCTGAAAGCACGTTGATTTGACATTGACATATTTGGCATTCGCTATAATATCTCTTCTTTTTGCTTTTTGATTCAATACGCTAGTGATTGCTAACTCGGGATAAACACGACTCGAGTTAACTCGAGTTACCTAGATGAAAATGAGTATATCTTTTGTTTAGTTTACACCATTTTGATAATCTTGCTTCGTGATTCAGTGAACAGATTCATCATAAACGTGTATTGGATTATCCATAATTAATTTATTTTAGGTACAATTTAAACAAATAAGGATTTATTTTCCGTAAAATATTTTTACCAATTATCACAAACCTTACAATATATCAGTCTACATGTAAATTAAAACTTGAGTTAGATGTAATTTAACTCGGACGGACTCGAGTTAAGCAAAACTCGAATTAGTAACTCGAGATGACCATCACTAAAATACACATTTGTATACATTATCAATTTATCGGCCTGTACCAGTCTGACAATTACTACCGTCGGAATAAATCGCGCTTTTTTTAAAAGGATTTTAGATTTACAAGTGATAAATTAGTGTTTAGTAGAAGTGATTGGCCATGGTTTCGTGTGCTGTACCTGGGTGTAACTCATCCAGAAAAGAAAATCCACAGAATTATACATTCCACAGGTAAGACTTCCATTGTTTAGCTGGTTAAATGCAATGTTTTAGAATTACTGCAAAAAGTGTTATGTTGAAATACGTGCCAAAAAATATCAAGTTTTATAGCATAAATACTATGAAGACAGAATTAAAAATACGAGAGTCCATACTAGTATTGTTAATTTGTCAGTATGAGAGTGCATGATATGTAAATTTTGATGACCTGCTGTGTGATTTTTAAGATTTATATATTTAAATTATCTTCAGCCTTATAATGTTGTACAGGGACATCAAGTCAAATAAAATATCACGTATATTTAAAAAAAAAATACTAGTTAACCCGGCGAACTTCGTTCTGCCGAAATCTCAAAAATCTAAAATTATCAGTGTTCCTCCACTATATTATGTGTGTAATAAACATAAAAACATTTTATTGAATCACTTTATCTATAAAAAAAACTGCATTAAAATCCGAAGCGCAGTTTTAAAGTTCTTAGTATACATAGGGCCAGACAGCGGGAAGCGGTATTGTTTTATACTATGTAGTGAAAATATACCCATATCATATATAAATTTTATTTTCTAATAAATTTTAATCTTGTTTCAGGTTTCCTAAAGACATAAATGCTCAGCAAAAATGGCTGAAAATGTTACATAGAAAAGATTGGGTTCCTAAGAAAAATTCTACCATATGCAGCAAGCATTTTGAACCAAAATGTTTTTCTGTTCGAAGTTTTCAAAGAGCAAAGCTATGTTTTGGTTCTGTACCTACATTATTCATGCCCGTATGTTATTTTTCATACTTATAGTAACAGTACATTTTCAATCCGGCCTGATTTGAAAATTCTTGTTACTTTGTGCGGTATAAGACGCAAATTATTGCTGGATTTTTAACAGTAACTCTTCTTTTAATATCAATTTCTGCCAAAATATGCAATAACCGGATCCGACGAATTGGAGCCGGATCCGGTATGTTAAAAATGGTGCCGGATCCGCCGTATTACTGGATCCGGTTTTTACGGATTGCAATCCCTAAACAGTACCCGCAACTTTGTTTGTGTGTACCATCATAAAAATTCATCCACCAAGTAGACTTGAGATTCACTGTTGGACATGGAGGGCTATGTCCAGCAATGGTATAATAATTTTACCAATGATGTGTTGCTGTGCCTGGATAATTGTAGGTGACCGCAATGAATGTTGATGCTAAACGAAAATATACAATGTGTGATTTTTATCCACATTGTACATTCAAAAACATAATTATCTTTATGTCTGATCAGAAACCTAAAATTACATTAAAGGTTGTAAATTCAAAAACATGAAATTTTTACTTTATAGTGAAGATATCCAGCAAGGATTCATTTCTGACCAACCATACAGCATATATATGTATGTTAGTATTTAAGTAATATGACTAAACTAGTTTTTTAAAAAAAATATTGTTTTTTTTTAAGATATTTTTACGAATAACTTACATAATTGCAAAATAGCCTTTGAAATCAATTGAAATTACTATTTTCGATTACTGATATTGCCCATATAGTATTTATTAATGTCAAATAAATAATTTTATTTTAATTCCGTGGCATTAACAGAATGATAAAAAAGTTTTATTCACCAGAATTATAGAGCGCCATAATAATTATAGGCAACAATATTTAACTCTTCGAGTAAATCAGTTTTAAAGAAGTGCATAACTACACAGTATCCGTAATCGTTAATACTGAACCATGTCACACAGATATATAGATTCAAACTCGAGTTAGAAAGAATTCCACTCGAGTTGACACGAGTTATGTCTAACTCGAGTTAGTATCTAGAGTTCGTCACTAGTGTGATGTGACATTTCGAGTTACAATCTTGCGACTAGCGACGTCACATTTCAAAAAATAAACAAAGCTTTAAAGTGAATAATATGCGTATTCATAAGAGGAAAGGATGAAAATTATTTAGATTTTTCGTGTAGAGCCTTCAAAATGACAACCTACAGGACATGTGCTGTGCCTATGTGTCCAAGTACGAGCATTAAGCATCCAAACAAATTATTTATACATGTCCCAAGATGTCCAAAACGTCGAAGGCAGTGGGTACAGTTAGCGCGCAGAGACCCGAAGTCTACGTCTAATAAATCGACGATATTCTATTGCGAAGACCACTTTGATGTATGTCCAGCTTTATCCAATCTCTCTGAAAAATGTAGTTCGTAACTCGAATGGTTTTACTTATAAATCACCCAAATGGAAGTAATTAATGTCTCGTGTCGTTTCAGCTGCCTAATGACATGGAAAACTTCATTAAATACAATATAATGGGCTCTGTTGGTAAAATAAAAATGAAAGCAGACTGTTTGCCATCGAAATTTGCATGTCAACCAGATAGAATCAAGCGTACGGCGTCTCCGCAGCCTCGATCAGCCGTGCTGAAGAGGCTACGTAGGGGCATAATAGAAGAAGTACTGTCTGAGGCAGCTGAAATGCCAGCAACGTCCGGCATGACTTCCAATGGTGGTAAGTAAAAATTTACTATCATTATTGTTTTTATATTAATATTATCACAGAATTGATAAATGGTTTATTGGAGTTTAAACCACATGAATGATCACGATCTATATAAATGTGTCGAAGTTTCAGCAAAAGAACATAGTAATTACCCGTTACATTTGCAAATTAATTATTGCAACTGTATAATATGATATTTGTGTAAAGGTTGTTATTTATTCAATATAGCATAGTTGTTTATTTTTATGAATTTAGTGACAAATAAATGTTTTTTATATTTATTTTGATCCCAGGAGGGTAGAGCCGATTTAAAAATGAAATTGATAATAGCATCACAGCAATTTAAGACATTATTGGTTGTTCAATCTTTCTGTTGAATATATACTTTTTTTGAGATTTTCATATCACCACACACAAGAATAAAAGAATAATTGTGTAATTCCTTGTCGATCTACAGGAGAGAGCTTGAATAGTTTGACTGGTGCTAAACTTATTTGTTCTTTGAAATAGATAAAATCCTTTTAAGTGGTAGGTGTGGATGCTGGCTTCCTTACATATGAGCACTTGAGTACTAGGTTGTTACACACCTGTGATTAGATCCCCATTGCTATTAGATTACCTAACAAATTGTATATAGTTCAGGTGTTCTCCCATTGTTATACAGAATTTGGTAGGCAGACTACAATCATTTATCTATGTTTATTGTTATCACAGCATTACAGACTATTTTATTTATTTAAACCAAATTTTAGAATCTATTTTAACCAAAACAATATTTTCTATTATTTAATTTAAGACAGGGTTAGCTTAGCTTAGTGTTCTCGGTTGTGTGTGTTAGTGTCGCAAATACTCGTTTTAATTGCATTCGCGAGGATTGTGAGCTTGTTTTGGGAGTATAGAACTGCAGTTTCACGACTAAAAAAATGGTCGCCAATTCTACGTTTCACCACCCCTTATAGAAGTAGTGATTTCTACATTTTATACTGGGTATTAGTATGTGTAGATGCCGGCGCACGTCCTTGAAAATAAACCTGGCAGCGCCAATGTTGAATACAAATTAAAAAAAAATATTCGCATGTCGGTATTAATAAATTTGGCTGTTTTTGTTTTTATTTTGCGTTCTTTATATTTTTACGTGTGAAATATAGTATTTTGATTCTCTGTGTGTGTGAGTGCCAGGCCAGAAGCAAGTTTTTGTATCGCTCGAGATTCAAATAAAGCGGTTCCTCGTCATGATCTTTAGTTGCAATTTTAAAATAACGACGTATATACCTCATTTTTTCAGACTTGATCTATTTGGTAAACAAACATGGCCGACTCGAACTGTCACTTAAATGTCAATGAGATACTGTCAATCAATAGGGCCAACCCTATTAAAGTATTTATCTCAACTGTGAAAAAATGGTCTATAGTGTCAAAGAGACAACATATTGAAATAAGACGATAAAATTTTTAACCGACTTCCCAAGGGAAAGAGGTTATCTATTCGTCACGTATATTTTTTTTATTATTTAACACAATATATTTCAAATATGCGTCAATTATTTTCATTAATGAAGAACAATAAATTTTGATGTCTATCCTCAAATAATTGCTACCGATTTATATGTTTTATTTTTATTAAGTTTACAGAACACAAATTAGGGATACTCGAGCCCTATTTTTATACGAGTCAATCGAGTGGATTTGAAAAACACGTAGTCGATTAAAAATATATTTTTACACATTTGTCTATGTACTCGAGCTACTGAGTCAACTCGGTGCACCGAGTTGATTCTGTCTGTTGCCACTAGATGTCACTTGACTACACTATTTTTTATCTATGCTGTGCCGGTCACTTTTACGAACCGCAACCGATAGGTTATGCATTGCGATAAATGGTTCACGTACTTTAGTAAGAAAGCAGATTGATTGAACATAAGTTTATAAAAGTGAATTACTAAAAAAAAAAACTCTCGAATTGCAAACTTTTAACCCGAGTAGAGTTGACTCTAGTACACGAAATTTCGAGTACAACTTGAGTGACGTAGTGAAATTGCTCGAGTGACTCGTGTCGGAAAATATTTTTTGTGAGTCGCATCACTAGTATCATCTGTGTCATGACTTAGGTCTACAGATTATGAAAAGAAACAAAATTAAAATTTATAACGTCACACCGCGAAATGACATTTACTGTAAGCTACTAATTTAAGTAAGCTATATAGTTCTATATAGTATTAACCACTTTGAGACAAGTAAACGATAGTTAGAGATTAATCTTAAAAATTTTCACAAAAGACCGTATTTTAATACATTCCGATGTGTTTAGAAGTCTATGATTTTACAGATTATATAATCTGTGGAATATTTCAAGACTGTCAAAACTATAGAGTTCGCTCTCTTTCACTAAGTATGTTTTCTTTTTAAGGCACAATTCAATCAATAATTATTTTTAATCTACATTTACGGAGTAAATCGTGGTAGACGGTGAACATGCTAAATTGAAGTGTTCTTCTTTTTATGTATAATTGTGGTATAATAAAAACGAAACAAATTCAGGGCATTTAGTGGAATTAGGTATAAATTTTCCAAGTTTATGTTAAATGTTTTTGTATTTGAAGTGTCAATTCAATACGCATACTTAAAACAATGGTGTTCGTGTTTAATTTTCAAAAGTTCTCGTCATTATTATAGTAGTAATTGTGAAATGAAAATTAAGTAAAAATATTCAAAACATTTGTTGACTAAATGACAAAGAAAGCTGTAAGACAATTTCTAAAAGTATTTTTCTAGGATTGTTGCTAGATTCATTGTCTATGGCGTAAATGTTAATGTCATCCTAAGTCGATTATTGAACTGAAGGGAGTTCTTGTCATTCGTGTTTTTATTTTGGGTTGTTTTAATTTTAACGTGTTTTAAAATGTTAATCATGTATTAAATGTTATTTATAAGGGACAATGGATGAAGAAACTAATGGAATAGACGCGGTGAAGGAGGAAATGAGCTCGGAGTGCCGTACCTGTCTACAAACAATAAATTCTGATACCGAATTGTACTATATTTTTCAATCCTGGGTTCCGCCCTGGGAGGGCGTTGATTATACAATTGCAGAAGCCTTGGAAAAACTAGCCCAAGTACAGGTACGTGGTATTGTTCTATTTGCATTAAGATTCAATAATTAGATCATAGGTGAAGTACTTGTGACATGTATGAGTTCTTTTAGAACTATTGTCTGATTTACTATCTACTCTCTATGTATTTAGTAAGCAATACTACCTTTAAACAACTAAAAGGTTGTAATAATTATTTTTCTTTACAATTGGCACGGACGATTCGCAATTTCCTTCCTCTCACTTGTTATCTTCCCTTCGGGAATGGCAATTTATCTCTGTTTGACTTCAGTTTGAAGCCCTATTCCACATTCCTTGGTTAAACTCCATAGTCAAGGCCTGACATCCCTTAATTCTTCCTTATACCTTTGCTTTTAGGGAAAATGGCATGTCTGATTTTAAAATTGACTTTGTCAGTTTAAATTGTTATAAAATTTTGTTAAATCCTTGTTTTTGTGATGTGAATATTTACAATAGACCTCGTTTTAGGAAAAAGTTAAGAATAACTTGGATTTTTATATTGTTAAATACTTTTTAACAATGATAATTCTTCCTATTGAAATCAAAAATTTGTCAATGAAGAAGTTCAATGCATAGATTAAAATAAAACGAAAACAAAAGCATATCAGCTTGCAGCTTTGTTTTGAACTTTCTTGCTGTCGCAAAAGTTGTGTCGACCAAAGGGACCGAGTTTAACTGAGAGACACCTTAAACACTTAAAACAATTATGCATAGTGGAATTTTGATTCGAATTTTTTAGAATATATTTTTGAATTTGATATTGAAAATTTATCCTTTGTTGCCTCCACATGTATTTCCTCACTTAAGGTCATGTTCTGATCCAATAAGGCACACCGAGACAAGAGATATTTTACAGCATAATTTCAACTTTTGTTTGAATATTACAAAAAAAATGTTCATTTATAATTGTCTACTGTTTTGGTAATAAAGGATTTATTATTATTTATTAGGATTCTATAGTCAAATTTACCTGTTTTTAGGTATCAGCTGTAGATCAATATTCAAAAATGATTTGTGGGGTGTGCTGTCAGAAGTTGTACAGTGCTTGTATATTCACCACACTCATCCAGCAGAGTGACCAGGCTCTGAGACAGAGACACGCCTCAGGGCTGCAAACTGACACAGAGGATAATTGGCCAAAACCAATTAAGATTAATGTGAACATACCAGCAGCTGATCAGTTGGGAGTGGAGGTGAAGAAAGAAGTGTTGTCGGATGATGAGTACAGTGAGTACAGTAGGGTGGTGGAAGGTCACCCGGATGTGGCCAACATGGACATCAAGATCGAGCCTACCGAGTTGATAATGCAGCAGCATCCCAAAATTGGGATAAACGGTAAGACTATTCACATTTTAGAAAAAAGCTATATTTTGAATTAATATTTTAGACTAAAATTCATTACTTTATAATTCTAATCTTGTTATTTTGGGATTGGAAGGTTGTATGGGTGGTTTAGATGTAAAGAATATTTTTTCTTTTTCTTATTGTTTTCGCTACATAATCTATATTAAAAGCAATTGTTATTGATTAGAAAAATGTAGAGGTATGATAAGCACATAAAAACATTAATATGCATGTGAAGTTAAATCTTGTTTATTTTTTATTGTTTAGTAATTGTCCGTTAGTCCATGCTTTGTCGTAAATTACCGGTGAGAACTAAGTTGGAAGGTTTTGGCCGGACCCCAACACTGCAGCGCATAACCCCTTTCATAAACAGAGATGCAAATTAGATAAATATTAGTGTCCAATGTGAATTTATTGTGAAATGTTGTAATATTTTAGGTAATCGTGAAGGATCAAGCCTGGGAGAGATAACCCCAGAGTTTCCCTCATTAAATGGTGATGACAGTTCTCAAGATGTGAGTAATTTATTAGTTTCACCTACATGCTCTTGTATGACTGGGTTCTTATGTTCTTATTCAATATTGCAGTGATAGTTTAGTGGTTTGAAATTTTCCTGTCACTGCCATTTTTATGAACAGATGTCCACTGACTAACTCTCATACTAGAGCTGACTTTCATTACAATGTAAAAAAAGATGTGATGGAAAAAAAAATACAACATAACAAAGAAGACAAACCCTCTGAGTTTCTTGCGTGATCTTCTCAGTTGAGTTTGTGTTCCGATCCGGCGGTAGTGTAAGAAAAATAATCTGTAACCGACAATATGTAAGTGCCCCCATAGGCCTATACAAAATAAAGACATTTCTTTTCATTTAAATAGAGGACAGATTCTATCTTAAGTAAATCACAAATGCATTGTTCACCTGAATACTAAGGTCACCTATTAAACAAGTGAGAAGGCAGTTACTCCATTCTACTGAAATACAAAAAACTGCTTCTAGAAAAGACTTTTCGTTTCAATTGGTTATCATGGCAATGCACACATCTGATCATAAAAGATGTAGCTATCTTGTCAGATTACTATTTTTCATATCAGGAACACTGTTCAAAATAGTTCTTCAGAAACACTGTCTTCTTTTTTTTATTGTGAACTGCTTTCCATTTTTTACTTGTGTAGTACCATAAGGTTAAGTCCAAGTATCTATGAAAGACCTATTTATTGAAAGTAAATGAGGTAACAAGGGGAATAATAAATTGTATGTTAATTATATAAATCGGATCATAATGCATGGAGTCACTTCTTCCTTTAGAGGTTGTTTAAAAATGATATTTAATCTTATTTTTCAGCTGTTTACTGTCAGAGTCAAAGAGGAACCAGTCAGTGACAATGAGTCGATGGAGTCAGACCTATCTCTAGACTGTATGCTTTGCACCAAGGTGTTTAACAGCGTCAGTGGATTGAAGGTAAATTGCATAACTAATCAATGACTTTTGTTTAACTGTCTAGCAGATGTTAAGTCGTACTTGTATGATTATATTTTCTTCTCTTCTTCTTTATAAAAGTGAATGTTTGTCTGTATATCCTCTATAGAATAGTAAATTACTCATTTGATCATGTGATGATCTTTAGCAAAGTTGTTATTCATGAGCTTGCAAAGGTATCTGGTGATTTTTTTTACCCTTAATCATGCAATATATTATTACATTCATATTGGTTTACCAAATTATACTATTATTATTATAATAATAATAAAAAACCTTTATTTTCTCTCACAAATAAGCACTTAATCTATACACATAAAACAAGAGTGAAACAATATAATCTGTAAGCCTAACGTTGTGAGAGACTGGTGCCTGAAGTAGGTAGTAACCTGTGTTACGGGTCACCAGTGCCCTCCCTCGGATAGATTTCAGAATACATTTAATAGATATGTAATTATATAAAGGAAGTTCCCTAAATATGGACTAACCATGTACTATGTGCATGTAATATGACTCAACCCCGCCTCTCTATGCCTCTACGGCTTAACTAACGTACCGCCGCGTCAATGCTAAAGGCGCCTTTATTGTAAAAGTCTATTTTAAGAACATATGAGCGGTGTTAAGTGCTGGTGTGTTCTGCATTGAAGGGTGTGGTAATCGAGACTTACTTATTCAAGGCATTGCAACTTAATCCTTAGTCGTTTGTTTAGTTTGGTGCTTAAATATTAATAAATAAATGGATATATACAACATACTTAAATATTACTCTTCTGACATAGAGAAATAGACACTATAGACAATTGACAAAATAATTTTTACGCAAATATTTAACAGTCTTGTCTTGTTTTGTAGGCACATGTAATCGCTCAACATTCCTACAAGTCTGTGAGAAGAAAGGCGGACAATGAATCATCGCCAGCGAAGAGGAAGAAAAACGAGTATCTCTGTAGAACCTGCAGGCGAAGTGAGTGTTGAATTGATGTTTAAATTAATGCACATGAAGAACTTTTGTGTGAATATTATGTTTATAACAATGTATCTTTGCCTATGTTTTTATAATGCTACATAATGACCTGGCTGGCCTACTAGCTGGTAAGAAAAAATAACAAAAAAATTATGAACCAATTTGTTAAATATTATGTGTATATAAAACTTTGTAAGATTTATACACTTATTAGTAATAATAGTTAAAAGTATGTGGGCAAAATCAAACAAATATCTGATGAATGATAAAATATGTGGAAGTAATAATTATTTGCAGAACCTAAATAAACTCGAGCTTATACACATGTCTTTTAGGATTTTTTGTTACAGCTGCAACAGAAATACATTTTCACTGAAAATTTCAACAGTCTAGTTAGTTCATGTTTCATGGGATATACACTGGTCACTGACGGACCATCCATCCATCAGCCTTTGAAAGTCCACTGCTGGACATAGGCCTCCCCTAATCTGCGCCACTTCGACCGGTCCTGAGCCATCTGAATCCAGCGGTTACCCGCCGTCTTCTTCAGGTCATCAGTCCACCGGGTCGGGGGGCGGCCTGCATTCCTTTTGCCGAGGCGTGGTCTCCATTCGAGGACTCTTCTACCCCATCGGTTATCTGTCCTACGAACGATGTGGCCTGCCCATTGCCACTTCAGCCTACTAATTCTGAGTTTCTGGTCACTGACAGACAGCACAGTCTTATTCACAGAGTTCCCTTTTTTACCCTTTGGGTATGGAACCTTATTAGTTTTAAATATATATCCCCAGGTTTCGCCACTTCAACGGACCTGATGGTTCACGAGACATGCCACAAGAAGAGTGTGTGCTACGGCTGCAACGAGAAGTTTGACTCCTTTGAGCTGGTTATGCAGCACCGGCTCTCTTGCAAAGCCATCAATAATAAGGGTCAAGTTGCAGTCATCACATTGGAGGATGTGCAGAGGTAATTAATGAGAGAAATTTATTAAATGCAGTGAATAATTTATTAAAATTTCACAACATGCTTCAATGTGTTATTAAGTAAAAAAGTTGTTAAGTTCAATTATCCAACAAGTTGATAATTTGTGAAATTAGTAGTATAGGTATGTGTATTTCTTTCAAGCATAAACTACCGGACAGTTGACCAAAATTTGGCTTGCAAATAGTTAGTGATCTGAATTAACACCATCTGTTAACTATAATCAGTACCTTAGTAAGCATGACTGGAGCAGGCGGAATCAGCTAATAGACTATAAATTGTTTTATACCAGTCCAACATTATCCTAGTCCAGCATTCCTAGGCTGTTGGTGTATAATCAGAAACAATTACGCAAACAACACACATAAAAAAGGAATCCAAATTTATTATTTAAGTGTCTGCTTGTCAGGGGATGATAGTTGGAAGTTTTATGCCTGCCAGATTGACCACAACAAAAATTAAAAGGCGGTCATGAAGACAGATGTGAAAGCTTAACATATGTAGATACTTATATACAGAGTTCAACGGTTTTTCCTGTCTAACGCCTTTAGAAGTTTTGCCTCCAAAATAGTAATGTTTGTTTAATGGCTTTAGGCTACCACGTGCAGCGCCACAGAACGAGGACGACGAAGACGAGAAACCGGCCCAGATGCTCAAATGTACGCTCTGCAACGAGCAGTTCACGGACGACTACTACATGAACATCCACCTGGAGATCCACCACCCGGCGGCCCGCGAGGGGGACATGGAGGTGGAGGCGCTGGAGACGATGTTCACGGAGCGCGCGTGACAGTTCCGACAGCTGCTCGAGAAGTTCAATGAGAACTCTTGATCAGCTACGGAGGACTTCCTGGACCTTAGTGCGAGTGTTAGCGTATCAGCTACGGAGGACTTTCCGGACCTTACAGCGTGTAACAGTTCGAAATAAGGACAGGCTTTACGATCTGGCCTTTGTTGATAGTAGTTGAGCAAAAGTTGGACTTGATGACGTTGAAGATGTACAATAAGTTTTGAAGAAGCCAGAAAGTTTTAGTGACAATGTAAGGCAATGTGGACCTGTTTATGTGCCACATTGTTTGTTAACCGCGAACCCTCTAATGTTCATTGAGATGCATTCGTTGGTACGGTATGTGTAAAGTGCTAAATTTCGAATAAACTTGATGTGATATATCAGACTGGACTAAGTGAATAGAAGGACTAAGTGAATAGAAGAGAATAGAAGAAAGTATTAAGATCATAAATTGACTTACATTTTGACTGTCATAAGATAGAGAAATAAAATAAATAAATCCTGGAAATAAAAGCTCTTAGACATAAGGAAATGACTACGAGAATGTATATCATACATCAGTATGTTACAGGATGTTGGCTTGATGATGTCAAAACATAATTTCGATGAAGCAAAAATTGGAAATAGGTATTTGCGAACGTTTTGTCTGGCACAGTGAATCCTGGTGACACGTTAAATTAGTGTTTGTGAAAAGAATGTTGTTGTTGATAAGACTAGTCAAGTAATTAATTCTAAACTTATAACTGTTCATGGAGTATCAGAGTGAGTGAATGATTGTGGGTGCCAGAAGGAAATTAAAGAAGCGAATATGACTTAATGAATATAAATAAACTTGTTAGAAAAGTGTGATTTACATAAATTCCAAAAGATTGATTTCAGAGAACAGTTTAAGTGTTCAGTTCTCTCAGATACGATTTTAATGGGCTGAAAAGGGGAGAAAACTTTTGATTGTTAAAAGAAAAAGATGGAAGCCACAATTACTCAAATCAGAATTAGATAACACCAAAGTAAAAGATCTCTAAGCATAACAATAAAGTAAAAAAAAAAAACTATAGAAAATCTCATGTCAAATTGAATAAAAATGAAGTGAATGTTATAAAATACTTCAAACATTTCCGCATATTTGACAAACTAGAAAAACTTGTGTTATTAATATGATTAATCTTTAAAGAAAGTGTAGTAGACATTAATTGATTACTTGTTCACTGTCTAGCAAACCTCAAGTAATACCTTAACTTGTAAAATGTATGCCACTTCGACCTTATGTTGTATTAAGTCAAAATCAGTGTATAAGTTACTGATAATACTGTGTGGATATGTATACAATTATTTAGTGCGGCGGTATATGGAATTAGAGCAGTTGGACTCATATTGTGTAATATATGGAGATGAAATCAATAAAAATTTAAAATGTTTCCAAATTCATGTAGTAATTTAAAGATGTATTTTATGTAATGGTAGTCACATGTACATAGAGCCATTATTATATAAGGGGCTTATTGGAAATTGATTATTGATGTGAGAGCCTGCACGTTCTGACTAAGAATATTGTAGTCTCTAAATAAATGCTACAGAATATTATCATAGACATCTAAATTCTAATCTTGCCAGGGGCAAATGCTGACACAAGTGGTGTTAAACCTTACCCATCGACTATGACCTAAATTCTAATTTTAATAAGTACTCAACTCAATTGATGATGAATGTATAATATTAGACATTTAATGTTATTGACCTATCTGAATGTATATAATTGTTCGACTTTTTTTTTGTTTTTAGTGTAAGTTTCGTCTTTTAAAATAGTGTGAATTACTGAATTGTCTGTAATTACAATTTACATGTAAACGTTATGTGATGGTACAGTAATACTTATTAAATATAGTAGTGCAACTGTAACTGCCTCTTCATTATATGAAAGTAAAATGACATTGAAATGTATATGGCTTCATTTTAATTTTTATTGCAATTGTTTGTCATATTCCTACACATATCTTAATCAAAGCGAATGTAAAATAATTGAACATGTGAAACAGAGCACAGATATATTTAAACAATCAATAGAATTTAGTTTTTCGCGTATCTCGTCTCTAGCTTCATTGGATCGGAGATTACATTTGTATGGCGCGATGGAAGCGGAGATAATAAGCCACGCAGGCTGGAGACCTGTGTAGTGATCGACGCCGCTAATTCGATAGGTCTCAGTACCGCTTAGAGATGCAACTCGAATAGAATTTTGTGACTAGAGTCACTCGAGCAATTTACTTCATAATTCATGATAAACATATCATATAAATCTTCGAGTCACTCGAGTTACAAGGTTGAAATTCGAGTGAGATTTTTTAGTACACTAATATACGCCAACAACAAACGACACATTCAAAATTACGCATAACTTTTAAAAAACTTTTATAAAAACGGTCGTTACAGTATAGTTAAAAATAGAGTATTCAACGGATGTCTAGCGGCAATAAAAAAAACAACTCGGTGCTTCGAGTTAACTCGGTAATTCGAGTGATACATTATTTCAATCGAGTACGTGTTTGACAAACTCATTCGAGTATCTCTAGTAAGAACACAACTCGAATCGCATTACTAGTTCCGCTGTAATCTGGGCATATCTACGCTCTAGCACACGTCTTCGCTACAGTCAAGCTGGTATGCACCTCCGCAGTTTCGGGGAATACACTAGCTAAAAACCATCTCTTCTCGTCTCTACATTAGATATCTCCGATTTGGTGTAGTTCAGGATTTATAGGGAATTGAGGTATACTATTAAGAGTTACACACTTGCATACTTTGTCGCAATACAAATTGGCATCGGAAAAGTAGTAAAAATCGTAGCGGCATTGAACTCTTGTTGAGAAGAGGCCCTTGAGTATATTTTTGTTAAAAATTACAACAATATTACAATATTCAATGAGGTTATGACCATTTAATTTTGACCTCAACATCACTTAACATTTGTATATTCTCGACCACATCCCGAGTATGTTCAATTTATCGTAATAATTAAGATTTCAATATGTAATGTATAAATAATTCTTTGTGATTATAAATGTTAAAAGTAGAAATATTCATTTGTGTATGGCAGACGACTTATGAATTATATTATTTTCAATGTAATATTGTTGAAAAAAATCTTGTGTTAAAATTAAAAGTTTTACACGTTTATGCTCCTACCTACTTGATATTTAGAGAAATTGTTGACGTATTAATTATCGTTGACGAATTAACGTATCGCCCCTTTTTTGTAACCTGTAATCTCTGTGACATTTTTATTAAAATCAGGTTTGCTATTTATTTTTAATATAATCAATAATGTTACAAGGATTGGATGTATATTTCCTGTTAAAATTACATTAATCAGAAATGAAATTGCAAGCTTCAATAAAATGCACCATTTTTTATATATATAATTTATTGTGCGAAATTGATGTACATAAGCTATTTCGTCATTATTCAATAAAAGTTGAAGAAAATACGATATTTATACGTCCATAAAAGGATTTGTCATAAGCCAATATCCACTAAGAAACGACTTGCTATACAATGTATGAAACAATAAATTTATTACAATTAATAGGTTCTCCAAATAACCTGTCTTTCACAGCCTAAATAAAAATCTTAGGTACATACTTTTAGTGTGGAATGAGGAAGAAAAAAAATAACGTAAATGCATAATTAATTAATCTTACATAATTTCTTTAGGTTCTTTTAACTCCAAAGGTCAACGTCTTCTCAACTCTCAACACTTTATGTAGAAATTAATCTCTAAAAAGTAGAAATAACGAAATAAATAAATGTTTATATATTACAAGCTTTAACCCGCGGCTTACAATACAATAATTAAGCCGTACATCTTATTGTGTTACACATAAAAGATGTTGAATTGAAGACATGTTGTGTGGTAACACATTTATTTTAGGTTCATACCCAAATTTTTAATGTAGTTTCTTTAAATTTTGTGGTTGTTTTTAAATCGTATTAAACTACAAAATTTCTGCACATTGTCTTCCGCCTTTAGGTATCATCTAAAATAATGTTTACAATTTATTCTTGTTAGGAAACCATAGGTTGGTTGTAAGTATATATTAGGGAGGTAGTCATTAACTTTCCCCGGGAAGACTATTCCCGTCTGTTTTTAGACACGTGACCATGTATATATACAATTTCATGATGACCTGAGAAGTTCGAGTCGTAAACAAACAAATTGACATTTATAATTTATTCATTAGGGTTTATGTTTATGTACAAAGATAAATTTTCAAAGTCGCAAAGTAATCCGATAAATGTTTTTAATCAAATGCAACAATATATAATACATCCATTACTATTTATGTAGACAGAAGAAACAATAGATAACTGTCCACAATAGCAATCAATTTATAGATATAAATTAATACTGTTTGAAATTTTAATTCCTATTAAGTTCGTTGAGGATACGTAGGATATAGAGGAATAAGTTAAGGATATCCATGTAAAGGTTGATTGTGGCCAGGATATACTCTTCGGGGGACAGCGTGGTCATCATCTGCTGGGTGTCGAAGACTAGGAACAGGCTGAAGAAGATTGCGCCGACGAATGAGAGCGCAAACTCCAAGGCGGAGCTTTGCACGAAGATTTGTATCAGCCCGCCGATTATGAGCACGCTGAGACCTGCCATGAGGCTGGAAAGATTGGAATGGAATTGAGATTAACCTCTTTTAAATAATACAAAGTTATAAAGAAAAAAAGAAGCAAATAAACATGCAAGTCCATCTCATGGTAAGTGGCTACTGCTAATGATAGACAACTGTAAGTAACTTAATACAGAATAAGGGTTCTATCTGAAGTCAATCACAGATGACTTGCTACTCCCGAGGTCTTAGATGGTCGACTCATAAAAGTGGCCTGGTAACGACACCCTACCACCGATATGCAAGAACTACTTAACGATATAAACGGGCGAAATAATTAAGGACGTTATTTCATTTGCACCTATAGAAAGGATGCTGTAACAGTTATCCTTAAACATGATCTTATTGGTTCATTCGTTTATGTTGCTGCAGGTCTTTTTATGTTCTGTTGGGCTTTTTCTTACCCACATTTGAGTGAATCTTGGAGCATGTTTCACGGCCCTGCATGGGCATCGGAGCAGATGTTTTATTCTTTACTATGTAAACCCTCCTGATTTTAACGACTGCTATCTTATGAGTACTTATTTTCCTTACTTACCTTACGTTAACATACTTGGTAGAGGATATAAAATTTAGCAATTAGCGATCAATCCATCTGCGGATAGTGCCCAATGGACTCTGTCAAATTCAACGTACGTACTGGCGTGGTGTCAATTTAGAAGAAATGCTCACTACCATAACTTGGATATGTAACTTTGATAACGTGTTACACATCTACACAAGTCTCAAGATTACGCACTTTATACCTATAAGATTCATCAAATGTTGGTGAATATTTATCGATCATTTTTACAATGGCTTACCCATATCCTATGAAAGAGAAGTCTCGCTTGGTGTTGAGGGTGAACAGAGTCAGAGCGAACACCACCGTGAAGGTGAGAGCTAGCGCCTGCAGAACCACGAACGTGTTGTAGTACGACACCACGACGCCGATAGTGTATGCTTGGATTACCGTCTGTAACAATATTGAAATTACGGAACATGCCCAGAAAGTAAGTGCTGATGCCCTCACGGCTAGTCGGTTACAACGGTTGTTACGGTACAAGGTAATTAAACTTCATCAAAGTTCTGCCCTCCGCGATGAGAGTAGAGGTCAGTGTATTGAGAGCTATTGATGCGACAATACGTAGTAAAAAACACGAAGGCGTTCTTCGCCTTCTAGTCTTTCCACGGAGGTCACCTGTTTAGGGACTAAACTAAGGCCAGTTACAGATGCATAAGTGGCAGATGATAGCCCTGAGGATTAAATCGGAACGTCTTGAAGGGTACCGTATCCTTCAATCTTAGAGTAAGCAGCGCCTACTACTACGTATGAGGCAGTAATAGGTAAGGTGGTGCCGTCGTATACGACCCCAAAGGATACTACACAAACACCTAGACCCAGAACATGAATCCAAGCTCATCATTCAAATACCTGTCTGGCCGGGAATCGAACCCGGAACCCATTGCGCGTTAGGCCGATATGGTAACTGCTCTGCCACGCGGGTCGTCAATTATAATCTTTATTTTAACAAAATATGTATATTTACCTATGTATAGGATAATTATTATCTTTTACCCAATATGTAAAATGCATTCTGAGAAAACTAACAGTTCTACAGCTCAATACGAGGAAAATACGAAAGGCCATTTCATTGTTTACTTACGAAAGCAGCAAGAAGATACAGATTAGCGGGATGGTCCCGCCTCTTGGCAATCAACGCAAACAGCGTACCCATGCTCAGAATAAACGCTATGAATATCATCCAGTCACTGAAAAAAGTAAATCACAATTAAATCATTAATTTATCCTTAACTAGCTCTTACCCGAGGTGTCGCCAGCAGGCCAAATCGCGTGATTCAGAACTTGCAAATGAATTTTACTAACGCCATTTATTAACAACGTCTGGAACTACTAAATATGTATCAACTAACAATACATCGATATTTTTATGGGAATGAAAGAGCGCGGTAAAAAGTAGCCTACGTCACTCTCCGCCCTCATAACATTAAAACCATATCATCCCAACATAAAAACCATATCATATAATAGCTATGTGGCGACGTGAAAGAGGAATAAACAAACACACTTTCATATTTATAATATTAGTATGGATTTTAATCTGAACCATTTTACTTAATTGCCACTCATTCAAAAAATTCATTTTAAAAAAATGAGTTTATTTATTAGTTAATTTTGCAAAGTGATATTAGACCCAGTGTGTCATAAAACAATATATTTTATGGATGTTTCTTATGTAATAAAGAGAAGCATGAGGAAAGAACTTCTAAAATCAATTCATTAAATAAATGAAGGAGTCCTCATTCAATAATCTATGATTTAATAATATTTTTTCTTCTTATAGTGCTATTTCATTTCAATTATTAAGACTTGACTTACTTGGAATGTATGAAAGCCTGTACAGGCTTCACCAGCATGAAGACTGCGGCAATCGCAAGCGTCGCCAACAGCTGCACGGTGAGCAAACCATACACCTTCCTGACAAATCCCAGGCGGATTTCTTTGCTTGCGTTCATCACATTGTTGCGGTATGCAAAATCGTCCTTAAACAAAATGCTAACATGTATTCCAATTTAATAAAGCTTATAATTTGTATTTTTTTGAGAAAATCAATTTAGTCATCTAGAGTAGCAATGTATCTGTGATTGACTTCAGATAAACCAATGTTCTATATGAAGTTGTTTATAGATGTCTATAGGTGCATGCAAAAAAATAGCATACAACTCATTTGGTGAGTGGCTTCTCATATTCATTTGTTAACCACCCCCAAGAGTGTTAAAGGCCTATTTCAAATGAGCCATACATATTACTGTTATGAACTGTTTACCACTTTAAAATCCCTGGTTATAATTTTGTATGACCAAATGTTACACCGCTGTTAACTACTTTGTATAAACATCTTGCAATTCCTGTTGACAACATTGTATGAAAACTAAAATATATCAGTTTTTTTGTATAGGTGTATGTGCACATCGTCAAAATTTACTCTTATATTTTTCCCTAATGCGCCAAATGAGGTATAGCTTCAATAATAGGTATAAAAAATCAGTCTAAAAATTAACAGATACAGATCTTTCTACTGTCACAGATATGGATAATAAGTAAAAGATCTGATGAATGGCTTACAAGCTTTAGAAAATATGGAATGAGTAGTAACAAAGACTAAGTAAAAGTAGGTATATGAAAGTAGAATTATTTATGAGCACAACTTATAGCTAAATGATTAAAATCAATGTGTGAACAAGACCACTTTAGGTTTTATCCAGCTTATTGTATAGTTAAAATGCATGACAAGACATTGTTGGTAATTGTATTACTTGTATATTGTTAAAATATTCATTAGTGTTCAGAATTGCCTGTATGTAACAACATGTGATTAGGTTAGGTTTGTTGTCTCCATCATTGTGGTCAAGCAGTAAATATTAGAATTTTGCATTTACTCTTGTATAGAATACCACACGTGAAGTTACATAAAACTATATACTTAGTTTGGAAGAACCAAAATTTAAAACCCTATTAAATCATAGTATTTTTATGCCGTTATTAATCTGATGCATAGAATTTGTTCCCAACAACTAAAAAGAAAATGTAACTACATGGCTGTGAATTAACTCATAAAAATAAATTCATTAAGGTTGATTTTGATTCATTAGTTAGAAATATCAATTATATTGTGCAAAGATTGATGACATCAAGACACTCTAATTTACACAATCATTTGCTCATCACAATCTTATCTAGTCAGTAATTTCACCTATCTATGTTTGTGTTCTTTCCACAGAATTAAGCCATATTTGTTTGAATCAAATTAAAAGCAAGCACAGCATATTTTAGATACCTAGTCATATATTTAAACCATAAGAGTAAATAACAAATTATTGTATTATAACAAGGGACAATGTATTACTACATATTATACAACAAAGTCGCTTCTTGCTGTCTGTCCCTATGTATGCTTAGATCTTTAAAACTATGCTATGGATTTAAATGCAGTTTTTTTTAAATAGATAGTGATTCAAGAGGATGTTTGGCTGGCTAATGGTATAATGTAATGGTTAACCAACTAACAATGAGTTGTTAAAGCTAGAACTGATTAGATTTATTTGCTTCAAGAAGACTGTGGAGGACTTTTGAAGCATGCAAAACACTAACTGATTAGTTGCTATAATGGTGAACAATAAAACTATTGTAATGTTTATTGTCTGCTGGCATAGTTATCAAATAAAAAAGATTCTAGTTTGTATTATGGACCTAATCTTACTAAATTCAAGATTTTTTTTTTTTAAGATTGAAGCAGCAAACAATGTAGTCCACCTGATTGTAGGTGGTCACTGCCGCCCATGGACATCTGTAAGCAATTTCATACAGAACATGGGGTCTGAAGTCAATCACAGACTCGTTGCTACTCCGGAGGACTAAGATGGTCGCCTCACATGAAAGAGTGCCAGTAAACACACCTTTCCATCGGAACGCAAAAATTGTTGTGGGATTGAAAGTGGCTCCTAAACAGGGATATGTATTTCAAGGTGCTGAGTTTATAAAAGGTAGAAATTAATTACACTTGTTCCATAAAATGAAAACATTTTGAGGACACCAATACACTAGGGTTCTTAAATTCTCTCATGTGTTGAGTTTACTCATACTTGGCCAGCACTGGCAGCTCTTTTTTGGCATACATTCAGTATACAATAGCTTATACCAAATTACTGTACAAAGAAAAAAAATGTATAAAGATGAGTTCAGAAACACAAAATTAAAATAATAATGAATCAAACATTGAAAAATCAAGCATCGTAATATGTATCCATATTCCGTTCCATTCAGTTCAACTTTGTTTTGAATTATATATGTCCATATATATATGTCCATTTAGCTTTTCAAAATTTTAGAAACATTTATTTAAAGAATATTACGCACTTTTTACTAACCATTATTCTAAGTCTAATTTTATGAAGGCACTTCAATGTTATCGCCATACGTTGTAATCTCAATCATTATTTTATACAAGGAAAATCAATGAAAGATTTCGAAAGTAACAATTTCCTTGTAGTTTTTGACCATTAAATTGGCATGCAGAACATTTAATTGTTACGAAATATATCCTTAAATTTATGCTGTGTAAAACATTTCATATGATAACAACATTGTAATGTAAATATTGTTTCGTGACGAATCGGGACCATTCTAATACCTGAAGGTCGTTCGTTTGTTACCTGAATTGATTCTTTTCCACCTAGCTCGCAGTCCTCTTGAGCGTACATAAGTGGTATTTCAGCCATCTTGGTGCACCAATGTTGAATATTGAGAACCAAATAGAGAATTCACAACACTTTCGATCTTGAAGATGAAGATTACACTAAAGTTAAACCACTTTCTTGATGACGTTTTTTTTATTCATTGATGAATGACATCTGTCCATTTGTCAATTTTGACATTAAAATGAAAAATGCAACATTTTTTTAAAACATGGTTAAACGGCCTGGGTGTTTAGCTTTTCAGCCAAATGACAAAAAGACACAAAACAGATAATACACCAAAGATACAACAATATGCAAACAATTCTAAAATTATCTTTACTTCAATTAATATACTGTTTATTATCCACGCAATACGGGTATGTTTCGTACAACAAATTATTTATATGCACAACAATAACGTAATGTCGATCACGAATTAATGCAAGCGAGTGATGTTAAAATATTTAATAAATAAATCATCTTAATTGAAATAAAATATGAACAGTGCGATATATAATAGAATAATGAATCAGTTTAGGTATAGATTAAATGTTATCATTTCCCCTTCCCCTCACAAATAAAAAAAATAATAAATAAATAAATAAAAAAAACTCAAAACTTGTGTTCTAATACAATAATGTCTGGATGGGACTACAACAATTGAGGGGCTTCATAAGCTACAATTTGGTTTGTAAAATTTATGATTAGTATGTGACTTCGTGTTTAAAGGCGCCCTTTATTTCCGGGCATTTATGAATAAAAGTAACAATGTGATACATGTGCCTACGTATATAGGAGATATCATTGTTTTTTTATTGATATAATGTTTGCAATCCATCAGTCCTTCGAGGTCTATTGCTGGATAGAGATGTGGTTACCTCCCACAAGTCGTCATGGCACCACTAGGACGCTCTATCAAAACTCGTCAAGAGATGGCGCTACTAGTATTCTGAATCAAGATAACGAAGTATTCTCACCAAAGAGTAAAATCATTTTTTGAAATTTTGGGAAATTCTTACTCAGAACTTACTCCATTTCCGAACAACGACTGTTGAAGCACAGCCGCTCCCCAGACATGATCACTTAGCCTGGCGGGATATCTCCCTTTGCCAAAGAGCAAGCTACGTTAACCTTAGCTTTGCTACGGTATTTGTACAGAAAGAGACTGCTGCCCACTGCTAGTTGCTACTCTTGCTCCTGCATTTTGCCATAGCCTCCTACGATATTCACAAGAAACGTAACGTGTTATGTGGTTATATTTAATACAGGCTGCACACGGGGAGATTTAATATAAGTAATATAGTAGTAAAATAAACAACTAAACCCTTATTTTTAGAGGAGGTACTGGTAGTCACGTCAGTATGAGTTTATTTGATATCATCATTTAGATGGTGTCAACGTCATGGCAGATTATACCTAAATACTTTTTAAAAAAATACATCGAAGACTAGTAATTACTAATTAGGTATATTCACGAGAATGAGGTTCTCGTGAAATTATCCCTACTGTACATTTAAACAGTAATGTACGAGTACATTGAATTTTTATCCGAAAATAAATCTTGAAACAAAAATTGTAACTCAGTATGAATTGCTGATGTGAATAGTAAAAGTGCACAGATAAATAAATATGGTAATTTAAGCGGGATTTAATTTTGCGCAGTAGCAGACCGATGCAATGCGGACTGTGCGGCCGGCATAATGTTTTGTATCTGTAATAATAATCGGTTTCAATTTATTTTTTCCGTGTTTACTCAGCATAATTCTTTTCACAAATGATTTTACCACATTCGGAATGAAACGCTTTATAAAAATACTAGGTTATTCCTGCGACTTTGTCCGTCTCGATCACTTTTACCATTGTAGTGAGTAATCTATGTGTTAAGCTTTGCCATAAAATAGATAACGCATATAATATGTGTGTGTAAATTAGAGAAATCTCATCAAAACTTTTTACTTGAAGGAATAACGAACACATAAGTGTAGGTACATCCTCACAAACTTTATAATATTATGAAATAAAATAAGACAGAAATAAAAATTAAAATATGTTTCAACTATATTGTTTTGGATTTGTAATAGGTACCTACGTACCTATCATTTTCACAAATCCCTAGAGCCTTTAAAGCTACATAAATGTCAGGCTGGGATTTGAATGTAATCTCTTGTATCAGAACCTGGTCACTATTTGTTAACTGGGTCAGCAATGGGTAGTCGAAAGCAACCAATGATGCATTGCGGTTTCAATGCAGGCGCCATGACATTTCGATCGCACACTACGATGAGTTTATCGTAGGCACCAACAGTTGTAAACGGCGCCTCTGTGTGTAATTCACTACTTATAAAGAAATTACACCTATTTCTAAGGCTCCGAGAGTTTTCAGCGAATCAAAATGTAGGCTCCTTTTCTAAAATGTGTCATGTCAACTATAATCATTTAAATATGAGTATAGAGCAGTGATAGCCTAATGGTTGAAACTTGCACTCTCAATCGGGAGGTTCGAGGTTCAAACCCAGACGCGCACCACTGATTTATGTGCGTATTAGAAATTAATGATCACTGCTTTTCGGTGAAGGAAAACATCGCGAGGAAACCTACACACCCGAGAGTTGTTCAAAAAAAGTTCTCGGATAGTAATAATATAATTGTACTTAAAAAGGAGTCTTTTATGCTTTCAAGATATTATTTAGGTAACGTACCTAAACATATTTTCAAAGGAGATTGCTTAAGTGACTATGGAACTCGGTATCGCTATAAAATCTATCATGTCGTAATGCGTTTGAGCTTATTTTTAAGTTTGATTTGTGTACTTACTTTAAAAAACGCTTTCTACTTACACTATACAATAGGATTTTCTCCTGTGTCGTAGGTGCCATGGACACACACAAAAACGAATACACAAACACCCTGACCCAGAACAAGGATCTAAATTCATCATTTAGATACCTGATACCGGGAATCGAACCCGGGACCCACTGCGCGTCTGTCCGGTATGGTAACCGCACCGCCACGCGGGTCGTCACTTGCATTTTCGATTGCATATAAATATTTATAATTCTCGGCATTCAGGAGCAATATGGTAAAGAATATTTTTGCATGCCCTAGAGGTGGAATATAGTGGAGAATTAATTGTAAGAACTCTACGTACCTATATTCAAGCAAATAAATGATTTGAAGAACCACAAAAAATCCAATTTTCGAAATTGTTAACAAGTTAACTATGTGCCAATTTACGTTGTTCTGTAAAAACATAAGTATTCAATCAATAATATTTTTTATATATCGTCTAAAGGTAGCAAACGGGCATGCACTCCACCTTTATCATCCCCTAGTATGACGGAATCATACCTGAATTTGATCACCGATACATTGCTACCTCCGAGGACTGAGATGTTGGCCTCATGTATAAGTATAGCCGGAAACCATGCCACTCCAAAACGAAACACAATAGTTGCTTCGTGGAAGAAAATGAAGGAAGAAGAAAAATAAACATTTAAACATATTATAAACTGCGTCATTAGTACTTAGAGGTGTACCTGCCAACGACTATCAGAGCAAATAGCGCAGTTGGAAAGAATTTATGCACCTACGAGATGGATTTTTCATAATTACCTACTCACCATCACTAATTAGTTTTTATTTGAAATGGACACTATAACTTAAAATGGAGTCCTTTATCTCGCGATTCGTCTTTTAGTGGTCAAATAGGTATTAGGTAACACGAAAACTAATGCAGTCCCTGTCTCGCTATCATCTTGGCTATAATTTAATAGAAATTGAAAAAAGACAAAACGAATTAAAGACGAAATAATAGTTACTGCATATTACCACGAATTAAAAACAAACAGTCGGAAACTTCATACGATAATTATTATTTGTCACGCGGGTAGATTCTCGATACTTTGGACCAATTGCGTTTTAGTTAATTCAATTGGCAAAGATGGCGGCAAAAAAATGGTCAAGGCAACGACTTTTATTTTGGTCAGTTTTAATGCGGAGAATTTGTTATTTTGTAATATTTCAGAAGGTGGTAGAACCAGTGTAGTTCGACCGGGGAAGTACCACCGCTACACCTATTTCTAGCGTGAAGCATTTCTAGCGTTTCGATGGAAGGGTGTGGTTGCCGGCACACTTTTATATGAGGCGACCATCATAGTCCTCGGGAGTTGCAACGCATCTGTTATTCACTTCAGATAGAACCCATGTTCTGTATGAAGTTGATTACAGATGTCCATGAGTGACCACTTACCATCAGGTGGACTGCATGCTCGTTTGCTACTTCATCAAATAAAAAAAATACAAACGTTCTTTTGATAGGAACTACTGATTTCATGAAGTAGTGACACAACTTAGATTTTGCGATACCATCCGTGGGCAATCTCCTTTCTGGTGAATTCCAATTTTCATAATTATTATAACAACTGGAAAGGAACTTGTTGATTAGGTAGCATACCATGATTTTGTTGAGTCTTTATTGATGAACACAACTATTTTTAGACTCTGAATAATTAACTGTAAATGTAAAAGAGTAAGAATATACAGTTATTCGTCATTAACTGCCAAATTATATTTAAAAATCAAATTATGTATCAAATGGTCGTTAAGTAGCTCGAATTGAGTACCTCTTTAATTATTTTGCAAAAACCATTACCTGCAATATAATTTCAGCAACAATGTGTAAAAAGTACCTACATAAGCACTCATTGTATTTTACGAAGATATTTTTCGTATAAACAGAACCGTGTAACCCGCAAACAGGTCTATATTATAAACTGTTTAAAAGATATTATTTAAACCTGACCCGACGAATTGGAAACAATTTTCAATTACTGATAAATATCACTCTAGATTCTTTGCCTCTTTAATGTGGGTGCTATTTACAGTTATGCGATAATTTGATTCCTATATTTATATCACTCATATGTGCAATATTCTTTTACATCTGTCATACAATATTGCTATTGGTTTGAGGTACATAAAACATTATATAACATATAATGCATATTAAATATTGAAAACCTTTTACCCAAAGATATAAAATGTGATATTCATGTAATTACATGTACCTATAACAAAATGTTCGTTGTAGCCAAATTACTTATTAGCCATAATGAGTTATGTTTTTTGAAGTGAAACTTCTTTATCGGGGTTGGAAAAAAAATTTAGTGTAACATTTTTTCGTTACGCGCCATCATTTTCCGTTACGCGCCATCTTTTTTTCCGTTACGCGCCATCTTTTTCTGTTACGCGCCATCTTTTTTTTCCGTTACGCGCCATTTTTTTCTTATCCCTACCACGCGTGATATTAGATTATTATAGATTAGATTATTAGATAAAGTTTAATAAAAGCCTTTTATTAAACTTTATCTAATTTAACTTTATTTAACCAATTTCTGTAAAGTTGCATATAGTAAATCATTTTTTGAAAAATAACGTCATAAAGAAGTTTCACTTCTTACGAGTGTACGCTAGTACACGCATACATGTTTTTTTAAAAATTATTCATTTATTAAACAAACATAGAAACCTACCTAGAATAGGAAGAATACCTAAAAAATTGTAGCTGCCATACATGGTCATTTGTAATTAACCTTAATTAGAATTGGAGTTGTGCCTGAGGAGTTTTTATATTAAACCGATGACTAAACTGACAAGCCCGTCAAGAGACACGCGTACGAGGTACGAAGTCTGATTACAAGGGTATGGCTAAAGAAAGATCTTTAAACACACTCTCTAAATCAGAGTTTTACTTCTTAGGTTTACTTTTTCAGAGTTTAATCAGCATTTCTTTACTTTTTAATGTAGTAGCAGAAATGGATATAACATTGTATCATCAGCCCGTTTTAGTCCACTGTTGGACATAGGCCTCTCCCATGGCGCGCCACTGAGCCCGATCTTCGGCTATCCTCATCCAGGTACTTCCCGCCGCCCGGCGCAGATCGTCGCGCCAACGAGCAGGTCCCACGCTACGCTTACCCAGACGCGGTCTCCACTCTAATAACCGCTTACTCCAACGATTGTCGGTTGTACGGCAGATGTGACCGGCCCATTGCCACTTCAGCTTGCTGGTCTTTTGAGCTATGTCGGTGACTTTGGTCCTCATTCGAATTTCTTCGTTCCGGATTTTATCCCTGAGGGACACACCGAGCATAGCTCTCTCCATTGCTCGCTGAGCGACTTTAAGCTTATGGACCAGTCCCACTGTAAGCGTCCACGTCTGGGCTCCGTAAGTCAAGACGGGTAGGACACACTGATCGAAGACTTTGGTCTTCAAACTTTGCGGTATAGGCGACGAGAAGATATGACGAAGCTTTCCGAATGCTGCCCAGCCCAACTGGATCCTTCTATCGACTTCTCTCTCGAAGTTGTTCCTACCCAATTGCACAATCTGCTCGAGGTATAAATACTCGCGAACCACTTCGAGAGTCGTTCCGTCAACTATAATTGGACTTGGAATGATGTGTGAATTCAACATTGCCTTGGTTTTTTCCAAGTTCATTCCAAGCCCAACTCGCTGAGAGGCACCATTTAGGCTGGTCAGCATTTCCTGCAGCTCCTGCAGCGATTTGGCAAAAATGACGATATCATCGGCAAACCGTAAGTGGGATATAGTCGCCGTCTATACTTATGCCACGCCCTTCGCATTCCAGTAACTTGAAGACATCCTCCAATGTATTCGAAAACAGTTTCAGTGATAAAATATCTCCCTGTCTCACGCCTCTGTGCAGTTGGATGGGTCTTGTCTGGGCGTCCTGGATATGGACGGACATAGAGGCATTGTTGTAGATATATCTCAACACTTGAATATATCGCCAGTCCACCTGACACCGCTGCAAGGATTCCAGAACAGCCCAGGCTTCGACAGAGTCAAAAGCTTTTTCATAGTTGAATTACAGGTGGTGGTTTTTCACATTAATCTTCACCCCTTCATTTTTCAAGTTGTGGGAAAATTTGCAAATATCGTATACGAGCCGAGTCGCTTGGAAAGTTTTACTGTAATATCAGAATAAGCCCCCTCAGTCAGTTTCCCGAAACTCTTTTATCTGAAGCATCTTTATGGGGGAATTCGCGTTCTAATTAAATTTCTGCAAAGCGCCGACTCGACAGCGAATCGCTTAATAACCTCCTCGGGGCCAAGGCACGAACGCTAGCGGGCTATAACTCAAAGCAGACGATTTTAAAATGACATTTTAGTGATCAGACCGCCTGATGTAACCTATTAATAGGTGTAAGTGTGTAATTTTGTTATATATGATTTAGACCAATATAATATCGGAATTAATATATTTTAGTGTGTAACCATATGCGGT
This sequence comes from Spicauda simplicius, assembly GCA_949699795.1. NCBI lineage: Eukaryota > Metazoa > Arthropoda > Insecta > Lepidoptera > Hesperiidae > Spicauda > Spicauda simplicius. Next base: position 4,942,609 of record OX453060.1, read on the forward strand.
TTTTGAATTATTTTTGCCGATATGTTTTCCAGTTTGGCCGTGACCATGATCTTGCAACTGGGTCGAAATATCGGCAAAAATAATCTGAAAAACCGCATATCGTGAGTACTTCTTACACATTAAAATGAATTTTTGTTTTCATAAACTTTTGTGTAACTTACCACGTGTGTGTAAAGGTACAACTTAAGCGGTAGAGGGGATCCTTTACCAATTTTAAGTTTTAATATTGTAATTGTTTTAAGTTATAATAATACTCAGGAAAACCTTCTCCCGGATTAAGTCCCTTAGTAGTCTCTTAGTTCATCCACGAGAAGAGAGCAAGTGACTCGTCGTCGTCAACCCATTATTGTCCCACTGCTGGGCACGGGTCTTCTCTCAGAATGAGAGAGTTTAGGCCATAGTCCACCGCGCTGGCCAAGTGCTAATTGGTGGACTTCACACACCTCCGAGAACTTTTTTTTTTTTTAAAGAACTCTCGGGTGTGTAGGTTTCCTCACGATGTTTTCCTTCACCGAAAAGCAGTGATAATTAATGTATAATACGCACATAAATCAGTGGTGCGTGCCTGGGTTTGATCCTCGGACCTCCCGATTGAGAGGGCAAGTTTCAACCATTAGGCTATCACAGCAAGTGACTAATGCTATTCAAACTGACAACTTTGGATACAAGTGATGATTGATATTCACAATTTAATTTCTTAACCTCGTATTAAACTTATTTTCACGTTCTGGGTACAAAGAAGATCTTACCTATAGGTATCAATTAGAAAAAGCGTGCCTATACATTTATGTTGTTTTCTTAATGATTCTTATTTTCAATAATTTATTTTGTATATAATGTACATAGAATTGTTTGCTATTTTGTGTTAATGATGATAATTAAAGTAACTAATTAAAAACAGTAACTTATTATACACTTAGTAAAAAAAAAGTTAGAAAACAATGTAATGCATGTATATTACAAGAAACGCTCAGTCATACTGAAATGTGGGATTTTACAGTTTCATTTCTATTATTTTTCGAAGTTGGTTGAAAAAGCCTTTTAACATTAACGTTTTAATAAATTATGAGTCCTTATCATTTCTACCTTTAATTATGAGTTCCTCCAGAAGGAGCGATAATTAGAGCTTATATTTACTTCTACTATTGTAACATTACTATTATAAGTATTTTAACCCAATTTTTACCATCCAGTGAGTCCACATACTCCGTTTTAACCCAGTAAACATTAGCCAGTCTGTTTGTTGAACACTAAAGAGGAAATGTTAACTTAAATAAACCTTATTGTACTAGGTCTCTTATAGTAAACTACCGTTACTCACAGTTTTGTACGAGACTACTAAATGTGTAAAAATAATACGATGAGACAGAATATTGCATGTGATTGGCTTTTATTTCGATTAAAATAAAACAAAGTCGCTTCTCGCTTTCTGTCCCTATGTATAGGTACTTAGATCTTTAAAACTCCGCTACGGATTTTTTTAAATAGATAAAGTGATTTAAGGTTTTTATGTACAATACATGCATAATATAGTGGAGGAACGCTGATAATTTTAGATTTTTGACTTTTAGGCGAAACGAAATTCGCCTGGTCAACTAGTAGTAGGTATATGAAACAAAGTCGCTTCTCGCTGTCTGTTCCTATGTATGCTTCGATTTTTAAAACAACGCCACGGATTTTAATGCTGTTTTTTAATAGACACAGTGATTCAAGAGGAAGGTCTTCATGTAAAATGCATATATAATATAGTGGAGAAACACTGATAATTTTAGATTTTTACTTTTTGGCGGAACCAAGTTCGCCGGGTCAACTAGTATTCATATATAGGTACATACACCAGGTGGATGAACCGTTGTAGCACTCGGGGACTGCCTCGTTAAAGCTATTGCAGAGCATTCTTCATTAAATCATGAAATTATAGTTATTTATTTATTCATACAGTATTTTTTTTGGTACTAATACAAGTCTTTTTCTTGGATACTATATATTTCTCACAAACACCTGCTAACATATTGGTCCGATTTCAGAGCAGCTCGCCTCGATCCGTGTGAGCTTCGTGGTGTCGTACCATATATATACAAGTTAAGCGAACGCTCGGCCGCGCAGCATGGTAGGCGGAGTGGGGGGTGTTAGGTTTTTTCGTTACAAAATTTCTTGATTCGGTCGCTACGCTCAATGCCCGCGATAAAAGCTAGCTAAATGGCGTATTCAGTGCATTGCGCTATAAAATTGCAGAATGGGGCGCACCCGCGAATGGGTGAATTTTATTAGTAGCTTATTTTCGGGTACTAGGGATGTTATCGTACAGGTACATCGTATACCAAAGTTTTGAATATTATATAATGTACCCAACGTCATAATCTATCTTTTTTTGTTTTCGAGGGGGAAACCTTCAAAAAGTACCCGATGCCATGGGACTCGGGGATCCATTGGAACTCAACCGGAATCCTCCGAGCGTGATGCCTCATTCGGGCTCTTCCCAGTGAGCATTTGTACTTACTGCGCCTCCTGGTGTTTACACGGCGTGCGGCCACACATGTCTTCCTACCCGGGGTCGCCTGGCTAGGCGGTTCAAGCTCCCGCTCTTACCGCCCGCAACCCCGGAAACCCCTTTATAGTCGCCTATTACAACAGGCAGGGGATACCGTAGCACTATTCTGGTCCCGGAACTACAGGAACAAACGTGCAATCTACCTGATAATGGTGTACAAATTAGTCCATTGAAATGTTACAATTTAAGTACTGAATATTGCATTTTTAGAGGACGCAATTTTATTTTTGGACATGTCTGGGAGGTCAATATAAGCTTAACCTCAAGTTTGTGGGATCGCCACCCTTGTCCCTCGTCCGTCATCTTTGAAAAAGGAGCAAAAACACTTTTTTTGCGATATCTCGTATACGATGCATCTTACAAAAATTGTTAAGTCATAATTTGTAGTAAATTGTTTTGCCTACAAATACGTTTATATAAATTTTTGCCCTAAGTTAAGCACTGAACGACTGCATGCCCGTTTCCTAGTCATCAAATAAAATGTTTAAATTATCTAGGTTTCAAATCTTCGACAACCCTATCGGATGCTTCGCTTCAAAGTAGGTTAACGTGTTCAACATATTTGTTTCCGGGTAAAATTATAGTCATAATTATAAATACCTGGATTTATTTACTAGCGTATAATGTAGTCAAAATTGTTGCGAGTCTCCGTAATTGTCAGGAGGTTAAGAAGAACGACGATTTAAACATTGAAGAATGTTAGCCCAACAATTTTACGCGTCATAAATAGTATGATTTGTTATTTTTTTTATTTTTTTATATTAAGACCTAACGATAAGGCTGACGGGCCACCTGATGGAAAGCAGTCACCGTCGCCTATTGACATTTGCAACACCAGAGGAGTCGCCAATGCATCGCCGGCTTTGGAGGAGAGCTCTTTTTACACCTTTCTTGAAGAACCCCATGTCGTAGCGCCCCGGGAATACCTCAGGAGGAAGTTCATTCCACATCTTGCACGTCCGCGGCAGGAACGAGCGCGCAAACCGAACCGTGGAGGACCGCCACGAGTCCAATTGATGCGGATGGAACCTCATCCGTCGGCGAGTGATCACGCGAGTGGCACCAGATCAAACAGTTCCTCGGAACACTCACCATTATAAAGCCGGTAGAACACGCAAAGCGAACCTATGTCCCTCTGCAAGCTTAAGGGTTCTAACCGATCGGTGATCCTTGGTTCGTCGACGATTCGGACCGCTCGCTTCTGTACGGAGTCAAGTGGGTTAAGTTGGTAATGTGGCGCTCCAGCCCAGAGATGCGAGCAGTACTCCATATACTATACTTACTTGTGCCTTATAAAGCAGAAGGAGATGCCCCCCAGTGAAGTACTGCTTGGCTCTGTTAAGAACGCCCAGTTTTTTAGACGCAAACTTGGCTTTGCCTTCCAAATGACTCCGGTACTGCATATCACACGAGATGTCAACTCCCAGGATCCCCAAGATTTTATTAATGGTGAGCGGAATTTCCTGAAACTTTGGCGCTACAACAAATGGGGTTTTTTTAGCGGTAAACGCGCAGACTTGTGTCTTCGTGGGGTTGAACTCAACAAGATTAAGTCGATCCCATGTCGAGACCCGCTCCAGAGAGTTCTCAAAAGTTAAATAGAAGTAGCAAGCAAACATGCAGTCTACGTGACTGTAAGTGGTTACAGCCATCCATCAACGAACTCTACATAAAAGTGTTTTTCATCCCGAAGTCAATGACAGATGTATTTCCACTTCTCAGGGGTCAAATTGGTACACACCCTTCCAACGAAACGCATAACACGCTGAAATAGTTATGAAGGTGGTATAGTCAAGCCATACTGGTTCTATGCATCATTTTTATAGGCAGTAAAACTTAACTACCATTCCGCGGAATGGCTGAAGAGTAATTACCCTCTTAACTACCCACCACTGCATTAACGAGGTAGGATGCAAGGCACTGGCTAAGGTTTAACGACTTCTCCAATGACAAGTACTACCGACGGCTTTACCTGCCTTTCAAAGCACTGAGCCGCGAAATAATACGAACTATCACTAGTGAGCGCTAATTCATTTTCTGATATTTCATAAAACCAAAGCTTAAAAAAACTATTTTGTCAACTGCAACAAGTCAATACCTTATTAAGACTATTACTTCATTAGTAGTAACTAATAACGTTGATTAGTGCTAGCCTAATGGTTGAAATAAGCCGTCTCCATCGGGAGGTCCGAAGTTCAAAACCAGCCACACACCACAGATTTTTCTTAAATTATGTGCGTATTAGAAATTAATTATCACTGCTTTTCGGTGAAAGAAAACCTCGTGAGAACAAACACTCACCCGAGAGTTCTTGAAAAAAAAGTTCTCGGAGGTGTGTGAAGTCCACCAAATCGCAATTGGCCAGCGCGGTGGACTATGGCCTAAACTGTCTCATTCTGAAAGAAGACCCGTCCCAGCAGCGGGACAATAATCGGTTGACGAGAACGAGACGAGAGAATAACGTTAAGCGCCGGTTATAAAGTGAAATGCTCATAGAACTAGTCTAAACTAATGTATCTAAGTTTTCTGAAACTTTCGGTATTCCATTCGTTATATATATCCAAAAGTATTTCTATCAGAAATCCACTCATCTGATACCTAATCATGCGAATGTATCATATCGCTGAAGGTGGTAGAACCAGTGTAGTTCGACCGGAGAAGTACCACCGCTACACCTATTTCTAGCGTCAAGCATTTCACATGTGACATTTCGTTATATGTATTGTTGTTGTAACTTAATTTAATCACCAAAGTACAAGTAACCCTTTTTAAATGTGTGATGTTCTGTGTAATTTTTAATTTTACCGCCTAGTTTTCATATATTTTTTATATTTTAACACGTAACTAGTACTCATGATAGGATGGTCGAGGTCTTCTACTGTCCATTCTTGAAGATTTCAAGTAAAACACAAGAATAAACTTCTTCGATTTATTCACAATTGAGGAGGTCCGATCGCTTCGACGGTTAAAACAAGAATCTTTTTCTACCGGCGTTCGCTTGCCTTTTTATAACAATGTTTGGTGTGGTGACAATAACAAATTTATGGAGGGTAGACTAAATTACAATTCTAAAAATCACTAAATATTGCTAATTTAATAAACAAACAATCTTCGATCTTTAAACTGACTAAAATAATTATTTTCGGCGACGTGTTTTTCATAAATACGCAGTGTCGTGCCGACATATTGACGATAGAATTCACCATCAATTCGCACTTGGCCAGCGCGGTAGACTATGGCCTAAAACTCTCTCATTCTGAGACTCGTGCCCAGCATTGGGACAATAATACTTGTCGAGTATGCCGATAGAATATATATAGTTTCCTTCTATGACGACCGTTGGAGACATTAAGTCCATATTTTTCGCTAAGCGAGCCCCACGCCGTGTATTGAATCAGGGTGAGTTGTCAATAACGTGGTAAGTGCAAATTTGCTTAGCCAGCGCCCTCTGTCAATATGCTACGGTAGGTGTGTTTGCTGCGGCTAGCGGCTGCGGCGTGCGTCATAGCATGATTTACTAAGCTCGTGATAACTCTACGGTACGACAGTACGGTTTTTGTGATGGTGTGTAAATCTCTTTTATTAATATGGCCATTTTGTGTTTTGACATCAGGTAAATGAATATATGAAAAATGTAAGTTACACATATCTTTAAATCGCAGGTATTTTCAAGGAAGATATGTTAAAAGAGAAATTTTCACAATATTTAAAATTCTTGTCAGTCGTTTGAAATTCTTTCATAACCAAACCACTGATATTAATATGTTTGAATATATATTTGTAGTCTGTATCATGAGGTAAGTTTTAGTCTTTTCTTATAAATATTCATACATTTTATCAAATGTAATTTTATCAAAAATATAACAATTTAAGACGCTTTCTACATTCATACTATAGCTTCACAGTAGGATTTTCTCCGGGGTCGGGGGTACCAGGAACACACACAAGACGAATACACAAACACCCAGAACCAGAACACGAATCTAAACACATCATTCAGATACCTGTCTTGCCGGGAATCGTACCCGGGACCTATTGCGCGTCAGACCGGTATGGTAACCGCTCCGCCACGCGAGTCGTCAATTAAACTTGTTGTATTTTAAATTAAATGGCTTAACTCGTGGGGTAAACTTAGTTTTAAACACACAAACATAATAGACAAACCCGCTGAGTTACATGATCTTTCAGTTGAGATCGTGTTCCGATTAGGGATTGCAATCTGACCTCATTTTCAATCCGGCCGGATCCGGCCGTTTCTTTCTCAATCCGGCCGGATCCGACCGGATCCGGCGGCATTAATCAGACGGTTAAAAGAGAGTAAAAAAAGTATCGATTTCTAACGGTAATTATTTTTGTAATGTGAAATCTTTGTCAAAATATACAATCAACGGATCCGGTGGAGGTCCAGATCCGGTAGTGAATTGTTACCGGATCCGGTTTGTGTAAATTTGTGCCGGATCCGCTGGATTACCGGATCCGGTTTTCCGGATTGCAATCCCTAGTTCCGATCCAGTGGTAGCGTAGGAAAAAAAAAATTGTAACTGACAATTTGTAAATGCCCCGGTAGGCCTATACAAAATAAACACATTTCATTTCATTTGGATACTTAGTTTCGAAGCAGTGATAGCCTAATGGTTGAAACTTGTCCTTTGTACCACTGATTTATGTGTGTATTAGAAATTAATTATCACTGCTTTTCGGTGAAGGAAATCATCGTGAGCAAAAACACCCGAGAGTTCCTAAAAAAAAGTTCTCGGAGGTGTGAAGTCCACCAATTTGCACTTGGCCAGCGCGGTGGACTATGGCCTAAACTCTCTCATTCCGAGAGAAGACACGTACCCAGCAGTGGGTGAAGTGCAATAAATAACCAAGCAATGGGTTGATGATATATACTTAGTTTCGAATTTGAAGGAATGAAACGCACGAGATGGCCGCAGCGGCTGTCAACAGCCGCAGCCGTGAGCCGCAGTATTCGGAAGTCGGCCATTAGATAAATTATTGACCTCTTTCCAATACGACCTTGTGGCTGAGTGCGTGTTGTTTGCCACGCGAACTTGTATAGCACAAATAAGGTTCTGGGTAATGCGGTATTATGATGCCGTGAGCCGTGCGGACAGTGGCGCAGCGTGGGCTTATGCGGCCGGGGCCGAAAAATAATTTACCACCTTTTTTATCTGATTGAAGTAGCAAACGAGCATGCAGTCCACCTGATGGTAAGTGGTCCCTGCCACTCATGAATATCTGTAATCACTTTCATACAGAACATGGGTTCTACCTAAAGTCTATCACAGATGAGTTGCTACTCCCGAGGACTATGATGGTCGCCTCGTATAAAATACCGGCAACCATACCCTTCCATCGAAACACAAGAAATGCTTCACGCTAGAAATCGTTGTGGCGTGGTACTTCCCCGCTCGAACTACACTGGTTCTACCACACCTTCAAAATCACCTATTCAGTTAATAAGAATTATAATGTTTATTGCCTTTTTAAACAAAAATATGTACATCAATAACTTAAGAATAGCGTTAGGCGTACGTGACTTAGCTTTTGCTAATGAAGATCTCATCTCGTGCTGCGCTGGTTTTCAGTCATCCCTTTCTCTCTAAGGTGTTGTGCGGGAGAAAGAGCCACGAGGTAGCAATTACCGTCCAGCCCAGGTAAAATCTTCACAACCAGTTAATAAGTATATTTAATTCACGGCAAAAAAGTTTCTAAGTCTAAATATTCTGTGGTCCCCTAAATGTGTCTTTGAAATTTGATGTTTCCTTGAAAAAAAAAATGTGTGCGTGTACTAGCGTACACTCGTAAGAAGTGAAACTTCTTTATGACGTTATTTTTCAAAAAATAATTTACTACATGCAACTTTACAGAAATTGGTTAAATAAAGTTAAATTAGATAAAGTTTAATAAAAGGCTTTTATTAAACTCTATCTAATAATCTAATCTATAATAATCTATCTAATATCACGCGTGGTAGGGATAAGAAAAAGATGGCGCGTAACGGAAAAAAAAAGATGGCGCGTAACAGAAAAAGATGGCGCGTAACGAAAAAAAAAGATGGCGCGTAACGCAAAAATGTTACACTAATTTTTTTCCAACCCCGATAAAGAAGTTTCACTTCAAAAAAACGATTACATTCAAATAAAAAAATAACAAATAATAAAAGTTTGTCGTCCCCTAAAATGTTCCGTTACACCTATTCCTAGAATAATGCAGTATTGTATTCCTGTGAAAAGGGTGTGCAAGTCGGCTTACAAACGTAACAACCATCTTAGTTCTTAGGAGCGGCGAAGAATTTACCTTCAGGTACTTCAGGAACCATAGACGTATAATTTTTCGCTACACTATCCAGAAACCCTGTTCATGATGAAGCCATTAATATAATTATGTCCAGGAGCAGCAGCGACAACTTATATCAGGTGGACTGCAAATTAAGTAATTATACGAGAATTTTAAATAACTATGATTTCTAATTTCAAATAGAGAAAAACTTTTTTAATCACGAAGTCAGAGCGGCTGTGATTTCATAGCTGGATAACCGTATTTTCTTTTTAAAATTGATTTAGCGCCAATGTCGGTTATTAGGGTTGCCATTTTTAAACCAGTCATTGAAAAGTCTAATACGGTAAAATTTAATAAGATTACTTCTTGAGTTGTATTAAATAAGATCGGTTGGTTATGTGAGCGTCACCTAGGCCTGTTTAATAAAATGTTCATTGTTTATATTTAAAATACATAGATACAAAAATCACTCTAAAATAAAAAAAATAAAAATCGTAACCATGGCAAATAAATTGTGGTGTAATAACAACACAGAAGTCAAATAATTCAAAAATAAAATTATATAATACGGAGATGTAACATTCGAGTACATTGAAAAAATACTACGATATCTATGTTACAAAATTGTGTGTTGATCAAAAAGTGAAATATTTAATGATTTGTGAACATACAAATGGTAGATCGTACGATAGGTATCACGTGGGCGTATAAAAAGGAGCTGGGGAAGTCCAACACCCCCTTTTTAGGCGAAAAAGAAATTCTCATTTCTTCAAGAAGTCGATATTTTTTAGAAGTACACCTTACTTTACACCTTACACCATACCAAAAGTAGGCAATAGGTATTACCTACCGTAATTCAGTGGTGCAATGCCTAGTCTAGGTTCTAGTCAAATATATGTGACTAATGAACATCAATCTTCATTTTTATATTCCGCTGGTTGGAAACCCTATATAACGGGAGCTGCAGTAATTCAATTTTGTTTTATCGCCGACCTCGTCAAATGCAACTGAGTAACTAAGTTCTGCTTGCTCACTGTAACCTGTTTTTCTTATATCTCAAGCAGAAAACATTGTTAGTTGTAATTTAGTTATTGTTAATTGCTCTTGTGATACCGTTTTTATTAAGGGTACGAGCATGCAGTCCATCTGTTAAGTGAAGAAACTGTCCATGGACATTTGCTTTCATAATCAATAATGTATGCATTGCCACTCATAAGGACTAAGTAAGCTCGCCTCATGTACCAGTGAGTGTTCTCAGTGTAACCTATTTTTCTTATATCTGAAGCGGAAAACATTGTTGGGTTTAATTTTGTTAAGTTCTTAATTGCTCTTGTAATACCCTTTATTACATGACAGCGTCAGAAGAGAATGTTTGTTGTTTTGTATATTTCTCTTGGACATCTGCTGTCATAACGTAATTGAAGCTCTATTTGGATAGCCAGAGATGAGTTGCTACCCGCACTAAGTTAACGACTAATGTCCGATTAAGTGTTTCTGTCACACCGTTTGCATCAGAACCCGGGATTTTCATAATATGTAGTACTGTGATTTTTCGCTAATAAGTATTTCATCGTTGTGCAGAATGCTTCAAATCTCCACTGTGATGCACTTGGGGTACAAACCATTATTGTCTCACTGCTGGGCATGGGGCTTTTCTCAGTATGAGAGAGTTTTAGGCCATAGACCACCGTGCTGGCCAAGTGCGAATTGGTGCACTATGGCCGATCATAGTGATGCACTTAAGCAGTAGGATATAGAAAGAGCTATCTGTTACTAGATTGATTTTCCAGGTGGTAGATCTAAAGTAATTCAACCGGGGAGGTACCACCGCCACACCTACTTTTTACTGTGAAGCAATTCTTGCGTTCTGGAGTGAGGGCTGTGGTGGTGATCATCTTAATCCTCGGTAGCAGGATCGCATCTGTGATTGACTTCAAGTTCCCACTGTTATATATGAAGTTGTTTACAGATGTACACAAGCATCACCACTAACTATCAGGTGGACTGCATGCTCATTTGCTACTTCAGTCAGGTAAAAAGATCGAGGCATTCATTTTATAAAATAAAGTATCCTAGTACAATTATGTAATTCTACTATACTATACTATGTAGTAAAGTTCTATTTTATCTGTGCGCTCGCTCACCTGGTAAGCATTGGACGGGAAACAATTTAATTTTCGAACATTCGTATTGTTCCCGTTCAGGAATTTGGAGCTGCATTGTTCAGTTTCGCGTTCGGAAACAATCGCTTATTACTCCTTTTCACTGGAATAGGGCTTTGTTCGAGTTACGAATTAATATTCGAATTATTCGTATTCGTAGGTGAATGTTTAGTTCGCTGTTTCGATGGTTCTGTTTCGTTTGAAGCGCTCATATTTTAATTGGAATTATTGCCGGCTCTTTTTTATTTGAGGTGACTATACAAGTCCACGAGAGTAGCAACGCATCTGTGTATAAAGCTTACAGATGTTCATGGGCGGCAATAAGTACTTACCATCACGTGGACTACATGTTCGTTTAATATTTAAAACTTATGACAAAAAAAGTTGCCTACATGTTCCTAAGAAATAGTTACAGTCAGTAGGTAGTAGTAAGTTTTCGTGGTTAGACTCTGGAGCCATCTCGAAACATCTGTTTCTGCATTATAATAGGGTATTTTATTAGAAATGTACAACGTGTCTATAGATGCTAACTTCAAAAACAAGAAATATATATATGTCGGTGCGACACCGCGTATTTTTGAAAAACTCGTCGCCGATAATAATAATTTTAGTTAGTTTAAAGACCGAAAATTGTTTGTTTATTGAATTAGCAACATTTAATGACTTTAGAATTGTAATTTAGTTTACCCTCCATAAGTTTGTTATTGTCACACCACCAAACATTGTTATAAAAAGGCGAGCGAACGCCGGTAGAAAAAGATTTCTTGTTTAGCCGTCGAAGCGATCGGACCTCGTCAATTGTGAATAAATCGAAGAAGTTTACTCCAGTGTTTTACTTCAAATCTTCAAGAACGGACAATAATGAAAACTCCTGGCCATCCCGACGTCACATATCTCGCATTCACTTCGTTATATAAAATTAATAAAAAAATAATCATGTAGGAAAAATATTTTTCAGTTTTTTCATTAGTTTTAAGCTTTCGTAAACAGTTTTCAGTATACTTCCACGGAACATGGAATCTTGTGATTTATTTTTGAATAAAATATCCATTCAAAATTAAACTATACGTCGCCGTCGCATCGGTCGAAATTAGACCATCATTTAAATTACAAAACTAAACTTCATATTGTCCAAAGTAGCACGAATATTTCTCAATTAATAAGTTGATTAGAATCACCCGTTAAATATAAAAAGAGGTTTAATTAGCTAAGCCGCATTTAAAAACAATAGCGGGTATTTTGACAAAGACACTGACATTTCTGACGTTATGTGTTTTCATAGTAAGACATTGAATATTATTTTTAAGAATAATAAGTTGAAAAGAGGGAAATCTCTACTTTTGAAAGTTACTCTCAGATAATTAACTCCAATGATAAGAAGGTACTCTTTAAAATTAAGTCGAAATGAAAAACGTCAGATTCGCAAGATCTCATCCATTAGGCTTCGCGTGACATTTAAAACTTAATAAACTGTAATGCTCCATTTCCTATTGACGAGAAATCCAAAAGGTCATTCGATTCAGAATATGCATTATTCTGTCTACAATGGAATGTCCGTTGAAAAGATTTTATGTGCTCGCTGCAGGGCTGAATGTTTTTAATTAAAGCAACTAGTGATGAGATTTACTAGAGGTGCAGCGCGATCAATACACGCTTTCTACACTCATAGCCCCACAGAAGGATTTTCTCCTGTGCCGTGGGTACCATGGACACACAAGACAAATACACATACACCCAGACCCAGAACAGGAATCTAAACTCATCATTCAGATACCTGTCTGGCAGGGAATCGAACCCGGGACCCATTGCGCGTCAGACTGGTACGATAACCGCTGCGCCACGCGGGCATATAGTTAATATTAACGTAGAAAACTGCTATGAACTAACGATATTTAAAATAAGTTTATATATTAAAATAAAATCTACTTTAATATTATTAAACTATCGTTAGCGGACTTTGGTTAAAAGGTATATTGTTTCAAAAGTTTAAAACCTTCACAAGCGTCATCAGTCTCATTTTATTAATAACACTTATTAATCTAAATACTTAATGCTGATTATTATAAATTAGACACTTTAAACCATTAATAAGTGATTTCTAAATATTGTTACTAACTTTCTTCAAATAATTAATTAATAAAAAGAACAATTTGACCAATACCCATCACTATTCGCTCTCGAACAAAAGCGAATTGATGTGCTATATTAAATCACTGTTTACACCAGCGTCATTGCTGGGTTTCATTTAATTTGTTTTACAGCCGCCTCTGATGGCTGCTTCAATTAAGTAATTAATTAATGCCAAAATGGTCAATGTATTTGTTTATATAAGTTGCGTTTCAGAGTGGCGGAACGGTTGCCATGTCAGTTTAAGCGGGTTCCGGGTTCGATCCCCGGCCAGACAAATATCTATAAATTTAGACGTTTGTGGGTCTAAACGTTTTTTGTTTTCATGGAATCTACGATAAACACAAAGTCCTAGTGAGGGGCTATGGATGTATAACGCATTTTAAATAAGTTTTTTAAGCAATACTTTACTTTAGCGCGCTACAAGGGTCTAGGTTGAATAAAAGTACTTTAGATTAATTTCAAGGAGGTTAGTAATTTTCAAGGTGGAATGACTTTCCATTAGTTAGTGAATCTGATCAATAATCAGCCGAAAGGGAGAAATGATTCGATGTTATGTACAAACCCTGAGCTATTAATTTTTAAATGCGATAGCTTAGAAAGAAGAATAGAATAGAGGTTTTCAATCCAATTTTACCGTGGAACCCTAATTGATCAAATTTTTTGAAGGTACCCTAGCTGGCTAAGGTGTTCGATTTATAGTTGAATATTTTCATGTAACTACTCAAAGAAAGAAGAAATTATAATGTAAAAACTATTTTTTTATCTGATGATAAGTGGTCACTGCCGCCCATGGACATCTGTAAGCAACTTCGTATAGAACATAAGTTCTATCTGAAGTCAGTCACAGATGCGTTGTTACCGTGGACTGAGATGGTCGCCTTAAATAAAAGTATGCCGGCAATCACACCCTTTCATCGAAACGCAAGAAATGATTCACGCTAGAAATAGATGTGGCGGTGGTACCTCCCCGGTCGAACTACACTGGTACTACCTTCTAGAAAATTATTTAAATACGTAGCGTTTAGAATCTTTACGAACGTCTATTTAAAACTCAGATTTAGCGCGGAACCCCTGTGATCCTTTTACGGAACCCTATGATCACAATTTAAGTATCGGTGCCATAAAATGTAGAAAAGGCACATCCGTAGAGCTTCAGCGCTACGCCGTAGCCATCTTGTCCTACAAGAACAAATTCGTAGAACCTGGGAACGTATCGTAGTCTACACGATATTTGCTATCTCAGTATTTTTTAAATATTTGATATTACATATTATATTTGATATAACATTTATCGGACAAGGGAAATATACGAAAATCTTTTTAATTTGCTAATATTTTGTTATGCCATGAAAATGGAATAACGTCATACCTGGTTTATCATTTCACTATCACTACATAATATAAAACGAAGTTGCTTCCCGCTATCTGTTCCTATATGCTTAGATCTTTAAAACAACGCTACGGATTTTAATGCAGTTTTTAATAGATAGAGAGCATGACTTTATTAAGTTTGTTCAAAACGGACACCAGTTACGTTTTAAACCACAGATTTCAATGTTGTGCTTATGCATTTTCAGCCCGTCCTTACGTACATAACATTTGTAATATACACATTACAATGTACATTACATTGGAATGTTGGCGAAAAACGTAAACAGTGACCGTTTGATACGTAATATACCCATACTTAAAACACTAAGCACACTTGATTTCAAACTTTTCTCGGGAGATAAAAATATCTTGTAGCATGCCAAATTAGTATGCGACATTGGACATCTAATATACATCGCTGTACTAGTTCATCGTCTGCATGCGGCAGTAGGCTTCGGTTTTTGGCACCTGGCCGGTGCAGTCAGCCGTAGCTTGCAGATAGACTAAATTACCTACATTCTTATTTCCATTTCTATGTCATTTTATTCAATGTATGTTAAATGTGGACGGGTAAATCTACTTTATCTTTAAAATACTACAATCATCACATACTTAATAATATATAAATATATATATATATATATTTTCTGACTGAAGTAGCAAATGAGCATGCAGTCCACCTGATGGTAAGTGGTCACTCCCGCCCATGGACATTTGAAATCAACTTCATACAGAACATGGGTTCCATGTGAAGTCAATAACAGATGCGTTGCTACTCCCGAGGACTATGATGGTCACCTCATGTGAAAGTGTGCCGGCAACCACACCCTTCTATCGAAACGCCCGAAATGCTTCACGCTAGAAATAGGTGTGGCGGTGGTACTTCCCCGGTCGAACTACACTGGTTCTACCACCATGAAATTACAAATCTACTTTATCTTTAAAATACTACAATCATCACATACTTAATAATATATATATTTTCTGACTGAAGTAGCAAAAGAGCATGCAGTCCACCTGATGGTGAGTGGTTACTGCCGCCCATGATGTAATCAACTACATACAGAACATGGGTTCCATCTGAAGTCAATCACAGATGCGTTGCTACTCCTGACGACTATGATGGTCGCCCCATGTGAAAGTGTGCCGGCAACCACACCCTTAAATGCAAGAAATACTTCACGCTAGAAATAGGTGGTTCTACCACCTAGGTTCTACAATGGTTCACCAATAGGTGGTTCTACAATGATTCTACCACCATGAAATATATTATTGTATGGTTAACTTAAAAAGAGCTGTTTCCTGTGATGTTTTTTTGTCCTCGGGGGAAGCAACGTATCGGTTAATCACCTAATAAAGAAAGCAGGTGGTTAGACTTGATTTCAACAACTCTTGGTGGGTCCTCTCTAGTATCTCTGTTACCGTCCACTACTTTTAAGTAAAAAGTATTTTTAGGTAAAAACGGGACCCTATTACTGAGACTTCGCTGTATATCTGTCTGTCTGTTTGTCACCAGGCTGTATCTTATGTACCATGATATCTAACCTTCCATTCCTAAACTGACATCCCACGCACCATTCTTTTTTTAAGCTAATGATAAATTAATCATTACTTTCTTTGGTGGCGAAGGAACATATCTTGAGGAAATGTAAATGCCAGAATGATCAATAAAAAATTAGAGGCTTGTTAAACCTAATGTAAAGTCTACCAAACCGCTTTTGACCAGCAAGGTATTAAACTCCTCTTACTCTTTCGTTTTAAAAGCTCAGGTTATCCTATTTTCGAAATTTGGTTGTGTAAAGCAGGGTTTCGCAAAGTGGGGTACTCCAAGCCCTAGGGTTTGACATTCGATGGCAGGGGGTTCGCGATAACATTTACGTAATAAAAATACAAAATTATTCCCAAAATTGACTCCATTTGTGACAACAAACAAGCACACCCATATCATTAATTTATTTGTTACTATTTAATTAGTTATTTCATTTAAGGGGGTTCGTTGTCAATTGGACACTTTAACAGGGGTACGTAGAGCTGAAAGTTTGACAAACTCTTGTGTATCGGATGGCCTTACTTTCTTGCATTGTAAGTAATTGCAATTAGATTTGAGGGGGAGGCGAAGGGGCTTGAGTCCCAATATTCCCCAGTTATAGGTGGCAATGATTTATCATCTTTAAAAAAACCTCAAAGGTGTAGTTTATTTTACCCTAAACTCATCATAATCCGTACCTAATACAACTTTATACAGACATATGGTTAGTTGTAGAGGCCACTTAACACCGAGTGGACTATTTATCCATTTTGGCCATTTGCACTGTCCGTAACATAATAAAAAGCTTCGGAATAAAGCTCTTTATAATCCAGAACGCACTCGGACATGGTAATGTTTTATGCAACTGCAGTGCGGAGCTTTACGCTATATTATTGTGGTATTCTCTTTGTACATTTTTTTGCGATTTCAGTAGTCTTTATACTCACAGTTTTTGTGTTGAGTATTATTGAAATAGCCAACGAAAGGTAGTAAGGCAGAATTTCGAGTGTTTCCAAAACGAAAAAGACAAAATTAGCATATCGGACACAAATATCTAGTGTATCTATATATGATACTAATTATGCTGATTGCGTTCCGTAAATATAATACTAGCTTACTCTTATGGCTTCGGTATACTCTTACGGTATACTATGAAGTAATCTAGGTCATAAACGACATCGTTCGTGTAGTTCCGGGATCAGAATAGGGTTACGGCATCCCCTGCCTGTCGTAAGAGGCGACTAAAAGGGGCTTCCGGGGTTGCAGACAGCTAGAGTGGGAGCTCGAACCGTTCGGTCAGGCAATCCCGGGAAGGACGGCGGTATTTGTAGTCGCATACCGTCGTAAAGACTAGAAGGAGCGGTGTGCCCAGCCGCCCATCCGGGAGGAGCCCGATGGGCCAACGCGCTCGGAGGATTCCGGTCGAGGTCGTTTCGAGATCCCTGAGTCCTCCTTTTTTTAACACCGAGGACGGTCACCGGGGGGGTTAAAAATCCCACATAACCCTGCGTCGCTCCCACGGCGTTGGGTAACCTTTTGAACGATTCCCCCTCGGGAACAAAAACAAAAAAATGTCATAAACGACATATGTGCATTTCTATGAAATCCGTCTACGGTGAAAGGAAAATCTTAGCAAAGTTCCTTTACAATAATAATAGGAAATAAGATTAGAAGACTCAACGCCCAGAATAAACATTTATGTATAACAGTTTATCACTCATACGTATAATTTCAATAATCGCTCAAAACATTTTTGAAAGCAAAAAATGTTAACCTATAGTCATATGTCAACATAAGTCATATACATATAATCAGTTGTTAGAATTTACAATTCTATCACGAATTGCTAGGAGGACTGAATTGTGATACTTCGCGTAAGTTAATAATTAGTGTGAATAGCCTGATGATTGAAACTCGGCTTTGTAAACACGAGTCAAAGGTTCGAATCTCACAGATTTTCTAAAATGATATTCGTATTAGAAATAATTTATCACTGAACATCGTGAAACATCGTAAAAAAATGTACACCTGAGTCCTGTAAAAAAGTTCGCAAAACTTTAACAAAGTTCTCATTACGTAGATGACCAATTCACATTGGGTCAGCGTGGTAGACAATGAGAACTTTCTCATTCTTAAAGAACCTGGGCTCAGCAGTGGGACATTAATGAGCTTATAATCTGAATATATAATAGTTCCGTTCCTTATCTATATAAACTGACTCTACACGGCTAATTTATGCATATAAAACATTTTTTAATGTCAACCATCATTTAAAATTTTATAAAAAACCTTAGCCTATGGTTTATTATGATAATTAGCAACAGTTTAACCAATTCCAACGAGCAAGGGCCGTATGCACTAAGCGCTTTGTGGGTGAGTGCATTGAATCGCAAATGTTCATTGTTCCTTTGTTCTGAGAGCACGTTTAATACCGGTTGATATTGCAGTGCTGGAAATGATTGTCATGTTAAATGTTCCGATGGTAGGACCAGTGTAGTTTGACCGGGAGATACCAAAGCCATCCATTTCTATCGTAAAATAGTTCTTGTGTTTCAGTGGGTGTAGTTGCTGGCTAACTTTCTAATATGTCCTTTATATACCTTCTTCCGTCCTCGGTAGTAGCAATGCCTCAGATATTAACTTGGGATATACACCCCTATCCTATACGAATACAGATATTAATTATGTATATAACACATATAACATGAGAATCAATTTCATACAAATGTGTATTGTGTGCGTTTTAAGGTATATTTTTGGCTAAAGCTGAAGCCAAAGCCGATTATTCGGCTAGCATAATATCTTCGGCCGAAAACGAAGCCGATTATTCGGCCATCATAATATCTTTGGCCAAAGCCGAAGCAGTAGAAACCATGAGGAAACTAGTCCTAGAACTGATTACAATTACTTTGCAACTTTTCAAAAACGACAACATTTGGAAATAATGCGATCTTCGAATAACATTTGCGAAGCAAGCCCATTACCCGAGTGTGTGTTTACCCGAGCGCATCATCATTTCCAGTGCGGGTTCGTACATATTTTGTTCCAGTTTGTTCAATTATTAGTGTACAAAGTTATCGTGAACTCAATTATCTTTATTTATTGCAAATATTTTAAAATAATAAACATGAATTAAAAAATAGATAACATAAGGATTTTAAGTCATTATAAATTTTATTAAAGTTATTTTTTTAAGATAACGAAGCATATCATGGAAACAGAAAACCCGACTTAAGGACAATTCCAGGCGAAAACAAGTAATAAATTTCATGCAGTCGGATTTTTCATTTAATATTTTAACAATGTCACTCTTATATATGAGGCGTCATTACTTATATACTTTTATATGAGTCGACCATCATAGTCCTCACGAGTAGCAACGCATCTGTGATTCACTTCAGATATAACCCACGTTCTATATGAAGTTGCACAAGATACACATGTTCATGGGCAACAGTGACGACTTACCATCTGATGGACTGCATGCACGTTTGCTACTTCAGTCATATAAAAAACATAACCCAAAACACGCTTTCTACACTCATAGCCCCACACTAGGATCTTCTCCTGTGTCGTGGGTACCATGGACACACACAAAGACGAATACACAAACAACCAGACCCAGAACAGGAATCTAAACTTATCATTCAGATACCTGTCTAGCCGGGAATCGAGCCCGGAACCCATTGCGCGTCAATTGGTATAGTAACCGCTCGGCCACGCGGGTCGTCAAAATAAAAATAATAATACTACATAATATCATGCGACTGTCCGTATTCGAAGGCACAAATGTAGGATCTGAAGCGTACGACGTGAGCGATGGTTATTTGAGCGGCATGAATATGTATTGCACTGCTGGCACTCTATTTCCCTGATGGCCGTATGCCATCGATCTGGATGGATTGTGTTCTCAAACTATGGATATTGTATGCCATAGATTAGAGTTAGCTCTCATATCGAGAATATAGATTTGAAATAATTGGATAGGAATTTAAATATCTTAATATTATAGAGGTGAAATTTTGTGATAATAATAAAAGGTGAAAGTAATAAAATATAATCGAATACTGTCTGTAGTGATTGAATAGTATCAATGTTTTCTTGTACAATATACATACCTACATGTAGTTAATAAGATTGGTTAGTAGCCTCTGCTACATACCGGTTGCGTTCCTTTGGAGATCTCGGAGTCCTCGTTGTAGCGCCGAGGACGGCCATCGGGAAGGTTTTAGTACGTTAAAAATCCCACATAACCCTACGTCGCTTTCACGCCATCAGATACCTTTATGAAGGTTTCCCCCTCGAGAACAAAAAATAGTCTTTGCTTCACAAATATTAGAAACCAACACCCGATAAGACAACAATCTTAGCTGACGTTGGCTAATCTCGAGAACAAAGTTGAAATGCTTCAGATAACTACATCTTTATACAGATAGACAGATGGACAGACGTACAGTGGAGTCTTAAGGGTCAGTAAGGAACCTTAAAAATGGTCTACATCGTCCCCCATACATTGCAATCTACATTGTATGTTTCCCTCTTTGTTTCAGTCAAACATTGTAATGACATTTAAGTGTTTGTACAAGTCGCACAGTGCTCGTTTTGGCATTATAAACTCGTACTAACACAAATCAGGGGTAGGTCATTCCAGGGTGTCGTTATTTACGTCATTACGTCAGAACCGCATGTGGGGCAGGCGTGGCTTCCGGCGGTACATGTGTCGCTGTCTAAGTGGCGCTAAAAATAGTATGTTTTATTTCCTATTCTATATGTCGGCGGGACACCGCGTATTTATGAAAAACACGTCACCAAAAATAATTATTTTACTTAATTTAAAGATCGAAAATTGTTTGTTTATTAAATTAGCAATATTCAGTGATTTTTAGAATTGTAATTTAGTTTACCCTCCATAAAGTTATTATCACCTCACCAAACATTGTTATAAAAAGACGAACGCCTGCCGGTAGAAAGAGATGCTTGTTTAACCGTCGAAGCGATCGGACCTCGTCAATAGTGAATAAATCGAAGAAGAATAATTCCTGTGTTTTATTTGAAATCTTCAAGAATGGACAGTAATGAAGACTCCTGGCCCTCCTGACGTCACGCCCACTTCGTTATATCTATTAGCTCTTTTTATATATTTATTTAAAACAAATAAATTTACAAAAACTTAAATCATAAAGCTTTGCATAAACCGTATCGGTTTGTCCGCATGCTTGTTAGCCTCTGAAAGAATAAATAATATGTTAAAAGCATTATTAACAAGTTACAAAAAATAAATGGTTCTATTGTGTTTACTTAATTTACAATTGTAAAACAATCTTAATAACCAAAGGTAGCATTATGCAAAAAAACAGAACAGAGTCATTTGGTCTTGGCTTACAGATATAAAACCGGTTTTGACTCACGGTAATTACTATGGCTTACTATGGGTGTAGCAGGTTGTTTACCCTGTGGTAGATTTTTTTTGACCGGGGTGGTAGCACTGCCATACTTACTATTATTATTATTTATCTGACTGAAGTAGCAAACGAGCATGCAGTCCACATGGTAAGTGGTCACTGCCGCCTATGGACATCTGTAATCAACTACATACATAGCATGGGTTTCATCTGAAGTCAATCACAGATGCGTTGCTACTTCCGAGGACTATGATGGTCGCCTCATATGAAAGTGTGTATTTGTATTCCTATCAAGACAACTTCTTACCTTGCCGGTTGACTTTTATATGAGGTCACCGTCATAGTCCTCGGGAGTGGCAATTCATCCGTGACTGACTTTAGGTAGAACCCCTGTTTCATATGAAGTTATATCTATCTATCCATGGGTGGCATTGACCACTTATCGTCAGGTGGACTACATGCTCGTTTGCTACTTCCATCGGATAAAAAAATGTATACGCTTCTGAAATGAAATGAAATGTATTTTGTATAGGCCTATATTACTCATTTTATTTGACACTACCACCGGATCGGAACACGACCTCAACTAAGAAGATCCGGCAACAAACTCAGCGGATTTGTTTTTTGTTCGATTGGCAAGTCATTGAAAAGAGTTTCACTAGGTTTTACCGAAAACGAAAGCGTAAATGTGCAATGTATGTGGAAAACGTAAATAATGATTGTTTGAAACGTAACAAACTCGTACTAAGGAAATAGCTCACCGGTCCGGTTCAATATCGGAATGTACAATTCCGCTGGCTTTTATATTTGTGGGAAACACATCAGCTTAAAACTATTTATTGGATTCCACCGGAGATAGTTCTTTTAAATGTTTGCAGAATTTTCACCCCTATTCCACCACGATAGTGAATATTATCGTTTGCGTGCAACTAGAGGTTTAACTTGTCTCAGAAGTGTTTGCACGGACAATTTGCCGCACGTACGTCTAAATAAATAATTCTAAGAACTTGAATACGCTATCTTCTGAATTTCTGTTTTTGTTTGTAGATACATTTCTTTTGCTTTTGAAGTTATAATAATATGCTATGTCTTTGGATGCGTTTAAAGTACAAAATCCAGAAAATAGGGAGCAGTAATATCAATATTATGGACACTAACATGCATGTCAGGCATTACTATTGGAAAATCTTCATTAAGGGAAATCTAGGTCCAATAATTCACCTCAAAGGGTTGTGTTGTGTTGACACAAGGTTTGCGGGCTAAAAGACTGAGAACTTGAACGGCCCAGCGTAGGTCCTCGGGAGGGACGAAGATACGTACGCCGGTATAGTGGAAAAATCAAACATAACCCGATGATACTCTCACGACATTTATCTCTTTTAAAAGGTTTTCAGCTTAATCCAAAAACAACTTTTCAAGGTGGTAGAGTTGACGGACAAGGAGTCGAACTACACTGTTCGACCGGGGAAGTACCATCGCCACACCTAATTCTAGCGTGACACATTTTTTGGGTTTCGATAGAAGGGTGTGGTTGCCGGCACACTTTCACATGAGGCGACCATCATAGTCCTCAGTAGTAGCAACGCATCTGTGATTGACTTCAGATGGAACCCATGTTCTGTATGAGGTTGATTACAGATATCCATGAGCGGCAGTGACTACTTACCATCAAGTGGACTGCATGCTCGTTTGCTACTTCGGTCATCTAAAAAAAAAAAAAAAAAAACAATAAGCCTAGACGCTCAAATGTTTATTCAAGTAACACTATTATTAATCCTTATTATTGTGTTTCATTTGACATTTAAATAATGGAAACCTTGTATAAAATCTTACCAGGATTCAGTAGCCACTCACAAACTTGGCATAATAGCCAGCTCGCAGTAAGTAATAGTTTAACCCTCTTGAATACATTTTCCAAAGGCAAATAGCCACTAGCCGCCCGGACTTGTTGACCCTTGTGATTGAGCACTTGAAAAGATCTCCTCTTCCTCCAAGATCGCAGTTTCTATAGAAAAAATCCTTTAATGGCACAATGGAGCTTATGTTGAATGTTAAGATGTATGACTTGGTTTAGTGAATGTTGCAGTAAAAATGTGGTTTTAATGTTTTGTCAGCATATGGATTTTCGTATGCCTTATGTATGTGTAATATAATATATAGATAATATATCTATATATTATTACATGAAGCACAAACTTGTGATCCGTTTTTAAGATACTTGCCGCAGACGGAGGAGTATGAAATTACGCACGGTTATAGTTGATGTAGAGAAGAATAACGCCATGCTATTTTTTTTTCAAATAATGCATAAAACATACATAAAATCAACTAAAACACATTACACACATACCTCGCATTTGACACAAACACATACATAATAAACGAAATAAAACATTCAATGTCTTACTATGAAAACACATAACGTCAAAAATGTCAGATGTCTTCGTCAAAATACCCGCTGCTGCTTTTAAATGCAGCTTAGCTAATTAAACCTCTTTTTACCTTTAACCTTTATTTTGAACGCAGCTGGTTCAAAGTAACTTGAAAATTCTTACAATTTATTAAAATTTGAGAAATATTTGTGCTACTTTGGACAATATGAAGTTTAGTTTATAAATTTAAATTACAGTGTAACTTCGACCGCTGCGACGCGTAGTTATAATAATTGTTTCTGCACACATTTTTCTAAAAAATAAGTAGCAAACGAACATGCGGTGCAAATAACGGTGGGAAGATACTACCGCTAAAGAACTTTTGGATCCAACTTTATATAGAACAGAGGTTCTGCTTGAAGCCGATTACTAATGCTTTTACACTCCGGAGAACTATGATAACCGATTCATATGCAAGTCAGCCGACACCTTTCGAAATGTAAAGCTGCTTTACGTTAGAAATAGTTGTGGCAGTCGTACCTTCCCGGTCGAACCATCTTTCTAACGGGTTCGAATTTCACTTTTTAAAGGAGAAAAAGAACTAGATAGAAAAAGGTATTGCTATCCCCACATCTAGCTGTACCTTGCGCGCGTTGCTACGCCATCACAAAAAAAATATACCAGAAACCTTTGCGATCTCATGAATAACAACTTTGCTAACGATCATCACATGATCAAATCAATAGTTTACGATTCTATAGAGGACATACAGATAAACATTCATTTTTATAAAGAAAATGATATGTTTGTTTGTAGGTTGAGATAATTATTAAAGATCTTTGGAAATTCTCATAGTACCTACAGCGCAGGAAATTTCTTAATTGTAGCGATATTTATAATTTACTTTGGCATTTTAACAGGTGGTAGAACCAGTGAAGTTCTACCGGGGAGGTACCACACCGCTACACTTATTTCTACTTTCAAGCATTTCTTGCTTTTCGGTGGTTACCCGCTCACTTTTATATGAGGCGACTATGATATTCTTCGGGAGTAGCGGCACATCTGCAAATAACTTTAGTCAGAAATGTATGAAGTTGCCTACAGATGTCAATGGGTGGTAATAGACACTTACCATCAGATGGCTTATGCTCGTTTGCTTGTTTAAAGTGATAAAAATATATGTCATTCATCGCACCTCTGCTCACCTCTTCTTTTCTCTTCACCTCACCTTCTTTTTCTCCATATATCATTACATTCGTGCAATACGTTTGTTGCACAAATAAAAACGGGGTTACAGAACGATATATTATATTTTTTGTTCCATAAAATTCTTTAAGCCAATTTCGAGAAAATAATTTCACATGGAATTTGTTGTTAGTACGTGATTATTTCTATGCACGCGACGTGATATGCTGTTTTCTCTATTGTATCGGATTTAAGTATAAACACTCTGTTTTCGGTGTATTTACTCTAGAAACTTCAATCATTTTTTATAATGTTATTTGTTGTCGTCAACCCATTATTGTTCCATATAACCCATTTGACGACCCGCGTGGCCGAGCGGTTACCGTACCGGTCTGATACTCAGTGGGTCCCGGGTTCGATTCCCGGCCAGACAAGTTTCTGAATGATGAGTTGAGATTCTTGTTCTGGGTCTGGGTGTTTGTGTATTCGTCTTGTGTGTGTCCATGGCACCCACGACATAGGAGAAAATCCTACTGTGGGGCTATGAGTGTAGAAAGAGTTTTAATTGTTCCACTGCTGAGCACGGGTTATCTCTCAGAATGAGCGAGTTATAAGCCACAGTCCACCACGCTGGCCAAGTGCGAATTGGTCGACTTCACACACCTCCGAGGACTTTTTTTAAAAGAACTCTCGGGTGTGTAGGTTTCCTCACGATGTTATCTTACTCCGAAAAGCAGTGATCATTAATTTCTAATACGCACATAATTTTAAAAAAATCAAATCAATGGTCAATTTAACCACCCTGCTCCTAGAATGTTATTAATCTGCTTCACTTAACAATCATGGTGACTATGGGAAATCACCCTTTTAAAGGGGAAGCCAGCGGTGGGTTTCTAAGTATAGATATGAACGCAGTCAGACAATAATAATAAAATATTAGAAACTGTTCCCCTTATTAGTTTTCTCGTTTAGAAATTATAACAATCAAAGAAAGAAAGAAAGAAAGAAAGAAATATTTATTTGTAAAAAAATTCTACAACATAATAAGACATACTTAACAGTATACATTAATTTTAAATTTGACCATTACTGCAGTAAAATTTTACAAAAGGGTCCACACTCAGCCTCACCGCGGCGAACCACGGCCACTGATTTTCAGTGTGTCCCAATTCGACGAGCAACTCGGTCGAGTAGTGCGTTGGCAAAATATAATATAAAGAAAATACAATAACCATACTTAAAATTAAAACATATCTAAATAACATGTGTAGTACATATATTTAAGTGTATCTAATAAAGAAAATACACATCACAATATTTTAAATTAAAAATCAAAGTTAAAAATTACCTTTTTATTTCTTTTTATATGTTTTATGTCATGCTTCATACAGGACATCCGTAAGCAACATCTTTAAGAACATCTATACTAATATTATAAAGAGCAAAGCTTAGTATTTTTGTATGTTTGTTATGAATTAACTTAAAAACTACTGAACCGATCTTTGAAATTCTTTCACTATTAGAATAGTACATTATCCCTGAGTAACATAGGCTATTATAGTCTACGCGAACGAAGTCGCGTGAATTCTGCTAGTTAGTTTTATATAAATACAAAGGCGTTGCTACCGTTAGGGACTAAGACGAACGCCTTAAATAAAAATGAGCCAGTGTACCATATATATTACGTATACTGGTTACCTAGTGTAATATCTAGTCTTTTTGTTACAGCGTCAGGGTTGTCAACTGTGACTGAAATGTTAACTGACCTGACCTGACTCCAATTGTGCAATAAATGTCACCTTAACGGGTCCAATTTGTTAAGACCTTACTGACGACAGATGATGATATTTTCTAACAACCCGTGCTTAGCAGTGGGACAATAATGGTTTGACGTGGTACTGATGATGTAAAAAGGGTTAAAAATTTTAAATAACTACAAAAAAATAAGTTAATATTTTAAGAAAACGGAGAATGGGGTGATCTCTATCTGATTATAAGTGATTGTTGCCAAGTTTTTTTTATCACATTTAGGTAACAAACGAGCTCGCTATTCATCTGATGGTATGTATACCGCCCACAGACTCCCGAAAGCATCTTCATACGTCACAGATGCGTTGCTACTTCCGACGACTATGATGGTCGCCTCATGTGAAAGTGTGCCGGCAACCATACCCTTCTATCGAAAGTCAAGAAATGCTTCACGCTAGAAATAGGTGTGGCGGTGGTACTTCCCCGTCGAACTACACGGGTTCTACCACCTTAAAGGTTCATTTGAGACTGACTTAATGTACCTAGTAATGTCCACTTTCCATCAGGCTACGTGTTGGCATTTTAAACTTTCAAAGACTAAGTACATAAGAAAAATGGTACATTATTTTATACCCAGTATATGACATATTAAGTTGTCATTGCAGTTCTTAGATATCAAACCAATTTCAGGCAATTTTCGAACTACACTGGTTCTACCACCTTGAAGACTGACTTAATGTACCTCATGGGTTCTACCACCTTAAAGGTTCATTTGAGACTGACTTAATGTACCTAGTAATGTTCACTTTCCATCAGGCTACGCGTTGGCATTTTAAACTTTCAAAGACTACATAAGAAAAATGCTACATTATTTTATACCCAGTATATGACATATTAAGTTGTCATTGCAGTTCATAGATATCAAACCAATTTCAGGCAATTTTCCAACGTTCTGATCTTTTTACGTCGTAAAATTTTCCGTAACCCTAATTTATGGGCGAGTGAAAAAATACCTTAAGGGTAGAATGACTTGCACCCCTGTTATATCTTCGGTCCCTTTCATTCTAACTTTTCTGTTGCTACCTTTATGTTCAGTTACTTTTTGATGTTATATAAGTTTTGTAAAATTTATTTCAAGCTTTTACTTTACTACGTTCTTTTTTTTACTTACTTACTTTGTTCATTCTTTGTTCTTTCTCCGTAAATTGAGAGAAAAAACCTATTTATGTATTGCTGAATTACAAACAATACATAAATTCAAATCTTTTTAAAATAAAATTGAATCAGTTTTTGTGAATAACAATAAAAACCAAATATACCAATGGTATAGTTATAATGGGTTGTCATATATTCGTGTTTCATCGACATTTATCTATTATATATTAATTAATCCACCGCCCACCAATTCGCACTTGGCCAGCGCGGTAGACTATGGCCTAAACTCTCTCATTCTGAAAGAAGACCCGTGCCCGGCAGTGGGACAATAATGGGTTGATGAGATATTAATTTATACTTTTCGTATGTGACATCACATTGAACGTTTTTTCATATGTATAATACGTGAATTTGATGTTTTTTCATGTCATTTTATAACACCATTACGATACTTATGGCAGGTAATTAACTAAAATTCAAAAAAATGCCTTTGCCTCTGAATTTAAGGGACACCTAAACCTGCAACAGATTTTTTATTGGAAGTGTGACTCATAGTTTTATAGTAAATATAAGTTTTGCCAGTTATTAACTTAATTATTTTACTGATTAATTTTAAAATGTAAATTTATCTTTGCCAGGAATCGAACCCCGAATCTAACTCATCACACCACTGAGCCACGTGCGTTTCACAAAGATACCTCTGACATAGAAATGTGAAAGAAAAGTGGGCAATTAAGCGAAGCCAGTAATGATGCACCTTGTGGAAGATTAGCCGACGCCGGAGAACCGCTTCAGGTAAAAATACCACGAGAGTTTCATAAGAATGGTAATATTTTGTCATTCTGAAAAATACCTGACCGTACAGTCTGGTTTTGTATACAAAGAGTATGTTCTAGGTTCAAGATTTAATACCAAGCAGATATATATCTCAATAGATAGATTTGAACTACTATTAGTAACCTTGTTAATTGAGACTACATTTTTTTCATCCGATTTGAAGTAGCAAACGAACATGCAGTCCATTTGAAGGTAAGTGACCGTTGCCGTCCATGTCCTGAGATCGCGAAGAAATCGTAAAAATTAAAAATTATTTAAGGACACGCTATGAAATTTGATAAACTTTCATTGAACAGGGATTCGTAAAGCTTTCAAATTATATCGCTTGATCAATTCAGGAGCAAAGCGTTTGATTCGTGCGTAAAAGCCGTCTGTCTATTAAAATCCAATTTAAAATTCGATTCATGCAATTTATTTAATCTGTGATTTAAAAACATGATTTTTTAAAACATAACGTGTGCTTGGAAATTGACAATAAAAAACAAAACAAAAAATAAACAAATAGACACACTCAAAACATTCGTTTTATGCCTGTCTGTTTGTGGCCAAACACATGAGCAAACTTTTTAAATTGTATAGTTACGAATCTGCCAGTACTTTCATTTATGTGTATAGTCTTACTGTCCGCTTTTTATATTGATTCGAAAAAACAAATGAAGTCTGGAGCCTGATGCTCTTGAACTTTCTTTTTAATTTTAATGCGTAGTTGTTAGTTGTTGCGTGTTATATAATTAGGTATACAGTGTGAGTTTTAAATCAATAAAAAATATAATTAATATGTAAATAGCACGCATTTTATTTGCAAAAATCACTCCAGTAGAAAACAAAGTGAAAACATCTTATTGCAATAAACTGTTTCTGCTCTACACATAGTTCTAAAACCATTTTGTATAAAATCATGGATCGAGGATAAAAGCCCGAACTAAAGTCTATTGTAAAAATCCATTGACGAATCTTCTCGTTACAGCTCCGTGGCAGGATTAATTCGTTCTGATGTATAGTTGAATTACATACGGTTGTTGGGTGCGCATACCTATCGATTTGCACGGCACTGTCCAATCGCTTAAACATTTGCCCGATAACAAGTGTACAGACTGCGTCTTTTAACAGATTCCTTGTCTACGCCATGCAGGTAGTAACACCTCAGTACAACGCCTTATGCCTATAGCAATAAAGGCCATATTTGAAACTAATTCTTTCCCATCCGGTGAGCTCTGCGTTCATAAGGACCAGCGTTTCCTCGAATTTGTTGTATCATCAAACTTAAATCCAAAATCTATAATGCTAGACTACTATCTGGGCAACAAATTTGTTTAGTCACTCCGTTTGCGATTTGAATCTCGTGCCGTGCGAAGTTGACTACAATGCTGGTTGGGTACGTGCATAAACTTAACGGTCAGTTAGTACGCAGCAATGGATGTCGTCATTTTGTCAGTCTCACTGGACGTGCGTATGTGTGAGTGTGCGGAGTAGCCCACAGATCGGGCCTACAATGCACGTTGTTTATCCGCTAGGGCGCGGGGCAGGGGCGCGGAGTGCGCGGGGAGGGGCTCCTGGCCGGGCCCAGAGTATTCAGTCTGTAGCCGCCTCTCGCAGCATTAGCCCGCGTCCGCGAGTGCACCAGTGCCCCACCAAACACTGACACCGACCTTCAATCCGAGAGAACGAGACGTCTATATCCAGGTGAGTTCTGCCGAATTTCAAAAATTTTGACAGTCAACTTTTTCCCGGTGTAGCTCACGTATGCAGCTCGGGATGTTATATAATCGTGATTAATTAGCTTTTAGTGTAGCTCTCCAAATCTCGAAAAAAATGTTTGGGCGGCTATTAAAAATTAATGGTGCTACGCAGGATGCTACGGTTCTCGTAGCGTCGTAGACGTCGTCTACGTAGTTTTGGATGTAACGGAAGCGATCGTGGTCCGATACTTTCGTTAAGCAAGGTGGAAGTTTGAAGCGGTTTTTCAGGGTCAAGACAAGGTCTCCGGGTAAAGTTCCACGCTGTTGATAATTTGCGAGATCAAATGGGGTCCCACGCCCGCTGCGGCATGCGAGCGTTGTCATTTTGCCGTAATTGTCCTGAAAGCCTCGACCTTGTTTCGTACGTCCACGAGTTCTTTGTGCCGGCGGATTCCTTTCTATTTATTTTTATGTAACTGTAGTAAGTTCTTGATTAAGGGGTGTGGTAAAAGCATTCCAGCTTAGTTCAGCTTAGTTAACCTGACGTAGATCTTGAATCTCTAAGAATAATTATAAATGGAATTAAATGGATGATGCTTACCTTAATATTTGTTGGTTACTTCAATTCCATAAAAATGTATCTCATTATTTTTCTTAACAATTTCACAAAGTTTTGTGTAAGGTAGCTCACTAAAGTATTTTTGAGGGTATTTTATGTTCTTGCTGAAATTTTGAACTATAATATGAATATATCTGTAGATCTCATTTTAGAAAAAGTTTTGGAAAACGGTGATCTTTCGGTATATTTTTTCTCTACCATTTATTTTTAATAGTTTTGGTATAAAAAGTCAATTTGCAAAGAATTAGACTTACATCCGTTTTCATTCAGGATACAGATTTAAATTTTAATGTATATTTGTCTTATCTCATCCTCATATGTAGTAGTGCTGCCTTTGTTATATAGTTTCCTGGCCCGCTCATTTGAGTCACAAGTCATGTATGTATCGGGAATACAATAAATGAATTTCCTTTGTTCTTTGTATTGTTAACAAACCGAAAAAATGAATAATACGATATTTTACAGCATTATATTCATGTATTTGGGTGTACATTTATTAATCGTGGTTATTGGTTCTTTTTGAATTTTCTACCCTCTACGAATATAACCCATATACCATTTGCATATAAAATACCTATCAAATAATAATATTGTAACATTATTATTGTATGTAATAATTTAATATGAAATGTAGCAATTTTGAACCCAAAAAGTATATGCAAATTAACTAGTTCCCGTCATATATTTTGACATCATACGTTCTATAATTTTAATATGTAAAATAAAATAAAACCATATTTTACATCATGTAATTTATCAATATGAACCACCACACGCAAAGAAATCTTCACGAAATTTCAAATAATTATGCCACGTAAAAACACTGAAATATGTCAACATCAAAAATATAAAAAAAACGATATTATTCCAACGAAACAAAGAACCCGCATCGCGTTAAACAAAAAGCATTAATGTTTCGCCGCAAAAATTACAATTGCAGAGCGTTTACGAGAACATTTAGTGCAACGACACTCGAGCCATATTTTAATTGGACTCGGAAAATATTTTCCCAGAAGCCGCAGTCCGGGGACTTTGCCCCATGACGGCACAGAATACACATTTTGCTTGTTTTCGTAAAACTTTCTCGGAATGGAAATGTTTACCTTCTTTCATTTATATGCAAAAGATAAGATGGCTATTTCTCGGAAGGTTCTTTGTAACAGCGGGTTGGAAATACTTTGTTATGCGATTATACAAATGCTTGAAGACTAGAGCATACTGCCAATTAGTGGTTTGCACCCAGCAGTGGGTTTCAACGGAAATTAGATTGACTTGTTTTTAAAATGATACTAGAAGGTGCGAAGAGCCCGAAAAGGGCATCGCGCTCTGAGGACTCCGGCTGTGTTTCGTTGGAGATCCTGGAGTTCTCCGGGGGGGTTTTATTGCGGTAAGAATCCCACATAACCCGCGATGCTCCCACGACAGGTACCTTTTGAAGGGTTCTCCCTCGTAAACAAAAAAAAAAGGTTCTAAAGTGATAAGGTGCTCTAGCTCAGCCTGCAACGCATCTGTCGCCAACCTCATGTACAACCCCAATCATATCTGAATTTAAATAGCTGACGTAATCGTAAAATGGTCTTCACGTTTTTTACTTCATTACTGTAAACGTATTTAAATGATGAACTTGTTTTATTCTGATTTTGAGTGAGCATTGTATATAGGGAATTTTTGTAAGACATCATTGGATTAGTAACAAATAAGGGAATTTTTAAGGTCCGGGTGCAATCTGGTTAATTAAACCTAAACAAATAAAGCCCAGCTTAAACTGGCAAGCTTAACAGAAAGACAATTTGCGGAGAAGTATCTATATATATAAAAGAAACAATATTCTAAGAATACCAATTAAGATTGAAAGTTTCATTGCTAACACCTGCCAATTTCTAGAAATACAGCTAAAGGAAAAGAACATAATTTTCAAAGTTCCTTACAATTGTTAACGCAAGCATGTTATCGTTATGTACCGTATCGTATATGTACGGAGTCTGTCGTAAATAAAACC
Organism: Spicauda simplicius; assembly: GCA_949699795.1. Taxonomy (NCBI): domain Eukaryota; kingdom Metazoa; phylum Arthropoda; class Insecta; order Lepidoptera; family Hesperiidae; genus Spicauda; species Spicauda simplicius. The sequence continues at coordinate 4,975,633 of OX453060.1, forward strand.
GATACATATTCTGAATACGCGATTATTGTTCGCCGAACCGTAAATTTTTAATGGGGGTTCGGAGATGAATAGCTCTGTTACGTTCTACGTAAGACATTCGTTTGATAATCCGTATGTCTTTATACAACGCGCGAAATCCTATCCCAACGGTTTACATGGCTTTATCAAGCACATTTGGGCAGGACAAATTATATCGAATGAACTATAATATTAATATAATAAAAAACATGCGTGCGTACAAAGTACACATGTCAGAAGTGAAACTTCTTTGGCGAACTAATTTATAAATCTTGTTTATATTTATACAAATCTAAAACTTTAAATTTCCAAGATTAAGAGGAAGGGAAAAAGGCGTGATACGACGTTCGCTCTGTCTCACTTTTTCTCTCAATCTTTCTCACTCGCTTGCTCCCTACTCTCACTCCACGGCTAGTTGCTCATGCTACGTTCGCCCTGTCTTACTCTCTCTCAATCGGTCTCGATCACTCTCTCTCTCTTTTCCGACACTTCCGTTGCATACCGGCGTGACGTTTCATCTGTAAAAATTTTACCCTCATGCGCCTAAAGAAGTTTCACTTCAATAACTTTTTATTCAGCAACAGAAATATAAGTACATGTTACATATACACGTTAAATTATCTAGTAAATACAAAGACACAATGTAACATTACAATGAATATTTATAGTAACTTATTTGTTTGGATTTAAATATTATGGTGGTAGTGTTATTCGTTAGTATTCGTTAAGATTATATGTATTTATTATGTATGTATTATATATGTACTATGTGTGTACATTGTGCATAGTACGTTATGTATGCTGTTGTACGTAGGGTGATGTTGTTGATTATGGAGCGTTATGGTTGATCATGGAACTAGTGAAACAAACCGCATAAATTTTAACGTATTCTTCATCATCATCATCATCAGTATCTCATTACATTAGCTGTAACATTTACACGACGGGATGCGCCACGTTTTTTATCGTCTTCAACACTAATGTAAGGAAACATACATTTGGCGAATTGCGCCACGAATGCGCTGTGCTTATTCACGAAACCGCACGAAATTTCTGGGTCTATGTAGTCCAACTGATAGTAAGTGATCGCTGCCTGTTATAGTAGATGACTATGTAAGTAGTAGGCAAGTTAATATAGTATGTTTATGTAGTAAGCAAGTTAATATAGCACAGGAGTTCTATTTGAAATCAATCACAGAGGCTTTTTTACGTTTTCGAGTACCGTGATGATCGTCCCATTTGAGTGTTTCTTAAAGAATGAGTACCTATAACTTACAAACGGTTCGCAGAACGTACGGCGAGAATGCAATTCATTACCTCTCATTTGCAATGTTTTTTTTGGCAACTATGTTTTTCGGTCCATTTGAGTCAAGCTAGTGCGTTTTATTCAAACAGCGTTGGCGGATCGAACGTGACACAGGATGGGTGCATAAACAAAACTCACTACATAAGTCACACTTGCAACTTTCAAAGTTTTACCATTAAATGCATTCGCGGCACATTCGTCAGATTTGTAAACACTCTAAGAGATTGACGTATGAAAAAAGCATTCAACTGTTTTTAACTGAATGATAGCATGAGCGAATACGACAAAGAAGGTGTAATATAATGCCGTGTCAACCTGCTGAAGGTATATGCCATATGATTTTCACCACGATTCACACAAATCAATCATCTAAGTATATAATATATAGGCCGTCCTTTATGCCACTCTGTACGCTGTTTTTTGTTTTGTAGCATCATCGTATCATATATACGATTACACGACAAAATAATACGTCATAAGCCGTACAAAACTTCAATCAAGTAAGATTTCACAGCTATATGATGTTTCAGTGCTGATAACACTACCACTGAAATTAGGGGATAATGGATATTTTTGCAAATATTTTTACAAAATAAAACAAATCGCTGGTGTACCAGTAGAGTAGGCGATATTCGAGCGATAGCTCATTTCCACAATTGTCGCTTACGGTCGCCGAGTGCTGCCGGCTGTTATTCCCTTCGCAAATCAGGTACTGGTCGCAGGTGACAGTCATTGACTACATTGACGACAAGGAGAACGTCGCTCGCGACAGACGGCGACATGTTTTGTCGTTTTTGTTTTATTTCACTCTCGTTTGTGTTTTTGCTTTCTAGAGCTCGCTGAGCCATTGTTTATTTTGAAAGCATTGTAACATACGGATAAAATGTTTGAGGGTTCTAAATCGAAAATCGCATTAGTCGCATTAATTTGTTAGTTAAATACGACTTTATTTAACTAACAAATTACTAAACATTTGTAACTGTAACTACGTAATTACCAGAACAACGGTTTATTTGCCAAATAAACTATAGTTATATTTGATCAAAGTTGCGACATATTTACTTAAATACGAAGGAAAACTGAGATTATTGTAGTTGTTTTGAACTATTGAAGTAACAGAAACAATTATGTCAAGAAAGGGGACGTAATGGTTTTGTGAAGTTAGCTAAACTCTAATACTGATTATTTTAATCACTGTGTTTCAAAGACTTTGTGAAGGGTACAGTAGGTTACCGTAGTGGAGAATACTAAGTGTTTTGAAGATTTCTTAAAGAGGTGAACATGTCTTCTTTTCTTTTTGTTATTTGCTAGAGTGATTTTATTTGAGACGACGTTACTAAATTATCACTACATAGTATACAAAGTCGTTTCACGCTGTCTGTCCCTATGTATGCTTTGATCTTTAAAACTACGCTACGAATTTTAATGCAGTTTTTTTGAAATATAGATAAAGTCATTCAAGAGGAAGGTTTTTATGTATAATATATTAGAGAAAAACTGATAATTTTAGATAATGGACTTTTAGGTAGAACGCAGTTCGTTGGGTCCAACTAGTTAAAATTACCTTACTTGTTAGCTTACTTGTCAACTTATTAAGATTAAAACTAGTAATTAAAGGCAGTAAAGTTAACAATTTATATAAACCAACAAAACTTAACAGAAAAATAATACATTAGCAGTCCTATAAAATAAAAAAATGATGGTAAATGTTACACTACATATGCATTGTACGAAGAATTTCTTTGGAAACGAACCACGTGTGCATAAATACTTAATGCACTTTGTCATTGAAAACGTTGTATTGAAATCAATGTCAAAGTTGTTAGAAACTGTCTTATAAAAATTTTTTTTTGATAAGTTTTAACTGTTATTCCTTTTTTAATTTCTATTTGTAGGAATAAGGTCTATGGAATAAGTTATGTTATGATTTGAAAAAAAAAAACGAAAATTAAAACCCACACTCTCACATGAGGCGACCATCATAGTCCTCGGGAGTAGCAACGCATCTGTGATTGACTTTAGATGGAACCCATGTTCTGTATGTAGTTGATTACAGATGTTCATGGGCGGCAGTGACCACTCACCATAAGGTGGACTGCATGCTCGTTTGCTACTTCAGTCAGATAAAAAAAATAGATGTCCACTTGTTCCATATTATTATAGTTACATCTGCAGCGTTGTTACAAGGGTGACTGATAGCGTTTGCAATCCAGTCAGGCTGATATAAAATAGTTTTTGATTTCTTTGATATGATCCGATAGAAAATCGAAATTTAGTTAGATGCGCAGAATATGGCGAATATTAAGTGCTTACTCTCTATTATGACTGTAAAAAATCTTCTTAAAACTCTTAAATTTTAATTACAAAAAAGTAAATTAAAAGGAATTGTATAATCTAGTTCTTACTTACATGTCATATGTTTATTGTCCTACTGAAACATATTTTACTTATAATAAACAGTTGTTCATTATAAAAAATGTAAATATAACATTTTTTTTAATAATATAATCGCCATCGCTCAGGGTTGACTTGCAGAGAATGCCATTAGGCATTAAATTTACCTTTGTAACTCTTAGCTTAAGGTGTGTCAAAAAAAGATAATATTAAACCTTCAAATACAAATAATCAAAATTATTCTATTACCATCCTTGTACTACATAGAAACGTTACGAGCTGGCCAAAAACATCGAAATTATTCTATCAGCTGCCTTGTACTACACGTCACGAGCTCAGCTGTAGTACGCGTAAAGTCAGCTGAGCGTGGGCGGCGTGGGCGGACCAGACGCAGTCTGCAAATACAGGGCTTTCCCTGTTTTACACGATTATACGAGACTCGTCTCATTCCTTTAAGTTTTGTATTTATGATGTTACGTTATTTCTAAATAGCGATTATATACACCTACTTTATTTTTCATCCTCACTATTATATTAAGATAACATATTACATAAGAGTGGCATAATGAGTCCTTAGTTAGGCCTACAGTCATATATATTGTCGCTTTTAAGAGACATTAATCAGTACTATCAGTACTACCGGTCGTCAATCCATTGTTGTCTTTCATTATTGTCTCACTGTTGGTCGAGAGAGTTTTAGGCCATAGTCCATCGCGCTGGCCAAGTGTGATTTGGTAGACATCTGTTTTATCAATATATTTATTTTATGACAACGAACATAGAAATTTTCTCCATTTAAGCAAGTCCGGCTTTCTTTTAGTTTATATTTTCACTAAGAAATAATCCGATATCGTATGTTTTTGTTTTTGAGTAATAATACAATTTATGTAAAGGAAAAACGGCACCAGCAGTTCTTACAGTGGGAATGAAGTCACGGGTATCTAGTATATTCTACACCACAGCCCTTACCAATACATTAGCAACAAACGTAAATTAAATATGCGCATTCTGAGTATGCGTTGCATGTGTTTCCCAGGTAGTGGAACCAGTGGAGGTCGACCACCACCACAACTATTTTTACTATTTTCTGAGTCAGTTCAGTTTTAAGGCGGTAGAACCGTTGTAGTTCGCCCGGGGAAGTACCACCGCCACACCTATTTCTACCGTGAAGCATTTCTTGCGTTTCGATAGAAGGGTGTGGTTGCCGGCACACTTTCATATGACGCGACCAACATAGTCCTCGGGAGTAGCAACGCATCTGTGATTGACTTCAGATGGAACCCATGTTCTGTATGTAGTTGATTACAGATATCTATGGGCGGCAGTGACCAGTTACCATCAGGTGGACTGCATGCTCGTTTGCTAGTTCAGTCTGATAAAAAAAAAGTTCTTGCGTTTCAGAAGGGTCTGGTTGCCGGATTTCTTTCTTATGAGGCGACCTTAGTCCTTGGAAGTAGCTTACACATTTATGACTGACTTTAGACAGACCCTGCGTACTGTATGACGTTTAGGGATTGCAATCCGGAAAACCGGATCCGGTAAACCGGCGGATCCGGCTCAAATTTACGCAAACCGGATCACAACCGGATCCGGACCTCCACTGGATCCGGTGATTGTATATTTTGGCAAAGATTTCACATTACAAAAATAATTACCGTTAGAAATCGATCCTTTTTTTACACTGTTTCAACCGTTCGATTAATGCCGCCGGATCCGGTCGGATCCGGCCGGATTGAGAAACAAACGGCCGGATCCGGCCGGATTGAAAATGATGCCGGATTGCAATCCCTAATGACGTTGTTAACAGATGTCCATGGGCGGCAGTAACTACTTACCATCAGGTGGTCTGCATCATTGTTTGCCACTTCACTTAAAAAGATTGAATAAAAAGAAGGTTCGCTCACATGTACGAGGATGTCTGTAATTATTTTCACCCAATGATAAATGAATCATACATACATTCCCACATATAAAGAGAAGATTAATATATAAGCACTCCGGCCTAGAAAATAAATAGAAAGTCATCAATCAAATATTTACTGGGCCAGCATTGACTTTGGATTTGAAGTGATTAAATCAATATGGTTCCACCATTAAGTGCCTTTGCTATACCCATTTCTAGCATGGACTAGTTGGGTATCTGTAGAACAGATACACGCTATTACACGCTAAGTCTTGTGTTTATTTTTATTGAAGTGAAACTTCTTTATCGGGGTTGGAAAAAATTTAGTGTAACATTTTTTCGTTACGCGCCATCTTTTTCTGTTACGCGCCATCTTTTTTTTTCGTTACGCGCCATCTTTTTCTGTTACGCGCCATCTTTTTTTCCGTTACGCGCCATCTTTTTCTTATCCCTACCACGCGTGATATTAGATAGATTATTATAGATTAGATTATTAGATAAAGTTTAATGAAAGCCTTTTATTAAACTTTATCTAATTTAACTTATTTAACCAATTTCTGTAAAGTTGCATATAGTAAATTATTTTTTGAAAAATAACGTCATAAAGAAGTTTCACTTCTTACGAGTGTACGCTAGTACACGCACACATTTTTTTATCTAATTCAAGAAGCAAAGGAGCATGTAATCCACCTGATGGGAAGTAGTCACTGCCACCCATGGACATCTATTACTTCATATAGAACATTAATTCAATTAGTCAATTATAGATACGTTGCTACTCCCGAGGACTAGGATAGTTGCCTCATATAAAACTGTGCCGGTAACCAAGTTTCACATTGAAGAATTTTTGTTCTATATGAAGTTTCTAACAGACGTAAATGGGCGGCAGCGACCACTTACCATAAGGTGGATTGCAAGCTCGTCTATAACATAAACTTATAAAATGCATCATCAACAATCACTGCAGTCATAAGTATAACTCATGCTAGGCTTAGAAAGTGAGGGCGATCCAACGGTACTTGCAGCGAAGACTCGCGGAACGTATCGACCTCCGGTCTGAGCAGCGGGTGATGTGGCGACCTCCGCTACTCATCAAGAGATGGCGCTACTATTATTCTGAAACACGCTATCGAAGCATTCTCAACACCCGGCATATATACAAGTTTCGCCAGGCTAGGTGATCAAGCCTGGGGAGCGGCCGTGCTCCGACAGTTGATGTTCGGAACTTGTATATATGCCGGGTATTGAAAATGCTTCGATAGCGTGGTTCAGAATACTAGTAGCGCCATCTCTTGATGAGTAGCGGGAGGTCGCCACAGAAAGTATTGACAAAAACCCCGATGAGGGTAGGCCTATGTCCAGCAATGGACTCAATATTAGAAGTGGAAGAAGAATTGGAATGTCAATCAATATTAGAAGGTTACTAAGCAGAAAAGCAACTAAATTCAAACTATAGGAGCATATTACCCATCAGAACTTATGACGATAGCGCAATTCTTACAAAGGTCACCGACAATTTTAAAATTAGCGAAAATTCTATTGTAGCGAAAAAGAGCGGAATTGAATGGGAAGAAAGAGTATTATTCTAGGCGTGTTGTTCCATTCTTTTCTGACTTCAAACCGGCGACGTGACGAGCTTTTAATTAAACAAATAAAGCTGTTCCGAGCTTTTGTTCGTTCTACGTGTGTTTGAGTAAAAGAAAAATAGACTCGCACCAACAATAGGAAGTAACCAAGTTGAGTCTGTTTTGACGAGAAATTAGTATTTTTTTATTTTGATTTTTTTTTATATAATATTGAAGTAGCAAACGAGCATGCAGTCCACCTGATGGTAAGTGGTCACTGCCGCCCATGGACATCTGTAAGCAACTTCATATAGAACATAGGTTTTATCTGAAGTATATCACAGATGCGTTGCTGCTCCCAAGGACTAGAATGGCCGACTCATATAAAGTGTCCGGAAACCACACCCTTCCATCGAAACGCAAGAAATGCTTCACGCTAGGAATAGGTGTAGCGGTGGTACTTCCCCGGTCGAACTACACTGGTTCTACCACCTTTAAAACCTTTGATCGTGATATAAAGAAAAATGTGACCGTACAAAGTCAATTACTGTCATACTAATAAACGTACTCCTCTCACATTGAGTGTGGAATGTGTGGAAGTGTGGAACAAGTGTGGAATGTGGTCTGACAAAAACTTTAAGATTGTTTTAAAATAAATTTAGACATGTAGGTTTCTTGGTTTAGTGGTCGAAGTCGTTCATGGCTATCTTCATTAACCTTATCAGTAACTTTACAAGAGTTAGTTGCAGAATACAGCTGAGAACCGGCAACAAATACATCGGTTTCCTGAGGACTAAGTTCGAACGCCTTGGACCACTATGTCTCCACACTTTTTAAAAGTCCTGAAAAACGAAATACTCATACGTGTTATGAAAAAAGATTTGATGATGATGCCTCAGGATTCGAACCGCGTAGAAAAAATGACTATATTATTTATAATAAAATAAAATAATAAAAAAATAAAGATAAAACCCTATATGTCGTACGAACGTCTTTAAGCACTCTCCACTTCCCCGAATCTGCGCCGAATACAACCGCATTAGACCAGGGTCGATAATTTTTAAAACCAATTAAAATCGCAGTAGGATGAAACCCATTAGAAAAGGAGGGGAATATTATAGAAATGAAGGGAAAAATAATTTACGGGTGATCTGAGGTCGGGAAGGGGATGGGGGTGAGTTTTTAAGGGTAAAAAACGGTTTTTCTCGATTTCCGGCAAAACTAAAAGTCCTATCGAAAAAAGTCAAATGGCAAAGTTGTAGGTAATAAAAACATCTAAAACTTTTGTATTTACACTTTTTTCACATAACCTCAAAATTTATGTGAAAAATTTAAAAAACCAAGTTTTTGGTTTTTTATTTTTATCATTTACAAAAATTTTTGTTTTTTAACGAAATTTGGCGAAAACTTACCTTTTTATGTCCCAAATACGCTGTAATTTATTTGATTAAAAATATTTATTTTTTCACCTTATTTTGAATTAATATCGAAAAAACACCCTAATTTTCAATCGAAAACTCACCCGTCAAAATATCAGCTTTTTCCAAAAAGTTGGTATGTTTTCTATTCGTTGAAATCTCTACTTTTTGATGGTGAAAAAAAAATATGTTACTATAGTAAATCTTCTCAAAAAAAAACATCATTTAATTTCAATCTTTAGGTTACGTTACGTTAAGCATACTATTTTTTAAAGAAAATATTACGATTTTTATCTTTGAGTTGATTGATACAGACAAAAATAGATATAGTAATTACCTTCCTATGCAGATTCGAATTTTTGTCTGTATTTTTAAAGGCTTCTACCCTGGTCTACATATAAACAATTATAACAGAAATAGATATTTATCACGATAAAATAAAAAAAAAAAAAAAAAAAAAACCAGGAACTATATAATTAATATCCAATTTTGAAGAATTGTTGTATGTATTAATTTGTTATCTCTTTTTAATTAAATTGTTTAGCTTTAAGATAATATTGTAACGATTGTCTGCAAGGAATGTTGTTCACGCCTGTAATTGGCACGCATACATGCATGTAAACTAACTGTACTGTATTTATGTCATGATCTGTGTGTAGTGCTGTTGGTGTGTAAATAAATAAAATAAATAAATAAATAAAACAAATTGAATTTTTAATATTAATAATTTAAAGTGACTCAGGATCTTTAATTGGAGATGGTCAAATTTATAATATTATTGTAACAGCTCATGCTTTTATTATATTTTTTATAATAATAAAAATTATATTTTTTATTTATATTATTTTTCTACTCGGATCAACTATTATATTTATTTCATTATTTTCTTTTATTTTATTTAATATTTTTCAGGGTTATTCCTTTATATTTTTTCTGCTACCTTTAAGATATATAAACCAACTAAATAGAATTCATCACTTTTCGAAATACTCGTATAGTATAAAAGGCTCCAATATGTAGCACTCCATCAAACCTATACCCACAAATCATTGTCAAGCTTTGCCTCGAATGTATACTCTATAAATTGAATTTCAATAGAAAAGACGGATGGCGCTCACTTGGGAAATCGTGTATAAGTAATTTGATTTCGATAGCATCAATGCAATCTCGCTGCCATGTTTTCTAAAAATGGAAAATTTATGCAATAATAACACCGAATACAAGCCCAAAATGGACATTAATAAAGTGTTTCGTGATATCACTCTAAATCCAATATGGCGGATGTCTAAAGATGGCGCAGCTTTTTTATAAACGTGATATGGGCATAAAATTAAGATTTTTTTAAAGAACAATTTTTATTTATTCATTTATTTTTGATCACCTACATAGTTTACACCAATTATAATATAAAAATAACACAATTATACAATACGGAAAAGCAAAGTGCAACTACATTTAAGTAACAGCGAGTAACAAGTAAGTCAAATGATAAAAACAATAGTAATAAAGAAAAGAAAAGAAACATTTTTTCTGGAATAAAATTTAAATTAAATTATATTAAAATAAACAGACTTCATATGTCAATATAGTTTATGATATATGTTTTTATTAATAAAATATTTAAACTTGTAAATGCTATCATTAAAAATGTCGATATTTACTTGTTTTGTGACTACCCGAAATTCGCGAATAATTCGGTTGAGAGGAGAGGAGCATTAAGACCAAGATTAGAATAAGTTTGTTTGTCTTCAAAAATATTAAACCGGGATGCTCTGAGTAATTTAAATGGAGTAGGAAAATTAAGCTGTGACAGAAGTTGCCAAATAAATTAGAAGTTATATAAACTAAGTGACGTTACTAAAAGGTTAATATAAAAAATGTATATTTATTACAAAAATATTCTATACCATTGATCCATTGTTGTCTTCGATCCGTTAACCATAAATTCGAGTGCATGTACATTTAGCACTTCAATTTTATAAAAAAATACTTGGACAAGTGTGGGCATTAACCATCGTCGATCTATTATTATCCCACCAGTGGGCACGGGTTTTCTCTTAGATGGAGAGAATTTTCGACCATAGTCCACTGCCCTATTGAACTGTAAATAGGTGGATTTCACACACTATCGAGATTTTATAGGAACTCTCAGACGTGTAGGTTTCCTTCCAACGATCTGTCTTCGCCTATAAGCAGTGATATATTTTTTTAATACACACACCTTTTAGAAAAAAAATGTGGTGCGTGTCTGGGATTGAACTTCGGACCTTGGATTTAGAGACCGAGTTGCTATTAGTCTTTTAGTCATAGTCATTAATCAAGCCGGTCTATTGTACGGCGACTTTATATAACGTAAATTATTAGCGTCTATTGGCAGCGGTGGACTCCAGTTAATGAGGAACTATCGGCATTGCATCAGTTGCGAGATCAATGTGTTTCATTGTGTGTCTCGGCAACGTGCCAGATCAGAGGACCCATTCAGAGGAGGCAATTTGTAGCCAATAAACTACATGTATAAACTGATCGACTGCATTGCCTATGTTAATTGGTCAATTCGAGATACGAATTAAGTGTGGATAATGGAAACGGGATGATAAAAAGACAGATTGGGTGATGCTAGTCTTAAATAGAGCAGTGATAGCCTAATGGTTGTAACTTGCCCTCTCGATCGGGAGGTCCGAGGTTCAAACCCAGGCACGCACCACTGATTCATGTGCGTATTAGAAATTAATTATCACTGCTTTTCGGTGAAGGAAAACATCGTGAGGAAACCTACACACCCGAGAGTTCTTTAAAAAAAAATGGTTCTCGGAGGTGTGTGAAGTCCACCAATTCGCACTTGGCCAGCGCGGTGGACTATGGCCTAAACACTCTCATTCTGAGACCAGACCCGTGCCCAGCAGTGGGACAATAATGGGTTGACGAAAGTCTTAAATAACATCAGTTCCTCTTGTTTTGGGAAGTCGCTTGAGGATACTAAGGAAAAAGATCCAGAGAAAAATGTGTCGTGCTCTTGTGTGTAAATAACTTATGCACTCACTACATATGCCAGCCGCGATAATTACTATTGTTGGAAGACCCCGTCAAAAAAGGTCTATGTCCAGCAGTTGACGTTAAAAACCCTCGATCGTAGTGGAAGTGGATCGAAGAAGAAAAACATAAGAATAATTAGAGAACTGTAAGTGAATAATTTAAAATATAATAAAAGTTGGAATGGAGAGTACACGTATTTTTTGCTCTATGGTGAATGAGGTTTTCATATACTATGTACTTTAGATGCTTATTATTTTATAACATCTACGTTTTTTTCAAACCACGTAGATGTTTTAAATTAAGTTGTTTACAGACGGAAACATTTTTCTCATTAGATATATCTTCTATTTTAGGTGTTGAATTAGTATATATGTTTAAGTTGCCAAAGATATATAAACAGAGAGGCAATTTATTAGTCTATTTGATGACATAATAATAATTTAGACGTTAGTTATTGTAATACGATTACAGTAATGTGTATTATTAAATAAATAATAACATTATAACGTGTTTAATAAAGTTTTTCGTAAGTATACATATTTATAATAACCTTTTGATAACATGACCTGAATATTTAAAACTTATCGTATTGCCATGTTTAATGTTATTGTTGGATTGGGTGTTATAAGATAATTGATTTTAAACGGTAACATAAACATTTTTTACTAACATAAGACAAATATAAGGAGCAAATCAGCATGGAGTCCACCTGATAGAAAGTGCTTACAACAGTCAACGGAAATCTAGAATCACACACAACTACAACCACAGTTAGTGCCAGAGAGCAGTGATAGCCTGATGGTTGAATCCTGCCCTCTCGATCGGTAGGTCCGAGGTTCAAACCCAGGCACGCACCACTGATTTTTCTAAAATTATATGCGTATTAGAAATAAATTATCACTGCTTTTTGGTGTAGAAAAAACATCGTGAGGAAATCTACACACCCGAGAATTTAAAAAAAAAAGTTCTCAGAGGTGTGTGTGAGGTCCACCAATTCGAACTTGGCCAGCGCGGTGGACTATGGCCTAAACTCTCTCATTTTGAGAGAAGACCCTTGCCCAGCAGTGGGATAATAATGGGTTGACGAGACGAGACTACAGTTAAGATTAGAGTCCTGACGTGGGCCATAAATGCGTTACCTTGAGGACTTAGTTGGAACGCTTCGCATAAGTATTGTATCTCTCTTGTAACTTACTAAAAAACAGTTCCGCTTACTACTACCGTATTTAACAAAAATGGGTGTAGTAATGGTGTCTCTTAAGTTGAACAACAAGGGCTCTACCGCCTTTAAAAACAAATAGTTTCAACTTATTAATTGACATATTCAGCGTCACATTTAATATTATAAATGTGTGTATGGATGTATGTGTTAAAAACTACTGATTTAATTTAATTTAAATTTGGCACAGACATAGTTTATGACTTATTTTAATACAAGGGATACTCATTAAAGAGGTAGGCGTAACTGAAACGGCAAAAATAACCTAGTACAAAATAAACAACATGTTTCTTTCAACTGCAGCCATTTTTATGTTAACCTCAATATGTGTTATATTCAACAACCAGCACTTACAAAAATACTATTTCACATAACTCCAGAAACGTACTCAATGGCCAGAGCTTCGCTGCAAAAGCTCGCGTTAAGCTTCAAGCGAAGCAACGCTCTAATAATCTCTCATTCAGAAAGCTCTTCGTTTCCCAGCAATTTGACGGGACGCCGGTGTTTTGCTTATTATTGGACTGCTAATACTTGGACTTATTTCTCGGTAACTGTAGTGTATTAAAGCAACGGAAGTATCCAATAGTATTTTTTCCACAGTTTATTTATTTATAATTAGTACGGTCGACTGAACTAATTATACAAATTATTATAACTTAATATAGATTGGATTCAGAGGGCACAGGACCAGTTGGAGTGGCGCCTTTTAGGGGAGGCCTACGTCCAGCAGTAGACCTCAAAGGGCTGATGGATGGATGGATGGAATATAGATAAATAAATAAACAGTTAATTAACTAAGTATCAAAGTCTAATTGTTCACTTTTGTCGTTTGTTATAAATTAACAATCTGTCGTTTGTAGCATAATCTATGGTCCATGGTCCACAGTCTATACTTGTCTATGGTCCACAGTTAGTAGTTAGTAGTCGTTTCGGAAATTTCGAAGTGTTCGGATCTCATTGTGTCGTTTTCGTTGGCATTAGCCAAAAATCGTAGTTTCCGGATTCGTCGGGCGCGCACGCGCAACTTTGTCGTTATCGTTAATAATCCGGAATAGTAGCCACTAATTGTAAAATTCCTTCTTTTCGCGTAATAATTAAATTTGTGTGCAACGTGCTGTAAGATCGACGCAACGTGTCGGCAGTGGATGGTAGAGGGTAACTGGTAGACCACTGCGAGGTAAGACTAGCTAGCTCGAGCTAAGGGTGAGTCGAAGGTGCCTTATACCCTATACATGAGGCTGCGCCCATCAGCAGCAGGTGAGTGCGTTAGATACTATAGCACGTAGCATTTTGTATCGTCGCAAATACAGTCCACTAAACCTATTTCGAGACACGACCATTCTGTCAATCGAAGGAGGGTTTCGGCCTAACTCCGAAATGACCAAAGCCGTTCTAACGCGAGGCGTATATCCAAAAGTGGACTTCAAAAAACTAGTGAATGAATAAATGGAATTTGGAAAGAATATTTTTTGCAATTATATTATTTAAATAAACGCCTTTAAAAAAATAAAAAAATCGAATCTACATATTGATACGTGTAGCAAAAACTTGTGATTCGTTTTTAAGATACTTGTCGCGGACGGAGAAGTATGAAATTACGCACGATTATAGTTGATATAGAGTAGGATTGAACAATGCTAATATTTTTTTCAAATAATGCATAAAACATACATAAATACAACTAAAAACACATTACACTCACCACATTGCATTTGACATAAACACATACATAATAAACGAAATAGAACATTCAATGTTTACTATGAAAACACATAACGTCAAAAATGTCAGATGTCTTTGTCAAAATACCCGCTATTGCTTTTAAATGCAGCTTAGTTAATAAACATCTTTTTACATTTAACAGATGCGTTAAAAATAACTTGAAAACTATTACAATTTATTTGAATTTGAGAAATATTCATGCTACTTTGGACAATATGAAGTTTAGTTTTTTAATTTCAATTACTGTCGAATTTCGACTTGTGCGATGGGTGACTAATATATGTAAACATATATACAAACATACATTCATACATACGCTCGGAAAACATTAGCTGTCCTCTGACCTATTTGGGTAAATATAGAACAAATTAAAAAAAATGGGTACTCGTACAGTTTCACTGTAAAATCTTATAGTAAAATGTTTATGCAATTTTCCATTTGTCTCATCTATGATTGCAAGTCATGATTTAATCTACAAACCGTATACCTATTCGTAATGGATTATGTTTTATTAAAACTTTGAACCAATAATCCTAAGGCACAAGATTAGTTAAGCCGTGACGGAGTGGCTCGGTGAGATGATAAAATATCGATTGCTTTTGAAATATCTCCTAATCCGGCTTTAAATCGAATTTGTAATTAATTCAGCCTCCGAGCGGGAGCTCTCGTAGCAAAATATAAATCTTAGGGCAGACTAGATGAAGATATTTAACGTCGCGATCGGTGTAACTACTTCTCTTTAATATGGCGGTCAAATTAATACTTTCTACACGCTTTCTACACTCATAGCCCCACAGTAGGATTTGCTCCTGTGTCGTGGGTGCCATTGACAAACACAAGACGAATACACAAACACCCAGACCCAGAACATGAATCCAAACTCATTCAGATACCTGTCTGGCCGGGAATCGAACCCGGAACCCATTGCACGTCAGACCGGTATGGTAACCGCTCGGCCACGCGGGTCGTCTTGGGAGTAGCAATGTAAATGTGATTGACTTCAGGTGGAACTCCTGTTCGATATGAAGTTGTTTACAGGAGTCCGCGGGCAGCGGTTACGTCTGGTGGTAACCTGACGAACTACACGCTCGTTTGCGACATTAATCTTATACAAAAAAGTATAGGAATATTCAAATAAAAAGAAAATGTTCCATTTTTCCACAATAAATTCCACTACAATAAATTAGCAAATTTATGTTTATTACAAATATAATATTGTTTTAGATTAATGGATTTTTCCAGTTGAGCAGTACTTATTTGTGATATTTCGGAAAACAATGTAGAATCTATGCCGCCTATGGACATCTGTATCTTTATATATGTAGAAAACGGATTCTACTTATCTAAACTCAATCACATGCGTTGCTACTCGGTGTAGTTCACCGCCACACTAATTTCCAGCTGGAAACAGCTCTTATAAAAAAATAAAAAAAAGCTCTTATAAAGCTCTTTTCTTCAGTGAAACTGTATAGTTAAGCTTTTATATGAGTTTGACCGGGGAAGTACCACCGCCACACCTATTTCTTATCTGAAGCATGTTCACATGAGGCCGGCACACTTTCACATCGTAGTCCTCGGAGGTCATGTGTTGCTACACATCTGTGATTGAGTTCAAATTGAATCCAAGTTCTGTGTGTGGTTGATTACAGATGTCCATGGGCGGCAGTGACCACTTACCATCAGGTGGGCTGCATACTAGTTTGCTACTTCAATCAGATAAAAAAATGGGTTATTACAGGGAAATGCTGAAAGCTCAGTGGTTCGATTCCGAAGGTACCATCGCCAGAGATATTTCTGCCTGATAGTGTTAAGCGCTCTTGTGTTCTGGTTTGAATGGTATGGTCAGAGACATACACTTATCTGAGACGTTCATACATAACTCTCAGTAGTAGATTTAGTAACTAAGGTACAATTTCAATTTTACCTTAGGTTGATTACAGAATTTTGTGAGTGGCAGTGCTCTGACCATCAGGTAAACTGCATGCAAGTCTGGTACTTTTTTTACAAGATATGTTGCAAACGAGCATGCACTTCCCCGGATGGTATGTGGAAACTACGACAGTACGGTAAAAATCCCACATAAACCTGCGTCACTCCTACGGCGTTGGATATCTTTTGAAGGTGTCCCCCACGAGAACAAAAAATAAAATAAAAAAAGGGAATTCAAATATAACGTATTTAAGCGCGTAAAAGTTTTATTAGCGGGACTACACGACTGATGTTACAACATATATAACAAGTTACAATATAGCGTGTTAATCGTCAGTGAAGACGCGTCCTTAGCGGAGCGCTTCACCTCAAGCATTCGAATTTATCGCCGCCCTGTTTCCTCTGACATTTAAGAGAATTTAGAATAATTTCCACCTAAATCCCGACTGATTACAATTTGAGAATACGGCTATAGATTCCATGGAAGAGGTACGAGCGTACTCAGGTAAAGATTGCGAGCGTAGTGAGATTATTGCTTAGTAATATTCGAGTTTTGAGAAAGAATAAAAAGCATTTGTCATAGTTTGTCTATATCACGATCGTTGTTTAGTCTATGACATGAGGTGGCATGTGATAGAGTAGACTTATAATTAGAAACTCTTTAATTCAGCATTTACTGATAGCAGTTAAATGCATACCTATGTAACTCGTACGGTACGACTGGACCTTATATGAAAATTTCAACTTGACTCTGAGCTGGCAATATATCTGAAGCCGAGTTCAGGTTGGTGTCCAATCCTATTTCAAGTTTTTTAGAATTATATATGGGTTGTATAGGACACTAATGGATACGGGTTTACACGTTTTTTTTGCTGTTTTTGTATTATAAAAACTATAATTTTGGTACACAAAAATCTTGCTTATTATCTGCTGGAACGACTTCTCAAGACAATACTTGGCCAGCGGAAACTGTTGCCAAGTATCATAAACGAGTACAAACTTAAGGTTTTAAACTTGACACCTTAAGATTCAGTTAATGAAGCAGATTAAATATAATGCACTAGCAGAATCCACGCGAATTCGTTTGCGCAGACTATAATATAATATATCCAACAATGTAGCATTCTAATGGTGAAAGAATTATTAAAATACAAAGTTTTCCTCTTTATAATATCAGTATAGATTTCTTAAACTGACGGCTAAACAAAAGGTCACGGTTGTTATGCTTCTATGTAAACAAGTTCTATGTAATACAAGAACAAACTTAAGTTTTACCCGAGTTTTAGTTAGTTGAAGGATTAAACTGACGGCTATTAATCTACCCATCAGCCTTTGATAGTTTATCGCTGGACATGGACTTCCTCTAACCTGCCCCAGTTAGCATTCCTGACTCCTGATCCACCTGAATCTAGCGGAGACTCGGCGTCTTCTTCAGGTTATCATTTCACCTATTTAGACGCTAAATATACTAGCAGTTGTTAAACTATGTGAAAGTCCTAATGGGAGAATTGAAAACCCAGTAAGGTACTTTTACACAATCAAATCTAGCTGGTGTAGTGGAGTAGGTGTCTCCAAATTGTTGGAAGATCCTTTGAACAACAGTCCTGTAATATATTTTTTTATAAAAGTCACATATGACCTTGCCGTCAAGTTTAAGGTAAGTAGCCACTGTCGCCCAGAAACACCTGTCAGATAATATTAGAATCTTAGTTCAGGTTGGCCATACATCCATTTCTGCCCCTAAAGTTCAAGTTGGAACGCCTCGGATTATGTGCCCATTACTACATCTTTCAATCTGGAACATAGATGCAGATTACATAGGTAGATAGCGTACCATGTTGAATTTTTAGAAGGATAAAATGTACTTACATATATGATATTTATCATGTAACATCCAAATACATATAGACCTTAGACTTAAAAATATTTTAGCCCGTAACAAATAAACAATGACAAAAATAAGCCAAAATTGTATCTTAACTTACAATTTGTTAGTTGATAATATTCAAACTTAATATCTCATTTAAAAAATATCAAGCAAAAACTTAGTTCTGGATTTTTGAGTTCACGCTGTTGCCAAGTGCTTGGATAAGATGTTGGATACTCGACTTCTATATAGCTTATTGGCAATGCACAGCAGTTTGCACTTGACTTCCATTTTGGAGAGATTTTCAAGAAAATGGTGATCCATTCACGTTAACGTGTCAGACTTCATCTTATTTATTTATTCTTATTTTCTTTGGAGATCTAAAATCACAGTTGGCATCTTTTAAAGTTATAATAATACATATTAGTAACGCTTTAAAACTTCATTCGGGAATATTTTAAGTTAAATTACAAAGCCTCCTTACCTTTAGCGTAGTTTTCGTAGTGGTATTGTTTGGTCTTGGTCTTCCAAAATGTTGTCTACGTTTTATGTGATTTCATTCAAAATATGCATGCAACTTTGCACTAAAAAGTACTTTTTTTCCACATCAAAATGCACAAACGCAAGTGTTTAAGACAATTTTAAAAGCGAATTGGGTATCTACTATTACTTCTGGCTTGCGACAGGTTTAAAACATGTTTGTGGGTCGGACAAAAAAGGTTGAGTATGGCTATACTAAACTACCTCAATTATGAGGAGAGATTCGTGCCTAAGTGGAATAAATGGCTGTAGCTAATATCATGTGTAAAGCAAGTAAAATAAGCGACAATGATGAACTAATATTCAATAATGTACTAGTATTCCCGGAGCGTTATGACATGGGGCTCTTCAAAAAAGGTGCGAAAAGAGCTCTCCTTCAAAGCCGGCGATGCATTGGCAACTTTTCTGATGATGCAAATGTCCATAGGCCACGGTAACTACTTTCCATCAGCCTTATCGCCAGGTTCAATTATAAAAAAAAAAAACTAATAGTAATATGCAGTAAAACGACCTACATGCAAGGACCATGCCACATCTAGTCGATCATATCCGGGGTAGATTCGCCAAAAGAACTTGACCTTTCGGTTTTCGTGAGCCAACACAATATATCATTTACTCCGCTAGATATCTATATACACGAACTGTGGTTAGGTGTGTTAAGGATTTGGATTATGTAACTTTCTAAATAACATCGTTTCGAATCGACTAACGTCAATTTTGTGGAATTTGTCTACGAAATACGGTAGTCATGAAAGGCGTAGTGAATTAAAATAATAAAATAAAGGTGATAATTGTTTGTGTTTCTACTTTAGAGGCAGCACCTTCGCACATATTTCTACCTAAAAACATTAGTGTTAGGAGATGATGTGTTATGATTTGAAAGGAGTAGTAAGGAAGATATACTTAGACGAGGCTTGAACATAGTCGTTAGGGGTAGCATCTGTGACCAAGGGCAGGTATGATTCATCTTATCTGCATTCTTCTACTCCTATAAACATTTATTACAACACATTATTACCGAGTGTGTTTAATAAAATCTATTCTGTGGTAATAATATAACTTTATAATATTATAATGACGTTTTCGTATAAAAATTAAACATATTTTTATGTAACTTGCGATATTCTGGTATAAAAAAAAATAAAATTAATAAATTGTCCATAGGTGGTAGTGACTTATTATCAAGTGGACTGTAATCGTTTGCTCCTCCTATATTATAAATTGAATAAATTATTATAAGAACAAAATGTCCTACTGCTGAAACTGTAAAAAGAAAAATAAGTATTTCAATCATAAAGTATATTGAAATAGTAATTACAATACATATATATTGAATACTGCACGCGTTGAGAAAAATATAATTTGATGTTAGATTTTTCTGTAATGTCTATTTGTTCCCGGAAACCATCGGGCTACCAGCTATGTGTGAGCTAAGCTGCAGCAACCGGTATTTACTTTATTGAAGAACTAACAATTACGTATACAATCTTAAAGACTTTCGCATTAATAATATCTAAGTAATTAAGATTATAATTACTATTTAAATATATTTTACAATTCAAGTACCTAGCTATTTTTC
The DNA here is from genome assembly GCA_949699795.1 of Spicauda simplicius. Lineage (NCBI taxonomy): Eukaryota > Metazoa > Arthropoda > Insecta > Lepidoptera > Hesperiidae > Spicauda > Spicauda simplicius. Next base: position 4,996,126 of record OX453060.1, read on the forward strand.
TATTAGACGACCCGCGTGGCGCAGCGGTTACCAATGTTACCATACTGGTCTGACGCGCAATGGGTCCCGGATTCGATTCCGGGCCGGACAGGTATCTGAATGATGAGTTTAGATTCATGTTCTGAGTCTGGGTGTTTGTGTATTCGTCTTGTGTGTGTCCATGGTACCCACGACACAGGAGAAAATGACACGGGGCTATAAGTGTAGAAAGCGTGTGTTTTATTCTTATTTGTACTTCTTTTCAGCTTAAGCATCCGGAAAATCTCTTCCTTCTTCTGACGCAGTCTGGAAAAAACCTAAAATTCACGCGGAACCGGGTGCGGAAGCTAGTATAGCTTACTAACAGGATTAACTTTGTTACACATAGCGCACGTGCTTGCTACAAATGTGGCCAATTTGTCAATGTAGCGTCCCTGTCTCATCCGTCGCTCAAATTCTCCGAGTTTGTTACGGACTAATTTAGTACAGAGCTTCACTTGTATTTATTGTATATTAGGTTATTCCTTTGGCTTTGGCTTTTTTTTTCACATTATCCCGGTAAAGAGTATCCTATGAGTTAATGTATGCCATCAACTATTTGTCTGCTTAATTTCAGCAAAAACCGTCCAGTAAATTTTGCGTGAAAGAATAAAAAACACACATAAATCCTTACAAACTTTCGCATGTACAATATTAATAACATTAAAATTATTATTTGAATTTCCCTATTTTAGTTTACTTTATGATTGTAATACCTATTAATGTATCTCTACTTTCTGTTTAAACAGCCCGGGTTCTTTCCTCCTTCTGACATAGTAAAAATTCCCCTAAAAGTCGGGTGCGGAAGCTAGTATAGTTTACTACCAGGATGAATTTTGTTACACATAGCGCACGTGCTTGCTACAAATGTGGCCAATTTTTCGATGTAGCGTCCCTGTCTCATCCGTCGCTCAAATTCTTCGAGTTTGTGTCTGACTAATTTAGTATAGAGTATACTTGTATTTATTCAGTAATGTCAGTACAGTTTTTTTTACCGGAAGTAACAAATAAATATAAATTTCATACAATAATAAGTGGTCACTACCGCTCATTGACTTCTGTAAGCAATTTCGTATAGAGCATGTGTTCTATCTGAAGCTAATTATTGCGTTGCTACTCCCGAGGACTAAGATGATCGGTTCATATTAAAGTGCGCCAGCAGCTGCATCCTTCCGTCGAAACGAAAGAAATGCTTTTCACTAAGCAGTGTGGCGGTGGCATCTCTCCGCTTGTACAACACTGGTTCTACTACCTGGTAAAAACATTAGTAGGTAGACGGGCTACCTGATGGAAAGTAGTCACCGTTGTCTACGGACATTGCAACACCAGAAGAGACGCCAATCCATCGCTGGATTTAATTTTAGTTAGTCATTATAAATTAACGATGCCTTTAAGACCTCGTATCGATTCCGTATATCGTTTAAGAGTCCTAAAGGACCGCAGGCGGCTCACACCGCAGCTCACCGCAGTGCGGTATGAGAACGATAATTTACCTTACACTGTCCGCGACTGTAAGTTACGAACATCGACTAGGTTATTAGTATAAATTTTGTCTTCGTTGGAATATATTATGCAAAATGGCCATAAGACAAACGAGTTAAGCTGTTTTTCGGGTTCCGTATCAAAAGGATACAAACAGAACCCTTAAGAACGTCAGAATTAAGACTTCGCCGTCCGTTTTTTCGTCGGTCCGTCTGTCCGAGTGTCTATGGACTGTCTGTCCGCCATCTGTCACCAGGCTATATCTTATGTACCGTGATAGCTGGACAGTTGAAATTTTCATGGACGATTTATTTCAGTTGCCGTTATAACAACAAATACTTAAAAACAGAATAAAATAAATATTTTAGGGTGGCTACCATACAGCAAAAGGTTTTGCTAGATTTTTTTTCAAATCTCTATTTCCTCTTGTTCATATTTCTCCTAATATATTATTTCCTAATATATTATTATGTAGTCTTATTTTTTTTCCTTATTATTTAACCTTATTATTTAATAAGGTTCAAATGATAGACATAACTTAGGTCACGTAGAAGGCATATAATAAAAATGAAAGTTGCAAAAGTAAATATATAGGCAAATAATTATTTTTAGATTGTTTCTGTCTCTTCAAACACAGTCTGTGGATAAAATGGCGGCATACCAAAAGAAATTAAAATGGTTTTGATTAGAGAATAAAAAATAGTGATTGATTAAATATTTGGTTGTTATTTAATTAAAATCTTACTCCTCATTTAAAATTGTATGTACTTTAAGATTAAATTACTTTTTTACTAGACGCACGCCTGGAAGCGATGCACAGTTTATATATAAACATTTACCTCTTTTAGGAGTGAAGTAACAAGATATCTTTTTTTGTTAGTATTTATCATAGAACAAATCTATTGACCAGATTGTAGATTTTGTGCATTGGCTTCGCGATGATCGTCAAACAAATAGACAAATAGTCCCATATGTAAAAAAATATAGTTATGAAGCAACGTAATCGTTTATAGGAGATACTAAGGGCACAGTCCCGGACAGTAGAGTGATATCGTATCGTATTACTCATTAATAATCTTATTTTTAATTTTATTTTGATTTTAATTTTAATTTTCATTTTCATTTTCATTTGAATATTAATTTTATTTTTATTTTAAGTCTAATTTTAATTTTAATTTTGATTTAATCTTAATTACAGATGTGATTTATTATAACTCAATTTGCGGATTTATTAATATAATGCTTTTTTACTTTTGTAATTGTTTAAAAATGGACTTATTTTAAATTTGCGTGTAATTTGATTGGAAATTTAATTGACGTCTATTTTTAATTTTTATAGGTTTGTTAATTTAAATTCTAATGTAATGAGGTTGTTTTGTATTTAAAAAATGATTTGTACTGTACTTTTAATAAATAACGTGATATTTATGGGACATGTTTTCTGAAATCATTATTATATTATTATTATTATTAACACTAGAAGTGCGGGCGTCCCAAATTTGGCCCATTTCTACGTTCCTACTCTAGTTAACATTTAGTTATACGTATAATCGTGAGTTTTATGACTTTTCATGAAATATGATTATATTATGTGCACAGGACTTCAACCATGTAAATATAATACACATTTTTAAAACACTAAAACATCCGCGCTTCTAGAGGTGTCAAAATGTTCCGCGCTTCTAGAGTTAATACCAGCTCAAGAAGCGATGTTCACTTACGTTAAACTTAGAAAAATCGGTGTCAAGGTAGTTATAAAAAAAAATTAAAATCTTTTAACTACTAATGTACTTAAGTATAGGAAAAGGTAGGTACATCTTGCAAAAATAAATTTATTTTCCTTTTAAAACACAATTATTTTGAGTGAACTTTTAGAACTTTTTACACAGAAATTACTACCACCTCTTTTAAGATTGGCTATTTTGATAGTACTTAATTTTACTTATACAAGCAATATTTATTTTCTGTATGAATCCAAATTTGAAGACATTTTTCGTATCGTTGGAAGTAGATCGTACCTTGAAATTTAACACCAAAATTAATCATAATATAAACGCTTTAACGGTACAGACACCTCTTAACTTATCAAAACAATAAACTTAGGCTCGGTTAATCGGATAGGTACAGTCGCGGACAGTGTCCAAGGTTAGCGCGGCATCGCTCCGCTCGTATGTACCGCAGTGCGGCGGGCTGCGGCGTCCAGCCTGCGGCCCGGGCCTGGGTACTGTTGTGCGATAAAGTGTTAAATACATATTTTTGTACGAAAAAATATAATAAATTTTATTTTAACGTATAAATAACATGTTAAATAACATTAAATTAATTGCTAAACGATTAAAATTATTGATATGATTGTTGTTTTTAATTTGTTCGGTTAATTTTTCCATTTTAAAATATTTGTACACCTGTATGTCATGTTTGATAAAAAATATTTATTATTATTATTATTAAGTAAAATTAAATAAAAGAGAATATGAATTGTTTTTAGATTGACTTTTATTATAGTCTTATATTTATAGTAATTAATTTAAAAAAATATTATGATATAAAACTATATCTATTACTGCAATCACAATAATTGTAACACTTAATATTTGCATATTTCGTAGCTTCTTAAATTTGTATTGAATTTATCTGTAATATTTTTTGTATTAAACATAACGAACATAAATATTGTATATGTCGTATAAAATACCTTACGAAGATATTACTACATTTCACCTTAACACTATAAAAAATACATAAACCGTATGAATAATAAACTTTCAATAAAATACTCGAAGTAAGTAAGTATAATACTTGTAGTTGAAATGTGAGTGATGGATGGGGACAGGCGTTGATAAATGAGCCACATTTGAACGAAGCACGCGCTGGATGGCTTTATGTAATACGTAACAAAGTTAGTATCAGATTTTTACACATTGTTTTTTTGTTCAATTGAGCATGCAGTCCATGGTAAGTGGACGCTGCAGCCCTTAAACATCTGTAAGTAACTTCATACATAACAAGGGTTCTATCTGAATCTCTTGAGGACTAAGATGGTCGCCTCATATTAAGTGTGCCTGCAACCACACCTTTCCATCGAAACACAAGAACTGACATGCAAGACATAGTGGCGGTGGTATCTCCCCAGTCAAATCATATACGTTCTACTACCTTTTTTAATTTCCAGTATATTTTTATTTTTAATAGTCTAATGGTTGAAATGTGGACTCTCTACCGTTGGATCAAGGTTTAAATTCATACCTTCTGATTTTCTAAAATAATTACGTTCTCTAAATTAATTATTGCTGTTTTACAGTGAAGGAAAATATCGCGAGGAAGCCTACATACCCGAGAGTTCTTTATAAAAGTACTTAAAGATTTGTAGTGCATAATTACACTGGTTTAAAAGTGACCAGTGCGAAGAACTACGACTTAAACTCTCTCTAAGAAAAGAGTTGTGCCCAGCAGTGGGACACTAGTTAAACCTCTATACCAATTCATACCTGCAAGAGTGTTAAACTCCACTGCAATCTGGTTCGAAGAGTGCGCTAAGAAACAGAAGTGGAAACATATCCGTAAATTATTGAAGGTGGTAGAACCAGTGTAGTTCGACCGGGCAAGTACCACCGCCACACCTATTTCTAGCGTTTCGATGGAAGGGTGTGGTTGCCGGCACACTTTTACATGAGGCGACCATCATAGTCCTCGGGAGTAGCAACGCATCTGTGTTTGACTTCAGGTAGAACCCATGTTCTGTATGAAGTTGATTACAGGTGTCCATGAGCGGCAGTAACCACTTACCATCAGGTGGACTGCATGCTCGTTTGCTACTTCAGTCAGATAAAAAAAAAAAGACTTCAGGCAGAACTCTACTGATATTTTGGTTACTTTATCCTCAGCGTGCACGTTTATTCTACGTCTATATTATTAAAAAAAATCAGTTCCCTAATTTTATCTCGCTATAAAAATAAATGGGACAAATTAAGAAGAAAATATGTTGCTTGATTGTCCCTATAAATTTATAATTAACAGACTTGCCATGAAATTATAATAAAATTCTCCGCGAATGGCATGGTTTTTCTGCTATGTAAAAAAAACTCCATTTTTAGTGGGAATAAAGTGAACCCATTATCCTAGACATAATGTACTATATGCCTTTGGAAAAGCATATTCAACATTGTTTCAGTAGACTCCAAGTTTCTACTGTAAAAATCGGACAGAAAATAAATTAACAGATAAAATATGTTACAGAGTTTGTTTGCTATAATATTTTGGTAAGGTTTAGCACACGAAGATTTTAAGTTAAGTTACTTAAGCTCTTTAAGTTATTATTTGACGTCCCGAATGGCGGAGCGGATACCATACCGGTCTGACGCGCAATGGGTCCCGGGTTCGATTCCCGGCCAGACAGGTATCTGAATGATGAGTTTAGATTCATGTTCTGGGTCTGGGTGTTTGTGTGTTCGTCTTGTGTGTGTCCATGGTACCCACGACACAGGAGAAAATCTAGTGTGGGGCTATGAGTGTAGAAAGCGTAATTAACTTAATATTAGTTTACTTACATATATTAATTTCCCACTTAGAACAAATCTATTTACATTATATACAAAACAAAATATTAAAAATAAAACAAAGATAATTAATTAATTTCTCTCGCACGTCTTTTACTATAATATTGAGATTTTTTAAATATAGATAAAACATTGTACTTATATAATACAGATAATAATTACGATCGCACTTATATTATCACTTATACCTAGATAGTTGATAAACTTTCTACATATGAAGCAAGCAACTTGTATTCGAAGTATAAGTAATGGATGGAGACAGCTACTGATAAATGAGCCACATTTGTACGAAGCACGCACTCTATGGATTGATACAGTAACTATGGCAATTTTGTACGTCTTGTTATGTGATGAATTATGGGTTTCGATTTTGTTGTGTATATAGCAATAGGTACGTTTTTGATATTTCAGGTTACAAATTTAAGGCGTTATAAATTTAAAATGTATGTATTTTGTTAAACGTGGACATGTACTGGTATATTATTATATATATTATAGGAATATCATATTAGGTTTTAAGAAAATAAACAAATAAAATTACGCAATCTACACTCATAGTCCCACATTAGGTCCGAGGTTCTAACCCAGGCACGCACTACTGATTTCTGTGCGTATTAGAAATTAATTATCACTGCTTTTCGGTAAGGGAAAACATCATGAGGAAACCTACACACCCGAGATTTAAAAAAAAAGTTCTCGGAGGTGTGTCCACCGATTCGCACTTGACAAGCGCGGTGGACTATGGCCTAAAACTCTCTCTGAGAGAGAACTCGTGCCCAGCACTGGGACAATAATGGGTTGTTGTGGAAACTAACACACCCGAGGGTTTTTTAAAAAAATGTTCTCGGAGGTGTGTCCACCGATTCGCACTTGACCAGCGCGGTGGACTATGGCCTAAAACTCTCTCTGAGAGAGAACCCGTGCCCAGCACTGGGACAATAATGGGTTCTTGTGGAGTCCCATATGAGGATATTTTGCTCTGTCAAAGGTCCCTAGAGCGCATGTAGAGACATTAACACTGACGATAATCGAAGCAAGAATCTACAGCTTGTGAGGCTTGTATAGTGACCACACTGACCACTCTGTCAAATGGACTTGTATGGTGACTACTTGTCCAACAATATAATGGTAGATAATAGTTGTAAGAGCCATTTATTAATGAGCTACGTTTGAACGAAGCGTTTTGCGGGTGAACATCGTATAAGTAAAGCAATATTCTAATTACATTTTTTCAGTCATCGAGTAATTTATCGTATCTAATTATTATAAACTTTGTAATGAAAATCTTTCAACAATATTTACTGCTGAAATAAAATGTTAGCAATGAAAATTGGTAGTATTTTTTCATTATACGATTGAAGTAGTAAACGAGCATACAGTCCATCTGATGTTATGTGGTCACTGCCGCCCATGGACATTTGTAAGCAACTTCATATTGAACATGGGTTTCTACCTAAAGTCAATCACAGATGCGTTGCTACTTTGAATTTTTTGATTGATTCAGCTTGCGATTGAGAATGGCATTCTTTTAAATTGTAAGCCAAATTTTACGAATTATAAATAGCAAACGTATACTAAGGTAAGTGGTTTGTCCCTACCCATCTGTAATTAACGTCAAATATTACTGAGGTCCTGACGGCGCTCTCCCTCAGGTCTAAGTAAGTTTAAATAGCAACTAAAGTTTAATAGATGCTGCTGTAGACACACAAATATTACATGACGTTAATTTGTCATCAGTGTCATGTATTTTCAAACATTATACTATTAATACTAAATAGTCACCCGTCGCATCGGTCGAAATTCGACCGTAATTTAAATTAAAAAACAAAACTTCATGTTGTCCAAAGTAGTACGAATATTTCCCAAATTTAAATAAAATGTAAACAATTTTAAATAATTTTGAACGCGCCTGTTAAATATAAAAAGAGGTTTAATTATGTAAGCCGCATTTAAAAGCAATAGCGGTATTTTGACAAAGACTCTGACATTTTTGACGTTATGTGTTTTCATAGTAAGACATTGAATGTTCTACATATTTCGTTTACTATGTATGTGTTTGTGACAAATGCACGGTAGTGTGTGTAATGTGTTTTTAGTTGATTTTATGTATGATTTTTTGAAAAAAAATTAACATTCTGCAATCCTTCTCTACGTCCACTATAACCGTGCAAAATCTCATACTAATCCGTCCGCGGCATATTACTTAAAAATGCGTCACAAGTTTTTGCTTCACGTATTAATATAATATTATTTTATAGAGAATTGTGATAAATATTGTTCGTCAAATATAAATTAAAACACTGGAGCTTTTATTGGCCATGTAAAAAAAGATGGTAAAAAAGTTATACTACATCCTATAAAAGACAAACCGCTATGTTCTTGCATGATAAAAAAAGTAACTAACAAATTGTAGCTGCCGCCGTAAGCCTAGGCAAATAATAAGACATTTTGTATTTACAATAACTAGTCACTCATCAAACCGGTCGAAATTCGACTCGATTCAGTTCAAATTAAACTTGATATTGTCAAAGTAACATGAATAGTCATAATCATAATCTCTATTTCAATTAAATTGTAATACGAAAACATTTTATGTACCGCAATGTTTTTAAATTTATTTTTCGATGTGTTAACTGTGGATTATTTTTATCCCCTATTAAGTGAAACAGGTTTAATTGATTTAAAAGCAATCACGGGTATTTTGACAAAGACTTATATTTTTGACATTGTGATTTGATAGTAAGAAAACAATGAACGTTTTATTTGGTTTATTATATATGTGTTTGTGTCAAATGCACAAATTATTAAAAAAAAATTAACACCCTAAACTTCTTCTCAATCGTCCGTCCGCGTAATTTTCTTAAAAAGGGACCCTAAGTTTTTGTTTCACGCATATAAATTTCATCGTGGTTTGACGGTAACGAGTCGTCGAAACGCACGATGTCAGAGATCACGCGGCACAATCAAACAATCACGGTGACAATTTGGCACCGAACGCTCCCCACAGGACGTCCGTGCGTAAGTGACATCTTTATGACCGGCAGCTCGTTGTGCGAACTGCGTTAACATGTACCAGAGTTGTTCGATCGGTTTTAATCGTATTTTGCCCACATTTGTACGGTTCTAATCGTGTATTGTTCTACATTTGTATGATTTTCGTAGTTTTAGGAAGTTTTGGTAGAACGCGTGAGGTTCGATTGGGGAGGTACCACCGCCACACATATGAAAGAAGTTGGAGTTTACTCCTTAAAAATCGTTTTGCATATATAAAGACCCGGTATGAGAAAAATGTGAGGAGCAAAATCTACTGATGAATGAACTCGTTACGTTTTTGGTGCGCACCTTTGACGCGCAACTTTCTAATTTGGTTGTGACTGCATTAAGACGTACATAGGGATACTGCAAAGCGACTATACCTATATGTTATTATGCTTGTTAATTTCTATCAGTGTCAAAGTACTTATATTGCTGTTTTTGTTATAAATATCAATAATTAATATTGTAATTGTGTTTTTTTTTCATTAATATGTTAATTTACCTTTTCATATGGTATCAATCTATTTTCAGTTAAATAAACTCTTTGTGTCTGTTTAGGCAATTGGACATAAGGAGTAAACTCCAGTTGTGCGTCGGAGCTGACACACATTTTTTTTTACGTTTCGGTGGAAGGCTGTGGTAGCCACTTTTATATGAAATGACCGTCATAGTCCTTGGGTGTAGCAACGCATAACGGTTAATAAAGAAACTCTTGCGTTATGGTAAATGCGTGTGGTTGCTGTTTAATTATGGTGTATTTTGTGTGCTACAATTGTACTATTTAATGGTTCGACTGGGGAGATTACTTATGCTGCATTTTTTGCGTAAAGCAGCTGTCATAGATATGATAAGCAGCTCTCAGTGGAAGGGTATGATTGCCAGTTCACTTTAGTATGAGGCTATCATCTTGGTCGTTTTAAAATACATATTTTGATTGAGAATATAAATAAATAATAATAGACATTTGTTTAGTTTTTAGCAATTAGGTCCGTTTGTTTCTTTTTTTGTTTAAAAATAGTAAATAGTTATTATTCCCGGTAAATTATTATTAATCCCAAAAGAAGAATTCCTGAGCTTATTTAAAGAAACTTTCACGTTTAAATGGAGGAATAATAGAAATGAACAACAAATTATTATGTTTTAAAATTATAGTTGCTTAAAGCGATAAAAAATGTTATGTAATATTGAATATTGAAATAACTATCGTCATTATAGAGAGAATACAACACTATGTACAATTTACTTAAGTTAAATTTTACTTCATAACGTAATAAAATTGAAATAATCGTAAAGAACGAACGTATTTACGAAAATAACTTTTTGTTAATGTTCGCTTGAATTACTGGGTGTTAATTTTTGATAATGCCATATTTTCGTATAAAGGGCGTTATATTGCGCTAATTTTCAATCATTTGTGTTCATTATACGAGGTGAAAAATGATGCCGACACGCAACCTTTGAATTATGAAGTTATGGCGATCAGAAAGTTTGGTAGAGATTACGTCTTGATCTATGAGTGCTGCAGGCATGTTGTTGCGACTGCGTGCGCCTGGACTATAATACAAACATTTGTCCCCTTAAGGGCGGCAATTATACAAGCATTTAACCCCCTCAGGGGTGAAATTTAAAAAATCCTTCTTTGTGGGTTTAGTCATTAAGATATAACTATAACGTTGTTACACTGATAAGCCGACACTAGATTTTTTCCCTTCAAAACAGAAATCTGAATTCATAATTTAGATATATGGTTGCGATTGAAGGTGCAGAGCATGAGGACTAGCGGCAATTTTCTCACATTTTGTAGCCAAAGACTGTTTGTTTATTTGCAATCAGTTAAGAAACTCAGGACAAAAACGTGGCACAAATAAATATTATCACTCGACGTTCACTGGAACTGTTTACCAATGTCATTCAGCGTGATAGACTTTGGCCTCAAGTCTCCTCCGTCTGAGAGAACCGTGCCACATAATATCAACCGGACTGCTCTTTTGCTATTTCCAATATAATAAGTGTGTTGGAGATCACTACAAATATCGAATTTAAACCCTCTATGTTAAATCCATTTTTGTTCTTAATTATAAGAACAAAATAGGTAATGTACGTTATAATTTTCTTTAAAAAAATAAAATGTTAGGGCCTTTGCTCACTACCTTACGGCACGGCGGAAGATTTTTATGCGACGAATAGAATAAAATTACAAAATACATTATGAAAATAAAATTAGAATTTCAATGATGTTTATTACCGGCAGTATTATGTACTGCCGGTAATAAAGTGCGGTATTTTTAGGAATGCCATGTGTACCTAATTACAATTTTATTTTACAATAGTAACGTTTAACTCCTAACTTAACGTAGATATTGGGATACGGAATAAGAGCCAAAGTCCAGGAAATCTGTAATCAACTTCATATAAAATTAGGATTAAAGGGAAGTTACATATTCCAACATGAATCTAGATACAAAATTTCATTAAGTTCATCAAAATTAGCGGACTTTCAAACAAACTTACCCCTCATTAATCCCCTAAGAGGGCAAAATTCTTAGCGCTCACCATCACAATAAAAGGAAACATGATACAAAATTTCAAGCCTTATCACAGTAGTTTGTGCATAGCATAGAAATGTAAGTTTATTAAATAAGTTTTGTTTTTATTATATATTCTTCGTAGTGGCATTCAGTGAGCAGGTTCTGAGGCCACGATAAGTCTAGGAAGCACGGTACGACAAGCGGAAATTGCCGTAATGGCTCCAAAGGCTTTGTGCGCTGACGCGGACATCATGTAGGGTTTTGCACTGCGACTACGCAACGCTCTGTTACAACCCTAGATTGTACCCAGCCCTGCTGAGTGCCAGCTATCATAATGCTGTGTCAGCATCTAGTTCGTTAAGCTCTCATTCATAGAGATTCATTTTAGTCAGTCTACTCCAACTCCTCAATCAGAACGGTTGCCAAAAGATCGCGTTCCTATTTTATAATTGTGTATTAAATAAAGTTCTTTTTTAAAAAGGCTTCTTTATAAATCCGTATAACAAATTGGTGGCAGCGGTGGGATACGGAAAATCCTTGGCACCGTTTCTGTAGACTCGCTCCGTATCCTAAAATCAGTGTCGTATCCGAAAATCCGTATTCGTGAAATCAGTGTCCGTCAAATCCGTGTCCGTGAACTCCTTGTGTTGTGCATTAAAACAAAGACTTGACCTGCAACATCCTTTACGACTCGTCCTGTGTTCCTGGAAAGGAAGAAATCTATCGTCCTGTAAAGAAGAAATTGCAGCGACATCATCCTCATCATATCCTGTCTGTATCAATATCTGCACCTGCTACTCCGTCGAAGCCCTGTAAAGAAGAGATCTAATACATCCTTCATCATCCTTGTACATCGTGACCATTTCATCTTTGCAACGAGCAACGAAGAAAATATACGCCGAGCCCTGCATCCGGAATGTGGCCGACCGACGCCGTGTCCTTATCAGTCGCCTACGTGTTATTATTGCAGTAAGTCTTTGGTCATTGTTTTGTCTAGGCTAAAGAATTTAGGGTTCAGTGTGTGTGATTTAAATATTTGTAACCGTTATTTTACCCTTTGCATTTTTGTTGTGTTTTCTTATGTGTTAATATTTTGATTTATTTAATGTTTCCTAAAGGGTCAAAAACCGAAGATAAAAAACTAACTATAGATATTCCAGCGCTAGATACAAGCGACGAAATCATTACGAAGTCACCTGTTAGTTCTCCTCGCATTACTAGGAAAGCCGCTGCATATCTCGCAATGGCTGAGTTAGAATTAAGTATTTTATTCAGATTTATCAAATCCTATGACGGTAGCAGGGAAACTCTTAATTCATTTATTGTTAATTGCGACAATGCCTTCGATCTCGCATCAGATGCTCAAAAATCTATTCTATTCAAATATATCCTTAGCCAGTTAAATGGTAAAGCGGAAGTTGCTTGCTCCATAAAAGAGTTCACATCCTGGGAGCAGTTAAAGGAATTTTTAAAGACGCAATTCAGTGAGCGCAAACACTATTCACATTTGCTCGCTGATCTCCAAGAGAGCAAGCAAGGTCCGCATGACAATGTTAGCCAGTATGCCCTGCGAATGGAAACCTATCTTTCGCAGCTACTTACAGAAATATCATTATCCACACCTAAAGTTAAATCTAAAGAATTACCCGGCCGTACAGCGGCCATGGAGGATCTTGCCCTCCATCATTTTGTTATGGGGTTGCACCCCCGAATTTCGAATATCGTCAGATGCCTTGCTCCTAAATCATTAAATGAAGCAATTAATCTTGCTATTTCTGAGGAACGCATTCAACAAACGTTATATAGGCGTCCACAACCAGAGCCGAGATCACAAAATAACAATTATAATAATAATAAGGTCAAGTCAGGGTCCGTCAGACCCAACATGTCTCATTCCGTATCTAAATCCTATAATGTAGCACAACAAGGTTCACAATTATTTTGTCGTTATTGCAAAACCCCAGGACACGATATATCGACATGTAAAAAACGCGAATACAATAATAATCGTTTCAAAATCCAACAAAATCCTTCATATGAATATAACAATCGTTTCAAAACCCATCAAAATCCAAATTCCTATCGACCTTCTCCACGAGTCAACTTCGTCGACCAACCCAACGAAGAAATTAGCCATGATGAAGTTGATATCCCACTCGATCCTTTAAACGAGTAAAGGTCTCGTCGCGGTGTCGTCCGAGACGAAATAATAAAACCGACACCAACTCTAATTTTAATTCTAAATCCAGGGACCACTCGGGTAACCAGCCCCCAACAAGCGTCCTATCCATAAATCCACGGGACCACACGGGTAACCAGCCCCAAATAAGTGCCCAATCTATTAAATTAAAAGGCCACTCGGGTAGCCAGCCCCCAACAAGAGCCGTATCTTTAAATTCAAGGGACCACACGGGTAACCAGCCCCAAATAAGCGCCCAATCTTCTAAATCAAAAGGTCACTCGGGTATCCAGCCCCCAACAAGCACCTTATCCTTAAATCCAAGGGACCACACGGGTAGCCAGCCCCAAATAAGTGCCCAATCCTTAAAAACAAAAGGCCACTCGGGTAACCAGCCCCCAATAAGCGCCGTATCTGTAAATAATAAGGAAATCTATGAAATTAATATTGATACATCCAAAAGGTTATTACCTCATGTACTCCTAGATTCACAAGTATCCGATATCCCATTATCCTTATTAGTCGACTCAGGTTCTGCCATATGCTTATTAAAAGAATCCAGTATCCAAATGAATCCAAAATTAATTAAAGAATCCATTAAGCTCAAAGGTATAGATCCTGGCGACGAACCAACGCAAACTGTAGGCCATTTTCAATTAAAGTTAAAAATAAATCTGAATAAATCAATTCCTTTTAAATTCCATGTTGTAAGAAATATCAATCTTCCTTACGACGGTATTATCGGTACAGATTTCTTAACCGCATTAGGCTGTAAAATCGATTATACTAACGATACTTTAAAAATCGGTAAATTAGATATCAAATTACATTTCTCTGAACCCTTCTATGTCATACCACCTCGCAGCGAAGCTGTTATCGAGTGCTCAATTCAAAAAACCAACCTCAAAGAGGGAATCGTTACCGATCAACATTTGTCTAATAATATCTTAATATCCAATTGTATCGTTAAAGTTAAGAATAATGACCGCGTAAATCTAACAGTAGCCAATATTTCGGAAGCCTACGTAAACGTTAAAACAAACTTAAAATTAAAACTCGAACCTCTGTACCCTAATGCACTTCCTATTAATATGTGTTTTCAAAAAACGTATGAGCGAACTAATGAAGTAATTAAATCATTGCGAACTGATCACCTCAATCGAGAGGAACGTGAAGCTCTTATTGAACTATGCTCACAATATTCGGATATATTCCATTTGCCCAACGATCAGTTAACACATACGTCAGCTCTTGAACATCAAATTAAAACAAGTAGCCTTACTCCTATTCATACTAAATCCTATAGATTTCCTGAATGTCATAAAAAAGAGGTGGAAACCCAAATCAATAATATGTTAGATCAAAATATCATAGAACCTTCATCCTCACCTTGGAGCTCGCCTATATGGATAGTTCCTAAAAAACTCGATTCCCAAGGCCAACGTAAATGGCGAATTGTCATTGACTATAGGAAGCTTAATGACATCACTATTGGGGAAACATATCCTATACCCCAAATATCAGAAATCCTCGATCAGCTGGGAAACAGCAAATATTTCACAACCCTAGATCTTGCTTCGGGTTTTCATCAAATCCTTATTTCGTCGGAAGACGCTCCCAAAACCGCTTTCTCTGTCCCTCAGGGACACTATCAATTTAATAGAATGCCATTCGGGCTTAAGAACGCCCCATCCACATTCCAAAAACTTATGAACAATTGCCTTTCAGGTCTCCAAGGCACACGTTGTTTTGTTTATCTTGACGATATAGTCATTTATTCCTACGACTTACCTACTCATATCCATAACCTTAAAGCTGTCTTCGACCGCCTTCGTAACTTCAACCTTAAACTGCAACCCGAAAAGTGCGAATTCCTACGCAAAGAGGTTGTATACCTCGGACATATAATAAATGATAAAGGTGTCCAACCAAATCCAGATAAGGTTAAAGCGGTCACAATGTTTCCCGTCCCTCAATCTCCTAAGGACGTAAAATCATTCCTAGGTCTTGTATCATACTACAGACGCTTCATACAAGATTTCTCTAAATTAGCTAGACCTTTAACAAATTTACTTAAAAAGGACGTTCCTTTCAAATGGGAAAACACACAACAGCTAGCATTCGAAACCCTTAAAAATAAATTAGTGTCATCACCAATATTATCGTATCCAGATTTTACACAACCATTTTTATTAACATGTGATGCCTCTAATTACGCGATATCCGCCATCTTATCCCAAGGTACAATAGGTCAGGACCGACCTATCGCATTCGCATCCCGTACCTTAAATAAAGCTGAATGCAATTATAGTGTCACAGAAAAAGAATGCCTCGCTATAGTATTCGGCACTAAAGTTTTCCGTCCTTATCTATACGGTAACCATTTCACGATCCTGACGGATCACAAGCCGTTAGAATGGCTATTTAATTGTAAGGACCCTGGCTCTAGGCTCATTCGGTGGCGACTCAAATTAGAAGAGTTTGAGTACAGTATCAAATATAAAAAGGGAAAAGTTAACGCTAACGCGGATGCCCTGTCACGATTTCCTGTCAATCCTATCCAACCTGACCCTGAGGAGGAACCCTCACAGGAACTTGACAAAGACCTTATGGACTTATTAATATCGCCACCCTCATTCAACTCGGAAGAGCTGAACCTACCTTCAACGGATCCTCTTGCTGCCCTCGATCCTAATGACGTAATCCTACCCTTGTCTGATATAAATCCAACCCTCAATGCTCCTAATGTTCCTAGTAAAGAACCTGAAAATAAAATAATTAACTTACCAGAACTTACCTCTGAACAGCCTTCGACATCTGGCACTCAAACTGCCAACCCTAAAATCATAGAGGACCAAATTACTTACCCTGACTTACCTGACGACGATTACTCCTCTTTCCTAAAAATCATGTCGAATAAAGATTCAAATTTTAATACCATTATCCAAGAGCATAATGAGGATATTACTAAATCCAAACACGAAATAATTATTTTACCTACCTCTATAGACCTTGACGAATCCAATCCTTTTGTCCAAAATACCTTAGATAATATATTAAATAACTCTGAAATCATTAATAAAGAAAGAAATCTTTATTCATTTATCTCTTTTACTCACGAGAACAAAACATATTTCCTTCTCTTTTTCAAGGTACATCATTTTGATAATTCTCCGTATAATGACATCTACAAAAGCCTTAAATCTATAAGAAATGAACTGGTCGTCAACCCTAAATATAATTCAATACGCGATATAGCCATAACCGACTTTAATAACCCTTTTAATAATCACCAGTTCGTTAAAATCTATAATATGTTTCTTTATCTTTTCAATAACACTAATATAAATGTTCATGTATATAAAGGCGTCATTATTTACCCATCTTTATCTGAGATCCCTAAAATTCTTAAAGAAAATCATAATATTCCTATCGCTGGGCACCTAGGTAGCCAACGGATGCTCAAGCGGATCCAGGAAAGCTTTTATTGGAAATCCATGCGCAGTGACATCGAATCCTTCGTTAAGAAGTGTCCGCAGTGCCAAGCGAATAAAGCCCTTAGGCAAATCCATCGTGCTCCGATGCAGATCACTAGCACTTCAACGCAGCCATGTCAGCGCATATCTTTAGACATTGTAGGGCCGTTACCCGATGCGGGACCAGCTAAGTTAAAGTATATTTTAACGATCCAGGACGACCTTACAAAATTCTCCTCAGCATACCCTATCCGCAGTACAACTGCAGAGGAAACAAGTGAGTGCCTTATCCATTACATATCTATATTTGGTATACCTAAAACTATTCTCACAGACCAAGGCACCAACTTTACTTCCGACCTTTTTAAGAAAACCTGTGAGTTTCTTAAAATAAAGAACCTATGGGCCTCTCCATATCATCCTCAGACGCAAGGTGCACTCGAACGGAGTCACTCGACATTAAAAGAATATCTCAGATCCTTTACCAACGAGGAACAGACAAACTGGCCTCGATACGTCTATACAGCTATGCTTACATACAATACAACCGTGCATTCAACAACGCACTTTACACCTTACGAATTAATGTTCGGAAACAAACCTTTTATTCCAAATTCGATATATGAAGAAGCTCCTGGAGCTACGTATCCCGACTATGTTCGCATGCTGCAAAACCGTCTTAAATACTCACGTGAGAGAGCCTTAGACTCCATAAGGAAATCAAAAGAAACCTCGAAAAACTACTACGATAATCGCAGTCGCCCAGTCAAATATAAAATCGGTGACTACGTCTATCTGAAAAACCATCTCAGAATGCGTAAAGCACTTTCACCGCTCTGGAAAGGGCCATACAAGGTAGTAAAAATAAATGGAAACAATACACTTACCTTGCTTATCAATCGGCGGCACGTAACGCACCACTTTGACCAGGTGAAGCTAGCCGATGTAACCCTATAATTAAGTTAAATTTAAGTATCAGATAGATTTAAGTCATACTATATCATGTCGTGCGTCAGATGCACTTAAAGTAAATATATCCGTAAAATAAGATAGGATAGTATAGTTATATATTTACTTTAGCTTATTGTTATTTACAGTTATGTCCGGGGCCAACCCCATCAAGATTTCATCCAGCCGATAACCTCAAGTTCGGGGCTCTATTACGACTATTTAGGAACCTTAAGAATTAATAATTTTGAGTTAAATGTTATATTACCTGTGAACATTTCGCATTTTAACCCGCATTTAGAAAATATAGAGTCAACGCTGGAAATAACTCAAAACCTTTGTAAACAAACTCGAATTGCGCAAATTGATTTAGAGTGTAATAGTAAACTACAACCATTAGTAGCACGTTTTCAAGATGCGAAAAGAGAGTTTGCATCCATTTCATATTTGATAGATAGTAGAAATAAACGTAGCGCACTGTTAGGAGGTATAGGAACAGTGTTAAAATATATGTTTGGTTCATTAGATGAAAACGATGGTTTAAAATACGACGAAGCTATAAAATCTTTACAGAATAATGAAAAACAGTTGGCTTCGTTAGTGAAAGAGAATATTTTAATTACTACTTCAACTTTAGAATCTTATAATAATACTCTGTATAAAATTAAAAACAATGAGTTAAACCTCAATGAAGCTATTGATAAGCTTTCTATAAATGTTAATAATATTACAAGAATGACTAACGGATTACAATTACTCGCGGAGATTAACCAAATAATCCATGTACTAGATGCATCGATACTTACTATTTCATTTCAATTGGAAGATATAGTTAATGCTATTTTATTTAGTAGTCAGAATATTCTACACCCCGCGATAATAACACCGAAACAGTTATATGAAGAGCTTGTCAATAACTACAGACACTTGCCCAGTGATGTCGAACTGCCTGTGTCCTTAGATATTAATTCAATTCATCTTATGTTTAAAATTTCTAGGTTAGCATGCTATTATATTAATGATAAGATCATATTCGTTTTACAAGTCCCACTTGTTAATATAAGAGAATATTTACTATTTCATACTGTTGCACTGCCAACACCATATAACTCAGCTAACCCAGATTCTTTCAGCTTAATTTTACCTGATAACAAGTATATAGCAATGACCAAAGACAAGTCCCATTACTGTGTCTTCGATAGCCTGGAAAACTGTAAAACTGTGACACCCGGGAAGTTTCTTTGTGACGTTGAAAATGTATACTCTACCGACGCGAAGGTTACTTGTGAAAGTGAATTATTAGCAAAAGCAATAAGTGTAAAGCCAGTGCAGTGTGAAACAAAAATCATTGTAGGTAACCTTAATGTTTGGAAACCTCTGACCAACAATAGATGGATATACATACAATCCGAACCGAATAAAATATCGATTGATTGTCTAAATTCTAAACTATATGAAACAAATATTTTGGGTACAGGAATAATTAATGTTCCCAAAGATTGTACTGTTTATTGTAAAAGTTCTACATTGATACCTAAACATGATATTGTTAATATTACTTCGCCTATTAACCATTTTCCTGAATTCAATTTGATTAATGACACTTGTTGTAATTTGTTTCAATTAGACAACACGATAAAAAGTGTGCCCCCTGTTTATTTGCATGGCATAGACCTCGACGAGTTTAATTCGCTAGATAAAACTAAGATAAATTCAATATTGAAAGATTTAGAAAATATTGAGCAGCAACCGCCGCATATAGTTAAATATGGGACACACTTCTCTGTTTTATTAATTATCATTTCTTTACTTGTATGTGTATTTCTATTGTATGTAGCCTATAAGAAATTTTGTAAATCTGGCAGCAACCGACTCTTTCTATTTAAGTTTAATAAACCGCCATTGCAAGCTACCCCTGACATAGAACTTACAGAAGTAGAAGCAGGGTTAACAGAAACAATGCCAATTCCTGCTCCTCTTCGGACCAGAGTTTAAAACTCTAATTTTATTCTTTTAATTTTTATTAAATACAATAATTTAATATTTCAACAGATACTTCGGAGTGTTTGAACCCCAAAGTATCTTCTTAAGGGGGGAGGTGTTACAACCCTAGATTGTACCCAGCCCTGCTGAGTGCCAGCTATCATAATGCTGTGTCAGCATCTAGTTCGTTAAGCTCTCATTCATAGAGATTCATTTTAGTCAGTCTACTCCAACTCCTCAATCAGAACGGTTGCCAAAAGATCGCGTTCCTATTTTATAATTGTGTATTAAATAAAGTTCTTTTTTAAAAAGGCTTCTTTATAAATCCGTATAACAGCTCGAATTATATTATAAAATGAACTATACATTCACTCTAAATAAGGAACTAACGTTTTGATGTATACTTATTACTTGTATGTGTTGTAAGTACTTAATATAAGTTAAGTAAGAAAACCCCCTTTTTTTTTGTTTTCGAGGGGGAAACCTTCAAAAGGTACCCGACGCCGTGGGAGCGACGCAGGGTTATGTGGGATTTTTACCGCACTAAAACCCCCTCGGTGACCGTCCTCGGCGCTGAAAAGGAGGACTCCGGGATCTCGAAACGACTTCAACCGGAATCCTCCGAGCGCGTTGCCCCATCGGGCTCCTCCCAGATGGGCGGCTGGGCCCACCGCTCCGTCTAGTCTTTACGACGGTATGCGACCACACATACCGCCGTCCTTCCCGGGACTGCCTGACCGAACGGTTTGAGCTCCCACTCTAGCCGTCTGCAACCACGGAAGCTTCTTTTAGTCGCCTCTTACGACAGGCAGGGGATGCCGTAGCTCTATTCTGATCCCAAAACTACAAAGAAAAACTCCTACAGTACCAGTAATCCATTATTTTCTGTGTACTTACGGCATTGTTAGGTTTTTAACATGCTAGATTTCTGAAAAATAAATGTTTAACGAATTTGTATGAAGACGGTTATTCTGAGTTGCCAGAAAACTTTTCAAGTAGGCCTTTAAATTATGTATATTTACGTTTTCTAAATTAATTCTATGAAACATTGATAGCTTCTTCGTAAAAATTCGATTGGAGTAAATGTAATAAGAAATAGGCAAAATTTGGCAAAGATGTAGGTATAATATTATTTCATACAATTAACATTTTTAGAGCAATGAAAGTAGTCGTCGTTTTTTTTATAATTTAACAATGCTACTTCTTTCATAAACGAGTTAAAATGGTTCAAAAAACTAACGTTCATAGAAATCAGAGCGATAAAATCGGAAGGAGAGTACGACAAGCGGAAATTGCTCTAACGATTCCGAAGGCTTTGACGGTATCGTGAAAGCAATATACGAGCCATTTCATTGAATTGTTCTATGAAATCTGACTTTGATAAAATTATAAAGAGCGAGCAGTGATAGCATACTGGTTCAAATTTACCCTCTTGATCGGGAGGTCCGAGATTCAAACCCAGGCAATGTTTTTTCTAAATTATGTGCGTATTAGAAATTAATTTTCACTGTTTTTCGGTGAAGAAAAACATCGTAAGGAAACCTACAGAGTTCTTAAAAAAATTGTTGTAGGAGGTGTGTGAAGTCCACCAATTCGCACTTGGTCAGCGTGGTTGACTATGGCCTAAAAATTCTCTTATTCTGAGAGAGGGCCCGTGCCCAGCAGTGGGACAATAATGGATTGGCACCAAAAATGAAATACGAATATATATTATAATATATTGGTATAGTAATAATTTGAATAATTACATCAACAACAATCTCTTAATACTGGAAAAATGACACTGAAAAGTGCATAATCTGAAAGCTAACGTTCATAGACTGAAGCAATAAGCTCGGAAGCACAGAACGACAAGCGGAAATTGCTCTAACGTTTCCGAAGGCTTTGACGCTGTCGGAACGCGATATACGAGCCGTTTCAAACGTTCTTTGAATGCTGACGCTAATTGATATCAAATGTTCTGCAATGTTTCTATGGTTATTAACGCTCTTTGTTGTCGCTTTCCTTTGATACAAAATCAATTATTATAAAAGATATGAGTAAAAACATAAAGATATTATTTGTATTTAAATAGATATATGTATGTACAGTCAATTATTCAGTAACTATTACAGATATCAAAAACTTTAAACTGATATTGAAAGTACTTTCCCAATGAATAAAATGACAATAATAAGTTTTTAAAAATAAAGCAAGAAATATCCAAAAACCGTACCATAAACACTCCCATACATTTTGTATGAGATAGTAGAAAGTAGAGTAATAGAACTAATTATGTTATGTAGCAAATGGTATATGTGCAGAGCACAGGCAGTTTGAAGCGTTTAACTTGATTGAGCGGATGAAAAATGCGCTGTCACGCCGGAGGACCAAGATAGTTATCATATATACTTCAAAGTTAATACTATACTGTTATACTTGTACTTCAAAACGTAGATTTGTTCAGCGCTAAAAATGGGTGCAACATTAGTTTTCACTCAATCATATCACTTTTCAATATTGTTTTAAAGAAAAATAAAAATAATGTACATATAAATATGACGATTCGCAGGGCGGAGCGGTTTCCATGGCGGTCTGACACGCATAGGGTTCTGGTTTCGATTCCCTGTCAGACAGGCATTTGAATGATGAATTTAGATTCTTCTTCTAGGTCTGGGTATTTCTTCGTCCCTGTAGTTCCGGGATCAGAATAGGGCTACGGCATCCCCTGCCTGTGGTAAGAGGCGACCAAAAGGGGCTTTCGGGGTTGCGGGCGGCTAGAGTGGGAGCTCGAACCGTTGGGTCACGGAATGTGGCCACACATACCGTCGTAAAGTCTCACATAACCCTGCGTCACTCTCACGGCGTTGGGTACCTTTTGAAGGTTCCCCCCTCAACAAAAAGAAGGTCTGGGTGTTTCTGTACTCGTGTTTGTGTGGCACCCACGATATAGGAGAAAATTCTAGTGTGGGGCTCTGAGTGTAGAAATTGTCTATTTTTACATAAATGTATTTGGGGACAAGCCGGGATGACTAACGAACTAAACTATTGCGAGACCAGCTCCATAGCTACTGGTAGACTGTATTGACCAGCGTGGCCGAGTGGTTACTATACTATACACTAGGTTTCGAGTTAAATCCCTGGCCGGACAAAAATCTGAAGAGTAAATTTATTTTTCTGGCTTGTGGTTTATTGTTTTTGTGTTCGTTTATGTGTGTCCACGTGTAGGGAGAGAAAGAAATCCTTGTTTGAGACTATGAGTGAAGCAACTGTTAAAAAAACTGAAACGTAACTCATACGATATTTCCACATAGAGTAGTCGAGAAAAAGTCTAACAAAACCTTGTAAAGCCGTTAAACAAAGATTTCGTGCAGTCAGTTTGATTTAAAGACCTGTTAAAAGTATTTTTAGAGAAATCTTTTCAGAGTATAAGCTTGCTTTTGCCGCATTCTGTTGGCCAGTCTATTCAATTTCATAAGAGCAACTCCTATGGGATTGTGCTTGAATTTAACTTCTTGGATTCTTGGACTTTGTTGGTTTCTTTTGATAATACTGCTATTGTTTATTTCTATAATATCATTGCATCTTTAATATGAACTATGTTGTATGTTATGGTCATCAATGGAATGATTGTTGCCTTATAGTGGTAGAGAAATTAATAAAAAGTATTAAAAAATAAATAAACATAAATACTAATTAGTTCTTAAAATTGATTATTTATTAGTAGAAGGTTAAAAATAATTTAATTCTGTATATAACGTAATGCACATTATATTATACCAGGTACAATTAGAGTAGTTTGCAAACGAGCATGCAGTCTACCTTATAGTAAGTGGCCACTGCCGCCCAAGGACATCTGTAAGCAACTTCATATAGAATATAGGTTCTATCTGTAGTCAATCACAGACGCGTCGCTACTCCCGAGGACTAAGATGGTCGCCTCATGTAAAAGTGTGCCGGAAACCACACCCTTCTGGTGGAAGTGGTGTATCTTTGTCCTCGGGAATAGCAACGTATCTATGATTGCTACAGTCAAGATTCCATATATACCCATATTCCATGTGTAGTTGCTTACGTCCATGGAGGTAGTAACCTACCATCAAGTAGACAATGTGCTCGTTTGAAACTTCAATCTTATGAAAAAAAACCGATTGGTTGTAACTGCTTGAAAGAGTAACAAACAAATTCATCATCACAAACTTTTAAACCATCAAAAAAAATTAATAACATAGCATAATAAGCCAACCGGCTCTAACGACACTTTAATTTTAAGTCCTAATGCATAATAAAAACGAAGTGACTAATTATTTTCCTCGAAAGTTACCTTTCCTTGAGCCCTTGACGAATTCATTTCAAAGCTCTTATAAAATATGCCCCAAGCTTCAGGTTTAAAATGAGAAAAGAACTTTATCTTCCACCGGAAATTGCAGCTTACTCCTTTAAATTAAAACCTGGAGTATTGTGGAAAAGCTAACAGTCGAAAAGTTTTTGAGCGCACCTGGTCATTTTTATTGACTCAACCTTTGGCTTTAGTATTCTCATTATGAAGAACTTTGTTCTTTGTAAAGGTTAGAACCGCAGTGTTTGGACGCTAGAGATGGACCTAGTGTCTTAAAACACATACGCACGCATTCTACACTCATAGCCCCACCCTAGGATTTTCTCCTGTGTTGTGGGTACCATGGTACCCACGACACAGGAGATTATACACACAAGACGATTTCTCAAACACTCATACCCAGAACATGAATCTAAACTCATCATTCAGATACCTGTCTGGCCGGGAATCGAACCCCGGAACCCATTGCGCTTCAGACCGCTATGGTAACCGCTCCGCCACACGGGTCAAAGCAGCAGATAGTAAATGGGCAATGCCGCCCATGGACACGTGTAATCGACCTCTGATAAAGCCAGAATTGTACTGGAGGTCAGCCGCAGACGGGTGGAACCCCTTGGATTAGTAGGTTTTAGAGGTGGTAGGACAATGATTCGACCGGGGAGATAACACCACCACACCTATTTCTATCGTGAAGCAGTTCTTGCCCTCCGATGGGAGGGTGTGGTTGCGGGCACACCTTTATAGTAGTAACGGAAGTAGCAACGCATCTGTGATTGACTTTACATAGAACTTCATGTTTTATATGAAGTTGCTTTAGGAGTCCATAGGCGGCAGTGACCACTTACCACCTGCTAGACAGCATGATCGTTTGCTACTTCAATCTTATAAAAAAGGTGGTAGAGCAATGGTTCCACCGATGAGTTACCACAGGTAGAAATATTTGTGATTTCTAGCCTAAAGCAGGTCCTGCGACCATCTTAGTGTAGCGACGCATCTCTGATTGATTTCAGATTGAACCCTTGTTCTATTTAAAGCGGCTTACAGGTCGACTGCTTGTTCGTTTGCTACTTCAATCTTCTGTTGATTTTTCTTCTTCTTATTTATAAACATGAATGTTTGTCTGTATCTCTTCTATAGAATCGTAAAGTATTCATTTGATCATGTGACCCTTAGCAAAGTTGTTATTCATGAGCTCCTGCATTCATGCTACGCCATCACAATAAAATACACCAGAAAGCTTCGCGAGCTCATGAGTAACAACTTTGTTAAAGATCATGACATAATCAAATGAATGTCCTCTAACATACAGAAAAACATTCATTTTTATATATTAAGATCCTGTACTTTCTGTTTAAAACTCAATGTCTTTATCACGTAATCTCCCTTTGTGTTAGTTTATTATAGATTATTATCAAAAGTTTTAACGCAAGTGCAACGGTGCATAAACCGAATAACATTCCACGAACGCTTCGGTAAAGTTTGAGCCAAGTTCAGCCAAGTTGAGCTAAGCTGGGTAACTACAGCGCATAAAATAATCATAACTGCAAATCCTTTAGAACGCTTATGCAGTTCGGAACTTGTCTTTAAAGTTCGGTCTTCAGAAACTTTCAATAAATGGAATGAAAGTGCGCAATATTGAGTCCTAAGACAACTTTCTTCGAAATTGAGTCGTGGCGAAATTCACTTTCATGTGAGTTTATTCGAATTTTATTTTCTGTTCGCCAAACGGAAAATTTTATCTTTTATATTATTAATACGTGAAGCAAAAATTTATGATTCATTTTTAAGATACTTGCCGCAGACAGAGGAGTGTGAAATTACGCACAGTTATAGTTGATGTAGAGAAGGATTGTGAAATGCTAATATTTTTTTCAAATATTGCAAAAACATACATAAAATCAACTAAAAACACATTACACTCACTACCTTACATTTGACACAAACACATACATAATAAACGAAATAGAACATTCAATGTCTTACTATGAAAACACATAACGTCAAAAAAGTCAGATGTCTTTGTCAAAATACCCGCTATTGCTTTTAAATGCAGCTTAGTTAATAAATCTCTTTTTACCTTTAACGGGTGCGTTCAAAATGACTTGATAATTATTACAATTGATTTGAATTTGAGACATATTGGTGCTATTTTGGACAATATGAACTTTAGTTTTTTAATTTAAATGACGGTTGAATTTCGATATATGTATTTTTAGTGGATCATGTCTTATGTAATATATGTCATCATTATTAATACATTCGACTTCGACTACGACTTGGTTTGTTTAAGTTTAGAACATGGTAGTATGAGTACGGCTCAATCTAACGAGCAATTCCTGCTTATCGGTGGAAGGGTGTAATTGCTAATTCAATTTGATACATACAATAAAGAGTACTTATGTTATGTTAATTAAATATTATTCATTAAATTATCACCTAGGACAGAAATAGATACGTGGTTATTTTTACATTTATCAATGGAACTAAACGACAAAAAATTTTCAAAGACTTGCTTGCCTAAGGGCTTTGCGACAGCGGCCTTGCTTAGTTAACATTTGTTAAAAGTTACGTAATTAAAATATTTTCTCCACTAATTAAAGTTTTTCTTCTTTGTCCGATGGAGCTCACTGAAAGACTTGTTAACCTAACCTCGTGCGGCGATAAGCGAGAAAATAAACACTTATAATGAAAATAATTAGTTAATTATGTTGTTGGAGTAAAAGAGTAGCTTAAGTCACACTTGTAAGGACTTCCTGTTTTGGCAAACGGAAATCCCTCGATATGATGCTAATGCGTTAACGTCTCACCAAAACCAATTAAAACATTTCATAATAAGAAAATTTAGGTAAATTATGTTGTTGGAGCAGAGCAGTGATAGCCTAATGGTTAAAACTTGCACTCTCATTCGGGAGGTCCGAGGTTCAAACCCAGGCACGCACCGCTGATTTATGTGCGTATTATACATTAAATTATCACTGTTTTTCGGTGAAGGAAAACATAGTGAGGAAACCTACACACCCGAGAGTTCTTTAAAAAAAGGTCTCGGAGGTGTGTGAAGTCCACCAATTCGCACTTGGCCAGCGCGGTGGACTATGGCCTAAACTCTCTCATTCCGAGAAAAGACCCGTGCCCAGCAGTGGGAGAGTAATGGGTTGTCGACGACGACGATGTTGTTGGAGTAAAAGAGTAGCTTAAGTCACACTTGTCAACTTCTTGCTTTGGCAAACGGAAATCTCTCGATATGATGCTAATGCGTTAAAGTCTCGCCAAAACCAATTATATCATTTCATAATAAGAAATTGTATTTCAAAAATATATGATGCTGATTGTATTCAGTTATAGACAGATATATAGACTAGTATTATGAATTTAGTTCTATTACGCTAGTTTTAGTAATTCTTAAAATCAATACAACATACATGTACGATTTAATGTATGATTTAATTGAAAGTGCAAATCTATAATGAAAAGCACTTAGGCCGTAATTTACAACGTTTGTCAAATACGACATCAAATCATCAATCAAATACTTTACGGTACTTTGTTTTAATATTACGAATAAAAGGTGGTAGAACGTTAATGATACGAGCGGGGAAGTACAACCGCCATACAACTTAGTGTGATGCGGTTTTCGCGTTTTGTTTATAGGAATGTCTTCTCACTTTAACATGAGGCGACCATCATAGTCCCCGGGAATAGCACCGCAACTGCGATTGACAACAGATGACTTACTTTATATGAATATATGTTGCTTACATATATCCGTGGATAGCTGTGACCATTTGCCATGAGGTGGACTGCTCATTCGCTTCTTTAGTCCTATACAAGAAAAGAAAAAAATATCGCCTCGCCCATATACCTTATTCTGACAAGTCACTAACATATCCATAACATTTTATACGTACTGTGTCCTCTACATAACACAGATTGCCTCGGGGAACGCGTAAAGAAAAGATCGTATCTAGCGTAAACTCATCTGCCGGGCTCAAGTTCGCGACCTTGGGCCTCGGAAGGTCAAGGACGACGCTGTTTTCATATATCAGCTATCAAGGACACCACGTAACGCCCTCTATTCGACCACTAGCCTCATTTGGTACACTTCGATAGGTCTTGTTTAAGTTAGCGTTTAGTAAGTTGTCGGTAATCCTCCACGCCAGGATGTAGTGGTAGAGGTTTTTGTTAAATAACCTTTTTTTTTAACGCGGGGAGATCCTCACGGATCCCCTTGTCCTGAGCGAAAGGAACTATGTCAGACTTTTACCGACTAAATTCCGTGGACGATAAGTGCCGCTTCCCAAGAAGGCGTCAAGATTTCACACGCGATCCGGCAACGTCAGCTTGCGCTGTTAACACCAACCACGTCCCGAGATGGAGAGGGCCCTTTCATAGACGACTCGCGGGAAATATTTTTTTAAATAACCTGATAGTAGGCAGCTCTGCCGAGCTTGTAAATAGGGTATCATCCTGGTCGTTCTAAGATGTGTTGCTATCCTGGGGGGCCTTGTTGAAATACTTCATGTCTCACCTATTACAAAGCCTTTCAAACCAGAAAACAAGATATTATTGTGGTGATATCGGAGCAGAAATACGAAGAGTTTGACTATCGACCGCCACTATAGTAAATAGTAAAAACCTCCATGTGTGACATGTAACTTTGTTCTGCTTTACCTACGTGAAGTACGTAGGTAAAGTTGCCGAAAATAATAGTTAGTATCTCATACGCACATCTTCGAAAAATCAAGGGGGCTTGCCACAATTGCTTGAAACAATTGAATCTCAATTCAAACCAGTGTAAGTAAACCCTAATATAAGTTAAATTAAAAACACAGCATAGACTTCCTTAAGTCAAAGATTATAAATTACGGTGTATACGAGTTTGTTGTTACGTATGTGTACGTGAAAGTAATGTAGTCTGTTACAATCAAGCAATTGCTGTCGGTGAACATTACAACAAAGATACTGAAATACCCTTACTGTTCGTTCTTAAAAGGAAGGTCGTTTGACTCCGAGAAAAGACCAGTGCCCAGAAGAGGGATGTTAATGAATTTGTGCATTGATATTATTTTCAATGTTATACCAATAAATTGTATCTACTCACATGACTGTTGCCTAATATGAAAAAATGAGCATTTAGTTCATTATTATTAATTTTATATTACTTATGTCACACCAATGAATTCAATCCAGTTTGTATGGTTGGTTACAGCAAAGCAATTAAAATGTCTTAAACTATGAACATAAATTAAAGACACAGGTAAAGAAAATATGTGAAGAAAGCACGTAACCTACATATGTGACGCAAGTGCGTTATAAATATTCTTTTGATATTCTAAGAATATTTTTCTTTAAAGTAATGTTTATTTATTTAAATACATTAAAAATGTCATACTCTCCAAACATTAGTACTACAATAACACGAAGTATGTTGTAACGTATTGAACATGACGTGATAGCCTAATGA
Organism: Spicauda simplicius; assembly: GCA_949699795.1. Classification (NCBI taxonomy): domain Eukaryota; kingdom Metazoa; phylum Arthropoda; class Insecta; order Lepidoptera; family Hesperiidae; genus Spicauda; species Spicauda simplicius. Next base: position 5,026,111 of record OX453060.1, read on the forward strand.
TTGAAACTTGCCCTCTCGATCGGGATGTCCCAGGTTCAAAGCCAGGCCCGTACCACAGATTTTTTCTAAATTATGTTGTATTAGAAATTGATTATCACTGCTTTTCAGTGGAGGAAAATACAGGAAACTTACACACACCCGAGAGTTCTTAAAAAAAAGTTCTCGGAGGTGTGTTAAGTCCACCAATTCACACTTGGCCAGCGCGGTAGCCTATGACTTAAAGTTCTTTCATTCTGAAAAAAGACCCGTGCCCAGTTATAGTTGGACAATAATGGCAATCCATATATAAATAAATAAATAAACCCATTATTATCACCACGTTACAACGTAACGTATCTGACACGAGTAATGTTACGAGTACATATGCACTATACTAGAAATAATATACCTATAAATAAGTTTAATTTTTGCATGCCCTAGAGGTGGAATATAGTGGAGAATTAATTGTAAGAACTGTATGTACCTATATTCAAGCAAATAAATGATTTGATTTGATGCACATACCAACACTGTATTATTGCTGTAATGTACACCTGTAATGAGAGGAGTCTTGTTTCTCGTAACTCCTGTCACATAACATACGGCTTTAATAAGCAGTTCAGTTTATGTTCTTGTTATTATACTACCGCAAGTTTACTTATTAATTTGAAGATGTTAGTAATGAAGTAAATTTCTTAAATATTTGATTTCAAAATTGAAAAAGTCAATTGTAATTAGACCTGGAATATTCATTTTTCGTCATTATTTTCATACTACATGTTTGCTTATTAATTTAACAGTACAAATAGTGAGGTAAGTTTCTTACAATTTTTACTTCAAAATTGAACGGGACAACTGTATGTATATAAACATAGAATACAACACGGAAACGTTATAATGTTTTTGTTTAAGAGAGCTACGGATTTTTTAATATTTTCATACAAATTTCTTTAAAATTACAGACATAGGTTGTCTTTGGGTGTTGTACCAGTTTTATGATGGTGAGTTTTCCGAGGATCTCTATGATCTTGTGCCCAAAATTAATAAAATGATTTTGTTTATTTTAAATATTAGCTATCATTCCTTGGCTTAGGGCCGGTCGAAGTGGCGCAGATCAGGGGACGCCTATGTCCAGCAGCGGACTTTCAAAGGCTTATGGATGGATGGATGAATTCCTTCGTTGTTTTTTTAATTTCTTATTTTGCTTAAACGATTTATATATTTTTATAATCTACACTCACTCGTATTGACGACCCGCGTGGCGAAGCGGTTACCATACCGGTCTGCCGTGCAATGGATTCCGGGTTTGATTCCTGGCCAGACAGGTATCTGAATAATGAGTTTAGATTCTTGTTCTGGGTCTGGGTGTTTGTGTATTCGTCTTGTGTGTGTCCATGGTACCCACGACACAGGAGACAATCCTAGTGTGTGGCTACGAGTGTAGAAAGCGTGTGTGTTTATAAACTGTTTTATACGTGTAAAATCTTGTCACTAAGTTATTGCTGTGATGTAATGTATCCGTAATTAGAGGGTGACGTCTCTCGTTCCTCGTTAGTGCTGTCACTAAACATTATGTCTTAAATAAACACAGTTCATTGCACGTTGTCGCTTATTAACGCGTGGTTTCATTATGCCTTCAATTAACAAGCACATGATTTTGTTTTGAACAACCTTGCTATGTTTCAATAATTAAATAATTGGTACGATTAATTTAGTTTTTGATTTGATTTGTACAGCAAATTAATTTGAACAATATACCTTTATTGGGGTACAACCCATTATTGTACCACTGTTGGGCACGGGTCTTCTCTCAGTATGACAGAGTTTTAGGCCATAGTCCACCGCGCTGGCCAAGTGCGAATTGGTGGACTTCACACACAACGGAGACCCTTTTTTTTTTAAATAACTCTCGGGTGTAGGTTTCCTCACGATGTTTTCCTTCACCCAAATCAGTGATAATTAATTTCTAATACGCACATAAATCAGTGGTGCGTGCCTGGGTTTGAACCTCGGACCTCCCGATTAAGAGGACAAGTTTCAACCATTCATTATCACATGCATCGCTACTCATTCATACGCTCACTCATACCCTTATTATTAGCTTCTAACTCATTTACTTCCTAACATAAAAACATTTTAAACCAGTTGTTTAAAATGTTATAGAAAAAATAAACACAATTTTCCGATTCCAAGCGTAACTTATGAAATAGTACTGATGTTTTTCTGACCCATTTTCGAAAGTTAAGAAATTCTGCTCCATAAAAATAGTTTGTTTACTCGGTTATTTGTTAACTACCGAGTTTAGTTAAGTTTTGCCGAGGGCACTCGACGTGGCTTGGACAAATTGCTCACAAGTGGGTTAAGTAAACACACGGTGTAATATAACGACCGTGGTTGGTATGGGGCATATCTATAAGCATATATTACTAGGTTTTAACAGTATTTTTTATCTGAGTGTAGTCCACCTGATGGTAAGTGGTCACTGCCGCTCATGGATATCTGTAATCAATTTCATACGGAACATGGGTTCTATCTGAAGTCAATCACAGATGCGTAGCTACTTCCGAGGACTATGATGGTCGCCTCATATTTTTATATGTTTAAATGGAAGGGTATAGTTGCAGCACACTTTTATGTGCCGCAACTACACCCTTCCATCGAAACGCAAGAAATGCTTCACGCTAAAAATAGGTGTGGCGGTTGTACTTCCCCGATCGAACTACACTGGTTCTACACCTCAAAAAATTTTAATTCCGAGATGATGAGATGATGAGCCACGAATTTTGACCAACTGCGTGGCGGAGCGGTTACCACCGGGGTGACGCGCAATGGGTCCCGGGTTCGATTCCCGACCAGACAGGTATCTGAATGTTGAGATTAGATTCCTGTTCTGGGCCTGGGTGTTTGTGTATTCGTCTTGTGTGTCCATGGTATCCACGACACAGGAAAAAAATCCTAGTGTGGGTCTATGAGTGTAGAAAGCGTATGAGTGTAGAAAGCGTAAAGCGTATAGCCCCATACTAGGATTTTCTCCTGTGTCGTAGATGACACACACAGTCGAATACACAAACACCAGATACTTATCTGTCCGGGAATCGAACCTCTAACCTTTTTTTTTTTTGTTTTGGAGGGGGAAACCTTCAAAAGGTCCCCGACGCCATGGGAGCGACGCAGGGTTATGTGAGATTTTTACCGCACTAAAACCCACCGGTGGCCGTCCTCGGCGCTGAAAAGGAGGACTCCGGGATCTCGAAACGACTTCAACCGGTATCCTCCGAGCGCGCTGCCCCATCGGGTTCCTCCCAGATGGGCGGCTGGGCCCACCGCTCCGTCTAGTCTTTACGACGGTATGCGACCACACATACCGCCGTCCTTCCCGGGATTGCCTGACCGAACGGTTCGAGCTCCCACTCTAGCCGTCTGCAACCCCGTAAGCCCCTTTTAGTCGCCTCTTACGACAGGCAGGGAATACCGTAGCCCTATTCTGACCCCGAGGCTACAGGGACGAACCTACGCGTCAGACCAGTATGGCAACTGCTCCGTCACGCTGGTCGTCAAATTCAAAATGATTACATTACAGGTAACTGTTACACAAACAGTTACAATGTTACGTTACGGGTGACGGTTACAGGTGAGCACTAACAGTAGGTATTACAGTGCAGAGAAAATTGAGCAGAATTTCTCTAAGCGAGAGCTTTATGAGCTAATCCTCCGGGTGCAATTAATTTCGCCTGTCTTCCTTAATTCTTAGTTAATTTAGTTAGAGCTGTATTTATCTTAATGAAAAGTTAGCGAACTTCTTCCTAGTGTACGTGAGGACTGGGGAAAGGTAAAAAGTATTATGCAATTGTAAAGAATGGGACGCATTTCACATCTGTGTTCAAAAAATATTATAAAATGTCATAAAAATATTTGTTAAGTAGTATAGAAACGTTCACATCAAAAGGGACCTTATATGTACCTACCACACATCTGTGGCCATAACATTAAGTAGTAAACAAGCAAGATATTCACCTGTTGGTAAGTGGTCACTGCCGCCAACAGACATTACAGATGCGTTGTTGCGGTCAAGGAATAAAATGATAGCTTTATAAAAAAATACGCATTCTAAACTCATAGCCCTACACTAGGATTGTTTCCTGTGTCGTGGGTACCATGGACACACACAAGTCGAAAACACAAACACCCAGACCCAGAACATGAATCTAAACTCATCATTCAGATACTTGTCTGGCCGGGAATCGATCCCGGGACCCATTGCGCGTCAGACCGGTATGGTAACTGCTCCGCCACGGGGGTCGTCAAAATGAGCCGGGAACCACTTTTTCACCGAAATTCAAGAACAGCTTTACCCTATAAATGTGTTTGGCGTTGCTAATTTTCTGCTCGAACCTTTATTTCTTTATTTGCTTTGAATAAGGTTTTTACAAATTTATCTTATGATTAAATATTTTCAACCTCTCATTCTACCCATAAGGCATGCAAAATATGTCATTGATATATTGAAGTATAAATTTAAAATTATTCTCAGTTAATTACCATTTGATCATTCCTACCTTGCAAATATTATAGAAAAACTCAAGTTTAATATATTTTTTACAGAATTTTCATTGCGATCGTTTGAAACGATAACCTAGAATCAATTCGTAAAACTGCACTTCAGTCGTAAAAATCGAAGTTAAACTTAAAGTTTATTTCAAAAGTTTTACAACTCATGCACAGTTTACTACTTCTCGGGGCAATAAGTAGTTTTACTACCGTTAAGATACTAAAAATATAGATTAGTTCGTTTGGTTTTACTGCCCTGTATACGGGTTTCCCTTGGCTGGATTTGACCGGAAAATTTCAGTTTTAACTAATCATTATAAAACGAATTCATTGCTAGTAAGACATTTAGTTGTTACTGGTACAATTCGTAGTTATAAGGGGAGTATATCGGTATGTTTTGTTTTGACCTCAATATAAAACAAAGTATAAAACAAAGACGCTTCCCGCTGTCTGTCCTATGTATGCTTAAATTTTTAAATCTACGTTACGAATTTTAATGCAGCTTTTTTAATAGATAGAGTGATTCAAAAGAAATGTTCTTGTGTATCATTAATGCATAATATAGTGGAGGAACACTGATAATTTTAGATTTTTGACTTTTAAGCGGAACGAATTTCGCCGGGTCAACTAGTTACAGATAATCCATCAAGATTACGGCGCCATACACACTTATATCTATCTGCCTTTGGGTACAACCCATTATTGTCCCATTGCTGGGCACAGATCTTCTCTCAGAATGAGAGAGTTTAAGTGTATAGTCCACCGCGCTGGCCAAGTGCGAATTAGTGGCCTTTACACACCTCCGAGAACTTTTTTTTAAAGAACTCTCGGGTGTGTAGGTTTCCTTATGATATTTTCCTTCACCGAAAAACAGTGATAATTAAGTTCTAATACGCACGTAAACCAGTGGTGCGTGCCTGGGTTTAAACTTCGGACCTCTCGATTCAGAGGGCAAGTTTTAACCATTAGGCTATTACTGCTACATCTGTCTTATAACCGCAAAAAGATTTGCTGTCTTGCTAACCTCAGGTAGAACGCCAAACCTGGGAGGAGCTCCAGATATTCATGGGCGGCATTGGCACTAGTTAGGTGGACTGGTCATTCGCTTTTATTTACGATTGAAGTAGCGAACGAACACGCAGTCCACTTTACTAAGTGGCCACTGTCGCCCATGAATATCTGTGATAAATCGTAGATAAGACTAAAATTGAAACGCTTTCTACATTCATAGCCCTACAGTAGGATTTTCTCCTGTATCGTGGGTGCCATGGACACACACAAAGACGAATACACAAACACCCAGACCCAGAACAAGAATCGAAACTCAACATTCACAAGCCTGTCTGGCCGGGAATCGAGCCCGGGACCCACTGAGTGTCAGTATGGTAACCGTTGCGCCACTCGGGTCGTCAGAATTATACCCGTAATTGCCGTATTGCTAGATGCGCTGCAAGGGTGCAGACTAAGTTGGAACGCGCCGATTAGCATGTCTCCATTAACAGACCCTTTAAACATTAATGTTATTAGGCAGATGTAGGTGTGAGGGTGGTATCGCAATCAAACTAGCTATTGGAGCTAACTTTCATTACCATGTAAAAAAACATGATTGTAATTATATAAAAAAATAAAAAAATGGATATAAATAAGAAAAAAGACAAACCCGCTGAGTTTCTTGCCGGATCTTCTCAGTTGAGGTCGTATTCCGATCCGGTGGTAGTGTAAGAAAAAAAATGTAACTGAAAATTTGTAAGTGCCCCCGTAGGCCTATACAAAAATAAAGACATTTCATTTCAAACCACAAAGAGTTCTACTATCTTTAAAATGATATTTAAATATTAATGAAAATAAGGATAAACAGGAAAAGTTTGAAATTTCCGCGTATAAAAATATTGGCAAGCACATTTAAAAGCACAAGTTATTAGCAGCCAATCAAACACTCGTGCAAGCGCTCACAAAGCTTTGATGTTTTTGTGTCAAGGGCCACTTTGTACAGAGTGGCGTTTGATCTCTCTTATGATTAAAATCGCTAAAACTTTTAAAAACAGTGCCCTTAGTATGAGTTGTTACGTTTCTGCAAAACATTCATTGTTTATGTTTAAACCCAAGGCAAAAGATGGCTGAAATCAAAAAGATAAACGTGCACTGTACATTAATATGTACAGTGTACTAATGTGACGTAACGAATATTCGCATTCGTGAATATTCCCATATTTTTAGACATTCGCATTCGCAAGAATTGGTGCGAATGTTTTGCGAACATTGAATTGCATTGCTTCGCAAAAAAGGTCGCCAAATGTTTCTTTTTTGTTTTATCTGACTGAAATAGCAAACGAGCATGCAGTCCACCTGATGGAAAGTGGTTACTGCTGCTCATTGACATCTGTAATCAACTTCATACAGGACATGAGTTCTATCTGAAGTCAATCACAGAAGCGTTGCTACTCCTAGGACTATGATGGTCGCCTCATATAAAAGTGTGCCGGCAACCACACCCTTCCATCGAAACGCAAGAAATGCTTCACGCTAGAAATAGGTGTGTTGTTTTAAGATATTTGCATTAAATGTTAAACTCATTTTTAAACCTTAAGTTTTAAAATTCTATTAAAAAACTAACGTTCTGGTAGAGTTCTGGGTTGACCTATCCCCTGTAACAGTGGCGCGAGGAGGTGCACCGATCCCGGGGCCATCCGCCGACACAGCAGGAACTGGAGGGGCACAGAGCTGAGCTGCGCCAATGGGCTACCGAAATGTGGACGTCCAGGCTGGCACATCCTAGTGCTGGCCTGTTGACCATCGAGGCAATCCGTCCGATATTTCAGCAGTGGTTAGGTAGGCGATTCGGCGTCCTGTCATTCCGTCTGACTCAGGTGCTCTCGGGACATGGTTGTTTCGGGAGCTACCTGTGTCGGATCGGGCGGAGGCCGACGGCCAGGTGCCATCACTGCGACGATTGCCTCGACGAGACGGTCCAGCATACGCTGGAGGTATGCCCTGCGTGGAATGCGGAGCGCAGCGCGCTCAGCTCTGTATTGGGAGCCGACCTCTCGCTCCCGACCGTGGTTCATGCCATGGTGGGAAGTGACAGGTCGTGGCAGGCGGTGCGAACCTTCTGCGAAGCGGTAATGCTCGCGAAGGAGGCGGCGGAGAGACTCAGGGAGGAGGTGACGTCTCCTCAGGTACTCCGTCGCAGGCGCACAAGACGCCGGAGGGAGGCTGTCGCTGAAGGTCTCCCTTTCCCCGTCCCATGAGCCTGCGGAGGCGGATTCGGGGGAATCCAACTCCGGTCTTAAGGCTCGAGATGTCGTGTGTGCGTTCTGCACGCACATCTCATAAGAGACGTCAATGAGAGGGGCCCCTCCCTCTCGGGACGTGGCTGGCGTTTACAGCAGCGCCGGCCGACGTTGCCGGGTCGCGAATGTAATGCTAACGCTTCTCGAGACCCGGCATGGAACGTCTAGAAGAACGCCGCGGAGTTTTAGTCGGTAAGAGTCCGACATACCCCTTTTGCTCCCCCGGGTAAGAGGGGATCCATGAGGATTTCTCCGCGTAAAAAAAAAAAAAAAAAAAAAAAAAAAAAAAAAAAAAAAAAAAAAAAAAAAAATCCCCTGTAAAATGATAAAATGTAGAATGCTTCAGGTTTAGCCATTGGCTGGGCACAACTAAGCTAATTTGGTGGGTACTGTTAATATGAGGGGACCACAGACAGATCTTAGTCCTTGAAAGTAGTAAGGCACCTGTGATTGACTTCAGATGGAACCAATGATCTATATGAAGTTGCTTACAGATGTCCATGGGTGACAGTTACCACTTATTTATTTATTTATTTAAACTTTATTATACCTTAAATATGGTACAAAAGGCGGACTTAATGCTAGAAGCATTCTCTACCAGTCAACCATTGGGCTAAGCAGAAAACATTCAAGGCGGTATATGATTAATAGTTGAGATAATAGATATACCTAATGATATTAAAATACTGTTGGACTGCATGTTCCTTTGCTACAATTGGATAAAAAAACAAAATTTACTACGAGTCTTTTATCAAAAACAAACCTATTACCACGAAGGAACCGTCACTGCAGCATAGTAACAGCATTCAACGGGCTACATATTCAATCAGTACAAAGTGGAGAGTCCATTAAAGTGCTTAATAAACTGGGCCGTACTTATCTCGATGCGAAGGCTGTCCAGCAATCAGCTAATGGGAATACAAGCCGCAGGGAGTTGAAAGGCGTGTATTTATTGCGAATGGTGGAGAAAAATTGTTTTTTTGGGACACAGTCTTTCTGGTCAAATGTTTTTGATTGAATAGGACTATTGTCTTGAAGTGGGAAACAGTAATAGCATTAAAAAGTCCTGAGAATTTTCAAAATGATGTGTGTATTACAAATTAATTATCACCTCCTGTAACGGTGACCGCTTTTTTTAATTGTTTTATCTAATTGAAGTAGCAAACGAGCACGCAGTCACCTGATGGTAAGTGGTCACTGCCGCACATGGACATCGGTAATCAACTACATACAAATCATGGGTTCCATCTGAAGTCAATCACAGATGCGTTGCCACTCCCGAGGACTATGATGGTCGCTTAACGTGAAAGTGTTCCGGCAACCACATCCTTCTATCGAAACTCAAGAAATGCTTCACGCTAGAAATAGGTGAGGCGGTGGTATTTCCCCGGTCGAGCTACACTGGTTCTACCACCTTGAATATATCACAGGTTTACCTACATGTCTGAGATTTCATATCCATACTAATATTATAAATGTGAAAATGTGTTTGTTTGTTCCTCTTTCACGTAGCTACTTAGCTATTATATGATATGGTTTATATGCTGGGAGTGTTAGGAAGGCGAAGAGTGACGAAGGCTACTTGTAACCGCGTTCCCTCATTCCCATGAGAATATCGACGTTTTGTTAGTTGATACATATTTAGTAGTTCCAGATGTTGTTAATAGATGGCGTTAGTAAAATTCACTTGCAAGTTCTGAACCATGCTATCAAATGCTAATGTTAATTCCTTTGACCGTGGAGGCAGAACCGCGGAGCTAGTATAAATAAGAATTAAAGTGTGTGAAGTTTGCCAATTCCCACTTGTTCAACGCAGTGAACTGATGACCTAAAACGCTTTAGTTCAGGACAGACCGATGCCCAGTAGTGGAAAAAAGACGAATACGATGGATTAATAATGTATGTAAAAAAATATATATATCACTGCTTTTCGGGGAAGGAAAACATCGTGAGGAAACCTACACACCCGAGAGTTTTAAAAAAAAGTACTCGGGGGTGTGTGAAGACCACCAATTCGCAATTGGCCAGCGCGGTGGTCTATGGCCTAAACTCTCTCATTCTGTGAGAAGACCTGTGCCCAGCAGTGGTACAATAATGGGTTGACGAAGAATGTATGTTAGCGATTTCAAATAGGTAAACATATTGTCTGTCTGCAGGTGGTTCGTGGAAGGATGTGAATTGAACGCCATCGTTCGCCGCTCATGCGTTGCAAGTACTGGCCATGGCGTTCAGGAGATAGAGCCAGGTAATTTTTTTATAAGATTCCATTAGCATTTTTGCATGCAGCCCTTGCAGTAAGTGGTCATTGCCATGCACGTCTGTAAGTAACTCTTCCTATTACTAGACAAAGGGTGCTATGGACTAAGATGGTTGGCTCAAAAGTGACTACGCCATAGGATTACTCTTATTTGATTCTACTTTTTACTGGATGACCCGCGTGGCGGAGCGGTTACCATACCGGTCTGACGCGCAGTGGGTTCCGGGTTCGATTCCCGGTCAGACAGGTATCTGATTGATGAGTTTAGATTCATGTTCTGGGTCTGGGTGTTTGTGTATTCGTGTTGTGTGTATCCATGGTACCCACGACACAGGAGAAAATCCTAGTATTGGGCTATGAGTGTAGAAAGTGTTTTTTTATATTTTTTATCAGGACGTAATGAAATAAAATGTCTTTATTATGTACAGTACAATATTGTCCTTACACTAACAAGTATGTTATTTTTGTATAAAGAGCATTAGCCTCAGTCACGTCTATATATGAACAATTTCAAGAGACGCCATCTTAAAGAAAATTCTTTAAAATATAAATTACTGCAACAAAGATTAATTAAAAAATATTCATTAATTTTTTTTTAGCATTATAAACTAGAGTATTTGTTATGCATCTGTAACACGATTTAACAAGCTGCATATTAGATAGCAATAAAAACAAATACCAAACAAAACTGAGACCAAGCATTTACCTAGTAGCAAAAAAGATGAAATACCATCAATACAAAAGTCCTCGTGTACCAAAATGTCGGTAGTGTTAATAAATTCTGCTCACGTGCCTCCGTGTTCGCACATATAAACGACTTCATTATTTTTCTTAACGCAACATTATTATGAACCTTTAAATCATTCGCCGTAAGGAGCCGTGCCCCTGGACCGGAATTTCATATTATTTTACTGTACAATATTTATCTTTGTTAATATGATATTGTTAAGGAAACACGTCTGTTACATGTATTTTTTTAACTGACTGAGTTAGGAGGGATCTAGTAAAATGGTAGTAGGAGACGAGAATGCTTTCCATCTCTTGATAAGTGGTCACTACAGTCTGTCTGTCTGTTATGAACCCTCGATAAGATCAGAGTCTTACGCAAGCTTACGCACACATGCATTGCTATCTTTAACGAGTAAGTTGGAACGCAACCAGCATTGCTAGATTTTTTACTAAGATTTGGGAGCTTTTTGGGTGAAAAAAGCGGGACTTCATAGTCAAAAGCGGGACCGAAGCCCTCGCGTTACTAAGGGCCTTGCGCCTCTCCCTGGTGTAGGAGGACCTCAGGATTTGGCGATCTTTGTTTTTTTTGTGGTCGACAAACTGCAGATTGACTTAAATTTGTATAGGTTGGAGACCTTTTTCTTTTTGATAGACAAACGTAAGTTAAGGCCACCTCCGATATTGGGATGATATCGACGCCAGCAAAGAAACAAAATAAAGTCGCAAGTACGTAACCCTCGTGGTACTACTAAAAATTGCAGTGTCACAGAGCAGTGATAGCCTAATGGTTGAAACTTGCCCTCTCAATCGAGAGGTCCAAGGTTCAAACCCAGGCACGCACCACTGATTTATGTGCGTATTAGAAATTAATTATCACTGCTTTTCACTACAATAGTGGGTTGTACCACAACGTGATATAACTTAAAATTAAAGTACATTTATTGTGAGCTGAACGACATCTTGCCGGGCGGCAATGGATATCTTTTGTGCAAAAGCTTTGTAGCGCTGGTATACATTGAAGTCACTTCATGGTAAAACAATGCGAATCAGTACAACTATCAGTACGCCTCCGTGTCTTGCGGTACATGTACTATGCAACGCCACCTATTATGCAATAGAAATATTTGGGCGGCTTTGACCTTGGGCTTTGATCTGAAAAGTACTTTACCATTGTGTAAAGTCAAAAAATTCGCAATTGGCCATCGCGGTGGATTGTGGCCTAAAAACTCTCTTTCTAAGAGAAGACCTGTCGACTGTGGCTAACAGTAATATGCTAAAGTAATAGAGTAACAAAGAATGAATGAAATGTAATCCAACAGCAGAAGAAACATACCAGTGAGGTGACTTTCTGCAACTCATCAAGCTCTCTCATTCCGAAAGAAGACCCGTGCTCAGCAGTGGGACAATAATGGGTTGACGAGAACTTAATCTAATTCGTAACGGGAGGACGAGACGTGTTAATGATTAAATCGCGTCTGATATTTTCGAACCACCCGTAAGGCCTGCGTCCAAGGTTGAACGAATATCCAATTATAACAACCGTGTTCAATAGCTTAGCCATGCTCTCTGAAACAGAAGCGCACATAAGATCCTGGGGTTACCCATCCAAATCCCGTCTCGGCATTTTCGCTGAACTTTGTAGATTGGCTGTAATATAGTTGTAGTATAGTTCGTCCCTGTAGTTCCGGGAACAGAATAGGCCTACGGTGTCCCCTGTCTGTCGTAAGAGGCGACTAAAAGAGGCTTCCGGGGTTGCGGGTGGTAAGACTTGGAGCTCGGACCATCCAGCCCAGCGACCCCGTATAGGACGACGGCATATGTGGCCACATACTTTGATAAACTCCAGGAGGCGTAGTACAATACTCACTAGGAAAAGCCCAAAGGGGGCATCGCGCTCGGAGGACTCCGGTTGTGTTCCATTCGAGATCCCGAAGCCCTCCACATATCCGGTAAAAATCCGACATAACCCGGCATTGCTCCTACGGCGTTGGGTACCTTTTGAAGGTTTCCTCCTCGATAATAAAAAAAAAGGTCTAGGAGCCTGGAATTTATACCAGTTTTTTCATCGCTGTGTATCCTTGTACGTTTGATATTAATTTCAGTGCTACAAACTTTCGTGCGAAGTCAACGGTTTATTAAAACTAGAAGTCTGTTTTGTACTTTGCTGTTTTGTTTTCTGCTTCTGGGAAATTTTAATGGGGCCAAGATAACCTAGTTTGCTTTTCAATTAATTGGAAAGCCAGATATTGTTTAAAGTTTCGTAAAATTTTATGTTTTCTACTGGTCGCAGGAACTGTGAAGGTTTTTCGCAGAATAAATGCTTTTAAACTTCATGCGTTTGCATACCTTTTCTATGAAATGAATTTTAAGTCCCATGACCGTCAAAGATATAGTAGTTTTCAGGGTGGTAGAACCAGTGTAGTTCGACCGGGGAAGTAGCACCGCCACACCTATTTCTAGCGTGAAGCATTTCTTGCGTTTCTATAGAAGGGTGTGGTTGCCGGCACACTTTCACATGAGGCGACCATCATAGTCCTCAGGAGTAGCAACGCAACTGTGATTGTAATGATCACCTCGTTGCATTAATTCTACCTATAGAATTATTGCAACGAGCCTAAATTTTGCTACTTAGCTATGGCAATCATTAATCAATGTTCAACTATATTTTTTATTACGAAGCAATAGTACTCTTGCTGAATAGCTCGTCATTTCAATCGGAAACGTAACTTAACTAGGTGCACTCAAATGCACTTGCGATACGCTTCTGTGATCAAGAGATTCAATCGTAGTTGAAATACTCTGTAAAAGAGAAAACTTCATATTAATACAAATAAATATACATTAAAGTGCTTGTATTTTGTGATCTGCATGTTCCATACTCAATGCTTAGATATAAAAATATAACTATCAGGTGGGCTTTTAGGGCGTAGTTTACAAATGAAGGTGGATTGATAAATTTTAAAAAAAGATGATGGTCCAATGGTTTGCGACTTGGCCTGTAAAATGGGAGGTCAAAATATTCGTATCTCAGGAACGCAGCTGTTTTCAAATTTATGTGTTTTAAAAATTTATTATCTTATAGTTTAGAGTGAACATTGTTTGAAATGCATGCTCTTTAAATCAGTATTTAATGATTTTTGAATCTGCACTTGAACGTAGTAGGGGTCACATTTGACCTAAAATGTGTATGTCATTTGTGTATGTCCTAAAATCTTTTCTTTCTGAGAGAAGTACCGTGAGTTCAAGAACGAAGAGATCTTTGAAACTTTGTTAAGAACGAATCAAAATATTATCGTCCGTTTGTTATATATAATGCAGGCACACAAATATCGCCTTAGAATCTTTTCTTTAAGCACCTTTTGTGTCGGGTCTCAAAAATAGTGAGGACTGAGGACCCGTGCGGCCGCTCGTTTTTATATAAATCAAGGCAATCGATTGGTCCTTTTCAGTAGCTAGTAATTTTCACATAGAAAATGTTCGGAAGTAGCTTCGGGTATCAACGTATAAACCAGTTTAGTAAGACCTCTACAGAATGTAGGGCATACATGCAATTTTAGGACGATAAAGCATAAAGGTAAATTAATTCACTTATTTATTAATGTTAATAATGTAATTGTGTTGATAATAAAAATATATATAATTTAAAGATATGACTACGATATGATAAGTATAAGGGACAAAGATAATCAAATAGGTATAAACAATATTAGTTCTTTGTTCTTCTTTTTTCATAAGTAAACAATGTTGCGGCGGTAATGACACTTTTATTTATAAGTACAAACATCCTGTATAATCTATCAAGTGTCTACATAAATACATAGCTAAATGCATGTTCTTATGCCTACTGTTCGCTTCCTGCGTATGCGTGTAATGCGTGTAATGCGTATATGCGTGGAATATATGTTAGTAAATTAAAACATTTGTCTTTCTTTATATTCAAAAGCGTTGCGTTCATTCTTAGGCGGATGGAGAGGACTCTAATTGTGTGACAAGTTATTTACGGACAAAATCAACCTTTTAGGTAAGCCTGTACTATCTTACAGACTGTCACAGCAATCTATCTATTGTTATCTAAAAGACAGAAACTTGAATACACATGTATAATTATATTTCTATGGCTGCTTTACAGTAAAACATTAAATTAGGAAAAGGTTAAAAAATAGGGGCTCCACAGCAGAATACATGAAAATTATATGATGTGAGAGTATCCCCTCATCTGGATGGAGCCTGATTTTGCAATACGCTGAAAGAACTCAGGTCGCATTCGTTGGAGATGGAAGAGTCCTCTTTGCAACGCCAAGGACGGTCACCTGAAGCTTAGCTTAGGTAAAAGTTTCATATATTCGTAACCCGACGTTACTCCCAAGGCGTCGGTACCTTTTAAAGTTTACCGCTCGAGAAAAAAAAGGTAAGGGTGCCAAAATTGTACGTCTTAATGACTTGCAAGTTTCGCTGGTTTACACCTCAAACCCTCTATAGGAATAAAGGGCACCGTTATCAACTGCATCAATGTATTAACGTATGGATCATAATGTTAAGAAATAAACACGTGATGAAAAGATAACCTCTTTCCTCTGGGAAGTCGGTTACAAATATATTACGTCTACGGAAAAATGTACTAGTCTACGGAAGTCGATTAAGGAGGTGGAACATAAATCCCGCAAGTAATAATCCGAAACGTTAAATTTTTGGTACCCCGAAATATTGTTGTATTTAAAAAAAACATGCGTGCGTACAAAGTACACATGTCAGAAGTGAAACTTCTTTGGCGAACTAATTTATAAATCTTGTTTATATTTATACAAATCTAAAACTTTAAATTTCCAAGATTAAGAGGAAGGGAAAAAGGCGTGATACGACGTTCGCTCTGTCTCACTTTTTCTCTCAATCTTTCTCACTCGCTTGCTCCCTACCTCACTCCACGGCTAGTTGCTCATGCTACGTTCGCCCTGTCTTACTCTCTCTCAATCGGTCTCGATCACTCTCTCTCTCTCTTTTCCGACACTTCCGTTGCATACCGGCGTGACGTTTCATCTGTAAAAATTTTACCCTCATGCGCCTAAAGAAGTTTCACTTAAAAAAAAAATGTTTGTTCTATTTAAGGCCCATACAATAAAGAATGTAAGCACGTTGTCAGAAATGAAAAGTACACCGAAAACACATTAAAAACCAATAATTCGTAAGTGTCAAATAAATAACGGAGTCTCATTTTCGCTGAAAGCGTGTTCAATCTATTTCAAGGGTTCTCATTATAGTGGTCGGTGCTTCCCTGCCGTAATAGGCTCCCGTGGGGTATAAAATCGGTCATAAATTTCGTTTTGAGCGCTCGACGTCGTCAGGCTACAATATTGGCGGTGTAATTTGCGGAATTTTACATCCTGGAAGCTTTAACTCATCTCTGAGGAACTATTATGCTTTAGTGTTTTTTTAGTTTATATCATTTGGTCCCGACTAAAATATTTCCTCGAAAATTTAAGTTTTCAATGCATTCTTCTTTTTTGTGTAAGCAACTTAATGTGAACATTTTCGCTGGTGGTAGAACCAGTGTAGTTCACTCGGGGAAGTACCACCACCACATTTCCAGCGTGAAGCAGTTCTTGCGTTTCGATGTAAGGTGTCGTTGCCGGCACACTTTTATATGAGGCGACCATCATAGTCCTCGGGAAATGAAATGTCTTTATTTTGTATAGGTCTACGGGGGCACTTATAAATTGTCAGTTACATTTTTTCTTACAGTAACACCGGATCGGAATACAAGCTCAACTGGGAAGATCCGGCAAAAAACTCAGCGGGGTTGTCTTTTTTTGTTTTTTATATATATTTTGGAAGTAGCAAGGCATATGTTACTGACTTCACATAGAATTCATGTTCTATTTGAAGTTACTTACAGATGTCTAAGGGTGGCAGTGACCACTTACCATCAGGTGGACTGCATGCTCGTTTGCTATTTCCATCAGATAAAAAAATAACAAAGGTGCCTTAAGGTAAATACTGATGTTATCATCTAAGCTAATGACCAATAATAAGATTAACAGAACAAACGATTATCTTTTTGTAGATAAAAACAGAAAATACCTAGTAGTATTATATGTTTTCTTCTAAATGAATTAATATTCAATATCAGTTGGGCCTGAAAATTATTCTTTTATATCTGTTTTATACAGAGCTGATAACTGAATAATTTTCTGATTATTGCCAATGGGTGGCAGTGACTACTCGTTTCAACCATCAAACAAACTATTTACTCATTTGCTACGTAAATCATTAGGAAACGTGTAAACTATACTTTTTTTTATTAAATCGTCTATAATCATCAGAGTCAGAGTCAGAGATGTTTGTTGTAGTACTTGGATCGGAGTGTAAGCAACTTCATATAGAACTAGTTTTCTATCTGACGTTTCTGTAGTTCCGCGATCAGAATAGAGGTACGGTATCCCCTACCTGTCGTAAGAGGCGACTAAAAGGGCTTCCAGGGTTGCGGGCGGCTACAGTGGGAGCTTGAACCGTCCAGCCTTGCGATCCCGGGAAGGACGGCGGTATGTTTGGTCGCATATCGTTGTAAAGACTAGACGGAGCGGTGGGCCCAGCCGCCCATCTGGAAGGAGCCCGATGGGGCAACGCATCCAGAGGATTCCGGTTGCGTTCCTTTGGATTTCCCGGACTCCTCTTTGTAGTGCCGAGGATGGCCACCAGGGGGGTTTTAGTGCGGTGAAAATCCCACATAACCATGCGTCGATCCCACGGCGTCGGGTACCTTTCGAAGGTTTCACCCTCGAGAACAAAAAAAGAAATTTCTCTCTGAAATAATCATAGATGCGTTGTTGTTTCTGTTCACCCGAAAACTAAGATGAAGAATTGCTTCACGCTAGAAATAATAGCGGTGGTCAAACTACTCTGGTTTTACTACCCGGAATGAATGCATTTAGATACTTAATTTTCTCAAAATCATCATTAATTTTGGTGTCTATCCACTAATAACTCAAGTGACCCAAAATCTTGCGGGCCAAGGCTGTTTCATTTATAAGTAGCGTACCTTAATAATGCGATGTTTAGGGGTGTTTTATAGAGGTCAGATGGTATCCGACTGTTGCTTTATTATCAGTGGATCATTCGAAGAACGCGGTGACCCAAATGTCTTCAAGTGCTATGTAGCTACAAGTATATAATATTATAATGTAAACTACACACTAAAGTGTACTACAAGAAAAGAACATTGTTAATTTGTGGACATCTGTGTTATTACGAAGTGTTATCCACACTTTGGCCTAAGTTACTCTGAGTTAAGACCCGATATTCATTCGAGATGTTGCTGTTTAGTCACGAGGGGTAGCAACGCATCTGTGGCTCACTTGGGAATTTTTTGTTATTTTTTTTTTGTTCGAGAGGGAAATCTTCAAAGAATACACGACGCCGTGGAAGTGACACAGGGTTATGTGGGATTTTTACCGCACCAAAACTACCCGGTGGCCGTCCTCGGCGCTACAAAGAGGACTCCGGGATCTCCAAAGGAACGCAATCGGAACCTTCTGAGCGTGTTTCTCCATCTGGCTCCCTTCAGATGGGCGGCTGAGCCCACCGCTCCGTCTAGCCTTTACGACGGTATGCGCCACACATACCGCTGTCCCTTCCGGGGATCGCCTGACTCGACGGTTCAAGCTCCCGCTCTAGCCGCCCGCAACCCCGGAAGGCCCTTTTAGTCGCCTCTTACGACTGGTAGGGGATGCCGTAGCCCTATTCTGATCCCCGAACTACAGGGACAGGCTCATTTAGACTTAAAATAAACTTGACCTCATCTAAAGTTGATTATAGTTGTCCATCTTTTATAATACTAAAGTAGCAAACGAGCAAGCGTCCATCTGACGGTAGGTGTCAATGCCGCCCATGGATTTCTATGAGCAACTTCATATAGAACGTGCTTTCTACTTGAAGCCAATCACAGATGTGTTGCCACTCCCGAGAACTATGATGGTCGTCTCATATTAATGTGTGCCGGCAACCATACCCTTTCATCGAAATGCAACAATTTCTTTACATTAGAAATAAGGGTGGCGGTGGTTCTACCTCCATGGTGACCACTGTTCACTATCAGTTGGACTGGATACTCTTTTGCTACCAACTTGTTATAAAATAATACACCCGTACCCAGCAGTGTGCCAGAAATTAATTAATAATGTTGACGATAAGACGATGTCATGTCATGATTTAGTCATGAGCTTATACACCACTTATTTTGTAAGATATTTTACATATTACTCGTTCAAATAACTTTATGCAACTTTGTATGTGTCCATTACATCGATAAGTTTTTACACGGATACGTACGGATGAGTACAGAAAAGAAATGGTTTCTCAAAATGTTATAAAAAGTTATAAACTAGATAAAAACTTGTAAATAAATAACACAATATATTTAGCCATTCGCCTGCAAGAGGAGACACTGAGCATCTAATGCATGTAAATAATAGGTTAAAAAGTGATAATCTTGATGATCTGTAAAATCAATTTTAATATTCTATGGTTTCATTACTTACACATCCATGATTACCTATAGTTTTTTCTTCGAAAGATTTTAAAGGTGACAAATCTATCTATACTATAATAAATCTGTAAGAGGTCGCTGTCTGTACATGGAATAAATTTAGGTGAAAACCATTTCTAGAGGTCTTTAATACGATATAGAACCCAAAATAATAGTTTTTAGAAATCTTTTCTGTTTGTCTGTTTGTCTGTTTATCTGTTTGTCTGTTTGTCTGTTTGTCTGTTTGTCTGTTTGTCTGTGTGTTTGAAAACGCTAATCTCAGAAACGGCTTATCCAATTATAATATAATTTTCACTGATGTGTTGTGGGAAACTTCACTTAACATTTAGTGTTTATTTTATGTAAATCGGTTTATAAATAAAAAAGTTATGTCAATTTAAAACTACGCAGTATTTATTCTGTGTTCGATGAGTGTTAACAAGATATGTAACTGCATAGTTGAATTGGTTGAAACTAAACATGTTATGGTCTGTAAAATGTATTCCTTTGTTATGTATTTTTTATTGGTTATGTATGATATGTTATTTAATATTATACAAATCTATATCTCTATATCTATATATACTTATATAAAAACGAAAGGATGCTCTCTCACTCATCTTTTGAATAAACATCTCTACGATGTTGCCTAAACTGCTAAAGATACGAATATAATTTTTACTAAGGGTTCCTTTTATGACGTAGACGTCAGTTAAGAATGAATTTTCTGATCCCCCCCCCCCCCAAGTTAACCCAAATAGGAGATGTAAGTTTGTATGAAAGTCAGTCAATTTTGAGGGAGGCCACCTCAATAAAATTTAGTATTTCGCTTTGATTTTTATGTTAAAACATAGTTTTAAACCGACTTCCAAAAAGGAGGAGGTTATCAATTCGTCTGTATTTTTTTTATTATTTTTTTTTTATTTTATATTTGTTACTCGATTTCTCCGCACTGGGTGAACGGATTTGGATGATTTTTTTTTCATTTGAAAGGTAGTGCGTGTCGTCGGGTCCCCCTTATATTTTATGTTCACTTTTGACAGTGGCATCCATAAGAAAAGCGCATAAGTCTGATATTTGCATTAACGATGTGCGCGATAAATAGATGAATAACTCAATTTCCCGCCAACCGATTTTGATGATTTTTCTTTTATTTGAAAGAATGTACTTCAAGGGTACTCTGATGAGTTTGATACGGTTCTGATCACAGGATCCATTTCCATGAAGCAAATTAACGAAATTAGCGATACTCGGCCAAACCTAAGCTGTAGGAGTCCAATTGGGTTGAATGTAGAATGAGATTACTAAGCAAAAAAAAGAAGGTCAATTTTTTTCCTAAAAAAATTGACCTTCAACTCTTCAATCCTGATGATGCAGGGGTACTGCTAGCCTGAACCGTAGAAGTAAGTCAATTTGTTTTTATGGATATATAATAAGATTGTTAAACAAATTCGTGGGACAAAAATTTGATCTTCAACTCCTCAACCCTGATGATGTAAGGGTATTTCAAGACTAAACCGTAAGAGTTGGCTATTTGGTACTTACGGTTATGTAATAAAAATACCAAGCAAAGATGAACGGTAAAAATGTTGACCTTCAACTCCTCAACCCTGATGACGAAGGGTTATTTCAAGCCATAGCCATAGGAGATGGCCATTTAATGCTTTCGGGTATGTAATATGAATACTAAGCAAAGACACAAAATGAAAATTTCGACCTTCAACTCCTCACCCCTGATGATGCAGGATGCTGCTAGCCTAAACTATACGAGATGGGCATTTGGTGCTTTCAGGTATTTAATATAATTACTAAGCAAAGACAAATGATGACAATTTTGACCTCTAACTCCTCAAGCCTGATTATGCACGGGTGCTTCAAGCCTAAGCCATAGAAGTTAGCTATTTAGTGCTTTCGGGTATGTAATATAATTACTAAGCAAAAACACAAGATGGAAATTTTGATCTTCAACTCCTCAAGCCTGATGATGCAGGGTACTGCAAGCCTAAGCCATAGGATTTGGCCATTTAATGCTTTCGGGTATGTAATATAATTACTAAGCAAAGACACAAGATGAAAATTTTGACCATCATCTCCTCAACCCTGATGATGCAGGGGTGCTTCAAGCCTAAGCCATAGAAGTTAGCTATTTAGTGCTTTCGGGTATGTAATATAATTACTAAGCAAAGACACAAGATGAAAATTTTGACCATCATCTCCTCAACCCTGATGATACAGGGGTGCTTCAAGTCTAAGCCATAGAAGTTAGCTATTTAGTGCTTTCGGGTATGTAATATAATTACTAAGCAAAGACACAAGATGAAAATTTCGATCTTCAACTCCTCAAGCCTGATGATGCAGGGTACTGCAAGCCTAAGCCATAGGAGTTGGCCATTTAATGCTTTCGGGTATGTAATATAATTACTAAGCAAAGACACATGATGACAATTTCGACCATAAGCTCCTCAGCCCTGATGATGCAGGATACTGCAAGCCCAAGCTATAGAAGTTGGCTCGCAAGTTCTTACGTATAGGTAATAAGAATACTAAACAAAGACGCGTGTTTTTTTTTTACCTTCAACTCCTCCCTGATGATGCGGGATAGTGCAAGCCTAAATTATAAAAGGTAGTCACATAATGCTTACGGTTGTTTTTAGTATATATTATGAGTTTAATGACAGCTCATTAAACTGAAATGTGATTAATAAATTAAACTTCAATTCATCAACCCTGATAATCTAAGTACACAACCTACTTAAGCCGTATGAGTTTGGTACTTATTGATTACAATACATTACGACCCGTTCCTGAGAGAACATTATGATGAAAAGTGTCACTTTGAATACCTAAATCCTGAAAATGCAGGAGTATTGTCATGTTATTATTAAGAGTTGGATTTAGCTGTAGCTTTTTCAACAGGATGGGTTAGGTTAGGTTGGAACATAAAAGAAAACATAAAAAATAAGCGAGCAGGGTGCGGCAGCGCCCTGCGAGCGGGTGCGCCCTGTTCATATGAATTGTAAAATTGTTTTGATTCTGTCTTCTGCTTTACAAAGAACAATTTACGCGCACGCAATTTAAATAGCCCGATGCACCTCTTAAAAGATCTTATCTTTGACCACATGAAACAAAATATGAACTTAGAATATATGTCGCTGTTCAGTGATATTCCAATTTTCTAAAGATTTAAGTAGATAATAGTGCTTTGTTACCCGGAAAAGTCAAAATCAATCTTTATATCGATACGTCTTCGTTCAAATGCGGAGGAGTTGGTTGAAAAAGTATATCCCGATATCTATACTAATATATAAAGCTGAAGAGTTTGTTTGTTTGAACGCGCTAATCTCAGGAACTACTGGTTCGAATTTAAAAATTCTTTTTGTATTGAATAGACCATTTATTGAGGAAGGCTTTAGGCTATATAACATCACGTTGCAACTATTAGGAGCGAAGAAATAATGGAAAATGTGAAAAATACGGGGCAAATTATTCATCCTTGAGACGCAGACTTTCGCAGCGCACGCAACCGAAGCCCCGTTGCGTGCGCTGCGAAAACGGTACAAAATACCAAAAATATATGTATGAAAGAATTATTTCTCTTGAAATGATCTAAAAAAATGTCCGCGACAGTATATGTCTATCTTTTAAGATTAACTCACTAGAACCGTTTTCATGGTAATCAAATTCGGTCGAAATTAGTTAAGAGTTGTATCAACGTAATAATATTAATATTTGTCCAAATAAATGTGTTGTTGATTAAGAGTATTTAATTGTGAACAAAATTGTCTTTGACATCACTTAATTTCAATGATTAACTTAGAAAATATAGATCTTAGAGATCTTGCGTCGTTTTATCGTCGTGTAATAATACTTTTTAAATACTATTTGATTTTGTTTTAAGGATATTTTGTTTTAGGTTCTAATAATTTCACAATTATTTTTTTATATATGAGCTATATGAGTTAGCTATGTTCTTTTCAAAACTAAATTGTCAAAAATAATAATAGAAAATGAAACGGACAAAGTCGTGGGTAACAGCTATAATTTATAAAGCTGAGGAGGTTGTTTGCAAAAATAAATTATGCCCAAAATAACTATTCCACGCGGACGAAGTCGCGGGCACAGCTAGTACTAAATAAAATTTGAATAAAATGTAATATCATTAGCAAGGAATTTGAAGCTCTACAGTGGTGGGCTGTTCATTTAATATTCTACGAAAACCTGAAACGTTAAAATTGGAGCATACCTTAATGGAAACATACAGCATTTTGGGTGCATCGAAACGTTGCAATGCACCAACTTCAGCGAGTATTTATATGCGTTCTATTTATATGCAACCCAGTTAAAAATACCGCAGTGCTTGCCAATCTATTTCTCGTAAAGCGTCAAGTTCCATATCTATTCAAAGAGTTGCTATCAACTACTGCTCTGCATAATTTCCATCAAGCGTCAGTTATGAGAATGAAAATGGCTCCAATTAGAGGCTCCAAGGCCACAGAGCAGGCACAAACAGGGACTGCAGTGCTCACCGCTTGAATTGCAAATGGCGCTGTCTTTTCTGACCTTCTAGCACGCGACTCGCGATATCTCCAATCAAGTTTCCTTTGTCTTCGACTTTATCTATTATTTTTTAAATATGATAAATATAATTTTGATATCAGGTAATTGTTAGCTGATAAAGTTAGGGCCAGTGTAGACGCGTCGTTGCGTGGGGTTTTTTGCTGGATGTGGCCTTTTTTGAGCACGTACTACAGCATGGAATACGTCCACAAAATTACGATGGTTATTTTTTGTGTTCGTATTTCTTAATAATATAATTGGTTTCGTTCTTTTTCTTTACAGTTATGTAGTTTTATATTTTTGTTTACTTTAGGTGATCATAAGTAACTCTACGTTATACATGTTTTTTTCGGTTTTCGTTCCCTTTAATGGTAACGTTTTATTGTTTTTATTTTAAATTTAGTCTGAAGCAAATTTTCTGTTTGCTGCATCTTATTGTATGTCTAGTTTTGTTACAGATAACTATTTTCACTTACCTACCTGAGGCGCTGTTTCCTCGCATTGAAAATGGCAATGTGTCTTACCTGACCTTCTGGCACGCGAGCCACGATATCGCGGACTGTCCCGCTTCTACGAATTTATAATCACTCTTTCTTTTTGAAATGCACCAGTGCAGGTTTTAATCGAATTTTATTAGTTGAAATGTTTAGAATTACGTTATTCAGGGACTTCATACGTTATTTTATCGACTATAACTATTTCTACTCTTATCAGCGATGTTAAGAGTTGTTTTAGTTTTGAAGAGTAAGCAGTCGGGGAGCTATGTATCCCTTACATCAAGTCACTCTGCTCAACACAGTCCTATAAAGAGATTCTGTCAGAGTATTCAGTTCCAAATAAAGTCAATGTTTCTAAAATGTTGTCTCCTATAAGAACCCGGGAAGACTTTAAATGATTTTACATAAGAGAATGGAATCAGAAGCATGAAAATACTAAGCAGCACTTAAAACATATTTAACATAAGTCGAAAATTACTGACAACAGTTTTATTATTATACATACAACTAAGCAGAAGTAATGCTTAGGAAACTGTTTAGGAAGCTGTTTATACCAGACCATTAGCAGTATCGGTGACGCAAACAACATGTTCATTTGCAATCTCGAGCGAAAAAACCACAATTTCACGATTACCCTCACATTCAGCATTAGCCTCCCCTTTGAAGTGATGCGCAACATTTTGCGGGAGCGCTCGGATCAGCGCTTTATCCGCTGGATTTGCATAATTAAATTTCGTCCCTCTACCCTTTACTGCTCTGTAGCGTAGCGTATGTAGTTGAATGATTCGTGATGTTGAGAATTGGAAAATATGAACGCTTTATCAAGGAATTTTTGTCATTCTTTCTTGTAATAAAAGTCAAATTCGATCTTCGTCAATTACATATTTATATTTTTGTGCAGTGCATACGTTAGGTATGTTTATTGTCAATATTGATAATGGGGGCGTAGCTACCGTCGTATCGGTCGTATCAATATACGATACGGTCGTATCATTACGTATCATTGGATACGCGGCCTAGGGGTGCCATGGGCTTCCGAACGGCACATTTTGGTGGGTGCCAATTTTCGCGACTTTTTTTGTTCGTCAATATGCAGAGACATGTGTACTGGAGTTGGCAACGTTTTCTTTTTTGCCGCAAACTATTACAACTTAGTTTGCAGTAAAACAACCTACGTATCTTTGCGACAATTTTTACCTTTAATGTGGACACTCTATTTAATACAGGCATATTTAATCCAAGGCACACTACGCAACTGGGTGAGAATCTTGGCTATACTTACCACTTTAGCGATTTTGTATTTTATTAAGATAAACCTTTAAATTGTAAACTTAGCAAATACTAAAATAATGTTATCAGTTAAAAGTAAATGAGATTGTAGATTTGGGAATATGTCCATTTTATCAACATAAACTTGTTTTATTAAAATTACACCTCATTGTTGTCTACCACGCTAAATCCAGTGATTAGGAACAAGTAAATTGTCAAAATGATTAAAAAAAAACTCGACGTCTTAAAAATGAACCGTTTTTTTGGATATCACGTCAAAACGACCACTAACAGCATATTACGTTTCTTCAAAAATACATGACTTTTCTCGTGTCCTATTATTTTTTTGCTGTAACAAAAATATTTGCTAAGAAGCAAACACCAATCTAATAAGTTCTCAGGTCGTATTACTATTATGTTCCTTTCTAAGTCTTCATCCACCGAAAGTTCCAATTTTCTTTCTTGAAATCTGACCCACAATATCTTCCCGGATATAAGTTTCGTATTTATTATCATGTAACCCGGTTGTTCCACAACAAAACTGTGAACGATGAACGATACTTTTATTAAACCACTTTTAAAACTAAGGTACATATAGGTATGGCTATCGGAAACTAAATGTGTTGACGACCCGCGTGGCAGAGCGGTTACCATACCGGTCTAACGCGCAATAGGTTTCGGGCTCGATTCCCAGCCAGACTGGTAACTTTTGACGTCCCTGTAGTTTCGGGATCAGAATAGGGCTACGGCATCCCCTGCCTGTCGTAAGAGGCGACTAAAAGGGGGTTCCGTAGTTGCGGGCGGCTAGAGTGGGAGCTCTAACCGGTCGGTCAGGTGATCCCGGGAGGGACGGCTGTATATGTGGTTGCATACCGCTGTAAAGACTAAATGGGGCGGTGAGCCCAGCTGCCCATCGGGGAGAAGCCCAATGGGGCAGCGCGCTCAGAGGATTCCGGTTGCGTTCCTTTGGAGATCCCGGAGACCTCTTTAAAGCGCCGAGGACGGCCACCGGGCGGTTTAAGTGCGGTAAAAATCACGGCGTCAGGTATCTTTTGAAGGTTTCCTCCTCGAGAACAAAAAAAAGGCACAACTTTTGAATACCGAACATTCTATCAAAACATGAATAGTTTAGTCAGTCCAAATGAAGTGTTAGTGTAGTGTTTTACAGAAATCGTCGCTTGAATCGGCGTTCTTTTCTCGCTAGCGCTATAGCAATATCCTAGTATCGAATGGCCAGTGAACAGCGAAAACGGGAGCTTGTTTTGTTATGTCAACACAAACAAACCTACGGGCCGGCCAAATATTTGATTGAACCGCCAAACACGATAAGCTGATGGAATTACGGCCGCTAAATCTACCTATTTTTCGGGACTATCTCATTGTTGTGGAAGAAATATGTTTCAATATTGAACATAACCTAAGTAATGCGGATACCTGAGAAAATAGATCAATTTAATAGAATAAATTTTCATCCCTGTGCGGATGAAATGAAATTTATGATGTGAATTTATTTTTGCGTCAGTATTAGGTAAGAAATTATTTGATCGTGCGATTCATGTGACATGGAAATATAGTCGCGCTTTGTTGTGGGTTTTTACATGTGCTGATTACATGTATTTGACATTGTATCTGACAGGCTTGCAGTAGAGTTGGAACTTTTAGTATTAAAGATTATGAAATTTAAAGACTTTAGGTCTCTGGTCGGCCGTCTCTGTAGTTCCGTTATCAGAATAGGGGTACGGTATCCCCTCCCTGTCGTAAGAGGCGACTAAAAGGGGCTTCCGGGATTGCGGGCGACTAGAGTGGGAGCTTGAACCGTCCAGCCAGGCGATCCCGGGGAGGACGGCGGTACGTGTGGTCGCATACCACCGTAAAGACTAGAGGTAGCGGTGGGCCCAGCCGCCCATCTAGAGGGAGCCCGATGTGGCAACGCGCTCAGAGGATTCCGGTTGCGATTGGAGATCATGGAGTCTTCTTTGTAGAGCCGAGGACGTCCATCAGGGGGGGGGGGGGTTACTGCGGTAAATATCCCACATAACCCTGCGTCGCTCTTTTCTGGTCGGCATGATTTCAGAGGGCTATCGATTATTTAGTGTAAAAATTCACCTCGCATTAAGTGAGGAAAAGCCACTCGCGTTATGGGCACTATTATTATAAGCATTGGATTGCGTATTAGCGTAGTATTGCGATTACTAACTTTTTCTAACTGGATGGAGATATGGCTCCTTCGGCCCAGAACACAGCTGCTCTTAACACTGCTGCTATAAGGCAGAAATACCAGTAGATATACTCGTTAATGTGGCGGTGGCGTCACCATAGTCAAACTTCAAAGGGGACTATGAAATTTCTGTACGTTAAATAATATTGTACAATGATGTGTCACACTAAAAAATCGTTACAACAAATATTTTAAAATTGATAATGCGAATTTAATAAAAAATGTGCGGCACTCGGGGACTGCCGCGGTAAAGCTATTCCATAGCATTTTTTGTTTATTTATACATAATTATTTATTTATTTATGCAGTATTTTTTCTTTGATATTAATTCAAGTTTTTTTATTTGATACTATATAATTTCTCACATACAGCTGCTTATAAATGTGTCCGATTTCCGAGCAGCTCGTCTCGATTCTTGCGAGCTTCGTACTGATATACCATATACATACGTACACGTTAAGCAAACGCTCGGCCGCGCTACATTGTAGACGAAGTGGGCGGTGTTAGGTTTTTTTCGTTACGGAATTTCTTGATTCGGTTGCCGCGCTCAAAGCTTGCGATAAAAACTATGCAAGAGCTTAAAAATGATAATGATTTTATGCCAGTGTAGGTACCTACTCGTAATAAGGTAGCTGTGAGTCAATAACTTCGACTTGAGACACCTTCGAAAAACCTTCAAAATATACTCGACGCTTAGGAGCGACGCCGGCGTATATGGAAACTTACCGTTCTGAAACCCCGCTGGTGTCCGCCCTCAGCGCTGCGAAGAGTACCCTGATATCTCCAAAGGAATTCAACTGGAGTCTTCTGAGCGCCTCTTCGGGCTCCACCTAGGTGAGCGGCGGGCCCCCGCACTTAAATTCATTAGGTTCATAGGCGATTTCAATTATCAAACAGGAAACCAAACCTAAGATTTTAGAAATCAAGGCTTCCATGATAAGTAAAACTCCTACGCGAATGAAAGATCGAAAGATACAATACCAATCAAAACCAGTTAAGTTGAGCGATGCAATTAAACTTTTCCAATCAATTTTAATCTAATAGATTCAATCCGTTAAAGTCTAACCCAATGTATAAGTAAACAGTTATTTAACACGCCGGGACCCAGTTCTCGTTAACTTTGATTAGATTATTCGCAGTTATGTTTATCAGAGTTTTATTCTTTCATTATAGACCCGACGCAACGGTCGAAATTCGACCGTAATTTAAATCAAAAAATTTCATATTGTCCAAAGTACCGCCAATATTTCTCTAATTTAAATGAATTTTAATAATTTTCAAGTTATTTTGAACGCACCCGTTAAAGATAAAATAAGAAAAAAAGACAAACCCGCTGAGTTTCTTGCCGGATCTTCTCAGTTGAGGTTGTATTCCGATCCGGTGGTAGTGTAAGAAAAAAAATGTAACTGACAATTTGTAAGTGCCCCCGCAGGCCTATACAAAATAAAGACATTTCATTTCATTTCAAAGGTAAAAATAGGTTTATTAACTAAGCTGCGTTTAAAAGCAATAGCGGGTATTTTGACAAATACATCTGACATTTTTGACGTTATGTGTTTTCATAGTAAGACATTGAATGTTCTATTTCGTTTATTATGTGTGTGTTTGTGTCAAATGCGCGGTAGTGTGTGTTATGTGTTTTTAGTTGATTTTATTTATGTCTTATGCATTATTTGACAAAAAAATTGAATTGCGCAATCCTTCTCTACATCAACTATAGCCGTGCGTAAATTCATACTCCTCCATCCGCGGCAAGTATCTTAAATACAAATCACAAGGTTTTGTTTCACGTATTAATATAAAGAGAGAATACGAAATTCTAATTTGCATTCGCGAATATTTGAACGTTTTAAGATATTCACATTTGCGAGTATTGTGTGAATGTTTTGCGAATATTTAATAAAATTGCAGTCCTTTGCAGAAAAGGTAGCCTTATCTATCCAAATTAAAATCAAACTGCAGTTTGTCGATCAAAAAAAGGTTGCCAAATCTATCCAAATTGAAATCAAACTGCAGTTTGTCGATCAAAAAAGGTTGCCAAATATATCCAAATTGAAATCAAACTGCAGTTTGTCGATCAAAAAAAGGTTGCCAAATATATCCAAATTGAAATCAAACTGCAGTTTGTCGATCAAAAAAAGGTTGCCAAATCTATCCAAATTGAAATCAAACTGCAG
Organism: Spicauda simplicius; assembly: GCA_949699795.1. NCBI lineage: Eukaryota > Metazoa > Arthropoda > Insecta > Lepidoptera > Hesperiidae > Spicauda > Spicauda simplicius. The sequence goes on from OX453060.1 coordinate 5,056,150, forward strand.
TTTGTCGATCAAAAAAAGGTTGCCAAATATATCCAAATTGAAATCAAACTGCAGTTTGTCGATCAAAAAAAGGTTGCCAAATCTATCCAAATTGAAATCAAACTGCAGTTTGTCGATCAAAAAAAGGTTGCCAAATATATCCAAATTGAAATCAAACTGCAGTTTGTCGATCAAAAAAAAGGTCGCAAAATCTAGATAGAAAAAACAACATTCGTTAAGAGATATTCGCATGCGCGTTCATTTTTAAATATGGACCCTGCGATTAGGAAATTGGGGTTTTGTTTTCATATTTTTTTTATATGTTTGAAGTAACAACACATGCATCCCAATTGTTTGTAAATGGTAATTGCCACACTTATACGATTATGATTTTCATCATAATACATTTATAATGAAAATCATATAGTATAGGGGTTTAAGCTAAATCCGATCGCTCGTTGCTGTTTCTGAGAAAAAATATATGCTTATATGCGCTTATAAACGATCTTTCTTACGCTTTTGAAAGAACACAGTAGTACTTCATTGCTGTTATAAGATAGATATAGGTCTTTTTGATACAGAGGTCCAAAGCTTTATCTAATGAACCCATGTATACTTTCCGTTCTCGTATAAACAATGACCTAAAGCCGGCCAGCCGTTATCATTCCGAAGGAATAAGTTAGTATGTGTCGTATTTATATCATTCTTTCGCTCTTGATTCCAAAACACAGTGGCGCTTAGCTACAGTTAGAGATAGCGCGCACTAGTCATTTGTGTGTGTGTGTGTGTGTGTGTGTGTGTGTGTGTGTGTGTGTGTGTCACCGTGACTGTTGCGTCACTGGCACCATGTAGGTTGCCGTCCTCCGCGAACAAAAAGTCACCTAATTGTCACGCATCCAAATGCGCGCACCTTAATTAAGGATAATACATGGTGACAGTGACGCAACAGTCACGGTGACAAAAATCACCAGTGCGCGCTATCTCTTGTCTAACCTAAGTTTACGATCTATATGTGTTGATACTCTTTCACGCCAAAACAATGTCGCTGAAATTTGGCACACACGTAGTTTATGATTTAGTTTAACATAAATTATACTCATTACCGTTGTAGACATGACCGAAGTGGAAGAAACTGCGGGTTTTTTATACGATTGAAGATTGAATAACCTTGGGTACAACTCATTATTGTCCCTGCTGGGCACAGGTCTTCTCTCAGAATGAAATAGTTTAAGGCCATACTCCATCACGCTGGCCAAGTGCGAATTGGTGGCCTTCACACACCTCCGAGGACTTTTTTTTAAAGAACTCTCGGGTGTAGGTTTCCTTGCGATGATTTCCTTCACCGAAAGCAGTGATAATTAATTTCTATTACGCACATAAATCAGTGGTGCGTGCCCGGGTTTGAACCTCGGACCTCCCGATTGAGAGGGCAAGTTTCAACCATTAGGCTATCACTGCTCTTGAATAATCTAATGAACCCTAAATACTCGATCCCGCAAGCCACAATGATATCACCCTTGACCGGCCCTTAATGTAAATAGGGCGAAAAAGTTATCTCAACTTATTAGCATATACTAGGCCGAAGTTTAGTATCGGGCAATTTCCCGAAGATTAACAACCGCGATAAGGGCGGCGTCTTTTAATGAAGATTTTATCTAGGACGTGGTGAACTGGAATGAGTTGACGTGGAGCAATCGAGGGCGCAATAGATAGTCTTATAACTTATCTGTACATACATATGTAAAAAGGAAAAGTGACTTAACTATTCACATAGCAACGCACAGTCCAGACTACTGTAATTAGAAGTTTTGCACCATGCACGATAAGAAATCGGTTAAAAGCTTGTATAAAAGTCTGCAAATTGTGATGCTAACTTAATGCAACGAAATTTAGTATTTGGATTTCAGATTAGATGTAATGCAAAAAAAATCCTAAGAGCTAGTACGATAGTACGAATATAATGCGTAATATACTACGCATTATATTCGTACATGCGTAATATATTACGCATTATATTAAAATAATAAATGGAACGCAATTATATTTTAAAGGCATAATCTATTTTTAGAAAGACTTGTTCAGACAGACTGATTGATTTATTAACACAGTCATTGGGTTCTGTGGATCATAAACAACTGAAGTTGTAAAACGCAATTTTTGAAAGTGGATTTCTTTTGTGACCTAGGTACCCATTGGTTCTCATGAGGGGAACGTATGATTTACTACTTCAATTTAATTAAAACTGAAGCAACAGCTGGTTGCATCACAATTCGCGGAATATTCCAGGCACTGAACCGACGACTTTTATGCAAATACCTGGAACCCAGACGGGATGCGCTCAAGCGTTCCGTTTTAACGACTTCTGCGCGACTAGTCATCGCACATTTATATTGAATTTTGTTATAAAGTTAAGTAATGTAAGCGAGAAAAATCGGTGTCATGAGGACTGAAGACAGAATTGAAAACCAAGATATTCACTCCACACCTATTTTTAGTGTGGTGTGGTCTATTGCGTTTCGATGGAATGGTGTGGTTGCCGGCACACTTTCACATGAGGCGACCATCATAGTCCTCAGGAGTAGCAACGCATTTGTGATTAAATTCAGATGAAACCCATGTTCTGTATGAAGTTGCTTACAAATTTCAATGGGCGGCAGCGACCACTTACCATAAGGTGGAATGCATGCTCGTTTGCTACTTCAATCACATAAGTCTCTAACCATCACAGTCACCGTCCAGACTTGTTTGAGAAACAAATATTTATACATGTATTCGTCCTCACAAGCTTTTAAATATTAGTCAGATATAAGATATATCTAACGCTACCATATAGCCATAGATACATCTTAAAAAGTTGCATTCTTAATGACGCGACTCATAAGATTTATAGAAATATACTGGAAAATAACGCCACTATTTACAGAGAATTTCGTGGCTTGTGGCACCTAGCGAATGTTTCATGGCCCCCAGGTAAGGCATAAGGGTATTTGTCGCGAATAAAAGCCGGCGCGGCGACCGGTAATGGACGTCACTATTATTCCGAGAGCTTCCGTTCTTTCGCTGTACATTGTATGGACGTCCACGAAGTCTGAGATCCGCCTGAAAGGTTGCTTTAGACGTCAAATTTGACATTACAAACCTTTTTAGGGTTCGCTACCCAAAGGGAAAAACGGAATACTATTACTAAGACTCCGCTGCCTGTCTGTCTGTCTCCAGATTGTATCTCAAGAACCGTGATAGCTAAATAGTTGATTTTTCTACAGTTGATGTATTTCTCTTGTCGCTATAACAATAAATGAATTAAAATGTCTTTATTTTGCATATGCCTACGGAGGCACTTACTATTTGTCACTTACATATTTTTTGTTCACTACCATCGAATCGGAGCACGACCTCAAGAAGATGCGGCAAGAACTTATATGCTTTTATGTGCATTTTATATGATTCTATAAATATCATGTTTTTTTTATATAACTAATGTGATATAATTTAGAATTCTTTCGCTCACACTAAATGCAATTTGTATTTATTGTGAGCGGAACGACATCTCGCCGGGCGGTAATGGATGTCTTTTGTGAAAAAGCTTTGTAGCGCTGGTATACATTGAAGTCATTGGCGTTTACACTTCATGGTAAAACAATGCAATTCAGTACAACTGTCAGTATGCCTCCGTGTCTTGCGGTACACCATGCATCGCCACCTATTGTGCTAATAGTAATATTTGGGCGGCTTTGAGCTTCGGCTTTAATCTGAAAAGTACTTTAAGGATAAAGCATTGAGTAAAGTTTAAAAAATCGCAATTGGCCATCGCGGTGGATTATGGTTTCAAAATTCTCATTCTAAGAGAAGACCGTGTCGACTGTGAATAAGTAATAGGGTAACAAATAATTAATGAATTGTAATCCAACTGCAGATGAAACATACCAGTGAGGTGACTTTCTGCAACTCATCAAGACAAGAGAAGTTTTTCTACGAATATTTACAAACTTTGAGATGAGATTATCGGAAAGCGACCATTCCCAGGTGACAGGTTATGTGGCCTGAAGCGAGATCTTCGTTTGCTAGCACCAAAACAGTGCTAGCAAACAAAAAATCTTTCAATAGTTTGATATGGGACGAAAAAAAGTGCGTATGCATTCTCACGTTTAATATATGTTTTGTTTTTACTAGAAGATTATAGAACAGCAGATATACACCAAGCTTTCGCAAAACCTTTGAGCGAATATTCGCATGTTTTTACATATTGGTAGTTCGTAAATATTCGTCTTAGCGCATTTGAACATGTGTCATTATGACAAAAGCGCGACATCAACAATCGTGAGGAAGTTTAACCTAATTATACAGTGAGCTGACGCGATGTACAGTTAGGCGCTTGTATAATTTACTGTTGCACGTCAAAGCAGCAAGCAACTTGAGATTAATTGTACATTGAGATTCGATGTTACAAATATGCATAACTTGCAGACTTATAATTTGTCGATATATGATTTTGATGCATGTAACGATACTTAGGAACCATCTCCATATGGAGATGGTTCCTAAGTAATCTTAAAGTAATCTTTATTCTATATAGAATAAAGATTCTATCTAAAGTTGATGTTGCGATGTGCGATTACATTTGCGTCGTCTTCTGAGGGCTAAGTTAAATGCCTTATATGTAGGTAGTATTCCCACTGTTCTCCAGAAACGCACAGTTTCACGCTAAACATAGCTTCAGCGGTGGTTCTGCCCCAGTCGAAATAAACAGATTTTACTATTTTGAAGACCCGCGTGGCGGAGCGGTTACCATATCGGTCTGTCGCGCAAAGGGTCCCGGGTTCGATTCCCGGTCAGACAGGTATCTGAATGATGAGTTTAGATTCACGTTCTGGGTCTGGGTGTTTGTGTATTCGTCTTGTATGATTCTATGGTACCCACGACACTGGAGAAAATCCTAGTGTGGGATATCCTAGTGTGGCATATGAGTGTAGAAAGCATGTTTTTTTATCCAATTGTCCAAATTTTTTTGTCATAGAAGGATTCAGGTAGAGTGCTAAGTGTTTGGAACTTTTCGTTTTCTTAAGTGAATTTGTTCTATATTTTACTTTGTCAACTAATAAATAAACTTATTGCGAACTAGGTTTTAAATTAAAAGGTTAATGAAGGTTGTTAGCAGACTAAATGTAACGGTAAATGGCACATAAGTCAAAGTTACTCGAGTATCACATAGTCAAATACATTTCAACTACAAAGTACGACTAATTGTATAGCAGCCTCGGCAATTGCTTGTCGGAACATTCGTAGCATATTGTATTACACAATAGCGATACAATAGAGCCTACATTGTAAAGGGAAACACTATACCGTCGAAATGGCGCTGTATTTCGAGTATATGTTGTGAATACGATAAACTTTGATAGAACATATTTGTTGTAATTAATTCAATAGTAATAAAATTGAATCATTTCTTTGCAAACAACTTTGTAAATACGATATGAATCATTTATATCGTATTTATAAAGATATTTCTATAGAAAAACTTAGGATGTTGAGAAACCAATGGGAAGTTTTAATATTCAGCACCCGGTGTGCTCCCAAGACGTATGTGCAGTAGGTACTATATTACTTGAATGATTTTATTTTTGTAAGCGTGGATACATCGGTATTTCTCTTTGTGTAATTTAAGATAAATAGAATCACAGTAAGAGGTTAGGAGTAAAGAAAGTATTTACTAACTTCCAGGTGGTGACTGGGAGCGCGTGTAGCGGCGGCATGCGCGTGCTGGTGGCGGCGCTGGCCGCGTTGCTGGCGCGCGCGGTGGCCAGCCCGCACGAGCACCGCGCGCGGCACCACGCGCCCGAGCACGCGGCGCACTCGGCCCCCGCGCCCCCACAGCCCTACCGCGGACACGGCGAGGCCGTCCGCTACAACCCCGAACTCGACACCATCCAACCCCGCGTCGACGAACACGAGACGTCGTCGAAGCGCGCGAAGTACGCCGACGAAACCCCCAAGCGAGCCAGCGATGAACGCTTCTACTCCAACCACGAACGGCCCGAAGAGTTCATGGCCGACGAACCCCAATACGGGCCAGACGATGAAGACCCTCTGATCATCCGAACCAGAAAGGGAAAAGTCCGAGGCATCACCCTCACCGCTGCGACTGGCAAGCAGGTTGACGCATGGTTCGGCATCCCTTACGCTCAAAAGCCTCTCGGCAACCTTCGTTTCAGGCACCCAAGACCCGTCGAAAGCTGGGGTGACGAAGTTCTTAATACAACAACACTGCCACACTCATGCGTCCAAATTGTAGATACCGTGTTCGGAGATTTCCCTGGTGCGATGATGTGGAATCCTAACACGGATATGCAGGAAGACTGTCTCTATATAAATATTGTGACGCCGAAACCACGTCCTAAGAATGCAGCGGTTATGCTGTGGGTATTCGGCGGTGGATTTTACTCAGGAACTGCTACTTTGGATGTTTATGATCCAAAAATTCTTGTATCAGAAGAGAAAATTGTTTATGTGTCCATGCAATACAGAGTCGCTTCCCTTGGTTTTCTCTTCCTCGATACTCCAGATGTTCCTGGGAATGCTGGCTTATTTGATCAAATTATGGCATTGCAGTGGGTGAAAGATAATATTGCATATTTTGGTGGAAATCCTCATAACATAACGTTGTTTGGTGAGTCGGCTGGCGCAGTATCTGTGTCCTTACATTTGTTGTCTCCCCTATCGAGAAACCTATTTTCTCAGGCTATCATGCAGTCTGGGGCAGCTACCGCCCCATGGGCTATTATATCCAGAGAAGAGAGTATTTTACGAGGAATAAGATTGGCCGAAGCTGTTCACTGCCCCAAATCGAAAACTGACATGGGACCTATGATCGATTGTTTGAGAAAGAAGAGTGCTGACGAGTTAGTAAATAATGAATGGGGAACGCTAGGCATATGTGAGTTTCCATTTGTACCTATCATAGATGGGTCATTCTTGGACGAAATGCCTATGAGATCTTTAGCACACCAGAATTTCAAAAAGACTAATATTCTAATGGGATCAAATACTGAAGAAGGTTACTACTTCATTTTATACTACTTGACAGAGATGTTGCCCAAAGAAGAAAACGTTGGAATTACTAGGGAGCAGTACATGCAAGCTGTCAAGGAACTTAATCCTTATGTGAACGATGTTGCACGTCGGGCTATCGTATTTGAGTATACAGATTGGTTGAATCCTGATGACCCAGTGAAGAATCGGAATGCTCTCGACAAGATGGTTGGAGACTATCACTTTACTTGTGGTGTAAATGAGTTCGCTCATCGGTACGCTGAGACAGGCAATAACGTGTATACGTATTATTACAAGCATCGCAGTAAGAACAGTCCATGGCCATCTTGGACTGGAGTATTGCATGCGGACGAAATAAATTACGTTTTTGGGGAGCCCTTAAATCCTGGGAAAAATTACTCACCAGAAGAAGTGGAGCTTAGCAAGCGCTTGATGAGATACTGGGCAAATTTTGCTAAGACTGGGTAAGCCTGTTTTTTTACATAAACATAGTGACGATTACGTGTCACTTGATCACTATCAAGATAATGCTATCGCTAAATCATGGGTTAATCTTGATTTCGAGATTTAGGTATGACGTGTGGCACAAATCAGCGTAATTACCACATTATTATGTTTATAATCACGAATTTGTAATTATGATAATAAATGGTGCCTAAGATCTGATAAATAAGGTGATAGTATGTGCAGGTGTAAAATAGCAATACATCAGCAAATTAGACTGTACGGCCTGTTCATACAAATTTATTAGTTAATTTCTCACGGTCACTGGGAATGACGCGCAATAGGTCTATTCTTCAAAAAGCTTGTCAAATGTCTTGCTTGCTCATGTGGAATATTGTGTATACAAATATTTCGTCTTGCGTTGTTCTCTAACTTTTTATCACCGAGTATCGAGATCTTGATTGTTTTATGCATTAATATTATTTGACAACTGTACATCATACGTATTGTGTATGCTTTTTCCAAAGGTACCCGACGCCGTGGGAGCGACGCAGGGTTATGTGGGATTTTTACCGCACTAAACCCCCCCCCGGTGGCCGTCCTCGGTGCTGAAAAGGGAGGACTCCGGGATCTCGAAACGACTTCAACCGGAATCCTCCGAGCGCGCTGCCCCATCGGGCTCCTCCCAGATGGGCGGCTGGGCCCACCCCTCCGTCTAGTCTTTACGACGGTATGCGACCACACATACCGCCGTCCTTCCCGGGATTGCCTGACCGAACGGTTCGAGCTCCCACTCTAGCCGTCTGCAACCCCGGAAGCCCCTTTTAGTCGCCTCTTACGACAGGCAGGGGATACCGTAGCCCTATTCTGACCCCGAGGCTACAGGGACACGTATTGTGTATGCTGTATGCATTTCTTTCTTAACAGCGAAAAGTAACAAATATATGTGTTCGTATGCTTTAACAAAAACAAATTTATCTATTTTGGTCACAATGCCACATAATGTAAAGCTATTTATGGACAGCGTTGCCATTTATATGGAATTCCATTATCAACATGTGGCCACACAAAATTAAAGTTAGCGATACTTCATTGAGTAATAGTGAGTTAGTGAATTTTCAATAATTTATACAATGGTAGAAGTCACGTATGAAAATTTACTATTTCTAATTCAAGGAATCCATCCCTGGGTCCCAATGGAGAGTTGACGAAGGTGCACTGGCCAGTGCACACGGCATTTGGTAGGGAGTACCTGACTCTAGCAGTTAACTCCAGCGCAGTGGGACACGGACTACGAGTGAAACAATGCGCATTTTGGCAGAAGTACCTGCCCCAGCTGATGGCTGCTACAAGTAAGTATCTCAGTTCAGATCAATAATGTCTCAACAATCAATATCTCGCATCAACCCATTATTGGCCCACTGCTGGGCACGGGTCTTCTCCCAGAATGAGAGAGTTTAGGCCATAGTCCACCGCGCTGGCCAAGTGCGAATTGGTGGACTTCACACACCTCCGAGAACTTTTTTTTTTTTTAAGAACTCTCGGGTGTGTAGGTTTCCTCACGATGTTTTCCTTCACCGAAAAGCAGTGATAATTAATTTCTAATACGCACATAAATCATTGGTTTTGAACCTCGGGTCGGCCTGGGTTTGAACCTCGGACCTCCCGATCGAGAGGGCAAGTTTCAACCATTAGGCTATCAACAATCAATATAAACAATGCTATATTTAAATTGTACAAGCTCACTAAATGCCGTCAATTAAAATCATGATTTGACAAAAGCATTTTACTAAAGCGCAACCTCTCTGCAAGTAGCATATTTTCTAGCGGGAGTTTTAAACAAATCAAGCGATCTCGTAATCATCTTTTAAAAAACAATATAGTATTGTAGAAGCCGGCTTACTTACATATAAGGCGACCATTTCATGCAATGCTTCTATGAACGGCGGAGTTGGTTACAGATGTTCATCGGATAGTGACTACTCACCATCATGTAGACTACAGCCATTTGTCACTTCAATCTTTTCAGTTCTAAAAATATACATATACGTTATTTATGTTTAAGTAGGTTATTTCTCTTGCTTTACCAGTTTCGATCAAGTCCACCACGGTAATGAGTATTCCATGTCTTAATCTACACCACGATATATTTGTATGTCAAATGTAAGCAAAATTAGACCAGTCGTTTTTTGTGACAGAGTAATAAACAAATATACATTGTCACAAACTTTTGCATTTGTAATATTAAATAAAATTTATATATTTTTTTTTGTTTCATTACAGGTAAGCCAGAACCTCCCAAAAATTGTACTAACGCTGCACCAACTCTCCTGCGGCCCTCATATGAGACGCTTAGCGTAAGCTTATTCTCGGCCATTAGCTTACAAACGGCGTTGTTCAAATACATTAAATGAATGGTGTAGTTGAATGCCACGGATAAACTTTAAAAATTAATGTCAGTTTCATTTGGTTGCTTATTGATTACTTCTCTACGAATAATTTCAGAGCTTTTACTAGTGGGGAAGCAAGTTTGTGTTGAAATGATCTTGATTCTTGGAATTGTATGTTGGGATTTGAAATCGAAAAATTTGGGATTTTAAGAATAGCGTTGGATTCCATGATGAAAGATCTCATTGCTGGCCTCAATTGGATGATGATCTGTGGATAAATAGACCTAAATAATATTTCTTAATTTCATATTTATTACATGTAATTGAGATACACATAATTGAGGAAGTTTTAGGAATATCAAAGATTGCATGTAGTTTAGTTTCATATAATATACATATGTATATTTTAATGATCATCCCTTTGAGGAACTCATGATGTATATTTATGTCAAATAAATGTCTGGTATATTTTCTTAAATTGTTTTTGTATGTAAAATTATAGCGTTATATATTTTAGTTATAAGCCACCTCAAGTGTTAAATTGCTCTGTAAGTCCATTAAATATTTGTCTAGCGTTGTCGATGTTAAGTTCCACGAGTAAAACGTGGGTGATGTAATATTATTGTTCATTAGTTAATGTTACTATCTATTTTAAAAGGAGTGATGCCTCCATCAACATATCACTTGTTAATAACAAATTATAGAAATACGTAGTGATAATTTTGTCATAGTCGATAAGTCTCAACATATCTTTCGGAAGTAGGATAAAGCATTTGTGAGTCAGAATGAGGATGATGGAACTTGAAACAATGTCGCATTAATAAAATGAATTGAACTAATTGGAACTCTTATATGTCACTGAGAAGCACCGGATGAATTTCACGAGAATGCTAAAGGGAGTAGACGTAATGAAATAAAATGTTAGCTTTAATGCGCCTCTATTGCAATACATATCACGCAAGGCATAGAAATGTTTAAGTTCATTCTAGCCTTAGAGTAAGTTACGAGTATAAGCTAGCTCTTCACAACTCTGTAGCGGACCAATATTAGAAAGTTGTACGTGATTTACGGTTCGATTAATAAACCGATACGGCTGAACAAATAGTGTAGGAGACTAAGTAGATTCAATCCAAACATTTTTTCAAAATTGATGTATGGGGTTTAGTAACGTGATTTGGTCTCAAAGTGGATAATATGTCAAACTGATAGTGCCTATTGATATCAAATTTACAATTATTGGACGTTAACAATACAAAGCTGAAATTTAAACAAATGCTATTAATTACGTAGAAGATATCAAAGGAAACGGTATTATCATCCATTAAATCTTTGAAACATTTATCTACATCTAAAATACCCTGGTATTAGACTCAAACTCTTCGTCTTCGATGTCCTTATTTTGCCTTTATTCTCGATGATTTTAATGATATGGGATGGAATGTACAGTGCGTAGTATACAAAATTAGTACCTTATCGTTAATGATTGATACGTCACCTAGCTTAGAGAACGTAGTGCCCGGCGGTTCAGCTTTCGAATATTGGTATTAAACTAGATGGAACTCTACAATTTGTTCGATTTAAGGTAAAATTACTAGTACAATATGATAAGTTTAATGAAACTCTTGAAACAACTGCAGAATAGACAATCGGTAATTTTCATTGATGTAAATAAATGTGTGTTAGTATTATAGTAGGACTCGTTGTGCCCTTATATATTGTCTGTTATATTGTCTTATTTCGATTCAAGGGCCGATTTCGGGTGCCTAAGTGGTAATATATCAAACTTTTAACCTGTTGTGGAAGACGATACCTTATGAGATGTAGTAAAATCTAAATGTAATTCTATGTAGATCTACTCAGGCTTTTGTTAATCCTATTTTGTAGTTAGAAATGTATACACTTTAAATTCGAATTGTACATTAAAGAGTTACATGATAAAACAAACTTGTAATATTCTTCTTTTTTAAGAATGCAAGATTAAGAAGCTCTTAAAGAAACTGTAAAACGGAATTATTATGTGAAATATAATTGTAGTGTTTGGTAAGAGAGATGAACAATGAGTGACAAAAATAAGGAAGGTGGATAGTATATAAAAGAAAATAGTGAAACAGCGAAAGATGTAATCAATATTAAAGAATAAAATAATGATATTAAAACTACATTTAATGGAAGCACGGCTGGAAAATATTGACGCGTATAAAAATGGCCATAATTAATTTAGGCGGTTTGTGGTAAGAATGAAGTGAAAATCGAGGTTATTGTTTTTTATGTAGCTCTTTATAAGATATATCGAATAATGTTAGTATGTGTATTATAGTGTCAGTATTCATGTTATTTCACGTTCGATGTTTCAAGAACTACGCTTATTTTAACTTGCGTATGTAAACCTATAGAGTGCCTCTTGTTCACTTTTATATATATTGATATAACACTTAACATAGGATATAGTAGATGTAGTAATGCGTTACTTCTTAGTATAGTCGCACTGTTTTCGTTTTTTACTTTATTGTGATATGAGAAAGGCCAACGAACGTTGAGTAGTGCCAAAATATGAAATGAATTATGAAATCTTAAAATATTCCGATTATAATTATTATTGTATCCACTACGTTTCTCTCGCTTATATATTCTGTAAGTAAGGAATAAGAAAGATTTCGATTGTATTTAAATAAACTTAACGCCTACTAATAAAATGAATTAAGTCATAATATCCAAAGAGAAAATAAAATCAGTCTAGAAGGATTTTTAATGTTTTGGCACGTCATACAAATATAATATTTATATTTACAGTTGCTATCTAGGAACAATGAGTGATGGCTTCAAGTTTCTAATCACTATATTAATTTTGATTAGAATTAATCATCAGCGAAGAATCTAAAGATTTACATCTATATACCTAGTGATTAACTTCAGAATCACTTAATATTGTTAAGATATTGTTTTCGATATTTATTTCTTAATACTACATATAATCTACTCTTTTAAATATACGTATTAAACGATAAAATACAATTTACTGTTACACTAAACATATCCAGGAATTCTAAACATTTTGAAATTCAGTGAATTTAAATTTAGAAGTAATTTGATTTTAAAACCATTTACATCGTTCGCATATTACCTATTTGGAATCATTTTTGTTCAAATGTACCATCTGTCTGTACATGGATCTATATTATGTTTTAATTCCTTTGCAACAAATCCATTTCCTTGTTTAACGAATCTTAGTAAGCCTTTGAGTGATTTGCTTACAGGGGTATCTTTATTAAAATTCACCTATGTTTCATCATTGACATCGCTTAAATAGTTTTTTAATGACTTCTTAAATGTTTTATGCAAACATTCAAAAAAACCTATTATACGTATCTTTAGGTGTCCCTAAAGATTATCAGTTCTATTTCATCAAATGTCATGAGTAATACACACGTGTGTTTATTAAATATAAACCCAGAGATAACAACAATTTTGATAATATTAAATAATTGACGTCTTCACTGGAACCAAGTGGCATTTCAACATAGTACAACTATTGTAATGGTTTACAAATTATAATAAATTTAATTGTATTTTTTATACGCCTTCTCATTAAGAATTGATGCCCATGTATGTATTAGGATACCCGTAAACTCAACTTCTTAATTATCTCGACTTAATGATTGTATGTTAAATAATAATCATATATGATACGATCGTGAATAAAAATTGGACACTGATCAAAATATTTGTATGATAATTTGTTATACTATCACAAAAATAAATATATTAACAGTATCTACAAAAAACACGTTTTTCTGCAAAGAACATGTGAAAACAAGATTTCAATGTACAATGTACAAGTCTGTAACCTTGTTATATCGTCAGATATATAACATTAATGTGCGATTGACATCCACAATTAAGCTGAAATCAGTTAAATTGTTAAACAAAAGCTAAAATGGAAACAGTTTTAATTGAAATAGTTTTATTATGTTTCACTGAAGTGATCATAAACGTGTTCTGATAAAATTGGAGAAATTGGAATGTTCAAGAAATTATTTTCATTATCTAGTCTATGTTTTATAACAAACCAATGAAAATAAGGAAGGGAGTAAAATGCGGACAGTACCCGGTTGATGCACAAGAGTATATTTTAGTCTTCATTCCGCTTGGCTATTTAAATAATTATTATATAATATATTTTAAATCAATGTAACACGTGTGGCCTAAGGTAGCTATGTCGAAGCACACGGCCTATGCATTATCGCCTTAAGTTAATTAAAGTTATCTTTTTAAATTCTAATAGTGTTTCGAGTAAGTTTAATATTAGTGCTATGATTGCATTATTGATTGTTTGCAAGGTTTGTGTTTAATTATAAAATAAATGCTTGTATATACTTCTTTGTTTTATTTCTTAAACACCAATCATTAGCTAGCTATTACAACATTTTTTGTAAGACGCATAGTTTCCGAGATATCGCGAAAAAAGTGTTTTCACCCCTTTTTCCATAATGGCGGCCAGCAGACAAGGGTGGCGACCCTACAAACTTGGGGTTAAGCTTCTATTGACCTCCCGCACATGTCCCAAAAATAAAATTGCGTCCTCTAAAAAATGCAAAGATCATGTAACGTTACAATGGACTAATAACATAGTTCTGATTTTAATATCGGTGAAACAGAAGATATAGACTTCGTTATAGACTGCTTTTCCGGATTTACCAAACTTTAAATACGTAGCAGATTGATCTAATGGTTCCTCTCTCATCGGAAGGTCCGAGGTTCACATCTCAGGCACTATTTTTTTTTTTAATTATGTGCGTACCACAAATTAATTATCTCTGCTTTACGGTGAAGAAGAACATCCTGAGGACAATAATGTAATAAGAAATCTAAAGTAAATTAAAGAACTTGACTAAAGGTATTAAATTTAAAAGAATATTATGTTTAATAAACCGTATTTTTTAGAAATTCCGGCAGTGCCAATTTGGTTTTATTCTTTATCATTTTATATATTGTAATTTTATACACGCGTAAAAGCAAAAAGAGAAAATCACATTCAAATAAATCTATACTTTTGATGTCCACCAAAGAAGCTAGAGTTTATCACTTATATATTTAGGAGCGCTGACATAAGGCCTTAAATTAATATAAGCATGAAGAGTTGCGATATTTTTTTTATGATTTCCTAAGGTTTTACGTACGTGTATGACGTAATATGACTACTTAAAACTGTTTAAAAGTTTATCATAACCTTCTCCGTCATAAAGTTAGTTTATCTTTTGATAAACTATGACAACTATTATCTAAATCATAGCTATCATTAGCACCTGCACTATCCGATTAAAATTATTAACGAAAACGGAATACGTTAAGTATCGTTATAGTTATCTAAATTGTCTATTTTGTCTGATAAAGACAACAATTACCATATGAAGATGTTTATCTCATTTGATTTTGTGTTACAGATACAGTACGCAAAAAATAACAAAGGCACAAAAAACGACCGTCTACTAAGTACGGCTAATATGTACAAAAATTTAGTCTTGTTGTATAGGAAAATAATTTCAAGACCAATGCCAAAATAATGCCAAGACTTGGAAACCATGACTTACACGGTTATATAAACTTTCTCAGATGATACCCTTTTCCTGGCCTGGTCTTTATAACTCAATTCGCAAAGTATGATGTGTACTTCAACAAAATTTCCTCGATTGTAAGTTATTTGCTTACACGATTTCGATGTTATTAAGTTGTTAATAAAGTCACCGACAAGGTTTAAGGACTTTTATCCAACAATAATCGGTTTAATGGATAGACGGACCAACGGAAGTAATCATTGAAATTTGATGGCGGAAAAAAATCGTGTAGAAATTTCACGGCAAATAAAACCGTACTAAATCATTCACGGGCCGCATAGAGAGGTGCTCTGTCACCGGTTGTTAGTCACTGGTCCAGCCAGCCCTCTGAATCACAAAAAAAAATTAACTGTTATTAAGCTTTTCGTATCAATTTAGATAAAAAGTTAGATGTTAGGTCTTATTAACATAATTATCGCTCATAATTGGCTAATTAATCATATAAATGCAATATTAATTATAAACATTATTTTAGATATAAAGAGCGGTAGATATAAAGGAGCGGTAAAACCATATCGTTTTTTTTCTAGAAAAAAATATGAATAGGATATTGTAAAACAAAATGAGGTAAATAAACTTAAATCAGACAAATGACAATAAGAATGTAACAATAAAAACATTTATTGTTTATAATTAACTTAAAAATCAGCATAATCTTACAATAGTAATCTTATTAGATAAGGGTAGTATTAATCCAGAAAAATCCAGTTATTGACCATGACAAGGTTAAATGCGTAACGAGGTTACGTTACGTTTGATTATTTTTAAGCCAAACTGAAGAAATTCGAAGAATTCTTGAAATATTTATTTAATCTACGGTTACTTGTAAACATAAATGATTGTCATAATATTTAAAGTTTATACAATACATATAAAATTACAATAGGGTGTATTTACGACGCCATTTTTCGACACATAATATTATCATTTTGGCTGATAAGAACTGATTTTAATGATAAAACAATAGGACTAATTATTTAATTAATCGCTTTTCTGATATTAATCTTTCCGAAAATCAGTATATAAGGCAGATTCGATTCAAAATGTGGCACTCGTATTGGACTACAACATATACGGTAAGCCACTTGAAATATGTTTTTCATTAAACGAGTATTTTTTTTTGTAAATTTCATAAATTAAAAACAATTTTACTCTTAATATGTAACACAACGAAAGGGTTGAGATTAAGTTAATGGCTGTGGTTACTGCGGAAGTTATAAGGCTGAAACCCAAATCTGCCATCCAGTAACATTTTAAAATTAGGATGACCCAACCTTCTCCTTAAAAAAATTAAAAGGCAGCATTCTTCTTAACGTTAAACTTTTATTTTATCATTAAATTGCTTTTTATTTGTCTGTTGCACTCTAGTTATGACAAAAGCGGTCTTATTTCCATTCATTGATCCATCCATCAGCCTTTTGATGTCCACTGCTGGACATATGCCTCCCCTAAATGGCACTCCAACCGGTCCTGTGCCCTCTGAATCGGTCCTATTTAAATGAGTTTATTTTCATTCAAACACAGCTTCCACTGTTCTTAGGATCTCATTTAGATCTTTGTGTTTGTTTGAATACTCTAAGCTTTTATCCATGATGGTGTAGGGATATTATTCAATCTTTAATCCATTTCACTTTGTATTTGATTATTTACTAGAGTATGAATAATTTAATTTTTATTTTATTTAATTTCAATGAAATTTACAGGACTTTACAAAATGAAGGGAACCGCTCTCTTTTTCATCACCATGGTGGTTGGCACCCTTGCCAACCCCGTAGTGGAAATGTTCGCTGGTAAGCTTTTTAATGTGATTATTTTCGTCTAATCTAACTCAAACAACGCCTTGTTGGTGTTCTAATGAATGGTTGGGCCACGAATATAAGACAGTAGATTTTACATGTCTCGGATTTTTTTTTCTCAGAAATGTATGTTTAATATTGTGCTCCGACGTGAAAAAAAAATTAAATGAGACATATTCCATGCATAGGTTGCCTGGAAGAGATCGCTGCCTAGCGATAAGACCGCCTATTGCATACTACTGATCTACTTTGTATGTTATTGTTATTTCTGTATGTGTTATAGTGTGCAATAAAGAGTATTCTATTCTATTCTATTGCACTTTAATTTTTAAGTTATATTGCTAAAAGTATTTTGCACATCTCAAGCAACAACGCAGTCTTCAAGAATACCTACTAAAGTGAAAGCGCCCTCTTTCGATGTTATGTACAAATTAAAACAAACAAATTACTAATTTCAGTAAGAACCTTCTCCTTCCTCAAAACCTAGATACCAGGGACAAGTATCACTTTAATGTAGTTTGCGGTATTTCCAAAAGATGGCGTTAATTTCTATAACTATAAAATTAGATTTATAGGTCGCTTGGTTTAAATAATATCTGGGAAGTAAATGCATAATTGTACTATAATGAATGTGAATACCACATATTAAACGAATTAGATACGTAGATATGATTAAATTATTGGTAGATTTAAGACACGATAACAATTTATATACAAGGTCTTTATTTATAAGTAACTACAAATCAATATATAAATTATTATACATAGTAACTTAATGTACTTAGTGTTTTTTTTTTTATTTGACTGAAGTAGCAAACGAGCATACAGTCCACCTGATGGTAAGTGGGCACCGCCGCCCCTGGACATCTGTAATCAACTACATACAGAACATGGGTTCCATCTGAAGTCAATCAAACAGATGCGTTGCTACTACCGAGGACTATGATGGTCGCCTCATGTGAAAGTGTGCCGGCAACCAGACCCTTCTATCAAAACGCAAGAAATGCTTCACGCTAGAAATAGGTGTGGCGGTGGTACTTCCCCGGTCGAACTACACTGGTTCTACCACCTTGAAAGTGAAAATATTCAACTTAATGTTTATGTTGATCCCAAATGTTAAATGTTTGTCTATTTTTTAAACCAAAACAACGTTTGTTGTTTATTGCTCTAATAAAACACGAGTGGCGGAGTGGTATGAGTTCTAAAAGCTTGTAACCATTATGATTTTGTTTATAGCACAAAGGGAAGAACGACTTGTCACTGGACAGATCATTAGGGCCATTGAAAAGTTATCCCAGGATATTAAGGATGCTGGTTTGGACCCATTGAATATCAACGAGGCTTTGGAATACAAGTTACCCGTACCTGTGTAAGTAACTCATAACTATCCTTAGTCGGAAGCATTTCTTTAGTAATTATTCTAATGCGAAATAATCTAGTAAAAACGAAGTGCATTTGAATTGACTGTGGTAACAACAGCTGCAAAATTTAATGTCCTTCCTGTCGCGCGTGTTTATATCATGCACACCGGACATATAAATTAACTCGATGCAGTCTCATTGCATCTCATTGCGTATGCGTGTGATAGAGACGGAGACATGATACACGCATAAAATAATATGACACGCGTGCAAATGAGACACGCGTGAGGAAAATAAAAACACGCCATCGTAAATCGCACTTGACACTAAACACGCTTTATTTAAACACGCTTTCTACACTCATAGCTCCACAGTAGGTTTTTCTCCTATGTCGTGGTTACCATGGACACGCACAAGATGAATACACAAATACCCAGACCCAGATCATGCATCCAAAGTCATCATTCAGTTACCTGTCCAGCCGGGAATCGAACCCGGGACCCATTGCGCGTCAGACCGGTATGGTAACCGCTGCGTCACGCGGGTCGTCAAACTAACGGTCGACACTAAATTAGATTTATTGAATTTATAAAAAGGGTAGTCAAACTCAAACGTATGTTTCTTTAACAGCCTCTTCGCAGCCAGCGCGATTGTTGAGAACTTCTTAACCATCGGACTGAGCGATATCGCTGTTAACAGGATGAACTACTCTGCTCTTACCAATAGACTTACCTTCGACTTGTCTCTTCCTAAAATCGAAATCTCCATCGGTAAGTAAAATCAAAGAAACTGATGCCTCCTAATGTTATGTCTTTTATCATATAAAAATTAAAAACAATATATAAATATAGGTCACGTCTAGTCCATGGAAACTGGAACCTCCCCATGGAAGTCTGTACTCAATCTTAAGTTTGATTGGATTGGATTCCTATCTGATGGTTTAGGATCCGTAGAGGAAATGAAACGGTCGGGTCCGGTTCCAAATGATAAATATTTCTCATTAAATGAAGTGTAGGAAATAAATATATCTTTGTGTTGAGCAAATGGAAAAAAATCTAGTACAAGAAGTCTGTCCATTTAATTTTTAAAAAGGACGGACTAGGTACTATTTTTTACCTTTTAAGTAATTGTAGGACATATATTTTCTGCAAACTCTATGAATCTTGGTAGTATAAATTTGATGGTCTTTTTCAGGTAATGCTGGTTATGATGTAACTTTACTTGGAGATAAGTACTTAGGAGCTGCCAGCGGCAGGTATGTATGTTCTGTATAAGTATAGGAATTCAGCTTCGATTAAAAAACGTTATTATGTATGAACCTTAAAAGGAACGCTTCTTAAAATGCATCTTCTGCTTTTGTAGAAATAAGTTACTAACAATCTTCGAAGAAGTTACGCTTCTTTTAACAAATAATAAAATAAGGCCTTTGTTTATTTAAATATTTTTTTAGTAAACAAATGACTAATAGACGAAAGTTAATGTTTATAACATTAACTTTCGTCTATTAGTCATTACAAACTTTTTATCTACAAGCTATCTCGGTAATTTGAATAAAACTTTATTTGTTTCTCATAAAATCCTTTCAAAAGCTCTCAATAAACTCTTTTAAAACTGAAAATTAATTTATGGAATTAATCTAAGATACATTATAGGGTATTTTTTGTGGCAAGGGTTCCTGAATACTCTTTACAATAACAACTTTCTGCAAGTTTCAAGGCAACTATGTATGTTTATTGCAGTGTTGTCATCACCCAGCCTCGCGTCACTGGAAACATCCGTATCGGCATTGGCATCATCTCTGGCATCTCCATCCGCAGTATCGCCCTTGAGTTCACTCTCGGAAACATTCAGGTAATTCACATGTGAGAGAAGATGAGTGTCTATTCCACCTGCTGGAACTGTCTCATATTAATGATCGTCTAGAATAATAGCATAAGGTGGTAGAACTTTTCTTGGTTCTTTGGAGAGATCAGTGTCATAGTTATTTCTGCCTAATAACATGCAGTTTCAGCCAGGTTTTTTTTGATATCGAGGGGGAAACCTTCGAATGGTACCCGACGCCGTGGGAGAAACACCGAGTTATGTGGGATTTTACCTCACTAAAACCCCGCCGGTGTACATCCTCGGCGCTGTGTGGAGGACACCGGGAACTCCAGGCCTAATACGAGATATTTTAATACGTAATAGAAGTAGCAAGGCGTCCGTATCCGATTTCAGGCAGGACTCTAATCTTACCTTGGATTGATTAAACTTCCATGGACGGACATAATCAGTTACGTCAACAAATGCGCGGTATTCCATAAATAGTGTTATTATAATGATCTTGTTTAACCTTTTAAACCAGAACTTCCGCGGTCAAATCTTGAAGAATTAATTTGATAATAGAAAATATTTAATTTGATAAATATAATAATAAAAATTATGATAATTTCAGTCCAACCTGAACCTGAGGCTCCTCGGATTCGACTTGTCTAATCGAGTCAACAACGTCCTCACAGAAAAAGTCCCCGCTAAATTGAAGGAGTATTCGGTAAGATCTCCACTTTCATATATTTTATTTGCTTAAATCTTTTATTTTGGTATGCATGGCACAACATTTGTGGCTTTTTTCATTAAACTGTATGAGCTGACCCAAAATACATTGATGAAAATGCATTATTCCGATTGTTACTGTAACATTCACAGTCATCAAAATAATAACATGAATTGCATTTATGAAAAGATGAGGCACGCATGTCGACTATAAACGCATGCGAGCACGTGACAAGAAATACAGTTGATAAGAAAAACACCGTGATTTCGTTAATTAACTGTGATGTACACACGCGTGCGTTTTATACGCCTCCGTACCCGAAGGGTAAAAACGGGGCCCTATTATTAAGACTATGTTCTCCGTCTGGCTGTTTGTCCGTCTGTTCGTCTGTCCGCCAGTCACCAGGTTGTATCTTATGTATCGTGGCAGCAAGTCGGTTGAAATTTCAATAATGTCGCATTTTTGTTGATACTATAATAAAATAAATGTTAAAACAATAAAATAAATATTTAAGGGGCTCCCGCAGAAAAGTAATATTTTTACCGTTTTTATAGATATTGGTATGATTTTATCTAATATTTTTTTATTTTGTAATTACAGAAGGAAATCAACGAGCTTCTTGTTATGCTGGCGTGGAAAGTAGCTGAGTCTGTATTGTAAAAGTTACTTGTCTCAATGTATACGGCATTTTCCAGTTTTTAGAGATTTAAATCAAATATATTCTTTCTAATATTGATTTTTGATTAAAATCATTCATGATTATATAATTTCATAAAATGCTTGTTTACTTTAATTTGTATATTTCTGTGTCCAATACGAGATAAAGTCTTACATGTTTTTTTGTAAATAGATATATGTACATATAGAAAATATTGTATTAAAATAAGGGTCTACATGCCATATGACTTTTTTATTTCTCATTAAATATTGTTAATTTTAAATATACTCATTTATTAATAAAACAGTATAATGGTTGTTTTTTTTTATGGAATCAACTCAGTGTATCACCAAATATGTTAGAGGTAATTAATCAACTTACCATGGTATACATCCTCATTCATATTATAAGAATACTAGCTGTCCCGACAAACGTTGTTTTGCCATAAAAAATAAAAAAAAAATGTTAAGGGTGGACAGCCCTTAGGGGGTATGAAAAATAGATGTTGGCCGAGTCTCAGACCTACTGAATAAGCTTAAAAAATTTGGTAAAAATCGGTCAAGCCGTTTCGGAGGAGTATGGCAACAAAAACTGTGACACGAGAATTTTATATATTAGACTACCACGTCAGCTGTAGATGTCAGAGAATCAGTCAATGGCGCTTGTGATAGTTTTGTTAATAGATACCTACACTGATTTGGAATTAAACAAATATTATAAAAATTATGTGGGACGACAATGGCGAACATTCCGATAACAATCCATTGGGTTCTGCGACATATATTTACAAAGGTAGTCCCATACTTGCACGTAGCAGGTTGGACATGAACGATATCTTAATTGACACTAATAAACTAACTTACCTTTGTTAAAATAAATATTGCGGTCATTGACCTAATTTCAGTTGCAGTCATCGAACGCATGTTTTGATTTCAAAAAACGTGTAAAAAACACACTGTAAACTAACAATATTACTAAAAACTAATGCATACGTATGACTAATAACATTATTGACGACTTGTTTATAATAATAATTTAAGTAAATAATCTGTAAGTATGAATAATGAAGAAATGAATAGTTTCAATGAAAAATAATGTACTGTAAGCAGGCTAAGTGAAAGTGCATGTGAATGAGTGCTCTATGTGCTGTAAGTTTAGGTTTTTTTATATTTTATAAGCGGACATTTGATCGCAATCTTAGAGAGGTTTAAAGAGCTTATTTCTCATAAAGACTTGCAGTCACTTGCATGACAACAATATTTAACTTATAGCTAAATATATTCGTCGTTCCTTTAATGCATAATCAACAGCTTTCCTCATTTAATGCATTTATTACTTGTTATGCTTAGGTAATCATTAGCATATATTCCTTTAATTTTACTTTGAATGCCTTAAATTAGTCGCTTTCTTAATTGATTTTTGAAGTTTATTGTATAACTATGCTCCTTTAAAGGTGATATTTCTTTTATCGTAATCTTACATATCTTTTATCATGTATGTATTTTAGAAGTAGGTGTTAGAAAGTAGTATTGATAAAATAGTTTTATTATTTTA
Organism: Spicauda simplicius; assembly: GCA_949699795.1. NCBI lineage: Eukaryota > Metazoa > Arthropoda > Insecta > Lepidoptera > Hesperiidae > Spicauda > Spicauda simplicius. The sequence continues at coordinate 5,079,527 of OX453060.1, forward strand.
TTTTGAATTCTTTGTAAATCACCTATTTTTGACTTAACTGCAATGACCAATATTTCTATTAGGTAAAGTAGGTGCGGCTTATCTGAGGAGTTATATATCGTATAGCGTAGAAACTTTCTAAATGTTCAACTAAGATTTTATTACTATAACTTAATTTATAAATCTTCTGTCAACAACATACGAGTACCTATCATTGAAGTAAGTCAAATGTGTGAAGACCAATCACAAAAATCTCAATATTTTTCTTACATCATTCCACGCATGAACATTATACCTACAGCTTTTTTTATTTGAGTGAAGTCCACCTGATAGTAAATGGTCACTGCCGCCATGGACACCTGTAATCAAATTCATACAGAACATGGGTTCCATCTGAAGTCAATCACAGATGCGTTGCTGCTCCCGAGGACTATGATGGTCGCCTCATGTGAAAGTGTGCCGGCAACCACACCCTTCTATCGCAACGCAAGAAATGATTCATGCTAGAAATAGGTGTGGCGGTGGCACTTCCCCGGTCGACCTACACTGGTTCTACCACCTTTTGCAAGCAAGCTAGCAAGTTTTATTAAGAGCATAAAGAAACACGCATGCAATAACACAAAAACGTATTTACTTACGCACACATATATTCACATACGTACATATAACGGATGACGGCAAAATACAAGTAATTACAATCTTTGGTTACGGTGACGTTAAAAGATTGCAATGTCAAATATTTCGTATCATTGCTGCGAAATATTAATTTATTGTTTCAATTTTAATATCCAATATAATTAACTGATAACAAAACCAGATTATAATCTTGTTTTTACATCTAAAATAATAACTTAACGTCACAGATAATAACAGAAATTTTCTTTTCAGTCCGTTGGTTTGTTTCCATTGACTGTCATTTTTAATGCTTTTATACCTAAGTAATTTTAAATAAATAGGTGGCATAATTTTATTTAATGTGCAATACTAAATGTTAATATATTTGAATATAAATCAAAATAAAATAGTTATTCATTGTTTAACTCTATTATTACATATACGTAATTTTTTACTGACTTTCCAAAGGAAAGAGTCGGCGCTCATATAGGACACGTAGTTTCGTCGTGATCCAGCGAAATATGGTCAGCGCCGACTTCGGGACTACGTACCAAGTACTGTGTACGTTCTGAACCAACATGTACTTAAATTATTGAAGTGAAACTTCTTTAGGCGCATGAGGGTAAAATTTTTACAGATGAAACGTCACGCCGGTATGCAACGGAAGTGTCGGAAAAGAGAGAGAGAGTGATCGAGACCGATTGAGAGAGAGTAAGACAGGGCGAACGTAGCATGAGCAACTAGCCGTGGAGTGAGAGTAGGGAGCAAGCGAGTGAGAAAGATTGAGAGAAAAAGTGAGACAGAGCGAACGTCGTATCACGCCTTTTTCCCTTCCTCTTAATATTGGAAATTTAAAGTTTTAGATTTGTATAAATATAAACAAGATTTATAAATTAATTCGCCAAAGAAGTTTCACTTCTGACATGTGTACTTTGTACGCATGCATGTTTTTTTTTTTTTACTTTTTTGTGGCATGGAAGTCGGTTGTATTTTTTGTTTAAAAATTTGCTTGCTTGTAACATTCCATTGTCTTCTGTTTGAAAGAATCTGGAATCGTAGTAGTTGGAGTATGTAAAGCAAGAAGACACGTGGAGTACTGCGTTCTGTTTGAAGGTGGTAGAACAAGTGTAGTTCGACCGGAGAAGTACCATCGCCACACCTCTTTCTAGCGTGAAGCATTCCTTGCGTTTCGATGGAAGGGTGTGGTAGCCGGCACACTTTTATATGGTCATCATAGTCCTCAGGAGTAGCAACGCATCTGTGATTGACCTCAGATAGAACCCATATTCTGTATGTAGTTGATTACAGATGTCCATAGGTTCCAGTGACTACTTACTATCAGGTGGACGACATGCACGTTTGCTATTTCAGTCAGATAAAAAAAAAAGTATCAATATAGAAATCAGCAGGAGGAACGCATTTTTAACTTTATCCGACTGCCAAATTTTAGCGTCAATTAAGGCCACTTTTGCATGTGCCAGTTAAATCAAAACAAACGACAAGCATGATTAGGTACGGCCCTAAATTAACAGATATGGCATGATTATTTGGGCGTGCGTAATCGTTATCAAATAACTGCTTCCTTGTGTAGTGAGCACACGTATCAATTCCTATTAGATTAGAGTATTGAGGTAAGAATGTTATACATATTTCAAGGATTTTTCTATTTACTTGCTTATAGTTTACCGAACTTATCTTTTGTTTAAACGCTTGGTTGTACGTATTGGAGATCAAAGTACGTAAATAAATTCGCAGAATAAAGATTTGTCCAAAGCGTAAAAACCTATTACTAAAACTCCGCTGTCTGTCACGAGGCTATATCAATTTATAAGGTTTTACAGTATGATGTATTTCTTCTGATAAATATTTAAGGTTTCCCATACAACAGTAGTAATTTTTTGTCGTTTTTTATTGATAATGATACGGAATCCTTTGTGACCGAGTCCGACTCGCGCTTAGCCGCTTATTAATTATATATCCCAATCATAAGAGAATGAGGGACAGGGAGAATGAGATATGAAGTTCTATTACAATTATGTCTCCTCGTCTTGTCAAATTTACATATGACAATGTGCATATAGTTTCTAGCAGCCCCTTATGCCTTATCGCGAGATGTCGTCATAAAAATATCTCAAATTACGTCTAGTCAATTTCTTGATATTTTGTCTTATTAGATTCATAATTTGTTTAAGGTACGACCATGCATACATTTTCAATCGTACTGGCATGTGTTCTTGGTGTTGCCATAACCGTGCCTGTGGATTCCCCTGGAATCAAGGAACGTTTACTATCAAGTGGTAAGTTTAATTATCCAATACAGGTGGAATACTAGTATAAAGAATTTTGATTTATTGAGACTGGGTACCTTATACATTTCCGTTGGATTCAGAAGCCACAGGACCGGTTCGACTGGCGTCATTTAGGGGAGGCCTATGTCCAGCAGTGGACCTCAAAGGGCTGATGGATGGATGGGTACTTAATTTCTTTTATCTAAGTGGACCATTTAATACAATTGTAAACATTATATTGACTAACAAGTATTTGAGAGTATAGAATACTCTTATTACATACTGCTATATCTACGTAATCACAGCAGCATTAACCGCTGTATTCTGTTCTAAAGGGTCTTGTAATGGAGATCATCTGGTTCCTCCTTAGTTCGTAAGGGTAGCCACGCAGCGGCTATGACGAACCTCAGACTCTGATTTTCTCTCTCGTCAACCCATTATTCTCTCAGAATTCTCATTCTGAGAGTGGTGTATGGCCTAAACTCTCTCGAGTTTAGGCCATAGACCACCGCGCTGGCCAAGTGCGAATTGATGGACTTCACACACCTCCGAGAACTTTTTTTTTTAAGAACTCTCGGGTGTATAGGTTTCCTCACGATGTTTTCTTTCACCAAAAAGCAGTGATAATTAATTTCTAATACGCACATAAATCAGTGGTGCGTGCCTGGGTTTGAACCTCGGACCTCCCAATCGAGAGGGCAAGTTTTAACCATTAGGCTATCACTGCTCTTTTGATTTTACCTAGGGTTAATTGCCGATCCATGGGCAGTGTGCACTTATCGTCTGATGGACTACATACTCGCTTGCTTCTTTCATATTATAGAAGAAACGATGTACGTAGGAACATAAAAAGAATCAAATTGGTCATGAGTATACGTATTTATTTATTGAAAGACAACGAGCACTGTCGAAAAATTATTGTATACTATTTTTTAGTCTTACAATTACATAATAATGACGATATGTTGTTACACATTCATGCATTTATGGAAAACATCATAAAGAAATTATAGTTTTGAGGTATTGGAAAATTGCGGACAATAAATGGCATAGCGTTGCACGTCAGACAAAACGATCGATTTTTCGATAAAAACTGCGGTGGCAAATTTTCGTGAGCGGATTTCACGGTAATCCATTGTTATGAGTTTCCCTGTTTTGGACGCTGTCAAAGCTATTGGCTCTGGTTACTTTAAAACAGTTTATATTATAACCTATCAGAAGTAACCTATCAGGGTAATCAGATTTGGCCAACAGAGGTAGCCTCTTGATCGTAGTTTCTGCAATATGGAATAGGGCCAAAACAGCTAAAAATAAAATTAGTTTGGGGCTTTCTGGCTATTGCAAACAAATGACATCTTCTGAACTTATCAAATGTTTACGTAGAATGCAATGGATAAAAGTAGGCGTTTAATTCGCGTCCAAAAATATATAAATGATAGAAAAAAATATAACTATAGCTAATTCTACGTGCTAAGGCAGGCGAACTTCAAATTATCGAGAACGAGGGAATTAATGATTATATGGTACTCATCAATTATTTTTATCTATAATCGCTCTCCCCAGAAGATTTGATTTTTTGGCGATTGCTCGTATAAACTCATTCTGATAAACATAATGTAGAAAATTATTATTTTTTTTATTTCAAAGGGGAAACCTTCAAAGAGTTATGTGGGATTTTTACCTTTCAAAGGCGGCCGTTCTCGGGGCTATAAAGATGACTCCGTGAGTCCGCAACCGGAGTCCTTTGAGCACCATCCATCGGGATCGTCTAGGCCCACTGCTCCGTCTAGTCTTTGTCTTCACATACCGTCATTCTGCCCAAGGTCGCCTGACTGAACGGTTCGAGCTTCCACTCTAGCCGCCCGCGACCCCGGAAGCCCCTTTTAGTTGCTTCTTACGATAGGCAGGGAATACCGTAGCCCTATTCTAATCCCAGAACTACAGGGACAACAGTAATGAGTTAACCTAGCTCATAAACAATGTGTGTGCAGCGAAATCCGACCAGTAGTATATGTGTGAAAGAGAAACGAGAACATCACAAACTTTCTGATTTATAATATTAATAAAATAATACAATTAATATTACAGATGTCACTACAAGGAACTCGATAATAGAAGGTGTGGTATGGGACCTCATTGATTCAGTACGGGATGTGATACTCAATGGTTCTGGAGATATCCCAGTGCTGGATCCTTTTGAATTGGATGAACTGCACCTGGACGGAGATTTATTGGACTTAGAAGAGTAGGTTACATGACTTGGTAATATATGTATTTTCAATGTAGAACTAATTTAATGATATATAAATTCTTTTATCAAGAATTAGGCTTAGCTAAGCGGATAAAGCTTAATATTGGAATACAATCTTAATTGAAAAGAATAAAACAAAAGCTTGTTATCATCAGCCCATTTTCCAATGCTGGGCAAGAGGTTCCTCTCAAAGCGAAAGGGGCTTAGGCTATAAAATACGCTGGCCAGGTCAGTGATTTAGTAGACTTCGCACACGTTTAAGAACCTTTTAAATAACTCTCAAGTATATAGATATCCTTTATTGTTTTCTTTCGGTTTTCTTTCTTCAGGCGTGTCTGAGATTTTTTCTTGTGATAAGCTGATTTAAAAATGAAATTCTGTTTCATGTTGTAGAGACTTATTAATGGATAGTGAAATATATTGTATTTTGTTTGTTTTATTGCGAATAATATTTGTTTCATTTGGTTAAAAGTATGAAATAAGTCGCGGATGAGTATGAAATTCAATTTAGCTCTAAAAGGATAGAGAAAAATTTCAATGGATGATTAGAAGGACTTCTAACCCCAGATAGAGTCGTTTTTAGTTTCAGATGTAGATACTTCCAGCTCTTTTAAATGCGTGTAAAACAATCATTATGATGTTATTTAAAAATATATTTAAGTCGCCACAATACGAATTTATTTTTCCTTATAGTATTGCGAAGTTTTATTTAAGTATATGTATAAAAAACACCCAACTTTCGGGAACTAATACACATAGATGGAAACTGAATATTTTAGATAGTTTATTTTGATTACGAAAAGTTTTTCTTGTCACTGTGCAAATTAAGTTTTTTGTTTATGCTATTACGGTTATTTCCAGTTCCCATGTGACTCTCAAAAACCTAAGTGTACAGAATCTAGGCAAGTTTGAGATCGATGATTTGTCAGTGTCACTAGCGAGTATCATCCCGCAGAGGTACCGGATGACGATTGATGGCAGAATACCGAGTTTGGATGTCACTACTGGTAAAGTATTGCTCAAGGTTAACATCTTATATATAAAATTCTCGTGTCACAATGTTAGTCTCCATACTCCTCCGAAACGGCTTGACCGATTCCTCTGAAATTTGGTAAGCATATTGGATAGGTCTGAGAATCGTCTAACATCTATTTTTCACACCCCTAAATAATAAGGGTGGTCCACACCTCAATTTTTTATATTTTTTTATATGGCAAAACAACGTTTGTCGGGACAGCTAGTTATTTTATAAGATTGAATACGTTAAATCTGTGTCCTCTTTGTTCTGGCGCCATATTTAAAAATAATACAGCCTTTGTCAGTCGCTTTCAATGATATGTTGAGTATGTTTTTATCCGTAAAGCCGTTTGGGGCTGCAGTGCATGCTGTAATTGTTGAACATGTATACATATATGGTAGGAAAATATTACCCTCCTTGGACGCAGTCAGTTTTTTTTATGATAATGAAGTAGCAAACGAGCATGCAGTTCACCTGATGGTAAGTGGTCACCGCCGCCCATGGACATCTGTTGAAGCAACTTCATAAAGTACATAGGTTCTATCTGAAGTCAATCACAGATGCGTTGCTACTCCTGAGGACTAGGATGGTCCTCAAATAAAAGTGTGCCGGCAACCACACCCTTCCATCGAAACGCAAGAACTGCTTCACGCTAGAAATAGGTGTGGCGGTACCTCCCCGGTCGAACTACACTGGTTCTACCACCTTTAAAAAAAAAGGAACTCCGATAGTGTTCTTCACCTAAAGTATATAAGTATTTAATTTTAGCAAGATTGAAAGGTGATAAAGTTAAGAAGGTAAAGATACTTTACTATGTAATATATTTTACAAGTTGGTGCTATAATTGTAAGTTCAACCACTTGACGATAAGTTGAAGATGCACTTCAGGTGTTTGGAACCATTTCAAGTGCTAATAAAATACAACCCGGATTTCCTAAGTGATTTAGCAAGGAAAATATTTACAATCCAATAATTTATTTAATTGAAAGTGCTGTAACTTGTAATCAGTGCCGTAACTACAGGGTGGCAAGTCGGCAAAATGGCACGGGACCTCAGCTGAAAGGGGCCCCCGATCAGAGGAGAATCCCAACTCCCAAAATTTATTATTTATTATACATGTTTAGTAAAAAAAAGTTTTATTACCTACTCAGTTACATGCGTAAAACAAAATAAAAATTCAACGCATTTGTGAAAAAAGTTGTAAACCACTTATACTGCGTAAAAAGTTTTTCTATATTGGTTTTTACATTGGGGAGAGGGCCCATCAGACGAATTTGCCACGGGCCTCGAACGGTATAGTTACGCCAATGCTTGTAATTAAGTTCCTTAATTTCACAACACAAATACGCTTTTAGAGATTCAAGTAGCAAACTAATATGCAGTTCATCTGATGGTTAGTAATCACTGCCTCTCGTCATAATCAATTACAACTGTGTTACTTTGACGACCCGTGTAGAGCGTTTACAACACCGGTCAGATGCACAATGGGTCCCGGGTTCGATTCCCGGCCAAGGTATCTGAATGATGAGTTTAGATTCATGTTCTGGGTCTGGGCCTTTGTGTATTCGTATTGTGTGTGTGTCCATGGTAGCTACGACACAGGAGAAAATCCTGGTGTGGTTCTATAAGTGTAGAAAGCGTGTTTTATTTCTGAAGATTAAAATGGCCACTTCATATGAAGAAGAATCGGTAACCACACACTTCCACCATGCATGAAGAGCATCCGGCCAGAAATAGGTGAAACAAACAAAAAAAAAAAAAAACAAAAAGAAACTTATGTACCTGTGTAATTTATATTATTTATTAACTTTAATTCACTCTTAGTGAACATTTTTCAGGTCACTACGATTTGTTAATAAACATATTTGGTGGTGTTGTTTTTGGAACTGGAGATATGAAGTAAGTTATTATATATTCTTCTTGTCCCTAAAAATATGCAATTCAGTAATCAAATATTTGCAATGCTCTGAATATGACGGAGAATCAGTCACCTTCGAACTGATACGCAGAGGGTTCTGGGTTCGATTCCCGGCCAGAAACGTAACTTATTCCTGAAAGTAACTTGCTGTTCTAGGCCTCGGTGTTTGTATATTCGTTTTTGTGTGTGCCCTTGCATCCACAGAAAAAAATCCTGGTGTGGAAAAATGAGTTTTTATAACATAGGAATGACAAGCATGCAGTCCACCCGATGGTAAGTGGTCACCGCCGCCCAGGACCATCTGTAAGCTTCCCAAGATACGATTAGTCTGACCTAAGGTTAGTCACAGATGCGTTGTTATCCCTGAGAGCTAAATTGGAACGTCTGTTAAGGATGTGACCCTCACCACATCCTTACCACACCCATACCACACCTTTCAGACTTAAACACCGTAACGCCTAACGCTGCTGTTATTAGGTATCCCGTGCCTAGCAGTGAGATAAAAAGAAGTTTACAGCCATTGCTATTACTTTTTTTTATTTATTTATCTGACTGAAGTAGCAAACGAGCATGCAGTCCACTTGATGGTAAGTGGTCACTGCCGCCCATGGTCATCTGTAGGCAATTTTATACAGAACATGGGGTTCTATCTCAAATCAATCACAGTTGCGTCGCCCGACTAAGATGTTCGCCTCATTTAAAAGTGTGCCGGCAACCACAACCTTCCATCGAAACGCAAAGAATTCTTCATGTAAGAAATAGGCGTGGCGGTGGTACTTCCCCGGTCGAACTACACTGGTTCTACCACCTTTAAATTAACTTTAGGTAGAACCTGATTTACATATAAAGTTGATTACAGTAGTGCATGAGCGACAGTGACCACTAACCATCGTGTAGACTACATACCCGTTTGCTATTTCAATCTTATAAAAATAAAAATAGCGACACCATTAATCTTAACAAACAATTCGTTTTATCTCCATTTTTTCCACAGAAATGTGGTTCTGTCGTAATTACTTGTCATCTCTTGTCAAAATATCAACATTGGTACGCGGAAGTTATTTCAGTAAGCAAAGCCATTTCAGTCTGAGAATTTCCCTAGACGGTCGTCCGGCGAAAATGAATGGCCACGCAATTTTCCTACAACTTTCACCATTCATTGGAAAAATCAACGAGTTTCGTGTTTACGTACAAATTAAGCGCTACTAAAGACTATTTTAAATTGATGCGGCAGTAGTATTATTATTAATAATAATAATAATATTTATTTATTCAAATAACCATACTCACACATTAATTTAGCTCACGTACCATTGTGTTTTATCATATGAACGATTATATAAGTACATTGATTAATTTATTTACAATCAAGTCGCTCACTGATCATGGTTAGGATACTGTTGGAGCTCTCCCGGACACGGTGCACCAGAGAGCTGCATTTTTTCCGTATAATGGTGTAAAAACAGTTGACGTGGCTTTCTGAAAACATCCCTGATGCACTACAATATCTTGGTAGCCATCAGCATCCTAAAACCGTTGTTAAATAGAACTCGAAGAGCATTGTAAGTTTTTTGGGTGAAGTTGGACCAAATTAAACAATTATTTCTAGAAAATGATCTAAATATTTGAAAAAAATGATTCGTTTCAAATGCCTTACCAATGATGTTAACTAATGTTTTAGAGTTAACTTGGTTGTAGTCTTTATACATAATTAAGCCAAGTATTAGCATTTTGCATCATTATTTTCGGTTTTACCTGATTATACTTGATTGCTTTATTTAATTTGTGGCTTTTTATTATTTCAGATTGAAAGTGATTAACCCAAGAATTTACGGAAATATCGTCATTGGATTGGGCATTTCCATCAGCGGAATATCCATTACAATCACTAGTTCCAACTTGAACTTCGCGTTGGACGCTTTTGAGGTATATACTTTTGTGTTTCGTTTATACAATCTAGACATAATTTTTACAGGCGTGCTTTTCGATAATATTGTACTAAAAATATTTAAAATTCCGGGGGATTTTCACTTCCTTGAAATTTTTTTCGGGCGAAGAGGAGAGTCTCGTGATCCAAGTTCCTGAGTTTAAATCAAAAAACAAGAAGTTCTTTTATTTATTTATTCACAAAATCCACAGCTCTTAAAACTATAGAAGTACAATTCTGGTATAGTAGCACTTAGAGCCAATTACGGATTTACATTTTTTAATATAGTACAGATATAATTCAACCGTCACTTGTGCTAACTGGTGTTATATTGCGTATGAGTGTGTGTTTTGTGTGTGTATGTGTATATGATCGTTCTTCTGATTTCTTGCTGTTTTTATTCAATTATGAGCGCATGCAACCCAATTCGTAAGTCATCTCTGTCAGCCATGGATATCAGTAAGCAACGTCATATAGAACAAGGGTTCTATCTGAAGTCACTCAAACATGCGTTGCTACGTCTGAAGACAAACATGGTCCCTTCACATAAAAGTGAGCCGCATATGTATATGCCAAGGTATCACCAATTATCACTACATAGTATAAAACAAAGTCGCTTTTCACTGTCTGTCCTTATGTATGTTTAGAACTTTAAAAATGACGCTACGGATTTTAATACAGCTTTTTGAATAGATAGAGTGATTCTATTAAAAAAAAACATGCGTGCGTACAAAGTACACATGTCAGAAGTAAAACTTCTTTGGCGAACTAATTTATAAATCTTGTTTATATTTATACAAATCTAATACTTAAAAAAGATTAAGAGGAAGGGAAAAAGGCGTGATACGACGTTCGCTCTGTCTCACTTTTTCTCTCAATCTTTCTTACTCGCTTGCTCCCTACTCTCACTCCACGGCTAGTTGCTCATGCTACGTTCGCCCTGTCTTACTCTCTCTCAATCGGTCTCGATCACTCTCTCTCTCTTTTCCGACACTTCCGTTGCATACCGGCGTGACGTTTCATCTGTAAAAATTTTACCCTCATGCGCCTAAAGAAGTTTCACTTCAAAAACAGTAACAAATTAGAGAGATTGATTTTTTTATGTATAATACACGTATGATATAGTAGATAAACCCTGATAATTTTAGATTTTTTACTGTTAGGCGGAAAAAAGTGCGCCTGATCAACTAGTATATTATAAAATTATTGGTGAAAGAAAATATCGTACGGACTAACGCTTTTGATTCCTTAAAAGTTCTCAAAAGCGTGTGAGTAGACAAATAATCATTTAGACCGCATCGACTAAGGTTTAAATTATTCTTTGTGTAATCAGCATCCTGCCAAGAGTGGAACGATAAGGTTATGATTAATGTTTTCTGATGTTTTGTTTTCCGATCCGGTGGTAATGTAAACCATAATGTAACTGACAGTTTATAAGTGTCCCGAAGGCCTGTAAACAAATAAAGACATTTCATTTCTCTTTCAGCCCGAAATAACCGGTATGTTTGGCAACCAAGCCGCCAGCAACTTTGTCAGCACATACTTGAGACTTCTGATTCCAGAGATGGCGGATTTCTTTAAGGTACAGTTTCATTATTTTATCATTAGATGGCGCTTTTTCCAGTCATTTATCTTTTAGGTCCAGGACATTATGTTAGTGACGAAACATTTAAGGTAGGCAATGGATGAGTAAGTATGTGAACATGTAGTTAAGAAGCATGTTAGATGACTACCTGATCTATTTAGTGGACACCACCTTTAAACACCTTGACGATGCGCGGTGGAGCGCGCTACTCTGATTTAATACGATGGGTTCTGGGTTCGATTCCCGGTCAAACCCGATTTGTGCATTTAGGCTTTAGTTTTTGTATATTTGCTTTTCGGTATTTATATATAACCTACTACATGAAAAATTTTGGTGTGGGGATATGAATGTAGAGAGCGTTATTTATTAGTATTATCTCAAAGGCACATTGCTCCCGTTTTTATCAGGGAGGCTTCTGTTTACTGGCTGTAGTTTACCGGGTATTTTTTTATAAAATGAAAGTAGCAAACAAGCACGATCAATTGATGCTAAGTGCCTTAAGCAATAAATAGGGATATTAAATTGATGGGTGGTCAATTTAGTTAATGCGTGTAAAAATATGACTTAATTTTGTTACCTTTGAAGACTTAAAATGCGTTTGGTCAGAGTTAACATGAAGCTTAAAATTAAATGTTTTAGGTAAAACTAATATGGTTGTACTAAAAGCAGGAAAGACCCGATGAATCGGCTACGTGGTAGCTATTTTTAGCCTAAAAAACTATTTTTAGGGCAATAATAATAATAATAAAAAACAGTTTTTTAGGGAAAAAATAGCTACAACGGTTGTATTTTTATGACTTGTTATTTCATAGCTGAACACCGAAGTTTCATTTCTTTATCAGAGTAGCAAAGGTATTCAAATGAATTTGACGGAACGTGGTCACTGTAGCACTAGGACTTCTGTTAGTCTTCATATTGGGTAGGGTTTCTAACTGGAGTTAGAAGTTCATATTTACTGAGTGAGCAACAGCAATCTTCCAATCGCGAGAACGGTTACCTTACAAAACTTGAAGTATACGATTTTTAATTTAGAAAGAAAGAAAGAAAGAAAGAAACATTTTATTCAGGTAAAATTGCAGCACACACGAAATACAGTAGGCATTAAATAGAATAAAATTAAATAGAGTAAGTACAATACAATTACAAAGCAAAAAAAAAAGAAAAAAAAACTAAAAGAAAAAAAGGAAATAATAATTTAAAGAAAAACATCAACAGTAAATTACGAGCAATATGTGCTGCAACAACCATGAAAAGGGAAAAAGCTCAGCAAAATTAGCCGTGGACTGGTAACCCATTCCACGACGCTGATTTTCAGTTTTCCCCATGATTCGGCCAGTCGAAGTCGAAGTCTAATTTACTTTTATTTTATTTCAGGAGGACATTTCAGATATAATTAACACGGTAGTAGTAGAGGTCGGTAATGATATCCTGAAAGACCTAGATCTAGGAAGTATATTTCCAATGGAAGGTGGTATCTCTTCAAAACTCTTGGAAAAAGTAGGCCAGATCCAGAAGTAATAAAAGAGTATTTATACTTTAATTCAGAAAATCCTTGATATTTTTGTAAAAATATTTGTTCATTATACAGTGTACATAACGCTTAAGTGAAAGTGAAATTCTGTGATCGTTTATAATATATACAGTATATAATATATCGTTGTTAAAAATGTTTCTTTTATTTTTTATGAGTGTCTATGGCAATTTTGGCATACATCTTTTCCTAGGATTATTCATACATTAATAGCTATGATTTTTCGATTTTTTACCACTTTCCCAATAATATAAAGTTTATTCAAAGCGCGCAGCTTATGATCGTAACTAATTTAAAAAGTTAAGCAAATCATAGCAAGTCATACACATCGTGAGGAAACCTACACACCCGAGAGTTCTTAAAAAAAGGTCTCAGACGTGTGTGAAGTCCACCAATTCGCACTTGGCCAGCGCGGTGGACTGTGGCCTAAACTCTCTCATTCTGAGAGAAGACCCGTGCCCAGCAGTGGGACAATAATGGGTTGAAGAGAAAAGCAAATCATAACTGGTCGGAATTTTCCGTATTTCTCCTTAGAAAAACGCCCTCGTACGTTAAACCGTCAATCTTAGTTGATATCATTGGTCAGTAAACGTTAAACCTTACTGATGTCCTCATAAAAGCGTTTGCCTAATATTTAAGTCTATAACGGATCTTAATTTAGAAACCATTCGACGTTGGTGAACCATGAATCGGTACCTTCCGTGTTAAAAGAAGTACACAGAGTAGGAAGTCTTCCGTGCAGTGTTAAACGTGATAGAAGACTTTACGTAAAATTTCCTCACATTTACCTATAAAGTTGAAATTACGCGCTGTTTATGGCCCATTTACGCCGTAAAATCTTGATTAAGTTACCGCACTACGTCTTATCCTTTACGTTTAAGGCAGAAAATATTAGCCTTAGGTAGGGAAAAAGAGACGTAATTATTAGTATATTTGTACATTTGGTAGCAAGTTTCCTTTAATACATAGATTATTTTTTGATATGGCAAGACATAAGGTGTTAATAAAAAATATTGAAATACTAGGGGCGCTCAATAGTACTTATTAGGGGATGAGTTCCGTAAAGTCGTCAAATTTTGTTTATTGCGAAACTGTTAGTAGTGCGAAAATTAATTAGCAAATGGTCTGCGCCTAACAAACTACACTGGTTCTACCACGCACTTGGTCATCGCGGTAGACTGTTACCTAAAATTCTCTCACACCGAGAGAGAGAGAGAGAGTCGTGATCCCAGCAGTGCGACAATAATGGGTAGACGACAACAATATAGGTGGTAACTGCAGTTCTATATTATCGTCAAAATATTGTCCACAGCTGGGCACGGGTCTTCTCTCGGAATGAGAGAGTTTTATGCCATAGTCCACCACGCTGGCAAAGTGCGAATTGGTGGACTTCACACACCTCCGAGACTTTTATTTTTTTAAAGAACTCTCGGGTACGTGGGTTTCCTCACGATGTTTTTCTTCACCGAAAAGCAGTGATAATTAATTACTAATGCGCACATAAATCAGTGGTGCATGCCTGGGTTTGAACCTCGGAGCTCCCGATCTAGAGGGCAAGTTTCAACCATTAGGCTATCACTGCTCTAGCTGGCTTACACAATATTAAATAGCAACATATGCAACCAATAAAGCCTTTATAGCCGCGTACATTTCGCGCTGTTCTTTCTTTTGAAAATGTGTCAAAAATTTCAACATTGTTAAAAATGAAACGACATTTATTACGTAGCGTTAAACGACATTGCGCTCCCCGCGGAGAGATAAATCGTGTCATATCTGTAAAATTGATTTTGAAATAAAACGGGATGGTTTAAAATAGCGGGTTAACGTTTTATTTAGACTGAAATTTAAACGGATTGTAAAAGTAGAAGTTATTATGAAATCAGAAAACCCGACTTTTTTTCATCTGACTGAAGTAGCAAACGAGGATGCAGTCCACCTGATGGTAAGTGGTCTCTGCCGCCCATGGACATCTGTAATCAACTACATAGAAAACATGGGTTTCATCTGAAGTCAATCACAGATGCGTTGCTATTCCCGAGGACTATGATGGTCGCGTTTCTGGCGTTTCGATAGAAGGGTGTGGTTGCCGGCACACTTTCACATGAGGCGACCAGCATATTCCTCGGGAGTGGCAACGCATCTGTGATTGACTTCAGATGGAACTCATGTTCTGTATGAAGTTGATTACAGATGTCCATGGGCAGCAGTGACCACTTACCATCAGGTGGACTGCATGCTCGTTTGCTACTTTAGTCAAATAAAAAAAAAATGTGAAAGTGTGCCGGCAACACAACCTTCTGTCGAAACGCAAGAAATGCTTCACGCTAGAAATAGGTATGGCGGTGGTACTTCCTCGGTCGAATTACACTGGTTCTATCACTGTAAAACTCTCCTCCTGGCGCAGTAGAGTAAAAAGCAGTAAATATGTAATATGTATGTTATCAGATTAAAACCCCTGATTTTCAGTGTCATAAAAAGGATAGCATCGTTGCTCCGTTAGTAGTTAAAACAACACGCGATATCAAAACTACTGAATTAATCATAGAACCTTGTTACTGACAGTTTTGGGGGACTGAAAGTTTATATACGGATTCAATTAATCATTTTGCTAAGTATTGTTGATTGTATAGTACATATTTAAGGGTATGTTTTCTCTAGAAAAACAGTCTGTGTACTCAAAAATATCATAAATGTTTTTAAGCTATTGCATAGCTTTTATCGCGGGCTTAAAACGCGGTGACCGAATCAAGAAATTCCGTAACGAAAATAACCTAACACCTCCCACTCCGCTTACCATGTAGCGCGGCCGAGCGTTTGTTTAACGCGTATGTATATGGTACGATAGTACGAAGCTCGCACGGATCGAGACGAGCTGCTCGGAAATCGGACCAATATGTAAGCAGCTGTTTATGTGAAAGTATATAGTCGTCGTCAACCCATTACTGTCCCACTGCTGGGCACGGGTCTTCTCTCGGAATGAGAGAGCTTAGGCCATAGTCCACCGCGCTGGCCAAGTGCTAATTGGTGGACAATAAGTATATAGTATCAAAGAAAAACTTGAATTAATATCAAAGAAAAAATACTGCATAAATAAATATAATTGGGTGAGTTGATAAAAAATGCTATGCAATAGCTTTATCGCGGCAGTCCCCGAGTGCTGCACGTTATTTTTTTTTTTATCTTTTTTTCAACGCCATGTTACCTATTATTGTTATTATTTAACTTTTAAAAACTTAACGCCTTGTACGTTTTCTGCTTAGAACACCGGTTGATTGGTAGAGAATGTTCCTCGCATTAAGTCCGTCTTTTGTACCATATTTTAAGTTATAATAAAATTAAAATAATCAAGTAAAGAAAACAACAACATGCAGATGTATGATTTTAGACTAGTTGTCCCGACAAACGCTGTTTTGCCATATAAAAAATAAAAAAAAATGTTAAGGGTGGATAACCCTTAAGGGGTATGAAAAATAGATGTTGGCCGATTCTCAGACCTACTGAATAAGCATATAAAAATTGGTAAAAATCGGTCAAGCCGTTTCGGAGGAGTATGGCAACAAAAACTGTGACACGAGGATTTTATATATTAGAAGATTATCGCGGAATTGATACATTTTAATACTTAACGGGTACTCACGATATGCGGTTTTTGAATTCTTATAGAATTCTTTTTGCCGATATTTCGACCCAGTTGCATGGATCGTGGTCTCGGTGAAACTACATATAACTAATACTTTGTTATAGGTACATCATGCAGATGTAGATATACCAAAGTATTAGTCGATTTATGTCAACAGTTTCAGATTAACGAGGTGATTAATCGGGGTTCTCATTCAAACTTTAACGGTAGGTAGGCTTTTATTTCGGCTGTCAGAAACAAGTTCACGGTCGAGCGACTGTCTTCAAAATGGATTCGAGGACGAAGTGTAGGCAGCTATAAGTATTTGAGAAAATATCAGTGGTAAAAAAATTGACATCTTTAGTTTAGACGAAATCTAATATATAAAATTCTCGTGTCACAGTTTTTGTTGCCATACTTCTCCGAAACGGCTTGACCGATTTTTACCAAATTTTATATGCTTATTCAGTAGGTCTGAGAATCGGCCAACATCTATATTTCATACCCCTTAAGGGTTGTTCACCCTTAATATTTTTTTTATTTTTTATATGGCAAAACAACGTTTGTCGGGACAGCTAGTAGATCTATAATTTTTTGGTTATTAAAATTATGGCTCTAATTAAATTTAAAAGTTTTTAATGAGGCATACGTATTGCTTCCTTATTGTCGTCAACCCATTATTGTCCCACTGGTGGGTGCGGGTCTTCTCTCAGAATCAGAGAGTTATAGGCCATAGTCCACCGCGCTGGCCAAGTGCGACTTTGTGGACAATTGCTTCCTTATACCATTTTAAAATAAATTAATGTTTTATTTTTTTTTTAATTATATTATTATACTTGAAAATTAAATATGTCATGATCATCGCTAGATGAGGTTGGACATTGTATGACTCAGGACATTCGAAAAGGTACGTTTAGTCATTCAACTCTCTCCTTCACACGAAAGTTCCAAATGAGAAAAAAAATATCACTAATCAATAAGATTAGTGATATTTTTTTTCTCATTTGGAATTTAGTCATATTCTATTTCCTTTGAAATAGGGAATCTGACGAAACGTAACCATTATCTCTAAGAATAGGTCTATCTGACACAACCCTAATTAAATTGCCTGGATGACGAACAAAAAAGCTTTTGCAACGAAATCCTATTACAATCCGATTAGTCCTTTGTCGAAAACACAAAGGAACAAGATAAAGTAGTGTTTTATTTACGAAGGCTAGATCTGATGCAACTTCTTTGTCCGTATCAACATATATATATTACTCAAGGACTGGAGTATCCGACTTCATGTTTAGTTGAGAACATGATATAAATATATATATATATATATATATATATATATATATATATATATATATATATATATATATATATATATATATATATATATATATATATATATATATATATATTTTATCTAAAATATTTCTTTTTTAATCTTATCAGGAAATATGTAAATAATATTGTTTCCATTAATGCTATAATAATAATAAGGTATTCAATTCTCAGAAGCCCTAGAAACGTGATATACAGCACGTTTTAGACCACAATATAGCAGCGCCTAAAATTGCAGTATTTAGGCAAAAAATTGTATGGCGGTGTTACATTAGGAATTGAACCGCATAAGAAGCTACCTTTAAACTTGCATTGTAGCATATTACGGATCATATTATAGTAAGAGAAAAACATAATATTCTTTGTCATTTCTTTTGTAAAGAAGGAAGCGCAAACCTGTTTTATACCTCGCAAATGATCTATACTATAATAAATCTGTAAGAGGTCGCTGTCTGTACATGGAATAAATTTAGGTGAAAACCATTTCTAGAGGTCTTTAATACGATATAGAACCCAAAATAATGGTTTTTAGAAATCTTTTCTGTTTGTCTGTTTGTCTGTTTATCTGTTTGTCTGTTTGTCTGTGTGTTTGAAAACGCTAATCTCAGAAACGGCTTATTCAATTTGAATATAATTTTCACTGATGTGTTGTGGGAAACTTCACTTAACATTTAGTGTTTATTTTATGTAAATCGGTTTACGAATAAAAAAGTTATGTCAATTTAAAACTACACAGTATTTATTCTGTGTTCGATAAGTGTTAATAAGCTAAGTAACTGCATAGTTGAATTGGTAGAAACTAAACATGTTATGGTCTGTAAAATGTATTCCTTTGTTATGTATTTTTTATTGGTTATGTGTGTACCTATGTTATTTGATACTATACAAATCTATATCTATGTATACTTATATAAAAACGAAAGGATGTTCTCTCACTCATCTATTGAATAAACATCGTAGAGCCTAAACTGCTAAAGATACGAATATGATTTTTACTAGGGGTTCCTTTTATGACGTAGACGTCAGTTAAGATTGAATTTTCTGACCCCCCCCCCCCCCCAATTTAACCCAAATAGGAGATGTAAGTTTGTATGATAGTCAGTCAATTTTGAGGCCACCTCAATAAAATTTAGTATTTCGCTTTGATTTTTATGTTAAAACATCGTTTTAAACCGACTTCCAAAAAGGAGGAGGTTATCAATTCGTCCTTATTTTTTTTATTTTTTTTATTTTTTTTACTCGATTTCTCCGCACTGGGTGAACGGATTTGGATGTTTTTTTTTTTTTGACAGGTAGTGCGTGTCATCGGGTCCCATTTATTTTTAGTTCACTTTTGACAGTGGCATCCATAAGAAAAGCGCATAAGTCTGATATTTGCATTAACGATGTGCGCGATCAATAGATGAATAACTCAATTTCCTTCCAACCGATTTTGATGATTTTTCTTTTATTTGAAAGAATGTACTTCAAGGGTAATCTGATGAGTTTGATACGGTTCTGATCATAGGATCCATTTCTTTGAAGCAAATTAACGAAATTAGCGATACTCGGCCAAACCTAAGCTGTAGGAGTCCAATTGGGTTGAATGTAGAATGAGATTACTAAGCAGATATTTCCTAAAAAAATTGACCTTCAACTCTTCAATCCTGATGATGCAGGGGTACTGCTAGCCTGAACCGTAGAAGTAAGTCAATTTGTTTTTATGGATATATAATAAGATTGTTAAACAAATTCATGGGACAAAAATGTTGACCTTCAACTCCTCAACCCTGATGATGCAGGGTTACTTCAAGCCTAAGCCATAGGAGATGGCCATTTGGTGCTTTCGGGTATGTAATATGATTACTAAGCAAAGACACAAAATGAAAATTTCGACCTTCAACTCCTCACCCCTGATGATGCAGGATACTGCTAGCCTAAACTATACGAGATGGGCATTTGGTGCTATCAGGTATTTAATATAATTACTAAGCAAAGACACATGATGAAAATTTTGACCTTTAACTCCTTAATCCTGATGATGCAGGGGTACTTCAAGCCTAAGCCATAGAAGTTAGCTATTTAGTCCTTTCGGGTATGTAATATGATTACTAAGCAAAAACACAAAATGAAAATTTCGACCTTCAACTCCTCAACCCTGATGATGCAGGATACTGCTAGCCTAAACTATACGAGATGAGCATTTGGTGCTTTCAGGTATTTAATATAATTACTAAGCAAAGACACATGATGAAAATTTTGACCTTTAACTCCTAAACCCTGATGATGCAGGGGTACTTCAAACCTAAGCCATAGAAGTTAGCTGTTTATTGCTTTCGGATATGTAATATAATTACTAAGCAAAGACACAAGATGAAAATTTCGATCTTCAACTCCTCAAGCCTGATGATGCAGGGTACTGCAAGCCTAAGCCATAGGAGTTGGCCATTTAATGCTTTCGGGTATGTAATATAATTACTAAGCAAATATACAAGATGAAAATTTTGACCATCATCTCCTCAACCCTGATGATGCAGGGGTGCTTCAAGCCTAAGCCATAGAAGGTAGCTATTTAGTGCTTCCGGGTATGTAATATAATTACTAAGCAAAGACACAAGGTGAAAATTTTGATCTTCAACTCCTCAAGCCTGATGATGCAGGGTAAGCCATAGGCCATAAGCAAGCCTAAGCCTAAGCCATAGGAGTTGGCCATTTAATGCTTTCGGGTATGTAATATAATTACTAAGCAAAGACACATGATGCCAATTTCGACCTTAAGCTCCTCAGCCCTGATGATGCAGGGTACTGCAAGCCCAAGCTATAGAAGTTGGCTCGCAAGTGCTTACGTATAAGTAATAAGAATACTAAGCAAAGACATGGGATATGTTTTTTTACCTTCAACTCCTCCCTGATGATGCGGGATAGTGCAAGCCTAAATTATAAAAGGTAGTCACATAATGCTAACGGTTGTTTTTAGTATAAATTATAAGTTTAATGACAGCTCATTAAACTGAAATGTGATTAATAAATTAAATTTCAATTCATCAACCCTGATAATCTAAGTACACAACCTACTTAAGCCGTATGAGTTTGCTACTTATTGATTACAATACATTACAACCCGTTGAGAGAACATTATGATGAAAAGTGTCACTTTGAATACCTAAATCCTGAAAATGCAGGAGTATTGTCATGTTATTGTTAAGAGTTGGATTTAGCTGTAGCTTTTTAAACAGGATGGGTTAGGTTAGGTTGGAACATAAAAGAAAACATTAAAAAATAAGCGAGCAGGGTGCGGCAGCGCCCTGCGAGCGGGTGCGCCTTGTTCGTATGAATTGTAAAAGTGTTTTGATTATGTCTTCTGCTTTACAAAGAACAATGCGAGATTTATGCACACAAATAGCCTGATACACCTCTTAAAAGATCTTATATTTGGCAACATGAAACAAAATATAAACTTAGAATATATGTCGCTGTTCAGTGATATTCCAATTTTCTAATGATTTACTTCAAGTAGATAATAGTGCTTTGTTATCCGGAAAACTTAAAATTAATCTTTATATCGATACGTCTTCGTTTAAATGTGGAGGAGTTGGTTGAAAAAGTATATCCCGATATTGTTAATACAACCAATAACACTATAAATTGGTTCCTAAAGACGGCAATATACCCACCCACCAATGAACGTGTCGATAAAATAAATGATTTTTATTTCTAAATTTAAAGCAGCGTCACAGATCTACTATTCGGTAGACACAGTCATTGAGATAGAGGAAGCAGTACATTATCCAACAGAATTTTTGAATTTCTTAATGCCTTCCGGAACTCCTGAACACAAAATAATATTAAAAGTAGGTTTACCTATAATCTTACTTAGAAATTTGAATCCGCCAAAATTACTTCAAATAGTATTGTTCAATTCGGAAAAGTTCAAATCAATCTTTATAATCGATACGTTTTGGTCCAAATGTGGAGGAGTTGATTGAAAAAAGTATCCCGATATTGTGAATTAGACCACTAAAAATGTAAATTGGCTCAAAAAAGCGATTTACAATATTAGAATTCGTCTAATTAAAAAAAAATACATAACAATACGTTCCTATCCACAAATACGCACTTTAAATTCGTTTTTTCACTCTGTGTTGACCAGGTAATCCTTGAGCGGCCAAACCGATATTAATGTTACTACTTTTTTTCATAGAATTCCCACGGTGTTGAGATTTGTGCGAGAAAAACTTTGTGACACGTTGATTTGCACGCGGGCAAAGCCGCGGGTACAGCTAGTATTAAATATAGAGTATGCTTATTCTTGGCAATGGACTATTAAATTCCGTGGAAAATACAGATAAATAAAACCACAAACTCGGGTCAGGTAAAGCTAAATAAAAGTTCGTAATAAAAAACATTGAATACAGACAACTCATTTACAATTCAATGTTATATATTTGGAACTGCTTTTCACAACTTTGTTGCGCAAAGCTTTCGTTGGCGTTCAACGAGAGCTTTTTAAACAGAAACTTTCTGCCCTAAGCCAACAAAGTTTTTACTACAAGTGTAATTTGTATTTTTAGCGCAACTTTACATAACTGAACGGGTACGACCGGAAACTTTATGTAAAGACGAGTACTGCTTTAATATTTGATGTAACTGGTTGAATTTCATTTTGATTACATTACACTTTAACTGTAGTGTACTCCTTTAACAAGCACTTATAGGAATGAAGAGCAGAAGGAAAATAAACTTTTTTTTTATTTGGCTGAAGTAGTAAACGAGCATGCAGTCCACCTGATGGTAAGTGGTCACTGCCTCCCATGGACATCTGTAATCAACTTCATACAGAACATGGGTTCCATCTGAAGTCAATCACAGATGCGTTGCTACTCCCGAGGACTATGATGGTCGCCTCACGTGAAAGTGTGCCGGCAACCACACCCTTCTATCGAAACGCAAGAAATGCTTCACGCTATAAATAGGTGTGGCGGTGCTACTTCCCCGGTCGTACTACACTGGTTCTATCACCTTTAGACTGGTTCTACCAACTTCTTTGACTTCATTACATTACATACTAGTGACATAGTTTTGTTTACTTTAATAACTGTCTATGAAGTATTTTAGCTGACTACAAAAAGGAGGTTATAAATTTGCTTGGTGTGTATTTTTCTATGCATACCTTATACTGATTTTTCAGCTAACTGTGGACCGATTACAAATGTCTTTATACAAACATTTATTTCAATCAATTGTTACTTTCTTATAGCGTTAAGGTCGTTTGTATTTTTAGATCAATATTATCACTTTAATGTGTAAAGGGTACTCACGATACGCGGTTTTTAATTTCTTTATTGTATTGATGGTGGTTTTGTCTTTTATTGTTATATATATATTTTTGTATCCCTACAGGCAACGCCTTTAACCTATAAATTTTACAAACTAAAAATATAGATACATATTAAAATTCAGAATTTCCAAATAAATTTCGGCATAATTAAACTTAAAAATATAATTTACAAACATAATTTTAAGTTAAGGTTCATTTATATACAATAAGGTCTTCCTATGTATCTGAAACTCAAATTCAAATGTTTTAAATTTATGAAGTATTTTTTGTACTATTTCAACTCAATTAATTAAAAAGATAAACACAAAAAGCATTGATAATTTTTACCTATCTCTCCTTTTAAAGTATCTCTTTTATGTTGTATTATTATTGAAGCAGCAGGACACTAACACATTGGTAAGTACCAGCGATACACTTTACACTGATTAAGTAACATATTGTTAAGTAATATATTGGTTTTATAATCGAAGTAACAAAAATTACCACTTACTATAAAATCAAATCTTGAAATGTTTCTTTCAGTTCAGTTGTTACCGGAAATCGTCGAGTATTTTTGGGTCTGCCCTAAGGCTGCTTATCCCGCCTTATCTTATTTCAAGGGTACATTACGCTCAAGATGGTATTCGAAGATGGTCTTTGAAAGATATTTCGTATTGTTTCGAAGTATTAACTGAGAATCATAGTAAAATGTTTTTCCGAGAAAAAATAGTAACGATTATAGGATAAAAAGGAATAAAGACTTTGGTTTTCCGAGTTTTAAAAGAGTTTAAATTTCAATTGTGCAAATGAAATGTTTATTTGTGTAATTAATGTAAAAAAGGAATTTGCAGACATTTTTTATATGATAGAGGGGTTAGCGTTCATCATGTTTTTTTTTGTTTACTACATGTAAAAGTAAATTAAGGAAATCAACTGAGCTCACCAAAGGAGTCCACCAACAAGGGTCCTACTTAAAGAACAGGGGATCTACTTGAAGTTTAGTACAGACATGTTGCTTTTCTTAAGGATTTAAACCACATACACCCCTCATAGTCAGCAGACATCCACACACTCCCAACAAACGTAAGATCTAATTCACACAAGAAATTAATTGAAATGTCTTTATTTCATTAGCCTTCGGAGGCATTTACAAACTGTCAGTTACATTTTTTTCATTCACTACCACTGGACAGCAATACGATTGCGACTGAGAAGGAGGCCGTGGAATATGCTTTGCCCAGGCTGGTTCTAACTTTTAAACTATATATAAAATACTAGGTGTCCCGACAAACGTTGTTTTGCCATATATAAAATAAAATTTGGTAAAAATCGGTCAAGCCGTTTCGGAGGAGTTTGGCAACAAAAACTGTGACACGAGAATTTTATATATTACATAACATATAAACATATGTACATTTTCTTATTTGCAGTGTCAAAGTGAACTCCGGTCGCAGTAACAAATAAATTTTATTCCGTGCGTGTGAAAAAACCTTTCAACTTTATCAAAAAATGTTACATCTACATAAATACTCGAATAATCCACGGCATCCGCCGTTGCTCGCTTTATATCTGAACGAAAAGGGAAATTTGGGACTCAATATGACGAAATTTACATAGTAAGGGGTGCCTCGTAAAGTTTTCATGAACCCCCTCCAATGCTCGCATTTGATATATTTCGTTTTATGCTTTATTTTAGTGATACGTGACAATACTTGATGTATTTTGTATTTTGTGACGTATTTTGAGACTGCGGTGTTCAAGTCGATCAAGGGTTTATTAGGCAATTGAGTTCTACGTCTTTACTACCTTTTAAATGAGGTAGTTATTAACATTTTCATTGTACGCTTTTCTTTCATTTTTGTCTACCTTTTTTAATACGCACAACAATATAATGTATTTTTTTTTGGGATTTCTATTTTATTGGATATTAAAAGTTTAATCGTCATGTAGCTACTTGTTAATGGTCTTTAGTAATTTTTACAAGAACTTATGGCCCAACACTATCCCAGTAATTCCCAACGGAAAAGGGCAAAATCCTTATTTTTAAGGCCTAAACAAATCTTTTAAAATGTATTAAACTGGGTACAATAAAGGTTGAATAATGTACCCTCGGGCCCACAGTTTGAAAACCACTTGCTACAGACAAATCGCGGGACGCGACTCGGTTACATCTGGGACAAATTTCAGGATTTTCCTTTAAGCTTATAAATAGCCTGGCTTTGCTACGATTGGCTTGTTTTTTATTCGTTTCAAATATATAAAATTGGTGATCGCTTAGGCTTGCACAATAGAAACGCTTTTTTACAAATATTTACGGGATTTGTACAATAAATTTGGAGATGAAAATCTGATGATGAACGAAGATCAAATGTTCAAATGTTAATTAGAAGAAATTAAAAAATGTAGTTGATGGGTAGAAAAAAGGTGACCTGTGGAATACACAGGTTTGCTTCTGCCGTTGCGTTTGTTCCCGATCAGAAAAAAATGTAGAAGAAAATTTTTAATTAGCAAACAAGCGTGTAGTCTTCTTGACAGAAGGTAGCTGGTACAACCAGTGTAGTTCGGCTGTGGAGGTACCTCCGACACACATATTTCTTTAAACACATATATCTCTTCGTGTCGCAGTTCTTGCGTTTGGTGAAGTTGTTGCCAGCTCACTTTTATAAGAGTCATCTTAGTCCTCTGAATTAAAAACTAATACATAAAATTCTGGTGTCACAATGTTTGTTCCCGTACTCCCACAATGCTTGACCGATTCTCATGAAATTTTGTGAGCATATTGAGTAGGTCTGAGAATCGGCCAATATCTATTTTTCATATCCCTTAGTGATAAGGGTTGTCCACCCTTAACATTTTTTTAAAAACTTTATATGGCAAAACAACGTTTGCCGGGTCAGCTAGTTTAATATATTTTTTCCAAGCGTACCATATACGAGATAGTTAAATGTCTATTAACAAAATTACATAATGTTTTAAGTGCTTTGAGCAAGTACCGAGGTTTGTTTAAGGTAAGAATGTTGGCTGGTCCCGCGAAGTTGGCTAATTAAAGAGCGAACAAGAAAACTTTGACTTCAATCGCTAAGTCGGGCGGGAATTGATTATTCGGAGTACATGCAAGGCTGAAGTGTACATTATACATATAGGTATGTTATTATTATATATTATTATCAGTTTTCAAAATATTTTCTTTCTAGTATATTTGCTTGTAAAATCTTAACAGAGCATAACTAAATGATTTGTTTTATTTATCTTTAATTATTTGTTTTGTATATACTGTAACCGCACTTGGCCAGCGCGGTGAACTAGGGCCTAAAACTCTCTCGTTCTGAGAAGAGACCCGTGCCCAGCAATGGGACAATAATGGTTTGACGAGAGAGATATACTGTAAATACATTTGTTTGTTATGTAAAATAATATATAAGTAGGTTAGATTAAAATATTTTTTACTTGTATGTTAGTCAAAGAGACTATATTTTTGTTTGTCTTTGTATCTGTTTGTAAATTAAAGCGGCAGATTCATTGATACTTTAGTTAAATACGTTATTTTGAAAAAAGAAATAACATTAAGGAAATAACCGCCTCTCTATCTCTATTAAATTCATTTCGAGTTTTTTAGATTAGGCATATTTAATAGATTACAATGATTTTTGGTTTCTTGATTCACATAATCCTCTTTCGTCATAGATGTAGCTAGCAAACCATAAACACTTTAGCCCCACACTAGGATTTTCTCCTGTGTCGTTGGTACCATGGACAGACACAAGACGAATAGACAAACACCCAGACCCAGAACATGAATCGAAACTCATCATTCAGACTCCTGTCTGGCCGGGAATCGAACCCGGGACCCATTGCGCGTCCGACCGGTATAGTAACTGCTCCGCCACGCGGATTGTCAAAAATGAATGTCATTTTGTGCACGTTACAGCGTTACTACATAATTCTTTTTTTTAACTGACGGAAGTCCTAAACGAACATGCAGTCCACTTGATGGTAAGTGGCCACTGCCACCCATGGACATCTGTAATCAACTTCATACAGAACGGGTTGAAGTCAAGCACAGATGTGTTGCTACTCCCGAGGACTATGATTGACGCCTCATGTGAAAGTGTGCCGACAACCACACCCTTCTATCGAAACGCAAGAAATGCTTCACGCTAGAAATAGGCGCGGCGGTGGTACTTCCCCGGTCGTACTACACTGGTTCTACCGCCTTGAAAATTCATATATAAAATAAATCAAACAAGCCTAATAATAGCTACCATGGACACATAATCAAACGAAATGCTAATGGACAAAAGATTTACGCTCAAAAACTCTAAAGACCGAACGCTGAGGGATGTATTTGAACAATAGAATTGAAGAATGAAAGGGAAATTATTTTTCTCTTTTCATTGTTTAGTGCAGATAATGAGCTTGTCAATGTATAAGTATAATTACTTTGAAATATGAATGTGGAATCTATAGAAACACAACTGTAGTGGGGACGTAACAATATATTGCTAATAGTTGGGATCTAACAAATTATTGCAGATGCGTTAGTTATCTTAAAGATAAGATGGGCCTTATATGGAAGTAAGCTGGGTGTGGTTTCCCTTTCCCTTCTAGTCATCACAAGAACTGCTTCACATTAAAAATATGTAGAGTATCTCTTCGGTCAAACCAAACTATTTAACGAAAGAGATAACCAATTACACACGTTTAAACACGCTTTCTTCGTTCATAGTCCCATAGTAGGATTTTCTTTTGTATCGTTGGTACCAGGGACACACACAAGACGAATATATAAACACCCAGACCCAGAACACGAATGTAAACTCATCATTCTGATACCTGGACTGGAATCGAACCCGGGATCCATTGCGCGTCAGACCAGTATGGTGACCGCTCCGTCACGCGGATCGTCGAATTGAAGTAATAAATGAACATGTCCACTTGACTGTAAGTAATTTCTTCCGCCCATGGGAATCCCTAAGCAATTTCATATAAAACAAGGTTTCAATCTGAAGTCAATCACATATGCGTTGCTACTCCCGGTGACTAATATTGTCGCCTCCTGTAAAAATTTGCTAACAACACCCTTCCACCAAAACGCAACAACTTCTTAGTGTTAGAAAGAAGTGTGGCATTGGTAACTCCGAGCGAACTACACTGGTTTTACCAACCGGTAGGTACATAAGAATCTAAATTAGTCTAACTAGTTGTAATTTAAATAAAAAGACTAAACTTCATATCGTTCAAAGTAGCATGAATATTTCTCAAATTCAAATTTAAATTTAAATTGTAATAATTTCCAAGTTATTTTGAACGCACCCGTTAAAGGTAAAAAGAGGTTTACTGACTAAGCTGCATTTAAAGGCAATATCGGGTATTTTGATAAAGACATCTGACATTTTTGACGTTGTGTTTTCACAGTAAGACATTGAATGTTCTATTTCGTTTATTATGTATGTGTTTGTGTCAAATGCAAGGTTGTGTGTATTATTTGTTTTAAATTGATTTTATGTATGTTTTATGCATTATTTGAAAAAAATATTAGCATTGCGTAATCTTTCTCTGCATCAACTATAACCGTGCGTTATTTCATACTCCTCCGTCTGCGGCAAGTATTTTGAAAACGGATCACAAGTTTTTGCTTCGCGTAATAATATATAGATTCACATGATTAAAACAGATGATTTGAATTGCACTAAGTATAATAGTTACGGTTACACTCAACAATTTTACAAAGGAAATATATCTGGTAACCTGAATTCTGAACACTGGTTCTAACTTTCTATATTAATTCAGTAGTTTGGGGTAAAAGTTTGCAGCACAAGCGTGCACCGTCTAAGTTGAGTTTCGACCGTTCACTTTGTAATGTATTTGCATCAGAAATGTAATAAGACTACACAGTATTTTCAATAACATTCTGCTGTGTCTTGGTTTAATTTCAATTACAGTTGGATGAACTCAATTTACAAGCTCCAAATGTTTGAACCAAGATTCTGTGGGTAGTTATAGTTGGTTATAGTTGGTGCAAATGTTGGCGATTTAAAGTTTTTGTATGGTATAATGGTATACAAGTTTTACAGCTTGCTCATATTTTTTTTTTTTTGAATCACCGCCGTACATATTTCTAGCGGGAAGTACTTCTTGCGGGTATTTATCAGTTAAACTTAGTCCTGACGAGAGAGTCGAGAGACATAGGTCTGTGATGGTTTCCGGTAGAAGCCCTTAATAATGTTGGATACATACGTTCGTGGATGAAAGTGGCCATCAGATGGAGTGGATGCTTATTTTATCATTTTAAAATATAAAAAAATGTTAGTTAAATTGCGATTTTAATACGTTTATATAATTAATCAGACGATAGAATTGGTGTAGTTATACCGGTAGGAAACACTGCCACGCTTATTTTTGTGTGAAGCAGTTTTCAGTTTCGGAGAAAGACTGTGATTGTCAGCTCACTTTATAAGTACGACATGACATCGGCTATATTTTATATGTAGTTGCTTTGGTGGAGTGGACATATATCTTTAGGTTTTTTTTAAGACTGAAGTAGCAAACGAGCATGCAATCCACCTGATGGTAAGTGTATCTGTAAGCAACTTCATACAGAACACGGGGTAATATCTGAAGTCAATCACAGATGCGTCGCTACTCCCGAGGACTAAGATGGTCGCCCCATATAAAAGTGTGCCGGCAACCACACCCTTCCATGGAAACGCAAAAACTGCTTTGCGCTAGAAATAGGTATCGCGGTGGTACTTCCCCGGGCGAACTACACTGGTTCTATCACCTAGCGCATTCTCGTTTGCTACGTCAATCAAATAAAAAAAATAGAATTAAGATCATCAATTCTCTCATAGAGGTAAAACATACGTATCTCATACAGATATGTTGCACAAAAATCTTAGACCGCATTTTAAAGTTGAACTTCATAAATCCGTGTAAGACTGTACGATAAACTTTCTGTAAGATATACTTCGAACAACGCCTCATACGTCGTTTCTTTCGATATAACACGACATGCTGCTAACTTGGAACGTACTCAGGTAGGTTTGTTCTACTTCGTACCAGAATATTAATTTTAAGGTGGTAGAACAATGGCTACCACCGCCACACCTGTTTCTAACGTGAAGCAATTTTTGCGTTTCGCTTCCCGCTGCCTGTCCCTATGTATGCTTAATCTTTAAAACTACGCCACGGATTTTATTGTAGTTTTTTTTAATAGATACAGTGATTCAATTCAATAAATAAATAAATAAGGTTTTAATATATAATGGATCCAAAATATATTGGAGGAACACTAATAATTTTATATTATCTTAGGTAGAACGAAGTTCGTCTTAACTATATAAACTAAATAAAACTGAGGGTCAAAATTGTTAATAAAAATGTTGTTACATCCAAACAAAAGCACCATTAATACAATTTTTAGCGACGAAAGTTCTAAAACAAAGATTTAAATGTGCATCCATATCTTAGAAACGTAGAACAGAATTAGAATATTGCACAATATTTTCGGTTTATTAATGCTTAAGAAGAATTATTGACGACTTTTTGTAATGTAAAATTATTTTAAACGGATATACTGTTTGAAATAATTTTATATTACAATATGTTAAGTATAAAATATTTACAAAATAGGTAATGTTTCTTTAGAAAGTCGGTTAATAAATAAACTGAAACCGTTTAAAAGGCAGAGCTAAGTGGAATAATCTAGAGAGGAGATAACACGCAAACTTAATAGGAAGCTTAGCTCCTGCAGTCTATAATATTCGTATGTTTGTTGTAAACTTGATTCTGCGTAAACTAAACATCATAGGTATATCACTCACCTTCAAGTATCGTAAGAAATTCGGCTAGTGTTACTACTACAACTTGTTTACAATTAAAAGTAGAAAACGAACACCCAATTACTAATATCGTAATAAAATCTGGAAGTGTCGGTACTAATATATCTTTTAAGATTTAGAAGTAGCAAATTAGTTCCCGTGTAGTTCCGGGATCAGAATAGGGCTACGGTATCCTCTGACTGTGGTAAGAGGCGTCAAAGAAGGGCTTCCAGGGTTGTGGGTGGCTAGAGTGGGAGCTTGAACTGCCCAGCAAAGCAGGAAAAGGAGCAGAAAAAGCAAAGTACTGGAGCTAACTTTAATTAACCATGTAAAAATAAGATGGCAAAAAAAAGGTATACAAAGAAAAAAGACAAACCCACTGAGTTTCTTGCCGGATCTTCTCAGTTGAGGTCGTGTTCCGATCCGGTGGTAGAGTAAGAAAAAATATGTAATTAACAATTGTAGGTGCCATCGTAGGCCTATGCAAAATAAAGAGATTTCATTTCATTTCGTGTTTTTAAATTGTGGTACATGGCCATTTTAATCCACTTTAAAAAGAGGTGGATCTTAATTAAATTATACTTTTGCACTGTGTTTAGGGCCAGGTTGTCATTAATAAATCATGTTACTTGTACCTCGTACTGAAAGTCAACTTACAATTAAAAAAAAATACTTTGTTAAAACAAAAAAACTCACAATTACTTAAAACTTACAATTTGTTTTCAAGTAAACAACATGGGAAAAATATTGAAATTTTATCCATGAACATACTTCGCGAATCTCATCCAACTTCCAAACGGGTAGATGTTTTAGTTGTAAAAGATAAACAACATTATAACCAACAACGCTTCTTCATAAGTTTCTTGAAAACACAAAGTAAACAAACATATACTGTATAACTAAAGTTATAGTTTGAATTCTTCTCATTCTGATAATACTACATCTATACTAATATTATAAAGGGAAAAACTTTGTATTTTCGTATGTTTGTCATGAATGAACTTAAAAGCTACTGAACCAATAAAAAAAAAATCTTTCACCATTACAATGCTACATTATCCCTGAGCAACATAGGCTATTTTTATTACAAAAATATAGTAGGCATCTTTGCTAAAACTTGAGTAATGTGATTCAAAGTGTCCAAAATTTTGCTCAAAAATTTATTCCATTGCATACACTGCGACATCTATTGATACTAGAACAAAAATGTTCTATAATATAAGAGAATTTATCAATATCTACGTTCGGGACTACTATCGGAATAGCATCGACAACCACTGCTGACTATGACTGTTGACCAAATCCCCATTACGGAGGGAGGGAGGGAAATGTCCAAGAGTGGTGCTCAAATGTATAATGGTTGGATAGTAACATTGTAGTCTGCGCGAACGAAGTCGCGTCAATTCTGCTAGTAAGTATAATATGTATGCAATTGCAATTTTATTAATAATAGGAATGAAACATTTGTGAAATTGTGTGTTGTTACTCTTTCACGCAAAAACTTCTAGTCGGATTTCGATCAAATAGTGATATTCACTATCAAAGTGGTGGTGCCACACATTATTATACCAATGCTGGGCACGGGTCTTCTCTCAGAATGAGAGAGTCTTAGGCCATAGTCTACAGCGCTGGCCAAGTGTGAATTATTATAGTAAACGTGACCAAAGCATGAAAATAATCTAGTCATTTATAAACTGAATTGTCGTTTTCAGGTTTTGTTGTTATTTCAGGTTTCGTTCTCGATTTGACTGATTTTCCTATAAGATTAAAGTGAAGACGACCATGTGGTCCCCCTGTTAACACAATGCCAGTATAATTTTGACGAATGCTTCCTCGATGCGTAGAAAAAATTAACAAACAATGTCTAAGTAGGCTCGTAGATCTATATAAAACAAAGACATTGTTTAATTATATTTGCACTCTTGCTAACCATAAAGTACCATCAATAAATAGAATAAAAAGGCCTACTTAGTTACTGTCTTACTAAATGTCTCATAAAAATCGGATCTGTCAGGTGATTAGTTATCCAGGAAAATTAATCCGAGGGTTCCTTATCACCTCACTTTGTTTTATTTTTTCCTACGGGGATGGGTACGGGTCTCTGGGATAAAAGTAGCCTATTTGAGACCACTGCATTAGTAGCCTGGAGTGGCTACGAGTAGGCCGCATCATTTTATAGAACAGACAACCCATGATGTAGAAGAGACCTCGAATAAAAACCAAGTTAGTGAAAGATATTTAAAAAGATTTTCAAAGATTTATTAATGAAATATACATTACATGGATTGAATTATCGTAAACAGCTACAATAGTAAAACTGTGTCGCAGCCATTTATGCCCACCTTCAGACACAGAATACAGTATATTTAATCTTAGGTCTTATTTATTTGTCCCTGTAGCCTCGGGGTCAGAATAGGGCTACGGTATCCCCTGCCTGTCGTAAGAGGCGACTAAAAGGGGCTTCCGGGGTTGCAGACGGCTAGAGTGGGAGCTCGAACCGTTCGGTCAGGCAATCCCGGGAAGGACGGCGGTATGTGTGATCGCATACCGTTGTAAAGATTAGACGGAGCGGTGGGCCCAGCCGCCCATCTGGGAGGAGCCCGATGGGGCAGCGCGCTCGAGGATTCCGGTTGAAGTCGTTTCGAGATCCCGGAGTCCTCCTTTTCAGCGCCGAGGACGGCCACCGGGGGGGTTTTAGTGCGGTAAAAATCCCACATAACCCTGCTTTTTAAAAAAAAGGTCGTATTTACGAGTATTTAGTACTGACAGTGACGTAAGTCAATACGTAACTAATATTTTGTAATTTGTGAGTGTGTGTGAGTGTGTATGAGTGTCTCCCTGTGTGTGTGGTGTGTGAGTGTAAAGAGTGAATGTATACAAGTGTGTGTGAGAGTGAATATGTATTTGTATAATTTCGCATATGACCGCAAATATATTAAATTACAGTGATCCAGTAACAATTCTTGCTGTTTCATGGTAAGATGTTTTAGGTAAATAACATTTTTGCATTTCTGATGAGTAAAGCCTGTTGTACATGGCACGTTTTTTGAGCCGTACGGCGTCTTTACCTTACCGTAAAAAAAACGTGCTAGCGTGTACATGGCACGGCAAAGATCAGAGCACGGCAGTGATCTATACAACACTGACAACCGTTCCTACACACGGCGAATTAACCGTAGATTATTACGCCGAAAACGTGTGTCTACAAGAGGCCTTAAAGTTGCCCCCCGACCTGGTGAATTAATGACGGGAAGTAGATGACGGATAGCTGCTGCATTCAGATGGTTCAGGACCAGTTAAAGTTAACTTGCTGGCTGACAGACGGATGGATTCAAAACCACAATCTACCTATCTCTGTGATAATTTATCCAAATCCGTTTAGCGCTTTTAGCGTAATATAAACGATTTTTTTTTATTTTCAATAGTAATAACATTTTTTTTTTATTTGACTGAAGTAGCAATAGTCCACCAATTCGCACTTGGCCAGCGCGGTGAACTATGGCCTAAACTCTCTCATTCTGGGAGAAGACCCGTTCCCAGCAGTGGGCCAATAATAATGGGTTGATGCGAAGTAGCAAACGAGCATGCAGTCCACCTGATGGTAAGTGGTCACTGAAGCCCATGGACATCTGTAATCAACTTCATACAGAACATGGGTTCCATCTGAAGTCAATCACAGATGCGTTGTTACTCCCGAGGACTATGATGGCCGAGAACATGATTTCTAATAATAAACAGAGTAAAAATATTTAAATACTCGTGATAAAATAAATTCAATTGTGCTTAAATATTGCTTAATTATATGAAAAATCCAATTAGATATCAATCATGAAGCTATGATTATATTAATGTGCTTAAATTCTAATTACCTATTTATAATAGACGGCTTCTCTGGCGCAAAGCGAGGGTGGCTTTGTTCAGAATATTATTGTTTCGGTATTAATTAATCATCTTGATTGGATAATTTGATATCCTCTTGCAAAATATAACGAGTATCCAGTATTACAGATTATATCACTACATTGTATAAAACAAAGTCGCTTCGCACAGCCTGTCCCTATGTATGCTTAGATCTTTAAAGGTGGTAGAAACAGTGCAGTTCGACCGAGGAAGTGCTGCCGCTCCACCTATTTCTAGCGTGAAACATTTCTTGCGTTTCGATAGAAGGGTGTGGTTGCCGGCACACTTTTATATGATGCGACCATCATAGTATTCGGGAGTAGCAACGCATCTGTGATTGACTTCAGATAGAACCCATGTTCTGTACGAAGTTGATTACAGCTGTCTATGAGCGGCAGTGATCACTTACCATCAGGTGGACTGTATGCTCATTGGCTACTTCAGTCAAATAAAAAAAAACTACACAACAATTAGGCGCACAAAACAAGAGTGGTATAATACCCCGCATCTCGCTTCTTACCCCGCGCATCCCCTAGTGACGTGCAGTCGTGTATCGTCTAGGTGTTTACGTTAGCCAACACGTGTTTAATGTTATTTTGTTATAATGTTAGTATAACGAGTGATTGTTGAATTTTTAAAGTTATTATTAAATTAGTTGATTATTCGTCAATAAAATCAAAATGGGTAGGAAAAAGACTATTCGTGAAGGAGAAAGGACTCTTACATTCAAAATATTCTTTTTTTTAACAAGAAAGGAGTATTGGGCTCAGTATTCCTGTCTCCCAAGTCGAAAATCGAATGTGTGCTGCAACAGGCATCACTTTCGTACACACATAAAAAAGAAAGAAAATATTCCATGTCTGTGAATATATTAAACACATGAAAGTGCTCTAATAAATACTCGACTATTGAAAATACACCACTATGGTGTAGGTTTTAATAATGGTATACCTACATACTTTTGGTATTTGGTGATAGAATTTAATTCGTATCGGGATGGAAAATCCCTAGTTCTAATGACGTTTCAACTGTCGTGCGCCTAATTGTTTTGGTCGAGTAGTACATGCATAATAAAGTGAAGAAATACTGATAGTTTTAGAGTTTTGTATATAGGCGGAACGAAGTTCGCCGGGTCCACTAGTATGATTATAAATCTTATTAATCTCACAAATGTATAAGTTTGTGACTATGTACTCGTATGTGCGTTTGTCACTCTTGCACGCAGAAACTACTGTTCGGATTTCGTTTGACACACAGAATAGTTTATGGCCCAGATAAACAGAATACTCATTACAGTAGTGGACGTAACCGAAGCGGGCGAAGATTCGGGAATTGTATTTTATTTATTTGTTTACCCGTACCTCGTTCCGCCTAAAAGTAAAAAATCTAAAATTCGTGTTTTGTCCTATATTATACACTAGCTGTACCCGCGGCTCCGCTCGCCGAATCAATGTATCACAAAGTTTTTCCCATTTCACGCTTAGGGGTTGAATTTCATAAAATCCCTTTTTAGTGAGCATTTACGTCTAAAAGAACCCGCATGCAAAATTTGAAACTCCTAGCACTTGTAGTTTCTGAGATTTGGTGGTCCATCTGATTTCTTGGGAATAGAACTTGTAATTCATTTGTGATTGCCTTTAGATTGAACCCATTATTTATATTAAGTTGAGGTCATGTTCCGATCCGGTGGTAGTGTAAAAAAAAGTGTAACTGACAATTTATAAATGCCCCCGTAAGCCTAAACAAAATAAAGATATCTCATTTCATTTCATTTCGTTTCATTACAGATGTCCATGAGCGGCAGTGACCACTTACAATCAGGTGGACTGCATGCTTGTTTGCTACTATAATTTCTTGAGAAAAAACGTAGCGGTAGTGGTGTATGTATTGTGAGTATATTTTGAGCTAAAAATTTATTCTACCTAATTTTAACTTTATTGTTCCCAAGTGGTTTAGCGAGAATATCAGAATTTTGCTTCTACTCTTGTATGTCGTGATATCAAGATCGCAAGGGAAATTACGCAAAGTCAGCAAGATTTGAGCCGCAGTACCATATCAAATCACGGTCCTATGATGCAACATCAATCCGATATAGAGAACATAGTATAAAATAAAGCTGCCCGCTGTCTGTTCCTATGTATGCTTAGATCTTTAAACCTACGCTACGGATTTTAATGCATTTTGAAGTGAAACTTCTTTAGGCGCATGAGGGTAAAATTTTTACAGATGAAACGTCACGCCGGTATGCAACGGAAGTGTCGGAAAAGAGAGAGAGAGTGATCGAGACCGATTGAGAGAGAGTAAGACAGGGCGAACGTAGCATGAGCAACTAGCCGTGGAGTGAGAGTAGGGAGCAAGCGAGTGAGAAAGATTGAGAGAAAAAGTGAGACAGAGCGAACGCCTTTTTCCCTTCCTCTTAATCTTGGAAATTTAAAGTTTTAGATTTGTATAAATATAAACAAGATTTATAAATTAGTTCGCCAAAGAAGTTTCACTTCTGACATGTGTACTTTGTACGCACGCATGTTTTTTTTTAATAGGTAGAGTGATTCAAAAGGAAGGTTTTTATGTACAATACATGCGTAATATAGTGGATGAGCACTAATTATTTGAGATTTTTGATTTTTAGGCGGAACGAAGTTCGTACAAATAGTAGAGAATAATCCCTACAGAGAAACGGAACATAGGGTGTAAATCAATGTTTTCAAACTGATCGCCACTCCTTGGGGATCACTGATCCGGAGTCCAGGGAATAACGGAGCCTGATAAAAATAAATTTAAAAATATATTTTTGCTAGTTTTAATGATAGGCATTTGGTTACATTTATTTAGAATTATATATTAGGTCTACCGAATTAAAACAAAATTGATAATATTGTACGCATCCTGTAATTATAAATAAATGTTTAAATATTAATTCAAAACAGTGGAAATATTTTTACGTGAGGGTCGCGCCTCATAAAGTATTGAAAAACACTGGTGCCAACACATTAACTTATAGATCTATCATACTAATATTATAAAGGCGAAAGTTTGTGAGTGTGTATGTTTGTTACTTCTTCAAGTGTTTAGACGTGAAGAAGTAAAGGCTGGAACAATTTTCATAAAATTTGGTAGGGAGTTAGCTGATACTCTGGATTAATATATAGGCTACTTTTTACGGTGGCAAAATATCTTATTCCCACTGGACAATGGATTATTGTTAACGCGGGTTAAGCTGAGGGATTCAGCTAGTTAAAAATAATGCGTATAATAGTTTTATTAAACTGAACATGTTTTCACGTCTCTAATATAAGTTAAACAATGTTCCTAACAGCACATTCCACACGAGCAGGCATAACATCGCAGGCATCGCCATGACACAGCTGCCACACAAAACCTTCATGCGGTTACAAACATATTGGACGACGCTTCCGTTCTTTCACAAATACGCTAAATAGATCTAATAAATATTTGTGTAATAATAATGTATGATACATATTATACACAAAAACTTTTTTCATAACATTGAAACAACAAACAAGCCTGTAGTCCAAGATCGTAATTTTTACGCCTTCAACCCTTTTTACCGCAATAAAAAGAGCCTCCAAGCAACCCTACGTGTTTGCATAAGGTAAACTCTGTTCTGTACCAAATTCCAAATATACATGGGTAGCAGTGACCACTAACCAACAGGTGGATTGCATGTTCGTTTGCTATTATGATCAGATAAAAAAACGTAAAAACAGAATTATTTTATAATTTGTAGAATTTTATCCATCTGTTTATCTGTGTGTTTGGCAGCACGTGAAACTAAAGCTACTAAATTATATTTTGACGGATTGCAAAAATATATAATCCATATGTACAGGTAACATTTGGCATTTATTTCATTCAATCAATCAACAGTTGATTGATCAAATATTGTTACAGTATAAAGGCAGGTATGTTATTTTTATAACGTAGGTGAAATCGTGAGGCACTCAAATAAATTGAATAAACGCACACTGTCGAAATTTCTTTTTGTCTAATTGAAGTAGTAAGCAAACATGCAATAAATCTGATGGTACGTGGTCACTGTCGCCCATGGATATCTATAACCAAGTTCATAAAGAACAGAGGTTTCATCTGAAATCAATCACAGATGCGTTGTTATCCCAAAGACTAAGAGGATCGCCTTATATAAAAGTGCAAAAAAACACAAAACGCTAGAACTGCTTCACTGGTTCTAAAACCTGGTAGAACCGACGAGTTCAGT
The DNA here is from genome assembly GCA_949699795.1 of Spicauda simplicius. Taxonomy (NCBI): domain Eukaryota; kingdom Metazoa; phylum Arthropoda; class Insecta; order Lepidoptera; family Hesperiidae; genus Spicauda; species Spicauda simplicius. The sequence goes on from OX453060.1 coordinate 5,118,846, forward strand.
TATATCAAACAAAACGCTTTAAACAAACGCTTTCTACACTTACAGCCCCACACTAAGATTTTCTCGTGTGTCGTGGGTGCCATAGACACAAATAAGACGAATACACAAACACCTAGACTCAGAGCATGTATGTAAACTCATTCAGATACCTGTCTGGCCGGGAATCGAACTTGGAACCCACTGCGTGTAAGACCGGTATGGTAACCGCTCCGCCACGCGTGTGTATTGCACATGATTTACGGTATATCCAGCTAAAACGATAGATATCCAATTTATACATATGTGAAGTATCTTATTTTAAATACAGTAAAATGACTGCTGAAAGTTTCGCATTGAAAAAAAATCCACAACACTTAATATTTGTCCAGAGAAATTACGATATATCCTTTTATCATTTTGTAGTAAGATACCATTTATAAAGTCAATATTATTACGGATACTCGGGCGGAAAAAGAGTACCGTAAACATTCGTACAATTGTTTGGACGAACAACATACAAATTGGAGTAAATAAGACACTGAAATCTTATTAACTGCGCCTCTTTCGAAATGCAGCGCTATTTTCCTCGAAGAAATAATATTAACTGTTTACCCTTGTTTTTCAAACAATTGTTTTAAACTTCTACGGTAAGTTTGAAAGAGTTGCAGGTCCATTTCCATCATAATAAGGAAATGGACCTGCAACCTTATGAGTGGGCGCAGTTCAACAACTCGGTAACCTAATTACTCAGGTCTTCGACACCTCAGGTTATTTTGAGTTGTGTTGTCATTCAATCCAAACACGGATAGTTTATACTTACTTCTCAGGGGTAGCAACATATCTGTTGCCAACCTTAGGTAAGACTAGTATTAGGGTTGACTACAGATCTCTATGGACAGTAACCACTTACCATTATGTGGACATGCGCGTTTGCTAGTTCAGTTGTATACAAAAAAGATACCAATGGACTAGAAGCCACTCACAGATAAACCGCATGTTTGTTTGCTAAACATATATGTAGGACACAATCAAAAATGTAAAGCCTTCGTTGTCAAATTATCAATGAATGAATTATTTCCAATATCTGATAAATATTATCAAAAGTATATGAAGATATATGTATGTTTCTTATACTTAGACGCAAAAAATATCGGTTGGATTTTTTTAAAATTTTGCACTCACTCAGTTTGTAACATAGGTTACCACATAGAATACTTATTGCCGTGATAGATGTGGTAGAAGAGGGCGAAACCGCGAGAATAATCTAGTTTTTTTATCTTATTGAAGTAGCAAACGACCATGCAGTCCACCTGATGGTAAGTCGTCACTGCCGCCCATGGAAACTGTAAACAACTTCATACAGAACATAGGTTCTATCTGAAGTCAATCACAGATGCGTTGCTACTCCCGAGGACTACGGTGGTCGCCTCATATAATCGTGTGCCGGCAACCACACCCTTCCAACGAAACACAAGAAATGCTTCACGCCAGAAATAGGTGTGGCGGTGGTACTTCCCCGGTCGAAGAACACTGGTACCACGTTCAAATAATAATAATAATTGAAATAATTACAATATTCCAAATAACGTAAGGAATCTAAACCCAATAAATTCTTAACAAGATTCATTTCTTCAACCGAAACGCGTTAACAATTAACAAATTTGATAATTTGCGGGATCCCGTCAAATTTATTAATTAAAACGGCTTAATTAAATTCTCGCTCCTAACGTAATTATCGAGTCAACAAGTGGAATATTGTGTCAATAAACAATTCATTTCCGAGATTACCGGAATGTTTATCCTATTTGTTTAGATAATTCTAATTTGTTTACGATGTGCTACGTTTACGCAATAATTGAGGTTTTTCCAGACTAACTTGTTATCCATTTTAATACTTAACGGGTACTTACGATGTGTGGTTTTTGAATTCTTTAAGAATCGTGTAAACCCGTTAACTATTAAAGGGTATTAATTCCACGATAATATTAGTCCATGATACACGACGACCCGCGAGGCGCAGCGGTTACCATACCGGTCTGGCACGCAGTCGGTCTCGGGTTCGATTCCCGGTCGGACAGGTATCTGAATGGTGAGTTTAGATTCTGTTATATTCTGGGTCTGGGTGTTTGTGTATTCGTCTTTGTGTGTGTCCATGACACCCACAACACAGGAGAAAATCCTACTGTGGGGCTATGAGTGTAGAAAGCGTTTTAAGTTTTTTAAGTAAAGTTTTATGCTAATATTGTCCACCAATTCGCTCTTGGCCAGCGTGGTTGGACTATGGCCTAAACTCTCTCATTCTGAGAGAAGACCCGTGTCCAGTAGTGGGACAATAATGGGTTGATGAGAGAAATTAGTCTAAAATCATATATTTTTTCTTCGGCTGCGTCAGAAGTGTATTGTATTTCGAGCGTATGTATGTATATTAAATAGGCGGTATAATCAGTGTAGTTCGACCGGGGAAGTACCACCGCCACACCTATTTCTATCGTAAAGCAGTTCTTGCGCGAGATGGAAGGGTGTGGTTGCCGGCACACTTTTATACGAGACGACCATTGTAGTCCTCGGGAGTTGCGACGCATATGTGATTGACTTCAGATAGAACCCCATGTTCTGTATGAAGTTGCTTACGCATGTCCATGGGCGGCTGTGATCACTTACCATCAGGGGGACTGCATGCTCGTTTGCTACTTTAATAAGATTAAAAAAGGGTGCAATTTTCGGCGATTATTACAAGGATGGCGATTTAATTGCTGTATTTTCAACAAAGCCTTAAAGCAACGTCGAATGATTAAGGGTTATTGCGTTAACGGCGGCGGAAACGTCCAAAGTTATATTTACGACTTTTTGAAAATTTTGCAAGTAATACATAAAAACGGAAATATAATTACTCTGACAAGTAACCTAAAAGTTTTGACATAATGATCATATATCAAGTGACCTCACAATCTAAATTCTCGACACTGCTTATTTACCAATGTTTTGCAAAAAGAATATTCATATATTTTTTTTAAATATTGATCTAAATTAAATTTCCTTTTAATAATCTATCTCGTCCTTTGGGCATAATTATTCTCTTATATCGATAGTTGCACCCGCGTTTATGAAGTACCTACTTAAATCTTCCCGACTATAGTTGACCCTCGAACTTCATTCCGCTTAAAAGTTAAAAATCTAAAATTATCAGTGTTTGTTTTTAATATTACAAATGTATTATATATAGAAAAACCTTCCTCTTAAATCATTCTATCTATTAACAAAATTGCATTCAAATCCGTAGCGGGGTTTTCAAGATCTAAGCATACATAGGGAGAGACAGCGGAAAGCGACATTGTTTTATACTATGTAGTGATTATACGATATACATTTTTGTTCACAAAATCGGAAGCGTCTATGTTCAATTTCAGCCCTAAAAGAGTTACCACTTGCTATTAAGAATAAAAAATGTATGGAAAAGGAATCATATTTATTTGGTTGCGACTTAAATACTGGCATGTTTAAATAATTTTCTCCAAGCTTCTCAACCGATAATTACTAACCCCAAAATGAGATGTAAAGTAATTTTTAAGGAAGCCAATTTTTACGAGTTACTGTAGTTCCGTGATCAGAATAGGGCTCGGGTATCCCATACCTGTCGTAAGAGGCGACTAAAGGGGGCTTCCGGGATTGCGGGCGGCTAGAGTGGGAGCTTGAATCGTCCAGTCAGGCGATCCCGGGTACGACGGCGGTACGTTTGGTCGGATACCGCCGTAAAGACTAGACGGAACGGTAGGCCCAGCCGCCCATCTAGGAGGAGGCCGATGGGGCAACGTGCTCAGAGGATTCCGGTTGTGAGTCGTTTGGGGATCCCGGAGTCCTCTTTGTAGCGCCGAGGACGGCCACCGGGGGGGTTTTAGTGCGGAAAAATCCCACCTAAACCCGCGTCGCTCTCACGGCGTCGGGTACCTTTTGAAGGTTTCCCCCTCGAGATAAAAAAAAGGTTAAACTATAGTCGGGAAGATTAAGGTCGTAGCTCTGTATCAAATGGCAGCTCTTATGATACTACTCTACTCTTATTAACCCAATAAAGAGAAAAAATACAACAGAGATAAATACTCGTAGGTGTAAAAAAGGTACATCAATTCATTAAAAAAATCTGGCCTGACCTGGGCACGACCTGTCTCTTTTGGTAGTGAAAGGCATTCAGGACACAGTTCAGCACGTTGACCAAGTCAAGTATGACTTCACATCTTTTAAAACTGACAAATAGGTACTTAACAGTAGTTGTGACCTTTTCTTAGATAACGATTGTTTTTCATTCAATAAATAAAAGCCGAGGAAGCTCTTTTTAACATTCAATATAAAAATTTCCAAGGCTTCAATTGTTTAGAGACTGGAAGCCATGATGGGGCAACGTCAAAGCCGCTATGGTACCGTGAACAAATTGAATGAGTAATATTGTTAGCGGTCGCTTCAAAGGATTTTTATTGGCGGATTTGAAAATTCTGTAGCCATTAACTGTTGTCTGTTCTTTGGTGTTAACAGCGTTTATGTCATCGGGATCTTTCGTAAACAATATCGATTAGCCAAATGCTAATTGGCGAAATTGTTTATTTAAATTTCCTAAATTTCGGCATTTATGTCAAAGTCTAACCTATTTCGATGGAAGGGTGTGGTTGCCGGCACACTTCGTTATGCGGCGACCATCTTAGTCCTCCGGAGTAGCAACGCATCTGTGATTGACTTCAGATAGAACCCATGTTCTGTATAAAGTTGCTTACAGATGTCCATTGGCGGTAGTAGCCACTTATCATCAGGTGGACTGCATGCTCGTTTGCTATCAATCAGATAAAAAAGGGTAGTTTGACAAGGGAGGTAGGTACTGCGGAGGATTTATTGCGTATCGGTGGAAGGGTGTGCTTGCCGGCTCACTTTTATTTGTACGAGGCGACCATCTTAACCATTGGGAGTAACATCGCATGAGTAATTGACTTCAGATAGACACTGCGTTCTAAATGTAGCTTAGAGATTTTAGGCTTTGACCACTTACCACCAGATGGAAAACATGTCCGTCTACTACCTCAATTGGGTGAAAAAAAAAACACATTTTATTTGCTAGAAATACACACGCTTTCTACACTCATAGAACATTAGGATTTACTCCTGTGTCGTGGGTACTATGGACAAACGCAAGACGTATACACAAATACCCAGACCCAGAATGTGAATCTAAACTCATCATTCAGATACCTGTCTGGCCTGGAATCAAACCCGGAACCCATTGCGCGTCAGACTGGTATGGTAACCGATCCGCCACGTAGGTCGTCGTCGAAGTGTTGCGTAAAGTTATTTTTATAAACAAATGCATTTAAACATACACGTACCAAACCTACTACCGCGTCGCCGCCAAGTTTTTTTTGGCACCACGTTGAACAACTTAAAATGTCTTATTTTAATTTCAATATATTCCATTATAATATTAAAATAAGTCTTACATATGTATTTTATTAAAGCACTCGGTATGTTATTAAAGCTTTAATTATTTTATAATTTCTTTAATTTAACATTTTTTTATATTTATTTCTCTACAACGACATCCACGCGAATAGTCTTGGCTTCCACGGAAATCTATTACACTGGTGGAAAATACCATATTGAAAGTCAGTATATTCCCGTCAGTCCTTAAATTAATCCGTCGGAACGCCACGTTCACCAAATTAATTAATCAAAGTGCTTTAATGAATAGACGCCGCCCCCGCTGATAAAACGAAGGTCTTCCCCAATTTTATTTTCTCATTTTTTACTCTAAAGTAGATTTAGATGTCTTAGAGTCTTAACTTAGCGGCTATTGTTAAAGAAAATATATGATTTTGGGCTAATGTTAGAGTAGAATTAATTTATATATTCAAACGTGAAGCAAAAGCTTGTAATTCGACTTTAAGATACTTTCCGCAGGCGGAGGAATATGGAATTAAGGACGGTTATTGTTGATGTAGAGGCGGATTGCGCAAAGCTAATATTTTTTTGGAATAATGCATAAATCATACATAAAATCAACTAAAAACACATTACACTGACTACCTTGCATTTGACACAAACACATACATATTAAACGAAATAGAACATTCAATGTGTTACTATGAAAACATATAACGTCAAAAATGACAGATAGTAATAGTTAGCAGCTTAGCTAATAAACCTCTTTTTAAATTTAACGGTTGCGTCCAAAATAAGTTGAAAATTATTACAATTTATTTAAATTAGACAAATATTGGTGCTACTTTCGACAATTTGAAGTTTATTTTTTTTAATTAAAATTTCGGTCGAATTTCGACTGTTGCAACGGGTGCGTCCATGTTAAGTGGATGTAGATTTACTAAATTTAGTTCGCTGTTAGAGTTACTGAAATATTCGAATTTAATATTTTTCGAACTTCAACTAAACAATGGACCAACTTACATATTTCGTTTTTGGTCCATTGTTTACTTGTCGTAACCATCTCTGTAGATAAGATATCTAAACAGAATGTGGCTATTTATAACTTAAACCTAATGTATGTTTTAGATTGCATATAAGTCCAACAATGAAGTAAAATAAATAACGAATATACCTACTTTTATTTTTATTGCATATATAAAGAAAAACATATAATGGAAATTGAAACAATTTATTTCTAAAATGAGCGGTATTTAAAAGTATAGTAGATTTCTATTAAATTAATGACTAACCATATTATTATCAACCTTTTAACGACACCCGCAATGAACAAGGTGGTAACATTAATTTTGCAAATTTTAAGAATTAACAAAAAAGCGATTATCTTGAGTTTCGAAATGCTACTTAATCTTAAAAATCAACCTTATAACCCATTATTGTCCCAAAGCTGGGCACGGGTCTTCTCTCAGAATGAGAGAGTAATAGGCCATAGTCCACCGCGCTGGCCAAGTGCGACTTGGTGCACGTCAAGTACACGCAGGGATAAAGCTGTAAGAAATCTTTTTTCACTGTCACTATATGTTCACTGTCAATATTTATAAAATAAATGATGAAAGCAAAACCGCCACTTTAGGAACATTGTGTACATGGAGGAATATAACAAGGGTATTATATAAGTTGGCAATGGGCAGGCCACATCGTTCGTAGGACAGATAACCTATGGGGTAGAAGAGTCCTCGAATGGAGACCACGTCAGGGCAAAAGAAGTGCTCGCCGCCCCTCAACCTGGTGGACTGATGACCTGAAGAAGACGGCGAGTAACCGTAGGATTCAGATGGCTCAGGACCGGTCGAAGTAGCGCAGATTAGGGGAGGCCTATGTCCAGCAGTGGACTTTCAAAATTTGATGGATGGATGGATTATACAAGTTTGCATAGAGATGAAGTGCACAAAGATAAAAAAAGTGTATTGATTGGACCTTATTTTTATACATTAGATGTTTACAATATATTTAAGAATTGTAATAGTTAAATGTCTGTTACCTGACTGCATCAGAAGAAGGGTGGTGTTTGTGGTTTTCGGGCTTATGCCTGCTCATATCTTTAGCAATAGCCAGAATGACTTAACAGATTATAAGATATGATCAAAAGAATTTGTTCAGTTCTGAAAGAGACATCAATTTTAGAACAAAAAAGCCGTCTGCTTAAAAATAAGCAACTGTAGTTTAAACCAATCAATCGTTTCTAAGCAATTGAGTTTTGCCTAAATTATTTAATAATGTTACTTGTTGAATGATAATCTCAAATTAGACGAAACGTGAGTTATCGCCTTGTTCGTGGCCTCCGATATGGACGTTCTAACGAAGACTAAGCGCATTATCCGCTACACTAAGTGTAATTGAATTTCGATCAAAGTTCAAGCGATCGGGCGTAGCGGCAATATGTATCCCCAACCACTCTGCTAGTTCAGTATCGGTGACATATTTATTACCTAGTTAACTTAATGAAGCAATAACATTAATAATTAATAACATAATTCGATAGAACTGGTTTTTTATAATGTGCATATTAGAAACTATCACTGTTTTAAGATGAAGAAAAACATAAAGTAACGTATACATTTGAGAGTACTTTAAAAAAGTTCTTAACGGTGTGTGAAGCCTGATAATTCGCACTTGGCTAGTTTATTCATGCTAATTTATGCCCAGCAGTGGGAGGATAATGAGTTGACCAGAGTAACTATCAAAAAACCTTTTTTGTATATTATAGAAGTAGCAAACGACCATGCAGTCAATTTGAAGGTAGGTGACCATTGCCGCTACAGACATTTGGGGTTTAGTACATCTAAATCTCAGATAAGAGCAGAGCCTTTTTTATAAAAAACAAAGAGAGATTTTTTTTAATAACAAACAACGGGTTTTATGAAAAATAGTAATTAACTGAAACAGAACAGTCGTTTTGTTTACAAACCATTTCGTGACTTCATCGAGTTTTTCGTTTTAATTATTTTAGACTGTTAAATGGTGATAACCACAAATTTGACTAAACGTGAGTTATCGCCTTGTTCATTGCCTCCGATATGGACGTTCTAACGAAGACTAAGCGCAGTAATAGTCCATTAAAGTGTTACATTAGCTTTGCATTTTAGAGGACGCAATTTTATTTTAAGGACATGTGTGGGAGGTCAATAGAAGTTTAACCTCAAGTTTCTCGGGTCACCACCCTTGTCCCCCGGCCGCCATCTTGGAAAACACTTTTTTAGCGATATCTCGGAAACTATGCATCTTACAAAAAATGTCAAGTCATAATTTGTAGCAAATTGTTTTGCCTACAAATACATTTAAGTAACTTTTTGCCGTAAGTTAAAAATTTCAGAAGTTAGTTATAAGCAAAAAAGTAAGCATTTTTTTACCTGATTCGTCAATGCTCATAAAATTCAGCCGAAAAGACCTGTTTAACTTATATTTGGTTGTTTTTAATTAGTTATAGTTAGAAGTTTATCTTTAAATTCATTTTCTTCCATTAACTTTTATAAATTAAATTTGGTAAGTTCTATGGCGAAGAAAGGAGAGGAATGAATAAGTAAAATTGTACGAATTTAACAAAAAAATTGTAAAAATATATTTACAATAAAAAAAATCAAAAATAAGTTAAACAGTTCGTTTTGACCGGAATTTCATGAGAATTGACAATTGGTCAACTTCAAAGCGCTGTAGCAGCGTTTTTAATGTATGAAATTAAGAAAATATAGGAAAAAAATCCTGAAAAGATCATCAACAAGATTCGTCTGAAGTAATTTTTTTAGGAGCTAAGAAATTAATACCTACAAATAATAACATAAGAAACAAAAAACGGCACGCACGAACAGTCAGTGGAGTTGTAATATTACTAATAAAAAAAGGCCTCGGACAAATATGACTTGCATACCACACCGCTATGACCAAAATACAGCAGCTTTTAAACAGCTGTTATCTTGGGAGGTATATATAGACGTTAAGCTAACTCATAATATAAGTGTGAACATAAGTATATCCAAGTAAATTTTCATCCTAAGTATCTGAGACTATATACCCGTCGCATTCTCGACGAAATACTTCGTTAGGTATTCATTGTGCGTGCTCAACGTTACATGTTTGTACTTGAATATCTTAACAGTAGCTCTGTTTCCTTTTCGGAAATATTTCCAAAGTTTCTAATGTTTTGTCAAATTCTAAATAAACTTGGAAAGCCACTCGAACTCATAATTACTCTACTTAACAACTTATCAACATAATTGATGCTTTTATATTACTTTGATGGAATATAAGAGGATCTTCTAATAAATCATCTAATAAACAGGGCTCTTTTAATTAAAGGTCATTTTCCGATCCGGTGGTAGTGTAGGAAAAAAAAATGTAACTGACAATTTGTAAGGGCCCCCGTAGGTCTATAGAAAATAAAGACATTTCATTTCAAAGAAAAGGATTAAATATTTGCTTTCAATAATACTGAAGCATCCTCGTCACTTAATAGGTATAATTATGCATTTCTCACCAAAATTAGTTCTGATTAGCTTTACTCTTTTTTGGCTGAAAGCATGTGGCATGTAACAGAGACTGAAAAGAAAGACTCATAATTAGGAGTATATCAATGCATTGTTACATACATTATCAGTGACCCCTTACCACCAAGTGGACCACAAATTCTCTTGCAACTCCAGATCCATAAAAAACAATTAAAAAGCATTAGTATTTGGTGGAGTGGGGGTTACTATCGCCACATCTATCTCTTCTAACGTGATGTAGTTTAGAAGAAGTTTTTAGCCAAGTATATACATATATTACATATTACTTTATTACATAATAGTTACCCCGTCGAATTTCGTTCCGCCTAAAAGTCAAAAATCTAAAATTATCACTGTTTCTTCACTATATTATGCATGTATTGTACATAGAAACCCTCCAACGACCCGCATGGCGCAGCGGTTACGATACCGGTCTGACGCGCAATGGGTTCCGGGTTAGATTCTGAGTTTGGGTGTTTGTGTATTCGTCTTGTATGCGTCCATGGTACCCACGACACAGGAAAAAATTCTAGTGTTGAGCTATGCGAGTGTAGAAAGCGTATATAAACATTCCTTTTGAATCACTCTATCTATTAAAAAAACTGAAAAACTGCATAAAATCCGTAGCGTAGTTTTAAAGATCTAAGCATACATAGGGACAGACAGCGGGAAGCGACTTTTATACTATGTAGTGATAATACAATATACATGTTTATTCACAAAACCGGAAACGTATCTATGTTCAACTTCAGATTTAAGCCCTAAGAGAGTTACCACTTGCTATTAGGAATAAAAAATGTATCAAAAATGAATCATATTTATTTGGTTGCGACTTAAATATAGGTATATTTAAATAATTTTCCCCAACCGCTCCTCAACCGAGAATGACTAACCCCAAAATGAGATGCAAAGCAATTTTTAAGGAAGCCAATTTTTACGAGTTACCGCGATTTTTTTCGTTTGGAATGAAAATGACGCGCAATGTTATTTGAATGAAATTACAAGTAACCCATACTTTCAGCTGTAATTATAAGTACTAAGAAATTGTTATGAAAATAAAATCCGACTGCTACTTATTGTTGCAGTCAGGTATTTAGGTTTCTTTTTTTCTGTTTCTTATTTTTTTATCTGACTTTATAGCTTTTTTATTAGAAAATCTGTCTTAGAAAGTGCCCAGAATAATTACGGACGTATCACACATCTGCGCCCGAAATCACACACACAAGGATTTATGCACGCGCACACACACACACACATATACACAATCACAAAAACAAAGATATGGAAAATGGGGATTAATTCATTTGTGTAACTCGTCAACCCATTATTGTCCCACTACGGGGCACGGGTCTCTCAGAATGAGAGAATATTAGGCCATAGTCTATCGCGCTGGCCAAGTGCAGATTGGTGGAATCCACACACCTCCGAGAACTTTTTTTGTAAAAGATTTCTCGGTTTCCTCTGGATGTTTTCCCTCACCAAAAAACAGTGGTAATTAATTTCTAACACGCACGTAAATCAGTGGTGCGGGCCTGAGTTTGAACCTCGGATCTCTCGATCGAGAGGGCAAGTTTCAACCATTAGGCTATCAATTGTTCTTGCTTTAGTAGAACAAGCGAATGAAAGAAATTTTGCGTTTCCGTGCGCATGGACAAAGACTTGTCTATCTAGACATATAAGTCTGCCATTTAAGTGCCAGTCAACGCATGTCTGATTGACTTTATACAGAATCCTTGTTTTATATGAAACTAGCTCTTACCCGCGGCTTCGCCCCCACGGTCAGACGGAATTAACATTAGCATTTGATAGCGTGATTCAGAACTTGCAAATGAATTTTACTAACGCCGTCTGTTAACAACGGCTGGAACTACTAAATATGTATCAACTAACAAAACATCGATATTCTCATGGCAATGAGAGAACGCGGTAAAAAGTAGCCTACGTCACTCTCCGTCCTCCTAACTATCTCCCAATATATAAACCATATCATAGAATAGCTATGTAACGACGTGAAAGACGAACAAACAAACACACTTTCACATTTATAATATTAGTATGGATTGCATTCATGGGCGACACTGACCAGTCATCATCAGATGGACTGCTTAGCAGCAAAGCACTCCATCTTATATAAAAAGCTTTACCAGAGGCATTTGTTATTTAAACTATAACAACGATACCCCAGAATTATAACAATTTAAATAGTTTACAATACAAAATCATTTTTGTACGTTGCTTTATTCTGCTCCAAAGATTGAAAACATTCAATAAAGAGATACAGTGCAATACCGAAGGCATGCTTATCGAAGCGATTTCTTCTAAAGAAAACGAAAGGCAGACCAAGAGCAAAATGTAGGGTGCATTTTGTAAAGTTATATGATGGTAGTACATACTAATATATCTACTAGCATTTGATTCTGTTTAAGAAAGGTAATTCACAGAAGAATAGTCAATGGAAAAAATATAATATGAAGAAAAGGACACAGAGAGAGATAAAGAAGATAAGTTAAACCGTGTATGAAAGAAAGAGAAAAATGATGCAAACTAAAATAAACAAACAATATATTATCACTACATAGTATAAAACAAAATCGCTTCTCGCTGTCTGTCCCTATGTATGCTTAGATCTTTAAAACTACGCTACGGATTTTAATGCAGTTCTTTTAATAGATAGAGTGATTCAGGAGGAAGGTTTTTATGTATAATATAGTAGAGATACAATGACTAATTTTATATTTTTGACTATTAGGCGGAATGAAGTTCGCCGGGTCAACTAGTATGTACTAAGTGAGTAGTACTACTACTAACACTCATTATATAAATCACTGTCTACTATTACATGTGACAGGTGACTAAGGGATGAAATCCTAACATGGGGAACAGGAACACGTCTTCCCGTGTAACGTCAAAATCCATTGCGGTCACCAATACGCTCGGTGATCATTGACAAAAAACCCTCAAGTTGGTAGAACCAGTGTAGTTCGACCGGGGAAGTATGAAGTTGGTTACAGATGTCCATGGGCGGCAGTGACCACTTACTATTAGGTGGACTTGTTTACTATTTCAATCAGATAAAAAAGAAAAATCCAAAATGATATTATTTTATAACAATATATTTAGAGTATATAAAATATTTGCCACTGAAATATTTCACCGACAAACAAAGCTCCGGAAGTGAATAGTTTATCTTTTGGAAAATCCATTTTCATTCCTCGCTCGATGCGGTGCTTTTAAAATAACGAGTGAATGTTCGTTTTTGTTATCGTTTTCGTTATTTTTACAGCTATTTTCGACAAAACCATTTGGGTATGGTGTTGTCTAAGAGCTGTTTCTAGCTTTGTAGTGCTCTGTTAATTATATAATATACTAAATATATAAAAATGAATGTTTGTCTGTATGTACTCTATAGAATCTTTAACTATTCATTTGATTTACCCATTTGTTAATAAAGGATTTTTTAATTTTGATTTTTTGATAATGATCGTCTTTGGCAAAGTTGTTATCCATGTGCTCGCGAAGGTTTCTGGTGTATTTTTTTTTGTGATGGCTTAACAACGCGCGCAGAATACAGCTAGTCCTAAATAAAAACATTTATCAAACAAGCTATTTAATAAAGTATTTTTTTTATTGTACCCATTCATCTGATACATATACATGTCGTAAGTAAGGGCGTTCGCCTTATTGTTTTTTTACTGATTGAAGTAGCAACCGATCATTCAGTCATTAGTACGGTAAGTGGTTACTGCCGTTCATGGAAAACTGTAAGCAACTTTATACAGAACAGTGGTTCTGTCTGTCGTCAATTGCAGATAGATTTAATACTCCTGAGGACTTTGATGGTCGTCTTACATAAACAAGAGCTTTTGTTTTTTTTTTTTGGTCTTGAGGGTGCCTTCTTCAAAAGGTGCCCGTCGCCGCAGGGGCGTCGCAGGATTATGTGGGATTCTCACCGCACTAAGAGGTAGCCGTCCTCGGCGCTACAAAGAGGACTCCGGGATCTCCAAAGGGACGCAACCGGAATCTTCTGAGCGCGTTGCCCCATTGGGCTTCTCCTAGATGGGCGGCTGGGCCCACCGCTCCGTCTAGCCTATAAGATGGTATGCGACCACACATACTACCGTCCTTCCCGGGTTTGTCTGACCGAACGGTTCGAGCTCCCACTGTAACCGCCCGCAACCCCGGTAGCCCATTTTTAGTCGCCTCTTACAACAGGCAGGGGATGCCGTAGCCCTATTCTAATCCCGAAACTACAAGGACGACATGAACGTGAGCTGGCGCACTCTTTCACCAAAAAGCAAGTATTGCTTCGCGATAGAATAAGGTGAGGTCAGTGGTACTTTTCCTGTCAAACTACACCTGTTTTACACTTAAACTCATTATAAAGTTATTCATTTATTATTATCTATACCAAATGTGTGCTAAGATCTGATTCTCATAAGCACTTCTGCCAAAGCAATTTCCGTCTAATAAAAGCAATATTACTCGCTGCTACGTTTGCATCTACAATGTTTGTAATCCTTAAAAGTAATGTAGTACGTGTCCTAAAAAGGTCACATTTAGTCACTTAATACATTAAAGATTAAAGTTAGTATTAATATGCACGAGTATTTTTTTGTTTACTACAGGACTGACACATAAACATGTTAAATTATTTTTTCAGATATAAGAAAAACAATTTTTTATTTGAATAATAAATAATAATGTACGGAATTTTTTAAATCTCCGTTAACACGGAACCCGCGTAAAAAGTAAGATTTAATTTTTGCCACAAGGATTTTTGTAACGAGCCGCGGAATAAACCTATTTAGGGGTTTTCCTTGATTACCAAATTCTCACACCAACAGCGAGTATACGATATAAGATATGCGATAGAATTTAAACTTGGGATTTTGTAACAGTGTTCTAAATTCTCTAACTAGATTCTTATATATATAGTTAGATTTCCCTTTGCCGTAGCAGTTATCAATACACGATGAAGATTGTACCTAGATTCAGAGCAGAAATTTACAACAAGTCTATTCGGGAATATATTTCGGAACACATCGTGACTGAGCTTGTTATGATTAAGCGTTGCAAAATAAAGATGCCGGTTTTGAGGCTAGAAGGTGGGCTGGTAAATATAATTATACCGTCACATGCACACGGAAAGTTCAGAAAACAATGATCATAATTTTCTAAAATTCTACAACCTTTAATTTTGTTTATATTTGATTGAAGTAGCAAACCTGCGTGCAATTCACCTGATGTTAAGTGCCGATCACAGACATCTTTAAGCAACATCATATAAAACGTAATACCAATCTACAGTCAATCACAGATGCGTTGCTACTTCCGAGAACTAATCAGGAATCAGGTGAAATACGTGTCAAAAAACACGTAGTTCAACTGCAACTGCATATTGTATTTAACGGAGTGAATGCGTGATATGTGACGTCAGGATGGCCAGGAGTCTTCATTATTATTCATTCTTGAAGATTTCAAGTAAAACACAGGAATAAACTTCTTCGATTTATTCACAATTGAGGAGGTGCGATCGCTTCGACGGTTAAACAAGAAATCTTTTTCTACCGGCGTTCGCTCGCCTTTTTATAACAATGTTTGGTGGTGTGACAATAACAAATTTATGGAAGGTAAACTAAATTACAATTCTAAAAATGTTGCTAATTCAATAAACAATCAATTTTCGATCTTTAAACTAACTAAAATAATTATTATCGGCGAAGTGTTTTTCATAAATAAGTGGTGTCGCGCCGACATATTCATATGGCATTCCTGCATATGGCTTCAGGAATCATTTCAATAAACCTCCATAGTCTGTTACAGGATCCGAAATAGACAGAAACTTGAAATTCCATTACATTAGATGACCACTATAACAAACAATACCAAAATTAAGAAAAAAGTTAAAAAGGTCCTCATAAAAGAAACCGAAATTTTTCGATGATTTTTAACGATGTAATTTGGCTCCCAGATATTTTATGACCTAGATTAAGAAAGTGAAGCCGTGTTTTATGTAACTGCTATGACAGCGTAACTAAACTTAAATAGGTAAATATTATGTAGTACACAACCCTTTATATGTGTCGACATGCACTTGCAAAAACTCGCTTCGCGTCCGCGATGAACCGAACACCTTACAAGCACCTATATCTCGTTTCGTCTCCGCCGCGCAACCTCATTTTCATAATGCTGGAAATTGCTTCACCTAATTTTATTTTTGATTGAATTCCTATAGTCATTTAGGAAAGGCCTAGATATTTTGCGAGAATGTTAAATTGTACGGTCGGCTAATGAAACCCAGTGATGTGGAAATACAAAGGAAACTGGACTATTCTTTGGGTTTTACAATGTGAGACTTATGTAGGATGATATAGCTAATAATACCCTATTATTTATGATGACTCTGCAGGATATGGGTGGTTCTTTATTCCGCCTTTTTAGATAGATCTTCAAATAAAATTATTGATTTACAACACAAGATTATTTTATTATTTTTCTGTGAATACTTTTTTTATTCAGAAGATAAAATTTAATATTTATTTCTATAAACGGTTTGACAAAGTTTTTTTATACGGAATATTACTGACCATATTTGTCTTATACATAAATGGAAAGTAAATAAATCAGGAAAATGTTTGTAATCCCTAAAATTGTACGTAAACTGATTTCAAAAAGTCAGATGAATCAGTGACAGAGGACTAGAAGTCTTTTTAAAAATCGAGAATTTCTCCGTATGAAAAAGTTTAGGCCATAGTCCACCGCGCTGGCCAAGTGTGAATTGGTAGACTTAACTCACCTTTGATAACTTTTTATAGCGCTCTCACGTGTGTACATTTTCACACGATGTTTTCCGTTACCGGAAGGTAGTGGTGGTTTAATTCTTATACGCACATCATGTTAGGAAATGGCAATGATGCGTACCTTTTTTTTCTTATCAAGGGGGAAACCTTCAAGAGGTACCCGACGCCGGGAGCAACGCCGGGTTGTCTGGGATTTTTATCTCACTAAAACCCCCCCAATGGCCATCCTCAGAGCTGCGTGGAGGACTCTAGGATCTAAAATGGAGCATGTGGCCACACATGCCGTGCCTGAGATTCGAAACTCGAACCCTTGATTGAAAGAGCGAGTTTCAGCCAATAGGCTTTCAATGCCTAGCAAAGGGATGAGCATGACTATCGAGTGAAATAGTTGCAGAACATTTTATCTGAGTGTTCATGTAATAATTATTTTTTATATCTACTATTATTATATTATTTTTTCACATTAGATTAAGATAACCGAAGGCCTTTTCACATCTGATTAATGAATATTTTGCTCAAATATATCAAGCCTCAAATTATTACAAGAAAAGTATTACGTAATAAGAACTGGCAAGACAAATGTACCAGAACGCCCATAATAATAAATCTCTACAAAAATGTAGTGTTTTTCGTCCTCAAGTACCTCCCGAACATTCCAGCGTTGAAGGGAACGTGGGAATAGATTATTGCTACTTTATGGTGACCATTTCTGAACTTAATGATGCATTAAGTTTGTATTACAGACGATCATATTACAAGAATATATTTATGTTTTTAGCTAATCGATATGCATGCAGATAATACAATAAAATTCCCTCTGTTTTACATCTTCTTACTAATATTATTAAAAGTTTGTGAGAATTATGTTTTTTGCTCTGTTACGGAAAAAGTACTCAGTCGGATATCGTTAAAATTTGATTAATAATAAGAGCAAATGTAATCAAAACGGGACAATAATGGGTTGTACCCAAGGTTTTTAACAACGTATCAGATATTGCTCTTTTTTGTGTGTGGTTTGTTTATTTGTGTTATTTAAAAGTATCTAAACAACTGAGTCTCTTTTAAAATGTCCAGTGATCTACTTCAGTTATTATAGAACTTATGTTCTATATATTGGTTAAGGATGTCCATGACCATGCGGTACTGACCGCTTACTCTCAGGTGGACTGAATGTTCATTTGCTACTTCACTACATAGTATAAAACAAAGTCGCTCCTCGCTGTCTGTCCCATGTATGCTTAGATCCTTAAAACTTCGCTACGGATTTTAGTGCAGTTTTTTTTAATAGATAGAGTACTTCAAGAGGAAGGTTTTCATGTATAATATAGTAGAAAAACACAAGATAATTATAGATTTTTGACTTTAAGCGGAACGAAGTTCGCCGGGTCAGCTAGTATCTTATAAAATACGAATGGGATAATAAATATAAACAAACAATTTAAACTGTTACGGGAAAACAAATTATACAAAAGGCAAAATAAAAGGCTCTGGGTATTTCCGCCGCCAATTCATTGTTCGATTGTTGTGTGGGGAATAATAAATTGTATGAAAGCTAAATGTTTGATGTGTTTTGTTTGAAACCGACGTCATATTGTTATTTCGTAGGCCCAGGGGTGTCGTGAATTTTGTTGTATTGTTAATATAGAATTATCTCAATATAAATTATAATATGAATTATCTCAATATAAATTATACGCCTCGGCAAAAGGAGTGCAGGCCGCCCCCCGACCCGGTGGACTGATGATCTGAAGAAGACGGCGGGTAACCGCTGGATTCAGATGGCTCGAGACCGGTCGAAGTGGCGCAGATTAGGGGAGGCCTATGTCCAGCAGTGGACTTTCAAAGGCTGATGGATGGATGGAAATTATAATATAGGTTATAAGATATGTGGCGGGACACCGCGTATTTATGATAAAAAAACGTCGTTGAAAATTATTATTTTAGTTAGTTTAAAGATCGAAAATTGTTTGTTTATTAAATTAGCAATATTCAGTGATTTTTAGAATTGTAATTTAGTTTACCCTCCATAAATTTGTTATAGTTGCCTCACCAAACATTGTTATAAAAAGGCGGGCGCCTGCCGGTAGAAAAAGATTCTTGTTTAACCGTCGAAGCGATCGCACCTCCGAAAATGTGAATAAATCGAAGAAGTTTACCCCTGTGTTTTACTTCAAGTAAATAATCTTCAAGAATAAACAGTAATGAAGACTCCTGGACTTCCTGATATTACGCCCACTTCGTTATATTATAAGGGCTATATATATATTGACGAAATCTGATTGGTATGCTTTTCAAATTATTGCTTTTCAAAATAATCATAATTTGAGGTCGCATTGGTAATGTTCACGCACACTTCAATAAACAATCAAGTAATTTTTCGTTGATTTGTTCATTGGTTATTGTGTCTGGCATTTTTGATGCTTCATATAAGAAATATTTTATAAGTAAGAAACTACTATTGCTTACTTAACGGATAACGGACGAAACCGACGTCAGGATGCCAAGATTGAGGTGCGAATCTTAAGTACCACTATTTTTATAAAGTAATATACTTATGTTTATCACTACATAGTATAAAACGAAGTCGCTTTTCGTTGTCTGTCCCTATGTATGCTTAGGTCTTTAAAACTTCGCCACGGATTTTAATGCAGCTTTTTTTAATAGATAGAGTGATTCAAGAGGATCGTTTTTACATACTATATATAAATAATACAGTGGAGAAACACTGATAATTTTAGATTTTTGACCTTTAGCCGGAACGGAGCGAAAGAACGAACGGTACAGCTAGTTAAAAATAAATTCTTGTAACCTCTTAACTCTTTATGGTCCAATTGTGGAGATTCCACTCTCAATGTTGTTGCTTAGTAAAATTTGTTAAATATGATTAGGTGACAGACTAAATAGAGGATTTAGTTATGGAAATTATGCATCATCATTTTAGGTCTATTGCTAGATATAGGCTTTCCGTAATGGAGGTATTTGCCAGGAGTCAACACATAGCGTGAGTGTTATTTATCACAGTTACACACTCTGTTACCCATCTTCCGGAATTTGATAATAAGTTACCTCTTACAACACCTGGGAAGATAGGAGGTGGTTTTATTCAAAACTAATTTAATCGGCATCGAAATAATTTCTCCAAACTATTTTAAACTAGTCACTCGTCACAACGGTCGAAATTCGACCGTAATTCAAATTAAATACGAATATTTCTCTAATTTCAATAAATTGTAACAATTTTCAAGTTATTTTGAACTCACCCGTAAAGGTAAATAGAGGTTTATTAACTAAACTGCATTGAAAAGCAATAGCGGGTATTTTGACAAAGACATTTAACATTTTTGATGTTATGTGTTTTCATAGTAAGATATTGAATATTCTATTTCGTTTATTTGTGTCAAATGCAAGGTAGTGAGTGTAATGTGTTCTTAATTGATTTTGTGTATGTTTTATGCATTATTTGAAAATATATTAGCATTGCGTAATCCTTCTCTATATCAACTATAACCGTGCATAATTTCATACTCCGCTTACGGCAAGTATCTTAAAAACGAATCACAAGTTTTGGCTTAACGATTTAATATACAGAGAATATCTGAGTTAAAGTCGTAGACGAAAAATTGTGAACATTGTTACGAATATAAGAATTACTTTCATAGTAGTAATAACACAATATTTCATTACCAAATTGTTAATAACAGAAGCATGCTGCTCATACTGTTTTAAAACGTCGCAATTAAGTTCATAAATTTGCCTTCGAATTAACATCTTACTTAATATTTAACCTAATAAACCCGCGCTTCCTTGTATCTCAAAGTTTCTTAATTATAGGTGTGGAGTGTTAGGGTAACTGTACATGTACCGTTTTTATAAGTTTTTTTATGTGATTGAAATAGCAAACGACCGTGTAGTCCAGCTTATTGTAAATGGTCTCTACCGCCCATGGACATCAGTAAGCCACTCCATAACATAGGTTCTATGTAAAGTCAATCACAGATGCGTTGCTGTTCCCGACGAAGACGATGGTCGCCTCATATAAAAGTGTGCCCACAACCATACCCTTCTTCCGAAACAAAAAAAGTGCTTCACGCTAGAAATAGGTGTGGCGGTGGTACTCGACTGGTTCTGCCACCTGGTAGATTGAAGTTAGAAATAACCTTGCAGTCAATGTGATTTGAGTGGTTACTGCCTATAGATCCATCCATCTGTCTTTTGATGTTCGCTACTGGGTATTGGGCACCCTTAATAAGGTTTTTCTAGTAGTGCTGCGCCATGCATATATGTTAGTGACCGCGGTATTGTTGTCATGGAAACAAGGAGACGCTGGTTATGGAGCTTAGCTATTTAAGTCATTCACCATAGTCCATCGAAGCCATTTGACGACCCGCGTGGCGGAGCGGTTACCATATCGGGTCCCGCGCAATGGGTCCCGGGTTCGATTCCCGGCTAGACAGGTGTCTGAATGATGAGTTTAGATTCATGTTCTGGGTCTGGCTGTTTGTGTATTTGTCTTGTGTGTGCCCATGGCACCCACGACACAGGAGAAAATCCTCTTGTGTGGCTATGAGTGTAGAAAGCGTTTGTTTGTTTTGTTTGAAGCGTAAGTAATTTTATATAGAACTGGATTCCACTAAAAGTCTATGTATGAATTATGGTTGCCTGTATGTAAAAAACGCCTTGTCGTTTTTTACTATTCACTTTAAGAGAGTAGGTTTTTAAACAGAATAGGTAGGTCGCTCTTCAAGAAAAATACCCATGTCATTAAAACGCATTGTTACAAATGGCCCCGCAGTTTAAGTAGATCATCATGTACTTAAGCAACGTCAGAAGAATAATCCACCACTAGGATTTGAATGTCACACATATTTCATACTTCAGAGGTCATATTTAGCCATTATTACTCGTTTGTAATTACGAAAATAATATCTTCGTTAAATATTGACTGAAGTCTTACTGTGATGAGATTCAAAACGGATTTTTTTAAGTAAATAACGAGCATGCAGTCCACCTGATGGTAAGAGGTCAGTGCCACCGATCAACTTTTGTAAGCAACTTCATATAGAACATGGGTTCTATCAGAAGTCAATTACAGATGCGTTGCTATTCTTGAGGATTAAGATGGTCGCCTAATATAAAAATGTACCGGCAACCACACTCTTCCATGGAAATCTCCCGGGATCCGAAAATCTGGGATCTCCCAAGGAGCGCAAACGGAGCCCACTAAGCGCGTTGCCCCATCGGGCTCCTCCCAGGTGAGCAGCTGGGTCCACCGCTCTGTCTGGTCTTTATGACGGTATACCACCGTCCTTCCTAGGGCCATCTGATCGAATAGTTCGAGCTCCCACTCTAGCCGCCCGCAACCCCGGAATCCCCTTTTAGTCGCCTCTTACGAGAGGCAGGGGATACCGGGGGAACTACAGGCATGAAACGCAAAATTATACTAAAGCGTGTCGTACATTAACAGCCAGCCTTAGCTAACAAATGCCGTAATACTGGGGACATATTTCGGCAAATTCCCGGCAATTCTCGTACGCTCACAAAGAACCGGGACAAAGTTCCAGCCTAATGTCTCCCAACTCGGATACAGCGGTATCAATTCTTACCGAACTGGGGACTGCTCTGTTTTTATAGGTCTCCATTTGAATATCGGATACATTTGAATTTTTATCATTGAACTGTTCCTTTGATGTAAGAAATAACGCGTATCTACGCTTTCTTTTCGAATATCTGTAGTTCTCATTCTTTTCTATTTCTTTAGTGTTCGGCTATTGTTTTGATTAGAAATTTTCTTTTACACTTCGCATCATTTTCATAGGATTTTTTCTTATATTTCTAATGAAATTAATCTAGGAATCAATGATTAAAGACTTGTTCATCTCCATGTATATCTGATGGTAAGTAGAGGGCCTCATGGACATTGTCAACCCATTATAGCATCAAGGCTGGAAAAGGTTTCAAGCTATACTCCACCGCGCTGGCAAAGTGTGAATTGGTAGAATTCACATCTTGGAGAATTAACACCACACCTTTTTGAAAATTCTTAAAGAACTCTCAGGTATGTCCGTTTCTACACAATTTTTGCATTCACCCCAAATAGTGATAATTGTGTCTAATACGCAACTCATTTAAAAAAAACAGGGGTGCGTGCTTGGAATTGAAACTTCGAACCTTTCAATTGAAAGGACGAGTTGCAACTATTAGGCTATCGCCATCCAATGAACACCTCTAATCAATTATAAATCAGTTTAAACCGGTATCAGAAGTTCACAGAAGCGTTCACTATACCTTATGACTGAATCAGAAAACTGTATGATAATATCTCTACCGCATTACAATCTTCGTAATGGTACAACCGTCTAACATAAACTACAGTTTTGTGAGATATTCCCTGTTTACAGACAGCAATGCATGTTACGATCCTCATAATATAAGGTTCTTATGATTGCGAAAGCGTTACAGATATTCAAGACAACCTGATATATTGAAACGATATATTGAATAAGTAAAATAATATCTTGACGTGCCGTTAGTAATGTTTAGCTTTTGTTATAAACATATTATTATTTTATTAGTATTCCTTATTTTAACAAATTGATTCACAACTTATTTTATTTAAACTCTGTGAGGATATTCTTTATTGTTTTTCTCAACGTAGATAATATAATGTTATTGGCGGTATGATACGGTATTACAAAACGAATCACTCCAACTATATAGTTTATTTAATTCGTTTTTAATTTTGTTTGCAACAGGATACAGCGGCATCCTTAATGAAAACGGGTATAATTTTAAATCTTGCCATATTAACCGTTTTACCAAAATTGTTACGAAAATAGAGGCCTACTGATACATTAGATGAGATTATTGGTATTCAAGGCGGTTGTCGAAAAACAAGACTTATTAGACTTATTCTTTATAAATCTTCGTAAAAGAAAAATACAGATAAAATAAGGTGTCCTATATAAAATAAAGTGATTCTACTGCATCTTAACTAAAGTTCATACTGTAAACTATAACGCAATACCGCTTACATCCGATCCGAAATTGTGCCGGTTCCAAACCGGATGCAAGCCGGATGCACCGCTGAACCGATAAAACTTCAGATTCATCGGAAGGCGCGCTCTACTTCGCTTTGTGTTGCGCGCACAATTTCCTCTGTTTAAATGAAAATAAAGTAAAACAATAATAGTGCTTGCGATTATTTAGCGTTATCTTCTTCATTTTGTGTTTTATTGTTAACGAGTTAAGCAAGGGGTTTTTACTTAGGTGTTCACTGTTCGATTATGTTTCTAGATGCTAAATGAAATCGGCTAAGTGCGACTCGGACTCGCGCATTAAGCGTACCATCTTCTTCTTCTTACTTCTTCTTTATAAAATGAATATTTGTCTGTATATCCTCTATAGAATCGGAAACTATTCATTTGATCATGTGACGATTTTTAGCAAAGTTGTTATTCATGAGTTTGCGAAGGTTTCTGGAGTATTTTTTTTGATGGCGTAGCAACGCGCGCAGGGTACAGCTAGTATTCTTTATAGAAATGTATGTTTGTCTGTATGTCCTCTATAGAATCGTAAATTATTCATTTGATCATGTGATGATCTTTAGTAAAATTGTTTTTCATGACCTTGCGATATATCACCTGTGAAAATTTTAACTGTCTAGCTATTACAGTTTATGAGATACAACCCGATGACAGACAGACGGACCAATAGACAGATGTAAATTGAAGCCTTATTAACAAGATTCCGTTTTTACCCTTTGGCTACGGAACCGTAAAAATGTTTTTATTTGTAATTTACTTTATAGCACGCTCGACACATCATAAGCCAAATTACAATTTACAACAAATTTTAATACACACTTTAACACACTTTCTACACTCACAGCAACACAGTAGGATTTTTCTCCTAAGTCGTGAGTGCCATGGAAATACAAAGAGACATACACCCAGACCCAGAACAGAAATCTAAATTCATAATTCAGATACCTGTCGGGCCGGGAATCGCACCCAGATCCCACTGCGTGCCAGACCGTGGTGACCACTCCACCACGAGGGTCGTCACTTCACATTGGCATTAGATAACTCGTTTACACACATGCTTTCTACACTTATAGCACCACAGTAGGATTTTCTCCTGTGTCATGGGTACCATGGACACACACACACAAGACGAATACACAAACACCCAGACCCAGAACACAAATCTCAACTCATCATTCAGATACCTATCTGGCCGGGAATCAAACCCGGGACTCATTGCGCGTCGGACCGGCATGGTAACCGCTCCGCCACGCGGGTCGCCTACCATACCTATAATGTGTATATAACTACACTCATTACAAATTAACACACATTAACTCACTAACTCATCAAATTTATTTATTTATTTTATTGAACGCCAACATAATGCACATTAATACATTTCACAAAAAGAAAACAAAGTACATAAAGGGTTAGCCTAATGCCATTACAATTATAGGCGTAGACTTTACATTTTCAGTAGATTGTGTACAAAAACTTAAATTTACCAGAATAAAACTTAAATAAACCAAAACACTGATCTTTCTGCCTTTAATCTTATCTGCACTGAAGCTGTTGGTTTTCATATTTATAACATTCGCCAGTTCAAGATAGTTTCTTTGTTTGACAGCACACGTTGGTTTATGCACAGGCAGACATTAATTTAGATAATGCAGCCGCGCTTTGGCCACAAAGCGAGAGATTTTGTTTCACCCGCACAACGGAAATGGGAATCTCATTTCGCGAGCTTCAAAAGACTGTTTCGATCTGAGCTGTAATAGAAGCATAGCTCGCAAGAATTGTGTGAATTTTTTTTAACACTGAATTGCGTTCGTCAAATCTATCCAAATTTAAAACAATTTGCACTTCTTTGCACTAAAAAAAGGGTTGCCAAATGTAGACCAACCGGCTCCCTAAACCAAAAACGGAAAAAAAAGAATATCCTCATTCGCATTCGCGAATGTACTAATAGATAAATTAATCACAACACTAATAGGTATTAGTAGATATGTAGATGAATTCTGGCGTAATATTTTTTATTTTATTAATATTCAGCATATTGCATACGCTTGCCAGAAATTCTATATGGCTCGTTGGAATTACATGCATGAAAGGTCCTTTGACAAATTATTATATATGCATATCGTTCTTTGGATTCAATAACAGCCCAATTCAAAAATAAAAAAAATACAGGCGAGCCAGGTAAAAAATAAATAGTACTTTTTGTTTTTAAATTTTTGATGAATGAAATAAGAGTAACAAAAATAAATTGAAGGGCTATTAATAGTAATGTAGTTAGAGAACCAAGTTCAAATTTTAGACCTTTAAAAAAAAAAAAAACTTACAAAGCAGTGATATATCATAGTATGGAGAGAATCGGCTAGATTAATCACTTTTCAAATAATCTTATACGTATGTACGGTAATGTTACGTATTATATTATTAGACTTATTTATATTATATTATTTTTTATATTATAGAACTTTCGTATTATTGGTCATGTTCTTCTTAGAAAATATTTGATATTTAATACCAATAAGAGAGTGTTTTATTTCGTTTATTAAGACAAAACATTAAATAATTATTATAACAGAGTTAGGTACATAAAAATAGAATCGTCATCTTGAGGGTTTGGTATTATTCGGTTTAGAATTTGCTGATGACGTAATGAATAACATTATCATTAGAATTTTTAAACAAAAGGTAAAATGAAACCTATTACCAAAACTTGTCCGTCTGTCTGCCACCAGCCTGTATTTTATGAACCGTGCTGGACAGTTGAAATTTTCATAGGTGATGTATTTCAGTTAACTTTATAACAACAAATACTAACAGAATAAAATAAATATAAAAAGGCTCTCTCCCATACAACAAGCGTGATTTTTTGATAATCGTACGGAACCTTTCGTACACGAGCCTGATTAGCACTTAGTCATTTATTATTTTTACAAAACTGAAGAAACAAAACGAGCAAACGAGCACATGATGTTTCAATCACCACTGCGGCTGCCGAACTCAATTGCATGTGTTACTAGGTCCAGACTAACATGATACCCTTATATCAAAGTGTTTCGAAGGTGGTAGAACCAGCGTAGTTCAACCATGGAAGTACCACTGCCACACCTATATCTATCGTGAAGCATTTCTTGCGTTTCGATGGAAGGGTGTGGTTGGCACATTTTTATATGAGGCGACCATCACAGTCCTTGGGAGTAGCAACGCATCTGAGATTGACTTCGGGTAGAACCCATGTTCTATTTGAAGTTGCTCACCGATATCCATGGGTGGCAGTGATCACTTACCATCACGGGGACTGCAGGCTCGTTTGCTACTTCAATCAGATAAAAAAAACCCTTCCAACAAAACGCAAGTACCGCTTCACGGTAGCAATAAGCGATGTGGCGGTGGTACCTCCCCGGTCATACCAAATACCTTCTGCCGTGTACGTTTCACCCAATTTATAATAATGTGGGTATAAAAAACAAATGCGATAGCCCATTACGTAAACGGGACTATTATGCGGCCGTATTGCATGTAAAAAGGGCGGAAAAACGTTATCTGTTATCATTTCACTCGCTACCTATACTTTTTTGAGTGAGTATAATAAGGAAAGCTACATACCGACATACGTTACAATTTTTTATACAATTGATTCACCAATTTACACTTGGCAAGCGCGGTGGACTCAAGCCCAACACTGGGACAATACTGGGTTGACGAGCATACAGTTGAAGTAGCAAACTAGCATGCAGTCCATCTGATGGTAAGTGGTCACTACCGTCCATGTACATCTGAAATCAACGTCATATATGTAGAACCGGGGATCTATCTCGTCGCGCCCTATTCTGCTTAGCCGAGCGGTTCCCGGCCAGACAGGTATCAGAATGATTAGTTTAGATTCGTGTCCTTGGTCTGGGTGTTTGTCTATTCTTCTTGTGTGCGTCCATGCTATCCACGACACGGGAGAAAATCCTAGTATGGGGCTATGAGTCTAGAGAGTGTAGAAAACGTGTATCTGAAATCAGTCACAGATGCGTTTCTGCTCTTGAGATTATTTCATTCATTTTAAACTCTCACCAAGAACTTTCGGAGAAATTAAACCTTTGATGCGTTTGACACTCACACTAGAATTTTTATTAGCCCTAGAAAAATTTAATACAAACAAAATACCAAAATAATTTATCATCTTATTTCATTTATATGAGGCGACCATCTTAGTTCTCGGGAATAGCAACAAATCTGAGATTAACTTCAGATAGAACTTCATGTTTCATGTGAAGTTGCTTAAAGATGTCAATAGCGGCAGCGACCAGTTACCATCAGGTTGACTGCATGCACGCTTACTAATGCAATCTTACAAAAAAAATCTTTTGGCCAGGGATGTAACCCGCGACTGGCTGCTCGATTTTCAGACTGCTTCGTAAAATGGATCAATTTCGGAATAATATGTACTTACCATCAGACCAAGTTAGGTTTAGGTTTAAAGAATTTATTCTCAAATAAGACTAATACGTCACTTCTATGAGAACAAAAGATATACATAAAATTACTTTAAGGTAACATCGATTCACACAGGTAGACATGTAGTATTATCAAATACCCATTTAACCCTTTCACATTTAAATGATTGCATTATTTTTTATTATGTACTCAGCTAATTTGCGCTTGAAAGCGTTAAATGGGTGTACATTTTTAACGTCAACTGGTATCTTATTATATAGATGTGCTCCTTCAAAGGTAACTGTCTTTTTTCCGTAGTTTGTTCTTGTCAAGTTTACCGCCCCTCTTATTCCTAGCGAGTGCGGTTGCCGACTCACTTTCATGTTAGGCGACCATATTAGTTCTTTGGAGTAGTCAACGCTGTGATTGACTTCATATACAAACCTTGTTCCCTTTTTTAAAGGTCTAAGAGCGGCAGTGACCACTGAGAACTAGGTGGACTGCATGCTCATTTCTTAGTTAATTAAATCCTATATAAAATACAAACTATATTTTTATATGCGATTTAATTTATTGTCTTGAGTCAACTTTCTTTACGTTCTTAGTTCCTTATAGCGTAAATAAAGCGCATCAGAACAGTTCAAGATTTACTTATAATTTTCCTCAGGAACTGTTTTATGATAAGCTTCGCGTGGATTTTGCGGATTCGCTACTTGAACAACTGGGTCAAATCTTCCACCTTTACAATCTCGCGGATTTGCGAACTCTGCGCCACACTTACTGACGGCATCGGATTACCGGTACAGTGTGGCGGTAATCCTTGATTCTCGGCAACTTTCGAATCGGCTAATACCCGATCGGTATTTATTTTTACGAGTCAAGCCAAGGCGATGATTTGCGGGATTGAATTGGTGATTACGAATAGTTATGTTGCAGAGACTTTGAAAAGTTTGGTGCTTTGTAAATGTTACGATTTTTAATGTGGTGATGAATCGCGTGGCGACTAAACTCGAGGGTTTTGGGTCACGTCACGATCACGTCAGGAAATTATGTCTAGGAGTAAAATAAATTCTTATTCTCAGGGCTGTGGTAGCCAGTTCACTTTTAATGATCAGCTCAGTTTTTGGAAGTTATAACGCGTGTATGATTGACTACAGATAGAACCTCTATTCTATATGAAGTAATTTATGTATGGCAGTGACCACTTACCGTCAAGTGGAGTACATTCTCGTGCTTTTACTACAATCTCTTATAAAAATGTTAAAATCAATCGCGTAGTTCGCCGAACTCGTGCAAACTAAGCAAAGCGTTAGCATTGGGTAAGTTTTGATATTTTCGCGAGGCACTTTTCCTGTTTTGATCTCAGTATATTATGACTTATGAGCTTTTTCCCGTGTTTTTCAATTTGTACGCAAACAACCATATTATTTTCCGGAAGGAAACTTGGCTGCATAAATAAGTTCAGAGTAACATAGTAAATATAATAAATAAGACAGTCGGTCTTGAATCGTCCCTGTAGCCTCGGGGTCAGAATAGGGCTACGGTATCCCCTGCCTGTCGTACGACGAGGCGACTAAAAGGGGCTTCCGGGGTTGCAGACGGCTAGAGTGGGAGCTCGAACCGTTCGGTCAGGCAATCCCGGGAAGGACGGCGTTATGTGTGGTCGCATACCGTCGTAAAGACTAGACGGAGCGGTGGGCCCAGCCGCCCATCTGGTAGGAGCCCGATGGGGCAGCGCGCTCGGAGGATTCCGGTTGAAGTCGTTTCGAGATCCCGGAGTCCTCCCTTTTCAGCGCCGAGGACGGCCACCGGGGGGGTTTTAGTGCGGTAAAAATCCCACATAACCCTGCGTCGCTCCCACGGCGTCGGGTACCTTTGGAAGGTTTCCCCCTCGAAAACAAAAAAAAAAAGTCGGTCTTGAATTTGCTTCGTGGTTTCGGCCTAGAATAGTACCACTCGTTAGAATAGTACTAGTTTGCCCATGGACCCATCTTCCACCGAAATATAAGAATTGTTTCACACTCAAAATAAGTGTGGCGGTGCAAGTTTCACGGCCGAATCAACCTTGTTTTTACCTCATAGCCCCCACACTAGGATTTTCTTCTGTGTCGCGGGTCCCATGGATACACACAAGACGAATACACAAACACCCTGACCCAGAACATGACTCTAAACTCATCATTCAGATGAAATGAAATGAAATGAAATGTCTTTATTTTGTATAGGCCTGCGGGGGTACTTACAAATTGTCAGTTACATTTTTTTTCTTACACTACCACCGGATCGGAATACAACCTTAACTGAGAAGATCCGGCAAGAAACTCAGCGGGTTTGTCTTTTTTCTTTTCTTCTTTTTTTCTTTGACGAATAAAAGATGACTGTCTGGCTGGGAATCGAACCCGAGACCCATTGCGCGTCAGACCGGTATGGTAACCGCTCCGCCAGACGGGTTGTCAAATTTATTAACATAACATGAAAAGGCACAAAAATAAACCCACAATTCAGTTTACCCAAAATACAGTTAATTTGCCTATAATTTAAACAATAGCAGTTAAATGTAGCATGATATTAATGTTTTGCGGTTAGCGGTTATTTCATGAACTCCGATAATTGGTTTTGAGTATTGTTTTTGTTTTCATGTGTTTTTAATTATTTAGCTTGTGAATGTTCTCTTATGACTATAAATAATTTAAATTGATTGTTTGATCGCAATTAATTTCACAGAAACCGTTGTAATTATTAGAATATTCGTAAATAGGTGAAGTCATCTTATCGCACGATTTATGTGGGTGTACCTATCTTCAATGTTATAGAAATATGGACGCGGTTGGGAGTTGGATAGGTGGCCATTTTAAAAAGGTAAAAGTGTCAAAGGAGCTTTAAAAGTCTTAAAGTAGTTTAAAAGAGTTTTATTCGTCAAACCTTTTTGTAGGCGATTAATTTTTATTTCATCAATTTGCAACATGTTAATATATTCTTCAGATTTCCTGCAGTTCTTATATTCCATAAGGGGCATTAGTTACAGCAAGCCAAGTTAATATTTACAGACAGAAAGCATCACAAGCAAATTACGCATGCAATAAAAGAGATTATAACCTAATGGTTGAAACTTGTCCTCTCGATCGGCAGGTATGAGGTTCAAACCCAGGCACGCACCACCGATTTTTCTAAAATTATGTGCGTTATAGAAAATAATTATCACTGCTTTTCAGTGAAGGAAAACATCGTGAGGAAACCTGCACACAGTGAATTCTTAAAAAAAAAATCTCGGGGGTGTGTGAAGTCCACCAATTCGCACTTGGCCAGCACGGTGGACTATCGCCTAATACTCTCACATTCTGAGAGAAGACCCGTGCCCAGTAGTAGGACAATAATGAGTTGACGAGACCCTTCCACCGAAACGCAAGAATTGCCAAACGCAAGAAATGAGTTCGACAGTGGTAGTCCCCGGTCAAATTACACTGGTTCCATGGTAAAAATTATTTCAATCATTTTCTTATTTGTGAGATGTCTCGACTTCTAGTATCTAAAACAGTTGCAATTGGATCTCACTTCATTATTCCGAGCTGACTTTCTTATTCACAAAGCGTGCCGTATGAGACGATTACTTCAATAGTTCATTACTTATGTCTGAGTATGGTGTGTATGTTGCAAGTTGTTAAATCGGGACTATAGGAAATAGTTATTTTTTTGTATTCGATTGAAATAGCAACCAAATATGCATTCTACCTGATGGCTAGCGGTCACCGTCACTCATAGAAATCTGTAAGCAACTTTATATAGAACAGAGATTCTATCTAACGCCAATCACAGATGCATAGGTACTCCCGGGGACTAGAAAAATACTAATAAATTCAGTAAACTTTTTGACACGCATGATGTAAATACAAGAACAAATAATGTCTCCGCACATGTTACTCGTCCTCACGAAATTAATAATTTTATGGGGCAATGTATACGCTTTTTTAATAAACTACCAATTGAAGTCAGAAATTTGTTTAATAAGTTTAAAGCATATATTTAGATCAAGCATAGTTATAAAGCATATTACAAAATTTCTAATTATTTAGAACATAACAAGGCTTCGGACTGAATAATACGTAATAAATTAGATGTCAAAGTGTAGCGTATCCTGCCAAACATGCATCTTGTTTAGCCAAATGTAAGGCAAGATACTGGAGCTAACTTTTACTACCCATGTAAAAACAAGATGGGGCAAAAAAAAAATATACAAAGAAAAAAGACAAACTCACTGAATTTCTTGTCGGATCTTTTCACTTAAGGTCGTGTCCGGTGGAAGTGTTAAAAGATATATAATATGTAACTGACATTTTGCAAGTGCCTCCGTCGCCTATGCAAAATAAAGACATTTCATTTCATTACTAAGATCGCCTCATATAAAAGTGAGCCATAACAAAACTATGTCTCTGAAACGCAATAACTGCTTCACATTAAAAATAAGTTTTGCTGTACTACCGCCCCGGTCGATCTGCAATGGTTCTACCACTTATCTAAATGAAGTCTACTGTAGTTGCTATGCTAGTCTACCACGCTTATCAAGTCATAAGTTACCTACATTCAATACGTACATAACTGATTAAAATTATTCAGAAGTAGTTAAAATAAATTGTAAGAATAAAAATCTCACTCATAACTCAAAGGCGTTTCAAGGTTTTTCTTTGGATGAGTTTAATAAATATGAACACATACCAGTAAACAGTGAATCCGTGTATGTAAATTTAACATATATTTAACCCATTTTCTACTTCTTTTTCACAGTGATGGAATATTAAAAACGCTTTCCTAGTAGGTACCTAAATTGTTTTTAATTCGATAACTTAAATAACGCGTTGATAATTTTAGTTCTTTATCATTGCCCTCGGCCCGAGGATGGTAGAGCCAACTTCTCTACTCGTCACTCGGGTAATACCTGTCCGGCGCGTCCACGTCGCGGGGGTGGGCACCCCTCACTCCAGTAGGTCGGAGTGAACGGGTGGCCGAGTTCGGATGGGGACCCAGTACCGCGGGGTATAACGCGGCACCGTGCCCAGGTTAACGGGTGAAGACCTTAACGGCTGCGAAGGCGGAGATGGAGTCTATCGGTACGGCGGAGCAGGCGGATGAGGCGAATACCCCAGTTGCAAGCTGTCCTTACATATAAAGGTCACAGGTTGCTCTGGAGCTACGCTACCAGGTAGGGTAGTGTAGTAGGGTTGGCGATGAAGACATCGGTCATCAGAGGCACCCATAGCTCTCCATGAGAGTTACTACCTTAGCGTCAGGCGGCAGCCGGCTGTAAAACCCAATCGCCAAAACAATTTCTCCTTATCATGAAAGTTACAAATAACAATAAACGAGGTCATACTAGGGCGTACCCCACAAGCGACGCACATGCAATAGATACGAATAAAAGGGCGACAAAAGAAGACTACACTAGGGCGTCCCCCGCAAGCGACGTTATTGACACTCTGAGATTCGCTACGTGGAACTTAGGATCCCTTACTGGTCGCACTAGCGAACTAAGCGAAGTCCTCAAACGAAGAAATATTGATGCATGCTGCTTACAAGAAACCAAGTGGAAGGGATCCAAGTCTCGTGATATTGGACTAGGATTTAAACTCATATATAACGGTACCTTAGCACACCGAAACGGTGTGGCCATAGCTTTAAACTCTTATCTAAAGGATAGAATCATTTGCATAAACAGGAAATCCGACCGGCTTTTAGCCATAAAATTAGCGCTTGATAACCAGCCACCACTAAACATCATATCTGCATACGCTCCACAAGTTGGGTGTTCTAAGGAGGAAAAACAAGATTTTTGGGAGGACTTTGATGATGTAATAGCTTCTATAGGAGATAGTGAATTAAAACTTATCGGCGGCGACCTTAATGGGCACGTTGGTGATAAGATCCCAAATGGCAGCGACCACCACGGTGGTTTTGGTTATGGTAAGCTGAATCCGGAAGGACATAGTATCTTAGATTTTTCAAGTAGACACAACTTTATGATTATTAACACATGTTTTAAGAAACAGGAAGAGCACCTTATAACATACAAAAGTGGAGGTAAGAAGACGCAGGTTGATTATATACTAGGAGACAAACGCTTAATATCTTGTTTCAAGGACTGTAAGGTTATCCCAGGAGAGGCGTTGACAAGCCAACATCGGATACTTGTTGCGAAGTTCAAACTGCGGAAACCCCTGAGACACACCAAAGATAAAACTCCGAAAATCAAATGGGCTAAACTGAATGGACCTGAGGGAATCAAATTGTTGGAATGTATTAAAAATCATTTAAAATCTGACTTGGACAACGAATACTACAATGCAAACGAGATGTGGACCAAATTCGAAGATCTAACGGTTTCGGCAGCAAAAACCATACTAAGAGAGTCGAAAGGCATAATTGCGAATAAAGACCCTACTTGGTGGAATGACAAGGTCAAAGCAGCAGTGCGGAACAAAAAAGAGCATTTCAAGGCTTGGCAACATTCACAAAGCGACGAGGACCTTATGACATATAAAATAATGAAAGCCAAAACCAAAACCATAGTTGCCCAAGAAAGACAGAAAGCTAGAGAAAATTTATATAGAAATCTAGATAAGAACACAAACGATAATGACATATACAAAATTGCTAAGCAGCGCCAGCGCAGTACATTGGACATAAACATGAATAAATATATCAAAGATGTTAATGGTAACCTCCTGACCTCAAATAATGATATCAACAAAAGATGGAAAGACTATTACGACGAATTATCCAACGAGGAATTTCCAAGCGAAACCCTTCCCCCCATTCACGTGACAGCCGGACCTATCGAAGCCATAACAGAATCCGAAGTCAAAGCAGCAATACTTAAGATGAAAACCAAAAAGGCTACCGGTCCGGATCAGATACCTGCGGAGATATGGAAACGTGGCGGAAAGGTAGCTAGACAGTGGCTCACGAAACTCTTAAATCTTGTCCTCACATCTGGTACAATGCCAGACTCATGGCGAAAGAGCTACCTAATACCATTTTACAAGAATAAGGGAGACGTTTCATTTTGTGGAAATTACAGGGGAATAAAATTAACATCACACACATTTAAACTCTTCGAAAGAGTTATTAATAACAGACTACTGTCGCTAACAACGGCCACGGAAAACCAATTCGGCTTCACTGCGGGTAAATCAACGTCAGATGCAATTCAAGCCATGAGAATTATTATGGAGAAACATAGAATAAATAAAGAAGACTTACATATTGTCTTCATTGACCTGGAAAAAGCCTTCGATAGAGTACCACGAAAACTTGTATGGCAAGCTCTCAGGTCTCAGAGCGTCCCTGAAAATTATGTCTCCATAGTAAAAGACATGTACTACAACTGCACGACCCAGGTTAGAAGCCCAGCAGGATTGAGTGATCCGTTCGAAGTAACAGTTGGCGTTCATCAAGGTTCCGCAATTAGCCCATTAATATTTAACCTAGTCATGGATTACCTTACAAAGGATATACAAAATGCTGTACCATGGTGTCTTTTGTATGCAGACGACATTGTTCTTGCAAACAAATCAGCAAATGACATGCAGAGAGACCTGAACCTCTGGATTAGAGCGCTGGAATCAAACGGGCTCCGCATAAGTAGATCCAAAACGGAACACATGCACTGTGCATTTGCACCAGCCCCAATGCAAGGCCTTTGCAATCTGAATATTCATGGAATACCAGTACCATCTGTCACTAAGTTCAGGTACCTGGGGTCAATCCTAACTACTGATGCAGACTCCACCGCTGATGTCAAGAACAGGGTACAAACTGCGTGGATGAAATGGAGGGAATTGTCAGGCGTTCTGTGTGATAACCGTATGCCAATTAAGACCAAGGGTAAAGTTTATAAAGCCGCTGTCAGACCAGCATTGCTCTACGGTTCGGAATGCTGGACTACAACCCAAACACACGAGCAAATACTACACGTCAATGAAATGAAGATGCTGAGATGGGCAGGTGGTGTCACCAGAATGGACAAAATCCGTAACAAGTATATCCGAGGTTCGTTTAAGGTAGCTCCTATACCCAGTAAAGTACAGGAAAATAGATTGCGATGGTATGGCCACATTCAACGAAGAACAGATGACCACGTAGTAAAATTCGCTTTAAACCTTCCTGAACATCCAAGAGGAAGAGGACGCCCAAAAGCTACGTGGTGGTCCAATATCAGAAGAGAACTGGAAGTCCTTCACTTGGACGCAGAGACAACCCAGGACAGAGCGGCCTGGAGCAAAATGATAAGGAGACCCGACCCCAAATAAAGGGAAAAGGGAAGGAAGAAGAAGAGAAGAAGAAGATCATTACTTGATTTCAAAGGAATATTATCTCGAAATTTTATATCGCCGAATTGAACCAGTTTCACCGTGACCATCATTTATACAATATGTTTGAAATATGATTAAAGGTGGTAGAACCAGTGTAGTTCGATCGAGGAAGTACCACCGCCACACCTATTTCCAACGTGAAGCATTTCTTGCGTTTCGATGGATGGCTGTGGTTGCCGGCACACTTTTATATGAGGTGACCATCATAGTCCTCGGGAGTAACAACGCATCTGTGATTGACTTCAGATAGAACCCAAGTTCTATTTGAAGTTGCTCACCGATGTCCATGGGTGGCACTGACTACTTACCATCAGGTGAACTGCATGCTCGTTTGCTACTTCATTCAGATAAAAACAAATAAAAGCAATAAAGTAAGAACAAAACCGCATATCTCAAGTACCCGTTACATAATAAAACATTTTCGTTAGATTGTATTTGTATTTTGTGTATAGCAAGACGTCCCACATAAATCATGATACATGCAAACACTAGTCGTAGACAATATTCAGGTACGCGTTCAACATCTCGATATCCCACGTGCTCTGCATATGTACATTCCTCTTGTTCAATTATTCTGGTAATAACATTTCATACATAATAATATGTATTTAAGCTTAATATAGTAGAATCAAATGTCATACCTGTGTTAATACGAGTATTGTTATAGACCATAAGTAGTGGACCAAAATAACATGTGAAAAATTTTGAATTGACTTTTTGATAGGATTAATTTATTTCTTTTCAAAAATAATCAAACAATTAATCAAATAGCCGCTTTTAATTTGTGATCTGTCAGTTCTAGGATTAGTTTTATCGCAATCTTTATCCTCATTTCTATGATTTATAGTAGACAGCTATTGTCAAATTTCAGCGTTAGTAGGCAGTATTGATTTATTAATAATATGACGACCCGCGTCGCAGAGCAGTTACCATACCGGTCTGACGCGCAATAAGTCCCGGGCTGTCCTGCCAGACAGGTATCTGAATGATCAGTTTAGATTCATATTCTGAGTCTAGGTGTTTGTGTATTCGTCTTGTGTGTCCATGGTTCCCACGACACAGGAGAAAATTCCAATGTGGGGCTATGTGTTCACAAAGCATGTTAAAGCGTGCTAGTGTGTTAATTATTATTTATTTACAGGCGTATTATTATCATACAACATAGCGAGATGTTGTCCTGATTTCAGTACACCGAGGTAATGTCACTGTTATAATTTTACTAGCTGACCCGGCAAACATTGTTTTGCAAACCTTATCACTAAGGGGTACGAAAAATAGATGTTAGCCGATTCTCAGACCTACTCAATGCTCACAAAATTCCATAAGAATTGGTCAAGCCGTTTTGGAGGAGTTCGGGACGAACATTGTGACACGAGAATTTTATATATAAGATGTACTTCGCTAAGCCCACGGTATTCGACCTTCAATTGGTTAGATAACATGGTACAGTTCAATAACACAGTAGTAAGAGAGAATCGTAGGCACTATTGGTGAGGTTTTATAGTTCTCTGTTAGACATCCATTAAATGGCAAGTTTTATAGTCCGTTTACGAGCCTTATACTGTTGCTACTGTAGTCAACTTTGCAAATAAACATAATAATTTATGATATGCTGCAATGTTTTATTTTCCACTGAAATCATGCTATACGGAAAGTTGCGGAAATCTGTGTTTACAGACATTATTTTGCATTTATTAGCAGAACCTCGCAGCTTCGCCCGAGTTTAAAAATCGATCGAAAATGTACCGATTGTTCCGTGGGAATAAGATATTTTCCCACAATAAAAAGTAACCTATATGTTAATTCAGAGTGTTCGCTAACTCCCTACCAAATTTTATAAAAATCGCTCCAGCTGTTTAGACGAGAAGAAGTAACAAATATACACACTCACAAACTTTCAGCTGTACAATAATATTCAATTCTATTCAATTTGAAATTCTCCTATCATTTCATCATTAAATTGTCCTTCATTTGGTTGTCATTAAATTATCACAAAGATGTGAAATGCCTATTCAACTGAATTCAGATCTTCGAATTTCTTCAGCTTCTAGACACTAATGTGATCGTATTCGAGATAAGCAGTTTATTCGCGGCAATAATCATTCCGTATATTTGGGCGGAATGGCGTCAGACCCTGCAAATGAGCCGCTCACCACATTTGTATGCTAAAATCCCGAAGGGAACGGAGTTACTGGGACGATCGTTTTTTCACGCGTCTGTTAAGGTCGGTTCAGATATCTTATGATTGGATTTAAAAGACGTGGAAATTATACAGCAGATGGTGATAAGAAAATGGTTTAAGAATTGATAAGATAAGTAGGCAAACAGGATGATGTTTTGGAATTAGAAATTGAGGAAATTAAAGAATTTGCGAGACGTAATGTAAAAATGAACATCTATGTCCTATATGGTTTGTCTGCGAAGCTATTTTTTATTGTATCTAGTGTAGATTAAAAATAAAGGTCTCAACACCTTTAGTGATAATTGCAGAGTTGACGATGCCTATAATGATCCTAGGCACAAAAACAAGGATAAAGATGATAAAATATGATGAAGTGTAGATCAACCCAGTTTTAACTTTTACCAAAAAAACGAGTACCTATGACAATCTTGTTATCAAAATAATTTCCGGAATAGAATAATAGCGATGTCAGCTTCTAAAATTTACAAATGCACTTTCTACAATAAAAAAAACTACAACCACTCATGAAGCCACACATATATAGGATGGCCCCAGGTTCGCTGGATCGACGATCTTAATAAGTAATGTTGTGGCACACCTTGGCGACGGTCTATTTTTAGCAGTGAAGTAAAATAGGCTGATGTGATGATGATGACAAGAAAATTTTTTCCTCATAAAAACTCAGTAAAGAGCAAAACAGACTGTTGTGATGCCGATGACGAAGAAGTCTATTCCTCATAAGTACTCAGTTATAAGCGAGACTGGCTGATGTGATGATAATGACGAAAAAGTCTTTTCCCCATAAATACTCAGTAATGAGCGAAACAGGCTGATGCGATGATGATGACGAAGAAGTCTTTTCCCCATAAATACTCAGTAATGAGCAAGACTGGCTGATTTGATGACGATGACGAAGCACTCTTTTCCTCATACATACTCAGTAATAAGGGAGACAGGCTGATGTGATGATGATAATGACGAAAAATTATTTTCTCATAAATACTCAATAATAAGCGAGACAGGCTGATGTGATGACGATAACGAAGAAGTCTTTTCCCGCAGATACTCAGTAATGAGCGAGACAGGCTGATGTGATGATGATGACGAAGAAGTATTTTCCCCATAAATACTCAGTAATTAGCGAGACAGACTGATGTGATGATGATGACAAAGAATTCTTTTCTCATAAATACTCAGTAATAAGCAAGACAGACTGATGTGATGACGATGACGAAGAAGTTTTTTCCCAATAAATACTCAGTAATGAGCGAGACAGGCTGATGTGATGACGATGACGAAGAAGTCTTTTCCCCTTAAATAATCAGTAATGAGCGAGACAGACTGACGTGATGTTGATGACGAAGAAGTTTTTCCCCATAAGTACTCAGTAATGAGCGAAACAGGCTGATGTGATGACGATGACGAAGAAGTCTTTTCCCCATAAATAATCAGTAATGAGCGAGACAGACTGATCTGATGTTGATGGCGAAGAAGTCTTTTTCCCATAAATACTCAGTAATGAGCGAAACAGGCTGATGTGATAACGATGACGAAGAAGTCTTTTTCCCATAAATAATCAGTAATGAGCGAGACAGTCTGATCTGATGTTGATGGCAAAGAAGTCTTTCCCCATAAGTACTCAGTAATAAGCGAAATGGGCTGATGTGATGACGATGATGAAGAAGTCTTATCCTCATTCCCTATAAATACTCAGTAATAAGCGAGCTGATATAATGTTGGTGAAGAAGCGACTACTTTATAAAACACTTGGTGATGCACGATGGAATATTTACCGTGTTTTTCATATATGTAGTCGAAAATTTTGCGTTGAACTCTGCGGTGCAGACAGTGTGTACTAACCATATATAATTTTAGAACTCGATTATGCGCCGCCACCTGCTTCATTAGATATAGACGCTGATGTGTCTGTTAAATAAATTTCTAACTTTTTGTGCCTAATGCAATGCACTATGTAATTTTATAACAAAGAATTTCAGTTCCAAGATACTTTTATTGCTTCTCGTAATGTAAAATACGGTATAGTATTTTATTTTATCCTCATTGTAAGGACAACAACTGGTTAATTCCATATTTTTTTCATACTTAAACCTAACGATAAAGCAGACGGGCTACCTGATGGAAAGTAGTCACCGTTACCTATGGATA
The DNA here is from genome assembly GCA_949699795.1 of Spicauda simplicius. Lineage (NCBI taxonomy): Eukaryota > Metazoa > Arthropoda > Insecta > Lepidoptera > Hesperiidae > Spicauda > Spicauda simplicius. The sequence continues at coordinate 5,159,754 of OX453060.1, forward strand.
TTTGCAACGACAGAGGAGTCGCCAATGCATCGCCGGCGTTGAAGGAGAGCTCTTTTCGCAACTTTTTTGAAGAGCCCCATGTCATAACGTCCCAGGAATCCCTCAGGAGGAAGCTCGTTCCACATCTTGCACGTCCGGTGCAGAAACGAGCGTGCAAACGGAACCGTGGAGGACCAAAAAAAAAATAAAGTAAAATACGAGTATAGTCGAAATTCCAGTCGAAGTCCCGTCAACATTTAATTTGCTGAGTTCTAATAATAAGTCAAACGTTAAGAGTTTGGTCTATTTCTATTCATTTATTTGACATACTTAGGAGATTTTAATAAAATCAGTTCTTGGTAATAATCACTATAATAAAATCTTCGTTTTTGTGTAGAAATGATTGTTTAAATCGTAAACAATTTTCGATATACATCAGTCAGTCATTATACGAGTTTATTCATGCCAATAACATAGAAAATAGCAACTATTTAATTTTAAATTTAGTCCAAATGCGAGTGTCGCTGTACTTTCTTTGTACATTAACACAAAATATTGACAGCACTCAGTACAGCAAATGGAAGCATTTTTCAATTTTGTAGAGCACAATACTCTTTATTTTCATAGAATATGTTCACAGTATGGCCAGGTGTTTCAAGGCATATATTGTGTGTGGTACTCGTAGAGTTACCATTTTATATCATTGAAATTTTGGACAAAATATTAATTTTATAAATGTTTAGTACTTTAGTATATAAAACTCCAGTTAAGTTTGCATCCCACTCTGGGATCGTTTGTTATTAGTTAAATATGTGTTCCAAGTCTGTGGTAATGTACAGACACTAATATTGTAACTGGCGATTTATAAAGCTCAAGACCTACGGACCGCATTTCAGTTGGATTGAAATGCGGTGCATCTGTCTCGAGCCTAAGTGTCCCGTAAGGCCAATGAAAAAAAACATTAAGTGAAGTCAATTAAATTTAATGGTTATGAAAGTGGCGGCTTGATGGTGTCCAAAATCGAATGACAACGGATTCCTCTACTTTAAAAACCAGACAAGCAATGTACGTCGCTTATGCATTCGTCAGTTTAATGCAGCTTGTATAATAGAAACTTCACGCTAATATTACACGCTTGGGAATACCGAGATATTTCTAGTATCATCTAAATGCAAATCACGAACATGCGTAGGTGTAGGTCAATTTGCACAGTAGTTATATTTCATAGAAAATGCTATTATAGAAGAAACAAGGGTATTTAAAAAAACCGCACATGTTTAATTCAAATAAAATAGATAATATTATCTATTTTATGTAAATATACATTTTTTCGTCCACCAATTCGCACTTGGCCAGTGCAGACTATGGCCTAAAACTCTCTCATTCCGAGAGAAGTCCAGCAGTGGGACAATAATGGGTTGACGATATGTACATTTTTTATAACACTAAGGTAGCAAATGAGCATGGAGTCCACCTGATGGTATATGCTCACTTCCACCCGTAGACATTTGAAAGCGACTTTATATAGAACAAGAATTTAATATAAAGTTTGTCAAATCACGGACGCGTTGCTGCTCTCGACTAAGGCTACGTACTCACGGAGCGGTTTTCACCCGCGGCCGCCGCGGTTGCGGGCCCGCAGCTTTTGTGCGAAACTCACGAGACCGCCTATTTTTGCGGTTCCGCTGTCGTCGCGGTTGTGATTATGGACCGCAAACGTGGCGGGCGAAAACCGCAAGACGGGCGGTTTACTATCAGTTGAGGTCCTGACTACTGCACTCGCCCGCCAACTGACCGCAGAGCGCGCGGGCGCAAGCCGCCGCGGCTGCGGCTGACCGCGGCCCGCGCGGTTCTACAGGTTGCCCGCCGGTGCAGCGGGAGCCGCAAACAACCGCGCGCATCGCGGGCAAAAAACGCGTCGTGAGTATTGCTTTAATTTTTTACGTTTATATCTGCATTCTACAGAAGCTGCGGGCCCGCAACCTCTGCGGCCGCGGTTGAAAATCGCTCCGTGAGTACTTAGCGTAAGGCTTAGATGGTCGCCTCATAAAAAAAGAGCCAACAAGCGCATCCGTCCACCGAAACGCAAGAACTGCTTCAAGCTAGAAATAGGTTTTAATTAAATTTAAGAATAATTATACTATTTATATTATTCTCTTATTAAATAATGATAATTAGTACCAGTACCAGTCAACCAGTTAGTATTTGGCTATATTATATTTGGTAACATATCTTTTTTTTTTCGAGTGGTAACCTTCAAAAGGTACTCGACGCCGTGGGAGCGACGCCTGGTTATGTGGGACTGTCCTAAAAATTAAAATAAATTGGTTACTCTAGTCTCCAGCGTAAGTAGCGAAGGAGATAATGTGCTTAAAGAACGATATGTGGGCACTTGGAGCGAAATAACCAGCTATATAGCGAACAAAGTATTTGGTCCATTTAAACTTGATGATTCTGAAATAAAATGTTTGTCAAACATTCCAGAGGGAAATCTTCATATTCTAAATGTTGTAGATTTAACTAAACGTCGCCCTTGCATTTGAAATCATTACCTAGTATAAAACAAACTCGCTTCTCGTTGTCTGTCCCTATGTATGCTTAGATGTTTAAAACTATGCTACGGATTTTAATGCAGTTTATTTTAATAGATAAAATAATTCAAAAGGAAGGTTTTTATGTATATTATAGTAGAGAAACACTGATAATTATAGATTTTTGACATTTAGGCGGAACGAAGTTCGCTGGGTCAACTAGTGTATTTATAATAAAAAACTTAAACTTAAACATAAAACGCTTTCTACACTCATAGCCCCACTGTAGGATTTTATTCGTAGTCGTGGGTGCCATGGACACACACAAAGACGAATACACAAACACCCAGATCCAGAACAAGAATCTAAACTCATCATTCAAATATCTGTCTGGCCGGGAATCGAACCCCACTGCGTGTCAGACAGGTATGGTAACCGCTGCGCCACGCGGGTCGTCTGTATAATAAATACCCAAACTGGAATGCTCAGATAAGTATGTTTTTCTTACCACATCCTTTAGACCAAGCCACATCAGCTTTGAACACTAAACCTTAATCAAAGTAAAACTACAAAAGGTTCTTGTTCTTAAAATATTAATAAAACAAAAAAAAATCACAGATTTTTCGTGGAATCTGTTTTCAAATCAAAAATAACTAACCCCGAAAGATTTAAATTCATTTCGGCTTACCGAAATCCGCTTAATTTTGACCGAAATCATTTTCTGAATACGAAATTGGGTAAAGTAATAGCAACTGAACAAGACCCTTGTGATTTTTACAGAAATTTGATAATTGGTAGTTCAAATGTAAATGGTTAGAATAGATTATAATTTAGTCAAAATAAATCAGTTTAACAGATTAGGCTGTTTATTTTATTTCACTGCATAGTATAAACTAAAGTCGCTTCCCGCTGTCTGTCCCTATGTACGCTTAGATCTTTAAAGCATCGCTACGGTCATCTTAGTCATAGGTTACCATACAAAGAAGAAATACTTATTACAGTATCGTACGTGTGCTATGTGCCTCTTTGCTAACTTTAGCGAAATCCGACCGGTAGTTTTTCATCATTAGATAAACTTTTTCAATTATAAAAAAAATATCTGACGTTAAATAAAATTTGCGTTTTTGTAAAATATTGGAATAAGGAAAATAAGTATTAAGTCCACCTGATGGTAAGGGGTCACAGCCGCCCATGGAGAAGTATAAGCATTTTTTATACGATTGTTCTATTTCAATTTATACATGTTATTCTATTCTGTTAACTTTCTAATCTTAGGCATCAAGGCTCCTTCATACGAACTCCAATTCGCAAATCAAGTGTTTATCTGTAATAATAGAAGTAAGGGACTAAAGATCGTATATTTTCCCGTGCCAAGTGTTCGCACTTGACTCGTCTATACGCACGTGTGAAGAGCCCTTCAGGATCAAATAAAGACGTTTGTATTGTCAATACACGTTAAGAAAATAATAATGCTCAGTATTTTTTTTATTTTTCTTTTTATGTATCTTATTTTAGTTAAATGAAACGGGAAATCGACAGTTATCGGAATAATAAATTTAGATTTCTGGTCTAGGTCTGGGTGTTTGTGTATTCGTCTTTGTATGTCCGTGTCACCCACGACATAGGAAAAAACTGTGAGGCTGTAAGTGTAAAAAGTGTGTAAAAAATACTATACAATACATGTAGTAGTTTTCTATTATGTTTCCTAAGAACAAGCATTGTTTCTTGTTTTTCATTATAATTTCAAATTTCATACGTAAAGGCCGATACAGATACGTAACCGAAAACATAAGCGTGCATTGTACATTGAAAACAAGAACAATGCTTGTTCCGGAAAAACAAAAACTCATACTACGGATACAGTTGACTCCATACGTTCATGTTTCAATAAACAGCAACTGTTCGTACTTGACCTGCCTTTGTAAACACGCACGATTCGAAGGGCTCTCCATATGAAGAGTTCTCTAAGTACTAGCGAATTGTTTTCGCTTATCAACTCGCTTATACAGTTTATATAGATTTGGAGTACGCAGTTCAATGTTTGTCTCAGTTTAAATGTAAAGGTGTTGTTATATTTTTTCTTTACAGATATTGACAGCAGAAGAAAACGGTTATTTATTTAAAATAACAATGTATGCAAATAAGTAACGCTTAAGACACTCTCTCGTCAACCCATTATCGTCCCACTACTGGGCACGGGTCTTCTCACAGAATGAGAGAGTTATAGGCCATAATCCACTGGGCGCGCCAAGTGCGAATTGGTTACGACACTCATAGCCTCAAAACACGGTTTTCCCTGTTACGTAAGTAACAGGGAAAACCTGAAACACAATGAAAACACACGAAAACTCCAGATGCAGAAAAGAAATCATAATTCAGAAATCCATCTGACGGGGGATCAAACTTGATACCTGCTGTCTGACCGGCAGAGTAAACGCTCCGCAACGGGTAGTCAAATTCTTTTGAGTTTCAATGACTTCACTAAATAGTATACATCAAAGTCACTTCCCGGTGTCTGTCCCTATTTATGCTTAGATCTTTGAAACTATGCTACGAATTTTATTGCAGTTTTTTAATAGATAGAGTGATTCAAAAGGAAGGTTTTTATGTACAATACATACATACTATAGTGGAGATACACTGATAATTTTAAACTTTTAGGTGGATCGAAGTTCAGTGGGCCGACTAGTACATTATAATTAAATAATCACAAGAAAAGACAAGCTTTGTTCTTTAAAAAAAAAACAGTTTTAACCAGTAACAAAATAATTCATACCCACATCAATCAAACTGAATATAATAGTTCATATAACAATTCTTTAACGCTTACGTCAAGAGGAAAAAGTTGACAGGAATACTTCAGAGTACCTACTTGAAAATATATGGGAAAAGTTCCTTTATTGGCGAAACTTTGTTTCCCGTAATCCTTTCCTTCTCACTTTGATTTGAAGATCTTTGTAGATTTACTCTTTGCGATAGTGGTGGAGTGACGTGTAATTTTGAAGTAATACTTCCTTTGACGCGTTTCGGAAAACAGGTCATACTGTTGCTAACATATTTTCAGCGGAGGTTTGAATGAATGTACGCCGATGTATTTGTATCAACCTAATTGTTGGTTGTTATAGTGACCAGTGCTAGCGATCGTAAACCTTTTGACACCTAATGTTGGCTTTGACTAGCTAACAGTAGATTAAAATGTAATTTTTGGCAAAAGTTAAAAGTCCGAAAAAAGTCGTCATGAAATATTAGTCTCCGTAATTTAAAATTGAAACTTTGACTTCAGTCGTAGGACGCTGGCCGCAGGTAGTCTACCCCCATGCTTATCTCTCGTCATTTTGGCCGTGACCACGATCCATGCAACTGGGTCGAAATATCGGCAAAAAGAATTCTATAAGAATTCATAAACCGCATATCGTGAGTACCCGTTAAGTATTATAATCTCTCGTCATTTGCTTAAGATTTGCTTAGAAAATACGTTTTTTTTAATAATTCTAGTCTAGCTGCGGTTCACAATGCCGCAGACTTCGCCTAATCTTCTCTTTCATTCAGTGCACATACGTTACAATGAACCATAATCACAGTAAAAACTATAATCACAGTAGAAAGAACAGCAAAGTTCTCACCTGGAGCTCGATAGGGCAACGCGTTCAGAGGATTCAGATTATATGCCTTTCGAATTCCCAGAGTCCTCTTTGTAGCGCTGAGTACGGCCAATGGCGGAGGGAGGGGGGGTGCTATAGTGCGGTAAATATCCCACATAATCCTGCGTCGCTTCTATGACGTAGGGTACGTTTTGAAGGTTTCCCCCCTAAAAAAGCCTTATCGTTAGGATTAAGTATGAAAATAACCGGAAAGGTGCGAGTCGCGCACGAAAGGTTTCGTATCCATTATCTATAAAAACCAGCAAACAAACACGTTTATTTTATCGAAACCCCCTCCCCCCTTAAATATTTTTATTATTATATTCTATTTTTAATATTTGTTGTCATAGCAGCAATAAAAATACATAACCTGTGGAAATTTTAACTCTCTAGCTAACACGTTTAATAAGGTTACAGTCTGGTGACAGACGGACGGACAGACGGACAGCGGAGTTTTAGTAATAGGGTTCCGGTTTTACCCGTTGGGTACGGAACCCTTTAAAATGATCATCGTGTATGTTTGTACCTCGTATGTAACGTGATCGAGTGAAAATAAATGTTTACTATAAATACGACATTTTCCGTTTAAATAAAGGCAGAAGAAATGTTATTAAACAAGCTTGAAAATGTAGTAGCTATAAGCCATTTTAGTCTCCAAAGTGTCCAGAACAAAAGAATTTTAATCTGGCGCTGTCTATGAAGCTTCTCAATGGGACAGCGAACTATATAAAGCTGGCTACAACCTTGCGATTTGTTATACGTAACGAATCGCAAGAAATTAACTACTCATGCATAAATACATGTTCATATATAAGCTATTACTTATGCACAACTAATCAAAAGCTTGTTTAATTTATGTTAAATATAATAATGACAATTAGTCAAATTATTTAGATTTTTTTGATTTAAGATAACTCTCGTAGTTATTTTCAGATTACCCATATAAACATTAAAATAAAGTTGAAGTAGAATATGCTCTTCCTAATAACTTCTTTTCATGTAATTGATATAGCTAATTTAGTTAAATAATATCATATGTATTCATAATCAATTATTATAGAGTTATTAATTTAAAGTGAATTAAATTAAGTATACTTATAATAAGCCTCGGGTTTAAATGTACCCGATTAAAATGTAAACTCAGGCGAGAATTGTTGCAAAATTAATTGATTTTAGTTTTGGCCTAAGCTAAATTAAGTTAAAACGATTTATCAGTTGTATATGTCGCTCGAATTAATAATAAAACTATAATTTACTCATTTCTACCTAATTAGACAAGTACTTGTAAACAGAAGTTTAATCCAATAGGCGTTTGTATAAATTTTAATAGTAAAAATATTTAATTAAAAATAGTGCGATCGGAACAGTGTGACAGCCTAACCCCTCATTGTAGTTGTCAGTGGAGTCGTATTATTGCACGATAAAGTAAGCGGGATGAGGCTTTTCAGACCCATTCTGTGTTCACGTCTTTTTAATATCTGTCCCCAATTTTTAAAAGCCTGCACAATTATTACTAATAACTATTTGTCTTAATATAAAATTAAGTACTTTTGTCATAGCCATTATATTATTTTAACTAGATATTTCTCTCAGTTTCGCCTGCTTCGATCTACTACGATAATGTACATGTATACTATGTGTTACCTTGGCCATAAACTATAATATGAATATTCAAGGTGGTAGAACCAGTGTAAATCGACCGGGGAACACCTACTTCGCGCGTTCTTTTCTTTTCTGCAAGCATTTCTTGCGTTTCGATAGAAGTTGATTACAGATGTCCATGGGCAGCAGTGGCCACTTACCATCAGGTGGACTGCATGTTCGTTTGCTACTTCAGTCAGATAAAAAAAAAAAAACAGCGAAATCCGACTGATATTTTTTGCGTGAAAGCGATAAAAACAAAAAATTGCCGGATTTATAACTTTAATAAGATTTAAAATACGTAGATCAGTCCAAAGTTTTTTTTTACAAATTTTTAGCGTACTGTAATTTTGAATCGTACACTTGTTCTTGTTTATAAGTTCTTTTCATTTTGTAGAACTTTAAGTTTAGATTTTGTGGAATATAAATTACAAGTGAATGTTAGATGTTAGATCTGCTTATTAAAAGTACTTAAAATGTTGTTCGTCATTTTTTTCATAAAATTTTCAGTTTTTAATAAAGTTTAATTATTCAACACTGTTTCCTGTCTACAATTTTCTTATATCAGGTTATTAAGATATATTTTTACTTTAGTATCGATGTAGTCAAGTAAAATATTGCAAAAACCACTTACACGAATTTATTTTTTTATTTCACAACCCGCGTGGCGCAGCGGTTAGCGTACCGGTTTGACATGCAGTGGGTCCCGGGTTCGATTCCCGGCCAGACAGGTATCTGAATGATGAGTTTAGATTCTTGTTCTGGGTCTGGGTGTTTGTGCATTCGTCTTTGTGTGTGTGTGTCCATAGCACCCACGACACAGGAGAAAATCCTACTGTGGGGCTATGAGTGTAGACAGCGTTTTAAGTTTTTTTTTTAAGTTTTTATTTCAAAACTATAACTATTACTGCTTTTCCATTATGCTGCATTGAAGTCAGGTGTAGGCACAGACGGATTATTTAGTAATACTTCAAATCGCTGAAACTTACACATTCTACTCGAAGCGCTGGAAAGTTACGTAATTCGGAATGATTAGGTATGTGTTACTTAAGCCGAGTAATTAATCATACCGAACTCTGGAGACAAGTTGAAACAATGGAGTTCCAATTTGAGCCTTAGGTAACTGTGACATAACTTGTGATCAACTAGATGCGAGTAATTTTGGAGGTAGTAGAACCACTGTAGTTCAACCGGAGAAGTACCACCGTCACGCCTATTTCTAGCGTAAAGCATTTCTTGCATTTCGATAGAAGGGTGTGGATACCGGCACACTTTTATATGAGGTGACCATCATAGACCTCGGGAATAGCAACGCATCTGTGATTGGCTTCTGATAGAACCCATGTTCTGTACGAGGTTGATTACAGATGTCCATGAGTGGCAGTGACCACTTATCATCAGGTGGACTGCATGCTTGTTTGCTACTTCATAGAGATAAAAAAATGGTTCAATCTAATTTTAAGAACCTTTTCGTCTCTATAATTCCGAGATTAGAATAGGCTTCACGGGTTGCGGGTATTAAGAGTAAGAGCTCAAACCGTTCAGCCAGGCAACCCTAGGAAGGACGGCGGTATGTATTCATGCATATCAAAAGTAAAGACCAGTCGGTGCGGTGAGCTGAGCCGTCCTGGTGGATTCCATTGGGCAGCGCGCTTAGAGGACCCCGGTGGCTTTCCTTTGGTGATCCCAGAGTGTCTTTGAAGCGCCGAGGACGGCCACCGGGGGATTTTGGTGCGGTAATAATCCCTAATAACCCAGCGTCGCTCCCACGGCGTCGGGTACCTTTTGAAAGTTTTCCCCTCTAAAAACAAGGTTGTCTATGTAGTATGATACAATTGTAATCTACAATATGGATACCCTATTCATTTACTATAATTCATTGTGGAATCTCAAACAAGTTATTTATTAAGTCACAAGACAAACCAACGTCTCATTTCCCATTCACAAAACTTAATAATCCGTTAGTGTTTTACTTAGTGTGGTACTTAATCTCTGACTTACTGTTTATGTACCTACTAATATTAATATATGACTAATTTCAGTATATGGCGGAAGAAATTAATAGATTGGCTCGTATTCATTTGGTAGTGTAGTGTAGTTTAAATAAAGGCAATCAAGCGTTTTTAAGCAGTACGATTTTATAAATATATTAAGAATGCTAGTTGTTACACCTTTTCAGGGTTTCGTAGTTGAAGGGTAAAAACGGAACCCTATTACTAAGACTCCGCTGTCTGTCTGTCCGTCTGCCTGTTACTAGACTGAATCTTTCACTGATTTGAAGGTGGCAGAACCAGTGTAGTTCTACCGGAAAAGTACAACTGCTACACCTATTTCTAGCGTGAAGCATTTCTTGAGTTTCGATGGAAGGGTGTTATTGCCACACTTTCACAAGAGATAACCATCAAAATCCTCGGGAGTAGCAACACATCTGTGATTGACTTCAGATAGAACCTATGTTCTGTATGAAGTTGATTACAGATGTCTATTAGCAGCAGTGATCACTTACCATCAGGTGGACTGCATGCTCGATTGCTACTTCAGTCAGGTAAAAAAAAGAAGCTTTCACAGGTTGTGAACATATTTCTGATGCTGCTATAATAACAAATACTAAAGACTCACATACAAACGTGATATTTTCACCGCTTTTAAAGGGTACGGAACCCTTCCTGTACGATTTCGACTCGCAGCTAGCCGGTTTTTATAGCCCCATGACATGACGAGAATACGTGGGGAAGTCGAGTACAATTAGTAGTTGAATTACTAGTGTTCTAATTAGAAACTTGCGGGATACATGTAGGAATTAATGATCATGTGGAGGGGAACGATCGTGTGTCGGTGCACAGAACTAATTAGTCGATTCTAAATTTATCTAGTTTTAACTTTAACTGAGGGCTAATCTTTCAGTGTACTGGCAAATTTTAAGTAAAACGTTAATTGTTACGTTTACCTTAGTTTATGGCTTTCGAAGAACATTTAATGTGATAGAATGTTTTTAGGCTTCAGAGGCGCAGTGTCGTTCTTTCTTGTCGTCAACGCATTATTGTCCCACTGCTGGGCACGGGTCTTCTTTCAGAATGAAAGAGTTTTAGGCCATAGTCCATCGCGCTGGCCAAGTGCGACTTGGTGGACTTCATATATCTCCGAAAACTTTTTTTTAAAGAAGTCTCGGGTGTGTAGGTTTGCTCACGATGTATTCCTTCACCGAAAAGCAATAAATTCATAAAAATAATTAATTTCTAATACGCACATAATATTAAAAAAATCAGTGGTGCGTGGGTTTGAACTTCGGACCTCCCGATCTAGAGGGCAAGTTTTAACCATTAGGCTATCACCGCTCTCGCCGTTCTTTCTACCTTATAATAATAGTTAAGCTTCTTTAAACGCTAGTAAATCCACGGACAACAGCTAGTGAGATACCTCAAAGCTATGGCAGCTTAGCAATTTCTGATTTTATGAACTCATGTATTAAAAAATTACTATCGCTTGCTTTATTACAGTAAAATATGCCGAGTGAACCTATACTAACGCGTGAGTTTTATGAAAATAAATTGTTTTCCAAGATGAGTGTGGTTTATCAATACATTCTTTCGTATTTTCATAGACACTTTATTTCTTAAAAAACTATTAAGTAGCGCTTTAGTTAGCTAGTAGTTTATTGAATGAAGATCAATTCAACGTCAAATTCCGGTGTCCACGCCATCCCTTATGCAAAACATTCAACATTCCTCCGTGTAAGACGAACATTCTCAAGCATTCTCCTCTTCCCAGAATCCGCGCCGAGTACAGTTGACTTTGCAGCATGGACAAGGAATTCAACATATTCTTTGATACACAATCTTCTTTAAAAATAAAAGTTTAGCACATAAGGAACCGGTGCACAGCATACTGTTTTTAAATTGAATAAATACAGGTGGTACAACCAGTGTAGTTCGACCGGGGAAGTACCATCGCCACACCTATTTCCACCGCGAAGCATTTCTTGCGTTTCGATGGAAGGGTGTGGTAGCCGGCACACTTTTTATATGAGGCGACCGTCATAGTAACGCATCTGTCATTGAGTTCAGATAGAACACATGTTCCATTTGAAGTTCCTCAGCGATGTCTATGGGGGGTAGGGACCACTTACCATCAGATGGACTGCATGCTCGTTTGCCACTTCAATCAGATAAAAAAAAACAGTGTTATATAGCGTAAATGTTGTTCATGCCTATAATTGGCACTCATACTAGCTTGTGTTTGGAAATGTGCCATTATTAAATGTGAAAATAAATGTAAAAATAAAATAAATAAGTAAATAAATAGAGCAGTGTTAGCCTAATGGTTGAAATTTGCCCTCTTGATTGGGAGGTCCGAGGTTCTAACCCAGGCACCACTGATTTTTCTAAAATTACGTGCGTATTAGAAATTAATTATCACTGCTTTTTGGTGATGGAAAACATCGTGAAGCAAGCTACACACCCGAGAGATCTTTAAAAAAAGTTCTCGCACTTGTGTGAAGTCCACCAATTCGGACTTGGCCAGCGCGATGGACTATGGCCTAAACTCTCTCATTTTGAGAGAAGACTCGTGCCCAGCAGTGGGACAATAATGGGTTGACGATTGAAGTAAATAAATAAATACTGGTGGGTTTAGCCTACTCCTCTTACTCTTTAATTCATGTATTCATTGGGACAATAATAGGGTTCGTGTACCCTAAATAATACAAACATTTTAAAAATAATACACACAAAATCAACTGGTTATATTTTCGAATAAGCTTTAGCACAAGTAGATACTTATACGAACGAGCTCTCGCTATTACGGCAATGTGAGTGGATAAAATATAAAATCTCACGATAATCGCCTTCACGTGAAGTTAGTCTGCACGTGTACACGTGGCTTGTATTATCAAGTTGTACAACGTTAGGGCCCACAATATCAACGTAATAAGTGGTATATTATAGTAAAAACTTGGGATCCCTTTTTAAGAAAATTACGCGGAGATGTATGAAATTTGGCACGTTTATAGTTTATATAGAGAAAGAGTGCAGGATGCTTATACATTTTTTAAATAATGCATATAACATATCTGCATAGCATCATATATACCTACATACAATTAATTATAACACATTCACACACTACTCTGCATTTCATATATAATTATATATAATTTGACGACCCGCGTGGCGCAACGGTTACCATACCGGTCTGACGCGCAAGGGGTTCCGGGTTCGATTCCCGGTCAGACAGGTATCTGAATGATGAGTTTAGATTCTTGTTCTGGGTCTGGGTGTTTGTGTATTCGTCTTGTGTGTGTCCATGGTACCCACGACACAGGAGAAAATCCTACTGTGGGGCTATGAGTGTAGAAAGCGTGTTATGTATTACGAATACTGTTTATTACGAATTATAGTAAGCGTAAAAAAACGTCCATTGTCCTAAGGACGCGTTCCAGAAGACGATCAAAAAGCCCAAAACGCCCAAAACGGCGTTCCACAAGACGACCGCGGTCGTTGTGGTCGCGGCGAATACGTTACTCATGATGTCATGATTTACGCCCACGCAAAGCTCACGACGACCCACCTAATAAGGTGGATCGAAGTGATTGTTCCACTAGAGATTATGTCAGTAACGCTCACAAGCTTGTGGGACGGGAAAAACTGCAGTCGTGATCGTGAACTTTGTGAACGTCTAATGGAACGTACCCAAAATTTTAAAAACGTCAGATGTCTTTGTCAAAATAAACGTCATTGCTTTCAAATGCACCTTGGTCTATAAATCCTTTTTTTCTCTCTAAAGTGTAATTTTTGAAAATATTCGAAAATTAATGTAATTTGAGAACTATAAGTGCTACTTTAAACAATATCATTTTTAGTTTTTAGTCGAATTACGGTCGAATTTCGACCGTTGCGATGGGTGACTGGTAAAATATGTACAAAATCTTATGATAATGGCCTTCACGTGTTCGCAATTGCACGTGTGTTTACATGTGGCTTGTGTTATCAAGTTTTACAATGTTAGGGCCCACAATATCGAGAATATTGTACCTCCCACGCTCATGAAGAAAGGTTTATTAACTCATCAAATCTCCGCAGTTCAACCGAGATTTTCATCTGTGTTCTGTAGAAATGAAATGATACCTACTCGCATGTCTTTATTTTGTATAGGCCTACGGGGGCAATTACAGACTGTCAGTTACAATGTCTTATTACTACCAGAACACAAATTCGACAGAGATTATCTGGCCAGAAACAATCAAAACAGGTATTATATTTGAGTTAGATTGTAAACTTTAACCTATAATTGATCAAACCCGTAATATTATAGACCGCTCCGCTACGTCATAACAGAAAAATGTAAAAAAGAAATAAGATAAACCTTAGATCCTTAATCCACTCGCTACTGGATGTGCCACTGAGAATACTTTTAATATTATTTATAGTAACTTTTACATACTGCATTCAATAACTGACACCCAAAAAAAAAATATCACTCAGAGGATCCCGGTTGCGTTCCTTTAGAGATCCCAAAGTCCTCTTCGTAGCGCCGAGGACGGCCACCGGGGCGGTTTTAGTGCGGTGAAAATCCCTCATAACCCTGCGTCGCTCCCGCGGTGTCGGGTACCTTTTGAAGGTTTCCCCCTCGAGAACAAAAAAAACACCTGCCTACCACCGCCACACCTACACTTGGAAAGCATCACTTGCCTTTCGGCGAAAGTGTGTAGTTTCCGGCTCAGTCTCATGTGAGGCGTCTTAGTCATTAGGAGCAAAGCGTTTGTGATAGACTTCAGATACAGCCTATGTTCTGTTTAAGGTTAAATAAGCTTGTCTATGGAATATGAACTTCATGCACGTATTTCAAAATTATTATTATTATTATTTACTAGCTGTACCCGCGGCTTTGCCCGCGTGCAAGTCAACGTGTCACAAAGTTTTTCTCGCGCAAATCTCGACACCGTGGGAGTTCTATGATAAAAAGTAGTAACATTAATATCGGTTTGGCCGCTCAAGGATTACCTGGTCAAACACAGAGTGAAAAAACGAATTTAAAGTGTGTATTTGTGGGTAGGCACGTATTGTTATGTGTTTTTTTTTAATTAGACGAATTCTCATATTGTAAATCGCTTTTTTGAACCAATTTACATTCTTAGTGGTCTAATTCACAATATCGGGATACTTTTTTCAATCAACTCCTCCACATTTGAACCAAAACGTATCGATTATAAAGATTTATTTGAACTTTTCCGAATTGGAAACTATTTGAAGTTATTTTGGCGGATTAAAATTTCTAAGTAAGATTATAGGTAAACCTACTTTTAATATTAATTTGTGTTCAGGAGTTCCGGAAGGCATTAAGGAATTCAAAAATTCTGTTGGATAATGTACTGCTTCCTCCATCTCAATGACTGTGTCTACCGAATAGTAGATGTGACACGCTGCTTTAAATTTTGAAAAAAAATAAATTATTTATCTTATCGACACGTTCATTGGTGGGTGAGTATATAGCCGTCTTTTGGAACCAATTTATAGTGTTATTGGTTGTATTAACAATATCGGGATATACTTTTTCAAACAACTCCTACACATTTAAACGAAGACGTATCGATATAAAGATTGATTTAAACTTTTCCGGATAACAAAGCACTATTATCTACTTGAAGTAAATCATTAGAAAATTGGAATATCACTGAACAGCGACATATATTCTAAGTTCATATTTGCTACAGCTAAATCCAACTCTTAACAATAACATGACAATACTCCTGCATTTTCAGGATTTAGGTATTCAAAATGACATTTTACATCATAATGTTCTCTCAACGGGTTGTAATGTCTTGTAATTAATAAGTACCAAACTCATACGGCTTAAGTAGGTTGTGTACTTAGATTATCAGGGTTGATGAATTGAAGTTTAATTTATTAATCACATTTCAGTTTAATGAGCTGTCATTAAACTTATAATATATACTAAAAACAACCGTAAGCATTATGTGATACCTTTTATAATTTTGGCTTGCACTATCCCGCATCATCAGGGAGGAGTTGAAGGTAAAAAAAAATATCCCGTGTCTTTGCTTAGTATTCTTATTACTTATATAGCTTGGGCTTGCAGTACCCTGCATCATCAGGGCTGAGGAGCTTAAGGTCGAAAGTGTCATCATGTGTCTTTGCTTAGTATTCTTATTACTTATACGTAAGCAATTGCGAGCCAACTTCTATAGCTTGGGCTTGCAGTACCCTGCATCATCAGGGCTAAGGAGCTTAAGGTCGAAAGTGTCGTCATGTGTCTTTGCTTAGTAATTATATTACATACCCGAAAGCATTAAATGGCTAACTCCTATGGCTTAGGCTTGCAGTACCTTGCATCATCAGGCTTGAGGAGTTGAAGAACGAAATTTTCATCTTGTGTCTTTGCTTAGTAATTATATTACATATCCGAAAGCACTAAATAGCTAACTTCTATGGCTTAGGCTTGAAGCACCCCTGCATCATCAGGGTTGAAGAGATGATGGTCAAAATTTTCATCTTATGTCTTTGCTTAGTAATTATATTACATACCTGAAAGCATTTAATGGCCAACTCCTATGGCTTAGGCTTGCAGTACCTTGCATCATCAGGCTTGAGGAGTTGAAGAACGAAATTTTCATCTTGTGTCTTTGCTTAGTAATTATATTACATACCCGAAAGCACTAAATAGCTAACTTCTATGGCTTAGGCTTGAAGCACCCCTGCATCATCAGGGTTGAAGAGATGATGGTTCAAATTTTCATCTTATGTCTTTGCTTAGTAATTATATTAAATGCCTGAAAGCACCAAATGCCCGTCTCGTATAGTTTAGGCTAGCAGTATCCTGCATCATCAGGGATGAGGAGTTGAAGGTCGAAATTTTCATTTTGTGTCTTTGCTTAGTAATCATATAACATACCCGAAAGCACCAAATGGCCATCTCCTATGGCTTAGGCTTGAAGTAACCCTGCATCATCAGGGTTGAGGAGTTGAAGGTCAACATTTTTACCGTGTATCTTTGTTTGGTATTTTTATTACATAACCGTAAGTACCAAATAGCCAACTCTTACGGTTTAGTCTTGAAATACCCTTAGATCATCAGGGTTGAGGAGTTGAAGATCAAATTTTTGTCCCATCAATTTGTTTAACAATCTTATCATATATCCACAAAAACAAATTGACTTACTTCTACGGTTCAGGCTAGCAGTACCCCTGCATCATCAGGATTGAAGAGTTGAAGGTCAATTTTTTTAGGAAATATCTGCTTATTAATCTCATTCTACATTCAACCCAATTGGACTCCTACAGCTTAGGTTTGGCCGAGTATCGCTAATTTCGTTAATTTGCTTCAAAGAAATGGATCTTATGATCAGAACCGTATCAACTCATCAGAGTACCCTTGAAGTACATTCTTTCAAATAAAAAAAAACATCATAATTGGTTGGCGGGAAATTGAGTTATTCATCTATTTATCGCGCACATCGTTAATGCAAATATCAGACTTATGCGCTTTTCTTATGGATGCCACTGTCAAAAGTGAACTAAAAATAAATGGGACCCGATGGCACGCACTACCTTTCAAATGAAAAAAAAATCATCCAAATCCGTTCACCCAGTGCGGAGATATCGAGTAACAAATATGTAATAAAAAATGAATAAAAAAAAATACAGACGAATTGATAACCTCCTCCTTTTTGGAAGTCGGTTTAAAACGATGTTTTAACATAAAAATCCAAGCGAAATACTAAATTTTATTGAGGTGGCTTCAAAACTGACTGACTTTCATACAAACTTACATCTCCTATTTGGGTTAAATTGAGGGGGGGGGGGGATCAGAAAATTCATTCTTAATTGACGTCTACGTCATAAAAGGAACCCCTAGTAAAAATCATATTCGTATCTTTAGCAGTTTAGGCTCTACGATGTTTATTCAATAGATGAGTGAGAGAGCTTTCGTTTTTATATAAGTATATATAGATATAGAGATATAGATTTGTATAGTATAAAATAACATAGGTACACACATAACCAATAAAAAATACATAACAAAGGAATACATTTTACAGACCATAACATGTTTAGTTTCAACCAATTCAACTATGCAGTTACTTATCTTATTAACACTTACGCACACAGAATAAATACTGCGTAGTTTTAAATTGACATAACTTTTTTATTCGTAAACCGATTTACATAAAATAAACACTAAATGTTAAGTGAAGTTTCCCAAAACACATCGGTGAAAATTATATTCAAATTGGATAAGCCGTTTCTGAGATTAGCGTTTTCAAACACACAGACAAACAGACAAACAGACAAACAGACAAACAGACAAACAGACAAACAGACAAACAGACAAACAGATAAACAGACAAACAGACAAACAGACAAACAGAAAAGATTTCTAAAAACCATTATTTTGGGTTCTATATCGTGTTAACGACCTCTAGAAATGGTTTTCACCTAAATTTAGTCCATGTACAGACAGCGACCTCTTACAGATTTATTATAGTATAGATCATTAAAAATTTTACATGCTTAGGCAAACCTTACAGCGTTAATCCAATTCATTTGCCCAGCTTCGCAAAATAATCATATGCCGTCCTGCGAAGTACAGCTCTTGTAGTCCAAAAAACGTCTATTATTTGGTTACTAGCCACCAATCTATTTAGCAATGTTGCTGCTTTATTTAAATATAACATATGACTAACCTTTTTTTTCTATATCAGTAAAATGAATCCTTCGTAAGCCTCTCTATCGAACCTGGTGCTATTTGTAACACAATAACATGGGTATTCGTCTAGAAAATTACTAGTCCGCTCTGCTATAAAGCGACCAAAAGTGACCTGGGTACTGCCACAGAGGAATGGACATTTAGAAATGGCAGATATTAGCCATATTGTTCAATTTTCTTATCACTATTATCAAAGCGACAGTTTGTAAGGGTCTATGTATGTTTGTTACTCTTATACGCAAAATCAACAGGATTCGACTTAATTTATTAAAAATTAAAATTGAAAAAATATATTTTTTATAAAATTCAAATTAAACATAATTTTAAATCGACAGAATTAAATTTAGCATACTGATTGTTTATGATTGGGATCATAACTAAAATACTTTTTTCGTAGGAAACATGACGCGGAAAAACCTAGAGTTACATATTTTTATAAGGTTAAAGGTTGTTAGATAGCCATGCTATTATACTATTTCTAGTGTTGTAGTATTTATATACAAAATGAGGCAAATGCTGTTTTAAGGTTAACAATAATACTAATTTTAAACCTAAAACTGACTTAAAATCGTATGAGAACTACACATTGCATCCACATACGAACGGTTTAGCGAACGAACTTTATAGGTAGTAAGATAAACCTCAGATTTATTTCTCAAGCATTGCAAGGCATCTGTCAGTCTTAGGTGTACTTAATTGCAAGCCTGCTTAAATATATCGTTCTACCCATATTAGACGAAGTGCATGTGTTGTGTTGTTAAGCTATTGTATAGTTTAATTCCGTAACGATAATAACCTAACACCCCCCACTCCGCCTACCTTGTAGCGCGGCTGAGTGGTCGCTTAACGTGTATGTATATGGTACGACAGTACGAAGCTCGCACGGATCAAGACGAGCTGCTCGGTAATCGGAATGAAAACGAAGATGAAAATGCTATGCAATAGCTTCACCGTGGCAGTCCCCGAGTACCACACGTTTTTTCATAAGATTATAAGTAGAATGCAAAATACACGAACGCAAAGTCTGACAAACAGTGGTCATTATCGTCTATCTATCTAGATATCTGTGATCCACTTCCTAACATAATATAAAACAGGGGTTCTAAGAATTTGTAAAAAGCTAGCAATCTCGTGTACTATTATATTATAAGTGGGTTAGTATGAATTTTTTGAACCTACTTCATATGAGGAAGAGGTTATTTACGTATTTCAGGATTACCTTGTACGTTTTTATAGCAACGCCATTTCTGGTAGATTTATGACGTTTGCATGAAGTCTCCCTTACCGGCCGTTCAACTAGAATAGGGAACACCCGGCAAGGTAAATTGCTTTCGGATTAGATAAAGTTTGAATGTATTAAAATTTACGTTAAGGTAATCCTGTAATCTTTTACGTGCCGTTTCAGAAGACGGATATTTGGAAAGAATATCGAGAAGTTTTGAAACGTAACTCTTAAAACATTTCTTAGAATATCGTTTATGTTGGAAACATTTATAAATTCTTAGTTAGATGTCGTAATTAAGCTTTTAACTCTAAAGAAATAATAAGGAGTAATATTCTTGAGCAGTCCGTGAGCCACAATGTCAATCCACGAGAATAGTATCTGTGATTGACACTTCAAATAGAACCTCACAGAAAGGTGGCAGTAACCTAAAAACAGCGGGTGGACTGTAAACTTGTTTCCTATTTTCATATTACACATATATATGAGAACAGTCCCAGTAATACAGTTGTGCAAGGCATCAACGTGACTGACATTTTTTTACTAAGAAATCTATGCTTATATTTTAGTTTTACATAAAAACCCTTTTAGCATCGAAAGCCATAAATAAACTAGAACCTCAATCGCGTCTTTAAAGGGCTGTATTAAAGGGCTATAGCGTAGGGATATTTATTTCGGTAGAGCTAAATAACACCTCGGGGAGTGGTCGGTTGTCCCAGCCTCATGCACTATTCATGTTTGGGAACACAGCACTATTTCAGGATACGCGGTTCAGAAGTTAGGGAACTTATGTGGTTCAGAAACATTCCAATTTGAAATTCGTTTAAAAGTTAGTATCTGGCTGTAGGGAGATAGAACTAATTTAACTTAGTAATACTATCGACATATCCACCAATTCGTACTTGGCCAGCGCGGTGGACTATAGCCTAAACTCTCTCATTCTGAGAGAAGACCCGTGCCCAGCATTGGGACAATAATGGGTTGACGAGAGAAAACTATCGACATATATATTTTGTATGTGTAGTGTGCGAAAGATTTTAAGCTTAGAATAATAAGCAAAGAGAGTTGAGGAAGGAAAGGAAGTTGAAGGAAGGAGGAGTTAGTATTTGTCATTAAACATAGGTTTTTCAGACGTTCTATATATTCTAAAAGCTCGATCTACACATTCTAGGTTAGAAGCAAACGTCCAGACTTCATCAGAGGACTGGCCATTTAATCCTGTTGCTAATCCACTGGGTTATGTTTCAT
Source organism: Spicauda simplicius (assembly GCA_949699795.1). Taxonomy (NCBI): domain Eukaryota; kingdom Metazoa; phylum Arthropoda; class Insecta; order Lepidoptera; family Hesperiidae; genus Spicauda; species Spicauda simplicius. Next base: position 5,180,738 of record OX453060.1, read on the forward strand.
GCTCAGCTTGCTCTCGCCAAGATAATTTTGAGTCCCTAAAACAATCCATACGATTGGCAGTGAAAAAAATATCCATAGACAGATTGCAGGCCGCAATTGATACCTGGCCTCAAATTTGAAAGGACTGAATTGTAGCCAATGGAGACGACTTGGAATAAGCTTTACATATTTTAATGGCTTAATATTAATGGAGAAAACTAACACACTGTATTGGTAATAAATGTTACGTTTAATAAAAATGATGTTTTTCTTTATAACAATACGAGTATTTATGAATACATAAAGTTTATTTATAATATTCAGCTTTCATACATACATTTTTTATTTTCCGAAGAAAGAACACTGAAAGGAGAAATAAAAGAAAGAAAGTTATGCGGTTTTATGATCAAATAACTATTTCCATAGAGAGAAATACAGAATATTATATTAAGAAACTATATAACACAATAACTGTATAATATATAACACAAAATGTACTTAATGTAAGAATGTCGTTCTAAATCAAACTCTTCTATACACATAACAGAAAATAATGTGATAGGGTTTTTATCGTAGTCAAATCAAAGTAACTTAGAAAATTTTATTAACTTCAAGTTCACTAGTTATTGTACCGAATAGTAACATTGCCCGTATTTTTTGTCTGTCATCAACCCTAAGCTGTAAAAGAGTTAGAACAAAAAATCTACGATCTGATGTCTGGCGCGACGTTCCTTATTTTAATTTAACCTAGATAGTTGCTTTTATAAGTCGTCCATTAGCGAAAGGCCGAAGTTCAAGGCATGAATAATATTTTTAACTTTCAAACTGTCCATTCATTAGCATTTATAAGACATAGGTCTAGCCTGAAAGGGTTTTTGTATCTTAGCAAAAAACCGACTCTCCTTATTAATGACATAAAATAATCCGGGGAAATTCAGCAAGCTCTCTTTAAATACACACGCTTTGTACACTCATAGCCCCACAATAGGATTTTCTCCTGTGTCGTGGGTGCCATGGACACACACAAGACGAATACACAAACACCCAGACCCAGAACACGAATCTAAACTCATCATTCAGATACCTGCCTGGCCGGGAATCGAACTCGGGACCCATTACGCGTTGAACCGGTATGGTAACCGCTGCGCCACGCGGGTCGTCAAACAAAACAAAATATCAAAAAGGGCAAAATTTTTTTAGGGTTCCGTTGTGAAAGCATAAAACTGAGCCCTATTACTAAGCGCTGTTGTTAGCTGAAACCCCTTTCCGTCGAAATGCATGAACTGGGTCACGCTAGAATTAGGTGTGATGGTACCTCCCCAGTCAAACGATATTGCTTCAGATATATTACGAGATTGTTATGAATTTACCATATCATGCTCTATTTGAATGTTTTCGAAATGAAGTGATATCGATACTCATTGTGACATAAAATTTATTATATAGCAGTTACCTTTTCCGGTTTTTTTTTATATCTGATGATGCTACAGTGGTAATTAATTATTTTTTCTTCATATACCTAACAAATGCGTATACAACCTAATGCTATAAACCTATTGATTGTCCGTTTTTAATTAGGACCTATTTTTTTTACGAGAAATCCGCTTGATTGTAAGTGGCCATTGTCACCCATCGATATTTGATAAGATAAGAGTCTAAGGTCTCTGACGTTGGCCACATTGCTACTTCTAAGGACTATGACCATGAGCAGTGATAGCCTAATAGTTGAAACTTGCCCTCTCAATCGGGAGGTCCGAGGTTCAAACCCAGGCACGCACACTAGTTTTATGTGCACATAGGAATTAATTATCATTGATATTTGGTAAAGAAAAACATCGAGAGAAAACCTACACACCCGAGAGTTCTTTAAAAAAAAAGATCTCGGAGGTGTGTGAAGTCCACCAATTCGCACTTGGCCAGCGCGGTGGACTATGGCCTAAAACTCTCTCATTCCGAGAGAAGACCCGTGCCCAGCAGTGGGACAATAATGGGTTGATAATACAAGGACTATGTTGGAAGGCACCGGATATATATGTTTCCCTTACCACATCCTTCAAACCAGAGCATAGCTGCGCTTAATACTGCTATTATTAGTCTTTTGAAAAACAATCAACAATCATTCAAACAATCAAAAACAAGAATCAATCAATTTGCAGGTGGTAGAACCAGTGTAGTTCGACAGGGGAACTACCACCGCCACACCTATTTCTAGCGTGAAGCATTTTTTTTTGCGTTTCGATGGAAGGGTGTGGTTGCCGGCACACTTTTATATGAGGCGACCATCATAGTCCTCGGGAGTAGCAACGCATCTGTGATTGACTTCAGATAGAACCCATGTTCTATTTGAAATTACTTACAGGTGTACATGGGCGGCAGTGACCACTTACCATCAGGTAAACTGCATGCTCGTTTTCTACTTCAATCAGATAAAAAAGTCAAACGTCAAAAGATGTAACTGCCTTTCAAAATGTTCTTTCATTAAATGCAACTCATTGAAACTCGAGTCTAAATAAAAGGTTAGCCCAAAAACTTTTTGCGCTGTCATAACATTACTTAGACATTATTTCAGACAGAAACACAATGCCTAATTGACGTTACGATATCAAATGGCACAAGTTTTAAGTAAAGGCTAACTTCTGTCTACGAAGTTTTCAGAATGACTTATCCTGTAATCATTACTTATCATTTGCTGCAAGCTCGTTTATCTTTTGTGAATCAATATTTGATTTTAGTTCTTGATTTGATTTTTGTAGAAAAAACTAACTTCTCTTGTATGTAATAGAGCATGCTGTCAATTTAAGGGTAAAGAAAATTTGTGACTAAACGCGAATAGAGATGAAGGCCCATCTGCAGGCGGATTTTAAGTATTAATAAAATGTGTTTCACTGCTTTTTATAACATTTAAGTAGTAAAAAAATGACCATCTGATGGTAAATGATCACTGTCGCTCATAAACGTCAGTTAGTTATCGCGCATAGAACGGGACTTTCTGGAGTTCAATCGACAAGAATCATTTAAGAGTCAAGGTGGTAGAACCTGTGTAGTTCGACCGAGGAAGTACACCGCCACACCTATTTCTAGCGTGAAGCATTTCTTGCGTTTCGATTGAAAAGTGTAGTTGGCACACTTTTACATGAGACGACCATCATAGTCCTCGGGAGTAGCAACGTAACTGTGATTGACTTCAGATGGAGCCCATGTTCTCTATGAAGTTGATAACAGATGTCCATGGGTGGCAGTGACCACTTACCATCAGGTGGACTGCCGCTCGTTTGCTACTTTAGTTAGATAAAAAAAGTTTATCACAAACAAATGACTACTCCCGAGAGCTGAGATGGTCACCTCATATGAGCCGGTAAACTCACCATTGCAAAGCAAGAATAGCTTTTCTAGAAATAGGTGTGGCGTTAGTACCATGATAATTCTACCACTAATTACCACCTGAAAACCGAAGCACGGCTGCGGCTGCATTATATAATTACGAAGCGTTATGTATATATATGTTAAGCTATTGCATAACTTTTATCGCGGGGTTTGAGCGCGGCAGCTGAGTCAAGAAATTTCGTAACGAAAAAAACCTAACACCCCCCACTCCGCCTACCATGTAGCGCGGTCGAGCGTTCGCTTAACGTGAATGTATATGGTACAACATCACGAAGCTGGCACGGATCGAGATGAGCTGCTCGGAAATCGCACGAATATATAAACAGCTGTTTGTGGGAAAGTATATAGTATCAAAGAAAAAAACTTGAATTAATATGAAAGAAAAAAATACTGCATAAATACATAAATAATTATAATTGCTTAAACTGATAAAAAATCCTATGCAATAGCTTTACCGCGGCAATCCAGGAGTGCCGCACGTGTTTTGGACGCATCGGCAGAAGGCAACTTTTAAATTATTCATATATCTGTACTCAACATGTATCTTGCTTACCACCAAATTTTATTGTTTCCATTTTCCACACAAAATATAAATCCAAAACGTATCTAAGTGGATCAAATATACAAATGATATTCCCATTAACCCAAAAATTTCCAATTTCATTTGCAGCTTTTTCCGCTGTTACCATGTAAATTCCACCTGCTTGTTTGCTTCATAAATATTAACGTAAAAATTGCTTACATTTCTAAACATTGAATAATTCACAGGAAGGATATTATGTGCTATTTTATATACATATAGAAAACACATTTTTAAAGGTTTAAACACTTAACTTTGTGTATGAACATAAAGACATATTTATTGCTTATAGCACCATATTTATTACACTAATAATAAAGTTTATTTATATTTGGTATATAGAGTTTATTATATTTATTTATTTAGTGTAATTATCGCCGAAGAGGAAGGCCTAAGAAAAGATGGTGTCACGATCTGGTCAAATATTCAAAAGACTGGCAGGCCCTGGCGAAAGATAGAGAGCAATGGAGGCATATGGGGGAGACCTTTTCCCAGCAGTGGGAAAACATAGGTTAAGAAAAAAAAATAGTCTAATTAAATGTGTGCTTCATTTTATTTGATTGACCACGGAATCAATATTATCCCATCACAATACTTTATCATGTTCCACCGTACGATCTTTTCGTATTCTTTTCAAACAAATACAAAAATACATAAGTACATACGTATTCAAACCATACAACTGCAATAAATACCAAATAACGAGGTATTAATAGAATACAAATACAGTGTAGAAGGTCAGCAATATTAATCTCTCTTAAATCAAAGAGTTTTTGCCTTAAGGGTAGGTAATGCGGAATAACACGGGATTGTTTGCATAGAACATTTATTAATATTTATTTCAAACTTGGAGACTTGTTAATAAGGCAACAGTTATTAATAAGGTAATCATATATTACATGACAAATTTGGTTTTGTTTTTTTTTTAATAGAATAAATTAACTTAATCATTTCTGTACCATGTAGCATTGTGCTTCGATTTGACAAAGTTACAGTTAGATAATCACAAATAAAGTAAATATCAATTTAGGGGAGGCCTATGTCCAGCAGCGGACCTCAAAGGGCTGAAAAACATACATGACTAATAGATCTAGAAAAAAAATTTTTAAACAAAAAATACAACCGACTTCCATGCCACATAAAAGTAAAAAATAATTTAAATACATGTTGGTTTAGAGCAAACACAGTACTTAGTACATAGACCCGAAGTCGGCGCTCACCATATTTTGCTGGATCATGACGAAACTACATGTATCTTTTATGAGCGCCGACTTCGGGACTATGTACTAAGTACTGTGTTTGCTCTAAACCAACATGTATTTAAATTATTTTTTACTTTTATGTGGCATGGAAGTCGGTTGTATTTTTTGTTTAAAAATTTTTTTTTCACGCTTTTCAGTCACGATAAAATCAGTTATGGCTGTTGCTAGTCGTCCGCTAACCGGATGAATAAAATTAATTATTCGTCCAATTTTCGGATGAATAAAATTATGTGCTGACGTCATCATCTAAAAATAGACTTCTTTGACACAACCGGTCGGGGGCGCTACCGCGCCCCCTCCCTTAGATTCTGAATTGGAAAAATCTGTTCGAACCTAACCTAACCGAATAAAACAACTTTTTCTGAGTAAACATTTATTTAAAGAATAGACCTATATTTATCAATATTTAAAGTAGAAAAAGTAATATAAACCTTATAACTAAGAGTATAATTCAACTGATACTGATAAAAATAATTTTGACTATCCTTAGTTGGAAAACCAATACCATCAAAACCAATTTAAGTTCGGGCAGCATGGTCGTTATTCACTACATCAGGTGTACCCATAGCTTTACACAATTTATTAATCTCAGTAATGATTTAACTCACCAGTTTCAATACGTTTTTTATTACGACGATAATAAGTATGTTTAATATACAGACCATTTTTATTACGAATTTACCGTTTAGCGGACGATTAATTTATTTTATTCATCAATCGGTTGAATAGACACTTCGATCAGTTATACGAGACCGTGTAATACATAGTATCCATAAGACTGCATAGTGCATACATAAATGGAAACGGTAATTTAAAATCAACCTTAAATGACAAGTCAAACAAAAGCCTAAGCGATATCTTACATTACTGTCACGTGTCACTGTGCATGTGAACTGAGCGCAACCGCGAGCAGGGCGTGGTTGGCAGTACTCCTGCATCGTCCAAGTAATTGTATTCAAAATGGAATTTGTAATCATAATTATGTCCTTTCCGGAACTCATTGTTTGTATTGCGAACAATAATTACCAAACACACATAGTTTAGGCAGGCTGTATACCTATATTATTAGGGCTAAAGAGGTGAAGGTAACTTTATTAATCGTTGCCTCTGTTTATGTAACTCCTAATATATTCATAAGGGCCATATTACTATCACCTGTGGGTTAGATAGGCAGTACCACTGAATAAAAGCCCAATTAAAGATAACGGTTTTCATAAGTCATCTCTTCTTAGCATTTCTTCAATAAATCCTTAAGCACTAAATAGCCAACTTCTATGGCTTGGGCTTACAGTACCCTGCATCATAAGGGTCGAGGAGTTAAAGGTCAATTTTCTTATCATACATCTTTGCTTTGTTAATATATTACATTTCCATAAGTATCAAATGGCCAACGCCTATGCTTTAAGCCTGAAGTACCCGTGCATCATCAAGGCTGAAGAGTTGAAGGTCAAAACTATCGTGTTATATCTTTGCCTAGTAATCTCATTACATATACGTAAGCACCATATGGCCAACGCCTATGGTTTAGGCTTGAAGGACCCCAGCATTATCAGGGTTGAGGAGTTGAAGGTCAAATTTTTCATGTCATATCTTTTCTTAGTAATCTCATTACATACACGTAAGTAACAGATGGCCAACTTCTATGGCTTGGGCTTGCAGTACCCTGCATCATGAGGGTTGAGGAGTTGAAGGTCGATTTTAATATTATACGTCTTTACTTTGTAAATATATTACATACCCATAAGAATCAAATGGCCAATACCTATGGTTTAAGTTTGAAGTACCCCTGCATCATCAGAGTCGAGGAGTTGAAGGTCAAATTTTTCTTTTTTTATCTTTGCATAGTAATCTTATCAGATATACCTAAACACCATGTGGCCAACGCCTATAGTTTAAACTTGAAGCACCCCATCATCATCAGAGTTGAGGAGTTGAAGGTCTAATTTTCCACTGTATACAACCATTAGTCTAATGTTCTACCTTTAATCTGTTTAACCTCATTTTAAATGCGTAAGCATGAAATAGCTAAGTTTTATGGCTTAGGCATTCAATACCCCTGCATCATCAGGATCGAGGAGTTGAAGTCCAATTTTTCGTCGTATACCTTTGCTTAGCAATGTTATTAAAAATCCGTGAGCAACAAATGTCTAACGTTTATGGTTTAGGCCTGCAGTACCCCTGCATCATCAGGGTTGAAGAGTTAAAGGTCAAATTTGTCATCGTACATCTATGCTTTGCTATCTTATTATTTACCCGTAAGCACCAAATTACCATCACCTACGGCTTGGGCTTATAGCACCCTGCATCATCAGGGTTGAGGAGTTGAAGGTCAATTTTTTTATAATATGTCTTTGCTTAGTATTGTTATTATATACCCATAAGCACCAAATGGTCAACCCCTATGGTTTAGGCTTGAGGCACCCCTGCATCATCAGGATTGAGGAGTTGAAGGTCAAATTTTTCATCACATGTCTCTGCTTAGTAGTCTTATTACATATATGTAAGCACCAAATTGGCTGTGTGGTGTCGGCCTTTTAGAATAGCACCACTCCCTCTCTTCCCGTGGATGTCGTACGAGGCGACTAAGGGATAAAACATCCAGGAGATGGGCAGCAGCATCTCCTGTGAAATTCCAACATTTACTGCGGTCACCAACACGCTTGCCAGGCGCGGTGACTACTGGCAAAACCCCCCTATGACAGGTGCAGAAAAGCCACGGCCCCCAGTCCCCGGCGGCCCCGCTATTCCGGGCTATGGTAGCGGCCAAGGTAACGGCGGGGCAGGGGGTGCTAAGAATCTCCGGAAGAGATCCGGCTACCACAACCGACGACTTCTGCACCTGGCAACATACAACACCAGGACACTGAGGACCGACGAGAAGATACAGGAGCTGGAAGAAGAAATAGACAAGTTAAACTGGAGTGTTTTGGGATTGTCTGAAGTCCGAAGACAGGGGGAGGACACGATAATCCTCAAATCTGGAAACTTGCTCTATCACCGGGAGGGCGATCACCTGTCCCAGGGTGGTGTCGGGTTCCTCGTCCACAAATCCCTCGTGAACAACGTTGTAACAGTCGACAGTGTGTCGTCAAGGGTAGCGTACCTTATACTCAGAATATCTAAACGGTATTCGCTGAAGGTCATACAGGTATATGCGCCGACTTCGACACACTCAGACGATGAGGTTGAGGTTATGTATGAGGACATAAGTAGAGCCATACATACCTCAAAAACCCATTTTACCGTTGTCATGGGGGATTTTAATGCAAGACTAGGCGTGCGAAATGGTGACGAACGGAGGGTGGGGCCCTTTGGAATTGGACAACGGAACCACCGAGGTCACTTGCTTGCCAATTTCTTGGAGAGGGAAGACTTCTTTATGATGAACTCTTTCTTCAAGAAGAAGGCACAGCGAAAGTGGACTTGGATAAGTCCTGATGGTTCCACTAAGAACGAGATAGACTTCATTTTGGCAGACAAACGGCACATATTTAATGATGTCTCTGTGATCAACAGGGTGAAAACCGGAAGTGATCACCGGATGGTAAGAGGCACATTAAATATCAATGTAAAGCTGGAACGGTCACGCCTGATGAAGTCTACGCTCCGACCAACACCTGTCCAAATCCAGGGCTCCGAAGAGTTCCAGATACAGCTCCGAAACCGTTTCGCGTGTCTCGATTCTTGCGTTTCTGTGGACGAAATTAACACCAAGGTAGTAACAACTGTCCACGACGTGGGGTCTAAGTATTTTAAGACCCACTCCAGTGGTGGCTCTCAGGTTCTCTCAGAGCATACTCTCGGTCTTATGAGGGAGAGGCGAGAGCTATGTGTGCAGTCTCCAACCTCAATGTCGAGATACAGACTGCTCAATAAACAGATCTCTCAGAGTAGGCGACGCGATTGGCGTGCTCACAACACCCGACGCGTAAAAGACGCTATTGAGCGAAACCGGGGCTCAAGAGTGTTCGCCAGGGATCTGTGCATTGGGCAGAGCCTGCTGACGAGGTTGAAGACCGAATCGGGCACCGTAGTTTCGTCTCGGCCCGATGTTCTGAGAGAAATTGAGAAATACTACGGACAGTTGTATGCTTCCGCACGAGCTCCCGCCCGTAACAAGGCGGACGACAAACGTGCCAAACTGACCCGACACTATACTGAGGACCTCCCGGACGTCAGCCTGTACGAGATTAGAGAGGCTCTTAAACAGCTGAAAAACCACAAGGCACCGGGGGATGACGGAATCACAACAGAGCTGCTAAAAGCTGGCGGTAAACCCGTACTAGTGGCGCTCCAAAAGTTGTTCGATTCCGTCATTACTAGCGGGACAACCCCGGAAGCGTGGAGCAGAAGCGTAGTGGTGCTGTTCTTCAAAAAGGGCGATAAAACCCTCCTGAAGAACTACAGGCCCATTGCGCTTCTGAGCCACGTGTATAAGTTGTTTTCGAGAGTCCTCACTAACCGTATTGCACGCAGGCTTGACGACTTCCAGCCTCCCGAACAAGCCGGATTCCGAAAAGGCTACAGCACCATGGACCACATACACACGCTTCGGCAGATTATACAGAAGACCGAGGAGTATAATCTGCCGTTATGTGTTGCTTATGTGGACTATGAGAAAGCCTTCGATTCTATCGAGCACTGGGCGGTGCTGGAGTCCCTTCAGCGATGCCAGATCGACTATAGGTACATCGAGGTGTTGAAGTGTGTATACACAGCCGCCACCATGTCAGTCCGAGTACATGACCAAAGCACGAACCCCATCCAATTGCAGCGGGGAGTCAGGCAAGGCGATGTCATATCGCCGAAACTGTTCACCGCTGCGTTGGAAGATGTGTTCAAGCTGATGGAGTGGAAAGGTCTTGGCATCAACATCAATGGCGAACACGTCACACACCTTCGATTTGCCGACGATATAGTCATCTTGGCAGGTTCGCTGACGGACCTCAGCACAATGCTAGGCGACCTCAACAGTGCCTCACAACGGGTGGGTCTTAAGATGAACATGGACAAGACGAAAATCATGTCTAATGTCCATGTCACACCCGTACCGGTAGTTGTTGACGGCACTCCTCTCGAAGTTGTCGACGAGTACATTTACCTGGGACAAACGATCCGGATGGGTAAGTCCAACTTTGAGAGGGAGGTCACTCGAAGAATCCAACTCGGCTGGGCTGCGTTCGGGAAATTTCGTAGTATCTTTTCGTCCACAATTCCTCAGTGCCTGAAGTCGAAATTGTTCGAGCAATGTGTGTTGCCAGTGATGACCTATGGCGCCGAAACGTGGTCCTTCACTAAAGGCCTCATTCGAAGGCTCAGAGTCGCTCAGCGTGCTATGGAGAGGGCTATGCTCGGAATTTCGCTACGAGACATGATTCGAAACGATGAAATCCGTAGACGAACGAAGGTTACCGACATAGCTCTCAAAATCAGCAAGCTGAAGTGGCAGTGGGCCGGCCATATCGCTCGAAGGACGGATAACCGATGGGGACGAAAGGTCCTCGAGTGGCGACCACGTTTAGGCAAAAGGAGTACAGGTCGCCCCCCTACCAGGTGGACTGATGACCTGAAGAAGACAGCGGGAAACCGTTGGATTCAGAGGGCACAGGACCGGTTGGAGTGGCGCCATTTAGGGGAGGCCTATGTCCAGCAGTGGACATCAAAGGGCTGATGGATGGATGGATGGAAGCACCAAATAGCTAATGTTATAGTTTAGGATTGCTGTAACCCTGCATCATCAGGATCGAAGAGTTGAAGGTCAAATTTTTCGTCAACCTATTTAAGCATAGATATATAATACATATTCCAAGTTTCATAAGAATCGAATCGGCAGAAGCCGAGTTATCTCAAATTATCTAAAAAACTTGAGGAGTGGTGGTGGTTTCCACCCCATAACTCAAAGAGTTAAGCATCACAGTATACCCATGTCCAAGAGAAAAAGTTGCGTGACGAAATTTCCTATCAAATGAAAGAAAGAAAATGGAAATCGGTTTAGAAACACCGAAGTTATTTAAGATTTTAAGAAACCGACATTTTCCAATTTTCCGGGAAAACCGCCGAAAGGTTTTCATTTTCCTCAATATGGGACTGCCTGTGAAACTAGCCGCATACAATGGCGTATGAATCGTGTCGGTACGTCGACGATTTCTAGCCATTTCGCCCGAACATACATAAAAAAAAATATATATATATACGTGACGAATAGATAACCTCTTTCCTTTGGGAAGTCGGTTAAAAAGGTTTGAAAGGTGTGTGAAGTCCAGCAATTCGCACTTTGCTAGCGCGGTAGGCTGTCTCTCTCTTTCTGAGAGACCCGTACCAAAGTGGGCTCACAACGGCTATAGATACCCTTTATTGTAATTTAAAGAGACTGGACCTTCTGTTGTCCCAATCATCTCAAATTATAGCTGGCAATGCCGTAGACACGTAAAAACGCCATAAGTTACTAAGCAAAAATATTTGTAAAGACGCGTCGTGAATCCAAAATTACTCTTATGTATGATAAGTATATGATATCAATTTAAGTATTATACCAAAATGTACCTATTACTTTATAAAGAAGACGGAAAATACCGTCAGTGCCGTTAGTACAAGTTTTATACGTATCCTATAACGATCACCGTTTACGTTTTTGTTCATACGTTTTATAGAAACGAATATGGTTTTATGGAAACTCCTACTAAGGTGAAAGATTTAAAATGGCTTATAAATAAATGTAAAATTTAAAGTGTAGAAAATTATAGAAAAAAAAACATTTATTCAGATTTATGTCCGTTATTTTCAGATTTATTCCCGTGACAAGCTTTTTTATAGTAGAAAATTGTTGTAATCCAATAAATTGATGGGTAGACTAGTTTGCACTGAAATAAAAGCTTGATTTATAGAATTTCTCATATTACTAATTTATATTTTAATTTGACTTGTTCCTGGGCCCAATATTCTTTCATTTGATGCTTATATAGTACGAGTTGTACAAAAATATGTAATTGAAGTGAAACTTCTTTATCGGGGTTGGAAAAAAATTTAGTGTAACATTTTTTCGTTACGCGCCATCTTTTTCTGTTACGCGCCATCTATTTCTGTTACGCGCCATCTTTTTTTTCCGTTACGCGCCATCTTTTTCTTATCCCTACTACGCGTGATATTAGATAGATTATTATAGATTAGATTATTAGATAAAGTTTAATAAAAGGCTTTTATTACACTTTATCTAATTTAACTTTATTTAACCAATTTCTGTAAAGTTGCATATAGTAAATTATTTTTTGAAAAATAACGTCATAAAGAAGTTTCACTTCTTACGAGTGTACGCTAGTACACGCACACATTTTTTCTTTTTATTGAATCACGGCCATCTAGGATTCTTGTACCGTAGTGTATTGTATTCTACAAGCCTCTTTGAAAGATATTAATATAAAGAGGGTTGACCAATAATATAAAATCCACCATTTTGTTGTGGAGGCCAGCCTAGATTAAAAAAAATATAGATTATTATTTAATATTGAATTAAATCAATACTAAACATATATTTCAAATTTCAACTCAATTAGATACTATATATTATCAGCCAAAGTCAGCTTCAAAGTTTAATCGAAATATAACTACTTATGTTCATACTGACAAACATTAAAATTTAAATAAGTATGATAAAATAAACGTGGGCAATAATATTTAATTTCCGTCGCAAATTAATGTCAATTAATTTCCACGTTTTATTCTATACTATTTTAATTCGCCGAAGCCAAACGCGTGGGAATGCCATATTAATTATCATTACGTAGAATAATGATTCACAGGTGAATTATTTGTTGTACAATGCAGTGTCCCACGCTTTTCGCTTGCGTGGGTGCTATGAGACCCTTAGTACGAATTTAATACGTTTAAAAACAACACGTTTTTTACACTCATAGCCCCACACTGGGACTTTCTCCTGTGTCGTGGGTACCATGGAAACAAACAAGACGAATACACAAACACCCAACCCAGAACTGAATTGTCAATTCATTATTCAGTTATATGTCTGACCAGGGATCGAACAAAGAACCCATTGCGTATCAGACTGGCATGACGACCGTTCCACTATGAGTTAAACAGTTCTTTGTTGGTAGTTGTGAGATATAGAAGCCTAATCTTATTACAAATGCGACGTTTTGTGAGAATGTATGTATGTTTGTTTCCCTATCATCCAAAAACTACTGGTCTGATTTCGCTTAAATTTTGCAAACACGTAGTTTATGACCTCGATTAATCATATAAAACATGAATGTAATCCTTAATAGAATATTTAATCCTTAATAGTTTTTTTAAATAATGAAGTAGCAAACGAGCATGCAATCCACCTGATGGTAGTGGTCACCGCTGCCCAAGTACATCTGTAAATCTGTATCTAAAGTTGAAAGGCACCGGATATATATGTCTCCGTTACCACATCCTTCAAACCAGAGCATAGCTGCGCTTAATAGTGCTATTATTAGTTTTTTGAAAAACAATCAACAATCATTCAAACAATCAAAAACAAGAATCAAACAATTTGCAGGTGGTAGAAGCAGTGTAGTTCGACCGGGGAACTACCACCGCCACGCCTATTTCTAGCGTCAAGCATTTTTTGCATTTCAATGGTGGGGTGTGGTTGTAGGCACACTTTTATACGAGGCAACCATCATAGTCCTCGGGAGTAGCAACGCATCGGTGATTGACTTCAGATAGAACCCATTTTCTATTTGAAATTGCTTACAGGTGTCCATGCGCACCAGTGACCACTTACCATGAGGTGAACTGCATGCTCGTTTGCTACTTCAATCAGATAAAAATAGTCAAAAGATTTAACTGCCTTTTAAAATGTTCTGTCATTAAATGCAACTCTTTGAGTTCGAGTTAAAACAAAAGGTTAGCCCAAAAACTTTTTGCGCTGTCATAACATTCCTAAGACATTATTTCAGACAGAAACACAATGCCTAATTGACGTTACGATATCAAATGGCACAAGTTTTAAGTAAAGGCGAACTTCTGTCTACGAAGTTTTCAGAATGACTTATCCTGTAATCATTATTTATCATTTGCTGCAAGTTCATTTATCTTTTGTGAATCAATATTTGATTTTAGTTCTTGATTTGATTTTTTTAGAAAAGAACTAACTTTTGTCTTGTTTCTAATAGAACATGCTGTTATGGGTTTAAGGGCATTTAAGGGTTAAAAAAAATTGTGATTAAACGCGTATAGACATAGAGTCCCATCTACAGGCGGCTACCAATATTTCATTGCTTTTTATAATATTTAAGTAGTAAAAAAATTGTCATTTGATGTGTTAGTTATACAGGACTTTCTGAAGTACACAACAAAAAAATGACTACTTCCGAGGACTCTCGGTATATGACTATATACGAGCCCGTAAACTGACCATTGCAAAGCAAGAAAGAAATTTTTTTCTAGAAATAGGTGTGGCGTTGGTACCATACTCGTTCTACCACCAATTACCACCTGAAACACAAGCAAGGTAGCGGCTGCATTATAAACTTGCGAATCGTTATTCATATATATTTTAAACTATTGCATAGCTTTTATCGCGGCGACCGAATCAAGAAATTCCGTAACAAAAAAACCTAACACCCTCACACCGCCTACCATGTAGCGTGGCCGTGCGTTCGCTAAAGTGATTGTATACGACAGTACGTACGCAGTTCGCACGGATCGAGACGAGCTGCTCGGAAATCGGACGAATATGTAAGCATCTGTTTGTGAGAAAGTATATAGTATTAAAGAAAAAAAGCTTGAATTAATATAAAAAAAACTGCATAAATAAATAAATAATTATTATTGCTTAAGTTGATAAAAAATGATATGCAATAGCTTTACCGCGGCAATCCAGGAGTGCCGCACGTGTTTTGGACGCATCGGCAGAAGGCAACTTTTAAATTGTTCATGCATCTGTACTCAATAACATGTATCTTGCTTACCGTACCGTAAATTTTATTGTATACATTTTCCACACAAAATATAAATCCAAAACGTATCTAAGTGGATCAAATATACAAATGATATTCCCATTAATCCACAAATTTCCAATTTCATTTGCAGCTTTTTCCGCTGTTACCATGTAAATTCCATCTGCTTGTTTGCTTCATAAATATTAACGTAAAAATTGCTTACATTTCTAAACATTGAATAATTCACGGGAAGGATATTATGTGCTAATGTATAGTATATAGAAAACACATTTTCAAAGGTTTAAACATTTAACTTTGTGTATGAACATAAAGACATATTTATTGCTTATAGCACCATATTTATTACACAAATAATAAAGTTTATTTATATTTGGTATATAGAGTTTATTATATTTATTTAGTGTAATTATCGCCGAAGAGGAAGGCCTAAGAAAAGATTGTATCACGATCTGGTCAAAGATTCAAAAGACTGGCAGGCCCTGGCGAAAGATAGAGAGCAATGGAGGCATATGGGGGAGACCTTTTCCCAGCAGTGGGACAACATAGGTTAAGAAAAAAAATGTGTAATTAAATGTGTGCTTCATTTTATTTTACAGACCACGGAATCAATATGATCCCATCACAATACTTTATCATGTTCCACCATACGATCTTTTCGTATTCTTTTCAAACAAATACAAAAATACATAAGTACATACGTATTCAAACCATACAACTGCAATAAATACCAAATAACGAGGTATTAATAGAATACAAATACAGCGTAGAAGGTCAGCAATATTAATCTCTCAAAAATCGAAGAGTTTTTGCCTTAAGGGTAGGTAATGCGGAATAACACGGGATTGTTTGCATAGAACATTTATTAATATTTATTTCAAACTTGGAAACTTATTAAAAAAATGTACTACAACAACAGTTATTAATAAGGCAATCATATATTACATGACAAATATTTGGTTTTGTTTTTTTTTAATAGAATAAATTAACTTAATCATTTCTGTACCATGTAGCATTGTGCTTCGATTTGACAAAGTTACAGTTAGATAATCACAAATAAAGTAAATATCAATTTAGGGGAGGCCTATGTCCAGCAGCGGACCTCAAAGGGCTGATGGATGGATGGATAGAATCACAAATAATGCGCCATTTCTATTTTTTTCATACTATGTAGTTCCCGGCGACCAAAACAATGTATTATATTACGGTCGGTGATGTTCTAAGTAACCTGATGTATTAAAAAATCCATCACTGGTAATGCTGTAATTCAGAAAAAATATAAAGTGTTGAAAAGACATCTAAACAATGAAAAATATTATTGATACTATGAATAAAAACATACATGACTAATAGATCTCAAAAAAGTTTTGAAAGGTGTGTGAAGTCCAGCAATTCGCACTTTGCTAGCGCGGTAGACTGTCTCTCTCTTTCTGAGAGACCCGTACCAAAGTGGGCTCACAACGGCTATAGATACCCTTTATTGTACTTTAGAGAGAATGGACCTTCTGCTGTCCCAATCATCTCAAATTATAGCTGGCAATGCCGTAGACACGTAAAAACGCCATAAGTTACTAAGCAAAAATATTTGTAAAGACGCGCCGTGAATCCAAAATTACTCTTATGTATGATAAGTATATGATATCAATTTAAGTATTATACCAAAATGTACCTATTACTTTATAAAGAAGACAAAAATACCGTCAGTGCCATTAGTACAAGTTTTATACGTATCCTATAACGATCACCGTTTACGTTTTTGCCCATACGTTTTATAGAAACGAATATGGTTTCATGGAAACTCCTACTAAGGTGAAAGATTTAAAATGGCTAACAAATAAATGTAAAATTTAAAGTGTTATAATAAATTATAGAAAAAAAAAAACATTTATTCAGATTTATGTCCCTTATTTTCAGATTTATTCCCGTGACAAGCTTTTTTATAGTAGAAAATTGTTGTAATCCAATAAATTGATGGGGTAGACTAGTTTGCACTGAAATAAAAGCTTGATTTATTGAATTTGGAACCATGGTTCTCCCATGGTTCGCGCTTCTCGCTTATCTATTGAATGTAATAAAAGAAGTTCTGAAATTGACATTCACTTCAATAATATGTCCATTTTTATGAATAATTAAAAAAAAAATGACGTCCCTTTATTAAGTTTATTGTAAATTAGGAAATAATAAAAATGTTAGTAAAAAATATGAATGTTAGTAAATAATAACAATGTTGATAAATAATAAGAAAATTAGTAAATTCAGATTTAGTAAGCACTGTTAAAACTAGTATTTTAGTAAACAATAAAATGTTAGTAAATAGTAATCCAATAAATAAATAAATAAATAAATTTCTCATATTACTAATTTATCTTTTAATTTGACTTGTTCCTGGGCCCAATATTCTTTCATTTGATGCTTATATAGTACGAGTTGTACAAAAATATGTAATCTTGTTATTGAATCACGGTCATCTAGGATTCTTGTACCGTAGTGTATTGTATTCTACAAGCCTCTTTGATAGATATTGATATAAAGAGGGTTGACCAATAATATAAAATCCACCATTTTCTTGTGGAGGCCAGCCTAGCTTAAAAAGAAATATAGATTATTATTTAATATTGAATTTAATTAATACTAAACATACATTTCAAATTTCAACTCAATTATACTATATATTATCAGCCAAAGTCAGCTTCAAAGTTTAATCGAAATATACTACCTACTTATGTTCATACTGACAAACATTAAAGTTTAAATAACTATGATAAAATAAACGTGGGCAATAATATTTAATTTCCGTCGCAAATTAATGTCAATTAATTTCCACGTTTTTATTCTATACTTCTTTAATTCTCCGAAACCAAACGCGTGGGAATGCCATATTAATTATCATTACGTAGAATAATGATTCACAGGTGAATTATTTGTTGTACAATGCAGTGTCCCACGCTTTTCGTTTGCGTGGGTGCTATGAGACCCTTAGTACGAATTTAATACGTTTTAAAAAGACACGTTTTCTACACTAATAGCCCCACACTAGGACTTTCTCCTGTGTCGTGGGTACCATGGACACAAACAAGACGAATACACAAAGACCTAACCCGGAACATGAATTTAAACTCATCATTAAGGTACCCGTCTGGCGCGGAATCGAACCCATTCGGCACGCGGGTCGTCAAAATAAGCTTCTACATCTTACAACTATCGTTATAGAACTGTTTAACTCAACGTTTAACGGTCATCATGTCAGTCTGATGAGTTCCGTGTTCGATCCATGGTCAGACATATAACATGAATTTTTATTCTGGGTCTTGGTATATTCTTCAGTTTGTGTATTCTTCTTAGTATGTCAATGGTACCAAGTAAATATATAGTGCGGGTTGTGCATTTAAAAAGCATTATTTTCTTGACGGTGACCAGGGTAGACTTGACCGAAGTAACGCCTTAGGAGTAGCCTAGTGCTAGATGAATTCAAGCTCATATCAGAAGTCATAGGCTCCCTAGTAGTGCACGTTTTGTTTTAGGCCAGGTGTCCGTTTATCAATTTCGTTTCATGTTCACGTTTACCCACGTCCTTTCATTACAGGGTGTTGACTTTATCGAAACTCGTTATATGTGAAGCGGGTGTGTGCACACGTGGAAACTAGTACTTTGATTCATTGACGCGATTTGGACTATTAGAAATGTAAAAATTTCAATATTTTCTTTTTTTTCTTTTAAAATGAAATAACATTAAATGTAATGGAATGAAATGGAACGAAATTAAATGAAATGGAAAGAAATGAAATAAAATTAAATGAAACGAATGTCCTTTCTTTGAATATGGCTACGAGGGTAGTTGCAAATTTTCAGTTGCCTTTTTTTCTTTATAGTGCCACTGGATTGTAACGAGATACCAACAACGAAGAGTCCATAAGAAACTCAGTGGGTTTGTCTTTCGTCTTTGTAATAATGTTTTTACCTTGTTGTTTTATAGTTTGTCTTTCTTCTTTGTAACAATCTTTTTATCTGGTTGTTTTATACCATTTTAGCAAAGACATGAAATAAATTCAAGCTTGATATCAGAAGCGAAGGCATAGGCTAACTAGTAGTGCACATTTTATTTTAGGCTGGTGTTCGTTCATCAATTTCGTTTCATGTTCGCGTCTACCCACGTCCTTTCATTCCCGGGTGTTGACTTTAACGAAACTCGTTATACGTGAAGTGGGTGTGTGCACACGTGGAAACTGGTACTTTGATTCATGTATGTGATTCTGAATACTAGAATTGTTATTTATTTCATTTTTCTTTGAAATGAAGTTACATGTAATCAAATGGAATGACATGGAATGAAATGTAATTAAGTGAAGTACATTTTTTTTATTTTGAATCGAGCTACGGAGATTCTGCAGCCTGCTGCAGCTGCGTTTTTCCGTACACTACGACCTAATCGGAACATGACTTTAACTGAGAAAAGTCGGCAAGAAACTCAATGATTTTTTTTGTAATCATGTTATGTTTTCCACCTTGTTTTTTGACTTTTAATGACAAATTACCAAACAAGCATGCAATCTATCGGACGCCTAATGGTCATTGCTGCCCATGAACTATCTATCCAACTTTGTAAAAAAAGGAATCGAGTAAGCCGTTATATCTATCTATACTTATAATAAAGTTGTAGAGAGGTCAATTCTGTACATGAAATATTTTTCCAAAATAACTATCAGGGCGTGATTAGGGATCGATACTGATGCCAAAAATGCAATCACTAAAATTTTTGTCTGTCTGTCTGTCTGTCTGTCTGTCTGTCTGTCTGTCTGTCTGTCTGTCTGTCTGTATAACCGTTATAGAAACAAAAACTACTCAGTGGATTTTAACGAAACTTGGTACGATTATTCTTTATACTCCTGGACTGGTTATAGTATACTTTTCATCCTGCTACAATCAATAGGAGCAGAGCAGTAAAGGGAAATGTTGGGAAAACGGGAGAACTTTTTTAAGCTTCTGTCGCGTGTGCAACCTTAATGGTTAAAGCTACACAGAAATCATGTATGAGGGAAATATTTTCCTTAAAATTATCTAAAAAATATCCTACGACAGCATATGTCTATCTTTTATGGTTGACTCACAATAACACGTGTAACTCCCGATAGCTTAGCAGTTCAAAGCTTTCTGATTATATTTGTCTACTCTTACGTTTATAACTCAGTCATCTATCTGTACGAAAATGAACATGAAAATGAAAAATGAAAAATGAAAAATGAAAAATGAAAAATGAAAAATGAAAAATGAAAAATGAAAATGAAAAATGAAAAATGAAAAATGAAAAAAGATAAATGAAAAATGAAAAATGAAAAATGAAAAATGAAAAATGAAAAAAGATAAATGAAAAATGAAAAATGAAAAATGAAAAATGAAAAATGAAAAATGAAAAATGAAAAATGAAAAATGAAAAATGAAAAATGAAAAATGAAAAATGAAAAATGAAAAATGAAAAATGAAAAATGAAAAATGAAAAATGAAAAATGAAAAATGAAAAATGAAAAATGAAAAATGAAAAATGAAAAATGAAAAATGAAAAATGAAAAATGAAAAATGAAAAATGAAAAATGAAAAATGAAAAATGAAAAAGAAAATGAAAAATGAAAAATGAAAAATGAAAAATGAAAAATGAAAAATGAAAAATGAAAAATGAAAAATGAACAGTGAACAGTGAACAGTGCGGTGCAGGAGAAACCGTCTTTATTCCCAGAATTCCCTTAGTACCTAATAATTTTCCATTCCAATTTAAAAGAACGCAATTCCCAGTATCGGTGTGTTATGCAATGACAATTAATAAGGCTCAAGGGCAGACTTTTCGTGTTGCTGGAGTAGATCTCGGTGTCAGTTGTTTCTCGCATGGTCAGTTGTACGTCGCTCTTTCCCGGGTCAGTAGTTTCAAAAATCTTTACGTTCACGTGCCGGATGGATCAACATTCAACATAGTTTACCCGGAAGCTTTGCATTGAAGTATTTTCGTTATATAAGTACTTAAGCCTTCGGCAGGATCAGAATAGGGCTACGGTATCCCTGCCTGTCGTAAGAGGCGACTAAAAGGGGCTTCCGGGGTTGCGGGCGGCTAGAGTGGGAGCTTGAACCGTCCAGCCAGGCGATACCGGGAAGGTGGCGATATGTGTGGTCGCATACCGCCGTAAAGACTAGATTGGGTGGTGGGCCCATCCGCCCATCTGGGAGGAGCCCGAGTCCTCTTTATAGCACCGAAGACGGCCACCGGGGGGGTTTTAGTGCGGTAAAAATTCCACATAACTCTGCGTCGCTCCCACGGCGTCGGGTACTTACCTTTTGAAGGTTTCCCCCTCGAAAACAAAAATAAAAAAGGTTCTTAAGCCTCATGTGAACGTGATCTAAACAATATTACCAATACATTAACTCAATAACACACAAGGAGTTACTCGCTGGCGGAGTCGCGGGCAAAGCTATTAACAATAATATTGTGCGGTTCCGTATTGCGATATTTTTCAACAGTATTGTAGATATGACATATTATATTTCCCTACTAAAATACGAAAGTTAATCTGTCTGTTACATCAAAACCACTGAACCGTGAGGAAGGACATAGGCTACTTTTTTTTACGAAAAACAACGGAAACGCGGATGAAGTCGCGGGCAACAGCTAGTTAGACAATAAATAAAGCATTTTAGTACATATTACTTTATTTATCATTATATAACTTTTACAATAAGCAATAACATGTCTTCGCATTATTATGAGAATGCTGTACATACATACTTATGATTGGCATGTATATAGAGTATAATATTACTATAACACAATATTGTATTGAAAATTTGCATACTACAAAAATAATAAAAGCACAATATATTTCTTAAAAATATTCTACCCCCTAATTATGTACAACGATGCCACTATTACATAATATATGTACAAATTAGCTTCCACAATGACATTCATGATCGGAGTTTTCCCGTAAATTGCCTTCGAAGTTTCTCTGACCGATACGATGAATCATCGGAAAGACGGAAGCTCAATTAAAACTTTCAGCAAAATGCAGGATATTAATGAAACTTGCGAACCTATGGATAGGCATCGTAAACAGTTCGTTATCTATACTAATATTATAAAGCTGAAGAGTTTGTTTGTTTGAACGCGCTAATCTCAGGAAATACTGGTTCGAATTGAAAAGTTATTTTTATGTTGAATAGACCATTTAATTTGCTCTTTAAGAGACCAGGATATAGATTATTTCTTAAATCACCTTTGGCTTTCTAACCGACTTAAAAAAGGAAGGAGTGCTCACTTCGTGTGTATTGTCGATGTATAAATTCTCATAAATTTTGACGTGACAACGTCTTATAATTCGATGGAGCTGGTTGCAAGTACCAAAAAGCATGACTCATACGGCGTTACCTTGCTCTGAGGCGTTCCATTTAAGGCTTGAAATGCAAGCGAGAGCGCGGAACGAGCGACAAAGAGGCTGTTATTTATGCCACATTATGTTGTAGTATTTTTACAAATAAATATATCTTTCTTTCTTTCACAAAACTAACTGCGGCCTAAGTAAATTTAGTTAATTGGCTGCGTACTTCTTTTCAAATGAACAGATAATTTAATTTCAACCGCGGCGGCGTTAAGGAGCAATCTTAGTGGAAATTACCTTCTTTCGTTTGGGTGACCCGAATTGTAGATAAATTTAGGATAGGTATAAATTACACTTATTTGTGTTTAAAAAAACGAATGAATCATACTATATACTTACTATACTAATATTATAAAGGCGAAAGTTTGTGAGTGTGTATGTTTGTTACTTCTTAACATCTAAACGGCTGGAGCTATTTTCATAAAATTTGGTAGGGAGTTAGCTGACACTCTGGATTAACATGTAACATGGCCAGCCAACCCAGCCAACATAGCTAGTCACTGATGTGTTTTACTACTGGATACTAAGATGGTCGTTTCATATAAAAGTGAGCCACCAACCACATTTTATCATAAACTAGCTGCACCCCGCAGCTTCGTCCGCGTTAAAATAAATCGATGTATCGATTGTCCCGTGGGAATAAGATATTTTCCCACCGTAAAAAGTAGCCTCATAAACTCATAAACTTTCCCATTTATTATATTAGTATGATGATTTGCAAAACAAATTCCTAAATATTTGTTCACAGTTACTATGGAATACTTTAACTTGCTTATTACATAAAAATGGATATACTTAAGGGTGAATACATTGAACATTTCTCATGAGGAAAAGACCTTATTACTTATTCATAACGAATAAGCGTAGGGCAAATAGGGGTAAATATTTTTCTAACACTTATATGAGGTACTTATGATGAAAATTCCTACCAACAATATCAGTGAGAATGTTAGTGTTTTTGTTACACTTTCGGGTAAAAACTATTGGTAGGATATTTTTCAAATTTGCCACGCACATAGTTTATGACCTAAATTATAACATAGTATACTCAATACCGTGGTAGACTTCACCGAAGCAGGCGAACCCAAGGGCTATTGAAGGTATTATTCAAAAAAATATGTAACATAGTCCGGAATAAGGTGATCCGCGGAAGGTCACGACCCTTAGCATTGAGGACATCGACGCGAGGAAGAGGAGGGAGCATTTTCAACCCATTGTAATCCCACGACTGGGCACTGGTCTGCACGTAGATAGAAATTTTGAATCGTATTCTACTACATGTGGACGTGCAGATTTGAAGGTTTCACACAATTTGTACTATTTTTTAGAGTACACCTGTTTTTGAAGTGAAACTTCTTCAGGCGCATGAGGGTAAAATTTTTACAGATGAAACGTCACGCCGGTATGCAACGGAAGTGTCGGAAAAGAGAGAGAGAGTGATCGAGACCGATTGAGAGAGAGTAAGACAGGGCGAACGTAGCATGAGCAACTAGCCGTGGAGTGAGAGTAGGGAGCAAGCGAGTGAGAAAGATTGAGAGAAAAAGTGAGACAGAGCGAACGTCGTATCACGCCTTTTTCCCTTCCTCTTAATCTTGGAAATTTAAAGTTTTAGATTTGTATAAATATAAACAAGATTTATAAATTAGTTCGCCAAAGAAATTTCACTTCTGACATGTGTACTTTGTACGCACGCATGTTTTTTGTTTTAACAACTTGTAGCGTAGAATGCCACAGTTCTTATATATTCTTCTCGTACTTTTATTCATCATGCTAGATCTTTCTTTCATGCCTCTCCTGTATAATACCTGTTATAATCAAATACACTTCTCAAATCCTAACATATGCCTCTGGAGTCCGATACAATTAATGCAAGCGATTTCAACTGAGGTAAATAGACACAGTAGTATGGTAGTGTACGGAACTCTTCCCCAGTAGTCAGCTCCAGATTTGATTTTATTTCAAAAGAATTGATTTATTCGTTTTTTAAGCTATTGTCTTTTTTTTTTGTGGGGATAATTATTCTCAACATAGGATTGTATGCAGCGAATTTATGACGATAGTAGACGATACTACGACTCAATTTTGCCGACTTTATAGTTTATGTAATGTCGTTCTTGTATATGAACCAATTCAATAACAGATTTCGATTTTTCTGCTAACCTATTTCTTAACAACAGGCGAATTGTAAATTGCGTAAATTATTACATTTACTGTATATAATTTGCACAGGAACTGTCAAGTTGTCACGTGATCATCGATCGACTTGGACCTTGCCTCCGATTACTCGGTATGAATAAATAATTCGCCCGTAATGAATGGAAAACTGAGTAAATAAGGTTTATGATTAATTAATAAAGCTGCCAAGATATTTAAATTTGCTAAGTTAAATATTTTTAAGCAAAATTATCTAATAACAATTACAACATAATTCGAGAACTTCTCGGTATAGTAATATTTATTCGGTACGAATAAATAATGCGGCCTCGTACTTAAACGAAAGGAAAGTAAATAAGCGTAATTTAGGGTCCTTAAATAAATAACAAGGTAGTTACCAAGATATCGCAATTAACTAAGCATTATAATTTGTACAGATAAAGCAGAACAGTTTATTCTTCAAATAATATTATTTATGTATATTAATCTTTTTTTTTATTTGACTAAAGTAGCAAACGAGCATGCAGTCCACCTGATGGTAAGTGGTCACTGCCGCCCATGGACATCTGTAATCAACTTCATACAGAACATGGGTTCCATCTGAAGTCAATCACAGATGCGTTGCTACTCCTGAGGACTATGATGGTCGCCTCATGTGAAAGTGTGCCGGCAACCACACCCTTCTATCGAAACGCAAGAAATGCTTCACGCTAGCAATAGGTGTGGCGGTGGTACTTCTCCGGTCGAACTACACTGGTTCTACCACCTTGTTAGTATTAAATCCCTACTAATATTATAAATGTGGATGTAAGTTTGTTTGTTATACTTTTACGCAAAAACTGACTGGAGGGAGCGAAGTCGCGAGAATAACTTAATGACACGCTTTCTACACTCATAGCCCCACAGTAGGATTTTCTCCTGGGATGTCGTGGGTACCATGGACCACAAGACGAATGCACAAACACCCAGACCCAGAACAGGAATCTAAATTCATCATTCAAATACCTATCCGGCTGAGAATCGAACCCGGGACCCTTTGCGTGTCAGACCGGTATGGTAACCGCTGCGCCACGCGGGTCGCCATGACATTAACATAACTTCTTACTTATATTTGCTTTTTACAAAACGTAAGATACAACTTTACTCAACTGTATAAGCCTTCACATTATGAAATATAGAAAAAAGTATCTCCTAAGCCTAACAAAAACAAAATTTATTATCTGTGTTGTGTACAAAATGTATCCTAACGAAATTCAGCGCTGGGTCGGTTGTTTGATATATTGCTGGCGGTCTATCTCAATCCTGGCCCAATATATTGACTTGCAAACGTATCTGTTTCGTCGGTCTCTTCGCTTACTACAGCTTGTTACGTTTATGTTTCCTTTACTACATAGTATAAAACATGCAGTATAAAAGTCGCTTCTCGCTGTCTCTTCATATGTATGCTTAGATCTTTAAAATTACGCTACGGAGTTTAATGCAGTTTTTTTAATAGATAGAGTAGATAGAGGAGGTTTTATGTATAATTTAGTGGAGAAACACTGATAATTATTGATTTTTTTCTTTAAGGCGGAATAAATTTCGCCGAGGCAACTAGTCATCGTATTATAAAACAAAGTCGCAACAAAAACTGCATTAAAATCAGTTGCATAGTTTTAAAGATCTAAGCATACATAGGGACAGACAGCGAAAAGCGACTTTGTTTTATACTATGTAGTGATTTAGTGGGTCTGTAAATCATTGATTGATTTTGATTGTACGTAAACAGTCTTCATGAACGGTCCAATTTGCAAGGCAAATTTCATTCATATACTATTACTTGTTTCTAGATGACAAATAAACACTCACTCATAGATTTCTCACAAACATTCGTGTATTATTAATTATGTTCTTAAATTAGCTATCGCGACAATTTTCTAATTCCCACGATAGAATTAGTAGATCTATGTATTGATCTAAATGCATTAATTTAATCGGCAACCATAACGCTATTTAATTATAAAGCTTTAAGAATGCTTTAAGCAGAATATCAAAATCACATGACGGAAAGTAGCAGAAAAAACAATTCTTAAAAAAAAAACGCTTTCTACACTTATATCAGCACAATATAATATTTTCCTGTATCATTGATGCTATGGACACATATAAAGACGAAAACAGAAACACCCAGACTCAGAACAAGAATCTAAACTCACCATTCAGATCGTCTGGCCGGGAACCGAACCCGGCACCCACTGCGTGTCAGACTGGTACCACACCGCCACGCGGGTCAATCAATCTACTTGGATACTACTTTATTACCATTAACGCAAATTAACGCAAATGTACCTCACTTTGCGGGACCGCGTCGTGGTTTGAATTACGTTAAATGAAAGTGAATTACGCTAATTTGAAGTTGAATGGCGTTAAACTGGCGCGGACTGCGTAAACAAACGACTAAACATTAACCTATTGTAAACTGTTTTAGGTCCATTCTATTAATATTCCGCTCATTCAGACAACAATGGATTTATATTGCGTAAATTAGCTTTCACTGCATAGTATAAAACAAAGCTTTCCGCTGTATGTCTCTATGTACGCTTAGATTTTTAAAACTATGCTACGGATTTTCATGCATTAATTAATTACTAATACGAACATAAATCAGTGGCCTGGGTTTGAACCACGTTCCTCCCGATTGAGAAAGGATTTTCAACCATTAGGCTATCACTGCTCTAAAAAAATAATAAAGTGATATATATTTGGAACTGTTTTACTGTTTTCTGAGGTTGATTGCTTACATCTACTATTTCAAATAATAAATATTTAAAAAGTTATCGCTCTCACTTATAACCGTATAATTATACAATTAAAGTAAAGCAATGTTGACTGGACTCTATGTAAAAAATCGTAATTGTACAATAATAATTAAAGGAATATGATATCATCACATATATTTACATATTATTTAATTGTGTGTTTTGTACGGAACCCCAACTTCGTTCTAGACTTATTTATAAAACAAAATAAAGGTCCTTCGGCCATAAATCATGGAAATTGGCAACAAAGAAACAAGAAGCGTCACCACGTCCATGAAATTTATATCTCGCGATATTTACGGCATGTAGCATGTGCAAAAAAAATCCATATTAAGCGGCGTGTACACACGCTTACCTTCGCGTGGTAAATGAACAACTCCTTAGAAATATTCGGTTAGGCATTTATTTATGCCAGTCACCCTTCGCAATGGTCGAAATTCGACCGTAATTTAAATTAACAACTAAACTTCATAATGTCCAAAGTAGCACGAATTCTCAAATTCAAATAAATTGTTATAATTTTCAAATTATTTTGAACGCACTTGTTAAAGGTTATTAATTATTAATAAGGAGGTTTATTAACTAAACTGTTAAAGTTTAGTTTTTTAATTTAAATTACGGTCGAATTTCGACTGATGCGACGGGTGACTAGTTAAACATGAATTTAGTGTTATTTCTTTTTATGATTAAAGGTGCGATATATAAAGCGTTCCACACTTCTATAAAATCTGAAATTTAAGGCAGTATATTTTTGGTGGTTATTAAAAGCGCTAGGAAAATGGGCATGCACCCATAAAACGTCTATAAACGACAACCACGCGGTATTTATGCGACATATTGGTACCATGTGTTGCAAATAAAGAAACGATTTGTATGCTACAAACGGCGATACCTATCTTTAGATTGCGTGTTGCGAAAAGTGGATTTTGATGACGACAAAGAGAATTTTCTTTTTCTGGTATTGTCGCGGAAAACGAGTTTTCTATTATTTGATTTTGAGGTAGAGTCATGGGCGTCTTTAAGAGTTTGTCAGCTTTTAGAATAGGTGGAAAAAATCAAACAAGTACTATTGTCACTTTTGACAAGAAATTTTAAAAAGTGTGTTTTGTATCACTTCTTAACCATTAGATGAGATAGAAATATCAGAGACTAACTTTATCAAGTAACTTAACGTTTCATCATGACCCCCCCCCCCCCCCCCCCGCTTTTAATAGCCTACCCATGGCTATCACCTATGTAGTTATGTTATATATCTAGTTATGTTAAGAGAGTAGAAAAACACTAGTTTCATACAAGACGAGCACATAAACCACTCTGAGATCCTTTGGGAAATCTAAATTCATGTTTAATATTACTGCCTGTGCAAAGATAATTTAACAGGTTTTGGAACCCTTTGTGGTTTTACTTTTTTGTTCTCGAGGGGGAATCTTTAAAAGGTATCCGGCGCCGTGGGAGCAACGCAGGGTTATGTGGGATTTTTACCGCACTAAAACCTCCCCGTTGGCCGTCCTCCGTGCTACACAGAGGACTCCAGGATCTCCAGAGGAACGCAACCGGAGTCCTCTGAGCGCGTTGCATCATCGGGCTCCACCCAGATGGGGGGCTGGTCCCATCGCTCCGTCTAGTTTTTACGACAGTACAGACGTCTTTCCCGGGGTCGCCTGACCGAACGGTTCGAGCTTCCACTCTAGCCGCCCGCAACCTCAGAATCGTGATTCTACTAAGTTTAATAACTTAATAACAAAGAGTGTGGCGAGATAGGCTTACAGTTGGTAGAACAAGTGTAGTTCGATTGGAGAGGTACCACCGCCACACGTATTTCCAGCATATAGCATTTCTTGCGTTTCGTTGGAAGGATTGCCGGCACACTTTTATATAAGGTGACCTTCATATTCCTCGGGAGTAGCAACGCATCGGTGATTGATTTCACCTAGAACCCATGTTCTACCAGAGAGTCTAGTCTTTTTATACTTTGAAACCGGCGAGGACTAAGTTGAATGTCTTGTGTTAGAAGTGATTTCCAGAGAGGTTTCACAACTTGATAGGCAGAGTCCTATAAAGAGAATTTCACCGCACTCTTCTGTTCTCTTCTCTTCTATTTCTTGCCCTCAAACAGTAAGAAGAGAACCATGCATAAGATATAAAAAAATGCAGTAAAGGCATCGATCACAAATAAATTATAGACAGACAGAAAGACGATGAGTCTAATCCTTTATACGAAGTTAGGGTTCGTAGCTAAAACTCAGCAACTCTTAGAATTTGTTCAAACAGAGTTCAAGCACATATGGGCCCATATTTCAAGCACTTAGATACATACATTACTTTGCCGACAGATTCTCGCTTTTAGGGTTCACGTGAAATATTAGCGTTAAGCCTTTAAAATTGGATCGCTTACCCCAATGCAAGACAGAGATTTATTCAAGAAAATCTTGAGGTTCAGCTAGATGGATGATTTATTAATTGTTTAACTCCGCTGGCTCGTTTTCCAGTTTTAATGTTAAAACCAGTTTTAGCATCAGTGCATTGACTCACAGTTTGTGTCTTAGTAATTCATGAAATTTATTCTTTGTACAAAACATAACATAACAATTAACTGCTTAAAGGTTGAAAACTTTATTAAAAAATTGATGGATGCATGGATAGAAATGGATGCATTTTTGTAACGAGTCAAAGTTCCTTATTTTGTCACTCACTCAATCACTCTCTGACAGATCATCGAAAATCTAAGGCACTTCTAGCAAATATAAAAGCTTTAAATTTAGAATACAATTAGTGTTTAGTGTATGAATCAAGGAATAACTGAAATATTTTTCAATTTCCTAGATACGTCAACTGCATAAGTAACTTTGTAATACCATGTAAATATATAGGATTACAAAGTTATATTGGCAGTTAATTAATGATTGTGTCCGTATATATGTATAATATCATGGAATAATAGGTGTAGGTTTTAGAGATGGAAGAACAATGGTACGACCGGGGAGGTACCATCGCCACACCTTTTTATAGCATATAAAGCAGCTCCTGTGTTTAGATGGACGGGTGTAGTTGCCGGTACAATTTTATATGAGGCAATTATATTAAGTAGTCCTCGGGAGTAGCGTATAATATACGAATCTCGTATATAACCAGAGTTCAATCCCAAGTCAAGGGTTCAATCCCATCCTTACAGATGTTCATGGGCGGCAGTGACAACTTACCATCAGGTGGACTACGTGCTCATTTGCTATTTCAATGGTATAAAAAAAGAAGAAAAATATAGGTATTCAGATACGATTTTGTTAAAAAGTAACTTCTAAATGGTCAACAGAATATAAAAGCATGGATGGCAGTAGTAAGTCAAGTAAATTGCCCGAAATTATATAATTACTTAGAGACGTTTGACGAGGGCGGCCTTAAAAATTGGTTAATAGTATACAAGATGTAGATGGCATCGGATAGGAAAAAACGTATGGCTATCTACAAAAAGAAATGAGATGCAATAAAAAATAATACTTAAAAAACATCCAAGTCTCGCAGCTCAGTCTTTCTACCCATTTAACCAATTTTATTTTATCTGACTGAAGTAGCAAACGAGCAGTCCACCTGATGGTAAGTGACACTGCCGCTCATGGACATCTGTAATCGACTCCATACAGAACATGGGTTTCATCTTAAGTCAATCACAGTTGCGTTGCTACTCCCAAGGATTATGACGGTCGCCTCATGTGAAAGTGTGCTGGCAACCATACCCTTTTATCGAAACGCAAGAAATGCTTCACGCTAGAAATACGTGTGGCGTTAGTACTTCCCTGGTCGGACTACACTGGTTCTATCACCTTCAAAACGAGCTGATACCTTAGATCCTAATAGGCAAATTACTTATTTTTGTATGTTATTGACAAAAAATACTAAAAATTAAAAAAAAACTGTTCTTGCCCTTTTGTCAGTTCCCAAAGTTGTCGATATCCACTTCAAGGGGCGATACCGTTTGGGAATCCCTGCACTAGACTTATCTAGCTTTAACTATAGTAAGGTTTAAGGTTTAAGATATTTATTTTCTAAAAAGAGTACAACTCACTTAAAATAGAAAATACAATATGTTCATAACTGTATAAATAAACGAAATACATCAAGCAAAGGAACATACAAAATTCAGTAGGTAGTAGAACATTATTATGACGAATGGTGGAATAATACAAATTGTAGGTAAAAACTTTTACAATCAACATGTAGGTAAGAGTTAAATTGACTTATTAAGTATGATTTAGGTAGAGATTAATAGATGCCGTTCAGATAGTAATTGCACTGGGAAAAATATAATTTTATATTACGTTCAATTATGGTTTTTTTCATATTTAACGTTAGTGTAATATATTTTATCGAAACATATTTACTTAGAGTTGAATTGAAATACTCAATGTCTTACGAAATCCTTCAAGATGTGGAACTTTAGCGTCTTTCTAAATAATGCATAGCTTTGTATTTGTTTGATATCGCTAGGAAGTTTATTATACATCTGCGCTCCTTCATATAATATATTTTTCTTTCCAAAACTAGTTCGGGGAGGTCTAAGATATATGTTATTGCTTTGTCTAGTTCTATGTTTAAGTATTTGTCCTTTTTTAGTGAAAGATATTTTTGAGTGTATATTTTTATTTAATATTTTATGAACTAGCGTATATGTATTATATCTGTATATTTGAAGAAGAGTCATTAATTTTGTTTCCTTGTATACTTTATCTGTAGGAGTTAAATAATTATAATGGAAAAGATTTTTAATAATTTTATTTAGTTTTATTATATAGTACCCACATAAATATCAACTACGAAGATGCAATACAAAGTCTTCAAGATAAATTCTTAGTATTCACTTTTATGTGCTCGAACATTGAAAACTAACAATACACTATATTGTAGGTCGAGGAAAAGGCTTTATGATTCCATCACAATGCAGTTACTATGAACCTATTCTGTGAACAGAATGTCTTGGGACGATGCACTTAAATCACATTTCTGGATAAAAGAAATAATTGTTCAAGTTTCAAGTCAAGGGATTTAATAAGACTAGTCACCCGTCGCAACGATCGAAATTCTACCGTAATTTAAATTTAAAAAATAAACTTGATATTGTCCAAAGTAGCACCAATATTTCTCTAATTTAAATAAATTGTAATAATTTTCAAGTTATTTTGAACATACCCGTTAAAGGTAAAAAATATAATAATTAGCTGAGCTGCATTTTAAAGCAATAGCGGGTATTTTGACAAAGACGTCTGACATTTTTGACGTTATGTGTTTTCATAGTAAGACAATAAAAGTTTTATTTCGTTTATTATGTATGTGTTTGTGTCTAATGCATGGTAGTGTATATAATGTGTTTTAGTTGATTTTATTATACATGTTATATGCATTATTTGAAAAATATATAAGCATCCTGTACTTCTTCTCTATATAAACTATAATCGTGCCAAATATCATACTCCTCCGTCCGCGTAACTTTTTAAAAGAGGGCTTCCATGTGCTTCACGTATTTATATAGATATATACATAGTTTTATACCACATCTTCCACAACTGTGCAAATATTCCGCGGCACCGAAATGTCACGTATGTCACGATCCACACATTTCGTGTTAACACACAAACGCGCCGGAATTAGTCAAAGGGAAATTAAACTTAAATGAAAACGACAATACGAATGTGTTCGCAAATTAACTATGCAACAGTTGGAAGCTGAAAACAGCAGTTCTGATTTAATTTCTCATTTCTTCGTATTCATTTATGAAATACTTAGAAATATTTACTTATACATACATCTTTAGTAACGAGAGTAGCAACGCATCTGTGATTGACTTCAGATGGAACCCATGTTCTGTATGAAGTTGATTACAGATGTCCATGGGTGGCAGTGACCACTTACCATCAAGTGGACTGCTTGCTCGATTGCTACTTTAGTTAGATAAAAAAAATCTATGCAGTTTGAATGGAGACCACGGGCAAAATAAGTATAAGGTTGACAGATGAATTGATGACCTTATGAGATATTAGAGCTAGTGTAGCCCGATCGAGGATGTTCCACCGCGTCTATTTCTAGCGTGAAACAGTTACTGTTCGATGGAATGGTGAAGGTGGCGGCTCACTTTTATATGAGGCAAATATCCTCGTCTTCTGGAGCGACGTATTTGTGATTGACTTCAGTTAGAGCCACCGTTTTATATGAAGTTGTTTAAGATGTCCATGAGCGCTATGCGATGCTGGTTTGCTACTTCAATTAGATAAAAAAGAAGATAGAGAGTAAGCGCTGGATTCAGATGGCTTAATATTCTAGTCATGAAGTTCTTTTTTCGATCATTTTTCAGCTCCCTTATAAAAATATGGTTGAGGTAAATACGATTTTAAATAAAGTGTAGAAAGATTTTTAAGATGGATTACTTTCGGAAAAGAAAATTCCAAAAGTTATAAACAATTAAGTACAAAATAAAAAATGAGATTGGATTTTAGAAAATATCTCAAATAATAATTAAAATATTGCAAATTTCAAAGCATTCAAAAATAGAAAGGATACTATAAAAAGTCCTATGTTACGGAACTGTACGGCCAATGTTACCATATTGCCAGAGCTGTAGAGAGGACATTGCCAAGTTTTTATACAACAGTTTTCATTCCATTTCACAGTTAAACCGCCACAGATTGATTGACGGCTGACATTTAGACAGATAGAGTTCTAGCAATTGGTACTCGCAGTTGCCTATTTTCTACTCCGCATCTGGTCTATTACTACTATATGGTTATATGGTTTTATCTGGTTTATTATTTTTCTAAGAATCAGTAGAATTTGCCTAGGAAAGCCACACCCTTGCCACACCTACTTTTATCGAGGATTAAAGTAGGTGTGGTTTAGGTAGGTATTGCGTTTCGATGGAATAAATCAACAAAATCAAGTAAGTTCATCTTGTGTGTGTATATGTGTGCGTGTGTGTGTGTTCATACATGAATACACGCACAATACATGTGTGTGTGTATGTGTAACTATAACCCTATATAGAAGATTAATTTTAGTATCGCTCTGTTTCCTTATATTAAAAACTTGACATGGAGCTGCAGTGTATGTACAGTTGGTTACAGATGCCTTCAGGTTGTAGGCACCACTTCTCATCAAGAGGACTCTATGTTCGTTTCCTACTTTAATTCTATAAATATGACCGAATGAAAATAATCATAATTGTAAGAGCAGTTTCCTTAAGCAGAGGTTAATTTTATGTTATGTTAAAAATGTACGTTACGTTAATACGTTACGGATATTAACCGGGTTATGAAGTAGGTATTTCTTCCAGAATATGTCGCTCAGTGTCCAACAATAACTGATCTATAAAAACACCACACAAAGGTTTCATGCTTAGATACGCGAACGACATTGAAATAATAAGAATACTTTTGTGTGAGTACCCTTTATGTATTTATGACATTCGTTCTAAATATTAAGATTTAAGTAAGCTATGCTTATTACGTAAAATAGAAGAAGATTCATGTGTATAAGGATACAAAATGAGTCAACACCAGAGGTTCTCAAACTTATATCATTT
The DNA here is from genome assembly GCA_949699795.1 of Spicauda simplicius. Lineage (NCBI taxonomy): Eukaryota > Metazoa > Arthropoda > Insecta > Lepidoptera > Hesperiidae > Spicauda > Spicauda simplicius. The sequence goes on from OX453060.1 coordinate 5,215,815, forward strand.
AGGTACCAAACGATTTAAAAATCATTTATATTTTAGTGCCCAGAAATTGATAAAGCGTTGTAATGTTAATAATTGCTCCGAAAATGAAACATTAGAATAAAAAACAGCTTCACACTTTGGGCATCCATTGTCCACAATAATACATTATTGCTCACTTTGGGAAATATGTTTCTATATTCTACTCTGTGGCTAAATTTCATATTTCGATGTTTCATATTTTTGGTTGTCCATTTAAGACGACGAAAAATTATCGATTTTATGGATAAACTCTTCCTTGTTGATAAAAAATCACATGTCGTAATCATAATTGACACGAAGTAGTAAGAAGTAATATTCTAACCAATGATACGACCTACAGTTTAGGCTAGCAGTAGCCCTGCATCATCAGGATTGAGGAGTTAAAGGTCAAATTTTTCGTCAAACTATATTGTCGTACATATTCAATGCACATTCTAAGTTTCATCAGTCATTTTCCAATTTTCCGGGAAAACTGCTGAAAATTTTTCATTTTCCTCAATATGGGACTGCCTGTGAAACTAGCTCCATACAATGGCGTATGAATCGTATTGTTACGTCGACGGCGTCTGGCCAAAACGCCTGAAAATACATAAAAAAATATACACGACGAATAGATAACCTCTTTCCTTTGGAAAGTCGGTTAAAAAGGGTCTTGCAGGGTTGGGGGCGGCTAGAGCGGGAGCTTGAACCACTCGATCAGGCGACACCGGGAAGGACGGCGGTATGCGTGGTCGCATACTGTCGTAAAGAGCAGACGGAGCGGTGGGCTCAGCCACTCACCTGAGAGGAGACCGATGGGGCAACGTGGTTAGAAGACTTCGGTTGCGTACCTTTGGCGATCCTGGAGTCCTCTTTGTAGCGCTGACGAGGGTTTTAGTGCGGTAAAAATCCCACATAACCCTTCGTCGATCCCACGGCGTCGGGTACCTTTTGAAGGTTTCAAAGGAGAACAAAGAAAGCACTATGATGCCCACCACTTCGAAAATATAAAACATGTAGCAATGACCTTTGGCCGTAGTAATTGAGTAGTTACCGAACTCATTCCCTTACATGTATAACATATTTACAAAAACAATCTTTGCAACTTTGTAGACGGTAAAATATTAGTAACTAAAAGCAATCATAAAATAAACTTTACCAAGATTTCATACTTGAATTTCAAAACCGTAAATTACTGAATTTCTACCTGAAAATGCACTGAAATACCCAACAGACGAAGAATAATGCAGTAACAAGCATGCATATTCATGATATTCTCCGGAGAGCAAGCGTCGTGAAAAACTAATTTCGTCTTATACATTTTTTATACATACTCGTTTTGTGAATGTTTTAACCTTTGCGAGGAAACGTGTCTCTTAAGCATAATGAGTTAATACGAAGGTTGATTAAAAGTAAAAGGTTCATGTGATTCGTGCCTGCAGTTCCGGGATCAGAATAGGGCTACGGTGTCCCTTGCCTGTCGTAAGAGGCGGTTAAAAGTGGCTAGTGCTAAGGGCGGCAATAGTGGGAGCGCAAACCACCCAGTCGGGCGACCCCAGGAAGGATGGCGGTATGTGTGGTCGCATATCGTCGCAAAGACCAGACGGAGCCCAAAGTGGCAACGCGCTCAGTGGACCCGGTTACGTTTGGAGATACCAGAGGCCTCTTCGTAGCGCCGAGGACGGTCACTGGGTGGGAGGTGATTAATGGGGTAACAATCCTACGTCCACCGACCCCACACTGCGTCGTCTCACGGCGTCGGGTTCTTAACCCGTTTTATTATCTCAAAGATGGATGTAATGTTGACGGTTGTTAATTTCTAAGAAATGTTAATATATGATTTTATGAAGAATGTTTGTGGTGACGAGGACAGTTAAGTTATTAGAGAAAAATTGAGAATAAATTGTGGCTTGAAAGTATTTATCGATTCCTAAATTGTTTTATGTATTATTAAATACACCCGCCACAAATAACGAATAGATAACCTCTTTCCTTAGGGAAGTCGGTAAAAAATGTATTGCACTCTGTAGCTTTCGTCGACACAAGTCTAATGACACGTCTTAAATTTAAATTTGCATGTTTGTATCTTATTTTATGGCGTTTAATTATTTTAATAAAATTCTACTATTTTTTTATGCATGAGCATCCATCCTATTATCGATCAGAAAATTAATTTTATACATAAAACTTGTGAAATGGTACTTTGGAGTACAATATGCAGCTATGTCTGATATTTCTATCTATTGAAACTCACTTTAGATAATGTCAATTGGTTTATTTAAGAACCTCTTATAGTATAAACAAGACCACAATAATTGCCAGAAACTTACCAACGGCAAGCAATTACGTAATTAGTTGCTTACACTGAAATCGGCTTATAAGGTATGATTATGTAGCTTCAGAGGATTTCCTAAGAAGTTGTCCAATTAGGGAAAACACCATCATAAACCGGAATTAGCTTGTATTCACGTATATTACACATATACATTTAGGATCGTATGGCAATCAACCGGGTTTATTGGTAATACTGGAAAGACAAGCATTTTTAATGCCACAGAGGTGAACTACTTTTATATTTTGTAATGTGTATTTTTTTATCTTTTGCCTTCTATATCTTCCTCGCGGATTTACGTACTATTGAAAACATACATGTCAGCGCGACACCGCGTATTTATGAAAAACACGTCGCCGATAATAATTATTTTAGTTAGTTTAAAGATCGAAAATTGTTTGTTTATTGAATTAGCAACATTTAATGATTTTTAGAATCGTAATCTAGTTTACTAATCTAATCTAGAAAGTCCACCAATTCGCACTTGGCCAACGCGGTGCTCTATGAGCTAAACTCTCTTATTCTCAGAGAAGCCCCGTGGCCAGCAGTGGGACAATAATGGGTTGACGAGAAGGAAGAACGTTTGTTGGAGTGTATGGATTTTAATAAAGCAAATACAAAATGTTGGTAAAGTAAGTAGACCGCCTATATACATATTTTAGTAGAGAGCCAAAAATAAATAATATTTGTTTTCATCTTTTTAATTAATGAAATTGAATGACTGATGAATGACTGTTAAAAAAATGACCCTAAAAATCTGCGGTAGCTGAACATATCCTCAATTCCGGTTCTAAGCACTGGATCGAACTACATAAACCTCAAGTGATCTCCATTGAGCGTCAGTATTTCCCGCGTTTAGTAAGAGAAGCAATAGAGATCAAAAACATCCTAGAATCTTTAAAAGAGAAGATGGTTTTAAAACGTTGAATCCAGTGGTTAGTTTATGTACAAAAAGTGCTGTGTCGTGCGTAAAAAACAGTGTTGTGTGGTGATATTGAACATAAAAAAGAAAATAAACTAGACATAGGGTAGATAGGTTAATCTACAACTAGTGCTTGGCAACGGTTTCTTCCCGCCACCGCAGTTGCAAAAAAAACTCCCCGCCTGACAAACCAATACCCCCCAAGGACCTGCCTGTATTTACGAGCAGCGGTAGACACCACTAGCGAAGGGCGAAGCCCTCATCTAGTTTCCCCGCGGAGCTGCGCTCCGCAAGAAGATATCCTCGAAGTTGCGACCGCAGTTGCGTCGTGACCACGATCCATGTAACTGGGTCGAAATATCGGCAAAAATAATTCGTGAGTACCCGTTAAGCATTAAAATGTAATAAAAATATATTAAAAGGCCATTAACTGTAGCGTAATTGGAGTAACAAATTTTCAATTCTAGACCTATTAGGTATTAAGGGTTTTTTTAGTATTCGATATTTATAAAATAGACATGAATACTCCGCACCTTGAAGTATAAATTAGTATTTATTTCATAAATATCCGTCAATTCTATCAAATAAATATTTAAGTTTTGAACAACGCAGAAATTTACCATTATTTTAAAAACGGATGAAAATACAAGGCACAGCTATTACTAAAAATTAACATGCTATTTACTAAACATTGCGTACGAGTAAATAAAACAGACTGGGTTACAGAAAAAAAAATAGGATTTCACAAAAAATCCAAAATTTACGATGCTTTAAACAATAACTGTCGAGTGCCGTTAGCCGAAAAAGTATTTTGCCTTTGGCTACATTACCGTTTTTACGAAAATTCATTTTCATTTTGGTTGCAAAAATTTTAAATTCTGGTAAAATGATGAGGGGAATGTTATAAAAGTGATTATAATATATAACGAAGTAGAATGTGACGGTCAGGATAGTCGAGGTCTTCATTATTATTCATTCTTGAAGATTTCAAGTAAAACACAGGAGTAAACTTCTTCGATTTATTTACAGTTTAGGAGGTGCGATCGCTTCGACGGTTAAACGAGAATCTTTTTCTACCGGCAGGCGCTCGCCTTTTTATAACAATGTTTGGTGAGGTGACAATAACAAATTTATCGAGGGTAAACTAAATTACAATTCTAAAAATCACTAAATATTTCTAATTTAATAAACAAACAATTCTCGATCTTTAAACTAACTAAAATAATTATTATCGCCGACGCGTTTTTCATAAATACGCGGTGTCGCGCCGACATATATTTTTTATAATGTAAGCAAACAGAGATGCATTGTTACCACACAGGATTAAGATGGTCGATGTATATGAAAGTCAGCCAACAACTGCTCCCTACCATCGCAATACAAGAACTGCTTCATTCCAGAAATAAGTGTAGCAGTACGGCCTTAGTCAAATTATACACTTTCTACCTCAGTGAAAAATGAAAACCCAAGTTTTATTACGTTTTGTGCTCCGAATTGTTCTGCAAGAAACCTGGGGGATCTATTTCACAATCAGCTTAAAAAATGAATCACGGATGAAATTTTAAATGATAACTTAACGCTGTCTCTTTTTAAAAACAGGGGTGCAATAGTATTTTTATGCTCGTATATTATTTGAATCATATTTAACTAGAATTATTAATTATTAATCTACATATTAATACGTGAAAGCAAAAATTTGTGATTAGTTTTTAAGATACTTGCCGCGGACGGAGGAGCATGAAATTATGCACGGTTGCAGTTGATGTAGAGAAGAAATACAAAATGCTAATATTTCTTTCAAATAATGCATAAAACATGCCTAAAATCAACTAAAAGCGCTTTACACACACTAAAATGTATTTGACACAAAGACATAAATATTGTAGGAAATAAATCATATAAAAACACATGTCACTTCAAAAATGTAGATATCTATTGTCAAAATACCCGCTATTGCTTTTAAATGCTGCTTCGTTAATTAAAACCTCTTCTTAATTGAGAAATCTCGTGCTACTTTGACCGATAGGAAGTTTAGTTATTTAAGTTAAACTACGGTCGAATTTCGACCGTTGCAACGGGTGACTAGTTACAATTAATATAAACCAAACCAAAATCAAGACAATATTACCCAATTTACGAATTTATCCACGAAATAAACAACAACGTTATACCAAAATCAACTAATTTATTCCAATCTTATCGAAGTTAACCCCTCTTCGGAGTTAATCGGTGGTTATTCATTTCTGAAACCCCAAAAGAGCAACTTCAGAAATAATTAAAGGAAAATGATTTCTGAAGTTGCTCCTCTCTATTGTTTTCGCTCAACTTGTGGTACTTTCGTTTGAGAAATGGCAAACAATTACGGGTAGGGTAACCGTAGCTTAAAATAGGTCAAGGGTAGAACGCTTAGAGTTAGTCTGGTGCACCGTAACCTATATTTCTGTTCTTTTTTTTTAATATGAAGTAGCAAACAAGCATGCAGTCCACCTGATGGTAAGTGGTCACTGCCGCTCATGGACAAGGGTAAATCACTTCATACAGAACAAGGCTTCAATCTGAAGTCAATCAAATACGCGTTGCTACTTCCTAGGACTATGATGGTCGCCTCAAATAAAAGTGTGCCGGCAACCAAAGCCATCCTTCGAAACACAAAAACTGCTTCACGCTAGATATAGGTGTGGTGGTAGTATCTCCCCGGTCAAACTATACTGGTTCTACCTCATATTTTCATAATAGGCGACCATATTTATCTTTGAAGAGTAGTAAAGTATACGTTATTTACTTTATATAGAGGCCTTGTTCTGTATGAAGTTCCTTACACATCTGTAAGTAAATTCCTGCAGGACATCAATGGGCGGAAGTTAATTACCATTAGGTGGACTTAAAACAAAACTTAAAACGCTTTCTGCACTCATAGCCCCACAGTAGGATCCTGTGTCGTGGGTGCCATGGACACACAAAGACGAATACACAATCACCCAGACCCAGAACAAGAATCTAAACTCATCCTACCTATACCTGATACCTGTCTGGCCGGGAACGGCCGGATTCGAACCCGGGACCCACAGCGCGGGTATGGTAACCGCTCGGCCATGCGGGTCGTCGAACTCGGACCTGCTTACTCATTATCTATTACTATTCTATAAAAATTAATATTTCATGTACTGCACGTTCGATTGCTGCTTCAACTTCATAAAAATGTAAATGAAAGCATATTGATAGATGAAGGTGACCATTTCTTGGATTTCTATCAGAAGCGCTGCAATGTTAATATTAACATAGAAATTGAGTTCCGTGTTATATTGAGAGGGCCGTATACCCGGAGAAATCTTGGAATACCCGTATATTGAGATATTTTATTCATGACACATTTATAAACACCAATATCGCAAAGGTCCAATACAGAAATCATAAAGATCAGATTTAAAAAGATGTACATACATATGTAACTATACATACCCCTTTTCCGCGGCTTTGCCTGCTTTTTTCGCGTTAATTGGTAATAAGTATTCCCAAGTTATAAACTATCTGTATGCCAAATTTCACTGAAATGTGATCTTTTTAAGATATTGCATAGCTTTTATTGCAGCCTTTGAGCGCGGCGACCGAATCAAGAAATTCCGTAACGAAAACATCGTAACACCCCCCACTCCGCCTACCATGTTGCGCGGTTAAGCGTTTAACTTTTATGAATATGGTAAGACAGTACAAAATTCGCACGGATAGAGACGAGTTGCTCTAAAATCGTTACTTATATGTTAGCAGCTGTTTGTAAGAAAGTGTATAGTATCAAAGAAAAAAACTTAACTTAATATCATTATATATTAATTACGTTACGTTATGAAACGAAGGAAATTAATGAAGTACAATGCCCACAAGCATTTAAACCATCAAAATAGAGACTCTAGTATAAAAACAAGATGGCAAGAAAAAGATACACAACGAGAAACCCACTGAGTTTTTCGCCGGATCTTCTCAGTTGAGATCGTGTTGACAATTTGTAAGTGCCTCCGTAGGCCTATGCAAATAAAGATATTTCATTTCGTTTCTTTCGTTTCGTTTCATTTCATTTCATTCCATTTCGTTTCATTTCGCATCACTTCGTTTTATTTCGTTTCATTTTGTTTTATTTCGTTTCATTTCGCATCACTTCGTTTTATTTCGTTTCATTTTGTTTTATTTCGTTTCATTTCGCATCACTTCGTTTTATTTCGTTTCATTCCGTTTCATTTCTTTTCATTTCATTTCATTATATTTCATTTCATTTCTACTTGGGTATATAATAGTAAGCGCCTGTTTATTTGCAAGATACATATAATTTGCAAGATATGTGTCCTTAGTTGGTACAAGTTTTTACGTTTCCCCAAATTAATGATGATGTAGGAAAAGTAATAAACTCGTACTAAAAAGACGGTTATAAATTTGTTGTTAACTATGAAACGACAGTTTATATTCATCCCTAATAAAAGGAAAATGCTAAGAATTTTGTCATGGTTTAATCTTAGTCGCGTTAACCCATGCAGGACCTCATGTCAAAGATTTCATTTTAATTTTTTTTTTATTTAACCTAACGATAAGGCAGACGGGCTACCTGATGGAAAGTAGTCACCGCCGCCTGTGGACATTCGCAACACCAGAGGAGTCGCCAATGCATCGCCTGTCATCGGCTGTGAAGGAGAGCTCTTTTCGCACCTTTCTTGAAGGACCCCATGTCATAGCGCTAAGGGAATACCTCAGGAGGAAGCTTATTCCGCAACTTGCACGTCCGTGGCAAAAACGAGCGTGCAAACCGAACCGTGGAAACCGCTACAAGTCCATTTGGTGTGGATGGAATTTCATCCTTCGGCGAGTGGTGCGGTGAAAAAAAGGTGACAAGATGATACAATTCAGATGTTAAGATGAAACGCTATAATTAAATTCGAAATAACATGGAACAAAATAAAGCAACAGTAAAATAAATTAGTTAATTTGTCATAAACAGCTAAACATTTGTAAATTAATTCCTTTCTCGTCTGTCGTCATCTGGAGACGTGTTATCTCGCGCTCACGCTTGGCTTATTTTGTTTTTGTTAAGAATAATATAGTCGTTATACGAAAACGTGCTAAGTCTAACAAGAAATATTGTTAAATTGTGTCGTCAACCTATTATTGTCCTACGGCTGGGCACGGATCTTATCTCAGAATGAGAGAGTTTTAGGCCATAGCCCATCGCTGGCCAAGTGCAAATTCATGGACTTCATACACCACTAAGAACTTTTTTCAAAAGAACTCTCGAGTGTGTAGATTTCCTCACGATGTTTTCCTTGACCGAAAAGCTGTGATAATTAATTTCTAATACGCACGTAATTAAGGAAAATCGTGCGTGGTGCGTGCCTGGGTTTGAACCTCGGACCAATTGAATGGTCAAGTTTCAACCATTAGGCTATCAATGCTCTAAAATTAAAAGATTAACGTTATGAACGGGAAAGTACCATCGCCACACCTATTTCCAGCGTGAAGCAGTTTTTGCGTTTTACTGGAAGGGTGTGGTTGCCGGCACACTTTTATATGAGGCGACCATCATAGTCCTTGGAAGTAGCAACGCATCTGTGTTGACTTCACGCAGAATCCATGTTCTTTTTGAAGTTGCTTACAGATGTCCATGGGTGGCAGTGACCACTTACCATCAGGTAGACTGCATGCTTGTTTGCTATTTCAAACAGATAAAAAATTGAATGGTTTGAAAAATCTATACAAATTTAAGTCGAATTGCAGTTTGTCGACCATAAGGGATATTCGCATTCGCATTTGCGAATGTTTAAGTAATAACATTCGTTATATCACCAACACAAACGCTCACAATATGTTATCCTCCTTATGAATTTATTGGGAAAAATATTAAACACTAGTCGACCCGGCGAACTTCGTTCCGCTTAAAAGCCAAAAATGTAAAAGTATATGCATATATCTAACTATATCATATATTTATTATACATAAAAGCTTTCCTTTTTAATCACTCTCTCTATTAAAAAAAATGCATTAAAATCCGAAGCGTATGTTAAAGACCTAAGCTTATATAGGGACAGATAGCGAGAAGCGACATTGTTTTACACTATGTAGTGATAATACAAAACTTATTTGGACTTAGTTTTATTTTATCTCGTGATATGAAAGTGTCACATTAATTTCAAATAGAACCTTATTCAGGAATATAAAAGTTAAAACTGAGTTTATTATCTCATTATCCGACATCCGCCAAACTTTTACTTATGATGAGACAAAATACTAAGTGAGAAAGTAAATTATTTTATATTAAAAACAGCTCTTCTGTTTTAAGAATGATTTTATTTTATACCGAATATCATAATGAAGGTATTTTTGTATATTTACAGACTGCCTAAGGAGGACCGCCTCATACACTCAATATCATTTTTATAAATTAGTATAGTTTGTACTTTTTTTTTAATTTAGCTAAAGTAGCAAACGAGCATGCAGTCCACCTGATGGTAAGTGGTCACTGCCGCCCATGGACATCTGTAATCAACTTCATACAGAACATGGGTTCCATCTGAAGTCAATCACAGATGCGTTGCTACTCCCGAGGACTATGATGTTCGCCTCATGTAAAAGTGTGCCAGCAACCACACCCTTCTATCGAAACGCAAGAAATGCTTCACGCTAGAAATGGGTGTGGCGGTGGTACTTCCCCAGTCGAACTACACTGGTTCTACCACCTTTAAAACTTTCCTTATATTGGTCGTTGATTTTATTTCTATTCAGAACGTTTTTTCTATCTATGCTTAACAAATGCATTGGTAGACAAGGGCGGGAATAGCTTAGTCTTATTACTTAATGTCATATACCTTTTTTTTTTTGTTTTCGAGGGGGAAACCTTCCAAAGGTACCCGACGTCGTGGGAGCGACGCAGGGTTATGTGGGATTTTTACCGCACTAAAACCCCCCCGGTGGCCGTCCTCGGCGCTGAAAAGGAGGACTCCGGGATCTCGAAACGACTTCAACCGGAATCCTCCGAGCACGCTGCCCCATCGGGCTCCTCCCAGATGGGCGGCTAGGCCCACCGCTCCGTCTAGTCTTTACGACGGTATGCGACCACACATGCCGCCGTCCTTCCCGGGATTGCCTGACCGAACGGTTCGAGCTCCCACTCTAGCCGTCTGCAACCCCGGAAGCCCCTTTTAGTCGCCTCTTACGACAGGCAGGGGATACCGTAGCCCTATTTTGACCCCGAGGCTACAGGGACGACTGTCATATATACGTTACCGTTGATTAACATTCCTTTATAGAGAACATTTACAAACAGTTAATGAATTAAGTTAATTTATACAAGCAACACGTAGCGTATTTAAAATGAAATGAGCAATACTACTTATATGTACTAGCGATTAAAGACGACTAATAAGAAGATTATTCATCATTAAAGTTTAGAGGTGCCGCGTGGTCTTGAATAGCGTCACTCTATTCATATATTTTTTTTCTTATGAGATTGAAGCAGCAAACGAGCATGCAGTCCACCTGATGGTAAGTGGTCACTGCCGCCCATGGACATCTGTAAGCAACTTCATACATAACATGGGGTTCTATCTGAAGTCAATCACAGATGCGTCGCTACTCTCGAGGACTAAGATGGTCGCCTCTTATAAAAGTGTACCGGCAACCACACCTATACCTCGAAACGAAAAAACTGTTTCATGCTAGAAATACGTGTGGCGGTGGTACTTACCCGAATTACACAATTTCTACTACTTATTGATGATGTAGATGGATGTTGTTGGAAGCGACTAATGTACAAAATGCTAGAGAGGGCTAGCAGTTTCTTCCTATGATAGAGTACAACCCATTGCAGACATCAATTTGCTGGTCAAGCGGTAATTATTTTCAAAATCCCCAAAAAGCTATCACAAAGGGCCAATTGATGACCGCTTAAAGCTGTGTCTTACACAGTAGCTGTCGTTTATGCTTCGTGTTTTAAAATTAAACTCGGATATTGCTTGTTACAATGTAACTATCTTTCAAGCTGGTTTTATGTTAGCGTTCAGTTGACGTCAGTATGAAAGTTTTATTACAAAGAAATGTCTTAATAATTATTGCCATTCAATAATCAGAATTTCGAAAACTATACAGCAAGATTACAATATTTACAATATTGGAGTATTTGTTATATCATTCGGTAGACGCTATGATGGTATCAGAGCAAAATTGGCTTTGTTCTATACAATATTCAGGTTCACGGGAGAAAACAAGTAGTACAAGAATATATTACTGATAGTGTTTGCTTAGCGTTCATTGTACGCCAGTATGAAAGCGCTATTAGAGTGAGATTGCCTTCGTCCTATTATCGTCCGATCTTCAGCATTACGGACAAAAACTAATTAAAGTCTATGTGATGTTATCGTTTCAATTTTATCTTTTTTTCCGACAGAATCTCATTAGGTTTAGCGGTTCAATTATTCTGTTAATAGTTAAATTTAGAGACTTCGTTATCATGGTTAAGGAAAGTATGTCAAACAGAGGATACATTTTGTCAGTTAAAACCTGTAATACTAATGATACTATTATTATTATTTTGAAGGTTGTAGAACTATAGTCCAAGGAGTTACCACCGCCACAATACTGTTAGTTTTTTATATCTGACTGAAGTAGCAAACGAGCATGCAGTCCACCTGATGGTAAGTCATGTAGTCATCACTCAAGTATGGTCACTGCCGCTCATGGACAAATGTAATCAAATTCATACAGAACATGGGTTCCACCTGAAGTCAATCACAGATGCGTTGCTACTTCCAAGGACTACGACGGTCGCCTCATGTGAAAGTGTGCCGGCAACCACACCCTTCTATCGAAACGTAAGAAATGCTTCAGTAGTATTTCCCCGGTCGAACTACACTGGTTTTACCCCCTTTTGTTAGTGTTGTGGCGGTGGCTTTACGCTAGTAGTTAATATTAGATTTCTAGCGTAAAGCGATTAGCATAGATCGGTGGAGCAGTGTGGTTGCCCATTTACTTTTTTGGAGGTGGTTATCTTAGTCCTCAGTAGTAGCAACGAACTTGTAATTTACTTCTAATATAGTAGAACCCTTGTTTTGTATGAAGTTGCTTACATGGTCTATGGGGACCGCGAAGACCACTTGCGTTACTCGTTTGCCACTTTAAATTCGTAAAAAAAACATTTATTTTCATTGCTCAATTCTAATAACATAGAGGAGTAAGCATTAAATATGTGACTCGTACTTACGTCGATATGCGGGACTTAAGAAAAAAATGTACTAGTTGGGGTAGATGAGGTAATCTACTAGTGCTTGTCAACGGTTTCTCCCCGCCGCCGCCAGTTTTGCCATGACCACAATCCATGTAACTGGGTCGAAATATCGACTAAAAGTATTTAAACACTGTCTGTTATATTTGACATGGAATATAATAAATAATCAATTTTTAGATCTAAATATTAATTATGTTTTTTTTATTAATTATTGACATGTATCTTCTTATTACAATATTGTATGCCTCTGTGGGCAAAAACAGAGAGACGATAATAACAATTTGTTATGTCGTCGTCTTGTCGTGAGTAGTTGAAGTACCCTGCTTCTATTTTGATACCTTTCAAAAATGGTTAATGAGAATGTAATGTATTATATAAATATATACTTCACGTTTCCACAATTTATAAATAGAATAATTGAAGTGGTGTTCGTAAGAAATTTATATTTGAAAGTAAAGGCTTCACTAAATAACAAAGGTACACGTATATTTAACACTTTATTAACCGACTTCCAAAAAGGAGGAGGTTATCAATTCGTCTGTATTTTTTTTTTTTTTTTTATATTTGTTACCTCATTTCTCCGGACTGGGTGAACCGATTTAGATGATTTTTTTTTTATTTGAAAGGTAGTGCGTGTCATAGGGTCCCATTTTTTTTTTAGTATTTTTTTGACTAGGGCATCCATAAGAAAAACGCATAAGTCTTAAATTTGCATTTTCAATGTACGCGATAAATGTATGAATAACTCAATATCCCGCCAACCGATTTTGATGATTCTTTTTTTATTAGAAAGGATGTACTCCAGGGGTAGTCTGATAAGAGTTTAATAAGGTTCTAATCATAGGATCTTCAACTTTTTGGAGCAAAATAATAAAATTAGTGATAGTCGGCCGAACCTTAGCTGGAGAAGTCCAATTGAGTAAAATATAGAATAAAATTACTATGTAGGTATTTACTATGAAAAATTTGACCTTCAACTCTTCAATCCTGATGATGCAGGGGTACTGCTAGCCTGAACTATAAAAGTTGGTCGTTTGATGTTTGCGAATATATAATGAAATTGTTAAGCAAATTCATGAGACAAAAATTTGACCTTCAACTCCTCAACCCTGATGATGCAGGGGTACTTAAAGCCAAAACCATAGGAATAAGCCATTTGGTGCTTACGTATATGTTATAAGATTACTGAGCAAAAACATAAGATGAAAAATTTGACCTTCAACTCCTCAACCCTGATGATGGAGGGGTACTTTAATCCTAAACCATAGAAGTTGGCAATTTGGTGCTTACGGTTATGTAAAGAAAATACTAAGCAAAAATATAAAATCAAAAATTTGACCTTCAACTCCTCAACCCTGATGATGAAGGGGTACTTCAATCCTAAACCATAGGAGTTGGCAATTTGGTGCTTACGGTTATGTAAAAATAATACTAAGCAGAGGCACAAAATTAAAATTTTGACCTTCAACTCCTCGACCCTGATGATGAAGGGGTACTTCAATTCTAAACCATAGGAGTTGGCAATTTGGTGCTTACGGGTATGTAAAAATAATACCAAACAGAGGCACAAAATTAAAATTTTGACCTTCAACTCCTAAACCCTGATGATGCAGGGTACTGCAAGCCTGAGCCATAGAAGTTAGCCACCTGGTACTAACGTATATGTTATAAGATTACTAAGCAACAATATAAGATGAAAAATTTGACCTTCAACTCCTCAACCCTGATGATGGAGGGGTACTTCCAGAGGGGGCGCCCTGTTTGTATGAATTGTAAAAGTGTTTTATGTTTAATTTTTGTGAATATGTAGATGCACGAAGCAAACTTAGAGGCTTTATTTAAATACAAACATAAAAATATAGTCACTAAAAAGTGTAAAATAAAAACTTTTTAACAAAAAATATCTACCGACTTCCATGTCACAAAAAAGTAAAAAATAATTTAAATATATTTTGGTCTAGAACATACTCAGTACTTAGTACATAGTTCTGAAGTCGGTGCTCATATAGGACGTAGTTACCGTCGTCCAGCGAAATATGTCGAGCACCGACTTCAGGACTATGTACTAAGTACTGAGTATGTTCTAGACCAAAATATATTTAAATTATTTTTTACTTTTTTGTGACATGGAAGTCGGTAGATATTTTTTGTTAAAAAGTTTTTATTATGCTAAAATTATCTCTTCCATTATACATGCTTGTAATTCCGACAAAAGATAGCAATTTGTTCGAATAACAAATTTAATACGACAGACAATTATAATATCTCCGTAGAACCAAATATCAGTAAGTCACAAATTTGAAATATGAGTCCTTGAAAAAAACATTTTTTTCGTATTCATTTATTATGAATTGATATTACATTACACTACACTGTGTGTAATGTAATAATCTATGGGCGATTTTTTTTAATAACTTGCTTCTGAAATTGGTTGTGATTACATTTCGTTTAATTACACAATTAGGTTATTACAAAATATACCATACTTATTTTATTATTTAACTTGTTAGTTCGTATATACATATCAATATTTGAGGGTGAAATTTAAATTTTCACAACTTTTTAAAACTAGTTAATACCTACTAAACGATTATTTTTTAAACTAATTAAGGCACGGACGATCTGTCTGTGGAGTTTATGTATTAAAATAATAAAAAGAACTAGTCTAACATAATAAAAGATTATTAAAAAAAATCTAAGTTTTTATTAAGATTGAAATAACGAGCACGCGGACTGCGTGATCTAATGACTCTCGAGGACTAAAAAGGTGGACTTATATGAAACTGAGCAGACAGGTACGCTCTTTCACCGGATCGTAAGAACCGCATCACGCTAGATAAAGGTGGGGTAGTGTAACCTCACTGGTCGAAGCATATTATATCACCTTGCAATAGAAAAAAATTTAACTTATCCAGAAGAGTATTATTCCACTAAACATAACTTCAAATATTTTTTTAACCTATTTTCACACTTTCTGACTTAGTGACTTTCACTTCAGGCGATATAAGAACCTTGACTATCCGAGTTGTTTTCCCAATTGTCTCAAAGTAGGTGTTAAGACAAAACTTATTAAAGAGAATGTTTGGAGTTATAAAATAATTTTCTTGAGGCTAACTTTGTCGTTTCATTTGATGAAAGTTCTCTTTGAACCGTGACTTTTGGAAGAGTGTATCATAATAAACTTGGTAATTATATTTTATCGAATTAGTCTTTGTTCTTTTACCAAAAATATTAATCGATGACAGCGCTATTTATTGATTTCAAAAAATTGCAGCAAGATATGTTATTTTAAATCGAATCAACCATACACGCTAACAAATATTACAGAACTTAAATAATAAAAAAAATATGTGTGGCAGTGGTACTTCTGTAGTCGAACCACAGAATATAGTCAAAGACAAAATTGTACAAAATGAAGGACAAAGTACATTTTATATTCGACAAAATGGACCCATCACTACGTTTGAAGGATTTTCACGCCACAAATGCTTATTTACCACAGAATAAACATGGAATACAAATGTCTTTGGTGAAATTTATATGGGAATAATTGTTGTTGGTTACACTGGGTGCTATATACATATAATAAAAAATATGTTACACAGGTTGCACATAGCATGGTATTAATTAAAAGATTTAGTTTTATAAGTATAAGTAAAAGTTAGGATAAGTAATTAATAATTGTTTTTATAACATGTGTACCGACGTCGATCTGTGTGGGTAAAATTGTACCAAACTTAAACTGATTGAACATATCTCGTAGCCCTTACCTTAAGATAACACTTAGATTTATTTTTTTCAAATTTCATTTTATTGAAATTCATACTACTACGTAGTAAAAATGAATTATGATGTATAAGTGTTCTAGAGCAGTGATAGCCTAATCGTTGAAACTTGCCCTCTCGATCAGGAGGTCCGAGGTTCAAACCCAGGCACGCACCACTGATTTATGTGCGTATTAGAAATTAATTATCACTGCTTTTCGGTGAATGAAAACATCGTGAGGAAACCTACACACCCGAGAGTTCTTAAAAAAAAAAAATCTCAGAGGTGTGTGAAGTCCACCAATTTGCACTTGGCCAGCGCGGTGGAATATGGCCTAAACTCTCTCATTCTAAGAGAAGACCCGTGCCCAGCAGTGGGACAATAATGGGTTGACGAGAGAAGTGTTCTGGTATACAGTTGCAGTAAAAATGTATACTTTGTATTACAATTAAGCAACTTTGTTTCGAAATGTTAATTAATCCCATTTAGGTGAAGATAAGGTAGTCAGTAGATAAAAATGACCCGAGTTGCGGAGTGGTTAAAACATCGGCCTGGCATGCAGTGGGTTTCGGGTTTGGTCCCCAGCTACCAATCTAAGGTATCTGAATGATTAATTTTAATTCTGTTCTGGGTCTGGGTGTTTGTATACTTTTTGTACGGACATAGTAGCAACGACGCGAGAAAATCCTAACGAGAGGTGATGAATGTAAAAAATAATAAGCGTTTTATAACATAAATTTATTAATTGAATTTCTGCTATTTAGTTGCATGAATAATTATACGTCTATATATATATATTAAAAGGAAAACTGATTTAACTATTGACATATCAACATGCAGTCGAAACTACTGTACATAGAAACTTGAAATTTGGTTCAGGAGTTCCTTTAATAACGTCAGCGAGCACTAACAAAGAATTTTTGGTAATTCGTCCCCTAATGAGTGAACATGGGGGCAAAGTTTGTATGAGATACCGTAAATCCTTGGTTCAATCTACTTCAAATTTTAGATAAACATTATTTAACAGAATTGATTAAAGACGTGTTTCGCATTTTATGAAAACTCATCACCTAATGGAGTAGAAAATTATTTTGGGGATTTATGCATCGAAACTCTTTAGTGCTTTTAAGTTGAATTATATTCCTTTTTGGCACATGTTTGAAAACTATGTAAATCTGACTGCCGTAATCACAGGCATATCAATTCACAGCGAAACTACATACTATGAAAAAAATAGGATAGCAGGTTTGTTTGAAAGACCGCTAATTTGAATGCTTATAACTTAATGAAACATAGAATTTGTCTTTCGGGTTTGAACAACGGAAACTATTTTTCACTGTTTTTTGTTAAATCAGCCCAATTTGATGCAAGCTTAATTAAATTTAGTAGGGGTGGAGGGGATGTCCAACGGTAGACTGACGAGTCTAATGGATGGATTATGGTTCGCGCGAACGATGTTGCGGGGGTTTGCTAGTATATAATAAAAATATATCGTTTTGTGTTATTTATATAACACCATTACAATCCCTACAACAGATTACGAAAACAAGTGTCACTTCTGTTCAATTCAAATCTATGGTATCTTCAACGCTGGGATTTAGTGCGGGTGAAATATTATATTAAAGAAATGGAATAAATTTTCTTGTGTCGAACCAACGCGTATAAGCAATGCAAGGCAAATAAATGTATTCACTAGCTTATGCTTACGACTTTGCTTAATATAAGCTACGTGTTCGCTTGTGCTAAGAGTGATACAACTCTTAGCAGTGGACTTCGTAGGCACTTCGTAGATAATTTATAAACGCTCCGTAGGTCTATATATAGAGTCCCTGTAGTTCCGGGACCAGAATAGGACTACGGTACCCTCTGCCTGTCGTAAGAGGCGACTAAAAGAGGCTTCCGGGATTGCGGGCGGGAAGAGTGGGAGCTCGACCCGTCCGGCCAAGCGACCCCGGGAAGGACGGTGGCATGTGTGGTTGCATGCTGCCGTAAAAACCAGCAGGTGCGGTGAGCAGTTCACGCCCACCAGGGAAGAGCCCGATGGGGCATACGCTGAGGACACCGGCGGCGGTCAAGTGGAGTTCCCGGAGTCCTCTTCGCAGCGTCGACGTCGGCCACCGGGGGGGTTTTAGTGCGGTAAGAATCCCACATAACCCGCGTCGCTCCCACGACGTCGGGTACTTTTTGAAAGTTTCCCCCTCGAAAACAAAAAAAAACAAAAAAAAAAAAAAAAGGTCTATATATAGAACATTTCAGTTTATTAAGAGTACCTATGCCCTGTTATATATGTGTGTTTTTATAAATTGTTTTCTTATTATTTGTGTCTTATTTTTTAACTTTTTCTTTATATTATTTTTGTTGTATGTGTTGCATTAACGGAATAAATATTTTACTTTTTCTTCTTCTATTTCAAAAATATTTATTTCATTACAACCGTTATCCTTACGAAAATATCCTTACGAAAAATATTTTTAAACGCTCCTGTGTTCTGGTTTGTGGTGTGTGGGGAGAAACAATTTAGGTGGTATTCTCACTTAGTTCTCTAAAATAACAATGTACTTACTTAAAAAAAGACATACTAAACCAAAGCGTTCAAATTAAAATCTATGGTCCTATAATAACCTCAGGAGTAATAATGCATCTATTGGCCTTCCTTCGGTAAAATCCTAATTCAGGTTTGATTTCAGATGTCTACGGGTGGTGACCACTTACAATCAGGTGGACTTTATACTATTTGCTACTTCTTGAATGTAAAAATGACTACATGTTAGTATGATACTAGTATGCGAGGTGTCATAGACTTGAATTTTTAAATTTAAAAATAAGACATAATATTATTTTTTATTTATATTTCTGTATCATATGTGATACGTTATAACGTTCATACATAGGCGGTTAGGAAGCCACCGATACTCTGTGCATATACAGTGATTTTTTTGACAAAGTGCATAACATTATGCTGAGTTACTAAGTTTGAGGGATTTCACGTAAAATTATTTTTTTGGGTTTTAATACTCTTAAACAATACCCAAAGTTCATGACAATTTTTGGTAGAGTCACCATTTCAAACCTAGTCCCAGAAATAATTAGAAACTTCAAAATCACAGCCAGACAATCCAATTTCAGTTACATATAGTGTTTATTATTTATGAGCAATGTCGGCCGATGTGATTTAAATTTGAATATTATATATTGGACCTTACGCCTCGATATGAGTCGCGATTGTTGAAATATAGCCTTTTAAGCTATTGCATAGTTTTTTCGCGGGCTTTGAGCATGGCGACTGAATCCAGAAATTCCGTAACGAAAGAAACTTAACGTGTATGTATATAACGTGTAGGTACGACAGTACGAAGCTCGCACGGATCAAGACGAGCTGCTCGGAAATCGGACAAATATGTAAGCAGCTGTTTGTGAGAAAGTATATAGTATCATTTTTTTATTTGATACTATATACTTTTTCACATACAGCTTGAAATAATATCAAAGAAAAAAATACTGTATACATACGTCGTCGTCGTCAACCCATTATTGTCCCACTGCTGGGCACGGGTCTTCTCTCAGTATGAGAGAGTTTAGGCCATAGTCCACCGCGCTGGCCAAGTGCGAATTGGTGGACCTGTATACATACAATCATTATAATTGCATAAGTTGATAAAAAATGCTATGCAAGTTTTACCGCGGCATTCCCTGAGTGCCGCACGTTTTTTTATTGTTCTAAAAATTGTTCTATATTCTAATGAAGATACAATTCTATAATTATTACATTAACTCGTAGTTTGAGAATGTTATTTGCTGCGTTGTTCAAACAAAATATATTCGCGGCAGTTGTCCCGTTAAAGACTATTGCGTATTTAAGCGTTTAAATCTCAAATCTTTGCCTACCTTGCTATATTATCGCCGCGTCCAATTTTTTATACGTTATCGCAGAAAAGTGACAATTCATGTGGCACAATATTAATTTAAATATTTACATATTTTTGCACGTGTCGATCATAAATACGATAACACGCAAGATATTAAGTTTGAATACTTCGTATATATTTTTTGATTACTAGAACTTTTTGTGGTTTGATACGAAAGAACGACCGCTGCACCTATTTCTTCCTAGTAACAGTGTTAAGGGTTGCTGTGTTCTTGTCTGAAGTGCTGATTAGTGGTAGCGTTGCCAGAATTTATTAGTAAGTTATAATTTAGAAAGTTTTTGAGTGAAAAAAGTGGTATTTCATAGTCAAAAGCGGGACAGCAGTCTTCGCGGTACAAAGGGTGTCGCGCGATACACACACGGACAAAAAAATTAGTTTTCGCCTTGGTGTAAGGAGGGCCGGAAGATTTTTTGGGCGACGAATGCAGATCGACTTAGATTTGACGACATATTTGCAATTGGCGACCTTTTTTGCGAAAGTCCAGTCCTTCCCGAAAAACGAGACCGAGCCTCTCCTGTGCGGGACATTTAATTTTGGCTAAAAATCGAGATGCCTCGCCAAAATCGGGACGTCTGGCAACCCTGAGTAATGCAGACATATTTAAAGTGCAATAAGTTCTCCGGGGTAGGAACATTTCTGTGACGAACCAGAAATAAAATCTGGTTGATTACGTACTTCAATTTATTTATTTATTTTATTTTTTACAGTTAGCCAGAACTGTCATCAAGTTCAATTACACTAACTCAGATACATTACAAATCGAAAGAAAAATACACAAGATTAAATTAAAAACATCGTAGAAATAATTATAACATAAAACCTGTCAATAAGAAAAAACCTTATCCATGAGAGTAGTAGTGTCCGGCGTGGTAGGCTTTAAAATCCAGTAGAATGCATATTCGTGTGCTACTTCCATATTTACACTTCAGTATTATAAAAAAATGGTTCTTTGAAGTTAATATTTAAATTAATTTTCATTCTTGTGCAAGTGTCGATCACAAACACTTTATCATTCACGAGAATAAACTCTAAGCAATTCGTATATCTCTAACTTTTTAACCCTATGTAGATCCTTCGGTACCCTCTTGTAGCTATTAAAAGATATAAGAAATTCCATTTAATATATTCTTCGTATAATCTATCTACAAAACCTTTGTTTCGGAAAAGTCAAGTTTTATTCATTCGTGTACCATAGCAGGGCTTCAATGCTCAAGGGACAAATACTAATGTAGTTTGACTCAAGTCATGAAAAACTAGCGATTTCATTTTGTGTAGCCTTTTGTGTTTAACGTAACGTGGTTCGTGTAGGTTTGACTGCAAACGTATAAACTTTGTCTTTAAAAATCTTGTATACTTGAGACATCGCAGTCTAAGTTTGATACTTGGAGCCAGTGACATTGAGTATGCATCTATACGCTTGTAGTCTTATGCTCCTAAATTAACTTTAAAACCTACTAATATTTACAGCCTTTAAAACCTACTAACATTATAGCCTAGAGCTCCTTATTTCCAAAACATTCGAAAGAAATTTCTTGTAAGTAGCTTTTCTTAACTAAACGGTTAACCCCCGTCTCTCAATCGAGGGTCCGCGGTACAAATATCAGGCTCGCAGCACTGTTTTTTACTAAAATCATGTGCGCGAAACACACACCTGAGATTTTATTAAAAAAATAGGTTTTCAAAGGTGTGCATAGCCTAATGATTTAATTGTCCAGCACGGTGGACTGTAGCCTACATCTTTCTCGTTCTGAGAAAAGATTCATGCTCAGTAGTGAGCTGAAAAAGAAAGAGTAAATATTGAGTTAAGAACTATTACTGTAATGGTGCTGTAGATTTGCTGTTTCCTTATTGATCTTACAAACATGAATGAATGAAATAGATGCAAATATTTCTCCGCTGGTTCTTACAACTTGAACCAAGTTGTCAGCGAGATAAGTAAAGGGGAAAGGAGCACGTCTGTCTCAGAGTCTTTTTATTTGTATTTACCTTTCTTAGTGTTCCAACTAAAAATAAATGTTAACATGTATATCCATGTTTACACGCAACAAGGAACCCGCTATGATGTCATTGTAGTGTTATGTAAAATAGTTTGTAGCAAATCATATTACAATGATAACTTTATTTTTATTTATTTATTTATTACATGCCAACAGCGAGTACACACTACACATACACAATACATATTTTAAAATAAATACAGATTTTGGTGCGTCACCAATTATAGGCATGACAACATTGGTAGGTACTTAGGTACTAACTATTGCAGTTGGTGAGGTATTGAAGTAAAACTAATGAAAAAAAAAGGTCAAGCTGTTTTATAAGTCTCTGGTAACTTTTTTATGTCATAGAGGCAATAATCAGTACTCAATTCATCTTTGTACGTGGCGACTGCCACCTATGGAAATTTATATCAAGTCCAAATAGGATTACAGTCCTATTTAACCACGGATGCTAATCCTGGCACTAAGTTGGTGCGCCTGATGTAAGTATCTTCCTTAAAATCAAAACACACTAGCTGAATACTGAATATATATGAAGTATACATTACCTAAAAAGAAGCTTAAAAAGAAGCAGTTTAATAGCTCAGTCGCTAGAGGTAGTTTGTGGTCGTTACTTAAAATTCTATATGTCGGAAATGGCGGTATTGTGGCAACACCGGAACGCCAGCGCCATCTAGTGGCGTTCGAAGAACTTAGGGTTGTACCAGTTTAATGGCCGACACCTCAGTCTATCGTTGACAGTCGGCCGAAGCAGACAACTCTAAAATCATCCCGCGTTCTTAGTGCTACGATTACTTGCCTACTTAATTTAGTTTGATTAATTCAGTGATTGTAACATTGTTTAATTCGGCAATATACTGTGTGTTAAAATGAAGTCTGCAATTTATTCTCGTGCTAACATTCCCTATCAGAGCCCACAGTAGGTTATGATATGATATGATTATGGTAGACCTGATACGATGAGCGAAAAAGAACCTCCCCCTCCGTCATATATTTATATTTCATGATTGTCACATGTTTCTTCCCAATCGTGTTAGTTAGAGATATCATCTTAGTACCGTACCGTACCAAAGAGCCGTAACGTATCTGAAAGCTGCTTTAGGTAGAAACCCTGTTCTATATAATATGTAAACGCTATTCTATAAAGCAATCTTCTTAAATTTCGAATATATAACTTTACAACACAATTTTAATAAAATATACCTTTAATTTAAATGGTCCACCATATTATTTTGTGAATATTGGTCTATTAAACTATTCTAATATTTGTTTAGATAAATGATTTTACGTATACAACTGAATTTCATGTTTTTTAGATACGAATACGTGTTTCTTTCTCGCGTTGACATGGGGTCAGTCGGATGTCCATGAGCGGCTTAACATCAACTTAAACAATAACATTAGCTCAAATCGGCTTATACAATTAATTCATCTTATCATCTTTCTAAACCTTATTAGTACATCATTATAGAAAGATGTTCCATTTATACACAAAAACAACGATCCGTTTGTACAATTAGTAGCTGAGTTAATTACTGTCGCCTCGTAATAAAGGTTGAAAGTTCTCTGAAGCTCTAATAAAATGTTGTCGTATTGTGTTTCATCATCTTACAGTACGTAATATCATTATTTGGAGTACATGTCGCGGCGTTCCATTATATAAATATGCCACTCTTGAGAATAGGGTGGCCATCATGTTGGCAATGTCAGGATTTTAGCGGACAGCTGAAAACTATGTGGCTGAATATTAAGTTTGATATGGAGGAATGGGTTGGATATAATTATTTCGTATTTTTTGTTTTATAGCTTATATTTTACGTTTTAATAATTTTTATTATATATAAGTATCTAACAAGTGTGTATTCTACACAATGCTAAGTAGTCACTGTAACTCATAGCCATCCAAAAGTACTCGTATACATAAGAACCTTTCTTTACAGAAACTAGAAATTGCTACTTCTAAGCACTGTGATAGTCGCTACACACATGACTGACCATTTCTATTGAAACGCAATAGGCTCATGCTAGAAATAGGTGTACAGTGTAGTATTGTGCCTTACTTGTCCTTAAATACACTACAGCTGACAGTAACATAATATAAACCTACATCTCAAACTGGTAACCTTGAAACCTTGAAATCTAAATGCCAAATTAATTATTTGCATTAAAAAAATACCAAAATCTTACAAGTTTAATGAAAAAAAACACTGTTATATATTACGCCACCCCCATTTTTTTATTAATGTACAGAAACTGTTTATAATTATTAAATGTATTCTATTAAGCTGATAATAAGATTAGTAAGAATGGAATGTTGAAATGAAATGTCTTTGTTTTGCATAGGCCTACGGGGGCACTTACAAATTGTCAGTTACATTTTTTTTCTTACACTACCACAGGATCGGAATACGAGCTCAACTGAGAAGATCCGGCAAGAAACTCAGCGGGTTTCTCTTTTTTCTTATTTATATCCATTTTTTTTAATAGAATTACAATCATGTTTTTTTTTACATGGTAATAAAACTGAACTACAGTTGTTACCGCAACAAATGTTAAAAACTGTCAAGCAATTTAGTCCGTGGTGAATGCTAATAAAATAAACATGCATGACATATGCATATTCTTATAAAATCTTACTCTCTTTCGAAGGTTCTAGTATTGACGATGTGGCAATGAAAATTGTAAATGTTTAATGATGGCAGAACCCTATGTAGTTCGATTGCGAAGACACTACCGTCACACCTACGTCTGCATAATCTACATTAATAATTCCGCGAAGGGGTACGATATACTGGATTGAAACCTTACCTGAATAATAAAACAAAAATATTGATTTCGAGCCGACAACATATATCCGCAAAATTTGGAATGTCGAGTATTTTGTTAAATTCGAATGGTGCAAATGACAGTCGCCATTTTGCTGACATGGATGCCATCTTGAGTTCGGTTAAAAATAATTTATCAATTAATTCTCATATAAGTAGACGTAATATAAATATGATTTCTATTTGCCAACAATATACAAATATAATGAATTAAATAAACATTAGAACTATCTAATGTTTATTTACTTTGAATGTACATTTGGTAGATAAGGCAATTTAAAAGAAACAGGTTTTTTTTTTGCCCCATCGGGCTCCTCCCAGATGGGTGGCTGGGCCCACCGCTCCGTCTTGTCTTTACGACGGTATGCGACCACATATACCGCCGTCCTTCCCGAGATCGCCTGACCGAACGGTTCGAGCTCCCACTCTAGCCGCCTGCAACCCCGGAAGTCCCTTTTAGTCACCTCTTACGACAGGCAGGGGATGCCGTAGCCCTATTCTGATCCTGGAACTACAGGGACGAAAAGAAACAGCTACGAAATATTATTCACCTAAAGCCGAGTTTTCGCCTAGTAACAATATACTCATAAAGAGCTGCTGTATCCGGGTGTGATAAGGGAGACTATTTATTATAATGAGGTGTTCCAACTTAGGGATGCCATCACATTTCTCGGTAACGTCAGGTAAGACTAAATCTTACGTGGGGTTTATGCGGATACCTACCGATGGCAGTGGCCACTTACCATCAAATAGTTTGCATGCTCGTTTGCTGCGAAATCATAAAAATGTCACGTGACGTCGCCGTATGATATGACGAAAAGAAATTTTGGTATTTAGCATCCGTTTTTTATAACCTCTACTTAAGGTACTAATTTATTTATAATCCAGACGTCCTGCTAACATTAAAACTCAATGCCACCCTCACGCATACATAATTGAAGCATAGACGTGATGAATAACGACATTTCTTACCTTTGTACGTCATATTGCATGTCTGCGCGTTCGTAATTTGCTGAGTGGTCATATATAATTCGTAAATTACTTAAGTACACTAACTTCATAAAGTATTACCAAAGCAATTTCTTGCGCTGTCGGTTCGGAAAGAAGGGAGATTTTCATAAGACTAAATATGACGTACCTAAATGATGACACATACGAACGTACACACGCGATTGTTATATCTTTTTTTACTCGATTGTAGTGGCAAATAAGCATGCAGTCCATCTCATGGCAGTCCATCGACATCTCTATTCGGTTTCATACATAATAGGGGTGCTATCAGAAGTCAGTTACAGATGCGTTGCTACTCCCGAGAAGTAAGATGGTCATCTCACATGAAAGTGAGCCGGTAACCATTCTTTTAGTGAAACTTAAGAACTGCTTCACGATAGAAATAGGTGTAGCGGTGGTACTTCCCGTCTAATCATACTCGTTTTTCTAGCTTCAAAGATGTCGATTAATTGGTCAAATAGTCTTCTAGTTTTGCCTTTTTTTCTTGTTCTCGCGGTGTCGCGGGGCGTGCGTGCCGTGTGCCCCACGTGCGTTGTCGTGAGTGCGCAGGCGCGTCCGTCGGCTAAAGCGAGTCCTCACCGACGGCTCTTACCGCGACGGAGGGGGGCGGGCGTGATGTAGATACGGACGGACTTTCGCTCGTCCGGCGCCGGAAGCCCGCTCGTGTGTGTATTTCGCGTCGGGGAGTTGTGCCGTTCTCTTGCCGCGTCGATGTAGAGGGTGCGGGGGGTAGGTGCGGGGGGAGGAGACGTTTTCAAAAGAAACAAGAATGACGTTATCTGTTTAAGCCGTAGTGGACCAGCCAAAGCCTAGCCCTAATCCCCCTTGCCTAGCCCTAATATTCTTCGCTCTTCTTTCGCGGAGAATCTTCTTTCTTCCTGCTGCAGAAGGTCCTTCCGTCCTGCAGAGTTTCCAGTCTTCAGTCTTGAGTGTCTTGAGTCTTCTTTCTTCTTCAGAGTTTTCTTTCTTCTTTTTCTTCTTTCTTCTTGGGAGTGCTTCTCTCTGGAGGCCATGTTCGCAGAATAATGAATAGGGGACGTCTTACCCTCCGGGACTCTCATATGCTAAGGCAATGTCAACATAAGGGCGGTGGGTAGGGAATTTCGGGCCTCGAGGGGTACCCTCTTTACCCGGGCAATTCTCAAGGAAGTTGAATACCTCCCGGATCTTTAACATTTATATATAACATTAAAATGTTAATAAAAACATTATAATTTTATATACAAGTGTAAAGGATATTTACCATCCCCACTGTTTAGTGGGTGGTTCGGTGTACTTCGGCGTCGCTTACGAGCCGACGGTCGTCCTCCTGGTGGTCGGAGGTCGCCAAGCCAGGGAGCTCCCGCGGGAGCGGCCGCCCCCCAGGTGGTCGATCGTGAAGAGGCGCGAACCCCTTTAGGTGTATATGTGGTCCAGCCTCCGCCCGCTCATACATTGAACGAGCTAGGCGGACCACAAACTCCTCGACCGTCTCGATCTTGAGGTCGCGCCGCAACACGTCGTTCCTGACGTAGCGACCAGCCCCTACGATTACTCGCAAGGCTAGGTTCTGCTGCACCTGGAGACGCTGGCGGTTCGACCTTGATACCAACGCGTACCATGCCGGCGCCGCGTAGGTAAGTCGTGAACGAATGTAGGTCTTGTAGACCATCAGCTTCGTTCTTAATGGTAGCCTAGAATGTAGTACCGGTCGGAGCATCGCTCGGGCCGTTCTGGCCTGGCGGAGGGATTCCTCCACCTGCGGGATCATATGCAACGAGCGATCGATACTACATCCCAGGTACTTAACTGTTGTCTGCCAAGCTACATCCGTGTCACGGATCCGTAGCGGCGCGGGCATGATACGCTTGCGGCTGAAAAGTATTGCGACTGTCTTACCGACATTGACAGCCATGCGCCACTTATCCAGCCACACAGGTAACAGGTCGAGTAACCGCTGCATCCTCCTGGCAGCAATGTCAGCTCGACGGGCTGACGCGAAGTACGCACTGTCGTCTGCGAACAACGCGAGCGTAACGTCACGTTCCCAGTCCTCCAGGTGACCGTGAAGGGTGGGAATGTCGTTAGTGTAGAGCGCGTAGAGCCACGGCGAGAGGCAGCTTCCCTGAGGAACTCCTGCACGTATGGGTCTAGGGTCTGAGGCTATGCCCTCAACCGAAATGTAGAACTGCCGCTCACTTAAAAACGAAGCTATCAACCGTACCAGCGTCACCGGCGCGTGCAGCTCCATCATTTTGAATACGAGCCCCGCGTGCCACACACGATCGAACGCCTTCTCTATATCGAGAAAGACGCCGACCGTATGACGCCCGTAATTGAGCTCGTATGCTAGATGATGGAGTACTCGCGTCAGCTGTAGCGTCGTTGAGTGGCCGGCGCGGAAGCCGAACTGCTCCTCCCTTATATTAAGGAAGGGTTGCATTCGCTTCAACGCCAGCTTCTCAAACAGCTCCATGTTCGCAGAATGAATGAATGAATAGGGGACGTCTTACCCTCCGGGACTCTCATATGCTAAGGCAATGTCAACATAAGGGCGGTGGGTAGGGAATTTCGGGCCTCGAGGGGTACCCTCTTTACCCGGGCAATTCTCAAGGAAGTTGAATACCTCCCGGATCTTTAACATTTATATATAACATTAAAATGTTAATAAAAACATTATAATTTTATATACAAGTGTAAAGGATATTTACCATCCCCACTGTTTAGTGGGTGGTTCGGTGTACTTCGGCGTCGCTTACGAGCCGACGGTCGTCCTCCTGGTGGTCGGAGGTCGCCAAGCCAGGGAGCTCCCGCGGGAGCGGCCGCCCCCCAGGTGGTCGATCGTGAAGAGGCGCGAACCCCTTTAGGTGTATATGTGGTCCAGCCTCCGCCCGCTCATACATTGAACGAGCTAGGCGGACCACAAACTCCTCGACCGTCTCGATCTTGAGGTCGCGCCGCAACACGTCGTTCCTGACGTAGCGACCAGCCCCTACGATTACTCGTAAGGCTAGGTTCTGCTGCACCTGGAGACGCTGGCGGTTCGACCTTGATACCAACGCGTACCATGCCGGCGCCGCGTAGGTAAGTCGTGAACGAATGTAGGTCTTGTAGACCATCAGCTTCGTTCTTAATGGTAGCCTAGAATGTAATACCGGTCGGAGCATCGCTCGGGCCGTTCTGGCCTGGCGGAGGGATTCCTCCACCTGCGGGATCATATGCAACGAGCGATCGATACTACATCCTAGGTACTTAACTGTTGTCTGCCAAGCTACATCCGTGTCACGGATCCGTAGCGGCGCGGGCATGATACGCTTGCGGCTGAAAAGTATTGCGACTGTCTTACCGACATTGACAGCCATGCGCCACTTATCCAGCCACACAGGTAACAGGTCGAGTAACCGCTGCATCCTCCTGGCAGCAATGTCAGCTCGACGGGCTGACGCGAAGTACGCACTGTCGTCTGCGAACAACGCGAGCGTAACGTCACGTTCCCAGTCCTCCAGGTGACCGTGAAGGGTGGGAATGTCGTTAGTGTAGAGCGCGTAGAGCCACGGCGAGAGGCAGCTTCCCTGAGGAACTCCTGCACGTATGGGTCTAGGGTCTGAGGCTATGCCCTCAACCGAAATGTAGAACTGCCGCTCACTTAAAAACGAAGCTATCAACCGTACCAGCGTCACCGGCGCGTGCAGCTCCATCATTTTGAATACGAGCCCCGCGTGCCACACACGATCGAACGCCTTCTCTATATCGAGAAAGACGCCGACCGTATGACGCCCGTAATTGAGCTCGTATGCTAGATGATGGAGTACTCGCGTCAGCTGTAGCGTCGTTGAGTGGCCGGCGCGGAAGCCGAACTGCTCCTCCCTTATATTAAGGAAGGGTTGCATTCGCTTCAACGCCAGCTTCTCAAACAGCTTTGCTGTGGTCGATAGCAACGTTATGGGGCGGTAGTTGCCCGGGAGACGGCGGTCTTTCCCCGGTTTCGGGAGTACAATTACCTTCCCTAACTTCCAGATGGTCGGGAAGTGACCTGTGCGCAGGATTCCATTGAAGAGCCTGGTCACTGCGACCAAGGCCCTCCTCGGGAGCATGCTTAGCGCCGCGTTGGGGATTCCGTCGTGACCTGGAGCCTTGCGTCTGGGTAGACGCATGACCGCCTTCCTTACCTCCGTGGGAGAGATAAACTCTATCCCTTCGAGTGCCGGTGTCGGGCCACTAAGGAACTCCCCTACTCTGCGCTCCACGTGCTCGTGGTGGTCGGAGACAGACGGTGCTGCTGGATGAGGCGAGAATTGCTCTTCCATGTACTCCGCAAGGATCTCCGCGCGGTCCTTCGCTGAAGTTACCCTCCTCCCCTCGCCATCTAGGAGAGGGGAGGTTGGCAACTTGGATCGGGTCAGCTGTCTGCTCAGATGATGGAGCGACGTTTGCGACTCACCAGCCTGGTCGACTCGCGTCTCCCAGGTGGTCCCTCGCAACTCCGCCATCTCAGCAGACAACCGCTCCGCCAAAGCGTTAAGCTCGCGCTTGACCCGGGGGCACCGTGTTCGCGCCCAGAGCTCGCGCAGCCTGCGTTTCTTAGCGAGCATGTCGCTAAGACGGACTGGGATCGGTGTATTATAGCGGCGCGCCTCCACAGGGTGCTGTGTGGTCGAAGCCGCCAAGGCTAATTTAATAGAGGTTTGAACCACCTCGGATGCGGCTTCGACCCCCTCTACGGAGGAGAGCGCGCCGCTGAACTTAATGTTGGTAATTAAATTATTGAACTTATCCCAGTCCGTCTTGCTGCGGAGCCTGGGGGGTTCGATACACGCCGCCCCGAGGCCAAGGACGGCTAAAATGGGGAGGTGCGGTGTGTCCAGTTCATACAGCACCTCCACATGGACTGGACACGGGAGATTCCTGTGGAGTACTATGTCTAGGACATCTGGTTGGTGTGACTCGGCCGAGGGGATATGGGTGGGTGCCTCGGGTCCCTGTACCTCATATCCCTTTGCCTCGGCGTCTTCGTACAACCTCCGTCCCGCTGGGTTGACGACTCTGGATCCCCACGCCAAATGTTTGGCGTTGAGGTCGCCAGCCACTAAGGTCGGGGTATCACCATCCATGATGGTACTGATGTCCTGCGGGTCAAAGAGGGGCCCTGGCGGGCGGTAAGCCGCATAGATCCGCAGGTCCCTTCCCGCCACTCTCACCACTGCCCCGATGGAGCGAGTATGCGCGAATGGCGGGTGGGACAACTCCTCATGTATAAGGTCGCTCCGTACCGCGACCGCGGTGCCTCTATAGGCCATGCCAGCCGGCGATACTTCATCGCGCCTATATACATGATAGTTAGGCAGTCTAAAATCGAGGTCCGCTCGCAGCTTGGTCTCGCCCAGGAGCACTACATGAATGTCTTGCTCCCGTACGAGACCACGCAGCGCATGCATATGGGATTTAACGCCTCCCGGGTTCCAGTACAGCACCCGAAGGGACGCCGCACTGTACCCCGAGGAGGTCGGTAAGGATTCTCCGTACGGCCTCAATAAGGTCCGGGTGCTGGGCCACGACCTCGCTGATTGCCTCTGCGGCGGTGACAAGCACCTCAGCGGGCGTGTCCAGCCCGAGGGCCCGAAAGGGCCGCACGACGGGGGTAGGAGTAAGGGAACTGCGGGGGCGGGGGGTCGGGGGTTCTTGCGGAACCTCGGTCGTCAACCGCCTCTGCGGCTCCCGGCTTGTGCCCTCCTCGGCGACAGGTTGGGCCGCGGGAAGGGTTCGGGAGGGTTTCCTCTTACCGGTTTTACGCTTCGGTTGCCTCGGCGCGGCCGCAGGGGTTGCCCGCGTCCGAGCCGGCGCTTCCGAAGCGGTGGGGGTCGCTTCCACTGCCGGATGCGTCTCTGGAGCTGATGTTTGTTGCTCCATCGGCTGAGGAGTCGACTCAGCGAGGGGTACCCGCCGAGCCGCTCTACGCTGTCGCAGCAGTTGCCGGCGTCTGCGTTGCTTTTCTCGCTTCGCTTCGGCCGGGTTCCGTGCCGGAGCCATTAGAGAGGCACCGGCAGTGGTCGCGTACTCCTCCACAAACCTCACCTGGTTTCCCCTAGCGGTGGATGCCGCGCGACTTATGGTCGGGGGGGTAGGACGAGGTGGGACGGCACTCGGAACTGGTCGGGTGCCGGGGATTGGTGGGTGAAGCGAGACGTTCCTATACCGCGCCACCCGCCTGAGGAACGCACATTGCCTATCATTGGCCTTGTGTGCCCCCTGGCAGTTGGCGCAGCGTGGTAGAGCGTCCCGCGGGAGTGGGCAGTCCCGGGCTGCATGCATCCCTGCGCACCGGACGCACTTGGTGCGCCGGAAGCAGTTGTAAGAGGCGTGGCCGAAGCCTTGGCAGCGGTGACACTGTGCCAAGCCGTCGCGGCCCCTCCACGCCTCCACAACTACTCCAGGCATAAATAGCAGCTCGTTCACCCTGTAAAGGCTAGCGAGCTGCTCCTGCTCCATGTGGTCCAGCTGCACATGGAAGGTACATCCCGGGCGTCCCTTTTTGGGTGGGATGTATGTCGCGAAGCGTACAGGGAATCCTAACGCCCTGAGCGCCCCGCACACCCTCTCCGGGTTTGTATCCCCCGGGAGCCCCCGTACAGCCACTTTAGTGGGTCGGCTCTCCCGTGGAGAATAACAAAACCAGGAGAGGTCCGGTTCTGTTTCCGACAGGGCGGTCAGGTACGCCTGAACTACCCTGTACTCTTCAGGAGTCTGGGGGAGGAATCGAATCCCCCTTCCATATGGTCGCGCGCTCGGCGCGCGACCCAATCGGGCGTGCAGCACCTCGAAGTGCTGCGGCCAGTTGGGCATGCGCTCCACCACTATGGGGGGGTAGCCCTTGGTCCTGTCGCCGCCTTGAGGCCCTTGGGAGGGCCCACCAACAACGGGTGTGCTCGGCGCTGGTACAGCAGCCGGGATTGGTTGGGGTGGTGCACGCTGGGGTGCTTGTGTCGACATTGCCTCAGCATATGAGAGACCCTGCCTCACTCTATGAGGTGAGACTGGGTCGCCACTAACCCTGTCCCTAACTGTACTGATTCGTACGTCCTGGGAGGGAGGGGTGGGGGGCTGGGCGGGATGGGATTGGGTCGCGGTTTCCTCCGGCCGGCCGGACGGTGACTCACTCGATGCGATACCTACATACGAGGTCGAGTCGAGGCCGGCCTCGACGGAGGTTGCCCTCGTGGGCGGAATGGAGGGGGAGGGGGATCGCGGGGGAACCCTATGTCTTACCGGGCCTTCCGACACAGCAGCATCAGCTTCTACCCCGGACACCTGCTCCTCCACACTGTCCTCATATTCAGAGGAGGACTCTTTTGAGGCTGCCTTTCTGGCGGCCAACGTCTGCACCTTCGCGGGGCGTTCTAGGGTCGCGTCGGAGGGCGAGACCCGTCTAGGGATTTTACTCGCCCTCCTTGGTGGTGACAGTTGGGGTGCAGACGTTACAACGCTTGGGAGCGGCAGCGGATCCTCGGGTCCAGTGTCCAATTCGGGCATGTCCCCGCCTTGCAGTGCTCCTTCTTCGGCAGCAGGTTCGAGTTCTACCGCCGGGTTTACCTGGGATTCAGCTGGCTGCTCCTGAGGATGTGGAAACACTTCCTTGGGTACGCCTCGCCGAGTACCCCTTGGCCTACCCCCATAAACAAACATGGAGTGTAGGGGCTCCTCCGCAGGTGGTGGCAGGACATTCCGGGGCGCGAACAAGTCACGCACCATCACGCGCCTACCCTCGTCCCTGCTAGTCGAGGGTTGGGGAGCGCCGGAGGCCCGACGCATCTCCTCTTCCTCCTTCTTCTTCTGTCGCCGCGCGGCCATCCCCCACCGGGTTGATTGCGCTGGTGCAAAGCCCAGCGAGTGGTGCCAGCGACGGACGACGGAAAATTTGTGACGCGCGGGTTTCTCCGGCACTCTACCCTTTTCTCAGAAAAGGGGACGAGTGAGCAGAGGCACACGATGGTGCTATCTCGTTCGCTCCCGGAAATGAAGTTGGCGGAGGGTAGGCAGAAAAGGTTGGAAAGAGAGGTACTCGGGGCTTACCTTCCGATGTTCCACTGGATGGCGGTAGATGGTAATCTTCCAATCCGTTCCCAGTTAAACCCGGTGGCACTGCACTCCAAGAACACTGCAATCCAAAGCACTGCAATCCAAGACACTGTGATCCGAGGTATCCAAGGCACTGTGATCCTTTAATTACACTGCAATCCTTTTGAGCACAACAGACAATGAATTTCCGTGGCATACGAGATGCGCGGTGCATACGAGATGCGCGGTAGTGTTCGCAGCTAAAAACCCGCCTGGTCCGCTGCCCTTCGGCATTACCTTAAAGAGAGCCGCATGGCTCTAAGCCCATATTGCCTAACATTTCGATCTAATTTTCACTTTGGCTGACCCATGTCCGGCTAATTCTTTATTACTTCCCATAACTTTACATATATGTGACATACATTAACAGATTCGTCTTAAAAAGATCTACAAAGTCATACAATTCTCATTCTTACATCTAAAGAGACAAAAAAGTTATTCATAAAAAACATCGTAAAAACATAGCAATTTTGTCTTATCCTACACTTACTTTCCGTAATAAATCCTAAGTTCTTAATCTTATCCTTATCTATTGTACATAAAAATGTAGAGAAATGCTTAACCTATCGACCTACACTAATTATAACAATATATCTTAACTAAATCTATCAAAAATTACAATGAACATATAATTTACATAAACTTCCATAAATCTTACGTAAACCTATTCTCTATCTCTTATTTACATCTTGCATCTCTTTCATATTTTGTTATAATCATAGCTTGAGTCTGTTGTGATTCTATCATAATGAACACTTCCCAAATATCAAATTATCTTAGCTAAATTCTTATCATACTTCTTAAGACTTATTCCTAATACAATTATCTTATTCTTATCGTACATAAGGGAACCTAATCTAACTAATTAGATGAGTCGCCGACACGCGGGGTAAAACTTCCAAAGGTACCGGACGCCGGCAAGACGCAGGATTATGTCGGATTTTTACCGCACTAAAACCCCCCCGGTGGCTCGGCGCTACAAAGAAGATCCGGGATCTCCAAAGGAACGTAACCGGAATCCTCTGAGTGCGTTACCTCACGGGCCCCTCCCAGATGGGCGGTTGGGTCCAGCGCTCCGTCTAGACTTTAAGACGGTATGCGCCACACATAACACCGTCCTTCCCGGGATCGCCCGGCTGAACGATTCAAGTTCCCACTCTAGGCGCTCGCAACCCCGGAAGCTCCTTTTAGTCGGCTCTTACAACAGACAGGGGATGTCGTAGCTCTATTCTAATCCCGGAACTACAGGGCCGTACTAGTCTTCAAGTATTGCCTATGGGCCGCTTGTGAATAGTCAGAGATCGATTGTTTAGTCGTGTGCGCTCCATTGCATTGTAATACGCATTTAATTGTTCGTCGATAGTGTTGAAACTATTTATCAAAACGCTATAGATGTTGTATTTAGCAAACTGCGTCAGAAAGAGGGTAATATTTTCAAGCGTATGCATGAATCAAGCGTATCCATTTTATTTAGTACACGTTACAGCCCAAACGGCTTGACAAATTAAAACATCTGACATCATTGCGATCAACTAAGTATGTACAAAGGCTATTAAATTTCTGTATATTGTGCTAGTTTCAAGAAATATTAATAATACATGTTTTTTAATTGCTGTTTTTATATATTCAACATTGTAGTACTTTTATTTTTTCAGTTTAAGCAGTCGGGTGTTTTGTTTTTTAAATAATGAATTTAATTTGATTCTTCACTCGATCAACTATATACTTGGTCTTATGTGTATACTTTGAACCTACGACTAAATTCTTCGACTAAAACTTGAATATTTGCGTTAAGCCTGTAAATACAAGGTGCAGTGACATTTTATAACCCGTATATCGTCTGGTTTCACCCCGTTTTCAAAGCGTGATAGTAATAGCTTTTAGTGTGATTAACCGCTCACAGCTAGAATTTGAAGGCAGTACTGGTCTAGAATTAAAGTTGTGAACCAAAATCGTAAGTAGAACGGAGATGTGTTTGTATCACGTTTGAGTGTAAAATTATGATATGCATAACTGCTTAATGTGTCATTTAACTAATCGGTTAAAACATGCGTCGCGAAGCGGATATTAAACAGGTTGAACACGGAATATATTAAAGGTTTGTTCCCCATTATCAAGAACTTTAAGAAAATTTTAAGGTCTAGGAAGATCCATGGGCCGCAAGATAAGGGTCGTGACCTGTAGGGCATCGACAGCTGCTCTGTATTAATATTATAAAACTGAGGTTGGTTCAACGCAATGGAGAAACAGAGGACTTATTAAACAGATATGGAAAAGTATCTTTGTCTGAGCAAACCAAAATAATTTACTGAACAAATCTATAGGCAAGTTTAGCAGTATTTAAGTAGCCGGCAAATTCTTCCTACGTGAAAATTAGATAGTATTGTTACTCATATATAAAACGATAATCTCAACCCTATCCGTTCTGTCTCTTGGCTTATTTTGAATATAAACGTAAAAATAATAAAGCAGTACTTTCAAAATATTTTTTCATTGACATAGGTACAAAATGTGAGGTATTTTTATTTTATGTTATATTATTTTACGATACTATGTAATATTATAAGATACTATGGGCAAACCAGTAGGCATACGAGCGAAAGTTATGTCTAAGACTGCTTTCGACAATTGCCAGTCGTCAAATGTCGCCAGAGATATAACAAATGGTGACAGTTTTTTTTTTGTTTTCGAGGGGGAAACCTTCCAAAGGTACCCGACGTCGTGGGAGCGACGCAGGGTTATGTGGGATTTTTACCGCACTAAAACCCCCCCGGTGGCCGTCCTCGGCGCTGAAAAGGAGGACTCCGGGATCTCGAAACGACTTCAACCGGAATCCTCGAGCGCGCTGCCCCATCGGGCTCCTCCCAGATGGGCGGCTGTGCCCACCGCTCCGTCTAGTCTTTACAACGGTATGCGACCACACATACCGCCGTCCTTCCCGGGATTGCCTGACCGAACGGTTCGAGCTCCCACTCTAGCCATCTGCAACCCTGGAAGCCCCTTTTAGTTGCCTGTTACGACAGGCAGGGGACACCGTAGCCCTATTCTGACCCCGAGGCTACAGGGACGAAATGGTGACAGTTGATCGACAAACAAACAGCCGCTGCGTTAGTTCGCTGTTACTCCAGTGTAATCTACTAAGGATTACAGTGATTAAGTGAGTGATCCTATTAGATATAGCTAGTATTCTATAAGTTTTAATAAATATCAAAGCGTATCCACATTACTCCTTAGTAAAAGCGAGTGTACCCGATGAGCATAGGTAGTGTTATAAGTACGAATAGATATCGAAGCGTATCCAAGAGACGTCTCTCTGGGAGTTCAATATTCAAATCAGAATACCCTACCCGCACAAGGACCGCTACGTAAAGTTCTTTGCATTTTGTTGAATCTTGCCTGACGCAAACTTTAGTAAAAACACCTGTAACTTGAATTGATTTATTGTTCAATCGTGCTTGTAAACTAAGATGTATTCAAATGTGAGAACTTTATTACGTTTGAGAGAACGCTTTCTCGAATAACAATCTTATTGTTTTAGAATATATATTTTCTGTTTTAGGATATATGTTATTTGCTTTAGGGCATAAATCTATGTTAAAATTAGATAATAATCATGATTCTTTTATATTCAACGTCGTACATCACGAAATCATCATCAGCGTTGCCAGATTTTTTTTTAGTAAGTCGGGATTTACAAACTTTTTGGGTGAAAAAAAGCGGTATTTCTTAGTCAAAAGCGGACTGTCCCGCTTTTGACTAAGAAATATTTCCTCGCGGTATAAATGGTATCGCGCCTCATAGACACTTGGACAAAAATTTTAGCTTTCTTCTTGGTGTAAGAGCCGGAGGACTTGGCGACTTTTTTTTTGATCGACTTAAATTTGACGACCTTTTTTTTAGGCGGCAAACTGTAGTCTAACTTATGTTTTTGAAGTGAAACTTCTTTAGGCGTATGAGGGTAAAATTTTTACAGATGAAACGTCACGCCGGTATGCAACGGAAGTGTCGGAAAAGAGAGAGAGAGTGATCGAGACCGATTAAGAGAGAGTAAGACAGGGCGAACGTAGCATGAGCAACTAGCCGTGGAGTGAGAGTAGGGAGCAAGCGAGTGAGAAAGATTGAGAGAAAAAGTGAGACAGAGCGAACGTCGTATCACGCCTTTTTCCCTTCCTCTTAATCTTGGAAATTTAAAGTTTTAGATTTGTATAAATATAATCAAGATTTATAAATTAGTTCGCCAAAGAAGTTTCACTTCTAACATGTGTACTTTGTACGCACGCATGTTTTATTTTTGGCAAAAGTCCACTCCTTCCCGAAAAGCGGGACCGAGCCTGTCCAGCACGGGACATTCAATTTTGACTAAAAAATCGGGACGTCTGGCAACCCTGGTCATCATACTGGTCTGACATGCAGTGGGTTCTGGGTTCAATCACACGCTAGACGGAAAGCTGTATGACGAATTTAAATTGTTGTTTTCACTGCCGCCCATGGAGATCTGTTATCAACTTCATATAGAACATGGGTTCCTTGTGAAGTTAATCACAGATGCGTTGCTACTCCCGAGGACTACATATGATGGGCGTCTCATGTGAAAGCGTTTTTCATGTTTTTTTTTGTATTCTCTTTTTTCTCTATTCATTTTCTCTCAATTAATTCATTCTCGTTTGTTTCCCAGAAGTTGAAAGTTATATTTAGGTCTTGTAGTCTAAAGTTCTCAGTTGAAATTTTTGTTTTTTATTTTTCTTTCGGCGTTTTTGTGTTCCTTAGACTTCTTAAGTACATAGTTTGGCCCAAGCTCTATCATTAAGTTTTAGTCAGTGAACCTTGTCAGAGGCTTTCACGCCGTTGTAAAAGCTTCCGGCAGACGGTTTGGGCATTAAATTTCAAACGTCAATGCTATAAAGCCTCGAGCGCTTTAGGCTTTTTTACTTTTATTATACCATATTATGCGAAAGTTAGTTAAAAGTTGGTGGAATTTTGTGAAGTTGAAAGAGCGTTTCTTGTCCGACCCTTTTGACTTTTTATAAAATATATTATTAGTTCATCTAACATAATAACAATATATTTTGTGGCAAATAATTTGGACCGATATTAAATAATATAGTTTTGCAAGAATTTTATATTTCCCGTTTGCGCTCTTACTTGCATGCTTGTTTGTTTCCTTCGTTCCTTCTTAACCTCATTTTTCTTTCCCTTCTTCTTTACTATTTTTCACTCCATCTCGATGTTCCTCTCATGGTGATCTCATTCTTTATCTATGTCTATTTCCCTCTCTATATCTGTTTTATTTTCTTTATAGCTTCAATGTTTACTATCTGTTTTTTTTCAAATCAGATAAATTATACGCCCACGTGGATTGATTTGCTTGAAGTAGAAGTATAGACGTTCTTTAATTCAATAGAAACTGATGAGGATATGATTTGACGGATATGGATATGAGGATCATTATGATTCCTAATGATAACTGCTGCTTTAACTTTATACATGGCAGGAATTTTATCCGAAGTCAATCACAAATGCTTGATGCTTTGCTACTTTTGATTTAATTGTTTGATTCATTAAAAAGAACCGGCAACCATAACCACTGAAACTTAAGAATTACTTCACGCTGGAAATAGGTGTGACTGTGGCACTTTGATAAACAGAGGAAATGTATAAAGCCGAGTAAATACCATTAATAATTACCTAGATAATACACAAGCAAATGTTATGGATTATAACACGTCTTGGGCTGTTTGCTTCAACCACAGCCAATTTGCGGTTATAATTACAAGCGACGGTAATAAGCAATTTCGACATACCTGCGTTCTGCCGAGGACTGCACGGTATTAATGGCATCACATAGTTAATTAAATAGTGTTTGCTAATACGAGGTGCTATTGATAATTAGAATTGTGTTTGATATTTTAGCTGCCCGAAGATATATTGAACGTATTGATGTTAACTTATTCGTAAAAGGACGAAAATATAAAGATTTTGTCATCATCAATACCAGTATGTGGGTGTGAGTTACATATCAACTAACTATTAGGGTATGGGCTATTACGGTCGAACTACATTGGTTCTACCACTTCCAAAGGACCACCACAAGGACTGCATCCTCATTTGCTACTAGAATTTTATTATAAAGACATTTTAAAGTTAAGATTGACATAAGAGTACCTACTACAACTCTCGTAGTCATTTTCATACGTGAATTAAGAATACCAAAATTCACAGAGTAGAACTTACAACAATTTACAGAAATATCCGAATTTAACTTTAATTTTAGTATATCGTAATACTTATATGTAGTCTGAAAACCAAATCGTGGTATTATGACATAATATCAAACTGATATTAAAAAAGAAAATTATAACATATTACCATGTCATTGTGGTAGAACCAATATAGTTCGACCGATGTGAAGTTCCTTACAAATGTCCATGGGTGATAATGACCACTTACCATCAGATACATTGCATGCTTGTTTGCTGCTTCAATTCCATATAAAATATTAACATCATGGGTCCCCTACGTGTCAAAGCAAACTTATGTCGTTAGGCTTTCTAGTGATTTGTATCTTCTATAAATTATATTCTATAAATTATATTTAATCAATGCTGACTTTATGCACCCCTAAGCCTTGAACTAAGGTTTGTTATGTACTTCTACAACTGTAGCGTTTAATATTTAACATCTAATTTCTCGAGTCTTTCTGGATACTTTGGTATTCATTGGGATGTCTCTTTAGCGGTAAGTAATGAATTGAATATTTACTTGGCGATACTATTTGTATAGGTTTTCTCTTAAGAGTTTTATACTTGCTATTGACCGATTATTTAAGTGTATAGAAAATATTTATTTATGTATTTTTTTAACTTTCTTATAATAATGGATCAGCCATGTAAAAAACGAGTCATATATGAGCAATGAGTATTCGATATCCTGTAGTCCCAGTCCCTGTGCCCTGTGCTGTGTGTGTGTTAATCTTTTGTTTAAATTAGTGCTCAAGGATAAAATGAAATGAAATGAAATGTCTTTATTTTGTATAGGCCTACGGGGGCACTTACAAATTGTCAGTTACATTTTTTTTCTTACACTACCACCGGATCGGAATACGACCTCAACTGAGAAGATCCGGCAAGAAACTCAGCGGGTTTGTCTTTTTTCTTATTTATATCCATTTTTTTGTTTTTTTTTTTATATAATTACAATCATGTGTTCATAAGATACTCGTATTTGGGCTACCTAGTCGAAAGTCCTCATAGACATTTGCCACACTAGACAAGAAGAGAAGGAAAACTCCTTGCACCTTTCTTGAAGAGTCCCAAGTCATAGACAGGAATGCCATTTCATATTTTGCACTTTAACAGCAGAAAAGCTTGTCATCTTATTATAACATTTTACAAAAAAAAAAAACGTTAATTGTACCTTATCATTGCTAATGGAGATATAGTAGGAAAGGTACGGCAAAAAGTGAGAACGTAAATTATTTCTATTTACGAAAATAGAAAAATAGTTCATTGCTCATTAACAAAAAAAACATTTTAGATACTACAGTTGTATGTATGGATAATTGAATGTAAATGTTACATTGCAATGTATGGGCGAAATTAAACAAAGATCATTTAAAAGCAACATAATAAATTCGTAGTAAAGGCTTAATGAATTTGGTACCTACATTTTAATAATTAACGGGTACTCACGATATGCGGTTTTTGAAGTCTTTAACAATATTAGTCTCAAATCATATAATGAATTTGGCTCCAAAAGGCTGGCGGCTACTTTTCACAAAGATTAAGTCTGGCCGTACAGCAAGGTAATGCCGCCAGTGTTTTGAGAACCATGCCTCACACGACAATTTTAGATGGCTCGTTTTATTTATAATAATAAGTTGTTATTTATTTATAAGTTTAGTTTTTATTTAGTGTAGTTATATAATTTAATTATTAGTTATATAATATAATTTTATTTACTTTTTCTGTTGTTTTTTTATAAATTATTAATAAATACTTGTGAGTCTGATTTGGCTCCAGCAATTTGATTTTGTTTCAGTAGCATGGGAAGCTATGGGATAAATCTATATTTTCATAGAAGACTCGTACATTGCAGTACAATTTGTTAACCGAAGAGAATGTTCC
The DNA here is from genome assembly GCA_949699795.1 of Spicauda simplicius. Lineage (NCBI taxonomy): Eukaryota > Metazoa > Arthropoda > Insecta > Lepidoptera > Hesperiidae > Spicauda > Spicauda simplicius. Next base: position 5,258,064 of record OX453060.1, read on the forward strand.
TTAGTAGATTAATTGGTTTACACAAATTTTAGTGGCTTTCACACTTTCTAAAATAGTAATTTGTCTCGTACGCAAAGCACTTTCACAAATTTAGTTTGTCGTGTAATGTGAAATAAATCTAAAATTCTATTTGTAACTTACCACTTAGCGTTTCTTCACTTAGTTTCTTGATGCGATTACTCCCAGTGTATAGAAATACAGAAAAAATGTGGCATTCCCAAGTTTGTTCTGTGTCTTTGAGAGATGCTCGGCGACGCGATTTCGAGGAACGATAAAATAAAAACAGAAAAATTCGTGTTTTTTTTGGAAAATAAATGTAAGTCCTACATGTTCTGAAACATTTAGACAATAGAAGATTGTTGGAATATAAAAAATGTAATAATCAAAAGTCTATAGGTATATTAATACTGAAGCAAAAACTAATGATTCGTTTTTAAGATATTTGCCGCAGACGAAAGACTGAAATTACGCACGGTTATGGTTGATGTAGAGAAGGATTACAGAATGCTAATATGTTTTTCAAATAATGCATAAAACATACATAAAATCAACTACAAACATATTACACACCTTGCATTTGACACAAACACATACATAATAAACAAAATAGAACATTCAATGTCTTACTATGAAAACACCCAACGTCAGAAATGTCAGATGTCTCTGTCAAAATACCCGCTATTGCTTTTAAATGCAGGTTAGCTAATTAAACCTCTTTTTACCTTTAACAGGTGCGTTCAAGATTACTTGAGCATTATTACAATTTATTTGAATTTGAGAAATATTCGTGCTACTTTGGACAATATGAAGTTTTTTAATTTAAATTACGGTCGAATTTCGATTGTTGCGACGGGTGTCATTATTATATTAAAATGTAACCGTTTTTCACATTCACGACGCAAGAATTAAACTACGCAAACATCTAAACTAATTATTTAGGTTTCTATTCTGATACCTAAAGAATTGAAACATAAGTCTGGTCATTGAACCCGGAACTCTGAAACATTACACAGTTAAGACGAACACTCACGCCCGTCACAAAAATATCGACTTAGGCGAAAAAATACTCAAGATATAAATAGTCAAATAAACGCCTTGTCACGCCAATGGAGCTATAACGAGCGAACTACCTTTATTAATATTTATTGCCAGCCTTCAACTAATTATGTTGTAAATTTCACAAAATTACCTGTTCCCGAAATATTCATATCATGCATGTAACTCAAAATCGAACTCGCGTCAATTAGGGGCAACGAATTAACGGGTTTTTAAACTTTAAGCTCCAATTAAGCTTAAAATAGAACCTCGAACTTATCGATTATACGTTGATGTAACTTCGTAGCAACAACCTGCGTCAATGTATTGAACCAATGTCAAGGTTTTTGAATTCAATCGTATTGAGAACCTTTGCCTTTTGTTAGAACAGCCCTTTGAGGTTTCAATCTGGAGGATCTGTTGCCACGTCTATTTATTGTATTAAGTGCTATTTGATTTAAAGGTTACAGTTAGGAAGATATACTAGGAAGATATACCTACAAATTTTCGTTTTCAGGGATATCAATGCTTCTATTGGTGATCTCAGGGCTCTTAAATCATTTATAAATTTATTAAAGCAGTCCATTGCTAACAGCAGCCTCATACTGTCAGAATAGCTTGTCTATTTATTCATGAAAACACTATCAGAATCCCTCTGTCTTATATAAGTAACTAAATTGGTTTTTATCCATACATTCAACATTTTTTTGGGGTCATTGGTGAACAAACTGTAACGGTCACTAAAGAAGCTGTTGACGGACGAAAAGAGAGGGTATTGTTGCTTCTATGAGTGCTGGTATTTAAGATCGACATGTGACATTTAAGCAAAGCTAATAATTATGTAATCACTAACAAAGTTTACAGGATGATACCGATGTCTCCGCTACCTTGACATAATCCTTTACAGACTTACGACATCCATGTAAATATTACAGGTTTGTTTTATTCAGTCGAAAACCAGAAATGATACAAGTTAAAAAAAAACACACACTTGATTTGCTATGAGTGTAGATAGCCCCATACTAGGATTTTCTCCTGTGTCGTGGGTACCATTGACACACAAAAGACGAATACACAAACACCCAGACCCAGACCTTGGATCTAAACTCATCATTCATATTCCTGTTTGGTCGGGAATCGAACCCGAAACCCATTGCGCGTCAGACCGGTATGGTAACCGCTCTGCCACGCGGGTCGTCGTCGAGTTTCGTTTATAGCGAAACTTGTATTACTTTGATAACAATCTCGATAGCGATTAGTTTGTATTATTTTCAGGTTTTTTAACTCAGCTTGTGTATCTGAAATATCGGATGTAGTGCACGATATTGCTACTTGCATTTTACTACAAAATAAATCTACTAAAATTACTAATGTTAAATTCGTTTATTTATCGTTCCTTGGAATATTCCCAACGAAACAACTTTCTCTTTTGATATGAATTTATTACCGGCATTATTTTCCGAGGCACCCCTAGAGCGAGCAAACCGTCTTGTGAATCTTCCAGATTTGATATCATCCACTTTGCGGAGGTGACAAACGACAATTTTTATTCGAGTGTACAAGAATTTTAGGTATTTTTGTACGATTCTGAATTGAGTTAAATGTGCCATGATAATTTTATTAAAAAAACACGCTTTCTACGCTCATAGCCCCACACTAGGATTTTCTCCTGTATCGTGGGTACCATGGACACACTCAAGACGAAGACACAAACACCCAGACCCAGAACATGGATCTAAACTCATCATTCAGATACCTGTCTGGCCGGCAATGGAACCCGGGACCCATTGCGCGTCAGGCCGGTATCGTAACCGCTCTGCCACGCGGGTCGTCAATTTAATGTGAAAATAATATGGTTACAAGGTGGTAAAATGTGTGGTGGGTCATAATATTAATGAGGTGGTAAAAGGTGTATGAAGGATCAACTGGAGGAGGTGCTTAAACTATTTTTGGTGTGAAGTATCTCTGTTTCAGTGGAAGAGTATAGTTGTCGGCTCCCGTTTATTATCGTACTACTCGCGGCTTCGCCCGCACGGTCAAAGGAAACTAACATTAGCATTTGATAGCGTGATTCAGAACTTGCAAATTAATTTTACTAATGCCATCTATTAACAACGTCTGGAACTGCTTAATATGTATCAACTAACAAATTTCGATATTGTCATGTGAATGAGAGAGCGCAGTAAAAAGTAGCCCACGTCACTCTCCACCCTCCTATCTCCAAGCATCTAAACCATATCATATAATAGCTATGTGGCGACGTGAAAGAGGAACAAACAAACTTTCACATTTATAATATAATTATTATTATACATTACATTACATTATTTTACATTTATAATATTAGTATTAGTATTTATAATATTAGGCAATTATTCTAGGTCTCGAGAGCAACAACGCATATGCAATTCACTTCATAAGTTGTTAAAATGTCCATGGATAGCAATAAATGGTTTGCTTGCCCGTTTACTATTTCAAAATGATTTTTTATATGTAAACGGGTTGTATTCATATAAACCATTACATTATGTTCTATATTATGGAATACTTTATTTTGGTTAAGCTACTTATATGCATCTTCTAACCTTTAACATATTTTACAGCGGAAATGGATGTTTGTTTCAATATGCTAATTTTTGGAAATGCTGTTCCAATTGCTAGTGACAGGAACAGAAAAAAAGATCAACTATAATATAAGGCTTATAGGTAGACAAAGTATGTCACTGTAGTTCCAGGATCAGAATAGAGCTGCGGTATTCCCTGCCTGTGGTAAAAGGCGACTAAAAGGGGCTAAAATCGGTCCAGGGTTGCTAAGCGACCCAGAGAAAGACTGTGTATGTGCGGTAGTACACGCTATATATGTGGTGGTACACCGTCGTACGGACTAGAGGGTTTGATGGACTCAGCCACTTGAATGAGTGGAGGCTGATGGCCGTACTCCGAGAATTCCCGCTGCGTTCTTTAGAGATCTCAGAGTTCTTTTCGCAACGCCACCGGGGATGATTTAGTGACATGCCTCGGAGTTGTTCTCGAGAATAAAAAAAGGCCTAAATATACTCAGTACGTTATTATTTCCATAAGTATTGGAGCTGAAAGTATCGACCCGTTTGCCTTCACAAATAAATAATACGTCCTTCGTATTTAAATGAGAACGAACTTTTTAGACAAGCTTTGAACTAATTAACGAAATTTGTTATAAGGACGTCGCTTGTCCCGAGGGAAATCATCTCAGAAATCGGGATTATATCTCATCAGAACCGTGAAAATTTAATTTTTAATACAAATATTCTGCGACGTTGGTCGCTTGTTAATGTCGCTTTAATTTTATTATACTGAACCTTTAGTATTTGTTGATCTGCGTGGCGTCTGACGCGCGCTGGGTTCCGGATTTGATTTCCGGCCAGACAGGTGTATGAATGAGTTTAGAATCTTGTTCTGGATCTGGGTGTTTTTTATTTGTCTTTGTCTGTATCCATGGCACCCATTATATAGGAGAAAATACTGTGGGGCTATGAGAGTAGAAAACATTTTAAGTTTTTTTTTAAGTTTTAAGTATTCGTTTATTCTCTCTGCTAAAACAATAATTCTAAATTTCGCTTAAGCATTGCACTGTACATTACACGCCTACGCTTTCAATCTTAACTTGTAAATGCATTTTCAAATGTTGGGTGAAAACGTAAACACTTATCGTTTTGAGAGAGGACAAATTCGTACTGACGTTACTTTACCTTAGAAACATAGACCAAAAGTGCCGCTTCCTACGGTTGGTTTTTTAATTTTTTTGGTCATAACAACATAAAAGAATAGGTATAATTATTTTATAAATTTTTGAGCACCTCCTTTTGCGAGAAGTAATAGTCATGACGGATTTGCCCGCGTATAATAAAAAGTCCCTTTTTTATCTAAGAGTTACTCGGCTTTTATAACGAGTTGGATTAAAAAAATAATTTTGCTCTGTGTGCATAGAGTACGCTTTTTATTAACATCATTCTTGCATTTACCATTTGCTACATTTTTCATGTGTCAAATAACAACAGTAAAATATAAATGTTTAATATTCTGTCAAAATGAGCAGTGATAGCCTAATGGTTGAAACTTGTCCTCTCGAGGTTCGAGGTTCAAATCCCGGGCACGCACCACTGATTTTTATAAAATTATGTGCGTAATAGAAATAACTTATCACTGCTTTACGGTAAAGTTCTCTGAGACATGTGACGTCTACGACTTAGCCTTTGGCTAGCTCTGGACTGTGGCTTGAAATATCTATCATCCTAAGAGAAGGCCCGTGCCCAGCATTAAAGATTAAAAAGCCGCCTCATATAAAAGTGTGCTGGCACCCACGTCTACCTTTCCATCGAAACGCAAGAAATGCTTCACGCTACAATTAGGTGGTGGCACCAACCCGGTTGAACTATCTGTTCTTCTGCTATTACATTTTTTAATAACGATATAGGTCGATACCCCTTTGGCTCGACAGCCTTGTCTACAATCCAAACATTCCGGGTATCGATTCTGCTAACAGAATTTCATTAAAGAAGACCGAATTTAATAGCCCAGCCATCGTAAACTCAAATATAATCGTAAACTACAAATAAAGACGCGATTTTTTACTTCTATATCTAATCTTTGAGCTTTATGGCTTGGAATTTATGGATTATTATCCTTTGAAATTAGGTGCCCTGTAGTACCGTTTTAGGGAAAAAGTTTTGGTCTTTTATTTTTTACAGAAATTCTTTGTGTTCGTGAGAATATTTTCCACTACTATGGTGCAAATAGCATGTTTGTTTCCCCGCAGGGAATGTAACCTGAGTTACTCTACAAAATGTTCCCGGGAAACTGCTGACGTATTTCTAGTTTTCAATGTTCGTCTACTCGATCCGTCTACATTTCCGATGTATGAGACTTACTTTTACACTAGCTTCATGCATTGCTATGTCTATCATGTTCAGAGGTTCTAAATCTGTTATTTAGTATTGAATAGCATAATGAATTGTTTGCGTTCTAAGTAAGGATTTGTTAAACTTATAAGGAATAGTGTTAAATTATTAAAACAAAACTTTGACTCTTCAAAACGATTGATTATCTTAATTTTTATAGGCAATAATTGCAGGTTATTAAGTTGTTTTTGTTGTTTTTTTAAATAATTTATTGAACTTAACGCTTTCTTGGATTTTACGTTAAAATCGTACTTCATACTAGTATTATAAAGGCGAAAGTTTGTGACTGTGTATGTTTGTTTCTTCTTCACGTCTAAACGGCTGAAACGATTTTCATAAAATTTGGTAGGAAGTTTGCTGGCACTCTAAATGAACATATAGGCTACTTTTAGTGTGGGTAAATATATTATTCCCACAATCGATACATCGATTTTTTTGACGTAGGCGAAACTGCGGTGTTTAGCAAGTATTAACATAAAAGTTAGGTATAGCATCTTTCTTCTGATGCAGTCGAGTAATCCATATTTACTCACGCACACCATTCCACCAAAACACAAGAACTGCTTCACGCTGTAAAATTGATAGGATATATCGCATATGTCGCATCCAGTTACTTTGAATCGAAGCAGAAAGGCGCGTCTAGCTTACTTCACATCGTCGCGTCTTGGCAAAGTCGTGAAGTCGGCCGAGGGTGGCGGACACATTATTGTGTACGTCACTCAAAAGCGACAACACGGAACTGTCTCTCCGTTTCGGTCTTTAAAATTAATTACCATTGACGGTATTCGGTGCTGTATCTGTGATATAAGACTTTGTATTATTTATATCTAGTGAGTTGTCCTCAAAATTTGTTATTCTGCACGAGACATAACGCCCACACCATCTATGAAGATATTGATGTCGCATAAAACAAATGCCGACATATAAACACGCTGTCTACACTCATACACAGTAGGATTTCCTCCTGTGTCGTGGGTTCCATGGACACACATAAGACGAATACACAAACACCCAGATCCAGAACAGGATTCTAAACTCATCATTCAGATACCTGTCTGGTCGGGAATCGAACCCGGGACAAATTGCGCGTCAGACCGGTATGGTAACCGCCCCGCCACGCGGGTCGACAAATACAAATGAAGAGCAAAAAGCCTTTAGGGATAAAAACTCGTACAACGATTCCTACCACCGTGAGAAAAAATGCAGATTCCCATATATCGTATCCCTTTTACATTTTTTGCAGGCTGCATGGCATAGAACGTCCAATTTCGTTTGATTGCATCATTTATTTTTGATAGATCCAATCAATTCTATGCTGGATTTATATGTAGGTCACTCACTCTTTTTGTTACCTGATATGGGAGAAAGCTTAGTTTGCTTTATGGTTAAAGGCAGTTTTGTTTTTATAACGTGTAAGTAAATTTTTCGAGTGGTAAAGTAAATTATATTGCTAGAGAGGTAAAGTAAATTGCTAGAGAGGCCAGTTAGTGGCATAATGGTCGTTTTTAAAATGCTTATAGGCCATACTCTCGTCAACTCATTACTGCGACACTGCTGGGCACGGGTCTTCTCTCAGAATGAGAGAGTTTAGGCCATAGCCGACCGCGCTGGCCAAGTGCGAATTGTTGGACTTCACACATTCCCGAGAACTTTTTTTAAGGAACTCTCGGGTGTGTAGGTTCCTTCACGATGTTTTCTTTTACCGGAAAGCAGTGATAATTAATTTCTAATATCCACATAATTTTAAAAATCAGTGGTGCGTGCCTGGGTTTGAACCTCATACTTCCCGAACAAGAGGGGAAGTTATTCATGCGGCTATCACTACTCTAAACATATAGGGTATTCAACAAAGTTAATTGACTACTATTTAGAGGTAACCGACGGCTCAGAGAGTCAGCTTCCTAAAAATGATTCTACTTACGTAGCATCCTTCAAAGTTCCAATCTGGTGCTGTCTTCGCGATAATCTTGCTTAACAAGTATAAGATTGATGTACATACAAATTTCAGAGAATATTTTTGAAATACTTTGAGAAACTGTCGAAAATGAAAAATAGTTTTTTTTCAAAATTTTGATTGGAGGTAACTCCTTCACGTGGCTTAAAATACGTTAGATCTAGATACTAAGCCTTGGGTCATGACAATTTTAATTAATGGGGCATAATAACCCTTAATATTTAAATAATAAATAAACAAACTCTTTTAAATTATTTGAGATGAACAGAAGATAGTTCCTTTTGACGATGTATGGATAAGAAGGGGCGAAAGCATACACATACACTGATGACAGAGTGTATGAAGCAAGAATTAAGATTAAGCAAGATTAAGATTAATTAAGCAAGATCACTCCGCGCATTTTCAATTTGGGCAGTAAGCAGATTTGACAAAGGCAATGGATGTCACCTTTATAGGTGCTACTCACACGCTTTCTACACTCATAGCCCCCTAGGATTTTCTCCTGTGTCGTGGGCGCCATTGACACACACTAAAACGAATACACAAACACCCAGACCCAGAAAGGAATCTTAACTCATCATTCAGATACCTGTCTAACCGGGAACCGAACCCGGAACCCATTGCGCGTAAGACCGGTATAGTAACCGCTCAGCCACGCGGGTCGTCAATACTACTAGTTTAATGTTTCCATTAGTAATTTGAACAGCACACCTTTTATACGACGTCATTCGTTCAGTCGTAAAGTATTGCTTCATGATGCTTTTAAGCAAATGCAGAGTGGCTTGAGTGGCTTTGTGCTCTCAATACACGGTTCGATTGAACGAAATTGAAATATCGGGCACATTACAGCGACGTATTGATTTCGGGTTTACATAAGTTATGTTGATAAATTAAATCAAAAAGTGCGACAGTGTTTTGCTTGATTCATTCTGGCTACGTACGTGTGAAATTACATGAAATGTTTCAGTACTTTTGACCGAATTCAACAAAGAAGAAATTTCAATTTGATTGTATTTGTAAATTAATTTGGTCGTTTTATTATACTGTGTTTGATTGGGTTATAGATACTTGTCTCTGTACTTCCACGATTAGGCTACGGTATTACCTGCATGTTGCAAGAGGCAACTGAAAGGGGGCTTCTGGCGTTGTGCGCAGCAACCTATGGCGACTAAGACCTTTTTTTTGTTCCAGGGGGAATCCTTCAAAAGGTACCCGATGCCATGGGAGCAACGCATGGTTATGTGGGATTTTTACCGCACTAAAACCCTCTTGGTGGCTGTCCTCAGCGCTACAAAGAGGACGCCAGGATCTCCAAGGGAACGCAACCGGAGTCCTCTAAACGCGTTGCCACGTCGGGCTCTTCCCAGGTGAGCAGCTGGGCCCAACGCTCCGTCTGGTCTTTACGACGGTATGCGACTACGCATACCGCCGTCCTTCCCGGGATCGTCTGTCGAACGGTGCTAGCTCTCACTCTAGCCGCCCGCAACCCCGGAATCCTCTATTAGTCGCCTTTTACGACAGGCAGGGGATACCGGAGCCCTATTCTAATCCCGCAGCTACAGGGACGATGGCTACTAGGACCTAGGCGACTGTACCTAAGCGATTTGAAGAAAATGTAAAAAAACATATGGAAATCTTGAAGCTAATTAGATTGAAGTCCACCAATTCGCACTGTCTACCAATTCGCACTTGGCCAGCGCGGTGGACTATGGCCTAAACTCTCTCATTCTAAGAGAAGACCCGTGCCCAGCAGTGGGACAATAATGGGTTGACGACACAACAAACATTTCTTTACTATAGGTAATATCATTCGAAACTTCCTTAATTAACTGGAATTAGTTTCTGAAATAAGCAAATACTTAATAAATATTTTATGAATTGTAATTACTAACACCCACGATAATACGTTTAAAAAGGTGGTTGACTGAATAAAAAATTACATTTCCATTCAAGGCCTTTAGAACCATGACTTTCTCTTCTCAAACTGTTAATGGACTTTTCAGGACAACATTACGGTTGAGATCAAACTTTTGTGTTCCCAAATATAATGCTTACATACAAATTTCTTGCTTCTTGAAATAAATTACTCTTAATATACCTATATATTAGAACAATACAAATGTTTTTATAAAATATGGCGGCGGTGCTTCCAAAAATAACAATGACGTAACAGATATTTCACGAGTTTTTGGTTTTCGAACAAAAAAATTGCAATGTATCAAATTGCTGACCGGTCTAGTTTCTCTCTATTAATTCTATAATTGGAAATGTATATTATATTCTTTATAAAACAAAAAAAAAACAAGCCATGTCCACTAATGATAAATAGTCACTGTCGTTCTTATAAAACGAGGGTTTTATCTAAAGTCAATCACAGATGCGTTGTTACTTTCAAAGAATAAGATGTTCGTGTCAAATAATATTGAGCCAGCGAAGGCACTTTTTCATCGAAACACAAATCTGGTATATGCTATGTAGAAATAACGTATTTTTATAAGATTGAAGTAGCAAACGAGCATGCAGTCCACCTGATGGTAAGTGGTTACTGCCGCCCATAGACATACGTTAGCAATTTCATGTAGAACATGGGTTTTATCTGAAGTCAGTCACAGATGCGTTGCCACTCTTGTGGACTACGATGGTCGCCTACATAAAAGTATGCCGGCAACCACACTCTTCCATGAAAACGCAAAAACTGTTTTACGCTAGAAATAGGCGTGGTCATGGTATTTCCCCAGACGAACTACACTGGTTCTACCACCTGAGAAATACTTACATGCTCATTAGCTATTTAAATCTTATAATAAAAAATAAAATTCAAAGAGATTACGTGATTTATAGAACTCAGCACAACTCAAACTAATAATGAGCTCAATAACTCAATACTTTAATTGAAATTAAAGTTTATATTTACGTAGCTAAGTACCAAGAAGTACCAATTTCTAGCATGGCGCAGTTTTTTCGTTTCGGTGGAAGGGTGTGGTTGCCGGCACACTTTTATTTGAGGTGACCATCTTAGTCCTCCGAAGTAGCAGCACATCTGTGATTGACTTCAGATTGAACCCTTGTTCTGTATGAAGCTATTTACTGGTGGATTGCATGGTCGTTTGCTACTTCAAATTTATATAAAAAAGGTACGCCCATACTTTATATACCAACAACCATTTTTATTCCGATATTCTTAGATTTCTATGAATATAATAACATACATACGCAAATGTATATACTTTTATTAAATCAGATTCTTAAATATACGAATATCAGTAAAAGCCCAATAAAACGAAGTACTGAATTTAATGGGTTCGGTACTTCAATTCGGTTCCAATTGAGGTGCGTACTCGTGTTGACGCTACGAAGCTCGTCTCTGCATTTGCTTAAAAGCCTTGTAAAGCAATATTTCATGACTGAATTAATGGAATCCATCAATCAAGATCATGCTTAGAGTATTTGAAGTCTGTCCTATAAAAGAAGTGTAGGATATATTTGAACAGCTCCAACCTTATTTAGCATCCCACTGCTGGGCACGAGTCCCACAATTGAATGCCTAGAGTGTAGACTATGCGTGGTGGTTTAGGTGTAAATGATTAGCCAACTCATGGATTATTCTGATTAGCGTCTCCGATAGTAAACGGGACCAATGTATTAACGAGCTACCTAAAGCATGAAAGCGCTCATACATTTGCCACTAACGGTCACCCATCCAATTTCCGACCAAACCTGTAGTTGCTTAACTTTTAGATCGTTTGAGAATTACACCAGTCGTGCGAATGAGTGCGCTTCATGTTTGGATATTGGATTAACAATTGAATAAAAATGTCGTAATAAATATAAAATCGTAAATCTGCACTTAGTTTTCATCAACAGCTATAGAAACTGTACAATGTATAAAGTATTACGTGTTTCTCTCTGAAAAGATAAGTACACCAGGATATATCGATCTATCTTACGAGTCTCTATTGTGACAATTCCAATTTCCATATGAAATTATGAACTTCTATAGTTGTCCGTTACTGTCTTACTGTTGAGCACGGGTACAGAATGAGACGTCAGAGATGTACCAAGTGCGTGGTCGACTTCACACACCGAGAGATTTTTTTTAAAGAACTGTTAGTTGTGCACCTCACGATTTTCCTTCACAGTAAAGCAGTGATAATTATTTTTATTCGCTTTTATTTAATTTTGTTAACTGTTAGTTGCGGAGGTTAGTTACCTAACGATTTTCCTTCACAGTAAAGCAGTTATAATTATTTTTATTGGCTTTTATTTAACTTTTTTAGTTTGTATATGCTTGTATCGCTGCTTGTTTTGAATAATAACTCAACATAAAAATTAAAAAAAAAACTAATAATCCACAAAAAGTTCTTATACAAATGCAGAGACGAACTTCGTAGAACTTAGTAAATATAAACTTTAATTTCAATTAAAGTATTGAGTTATTGAGCTCATTATTAGTTTGAGTTGTGCTGAGTTCTATAAATCACGTATTCTCTTTGAATTTTATTTTTTATTATAAGATTTAAATAGCTAATGAGCATGTAAGTATTTCTCAGGTGGTAGAACCAGTGTAGTTCGTCCGGGGAAATACCATGACCACGCCTATTTCTAGCGTGAAACAGTTTTTGCGTTTTCATGGAAGAGTGTGGTTGCGGCACACTCTTCCATGAAAACGCAAAAACTGTTCAGAGAGAAACACGTAATACTTTATACATTGTACAGTTTCTATAGCTGTTGATGAAAACTAAGTGCAGATTTACGATTTTATATTTATTACGACATTTTTATTCAATTGTTAATCCAATATCCAAACATGAAGCGCACTCATTCGCACGACTGGTGTAATTCTCAAACGATCTAAAAGTTAAGCAACTACAGGTTTGGTCGGAAATTGGATGGGTGACCGTTAGTGGCAAATGTATGAGCGCTTTCATGCTTTAGGTAGCTCGTTAATACATTGGTCCCGTTTACTATCGGAGACGCTAATCAGAATAATCCATGAGTTGGCTAATCATTTACACCTAAACCACCACGCATAGTCTACACTCTAGGCATTCAATTGTGGGACTCGTGCCCAGCAGTGGGATGCTAAATAAGGTTGGAGCTGTTCAAATATATCCTACACTTCTTTTATAGGACAGACTTCAAATACTCTAAGCATGATCTTGATTGATGGATTCCATTAATTCAGTCATGAAATATTGCTTTACAAGGCTTTTAAGCAAATGCAGAGACGAGCTTCGTAGCGTCAACACGAGTACGCACCTCAATTGGGACCGAATTGAAGTACCGAACCCATTAAATTCAGTACTTCGTTTTATTGGGCTTTTACTGATATTCGTATATTTAAGAATCTGATTTAATAAAAGTATACATGACATTTGCGTGTCTGTTATTATAATCATAGAACTCTAAGAATATCGGAATAAAAGTGGATGTTGGCATATAAGGTATGGGCGTAGCTATGGCTCTGCTAGAGAGGATTTAATAGTTCCGGTCAAAAAGTGTAAACGTGCTCGCTGTAAACAGAAAATTTAGCAACTGAGTGATAACCAAACATATTTAAATAACTAGCTGTACCCGCGGCTTTGCCCGCGTGCAAATCAACGTGTCACAAAGTTTTTCTCGCGCAAATCTCGACACCGTGGGAATTCTATGATAAAAAGTAGTAACATTAATATCGGTTTGGCCGCTCAAGGATTACCTGGTCAAACACAGAGTGAAAAACGAATTTAAAGTGTGTATTTGTGGGTAGGAACGTATTGTTATGTATTTTTTTGTAATTAGACGAATTCTAATATTGTAAATCGCTTTTTTGAACCAATTTACATTCTAATTCACAATATCGGGATACTTTTTTCAATCAACTCCTCCACATTTGAACCAAAACGTATCGATTATAAAGATTGATTTCAAGTTTTCCGAATTGGAAAATACTATTTTTCAAATTTAAATTTTCAAATTTTTAGAATCAAATTTCTAAGTAAGATTATAGGTAAACCTACTTTTAATATTAATTTGTGTTCAGGAGTTCCGGAAGGCATTAAGGAATTCAAAAATTCTGTTGGATAATGTACTGCTTCCTCTATCTCAATGACTGTGTCTACCGAATAGTAGATCTGTGACGCTGCTTTAAATTTAGAAAAAAAATAAATCATTTATTTTATCGACACGTTCATTGGTGGGTGGGTATATTGCCTTCTTTTGGAACCAATTTATAGTATTATTGGTTGTATTAACAATATCGGGATATACTTTTTCAACCAACTCCTCCACATTTAAACGAAGACGTATCGATATAAAGATTGATTTTAACTTTTCCGGATAACAAAGCACTATTATCTACTTGAAGTAAATTATTAGAAAATTGGAATATCACTGAACAGCGACATATATTCTAAGTTCATATTTTGTTTCATGTGGCCAAATATAAGATCTTTTAAGAGGTGCATCGGGCTATTTGTGTGCGTAAATCCCGCATTGTTCTTTGTAAAGCGGAAGACATAATCAAAACACTTTTACAATTCATACGAACAGGGCGCACCCGCTCGCAGGGCGCTGCCGCACCCTGCTCGCTTATTTTTTATGTTTTCTTTTAAGTTCCAACCTAACCTAACCCATCCTGTTTAAAAAGCTACAGCTAAATCCAACTCTTAACAATAACATGACAATACTCCTGCATTTTCAGGATTTAGGTATTCAAAGTGACACTTTTCATCACAATGTTCGCTCAACTGGTTGTAATGTATTGTAATCAATAAGTACCAAACTCATACGGCTTAAGTAGGTCGTGTACTTAGATGATCAGGGTTGATGAATTGAAGTTTAATTTATTAATCACATTTCAGTTTAATGAGCTGTCATTGAACTTATATACTAAACACAACCGTAAGCATTATGTGACTACCTTTTTTAATTTAGGCTTGCACTATCCCGCATCATCAGGGAGGAGTTGAAGGTAAAAAAAAATATCCCACGTCTTTGCTTAGTATTCTTATTACTTATACGTAAGAACTTGAGAGCCAACTTCTATAGCTTGGGCTTGCAGTACCCTGCAACATCAGGGCTGAGGAGCTTAAGGTCGAAATTGTCATCATGTGTCTTTGATTAGTAATTATATTACATACCCGAAAGCATTAAATGGCCAACTCCTATGGCTTAGGCTTGCAGTACCCTGCATCATCAGGCTTGAGGAGTTGAAGATCGAAATTTTCATCTTGTATCTTTGCTTAGTAATTATATTACATACCCGAAAGCACTAAATAGCTAACTTCTATGGCTTAAGCTTGAAGCACCCCTGCATCATCAAGGTTGAGGAGATGATGGTCAAAATTTTCATCTTGTGTCTTTGCTTAGTAATTATATTACATACCCGAAAGCACTAAATAGCTAACTTCTATGAATTAGGCTTGAAGTACCCCTGAATCATCAGGGTTGAGGAGTTGAAGATCGAAATTTTCATCTTGTGTCTTTGCTTAGTAATTATATTACATACCCGAAAGCACTAAATAGCTAACTTCTATGGCTTAGGTTTGAAGTACCCCTGCATCATCAGGGTTGAGGAGTTAAAGATCAAAATTTTCATTATGTGTCTTTGCTTAGTAATTATATTAAATACCTGAAAGCATCAAATGCCCATCTCGTATAGTTTAGGCTAGCAGTATCCTGCCTCATCAGGGGTGAGGAGTTGAAGGTCGAAATTTTCATTTTGTATCTTTGCTTAGTAATCATATTACATACCCGAAAGCACCAAATGGCCATCTCCTATGGCTTAGGCTTGAAGTAACACTGCATCATCAGGGTTGAGGAGTTGAAGGTCAACATTTTTACCGTGTATCTTTGCTTGGTATTTGTATTACATAACCGTAAGTGCCAAATAGCCAACTCTTACGGTTTAGTCTTGAAATACCCTTACATCATCAGGGTTGAGGAGTTGAGGATCAAATTTTTGTCCCATGAATTTGTTTAACAATCTTATTATATATCCATAAAAACAAATTGACTTACTTCTACGGTTCAGGCTAGCAGTACCCCTGCATCATCAGGATTGAAGAGTTGAAGGTCAATTTTTTTAGGTAATATCTGCTTAGTAATCTCATTTTACATTCAACCCAATTGGACTCCTACAGCTTAGGTTTGGCCGAGTATCGCTAATTTCGTTAATTTGCTTCAAAGAAATGGACCCTATGATCAGAACCGTATCAAACTCATCAGAGTACCCTTGAAGTATATTCTTTCAAATAAAAGAAAAATCATGAAAATCGGTTGGCGGGAAATTGAGTTATTCATCTATTTATCGCGCACATCGTTAACGCAAATATCAGACTTATGCGCTTTTCTTATGGATGCCACTGTCAAAAGTGAACTTTAAATAAATGGGACCCAATGACACGCACTACCTTCCAAATGAAAAAAAAAATCATCCAAATCCGTTCACCCAGTGCGGAGAAATCGAGTAACAAATATAAAATAAAAAAATAATTAAAAAAAAATCAGACGAATTGATAACCTCCTCCTTTTTGGAAGTCGGATTGAAACGATGTTTTAACATAAAAATCAAGGCGAAATACTAAATTTTATTGAGGTGGCCTCAAAATTGACTGACTTTCATACAAACTTACATCTCCTATTTGGGTTAAATTGGGGGGGGGGGGACCAGAAAATTCATTCTTAACTGACGTCTACGTCATAAAAGGAACCCCTATTAAAAATCATATTCGTATCTTTAGCAGTTTAGGCTTTACGATGTTTATTCATTATATGAGTGAGAGAACATCCTTTCGTTTTTATATAAGTATATATAGATATAGAGATATAGATTTGTATAGTATCAAATAACATAGGTACCCACATAACCAATAAAAAATACATAACAAAGGAATACATTTTACAGACCATAACATGTTTAGTTTCTACCAATTCAACTATGCAGTTACTTATCTTATTAACACTTATCGAACACAGAATCAATACTGCGTAGTTTTAAATTGACATAACTTTTTTATTCGTAAACCGATTTACATAAAATAAACACTAAATGTTAAGTGAAGTTTCCCCCAACACATCAGTGAAAATTATATTCAAATTGGATAAGCCGTTTCTGAGATTAGCGTTTTCAAACACACAGACAAACAGACAAACAGACAAACAGACAAACAGATAAACAGACAAACAGACAAACAGACAAACAGACAAACAGAAAAGATTTCTAAAAACCATTATTTTGGGTTCTATATCGTATTAAAGACCTCTAGAAATGGTTTTCACCTAAATTTATTCCATGTACAGACAGCGACCTCTTACAGATTTATTATAGTATAGAAGAAGATAGATAATGGACCACCTGTAAATGTCGTTTAAACATTATTCAATTTTGTAAAGTGTTTTACATACATGACAAAGATAATAAAGTTTAAAAATATATAAGTACATTTAATTGTATCCCGCGTTTCAACCGCTTAATTAATAGACTAGATAGTATAATGAAATAACACTAACTTATTTCTACAAACGGACTACAAATATGTTTCCTATACTTATGATTATATAAGTTTATAGATCATTTTAATTTCATTAGAATATAATTTTTCGGAAGAATGTGGTTGCCGGCACACTTTTATATGAGGCGACCATCATAGTCCTCGAGAGTAGCACCGCATCTGTGATTGACTCCAGATAAAACCCATGTTCTGTATGAAGTTGATTACGGTTGTCCATGAGCGGCAGTGACCACTTACCATCAGGTGAACTGCATGCTCGTTTGCTGCTTCAGTCAGATAAAAAAATATTTGTGTTTCATGTTATTTACATACAAAGAAAAAGAAACATGCATATTATTACTTCATCTCAGTCCACCGTATTATTATTTTTTACTACAAACCTAATTCTAGAAATATTCTCTACCAGTCTACCTTTAGGCTAAGAAGTACACGTGCAAAACAGCAATCTAATGTTTAGAAAAGATAATCATCAAATAAATATTGGAAATTATTTTCATAACTATGGTGAATAAAGAAAAATATGAAATAAGTCTTGTAACTTCTATTAAATGAATAATATTGTTATAACCTAAGTCCACATGGATAAAGTTTCGGACCGAAGCTTAGCGTAATGAAATTAAAGATAAATCAGAAGAAATATTGTTTGATACGTCAAATAACTCTACATAGTTCAATTCCGACAGCACTGCCGCCATACAAAGTTCTACCTAGAACAGTATTATGTCTACTGTGGTATTATGTTATTAAGCTCTGTTTTTAGTGGGGCAAATAGAGTCTGCATAAACATTCCAACAGTGTCTTTGTGTGTATGTAGAGTATTAGTCTAACTAAAGTAGGAATTTGTCCACCAATTCGCACTTGGCCACCGTGGTGGACTATGGCCTAAAACTCTCTCATTCTGAGAGAAGACCCGTGCCCAGCAGTGGGACAAGAATGGGCCGACGAGAAGTAGGAATTTAAGTTTAATTTTAATTTAAAAAAAGATTTTTCGAAAAGTTGTATTTTTTGTTTGAAGACAGTCTTCTATAGTACTGAAAAGGTAGTATATGGACGGTATAAGAGATACTTCTACTTGATTGCTACTTCAGTTTCATGAAAGATTCGTGTTACGTAATCTTCTCGCTATTAAGGTCGTTTTTCGTTCACCCACACAAGGGCCGTGTGGCCTAATGGATAAGGCGTCGGACTTCGGATCCGAAGATTGCAGGTTCGAGTCCTGTCACGGTCGTCCTAATTGTTACTTTTGACATTTTTTTAAATTATAAAAATGATAGTAACATATTAGCATACAATTGGATTTCCTATGTAATAATTTTTCACGCCAATATTTTTGTTAAACATAAATATTTTTTTACACATATAAGATTAACGTATTATTTAAATTACTACGATAATTTAATATATAGAATTATACATAATATACTAGTTCTGGGTTACTAAATAATTAAATCGTCAAATAATTTAAGTACCTAATTATAAAGGACCTATTTTAAAATAATTTTATAATTTAAAGCTCTAATATTATACACTACGAATATAAAATATTTTGTCAGACTTTCAAGTTTCCCAGGTTTCAAGGTGACCATTATGGTCCTCGAGAAAAGTCAATACGTGATTAACTTCAGGTTAATCACTAGTTCTGTATATCGGCAGTTGTCCCTGAAGTTCCAGGACCAGAATAGGGCTCCAGTATCCCCTGCCTGTCGTAAAAGGCGACTAAAAAGGGCTTCCGGAGTTTCGGGCGGTAAGAATGGAAGCTCGAACCGTCCAGCCAAGCAACCCCGGTTAAGACGACGGCATATGTGGTCACAAGCCGTCGTAAACACCAGGAGGCGCAGTGAGTGCAAATTGTTACTGGGAAGAGCCCGAAACGGGCTTCGCGCTCGGAGGACTCCAGCTGAGTTCCATTGGAGATTCCGGAGTCCTCCACGCAACGCTGAGGATGGTCACCGGAGGGGTTGCTTCTACGGCGTCGGATACCTTTTGAAGATTCCCCACTCGAACACAAAAAAAGTTTATATCGGCGGCAATCACCATTAACCATCAGATGAACCGCATTCTCGTTTTTTTATTACTTATTTGTCGTTAGATATAGCTACAACCGAGATGATTAACATAATATAGACAGTTCCATTATATCTAGTCATGTTATGGCATACAAATATTATAATCAATCAATCGTTAATAATCTTTAAAAAAAAACGATAGAAGGGTGGTGAGGAGAAAGCGATGAGAACTGTCTGTGATTTGATAGCGGCAGTTTCACCGCCTCATCTATTTCTGCTTGATAAAATCGGCGATAAGGGTTACTGTGATTAGGTTTGTATGGTATCATAAAGAAAGTAAGCTTTTCCGAGGCATTCTAACCGATGCCTTTTCCTTAGAACGCATTTGTGATCGACCCCAGTTAGAATGTTAATTTTACCTATCGTTAAATTACAATAACATTATGTGTAACCGTACAATAACATTATGTGTAACCGTATTACGGTTGTGTAACCGTATTACGTACTCTATTACAATAACATTATGTGTAACCGTATTACGGTTAGTAACGAATAGAAATCAGTCTCTAGAATTCGTAATATATCAGCAGCAGTCTGATTTATATTTAACTAGTTGACGCGGCGAACTTTGTTCCGCCTAAAAGTCAAAAATGTAAAATTATCAGTGTTTCTCCACTATATTATACATGTTAAATACATAAAAACCTTCCTCTTGAATCACTCTAACTATTAAATAAAACTGCATTAAAATCCATAGCGTAGTTTTAAAGATCTAAGCATACATATGGACAGACAGCGAGAAGCGACTTTGTTTTTAAGCGTAAAATTGTAATTTTTAAGTATTTTCTCAGTAAGTGAATTGTAAAATTCTGAATGAGAAATAATTAAGATCTTAAACCATAATTTTATACTATGTAGTGGTTGTCTGTGTATGTGTATTCGTCTTGTGTGTGTCCATGGTACCCACGTTACAGGAGAATATCCTAGTGTGAGGCTATGAGTGTAGAAAGCTTGTATTTTGTTAAAAAGTAGCTGAGACACTAAGAACTACTTCACGCTAGTAATAGGTTTGGTTGTGGTATCTCGTCGGTCGAACTATGCTGGTTCTACCACCTGACAAATATCATGGCTATAGTGATGATTTTCCATTAGACACTACATCGTTTGTTTTCATTATCCTAAAAAATACTTGAAATGCATGGATTGAATACAAAACTATACGATAAATCTATATGTAATCTCTTTTATCAAATAATCCGTAATATCTGCAAAAAGTAGCTGAAAAGTGGTAGTATGACTTACGGATTACATGCTTATTCGGCACTACAATCACATGGCATTTAATTAAAAAATATAATCATTTGTTTTTTGACAATACTAGGTTATAAAAAATATTGAATGTATGGAAAGTGTTTTTATGGAATTTCTATATTTTAGCAATAAATTAAAGCACTGGTATGGTCAAAGCTCTTTTGCTACCTACATTACAAAAAAGGGTCAGAGATGACATCATTTTAGATATTCCTAATATAATTTTAGCAACAAAAATTTATATAACAAATATTTATATACAATAAAATAAAAAGTAATAAATAAAATAAAGAAAAATAAAATATACGCAAAAATCTAATGATCATAAAGGTGTCGACCGTGACAGGACTCGAACCTGCAATCTTCGGATCCGAAGTCCGACGCCTTATCCATTAGGCCACACGGTCGCTACATGCAAGATTAAACTTTTGTACTATATTACGAGAACCACAAACTGAAATATGTTTATGTCTAAGTTAAACCTCTTTTATATTTACACAGGAAGTAATAATATGAAGAATTTGACGACTCGCGTGGCGGAGCGGTTACTATATCGATCTGAAACGCAGCGGGTTCCGTATTCGATTCCCGGCCAGACAGGCATCTGAATTATGAATGTTGATTCTTGTTTTTTGTCTGGGTGTTTTTGTATTTTTGTTCCATATCATCCACGACAAAGGAGAAAATCCAAGTGCGGCACATATTAGTGTAGAAAGCGTTCTATGTTATTTATACGAATTGAGTTTAAAATTATTCAAATTTAGCAAAATACGTATAAGATTAAAATGAGAAATATTTGTTTATTTGTACTCATATGTATTTTCTTTGCAAGTAAAGTTACAATATTAAAATTTCTTTAAATTTACCTGTCAAATAATTATGTAATAACTATTCAAAAATTTTATAATGCATATAATGATCATAAATATTTAGCAAAAAGAAGATGGAAGAAATACGTTATTTAATATGAATATATACATTTTTATTCGTAAAAAGTAACCAAGTATGCTCTGCTCTGTATCTGATACAGGATCTAACTTGGAACGCCTCGATAATTATAACTCCCTTACCATATAATTGAGACCACACAGCACTTAACACCCTGCTGCTCTTACAAGCATAAATAAATAATATATACATAGAAGCTGAATGTCGACGAGTCTTAGTATGACGTATACTTCACCCTGTTTTCTTGCCTAAAGAAGAAATTACGTTTCGTCCAACTTAATAAAATTCGGTCAAGTGCGAGTCGGACTCGCGCATGAAGGGTTCTGCACCGTTATTTATAAAAACAGCAAAAAAAAACAAGTTTTTTGAATCTAAGCCTCACTCAAATAATCATTTTAATCTTCTTTTTATCTGATTTAAGTAGCAAACGAGCATGCAGTCCACCTGATGGTAAGTGGTCACTGCCGCCCATGGTCATCTGAACGCAACTTCAAATAAAACATGGGTGCTATCTGAAGTCAGTCACAGATGCGTTGCTACTCCCGAGGACTAAGATGGTCACCTCACATAAAAGTATGCAGAAAATCTTTTTTTAACAATAGAAATACAGAACTTGTACAAGTTTAAACTGTCAAGCTATCACGGTTAATGAACAGCTTGCTGAAAGATAGACAGATAGGGGAGTCTTCGTAACAGGGTTTCGTTTATACCCTTTGGATGCGGAACCCTAAAAACAACTTTAGATCCCAACCTCTCGATGTGCTCAACAACAGCATTCATTACGTGGACTTTTCAAATGTGCCACAGAGTGAAGAGGGTCGAATATCAATGGCTGACGCCATTGATATTTTTTCCACCCCGCTTTTATTTTTCCGTTGTGGATATTTCTGTTACAATTGGCAGATGATAAAAAGGAAAAGGTGTCAGGCCAGGTAGACAGTTGGCTATTTCAGTATTTCATTTCGAAATTGAAAGAATCTTTGCGTTTCAACATTGCCTTGCATCAAAGCTTGTGAAGCTTATAATAGAAAACCGATATCATTACAGTACTGTTTAAAAATTTGGTTTTGTTTTATAGATTATCGGTAACACGCTAATAAATGTTTTACTCTAATTATAAATAATAATATAAAATAATAATAATAATGTAAGGTCATTTATTAATTTATTGACACATCAACAGCATAATATAAAAAAAACATTTAATTTTTTTTTAATATTAAATATAGACCTGTATGCATGCCAATTACTGGTGTGTACATCAGTCGCCAAGAGCACTGATAGCCTAATAGTTGAAACTTGCCCTCTCGATCGGGAGGTCCAAGGTTAAAACCCAGGCACGCACCACTGATTTTTCTAAACTTATGTGTGTATTAACAATTAATTATAACCGCTTTTCGGTAAAGGAAAACATCGTGAGGAAACCTACACACCCGAGAGTTCTTAATAAAAAGTTCTCGGAGGTGTGTGAAGTCTACCAATTCGCACTTGGCCAGCGCGGTGGACTATGGCCTACAACTATCTCATACTGAGAGAAGACCCGTGCCCAGCAGTGGGACAATAATGGGTTGACGACGACATCAGTCGCCAAATTTCGAAAAAGACGTGCTTAAGTTTCATTAATTAAGAATAACAGACGTATAGAGTTAACAGTGGTGGAATATTAACAAAAAAATAATAATTAAGGTGGCTTATAACAAAGATATAAAGCAAGCTTCCTTTTAAGGGAGGAAACACAGTCGTTAAAAATATCTTAGTAATCGTTTGTTGCAGATAATCGGTTGTAATAAACTGAATAAACTAAATAGGTCTTAAACTATGTATGTGTTAAATTTATACGAAACACGCCTAATTAAACTTTGAAAAAACAACCCTCACAAACTTATAATAATAAGACAAATACGGTCGATTAAATTGATTTTAAATTTGATTTAAAACTATAAATAAAATACTCACGCGTATAAAATATACAATTAATAAGCATACGCATTTAAGGAAAAAAAATATATTATGTACCTAATAATTGACCATTCTTCGACAGCCAAGTCATAGGATTGTCTAGACTCTAAAATAATAAGATTATAAAGTCTATTATTATAGTTATATGTTATAGGTATAAATCAAAAAAATATTTAAATGTTAACAGAACAATGCAATAACATTTAATAAAACATAAAAGAAATGTGAAAGTTACGAGTGAAACAAAGAATTAAAAAAAAACTGTCCCTTGGGAGAGACGCAAGAACTTTAGCTGCGTTCCCCCTTTGAATGGCTAAACTTATTCTTTAGCGAAAATAAGCACCTGACCCTGAGTTTTTTGAAACGTCAACAAGTAATGACCGTTCTTTGTAAAACCGTTGTGTTTTTGACCCCAAGGACCTAAAGAAAGTAGTCTCTACCTCGAACGGAAAAGTATGTAACAATACAATACAAAATTTGGCGTACAACTCTTTATTGTACACCAAAGACAGACATATAACAAAAATAAAAGACATATAATGAAAATATGTAACCCGATTATGTGATTATTCGCTTTTTAGGAATAAACTTCTTCAAACTTCAAACTTGATGGAATAACCTACCTCAACGATAGTAGTACTATATATTTTGTCTCATTTGTAAAATTAGAGTATTTCATATTTAATTAACGTAATTAGTACATACATGAACTTTGTTGATTTATTAATGTATGTTTGAATTTATAATGTATATTGGAGCTAACTTTCATTACCATGAAAAAACATGATTGTAATTATATATAAAAAAAAAATGGATATAAATAAGAAAAATGACAAACCCGCTGAGTTTCTTGCCGGATCTTCTCAGTTGAGGTCGTATTCCGATCCGGTGGTAGTGTAAAGAAAAAAAATGTAACTGACAATTTGTAAGTGCCCCCGTAAGCCTATACAAAATAAAGACATTTCATTTCATTTCATTTCATTTCATTTGTGTGTGCTTACTATAAAAACGTCTTATTGAATCAATTGAAATATAAAGTGGATTTTAGTGAATGTGTTCGTTATAAAATAAACCGATTATCGAAATTGATGATTTGACGCGAGCTACCATGCTTATTTGACCAGCAGAGAGTTCTGTGTTGGATTCCTGAACCGGACCAGAACATATACGTAATATACGTTCTACTTCTTTTAATTGCAGATGCGTATTCAAATTCGACTACTAAAGGAGAAATTTCAAACAGTAACGTATCAAAACTTGGATTCCTCGGGTACCGATAGGAGTGAACGCATTAATTTTAATGTTATGCTAATATTTCCGGGAAAAACTGAATTCCCTGCTCAAGTTCAATGTTAAAACGGAGCTTCCTGAGCGTTGACTAGAACTTTGTTGGCATTCGGTACTTGTTTTACTATGAGAGAAACGCTGTGAGATGAGATAGCTAGTTGAGTACGTTTTGGCACATCTTCCGATTGGAATCCGCGACTGAAATTCTAGATGCAGTATACTCATGCTTTTAAAACCCTTTATTTAACTTGAAATGTTTGTATGTTTGGAGAAAATTCAGAGTCCGATTGAGCTGAAATTTAGGACGAGTTTAAGTTCTAATAGCAATGCAGTAATAAACAGTCAAAATTGATATTAGTCTGAAATAGTTGCCACAATAAAATTACGAACGAAAAATTCAAATCTAAGATGGCCGCCATAAGAAAATGGCGGATTTTATATTTTTGTATACCCCTTTTAATATGGATATCAATCGAAAGGGTATTTTGTCTATTGTCGACTAAAAATTTATAATAAAAATGTTTATTTACAAACAAGTTTTTTCGATGCACAAACATTTTATAGTAGTTAAACTCGTCATATCGTTGCATTGTACAATTTATATCATGTTGCTTGTCACTTTAAATCATCTTTTTAACTTTGAGACGCTGGCTTTACACGGATAACGAGCAGTTTAGAACTTTGATAAAGCAGGGACTGTCTCATGGGAGCTATTTATTATAACTTCATGGTCCCTATTGAATAAAGTTTTGTGAAGTGTTTCTAATCTGTTATGTTCATTATTGTCATTTTATTAACACACCTTTTAAGCGCTTTTGTCGCTTTTCGGCTGTCATGATTGTCATTTTGTGGGGCTGTAAGGGTCCGGAAGCAATATAACTTCTCATATATTCTCGACTAGTCACCGGTCGCAACGGTCGAAATTCGACCGTAATTTAAATTAAAAAACTAAACTTCATAATGTCTAAACCACCAATTTTTCTCTAATTTAAATAAATTGTAATAACTTTTAAGTTATTTTGAACACACCCGTTAAAGGTAAAAAGAGCTTTATTAACTAAGCTACATTTAAAAGCAATAGTGGATAATTTTAACAAAGACATCTGACATTTTTAACGTTACGTGTTTTCGTAGTAAAACATTGACTGTTCTATTTCGTTTATTATGTTCGTGTGACACAAAGTCAAATGCAAGGTAGTGTGAAGTTGTTTTAGTTGATTTAGGTATGTTTTATGCATTATTAATTTGAAAAAAATATAAGTCTCTCAGTGGGTTTGTCTTTTTCTTTGTATCTTTTTTTGCTATCTTCTTTTTACATGGGTAATAAAGGAGTTTAAAGTCACTTAATCTTCATATCATGTTATTTGTGAATACTCGAGGTTTATAGTTCCAAGTTTCTTATCAATCGGGTTGGTTCATATCATTGTCTTTGTCAAAAACGAACATTCATACAAACAGAACGTTGGATTATAGCTTTACAACCCATTTATTCGCGACAAAAGGTAGCCCTTTCCCAAGGTCAACTCTATTTCTGTACCAAATTTCATCAAAATCGGTTGTGTGGCTTAGGCGTAAAATACAGATATAGTTATAATACATTCGCATTTATAAAATTAGTAGGGATATTAGTGTGGATTGAAGGTCTTGCTGAACAATTATTTTAATTGAAAAATAAGTGTGACAGCAACGTTTCGTATCTACGACGTCCGCATTTAGTAGTGTTTAATTATAGCATTTTAACGATAGCAATTAATAAACTGTGCCGCGTGGTGTCCTTGAATAATACCACCCTCTCTCCCCGTATATATCGTAACAGGTGACTGAGGGGTAAAATCCGAAAGATATAGTAGATATAATAGTAGTAGCACGGTAATAGTATACCAAGATATTATTACTGTGTTGGTAGTGCGTTTCCTCTTGATTTTGTGTCCCCTAGTCTTTGGGTGTAAACGCATATTTTTTTAAACATAATGACCGTATTGTTGTGAACTAATGATGTAACGAAAATTGGCATTCGCATTTTTTTTCTTTTATGTCTGAAGTAGCAAACGAGCATGCAGTCCACCTGGTGGAAAGTGGTCACTGCCGCCCATGGACAACTGTAATCAACTTCATATAGAACATGGGTTCTATCTGAAGTCAATCTCAGATGCGTTTCTACTTCCGAGGACTATCATAGTCCATGAAAGTAGAATAGACGGGCATCATTATGATGGTCGCCTCATGTGAAAGTGTGCCGGCAACCACACCCGTCCATCGAAACGCAAGAAACGTGAATCATTCACGGTTGAAATAGGTGCGGCGGTGGTACTTCCCCGGTCGAACTACACTGGTTCTACCACCTTAAAAGCATTTGCGAAGTTTTGCATGTTTTTAGATAGTAGCATTCACATTCGCAAGAATTGTGCAAATGGTTTGCGAATATTGAATTGCAGTGTTTTGCAAAAATATGTCGACAAATCTATACAAATTTATGTCGAACTGCAGTTTGTTGACCAAAAATTAAATATAAGCTCGCCAAATCTTGTTCCTCCCGTACCCGCATACCAAAAACTGAGAAAAAACAATATTTACGTTTCCATTTGCATTCGCGAATATACAATTAGTAACATTCATTACATCCCTATTGTAAATGTATTAATCCATACCGCGGTCACCAACAATCATTCCGAGTGCAGGAACTTTGACAACAATTTGGAAAACTATAGGTATCCAAAATTCATATAAAAAGACTCATGGCTATCAATTATTCTAATTATATAATTATTACAACTAATTTATACATGACATTTTAAATAGCTAACACAATCAATCGTTTCGTTAAAACTGTATCAAAGTGTCATAGTTTTATTTATTCCTCCATACATTTCGACCTTGCCTAAAAATAGAAATAAACAGTGAACTGAAGTCAGTTGGGTCGACCCTGAACTTAGTCCAAGTGGCAGCTACATTGTATTGAATATATCATAATTAAATAATTTCCTTGTTTTTTTTTAAAGCCTCATGAGAACTTGGGTGATATTTTATGGGCGTATGTATAATTATAAATATACATATTTTTTGACACGATCTGTAGTACAAACGACTTGACTTTGACATATTATTTTGACGATCGGCGTAGCGGAGCGGTTACAAGACTGGTCTGACGGGCAATGGGTCCCGGGTTCGATTCCCGGCCAGACAGGTATCTGAATAATGAGTTTAGATTCATGTTCTGGGTCTGGGTGTTTGTGTATTCGTCTTGTGTGTGTCCATGGACCTACCCACTACACAAGAAACCTTCATACAGAAGAGGATAGCCGTCATAATTTAGTCGCCTTATATGAATGTCGGTATTCCCGAAACACTATGACATGGGGCTCAAGAAATATGTAAAAAGAGCCCTCCTTCAAAGCCGGCGATGTATTGGAGAAGCCTCTGGTGTTGCACATGTCCATAGGTGACAGTGATTGCTTTCCATCAGGCCTGTCTGCCTTATCGTTAGGTTCAACTATAAAAAAAGAAAAGAAATGTGAGCCGGCAACACACCCTACCAACGTCACGCAAGAAATGCTTTACACTGGAAATAGGTGTTGCTCTGGTACCTCATACGTCAGTGGTCGTCAAACAATACTCGTTCTCGCGGTACTAAGCAATTCAAAAGTAAAAATTGTTTGTACCCAGTATGTCTCAAAAACTATGTCGCTATAACTTAAAAATTATGTGGTAAAGATTGTCACACTGCTGTTAGAAAATGTTTTCAAATATTTTCTAACATTTACAAAAAAATGTTAGGAATTGTTACATGGCGTTAGGAATTGTTAAATGTTATAAGTGCTCCTACACTGCTGGGAAATGTTTACATACATACACTTATAACATTTGAAAAATCGGCTCGCTCGTAGTTTGGATTTACGTTCTGAGCTTCCGGGGCACGAATCGAAAATTGATGAAGATTTGCCTCAGTGGAATAGATATTATTTTTTGTTTTTAAAAAAGGGGAAAAAAACCTAATATCTAGATGCGCCAAACACTATGATAATAAATGATTTATTTTGTTATAATGTGTATTTGTGTGTTAACATTTTCTAACATTGTGATCATATGTTTCTTAACTAATGTTTATTAATTTTAATAAACATTTTAAACAGAAGTGTGGCAGCACCCAAAAGTCTTAAAATATTAGCAAACTCTCACTATACATTGAACATAGTATTATTACAGAATTTATTACACCATTAGGGCACTTCATCAATGACATAGTCATTTTTGTTTAACATAGGCACAGCGGAGCGTGGAATCTACTGCGCAAACATGTTTTAACATGCAAATGAGTGCTCTTGTCTCATTTTACTTACATAGACATGACGTAACGGCCCAGATATGACGGCATGTTGTTTTATTTGAGTATACATTTTAGCTTACAGTAGCGTGTGCTCAAAGCTTTTAAAGCTTAAGTTCAACAAGCTATTTAAGCAGAATAACTCCGCTAAATTGAAATAACTAGAGATAGATAGGCAAGTTGTTTATAGTTTCCACTCCGAGTGATATGTCGGGAGAGAAAAATGACAAGGTGTTTGATGGAATGGCTGACTTACCATTTAGTTCAATTAAGACGTTAGTTAAACGATGCTGTTAAGTCGGGGTATGTTTCTGTAGCTTCGGGATCAGAATTCGGTTACGGTATTCCCTGTCTGTCGTAAGAAGCGACTAAAAGGGGCCTTCGGCGTTGAGGGCGGTAAGAGTGGGACTTCGAACCGTCTAGCCGAAAGACTCCGGGGAAGTAAACACCAGGAGTCACGGTGAGCACAAATACTCGTAACTACAAATCTCAACATTATTTATCGAATTTCCATGTAATAAATTTACCATTTTATTTCATGGTGATCTGAAATATAATTGAGTTTACAGTGTAGTAATCTTGTCCACACTCCGCCGGCACCGCGATTGTTTAGCCTAATTAAAAAAGGTTTTTACGGCCAAACACCATACGTCATCTATGGACACTGGCAACACCGAATTCTCACTTCTTTTTCGCGCTTTTATGGCATCGCGCTATTATTTTTTCAAAGTTTTGTAAAATGTGTAAAACTAAGCAAAACTTATGGAAAAATGGAAGAAAATGGAAAGTGACAAAGAAAAGCCAGGACGGAATAGTGGAAATCGCAGGAGCAGCACTCTACAAAGCAATTTCTCAGACCGGAGGATTCATTGGTTATGTGTCAACAAAAAGGTATGTAAGAAAATAATGATTTACTGTAATAGTAACAATACATAAGTGTGAACAATATAATAAACAATAACTTAAGAACCCGTACTTCAAGTTACAAATTCTGTAAGCGGACTTGGAACTGTAACGTCAGAACTAATGAAGTACTCACTCGATATTTTGTGTCAATTTGTTGACACAATATTTTGCTAATATTCAATAATGAATAAAATGCAATATACTTAATATGCAACAAATATTTTTATATATTACGCACCAGAGTCATTAAATACGAGGTGCTCGTATCAATTCGACAAAAAATAGTGCTATGAATATAATATAGGTAGGTACCTAAAGTGATATTGTTTTCAGCTATAAGGAGCATGCAAGTTGTAATATTGTTTTCAGGTAGCAAATGTGTTAAAACACTGCTCACCATAACCATTGAGTACGAGATACTCGTGTGTTGCATTGCCAACACTAAATGGTTCTCATATTTACCATTAAGCACGAGATGCTTGCGCTAACATATCTATGTGGCAAATGGTGAATATGTAACGCACCTGGACCGTCGAGTACGAGATACTCTTAGTGTTACATTGTTGACACTAAACGGTTCTCTCATTCGCCATTGGGTACGAGATACCTGTGTTAACATTTTTATGTGACAAATGGCTTGAATGCTTACTTTACTCTAACTGTACAAGCAATCACACAGCACAAGGAAAGGTTGCTATCCATGGATGACCCACACCATGCTATACCTAATGGAATATTAAACTAGCTCTGTCATGCTTACATTATTAAGTAACCATTAAGAGAGTCAGAAAGCCTTCATGATGCCATTGCAAAACAAAAACATGTGGCTACTGTCAAAAGAGATAAAAAAAAAAAAAAAAAAAAAAAAAAAAAAAAAATGTTATCCACATCGGGGTCATTGGTACCTATACTATATGGAAAACTTTCAACCATCTGAGATCTCTAAAATTGGCCAACTTGTGGGTAGCAACTGTACAAGTGATATACTGTAATGAAATATTTAGTACAAGTATAAAATAACAATAAATGGGGTTTAATAGTATACATAAAAATAGTTATTCTATAACAGGTGTATTAACTTCAAAGCAAATGTAACTTAGAATATAACAATCTTAACGAGGCTCACCAGACAGCATTAATGTTATATTCATGCAACAGAATCATTCTGGAAGTCTGATATCTGCATTACTATTCTACAATTGCTTGGAACTTAATTTTTACTTCATTAAATAACTTTACAAAGCATATTTAAACATGGAAGTGATATATTGTAATACTATTGCATTCATATTACCTGTAATAGTAGTTGTGCTAGTGTGTAACAATGAATAAATATTGGTTGATATTGACCTATACATAAATACTAGCAGACCCGTCCACGCGTTGCTGTGGTTAAAGAAATGTTACATAAACAAATTTTATATATATAGCACTTATAAATTATAACTATGTGGTATGATATGATTATACTTACATGTATTTATTTAAATTAAAGTGTCGAACATTGAAGCACTAATAATTAAAAAGCAGGAATAGTTTTATTGTTCACTATACACTGTATGATAACTCTAAAAATTGAAAAACTAAGAATATCGAGATTTAACTGTATTGCGATCAACACAACATAAAAACCACGTTTAGTTAGTTTGTCTTTCCTACAATATGTACATCGACAAAATCAAATATATCAAAATAAGTGTTTTCTATAAATAAAGAAAAATTGTTTGCAGTAAACTATGAATAAAAAATAACTTTATTTTTAAAATTATTTGTCAATTTTAGTTTATGGAAATACGAAATTAAAATAAAAAAACTTACTAACTGAAACGGTATTGATTTATCAATACATTCGGTTCATGTAGATGACCGTAACGTAAACAGCGCCATCTAATATCTCAGACATATTACTATTTCGATTTGGCTGTAAAGTGGCGTATCATCGCAGAATATACTGAGATAGCTTTGTATTACTTTAGTAACTTATAAGGATATATTTATATCTGGTTATAATATTAAATTGTCGCTCATATGAAACGGTTGCTCATATGTAATTTTAACAAAGCGCCATTACTTAATTAATCAAGCTAACAGATAACATTACACCGCCATCTGTTATTAGGATTATATAAAGCTAACAGCTGAAGCTAAAAAAAATATTTGCAATTAAACCTATAGAATAAGATATAAACTATCCTATCTTTCAAGTTGGATCAAAATGCACATGTTGTGTAAATTTGATTATAATCGGTTCAGAGGTTTAAGAGTCCATTGCGGACAAATAAAGTGACACGTAATTTATATATATTAAGATAAAGCAATATACTTTTCTGATACTTTTGAGTTACATCTACTGTGTTAAAAATTGAACTGGAAAGTGATAAAACATATTATAATTTATAAAATTTGCATTTACAATACAACAAAGTTCAGTTCAATGAAACTCATCAGAAGTATTTACCTGTGACAGGTATTTAAAAAGGTATTTAAAATAAAACCACTAACATTAACCATTCCAGAAAGAAGATATTTGGTTAACAACAGAATAAACAACATTTTATATGTATCAGGTGACTGGGCTATATACAAAATTATTCTTTTTGCAGCAATATAAAGTGCAGTTAATGATATTTTTTCAGATTTCTGACTGTAGTAGGTTGTGTCATCTATTTTGTAGTATCCCTACCACAGCATTGGTTCTGCAGAATAAATTAGGTCATAGATGGGACTACAGTTACCTCTACCTAATCTGATCTACCAGTAAGTTCAAGCAGGCACATTCATTGGGCTTATCAATGAATATGCTATCCATGTAGATGGGTTTCATGGAATTTAATTTTTACTGACTTACATGTACATTTCACAAAAATTAAACTTTGCAGTTATATAAAGTTGGATTTCGTACATTAAACCAAAATCTATATCAGTACATCAGTACAGTCTTAAGGGTCCTAAGGGTGTAAAGAGAAATATTAATGACAGTTACCTATATCATATAAGTACCCATATTGCAAATAACCTTAGCATTGGGTTCGAAGTAAAATCAAGTTAGAAGTATTTAATTGGAACAAACCATTTAAAAGTTAATTAACTCCATAAATACCTACAATGTAATAGTTGACAGTGGAAATTACCTCTGAAGACTGTCCTGGGAGACAAAAGACTGTCATAATTATTATATAATTTCAAATGACACCATCATCTAGTTCTGGAGCATATAATTAACTTACATAAAATAGTTAATTCCCATGTGAATATCAAGTCTTGTTATCAAATAATGAAAATATATGCTTACACCTATTGTACTCAGATTTAGACTGTCATACCTTCATATTTAATGGTCAGGAATAATCACAGGGCTGGAAACTCAGTCTTATAACTTATGGGATAAGTTTAACATCTGCAAATAATCCCTACTTACATCATTGTAAAACATAATTTTGATAATAACATGATGTATAATTCCACCAGCATCACAAGTATATAGAAATTAAATATACAAATCTCATACCATCTCTAGTAAACTAATTTTAATTTCAAATTAACAGTTTAACAATTCATTTAGCAATATTAGTTACAGATAACAACACTTACCATATGTTTAGGCACTTGTCATCAAATTAGCATATTATGTAACAGACCATTAACTCTGACATACAAATAGGGCAATCTTATGAAGATACCCAGTCTCTTAAATTTTAGTTTGAGGAAAAATAATAATAATAAAAAAAAATAAAAAAAAAAAATGAAAAAACAAATCTGCTTTGTTTGCTAGCAAAACTTAAGTTACGAAACATTATTTGCATTACAAACTCACATCAAGCATGTATGTGATTATAATACAATAATAATAATGTTATTACATTTCTGTATATTGGTCCAGTGATTACCTAAATATTTTGCAGAGGTTTGAACACTAGGTGTCTGTATGAGATTTAAAACAAGAGAACAAATATGATGTCAGTGTATTTAGTATACAAATCAAACACTGGTGGAATTTACAGAGGAAATTATAATAATTATACATATTGATATTTCAACATCACTACATCTTTTTATTTTCCAGGAAAATAGTGCTACATCGCTTCATTCATATGCATTCATAAGATGTGAAACTTCTTCGGACTGGAATATGGGAAAATATATGTCAAGATATAAAGGAATGATCTGCATTAATACAAAAAGGATAAACATGAAGAATATATAAGTAACAACTTTATTATTGTCAGTCATTATGTATGTAACTATTGAAGAGCAATGGATTCCTGTCTTCAGGGATCCTAATAGACTATAAAGTCATACCCCATGTAAGTAAAACTGTTTAACTAAATCACCATGCAGTACTGAATGACCTCATGAGGGATTAAAACGATTCAGTACTATGGGGACTGAAAATATAATATACATTAAGAATGATAATACAACTAACATCTAATACATGAAAGGTATGAATATTTTATTAACACTACAGCTGGAACTTATGCGCCTCACTGAGGCTTGATACACATTATAATCATGTGGATACACTATTTGAATCTATACATATTTAAGTTAATATTGCCAAAGTATAACCAACATATGTATAAGTAAGACTACGTAAGTTCAGCATATAACAAATTGGTTATTAAGCATTAAGAATCCTTTACTATATAAACAAATATATATTATTCTATCTATTCATAAATATTCAAGGAGTGTATCAATAAGCACTAAGACCAGCTTTGTAAAAGATAGCTCTAGATCATTCATTTATATATATGTATAAGATAGTATGGGAATTATACTTACTAGCAATGAATTTAGTTATAATAAACTATTATCTGTACACATATGGATAATACTTTTATATTCTTAGTATACAGCCATATGATAAGTAATTTAAATTTACATTGTAGTTCATACATACTTACCAGATCTAATTTGATCTGAATAGTTCTGAAAGGGCTGTAATAAATTATGACATAATTTTATTTTTTGAGATTTACTGCAGGATAGGTCCTTATTGAGATCAACTTGATCGCATTAATTACTATTAATGTGTCAAATAATATGTGTATTAAGCTTGTTCAATATTAAATTATTTACATAGTTGTATACATATATTATGACATTATTTATAAAATTTATGTAATGCAGTTATTTTTCTTTTTCTATTTTTATTAAAGAAAGGAAAACAATACTATCTAGACAAGGAAATTATCCATTAAATTCAATTCTATTTACAAATGTTGTATAATGCATTATGATTATGCTATCACATTTGTTTCATCAAAATTTGTGGATGTTAAGACATAAGAGCACTAAACATTCCTAAATTAATCATTATTACTGCCTTTCGCAGTATTAAATTAAACCATTTTTTTAGTAAAGCACATATTGATTGTCATCATTGGCATTCACTATGTCTAGTTATTATATTGTAAATATTTAATGTGAGTTTCCCTATTATGGATTTTAGAATATCTTTTACCCATAAGATACCGTAACAATAAATGTTTAATTATTTAAATTAGTTTAATTCCATTAAATATATATATTGTTGCAGCAGACTCTAAACATCTACACTGTAAACTCAATTATATTTCAGATCACCATGAAATAAAATTGAGAATTAGACGAGCTTACCTGTAAGTGAAGTCTGATTCTAATTTTATGAATGGTGATCTGAAATATAATCACCCACCCACCCAAATCGAATAAATCGATACCCAAACTGCAACAATAAAACATTATAATTCATAACTGTTTATTATGTAATATAACTCAATTACATTATTAAATCATATAATTCAACAGTAAACAGTAAAGTGTCTCCTTGATGAGGAAATGGATATCATCAAGGATAGCAAGGGGAAATAATACTCTCTAAAGCAAGTGAGAATTCGGTGTTGCCAGTGTCCATAGATGACGTATGGTGTTTGGCCGTAAAAACCTTTTTTAATTAGGCTAAACAATCGCGGTGCCGGCGGAGTGTGGACAAGATTACTACACTGTAAACTCAATTATATTTCAGATCACCATTCATAAAATTAGAATCAGACTTCACTTACAGGTAAGCTCGTCTAATTCTCAATTTTCACTGGAAGATAGCTGTCGTCACACAGTATATAAATGTACCACTATTATCAAACAGTGAATCCAATAATTGAATTTCTTTGCAAATGAACATGTTCTAGGAATTATAGCGGAAATAGTCTACGTATATTTGTATTCAGATATCCGTTAATTTTGAGAGTTATCTACTAAATAGCATCGGCAGTTATAAATAAAACTTACATAAGATATTTTACATAATATCTGAACATTATTAAATAACTACATTTCCTTTGGCATCCAATAAGGTTTCGATCGAAGGCTCTATCGCGGGATTAGTCTAAAAGCGAGCGTTCCCAGAGTCCCCTTCGAGTAATATACAGGAAAGTTATGTTTGCAGTGAGGATAGTAGAACAAGTAATACACCATATTTACGGAGATGATCACCAATTTTAATGAAAGTAGCAATTCAGCGTGCAGTTCATCTGATGGTAATTGGCTATTGCCACCCATGGATATCTATAATCGACCCTGTTAAGATTAGTCCTGAGGTTAGTCACAAATGCCAGGCTACTGTTAAGACTAAATCTGAGGGCCTCAAATAATTACACATTACCGCACCCTTCGGAACATAGTAGTGCTTATAATGTTGTTAGGTAGAAATAAATTTGATTATGCTGTCTCCGAATATGAACCATCATAAGGTCTACCTTTATCTAAAATTACACAAAAACTAAACTAAACTAAAACAATACTAAAGTATCAAATAATATTTCGTTTAAAACTGCTATCATGGGATGAGTCTGCAATTGAACTTCCAGTAGTAAATGCGAATGCGTCTAGTAGTAGTTTACTATCTCGTATGGTAGTCAGAGGTCATTGAACTTAAACATGAGTAAAAACTTTGCATTCGTACCTATTTCAATTCTACCTAAGGTCGATCACATATGCCATGTCACCCCCAAAGACAAAGGTGGCCACTTCGTGGCATATCAACCATAATCTACACTTTTATATCAACGTACAAACTATATATTTCATTTCTACTTAAACTAGATCACACATGCCATGTCACCCCAAAATACTCAGGTGGCCACTTAGTATGCATATCAATTATATTTTATCGACGCACAAAGAACTTTTTTGCAAAGTTCATTATGTTTCCTCACAACAAGCACTCTTTTCTTTTTCTTCCATATATTGCAATATACATATTGCAAGGTATAGCAAAATACAAAAAAATGGTTGCAATATATGGGCAAAAACAGAAACAAGGAATATTATGTTACGTTACAAATTTTTACCAAGGACATTATACATACCTAAAAAGATGAAATCAATTTTTTTTATATGACTGAAGTAGCAAACAAGCAAGTAGGTGGACTGCATACCTAATGGTAAGTGGTCACTGCCGCCCATGGACATCTGTAATCAACTTCATACAGAACATGGGTTTCATCTGAAGTCAACCACAGATGCGTTGCTACTCCCGAGGACTATGATGGTCGCCTCTTGTGAATGTGTGCCGGCAACCACACCCTTCCACCGAAACACAAGAACTGCTTCACGTAATTGGTGAACCACCTTCTAAAAACATAACATAACATCCTACCCCATATCAAAATATAAGACACGTAGCAAATATTAGCGTACATACTCCATGCAGCATAACACTAAATCAAAATTTATTACTCTGAAATCCAATAACATGTCCAGGCACCGCGGAATTAGCATCTCAGCCTCGCTTCAATGCCTGGAACGCTACTTGCATTCTGAGTCCTTACCTTAGGCATTTATTATCATCATGCATTTTTTTATGATGTGGAAGTAGCAAATAAGATTTGTTTATCTTCTTGAAGAAGCAATATGCGTCTACCTGATGGTAAGCGGTCGCTGCCACCCATGGATGCTTGCACGTACGCAACTTCATATAAAACAAGGTTTCTACTCGCATCTAAAGTCAATCACTCCCGAGGACTAAGTTGGTCGCCTCATATAAAAGTACATACACACTTTACACACCTATCCATCGAAATGCAGGAAATGCTTCACGCTAGAAATAGGTATGCAGTGCCTCCCAAGTGAATTACACTGGTTCTACCACCTCCCAAACATAAATATAAGGCAAATAGCAAATATTTGCGTAAATATTCCATGCAGCTTAGCACTAAATCACAATTTATTACTCTGGCATCCAATAACATGTCCAGGCACCGCGGGATTAGCCGAGCCTCGCTTCAATGCCTGGAATGCTACGTGCATTCTGAGCTTTTAGGTATCACAATCAAATAGTATCAAGTATCACATGTGCATTTTACCTTCTTGAATCAGCAGACAAACATGCAGTCAACCTGATGGTAAGTGGTTACTGCCGCCCATGGACTTGGACACCGCGGGATTAGCTTCTAAGCCTCGCTATTAAAGCCTGAATGTTACATGCATTCAGAGCACCTTAGGCATTTATCATTATCATCTTAATATATATAAATTACGTGTCACTTTATTTGTCCGCAATGGACTCTTAAACCTCTGAACCGATTATAATCAAATTTACTCAACGTGTGCATTTTGATCCAACTTGAAAGATAGGATAGTTTATATCTTAATTTATAGGTTTAATTGCAAATGTTTATGTAACATTTCTTTAACCAGGGCAACGCGTGGCCGGGTATGCTAGTTATATTATAGTTTTTAGGGTTCCTTATCCAAAGGGTAATGAGACCCTATTAGTAAGACTCCGATGTCTGTCTGTTACCAAGCTGTATCTTATGAACCATGATAGCTAGCAATTGAAACGTTTTCAGATGATGTATTTCTGTTAGGGCTATAACAAATAACAAACGTAGGATAAAATTAATATTTAGTAGGCTATCTTACAAAAAAATTGATTTTCTGCCGTTTTTTGTAGATAATGGTACGTAACGCTTAGTGCACGAGTCTGACTCTCACTTTGCCGGTTTTTTGCTTATCTGAGGCATTTTGTTCTTCACGATGTTTACAAGACTATAAATTACCAACACCTATGAGAAAATGCAAATAAATCGTTAATTCAATAGCTTAAAATGGGAGAAACAATAACGCTTTAACGCTTTCTACACTCATAGCACATTATAATTTTCTCCTGTGTCGTGTGTATCATGGACACAAACAAGACGAATACACAAACACACAGACCCAAAACATGATACAAAACTCATCATTCAGATATCTGTCGGGGAATCGAACCCGGTACCCATTGCGCGTCAGACCGGTATAATAACCGCTCCGCCACGCGAGTCATCAATAAACAAATACATACAAAACTTGTTCAAAAATCGCAACCTTGAACTTAAATCCTAGGCTGAAACCGTGACAGGCTCAAACCTCTATTAATTTATTGATAACTAATTTAATTAGTGAATATCGTATTCTAGCATTTACGTTTGGTTTGCTCGCCATTATTGCGGGATTAGCAACACAATTGATTTAATTTGATGATAGTATTATAGTAGATATACTATGCTTATAATTTACATCTATAGTCACATGAATTTATTAAAATCCCTATAATGTTATGTACTGATTCAAATTCAGTTATTTTACATGGATCCAAAGATGGATGGCATGGACGTCATCAAAACAACAAATTGTAGTACAGAGATCAAAAATAAAAATTATAACATTTGTTGATAAACACACTTATTTAGCAGAATAGTATCCAAACTATAATGTATTAAATAGTCATATCGCTTAATAACATATACACGATGCTTGCACGTTTGACCCGAATAGGTAATCCAATTTCGCTGCAGCGCTTGTTAAGTGTGTACTGTACACATATGGGAAGCTTGTTGTCTTACGGTCTATAAACGTGTTATGTCCCTGTACGCCATTATATGCATAGGCTTGCGTTGTTTAACGTTCCCAAATGGTTAAGCAAGAGTATCAGGATTTATCTTTTACTTAGAAATATCTCGTGATACGCATTATTGCAAATAAACTTCTATAGATTCACGAAGAATTGAGCCTTAAAGCAGTATAAAATTGCGGTGCGACGACACTACGAACTACCCTGTATTTAGCTTAATGCTACTCTACGCGAGAATCAATAAAATTACACAAACACATATTTATTAATGCCCCGTAGCAAGATAACAGGATAGTATCAGATCTATATGTATTTATATATAGGATAAACGTCGTTTTAAAGCGTGTACACGATGTCTGCACGTTTGACCCGAATAGGTAATCCAATTTCGCTTCAGCGCTTGTTAAGTGTGTACTGTACACATATGGGTAGCTTGTTGTCTTACGGGCTATAAAACGTTTTATGTCTTTGTGAGGTTACATAGGCTTAAGTTCTTTATTGTTCACATGTAGTATAGCTGGAATATCAGAAATTTGCTTTTACACTTGTATGTCTCGTGGTATGGATTTGCAAATAAAATCACGAAAATTGGTTGCGAACATTTTAAT
Source organism: Spicauda simplicius (assembly GCA_949699795.1). Lineage (NCBI taxonomy): Eukaryota > Metazoa > Arthropoda > Insecta > Lepidoptera > Hesperiidae > Spicauda > Spicauda simplicius. Next base: position 5,298,707 of record OX453060.1, read on the forward strand.
CTTAAAAACTCACTATAATCAACCCGATAGCCGACTTAACACTTCTCTATTGAGAAACTATGAAAATATAACGTGAAAATTCAATTGTATTCATAAATAAACACTTACAGAGACATACATACACATCTTTATAAATCCTTCGCAACAAGATAACAGGGTAGTATTCAAGCTATGATCTATTGAATAGGCTAACATCGCTTAATAACGTGTTCACGATGCCTGCACGTTTGACCCGAATAGGTAATCCAATTTCGCTGCAGCGCTTGTTAAGTGTGTACTGTACACATATGGGAAGCTTGTTGTCTTACGGGCTATAAACGTTTAATGTGTGTCTGTGAGCCGTTACATACGTTTGGTCCCTTTATAGTTAACAAGTGGTTTAACAGGAGTATCACTATATTGCTTTTGCAATTGTAGGCAAGTGATATGCTAGCAAAATTATAAAGGTTCGTTTAGAATTTTAAAAATAAAATATTAGTTTTAAAACTTTGTTGAATTGTTGTCATACGACGCTATAAACAACCTGATGTTATAAACTATGTTAAGTGAGTGTAGTACAAAAATATGGGTGACAACTATCAGTAATCGTCAGGTTTTAATGGCGTTTTCTACACACATAACCCCACACTAGGATTTTCGTCTGAGTCGTGGGTGCCATGGACACACACATAGACGAAAATACAAACAACAGGTCCCAGAACAAAAATCTGACTTGGGGTACAACCCAATATTGTCCCACTGCTGGGCACTAGTGTTCTCTTGAAACGAGAGAGTTTTAGGCCATAGTCCACCGCGCTAGCTAAGTGCGAATTGGTGGATTGATGGAAAATCTAACTATTATGCAGAAATCCATCCGACCAGGGATCGAACCCGGAACCCATTGTGAGTTAGACCCGTATAGTTGACCGCTCCGCCACGGTCGTCAAGTCGGGTTGAGTGAATACTTAATTTATGGCCATACTTATTTATGGCCAAAATAAACTTGATTGAACAACATTATTAACTAATTAACTGAGTTACATTCAATTTGGGTAACATTGAACAGCGGTGTAACTTTGAACAAAGTTGTGAAAAAAATATATTAATTTATTACATGGAAACTTCTTGTTGTTTCAATATCGTACCTGCGTAAAATGGTTTGCCAAAATGTTGTAATAGCAATGAAAGTAAAAAAAGGTACCTGTCAATGTCATAATTTTAAAAAATACCGCCTTTTCCGTAGTGAAGTTGTTGCAAGTGTTTGATGCTTCATTTTGAAATAGCAATTATAATATAAAACTTACCGTAAACAGGTGTGTTTTGGTGTTTATCTTTAAAATGTATTAGTCCGGTCAAATTAGACCAAAAAATTAGGGTGAAATTACATAAATTCGCAACAAGCTGAATTTTGGTGCAATTGTTCAAAACACAATTATAAACAATAGCTGAAAGTTCCCCATCATTCCCGTGTGTGGAAAATTTTTTATTCAAGGTCAAATGTCAAAAAAATGAGTTTTTCGCGATTTTCAGCAAAACGGTAAGTTTTATCAGAAAAATACTTTAGACTAAAATTGTAGATCATTAAATTATCTATAAAAAATATATCAATACTTTTTTTCTCACGAGACACCGTTTCGGAGATATCGCATCGGACCGGTGACCTGAAGAAGACAGCGGGAAACCGTTGGATTCAGAGGACACAGGACCGGTTGGAGTGGCGCCATTTAGGGGAGGCCTATGTTATGTCCATGTTCTGTCCATCCTTTTTTTTTTTGTTTTCGAGGGGGAAACCTTCCAAAGGTACCCGATGTTCCGTCCATCCTATGGATGGATGGATTACATAATCAAAAAAAAACTAGTATCTTATTTTACCACCAAATTGATCGACCTTGATTCATATGACAAGACCAAGTTGTCTATTGTATTTATATATCAAAATAAATGTATTTTTTATAGATTTGGTTTTAATTAACAAAAATATGTTAATTAATTTTACTCAGACCTTAAAATATTCAATTAATGACGGATTTTATATCCTCAAAAAATTATATTCAAAGTTACCCAAAACTAAGGATAACTTTGAATTTGAGTTTTAGGGGTAATTGTGGATAGTTTAATTGTTTTCTCCGTAAATTTTTTGTGTTAGATTAATAAACCAGCTAAAAAGGACACTATTCTTTAATAAAAACAAGGTGCAATAAATATAAAACAGATTAAAATATCACAAATATTGTAAAAAATGTTCAAAGTTACCCAAATCGAGTTTAAGTAAAAAAATACATTTTAAGCAGCTCGACGTTTTTCAGTCTATATTTTGATGATCTGCGTAGCGTGGCTGGTTTTAGTACTCGACTGAGGAACGAAAAACGTATCTTAAAAGGTATATCTAACAGATAAAATATATCTATAAATATATACCTATATATCGTTGCTATTTTGTCGATCGTTTTTATAAAATATGAGCAAAACGTATTAAACTGCCTGTCGATGACATTACTTACTGAATCTAATCTTCACTTATGTAAATAAAGAAGTCTCAAGATCAAAATCGATTGTAAACAAATACTGTTAAATTCAGTCAACTTTAAAATTTTCTCTAAATACAACAGTTTTCCAAGTCGTGTAAATATTATTTGCAATTAGAATTTGGTGGATTCAAACCGTTTGCAATAAGATTGGAGTTTTTTCATCCACGACACCACCTCTTTTTATATATTCAGAATAATCCGAACTATATCTTATTTACAGTAATATTCTTTCGTCTCGTCAACCCATTATTGTCCCACTGCTGGGTCTTCTCTCAGAATGAGAGACTTTCAGGCCATTGTCCGCCGCGCTGGCTAAGTGCGAATTGGTGAAACAATAATATTCAATTTACTTTAATTATTTTTAATACAAGTGTCAGGTGTTTCTGCATTTAATTTTAAAATATAGGGAGAGGTACTTTTAAAAGGCACTTTGACATAGTCGTTGGGGATGGTAAAGCAACTGATTTAATATTGTTTCTTAAGGTAATGTTTTTTCATATTATCTCATTGAAATATCTTTATAATATTTATATCCATTAGCAAATAAATAATAGAAAACTTGATATCCAAAATGGAGCATTATGAATAAGTCTTACAAAGAGGTCTTATTCTAGAAATCAAAGTTAGAGATTAGGTCTTTGAGGCTTAAATATCACTAACATTAAATAAATTGTGGGTTGCTTTCTGTAGATTAGATTTCAATTGCTAATAATAGTCTTTAGATAGAATTGCTGATATTGTGTAGGTTTAATATATAATTTTGAATCAGATGCTGCCTGAATAATCAATAGAATATACTTAGTAATATAAATAATATCTAATATATAAAATTCTCGTGTCACAGTTTTTGTTGCCAAACTCCTCCGAAACGGCTTGACCGATTTTTACCAAATTTTATATGCTTATTCAGTAGGTCTGAGAATCGGCCAACATCTATTTTTCATACCCCTTAAGGGTTGTCCACCCTTAACATTTTTTTTTTATTTTTTATATGGCAAAACAACGTTTGTCGGGACAGCTAGTTTGTTATATATTTCAAGTGACTAGACTCATTGGCCCGTTCACCTTATCGTTAGATATAACTAAAAATAGTTGGCTATGACAGGCTGTTGACAATTAAAGAAAAAGAGGAAAGAATGAATTCATCCTAGGAAGAAAGGGCTTATGACTTTTCCCATTATCGTTTCAATTTTGGGAGGTTATGATGTAATAAAGTTATGGATTATTTGCAAAAAATCTCGTATGTTTTGGAGAATTTATTACCAAAAGTAAATTTTTGATGCATTGCGGAAGAAAAACGAGATAAGTTAGAAAGGAAGGCATAAATATACGTAAGTTAATAATACGTAATCATATTGATTACCCTTGATGGATAATTTATACGCAGAGTACATAAAACCACTATTAAAACTAACTAACTTAACTAACTTAACTAACTAACTAACTAACTTACTAAGTAATGTGTCTTTTATATAAATACTAGTTGACATAAATTAAACATAAAAACCTTTCTCTTGAATCACTCTATTTATTAAAAAAAACTGCATTAATATCCGTTTTGACTTTGTTTTATACTATGTACTGAAATTGTTACTGCGATTCTTATTTATGTTAGATAGCTATTCATATTTACGGTAGTATCCAACAGTAATGATCAGAAGTTAACCTTTAAAGGGTCTCAAAAAGTTCCAAAGTGTAATTTGGTACGTCATAAGTGGAAGCTAATGGTAACAGTCAATCTCCGCACAGTCCCCGGTCCCGGATTTGGACCATTTATAGACGTCACTGAATGTACGGGAGAAGTTATGTTGTGACTTGATTTTAACCTGTTGCCTTAGTATGAGTTAGCAAGACGATCACCGTATACGTTTCAGTCATACCATGATATGTATATTGCACCTCTACTTTTTGTTTTCGACCTTACCTTGGAGTTTATAGGCAAAAACGGAAACAGTTACCGTTTTGTAGAGCCGTAATAAACTCGTTTAAAACGAGGAACCACTGCTAGGCACGGGTCTTCTCTCAGAATGAGAGAGTTTAGGCAATAGTCCACCGCGCTGTCCAAGTGTGAAGTCCACCCTTCACACACCTCCGAGAACATTTTTTTGATCTCCCGGGTATGTGGATTTCCTCAAGATGTTTTCCTTTACCGAAAAGCAGTGATAATTAATTTCAAATACGCATATAGTTTTAGAAAAATCTGTTTTAGAAAAACCTGGGTGTGATCCTCGGACCTCCCGATCGATATCTATACTAGCACAAAATGCAAGGTTTCGCTTAGTCTCTTCTATTTGAATTTCAAGCCATTACTTTATCTAACAAAGCCTCGCAAATACATCGCGATCGAATATTCATTTCGGATTCGCATGAACGAAACGAGTCGTATCGAGCGATCTGAAGTATAAAGGAGGGATAGATTTTAGTATTTCTCTATATAATATTGGAATATCTTCGTGAGAATTTGTATTTTTTTACGATCACATATGGTTTCTTATACTTATTTATTCGTCTTGCAGATAAATGTACCTATACTACTATACTATGTATATATTCTCGTATCAAGATCGATTCTTGTATTGAAATGAGCACTATTTTTATTTCACTCGTATGTTACAATCATACCTTAAAGCAAACAAAACCAAAAAATAATGTAAAAATTTTTTGAGAGTCCTATGCTACCAGGGTAACCGGACGTGGTGGAGGGCCGGTCTAAGCTCTCACCATCTGAATATGTCGCCTCTATGTCGTCATGTATGGGTTTAACAATGAAAATGAATAATGAAATAAACAAAAAAAGTAAAAATGTATACTATAATTATGTGTATATACTAGAATATACGAGAAATTTTAATAATTATTAAACATTAAATAAACCATCTATTTATTATTTTATAAATAGATGGTTTATTTACCATCTAAGAGCAGTGATAGCCTAATGGTTAAAACTTGCCCTCTCGATCGGGAGGTCCGAGGTTCAAACCCAGGCACGCACCACTGATTTATGTGCGTATTATACTTTAATTATCACTGCTTTTCGGTGAAGGAAAACATCGTGAGGAAACCTACACACCCGAGAGTTCTTTAAAAAAAAAAAAGTTCTCGGAGGTGTGTGAAGTCCACCAATTCGCACTTGGCCAGCGCGGTGGACTATGGCCTAAGCTCTCTCATTCCGAGAGAATACCCGTGCCCAGCAGTGGGACAGTAATGGGTTGACGACGAAATAAACCATCTATAATGGCCATGTGAGGCATGGTTCCCAAAACACTGAGTTACTTTGGTGTGCCGAGACTTAATCTTTGTCGAAAGTAGCCGCCAGCTTTTTGATCATTGGAAGCGTACATAATTATAGTAGAAATATCTGATATGATTTTTTCCTGTCAGGAGTATTGAAATAATAAATTATATATCTTATTTATAGGCTTTTGTCGTGTTGTATTCATTTATAATGTTATAATTTTTTTTTAATAAACGAGCATGCAGTCCACCCTTGTTTTTTTGAACTTTATATGGAGCGGGGGTATATATAAGCAACTTCATATATAGTAAAGGTTGTACGATATTTTAATTACAGTTGCGCTGCAGTTCCCAGTCCCAATATTTTCGCCGCATTTGAAAGCAACTGTTGAAAGCTCTGATGTGATACTCAACTTGATATAACCGCAGTCACTTTAGAATATCCATACCCCAAAACAATAATAAATATTGCAGCGAAATTGCACGATGATCTGAATTAAAATTCAGTTTAGGATGAAGTTACTTCAGATTTTTAAGGCTTATGAAAGAAAAGTTTCCGTACGAGAAAACAATATGCTGGATACTCGACTAGCAGCGTCTAAAATTGCGTAATAGCTTGAATAATGTGACAATTTTCTCATTACATACAAAACTTGGCAAGAATGGTAATGGAGTGCTTATACGATACACATATCTTTCTAAAGTGATAGTTAATTTTGTATAACAGGTACTTCTAGTTTACCGGTATTATTAGCTTCTATCTGTACCGGTAGTTGTTGACGGCACTCCTCTCGAAGTTGTAGATGAGTGCATTTACCTAGGACAAACAGTTTGGATAGGTAAGTCCAACTTTGAGAGGGAGTTTACTTGAAGAATCTAACTCGGCTGGGCTACGTTCGGAAAAATTTCATAGTATCTTTTTGTCCACAACTCCTCAGTGCCCGAAGTCTAAATTGTTCGAGCAATGTTTGTTTTGACAGTGATGATCTATAGCGCCGAAACGTGGTCTTTCACTGTAGGCCTCATTCGAAGGCTCAGAGTCGCTCAGCGTGCTATGGTCGGAATTTCGTAGACGAACGTAAGTTATCGACATAGCTCTCAAAATTAGCAAGTTGAAATGGCAGTGGGCCGGCCACATCGCTCACAGGACGGATTACCGATGGGGAAAAAAGGTCCTCGTGTGGCGACCACGTTTAGGCAAAAAAAGTACATGACACATAGGAGGACCGATGACCTGAAGAAATCAGCGGGAAACCGATTCAGAGGGCACAGGACCGGTTGAAGTGGCGCCATTTAGAGGAGGCCTACGTCCAGCAGTGGACATCAAAGGGTGATGAACGGGTGAATAGATAGATAGGATGCACACATATTTATAAGTCCGCGATGTAAGTAAGTAGTAAGTAAGTAGTAAGTTGTGACGGCACTAATTATAAAAACGAAGCAGTTCTTGCGCTTCGCTGGAAGGGTGTGGTTGCCGCCTCACTTTTATATGAGGCAACCATATCTATTCTTGAGAGTATTCTGCATGCTCGTTTGCTACTTTAACCTCCAAATCACAACCTAATCTACCTTGAAGAATGATGAAGACTTTCTAACTGTAATCAATGTCGAGTCGATCGTGCATCTCATCTCATATGAAGTGGCCACTTCCAACAATCGGTAATGAATTTTAGACGACATTAGAGTTGTAACTATTATAATTTCGACCAAGGATGTATAGCCACTCTCATGGATTGAGTTTGAACGCCCCTTACAATATCTATGTCTTCACCACGTCCTTCAGTTCAGAATATAGCGGCGCCTAACACTGAATATTTATTGAAGAAAAAAATAAGTAACTGTGTTAGCGGCAAATAAAATCATTTAATTCTTACGTTCTAATCTTTTTAAGATATAGCATAGCTTTTTATCGCGGGCTCTGAGCGCGGCGACCGAATCAACAAATTCTGTAACGAAAAAACCTAGCACCCCCTCTCCGCCTACCATGTAGCGCGGCCGAGCGTTCGCTTAACGTGTATGTATATGGTACAAAATATGAAGCTCGCACGGATCGAGACGAGTGGCTCGGAAATTGGGCGAATATGTAAGCAGCTGTTTGTGAAAAAGTATATAGTGACAAAAAAAACTTGAATTTATATCAAAGAAAAAAATACTGCATAAATAAATGTACAATTATAATTGCGTAAGTCGATAAAAAATGCTATGCAATTGCTTTACCGCGGCAGTCCCAGAAGGCCCGGCCTTTTTTTTTATTAAAACCATCATAGCTCTAGCGGGTGTTAAGAAATCCCTATTACGAGAAGTAAAAAATCGTTTCCGAACTCAAAAAAATCCATCTTCCCTAATTCCGTGCGTTCCAGCCTTTACGATGTCAATAAATCAGAGGGGTTCGCTCGTGGATGATGTATGGCCGTGGATGTCTTGTTATTGACATTTTTTCTAAAAACTTTTTTAGTGCATTTATTTACTGGTATTTTTGTCACTGATGAACTTGTTTGAGTTTGAGTTTTGTGCAAAATGTATGAATTCTTGAATATTGGAATGTGGAAATTCCAATATCCAAATATTGGATTTTTTATTAATAGCTAGGTTATTCCCTTGGCGGTGCCCGCTTCGTTCTTGTCTACAAATGTAATGAGTATACTACGAGTCAATTTAGGTTATAAACTATATGTGTTGCAAATTTTAGCGAAATCGGACTATTATTTTTTGATTTAAAAAGTAACAAGCACACATACATACTCACAAACTATCGCCATTATAATATCAATAAGCTAACCTACTCGTAATGAAAATATCTAAACGTAACAAAATGTCCAGGTGTCAAAATTGTATTCAAATTTCAAAATCATTTTAATTATAAGAATCAAATATAGACTTACGGACATTTTCTTCCCATAGTCAGTGACAATTTGCGCCTCATTTAAGCCCGCTGTATGTGTATTTGCTCCAAAAATTATATGTATGCGTCATGATATTTTCTTTCTTCGTTCCTCGTTACGTTCTACTTTAGTACTTTGCAGACCAAAAGAACAACTTGCATTCCTTATGAATTAATTTCTACCTCAATATGTCGGTATCTGCGTGACCTAAAGAAATATAATAATTTGTTTAGATCAATTTTATAAATAATTAGTGCAATGACTAAATATTATTACAGTCGATGCTTACCTTTTATTTTAATTATATTCTGTTTTTTAGGCTTTAATTAATTGATGTGTATTACGGTGACAGCCGTCCGTGTTCGTCCCCTGATTTCGGGTTACCCTGAAAATCAGCGCCTTGGTTGTACCTACTTCCATGGCATTTGCTGAGGGTAGTCCGTTTCACGGTTTATTATTTCGCAGCGCGGTACCCTCCATATATATGTTTTCTAATTTTTTTAAGAATTTGTTTTTGTTTACTATGTTTTTGTTTTATTTTATATTTATTTTTTCATGTGTATGCTGCTGTGTATTCCGTGAATAAAAAAATATTATTATTATTATTATTATTAAAAATGTCTCATAATTTAATCTTGTTTTTTCTTCTTTATAAAAAATAATATTTGTCTGTATATCCTTTATAGAATCGTAAATTATTCATTTGATCATGTGATGATCTTTAGCAAAGTTGTTATTAATGAGCTCGCAAAGGTTTCTGGTGTATTTTTTTTGTGATGGCATAGGGACAAGCACTAGATATTAACGACATACGGTAGTGGGCGGTCTCCGACACACCCTCTCTGTTGCCCAGCGAAGGGAAGCTTAAGAAAGGTTCCCTGACGTTAAAAAAAATGTCTTTATATGTCTTTATAGTTCAATAAAATTATCATTGTGTCTGTTTCTAAAAAAATGTTTCAGTTTTTTTCTATTCAGGTATTTATAGAGATTTTTTTGTGCAAAACTTCATAAAAAACGTCAGCCAGTCACTGGTACCGCTTTATAACGTAGAACAGAATCCGCATAGTGATACCCAGATTAAATATATAGATATATACTGAAACTGTCATCCGTTTCCACAAAATTACCAGCGCCATGTGGTTAATTTTGTAATAAATGTCATTTATGTAAACGACGTACATAAAATTATGTATAACATAATCCCTCGGTTAGACTGGGTCGGGTTAAGCTTTGACTTAATTAACTACGACCCTTTGGGGATTTCAATTATATTCGTGAGACATAGGATTTGCATGAAACGAAACAATAGTGAGTACGAGTCTTTGTATGCTTGATTGGTGGCTGTACGGGACCCATAAGAAATAATGATGGTTTTGGACAATGTTATCAACAATATGAACTATTTTAGTATGAACGGGTATTCCCACAAAGGGTTCTACTGCTGCCAAAATAACATATAAATCCTCGTATAGCGAGTACACTTTACATTTTAAAGTGTTTTTTTTTATTTGACTGAAGTAGCAAAAGAGCATGCAGTCCACCTGATGGTAAGTGGTCACTGCCGCCCATGGACATCTGTAATCAACTTCATACAGAACATGGGTTCCATCTGAAGTCAATCACAGATGCGTTGCTACTCCTGAGGACTATGATGGTCGCCTCATGTGAAAGTGTGCCGGCAACCACACCCTTCTATCGAAACGCAAGAAATGCTTCACGCTAGAAATAGGTGTGGCGGTGGTACTTCCCCGGTCGAACTACACTGGTTCTACCACATTGAAAAGTGTATTATTACCTACATGAATTAGGGTCTTAAAAATTACCAATATTGTTAATCGACCAAAATTTATATTTAACGTTTATTTAAAACATGGTTTCAAATATCTACCGAAACATCCGTGTCCAGTCAGCACCTGCACCAGCCGGTAAGTCAGTCTATGCAACATATTTCCAATCAAGATGGTACGATTCTAAACTCTACTCGAAATCGATATAATCAAAAATTTAGGATTTAAAAAAATATTTGTTTAAAGATCATTTATTCCAAAAAGTACTTAAGATTAATAAATAACATTCATAAGTAATGAGCATGAGGGTAGACTGCAAATAATTTTTGCTACTTGCTAACAACACTGGGACGGCGGTATAGGTGGAATCTATTAACTATATGTTATATATATCTCTTATTACCGGCACAAAAAACAATATTAGGGGGATCGCTTTGACCCCGTCTAGCTTTGCAACACAGAAGTTCCTATCGAGGTGGCACGATTCTAGATCCGACCCGATTAAAATTCTTAGAAAGATCCATATATTTATAAAAATATATAAATAGATAGGTAAGTACACCAGTAATACTTAAGTTACATGTGGGTAAATTATTTGCTGGGTTTAAATGTGTTTTTAGTACAATAAATACTCTAAATAGAAACAAAGTGTATTTTATCTGAAAATATTATTCATGGCACGAAGTCATTTTAAAATATACAACATAACCACATAACTATATACTATACACTGGTTCTACTACCGGTAGAACCAGTGTAGTTCGACCGGGGAAGTATCACAGCTACACCTATTTCTAGTGTGAAGCATTTCTTGCGTTTCGATAGAAGGGTGTGTTTGCCGGCACACTTTCACATGAGGCGACCATCATAGTCCTTGGAAGTAGCAACGCACCTGTGATTGCCTTCATATGGAACCAATGTTCTGTATGAAGTTGCTTACAGACGTCCATGGGCGGCAGTGACTACTTACCGTCAGGTGCACTGCATGTTCGTTTGCTTCAGTCAGATAAAAAGAAAAAAATATACATACGGGGTGTATTCTAAAAAAACAAATCTTTTTTTGCAGGATTTACAGCGAAAATGTTAAAACACCAACTATTCCACGTTAAAAAGTTTCCTCTAGCCACAAAATAAGCAGATCGTGCGCCAACATGTTTTCATGACAGAGACTAATCTACGCAACGTTGTTACATTTTAACACTTGTGTTTCCACATTTGTACATTTAACTCATGCTATATATATTATTAATACGTGAAGCAAATATTTGTGATTCGTTTTTAAGATACTTGCCGCAGGCGGGGGAGTATTTACAAAAACTTAATATTTAATAAACGTAATAGAACATTCAATGTTTTACTATGAAAACAAAACGTAAAAAATGTTCGATGTCTTTGTCAAAATACCCGCTATTGCTTTTAAATGCAGCTTAGTTAATAAACCTCTTTTTACCTTTAACGGGTGCGTTCAAAATAACTTGAAACTTATTACAATTTATTTAAATTAGATAATTATTGGTGCTACTTTGGACAATATGAAGTTTAGTTTTTTAATTTAAATTACGGTCGAATTTTGACCGTCGCGACGGGTAACTAGTTTCATTTATTGCTACGGTAATTTTCTATAGTAAAGTTTTGAAAATAGAAGAATCGCCCGCAATTCGGCCACGCTGCTATAGTTTGTCATCATTCCTATCTTATAAGGATTTTTTTCCTATCACGCGTGTCATGGACCGCGTACTTATATACATACGTTTTATATTTTTTTTTCTGAATAGAGTTATCCAATAGAGTTATCCATAATAGTCCATAGATTGCAAAAGTACTGCAGGGAGGAATTTCACGCGGCAAGACAATGTTTGATTTCGCATGCGGGTGAAAATTAAGCGGACGTTAACCCGCGTGGAAAGAAAAAAAACCTAAAATAGTATCTACGGTAACGTACATTTTTGTACAAAGTGCAAAATAATAATACCATATTTTTTTCATAGTAACAAGAATTTTTTACACAGCGGATTTTATCGTTTAAAATTAGACTTAAAAAAAAATACAGAAGAATTGATAACCTCCTCCTTTTTGGAAGTCGGTTAGAAATGCTGTACTGCGTGATCGTATCAGCTAATTTAGTGTATTATTCATTATAACCGACCTTTTCCGTATGTTATCTATGTCCATTATAACCGACCTGAGTAAACATATCCGTATGTATTTAATCCGTACTTTATTATTGTAAAGCCATTTTATTTGGACGGTTACTTTTGAACCCAATTAGCCGGTATTTTACGCCTACGTCCACAATTTAATGCATATTGCTGTACTCAATTACTTTTTGACTAAAATTTGTTAAAACCTGACCTATAGTTTAATATTTCTAGTTAGTGGAAGCTTTTAGAGAAGATTTATTTGATTTACGTAGTAAATGTACCTACATGTTGGACACAACTGGTGGAAAGTTAAGCTGATATGTGTTCTTCATAGTTCACAAGTGGATTGAATATTTATGAAATTATATGAATTACATGTAAGAGCATAAGCAAAATTTTATATCACTTCCAATCTTAAAGTTCCTGTACTTTACGTCAGTGTAGTGAAGTTATATAACTATGAAAATCACTACTGTGTCTCGCGGAGGTCCTAAACATTGAGAAAATATCTCCAATAGTAGGGGAGCCCAAGAGTAGATTTTGGGACATACTCGAGCGCGGCAGATTAATATGAAGTAAGGTACTTTATATATTGGTAAGTACCCTCAGCCAGCATGCGGCCTTAGCATAGGTGGGTACGCCCAGGGGAACTTAATAACCCTCCCACTCCCTTAGGTAACACTTAAATCGTCAGATTAGCAATTTGACACATTTTAGGGTGTAATTAACCTCGCTTTGCCGTAATATGATGCATTTGAGTAATTACATATCACAGATTATTTTTAAAAATTTGATACTGTAGACGCTTATCCCAACGAGAAAACATTATAGGACTTATTCTTCTTATCATTTAATCTACCAAACCTAAGTTTCCGCGACGGTGAGTACTCCACATTTGGCATTGTGGGCTCCCCTACTACAATAATTCAACACCCATTAGGGCTAAATATAGCGCGAAAGCTAGTATTAATAAAAACTTGTTCGTATAAATAGCTTGTGTAATGAAACGTAATACTCGTGCAAAGAACTTTTAAGTGCTACGCCGTAGCGCTGCGACGTAGGTGGCTACGGCGTAACCACTTCTATTAAACATGCGGATTTAAAACGTGTTTTTGCTTATACATAAATACATATAGTCATCTTTTGTCACTTTTACCGCTTACTTTACTTAAATACTTTATACCACATACTATATTTATCGTATGTTAGTTATATACATATTTTGTTTTTATCTGACTGAAGTAGCAAACGAGCATGCAGTACAACTGATGGTAAGTGGTGATTGCCGCCTATGGACATCTGTAATCAACTTCATACAGAACATGGGTTCCATCTGAAGTCAATCACAGATGCGTTGCTACTCCCGAGGACTATGATAGTCGCCTCACGTGGAAAGAGTGCAGGCAACCACACCTTTCCATCAAAACGCAAGAAATGCTTCACGCTAGAAATAGTTGTGGCGGTGGTACTTCCCCGGTCGAACTACACTGGTTCTACCACCTTTAATAAATAAAGTAGTATACACTATTTGAATGGAAATATATATTTATATAAATATTTTTATTGTGTAATGGGTACTCACGATTTAAAGATTTTTTTATTGTCAATATCTCGAAACAGATATCACAAATAGTGTATTTTTTTGTACGTAACTAGGCATAGGGAAGATAGATTACTTTATCACCAGTTCTTGTTAACGGTTGCTCCCTGCCACCACAGTTTCGCCGTGACCACGGTGGCATTAACATGTATTAACTTTGCTATGATGTTAGCCTAAAATCATATAAATGAATATGCTAAAGTACGTAAGTAAGATAGGAAAACCTTGAAAATGTTTTTAGAAAACGGAGAGGTCTACTTTAAAACCGATGTAATTTAGTAATATTAGACAAATACTCGTATGATCATGATAAAAATCGGCGTTATTCTTTTTTTAAAACGTGCTTAAAACGGCCTTATGCTTTCTTTAATAACGCTTATAACATTACTAGCTGATCCGGCGAAATTCGTTCCGCCTAAAAGTAAAAAATCTTAAATAATCATTGTTTCTCCAGTACATTAATATTGTATTATACATAAAAACCTTCCTCTTGAAGCACTCTATTAAAAAAACTGCATTAAAATCCGTACTGCATTAAAATCCGTAAGCATACATATGGACAGAAAGCGGGACGCGACTATTTTATTCTATGTAGTGATGATAAAATAGCTAGATTTTATCATACCATTTGTGAAGATCGATTAAAATATCCATATGTATGTTACGAAATAAATAGCATAAATAAATTGATTACTTTACCATTCCATTTGTTAAACAAATAATATACACACGAGCATGAAACTTAAATTGCGTTCAATACGCTAAAAAGGCAAACATTTTACTGTGATTGCATTCCATTTGCTGCTGATAAATACAGGCACATTTGTTGCAAAAGGATTATTGTGTCACAATGCGAGGCATTTCTGCGAAGTTGATAAATGACGTGGATTCGCGGGACTTTATCGTTTCGGATTGACTTTTGTTTTAGCCCTCAATTTGTCAGATTTATCGTTAAAGGTCGTAGAACCTTTGCGGTTCGGCATAACTACTACTTCTATTTTTTCCTGTATATATCAACCTATTATTGTCCCATTGCTGGGCACAGGTCTTCTCTCGGAATGAGAATTTTAGGCCATAGTCCACCGCTGGCCAAGTGCGAATTGGTGGACTTCACACACCTCCGAAAAATATTTTTTTTAAAGAACACTAGGGTGTGTAGGTTTCCTCACGATGTTTTCCTTCACCGGAAAGCTGTGATAATTAATGTCTAATACGCACATAAATCAGTGGCCTTAGTTTGAACCTCGGACCTCCCGGTTGAGAGGGCAAGTTTCAACCATTAGGCTACCACTGCTCTTATTTCTTCCCAATAATAGTATTAAGTGCTGTAAAAGTATTAATATTAACTATTAGTATTATATAAGTATAAACTTTAGTACGAAGTTAATATTTTTCTTTAACACAATAATTGTTTTCGCCTATCGTTTCAAAGGACATTTCAACGTAAGTATGCAATGTATGAATAAATAAAAAAAAAAACATTATTGTTTTAATGAAACATAATAAAACGTACTAAATTGTATTATAGTTTGAAAGGTCTGATAAAGGAGATAAAGAAAACAAACCGCCTCACATAAGTACTATTTGAGGTTTTTTTAATAAACACTATCATGATTTTGTTAGAGGATATAAACTCTATCAGTTCTCACTTTTATGCTGCTCGTACTTTCATTCTTTAATCCGTTTCTTTCTTTTATTCTTCACTTTCATTCCGCTATGTGTATTGTGCTAACTTCTATATATCTATATGTCAGAAATGGCGGTATTGTGGCAACACGGCATTGCCACCGGTATTTGGTTGTACCAGTTGTACAACTTCATCGAACGCCAGCGCCATCTAGTGGCGTTCGATGAAGTTGTACCAGTTTAATGGCCGACACCTCAGTCTATCGTTGACGGTCGGCCGAAGCAGGCGACTTTAAAATCATCCCGCGGTCTTAGTGCTACGATTACTTGCCTACTTAATTTAGTTTGATTAATTCAGTGATTGTAACAAGTTTAATTCGGCAATATACTGTGTGTTAAAATCAAGTCTGCAATTTATTCTCGTGCTAACATTCCCTATCAGAGCCCACATTAGGTTATCCTGATACGATGAGCGAAAAAGAACCACCCCCTCCGTCATATATATTATAGGGGATATTTGAGGCGTTCCAACGTAGTCGTCAGGGGAAGCAATGCGCCTGTAGTCGATTTTAATCTTATCTGATATTGGTCATATATGTCCCGGGACGGCAGAGGCCATTTAGCAACCGTTAGACTTCAATATAATAAAAAGTCGTGTACGTAGTATCGCCGTATGTAAGCATACGTTACTCCACATAGACAAGAAAAAATAATTTGTAATTCAGCTGTCGTAAAAATATCTTTATTAAAATTAGGCTAATTTTGAAAAGCATTGCATTTTCACTTTTTTTTAATGTTATCTACTTCTCGTAAAATATGTTACGAATAGATTTATGCAAAAAAGTTGCTTTTTTGTTTGTTTAAGTTGTTCAAATAAACTTGCTACTATTTTTGTTAAACTCAATCTGTTACAGCACTTACACTAAAAATATATTGTGCCACTATTGTATTGTTATATTTTTGTAGCGTATACTATCATGAAGTGAGCAAACTTTCGTATTAACTGGTGCTTAAGTAAATTGTGTGTCAACCTATACCTATGTTAATTGTTTGTCAACCTGTATCTGGGGACGCATTGACTTGTATGAGCAAATTGCCAACAAACCTACAATTGTTTGCATTTCGTAAAGTGCATATTTGTCATAGAACCGCAATATCAATAACGAGTATATCTTACTAACCTTACAAAAATATCTTCTACTTATAGATAAGACAATAATGGCGCATGTTATTTTCCTTAAGGTTTTAGAGATCTTCGATAAGATGTTATAAAATGTCAATGAATATCAATTTTAAGCTAAAGAGTTTAACCATAAATAACCTAGAATTGAAAGCTTAGTGCTATTATGTTTTTTTTCTCTAAATAACACGCTTTCTACACTCATAGCCACACACCAGGATTTTCTCCTGTGTCGTAAGTACCATGGACACACACAAGACGAATACACAAATACCCAGACCCGAAACATGAATCTAAATTCATAATTCATCACCTGTCTGGCGGGGAATCGAACCCGGGACAATTGCGTAAGACCGGTATGGTAACCGCTCTGCCACGCGGGTTGTCTGTAATTACACTGTATTGGTTTATTTTTTGATCTATTTTTGTTATTTAAGTTTCATTTTACTTACGGTTAACCGCGTACCGGCCCGCCTACAGCTCCTCTTTCTTCCAGGATCCACAGGCTCCACAGGGTCCAAACTACACGTACACAGATCAGCGATGAGGATAAAGGCATCACTTTATTCCACTCACTTTTACCATACTAATCATTATATATTTACAATTAACACGAATAATTAAATGCAATATACCACACACACACACGATTTTGTAAGAGCCGGTTAGCGGCGGTCGCTTCGACAACGCACAGACCGCCATACTCCACGACCAAGGCGAGCCATACTACCCTCCAATTTTACATACCGTCTGAGTATTTGAAATATCTAATTACCCGTCGCAATGATCGAATTTCGATCGTAATTTTACTGAGAAACTAAACTTGATATTATTAATATGATTTCTATTAATGTATTTTTCGACTATGTATTAATTTTAGAGTTATTAGAAACATTCCATTCAAAGGAAAAAGGGGTCTAATTAAGCTGAATTTGAAAGCAATGACGGGTATTTTGTCAAAGACCTATTTTCATAATATGAAAACAACGTTTTATTTCGTTTTTTTTATAGATATATGTTTATGATAGTGTGAGTAATGTGTTTTAATTGATTTTATGTACGTTATATGCTTAAATAATTAGCATTATGCACCTATTTCCTTGATTTGATTTTAAGCTTCTGTTACGAAACAGTACAACACAGTATGTACTTATATAGTAAAATACTATTAAACGAATTAACGAACATCGATTGGCAAACATCCAGCGATGTATCGACAAACCCGCATACATTTATCGACGAAGCGTGAAACACGTTGCATTAATAAGGGATCTTTCACACATTTATTTAAGCTTGAAGTTATTTAAGAAAAAACATACATTTAATGAAGTAGCACATCAGCCCTCCTGAAGGTAAGTGGCCACTGCTAACCATGGACATCTTAAATCAACCAGATAAGATCAGTTATTTTATTTTTGGTCGTCAAACTGAAGTTGGTATAGATTTGATGACCTTTTTTTTTGCTTTGGTCGTCCAGCTAATTCCTGTCATACTTATGTCAGGAATTAGCAAACTAAAAGAACGATCTGGGAACTATTTTGCCATATAAATATATATAATAATAAATGTTAGAAGTTGTTTTCCAAGGTGGAAGAACAAGATAGTTCAACTGGGGAAATACCATCGTGACACCTATTTCTAGCGTGAAGCATTTCTTGCGTTTCAATAGAAGGGTGTGGTTGCCGGCACACTTTCACATGAGGCTATCATCATAGTCCTCGGGAGTAGCAACGCATCTGTGATTGACTTCAGATGGAACCCATGTTCTGTATGAAGTTTATTACTGATGTCCATGGGGGCAGTGGCCACTTACCATCAGGTGGAAATAACACTTTAATTGAATTTACTTTTTACACTTGTTACTTTTAGAAAAATGCGTGACCTCGCGAATATAGTAACCGGGCTAGACTGATCTGAGGGAACTGAGGGCCCTCTTCAACCGGGCTCATTATATACGGAAGCAAATGATGATGCAGCAAATAATAGACTGCATCACAGCAGCTACTTCTGTCAGATAAAAAAAAGTTGAGAATCTCTTCTGACCGGAAGCCCCCTCCGGCTGGGATTTTATCGACTTGCCACCCTGTAGTTACGCCACTGCATACATACGAACATACTCACAAAACATTATCTTCCCGACGCAGCCGCGTAAACACCCTCAAAAGAAGGAAGCAGTGGACTACAGAACGCTTTATAGACGTTTGAAAATAAACTTAAGTATTAAAAATTAAAAGCGGAAAAATAAAATATCTTACTTAACCTTTTAACTCTGAAAGCGACGTGTCTGTTGCACGCTTAAGTATAAAAATGTAATTTAATTTTAACTTTTATATAATGAACAAAGGAAAATTATCCGTAACTTTGTGATGCCGTTCTTTTAATTGAATTAAATATAACATGATCAAAGAGAAAATTCTAACGATTATAGCGGGTGCATATTAATCATATATTTTTATACATTTAATTGAAATATATTAAAAAATAAATGTCCATGCATGTCCACCTGATGTTAGTAGTCATTGCCGCCCAGGGACATCTGCAAGTAACTGCATATATAATAGATATTTTATCTGAAGTCATAGATGCGTTGCTACTCTCGAGAACTGAGCTAGTGGTCTCAAATGAAAGCCAGCCGTGAATATAAAAGAGATATAAAAAAACACGCTTTTTACACTCATAGCCCCACACTAGGATATTCCCGTGTCGTGGTTACCATGGACACACACAAGACGAATACACATAACCCAGACCCAGAACATAAATAAACTCATCATCCAGATACCTGTCTGGCTGGGAATCGAACCCGGAACCCATTGCGTGTCAGACCGGTATGGTAACAGCTTAACAGCTCTGCCACGCGGGTGGCCAAAAAATGTAAATAGGTATGATTATTTAACGCCAAACAAACATATGAGGGTGTGTTGAAAACATTTCAAATCATAATTCCAGTGATAGCCCACATTTTTCAAGTCATATTAAATAATAGTGAAATGGTTTGCAAAATTAATATAAAAAGGTGTTTTACGATCAAATCGATTTATTTCAACGAGTATTTTTTTACACATTTTATGAAACATCATTATAGGGTAAGTATATTATATACATTAATAATTTACGTAAATAACGCAATATCCCATTTAACATTTACTTGTTACATATATAAACTAATTTATACATTAAATTAGATAGTTATATTACATTTATTGAATAACATTTTTTTATAGTTTATGAGCCTTCTAATTTTATGGACTTATAAAATTGGGAAACATTTATTAATTGGTATTAATTAATTAATTATTTTAATAAAAACTAGTTTATTCGTTTATTATATGACACTTTAGATTTATCAAAATGCAAAAAAAAATACAAAGGTTTAAGTAACGCATAAAAGGCTCATTATTAATATATCTACATATTTAATAATATTTACAACATCTATAACAAATAATATAATTATTGCTTAATTTTAAAATAACAGATTGAATACAAAAATGTTTATACTTACAAAAGTATTTTATTAAAAAATTATAAGAGATATACGTCTCCAAATGATAAAAAACAAGTAACGAGAAGAAAATGGCTTTAAAATAAGAAACGTAGGATGACTTAATAGTAGCGATAGAAATATTGAACACGCAACATTGTATGCACATGTATTGCACGTTTCTTACGCGAAGCATAGCGATCGTAAACGGACTATAAAATTGCACTTCGCTAGTTTTCTTTTGTTGTTACCTTTTATACTTTCAAGATTATTTTATTAAAAGTTTATAACAGATTTACGTCTCCAAATGATAAAAAACAAGTAACGAGAAGAAAATGGCTTTAAAATAAGAAACGTAGGATGACTTAATAGTAGCGAGGGAAATATTAAACACACAACATTGTATGCACATGTATTGCACGTCTCTAACGCGAAGCATAGTGCTCGTAAACGGACTATAAAATTGCACTTCGCTAGAAATTTTCTTTTGTTGTTACACTCTTGCTGCTGTGTTGGACGTTATTATGCAATAGTTCGCAAGTTAGCACACTTGACATTGAGGGCAGAGTTATCTGAAATTTTATAACATACAGTCCACCTGATGGTAAGTGGTCACCGCCGTCTCTTGACATCTGAATCCAACTTCATGTAAAACAAGGATTTTAAAGGAAGAAGATCAAAAACGCGTTGCGTCTCTTCTAAGTTAAGATGGTCGGTTCAAAAGTAATTTGACTCAGTACTTCAAACTATAACTAATATATCATCAGGCTACATTGAGGTCGCGAATAATGCACTACGCTGAGATACAGATTGTGAGCAGTGATAGCCTAATGGTTAAAACTTGCCCTGTCGATCGGGAGGTCCCAGGTTCAACCCCAGGCACGCACCACTGATTTTTCTAAAATTATGTGTGCATTAGAAATTAACTATCACTGTTTTTCAGTGAAGGAAACATCGCGAAGAAACCTACACACCCGAGAGTTCTTTAAAAAAAAGTTCTCGGAGGTGTGTGAAGTCCACCAATACGCATTTGGCCAGCGTGGTTGGACTATGGCCTAAACTATCTCATTCTGAGAGAAGATCCGTGCCCAGTAGTGGGACAATAATGGGTTGACGAGAGATACAGATAATTCAATGTCTATATGAATGCAGGTTGAAAATTTATCAAAACCTAATAAGCTTTTCGTATATAAATTGAAATCTTTCAAACACAACTTTTAACGATATTTTAGAAACTTTAATTTCTGTCCTTTTACCAGTTGACGCCTATTATGCCTATTATGCCATCTATACACTATCTATATATCGATATTTAATTTTACGTATACTTTACATTCAATACATAAAATGCATCTAATTATAAAATAAATACACTAATACATCTTCATAATTCTTCGCGACTCTTATTCGAATACTTGACTAGATTACAGCGTAAATAGCATTTTTTTATAACAAAAGTAAAAAACAAATAAGTTAAAATAATCACGAACAAGAGTTTAGTGCTGAAATAGTCATAATATTTTAAATTTAACTTTTCATTTGTTGTTTTGTAAAAAAGAAACAATTTTTATTCTGTAATAATATTTTTGCTTATTTACAAATTATACTTATTTAAAATACTGTTACTTTAATAATATTAAGTCATTTATTTAATATACAAAAATGTTGCTTTTTAAAAATGAAAAGAAAATTACAAATCCACAAAAACATAAATAAATTAATTCACACATGTGGTTCACAACAAAACTGGAAATTGGAATATATTTAAATAACACACAATCAATAAATCTATTACATAAATATGACTATAATTTTTAACCTAGTAAAATTAATTAATAATATTACAAGCTCAAACTGACTAGATGACGCATGTGAATACATATTCAGTCTTAAAAATAAGTCCATTAAAACAATGTTTTTTGTGTCAGTAAATGTTTATTTGCTAATAGCAAGGCAAAATCTTATTCATTTAACAATTAAGTTGTAAATTGGGCTTAGTGCATAGACTTAAAAATTACACTCTGTATATGCACTAAGCCCAGTGCATATACAGGGTGTAATCTTTAAGTGTACACAGGCGATTATTCCGCAACTATTAAACATAACAAAAAACTTTAAACTGATATCAAAAGTACTTTGCCTAATGAGTAAAATGACAGTAATAACTTTTTTAAAATAAAACAAGAAATATCTAAAAACTTTACATTAAACACTCCCATGCATTTAGTATGAGATAGTAGAAAGTAGAGTAGTAGATTGTATACAACTAAAAGTTAGTTAAGCTATTTTTAGTTCTACATTTTACCAGTAGAACCGGTGTACTTCCACCGGGAAGGTATCACCGCCGAATTATTTCTAACGTAAAGCAGTTCTTGCGTTTTGTGAAAGCGTGTGCTTTCACGTTAACCTATATAAGGCGATCACCTTAGACCTCGGGAGTAGCAACGCATCTGTGATTGACTTTAGACAAAACCCCTGTTCTGTTTGAAGTTACTCTATTAGAATCCCTGTTCTATTTGAATAGCTTACAGATGTCCATGGGCGGCAGCGACTACTTACTATAGAGTGGACTGCATGCTCGTTTACTTCAATCAGATAAAAAAACCTTCAATTCAAAGTGAAGTACCACAAAACAATCGATCCGCGGCTATTCACAGACTCATCAAATTGGAAATGTAGTATATAAATAAATAACGAATGGTCTGACTGTGTGCGCATTAACGTCAATTAAACTGTCTAGCCATGAACTCGTAGGCTTCTACAATTTACACAATTGGACTATAGTATTAGATCTATATAATAATTGTATGTGCGATAGGCCTGACCACACGAGGCTGACAATGTTTCAAACCAGAAATTTAAAATTGTTTTAGAATAGTAGTGAAAGAAGACCATCATTACATGTGTTTACGCTTTATGACAGTGATTCGAGCAATGATTTTAGTCTAATTTCATTGTGAAATTATTAATAACTAGCCCTTACCCGCGGCTTCGCGTGCACGGTCGGAAGGAATTCATATTAGCATTTGATAGCGTGGTTCAGAACTTGCAAATGAATTTTACTAATGCCATCTATTAACAACGTCTGGAACTACTAAATATATATCGACTAACAAAACTTCTATATTCTCATGTGAATGAGAGAGCGTAGTAAAAAGTAGCCTACGTCACTCTCCGCCCTCCTATCTCCCAGCATGTAAACCATATCATATAATAGCTATGTGGCGACTTGAAAGAGAAGCAAACAAACACACTTTCACATTTATAATATTAGCATGGATTATCATACTATAATGTCTATTATATTCACGATAGGCGGCTTAAATTTCTTTATTTTATGTTAATTACATATAATTAAAACTTTCTCGCGTAAAAATAGACTTAACGATTTAGGTCGTGACATAGAATCTTAAAAAGAAAAGCGAACCAGACGTAGATTAGATGGTTTATTTTATCATTAGTGCTTGTCAACGGTTTATCCCTGCCATCATAGCCGTGACCACGATTCCTGCAACTGGGTCACAATGTCAGAAGTTAAGAAACTAAAAACGCGTATCACACCGAACGAGAATAGTTCGACCAGGGAAGTGCCATCGCCACACCTATTTCTAGCGTGAAAAATTTCTTGCATTTCCTTGAAAGGGTTTAATTGCCGGTACACTTTCGTATGAGGCGACTATCATAGTCCACGGGAGTAAGAAACTAAAACCGCGTATCACATATATGTGACAATTTTTTTGCAGGCACTAATATAGTTCGACCGTGGAAGTGCCACCGCCACACCTATTTCTATCGTGAAACATTTCTTGCGTTTCGTTAGAAGGGTGTGCTTGCTGGCACATTTTTATATGAGGTGATCATCATAGTCCACCGGAGCGGCAACGCATCTGTCATTGACTTCTGATAGAACCAATGTTCTATTTAAAGTTGATTACAGATGTCCATGAGCGGCAGCGACCACTTACGGTCAGGTGGACTGCATGCTCGTTTGCTATTTCAGTCAGATAAAAAAACATCTTCAAAAGTTACGTAACTGGAAATTGATTCCAATTAAGAAATTTATATATCTAGATATAGCATTTTCAATTTAAGATCGAATATCAATTGCTAACCGAGCTATCTTAATCCTTAAATGAATTTCTCAGAAATCTTTGCCGCGTTAAGTATTTCTCGAAGCATCTATTCTTGGAAGTATTGCTCCTTGGAATGCGATATCGACGTGTTATAACAGCATTATCTATTATATTTATCTGAGTCAATAATAGTTAATTAACTTGAGAATTTTCCTCGCGTCTCGCTTGGCATGTCACGAATTCATGTCTTAGTTATTGGATTAGTTTGAACGGAAATATTCGGTCGATTTTATCCGGAATACTTTGTTCTTTTATTTCGTTATCAAATTGAATATCCTTAACTTTTACTTTTTTTTAAATTGTAAAACTATGTTTGAGATTGTCTGAATATGGAATTAAAGAAAGATTGAAGTAGTGAACAATAATAATCTTATTAATCTATTAGGTTGCTTATCTAGTCCAGTGGTACCTCATTTGTTTTGTCTTTTTATCAAATGATTCCAGTTTAATAAACTAAATCGTTTATTTCCCAAAGTACATTAATATGAAACATTTTGCCTTACCATTACAGTATTTAAGCGAAGCTGATGAGTGAACAGGTACAGTAATGAGGTACAGGTTGCGTACACTATTACAAGTAGTAGAAATATTGCACGGTTAGAAAAATAGACACTGCCCCTATGTGGCGATCGGTCTACCACCGACGTACTAAACTAGAAGCGTATTCCTTTAAAGCTCGTTAGAGTTCACACAAACTGAGATCGAATGTTCTTGTGCACTGAGAGCGCGCTGAGGCCCGGGTCCGATGCTGGCCGGACGCGCTCCCAGGGTGCGGGCTACCTTCGCGACTTGCAGTACTGACACGACAACACCTTCTTAAACGCTTGGCGGAACACTTTGTTGAATATGGTGTAGAAGATAGGATTCACCATCGAGCTGGCGTAACCCAACCACAGCACGAAATCGAAGACCCAGCTCGAGATTCTCTTCTCGCAATCAGGACAGACAACTGGCACCATGTTGAGGATGAAGAACGGTGCCCAGAGGACGACGAATGTGAAAAATACCACTCCTAAAACCTTAGTAGCTTTTTGCTCTAGGCGTAAAATTCTACCATGCCGGGATGAGTTTCGCGAAATTACGCTGGAATTCCTGGAGTGATGTGCCCTTGGTGTTTGACGTTGCGGGCTCGGGTTCACAGATGGTTGGTTCCTGTTTATCGATCTTTGGCTTCGAATAGTCCTTGAAGGGGTCGACAACGTCGTTCTGGCGCCAAAACTGGAACCTCTTCTGAATCTCCTTGCTTCATCCCAGGTTACAATGGACGAAGCACCTCGACTAGGTCTTCTGTATAAAGCAGTGGAAGGCTCGTCGTCTTTCATGCCATTACGAGGGAATCCATTGCAGCCGTTTATCTCTCCGCCAGGGACAATTATAACTTCAGTAGTTCGGCGTGGTGGAGTGGAATCTGAACCAAAGTAAGGGCAAGTGCAAGGAGGTGGGAGAAGAAGACCGTCCTCGGAGCTACGTGACTTTGCTGTCAGTGTCGTTGGTGCCAGAAGACCATCATTACCTTCGTCATCGGAGGCACTTCGGGCTCTGTGGAGAGGAGTGTTTGTTTCTCCGGTAGACGAAGGTCGTCGTCTGTCCTGAAGCATTGAAGAGGGGGAACTCGATGATACGCTCAAGGAACCCGGAGTGAGCATGCCACCTCTCTCCGACATATTGGTCCTGTAAAATATGGTATAGTTATTATCTCTTATTTATTTTGGAGCCAATAAAGGCTTCTGTGTATACAGATACTGTATAATATGTTATACGTGTTTTTGACGAAGTTAATCAATTTAATTAATAGTAAATTGGGCTAAATCATTTAATGTAAGTACGATCGGTTAAATAGTATACGGATAGATTTTATTATAAGCAATACAATTTAAATAAATCATAATGTGAAGCAATATATAACTCACACATAATGATAAAGTTCATTCTTAATGCGAAGTACAAATATAATTTAAATGTACATTAATTTCCTTTGCGGAAGGTTCATTCAAATTAAAACTTAATTGGGTCAAACAAAGTTTTATATGTGGTACCATGAACGAGCAATCGCTTATCTTTTTAATCTGATACCAAGTTCATATACTCCAAAAACTTCTTGTAACTTTGGAAGTAGCAACGCATCTGTGATTGACTTCAGATAGAACTCATGTTCTATTTGAAGTTTCTTACAGATGCCCATGGGCGGCAGTGACTACTTACCATCAGGTGGGCTGCATGCTCATTAAAAAATATATAAATACGAAAGTTTGTTATTTTGTTGTTTGCATATATATGTATATATGTATATAACCAACACACATATGTGTGTTGGTTACTTTTTCACTCAAAATAT
The DNA here is from genome assembly GCA_949699795.1 of Spicauda simplicius. Taxonomy (NCBI): domain Eukaryota; kingdom Metazoa; phylum Arthropoda; class Insecta; order Lepidoptera; family Hesperiidae; genus Spicauda; species Spicauda simplicius. The sequence goes on from OX453060.1 coordinate 5,325,616, forward strand.
ACCAGTCGTATTTTACTGAAATTTGGCTCACACATATGTAGTTTAGGAGCTAGATTAACACGTAGGATACTTATTACCGTATACGTGACCAAAGCGGGCTCAGTTGTGAGAATATCCTATTTTTATGTATGTTATATATAGTTGTACTAGCTCTTACCCGCGGCTTCGCCCGCACGGTCAAAGGGAATTAACGTTAGCATTGGATGGCGTGATTCAGAACTTGCAAGTGAATTTTACTAACGCCATCTATTAATTACGCCTGGAACTACTAAATATGTATCAACTAACGAAACTCCGATATTCTTATGTGAATAAGAGAACGCGGTGAAAAGTACGCCTACGTCACTCCATCCTTCCTAACTATCCCCCAGCATATAAACCATAATTATCATATGATACCTTTGTGGCGACGTGAAAGAGTAACAAACAAACTCACTTTCATATTTATAATATTACTATAAAAGTATAGTTTAATGAACCCTTAAAATAGTATTGCTTACAATCTTTTAGCTTTTAATAAGCCTCAAGATATACGTATGGTATTTATTTATTTAAACTTTTGAAACACCTTATACTAAGGGTTACAAGGGTGAACTTAATGCCCAATGGCATTCTCTGCCAGTCAACCCTGGGCGATGGCGATAATTTGTGGTAGGCATGTAAATGTTATAAAAAGAAATTTTGCTAAAATAATTATTCTTATACGTATATATATATATATACATAGGTATATATACATAGGTATATGTTAGTTTGGGTTGTTGCGTGACTGACTAAAATGTATGATGGCCATCTAATGGATTTAATGATTTTTGGTTAAAGTGAAAGTGTAATTATTCTAGACACTAATTACTACGTAAAAGTATTAATAATTCTTGAGAGTGTTATGTAACATCGTAAGTATCTGGTAGTAATAATAATAAGTGAGTTGGTTGCTTAATAAAGAAAGCACAGTGCATGTGCTTTTTTGATGGCGAGTGTACGAAATCTGTCAATTAATTATGAAACGGTAGATACAAGAACAGGGTGTCCATTTAAAGCTTATTATGATCGATATTAGGAAGGTAACATAGTGGCAAAAGTTTGTAATAATTACATAAAAAATATAATACAAATAACTTCATTTAAGTTACGGGTAAGATAATATTACGCTAAAATTAGTACTTGCACATTAGTATTTATTTTTGAAATAGCAAACGAGCTTGAAGCACACCTGGCAATAATTGGCCATTACCGCCTAAGGACATCTGTAACTAACTTCATTTAGAACACGGATGCTATCTGAAGTCAATCACAAATGTCTTGCTACTTCACAGGTAGATAGTCACTCCAAATAAAATTATGCACGATTAGATAACAATGTTTTGCCGCAACGTTCCCAACTTTTATATCGTACAATGAACAAGCAAACAAATAAAAGCATAATACCCTCTGCTCGACGCTTTGGACGCAGCGGAAGCTTCCAAGCCGCGGGAAAGACGCAACATCTCGGCCCCAAAGTGATGAAGTGCACTCATGGCGGACGGCGCGGGCTCACTGTGCAACACAACATAGAATGAGGACTACACATATAGCACATACAGTTATAAAGCATGGCACGGTATCGGAATATGTTTATGATATGGAAGTAGCAAACGAGCATACAGTCCACCTGATAAGTGGACACTGACGCTCATGGACATACATACTACATTTATAAAATTAAATATTCTTCTCGGCCCCAAAGTGATGAAGTGCCAACATGGCGGACGGCGCGAGCTCACTGTGCAACACAACATAGAATGAGGACTACACATATAGCACATACAGTTATAAAGCATAGCACGGTATCGGAATATGTTTATGATATGGAAGTAGCAAACGAGCATACAGTCCACCTGATAAGTGGACACTGCCGTCCACGGACATACATACTACATTTACGAAATTAAATAATCTTCTCGACCCCAAAGTGATGAAGTGCACTCATGGCGGACGGCGCGGGCTCGCTGTGCAACACAACATAGAATGAGGACTACACATATAGCACATACAGTTATAAAGCATAGAGCGTTATTGGAACACTACATTTTTGAATGATATAGAACTTTTAAAATAATCTCGGTTCCAAAGTGATGCAGTTCACTTATGGCGGATGGCGCAAGGGAAACAAAGAGTGAGGTTTACACGTTTCGCGCATACAGTTAAAAAACAAACAGCGGTATCAAAACCCTTAAACAAAGCAATCGAAACTCATTATAACTACAATCATAAATGATTATGAATTAAAAAAATATTCGCGGCCCTATACACTCATGGCGGAAGGCGCGGACTCACTATGCAACATAACACAGAATGAGGACTACACATACACATACACATTCAGTAATAAAACGGTTTCGATACACTACATTTTTAGGTATAAAAATTAAAAAAAAAAGTCTGTTCTAAAGTAATATATATAGTTTACTCATGGCGGACAGCGCGAAGGAAACGTGGAATGAGGTCCACGCGTTTAGCACATACAGTTATAAAATAAGCAGCGGTAGCCAAACTCATAAATAAATACAATCATAAATGACTACGAAATAAAAAAATATCCGCGGCCCTGAAGTGATGAAGTGCCCTCATGGCGTACGGCGCAGGTTCACTGTGTAACACAACAAAGAATGATGACTACATATATAATTATAAAGCATTGAGAGGTATCGGTAAATCATACAAACTTCTAGGAGATAAAGTGACACGATACAAATGCTAGATTGATGGGTTTAATGAAAATCTTTGATGTATCGGCGGTATATTTTAAGCTACACTGGCAGAGTCTACATAAGAACTATAAACACGAACGTTTTATAGAGACATGAAGCAAAAAATAATCCTGATCCATTATGCAATATAAAATACCATGAATTTAAGGATTTATTTCTGCCCTATGTGACAATGTGTACTTATGGCGTATGTTACAAACTCAATATAAAATGCACGCATTGAATCTACTTGTAATATATCAAAACAAGGCACGTTTATGTGAACCCGTAAATTACTGATTTAAAATGTATGATGTGTACGTACACATAATTAAAAATCAATAGCCCCAAAACTCGTATCGAGAGGCGTAATTATAAACCACTATATCCCTTTATGCATAACGCATACATACTAATTATCTGCATTTAGCATCAAAAAAGCGTTTGGTTAAATCGAAATAGACTTGACAGTCGAATTTAATGCACCGTTCCACTTAGCGTCCAACGTGATCAATTAGCTACGTGGGAAACGATTCACATTTGAATAAATGCAATTAATGTCGCGGTATATACAGTGACAATTTGTGCTAAAATAATGTTTTCTATATTTATCACAATAATTAGTAGTTTTTTGCGAGAGAAAATAACACTGAGTAAATTTATTTATACATAAGCATTCCTATATTGCATTTTAGAAGGGTTGATTTTTATTTATATCATTTTTGAGTTTTTTATCAAATCATATAGTCTTATAATCATTAAGTCTTAGATTTATTTATCTCACCTATTTCTAGCGTGAAGCATTTCTTGCGTTTCGATGGAAGGGTGTGCCGTCACACTTTCGCATGAGGCGACCATCATAGTCCTCGGGAGTAGTAACGCATCTGTGATTGACTTCAGATGGAACCCGTGTCCTGTATGAAGTCGATTACAGACGTCCGCAGTGAACACTTGCCATCAGGTGGACTGCATGACCGTTTGCTACTTCAGTTAGATAAAAAAAAACTTATGCCTACATATGGAACTGATTGCATACGAATGCTTTATCTAACAGTGTAAAATGAATATACGTATTTTCATTGTTCTGCTATATACTGTTTTTCCAAATATTTCATTTGTCTGTTTTGAAGGAACTATTATTTAATTTACAATTATTACAAGAAGACGGCGGGTAACCGCTGCATTCAGAAGGCCCAGAACCGGTCGAAGTGACGTAGATTAGAGGAGGACTATGTCCAGCAGTGGACTTCCAAAGGTTGATAGATGGATGGATGGAAGCTTTAATGTTACGATATAAATTAAGATTCTTGTGAACATTTAAAATAAAAGTGGTAGCAAGTTGAACAAGGTCTTATGAGTAAGCTTTACACGAAATACAAAAGACTTAAGGCTGAAATACGGAAGGAAGTACATCAGTTGCATCAGTCAAACCACGGTTTTTTGAGAAATTTCCTAGATGGAACCGCGAATCTCAGCTGGCAAAATATACATGAGATTTTGCACATTACAAACTTTGTTTGCATTACTTTGAAGTTAGTGCTTTTTGCTCGTCTACAAAGTTCTAAACCCAATTCAAAAACAGCGGAAAGCGGTATTAATGGTGTGAGCATTCGCTGCCAAATTCAGCCACTCTAATTCATTTGCAAGTTTGCTGCAAAAAATAGTATTTGCATTCATTCGTTCCAACGTTCCGTTGTGAAATGTTGGTATTGAAAGCGGGAAAGCGCAAATTCGGTAAGTTTAGCCTTTAAATGTAATTAAATTATTTTATACTCACATAGGACACATGTGGTTTTGTCGTGATCCAGCAAAATATCGTGAGCGCCGACTTCGGAACTACTACTAAGTACTGAATATGTTTTAAACCAACATGTATTTAGATTATTTTTTACTTTTTTTGTTGCATGGAAGTCGGTTGTAATTTTTGTTTCAAATATTTTTTATATATATAATTATATAACGTAAATATCGTGTGTATTTTAAATACAGATGTCGAACAGAAAATAAATGGACGTTTTGTTCCAAATTTCGTGTGACGAACGTACGGTCGAGTTTGGAACGGAACTTTTCCGTTTGGAAAATAGATAAATTTTATTTTTTATTTATTAATTTTAAATCAGACTGTGTCCATATAATAAGAATACAGTTCTACATTTAACAAAAACATAAATATACAATTAAATACAATTAAATACCAATAAAATAAAATAAAAAATAAAACATATTATTAAAATTAAATAAAAATTAAAATAAATCATAATAAAATTTATGTCATCAAAATTATGTCAAATAGGTACATCATATTAAAAACAAATGTAAAATATTAACCCCTCTGGAGCGCATGTGGCATAAAACCAAACTTGTCAAAGAATATGTACAGTCACGAGCAATAAGATGTAACTATAGAAGATTGGCAAAAGTATCTGACCCAAGAAGGAGTTCAATAATCAATATTCAATAGTTCAATATCTGACTACACGAACGCAGAAAAATATCTGACATTCAAAGGCATCATAATGCAGTAGCGTCAAAATTATGCGATTTGACGTTCATCTACACAATTTTGAAGCTACTGCATTATGGCATGCACGATATTTCATCTTTGAACCGTGGAGGGATATTTTATATATTCGTAATCTTATTATCTTTTATAGACTGGAGTATTTTATACTTTCGTCTTAAAAAGAGTAATAAATTGTTTTACACTCTGTCTGTCTGAAAGCCTATTGTAGCATCAAAGCTCCAAAAAGATAAAACTGATTATAAAGCATTTTATGTGTGCATGTAAGTCAACGTGTTGTTGAGTCAGAAGTGATCAAAGTTTTTGAAGTGAAACTTCTTTATCGGGGTTGGTTGAAGTGAAACTTCTTTATCGGGGTTGGAAAAAAATTTAGTGTAACATTTTTTCGTTACGCGCCATCTTTTTCTTATCCCTACCACGCGTGATATTAGATAAATTATTATAGATTAGATTATAGATAAAGTTTAATAAAAGCCGTTTATTAAACTTTATCTAATTAAACTTTATTTAACCAATTTCTGTAAAGTTGCATATAGTAAATTATTGTTTGAAAAATAACGTCATAAAAAAGTTTCACTTCTTACGAGTGTACGCTAGTACACGCACACATTTTTTATTTTTTATCTGATGGAGTGGCAAACGAGCATGCAGTCCACCTGATGGTAAGTCATTGCCGCCCATGGACACCTGTAAGCAACTTTAAATAGAACATGGGTTCTATCTGAAGTCAATCAAAGATGCGTTGCCACTCCCGACGAATATCATGGTCCTCGGGAGTAGCAACGCCTCTCGCAACGAGAGGACGCCTCCACCGCGACACCTATTTCTAGCGTGAAGCATTTTTTGTATTTCGATGGAAGGGTGTGGTTTCCGGTACACTTTTATACGAGGCGACCATCATATTCCTCGGGAGTGGCAACACGTCTGTGATTCACTTCAGATGGAGCCCCGTGTTCTGTACGAAGTTGCTTACAGGAGTTCATAAGCGGCAGTGACCACTTACCATCAGGTGGACTGCCTGCTCATCTGCTACTTCAGTCAGATAAAAAAATCAACTGTCGATTTGTTGGCATTTTATAGAGTACAAAATTTCACGAACGCATCAAGAGTAAATAGAAAAGCAGTCACGGCGATTACATTCAAAGAACAGAGTAATGCGACCATGGCGTGTGCAATTCCGCAATTACTGTACCTTTTGAAAAACCATTGTATTTATTGCATTTCTTGCAATTACAACCCATTATGAAGCATTCCGCGTCAAACGAATTTGAATTTCAAATTAAGAACGTGACAGTTATGCGGTTTTCTTTTTTTAATTCTCGCAGTTTTCTGCTATGTCGTGGATTGCCAATCAGCTTTGTTACGTTGTATTTTTAGTACTTTCAGCTTTCAGCAGTGCATATGAAGCTATATTTATGAGATTAACAATTCTTTTAACACACTTATCACGTAACTGTTACGTTAATTCTACTGCAAGTTTGTAAAAAGAGATTTAAAGACATTTTTTATTCTCAAAAAAAAAAAGATTACTTATTTACGTGAGAACATAGCTCATAAAATAGATACATAAAAATAATAAGTTTAAATGTTTTTTTATATGTGAAATTATACTTAGAAATCAGACGAGAACATATTGAATTGATTTACAAGTTATTTTATTTACATTATTATGTTTCTTCTGTGGAAATCACTATTCTTTATATCGTATGGAGAAGAATGAATGAATTTAATAATTTAATTTAATGAATCATCTTGACTTAATCCCATCCATCCATCCATCCATCTATCAGCCCTTTGATGTCCACTGCTGGACATAGGCCTCCCCTAAATGGCGCCATTCCAACCGGTCCTGTGCCCTCTGAATTCGACGGTTTCCCGCTTTTTCCGGTCTTCTTCAGGTCATCGGTCAACCTGGTAGGGGGGCGACCTGCACTCCTTTTGCCTAAACTTAATATTACTCAATATTTCTTCTTTCATATAATAAACCTTACCAATTAACAGGGAACACACAAAATTTAATTCAAAATTCTAATATTCTTGCTAGACCACTTGTGAACAATGAAGAACACATGCCTTTAAAATATCGTACATTAAACGTCTTTGTAAGACATTACAGCTATATTATAAAGCTACCACAGTTAGCTCATTACGAGGCGTGCAAACGGTAGTAACGTACACATGTTAATGGCCTCTGTGAGTCCTGTTAGGCCAGTGGTTCCTAACCTTTTGGGGAGGAAGGACCATTTGGCAAAATATCTGTCGACCCATGGACCACCGGTATGAGGTTGTAATTTAAGATAAAAATAAACCCGAAAATCAATATGGGATTATTATTGTTTTAATAAAACACGCGTACATTGTAGTTCAAAGCAAACAATATTTAATGCGCTTTGTTTATTAATTCTTAATTTTTTACTAATTCGTGATCCTTGGATACTTATACAATATTTTTTGGATGGCTTCTCGGACCACTTTGGGTGCTTCCGCGGACCATCAGTGGTCCGCGAAAGGGAACCACCGTTGGGAACCACTGTGTTAGGCGTTTCAGGTAAATCCTCAAATAGTATCTATTCTAAATGGCTTCTAAGTATCTCGCATTAGGATTTGGTTAGTGTTTCAGTCTTGGGGAAACGGGATTTGTTATAGTACTTTAGCTTAAGAAAGTTGAGGGTAACTTGTAGCTTTACCTATTGTTAACGTCTACTGGCATTGTCACATACTTAGCGGACTTAATGTGTTGTTAGGATGTGAGATCCGTTGAGTAATATAAAGGTAAGAAAACATTACAACATTGTCGAAAGTTTTTAATAAATCCATAATAATTCAAACGTAAACTGAAATTCATATTAGATAAAAAAGTATTAAAACTGTATACCACTTTTAAAAGCATCACTATGTTTATTTTATGAAACTGACATAGGAAACGGACCTATCGACTCGTTTTTATATAGTACTAGCGAACCCCGCAGCTTCACACGCGTAAACAAAAATCGATTGTCCCGTGGGAATAAGATATTTCTTTACAGTAAAAAGTAGCCTATATGTTAATCCAAAGTATCAGCTAACTCCCTATCCAATTTTATGAAAATCGCTTCAGCCGTTTGTACGTGAAGAAGTAACAAACATACACACTCACAAACTTTCGCCTTTATAATATTAGTATGATTTATAACATATGTGTATGTGTATAGTATTTATTTCCTTAAGTTAAACTCACACACAAGATGTTAACCACTGACCCTTGAAAGTACACTTCAGCGTTAAACAAAGATGTCACACAGAAATAGGCAATTTTTCATAATTTTAAGGCCATTTTATTTACTCTAATTAGCGTAAATATCGCTAATGGAAGCATATCAACTATAAAACGTGATCAAAAATATAAAACAGTAATTAACGTTAATTTATAAATCGCAAACGTAAAACAGATGTGCGGTCGCATTAATATTGCGCATTAATTCAAAAACTGTAACGCTCTATTAATTATTTAATTAAATCTAGTTTAAATCGTGTGAACAATTTGTAATTTATTAATCTGTTATTTATTAATTCACTAATTTGGTTGACAAAGTGTTTTTGCTGTGATTGAAATAATTTTATGTATCTAGAGTATATAATTGTATTTATTGGCGTTGTCAACTAAGTTCTAGTACCGATTTAGTTTTGGTAAGCTGTTTTAAATTCTATAGGTAATACTTAGTATAAGGCCACCTACCACCTGGGAAGGCCACATTTACCATTGATTGGGGGTACAACCCATTATTGTCCCAATGCTGGGCACGGGTCTTCTCTCGGAATGAAAGAGTTTTAGGCCATAGTCCACCGCGCTGGCCAAGTGCGAATTGGTTGACTTCATACACCTCCGAGAACTTTTTTTTTAAAGAACTCTCGCGTGTGAAGGTTTCCTCACGATGTTTTCCTTCGCCGAAAAGCAGTGATAATTAATTTCTAATACGCACATCAGTGGTGCGTGCCTGGGTGTGAACCGCGGACCTCCCGATTGAGAGAGAACGTTTGAACCATTAGGCTATCACAGCTCGCTATATTTACATATGGACATACAATGTAAACTGTTTGGAGAACTCATAGTTCATTATAATAGATATTACTATATTTTATAATTTTTTTTGGCTGTCTCATTGTCTGTATGTTCGAAATCGCACAATCACTGGTTCAAAATCACTGATTTAATTTTTTAAACATTGTACTGTAAAATATATTTAAAACTCTTGGTCTTCCTAAACTCATTACGTAACAAAGGTATTTTGCATACTTTTAAGCACAGATCCAACCGCAGGCCACAGCTAGGCGACCATAATGATGTTCAGCAAAAGTAAAATAACTACCAAATTAAGCAAAGTTGAAACATTCCAGCACATTACGAAAAGAGAAGAAAGCCACATTCCATATTATTAAATAAGCCAACTTACCTAGAGTCTTGTAGCCACAGATCCCTGGTGTCTATGGGAGGTAGTTCAGTTTCGGTCGAAGCAGCTGAGTGTTGGGGTGTACCTCCTCTCGGACCGAGAAACCTTCGCCAGGTGCAACGACGTTCTGTTGGAAAAAAAAAAATCTATTTAAATTTGAAGTGGCAATGAGTAGGTAGTCCAACTGATACCTATCAGTTGGACCACCACCATCAGACCACCTGGTCTTTGTCAACCATAGACAGGCTGTAGGAGGAACAGAATTTGGGCTGAAGCTTGGTTAGGTGGTAGAACCAGTGTAGTTCGACCGACCGTGTAGTTATACGAGGCGACCATCACAGTCCTCGGGAGTAGTAACGCATCTGAGATTAATTTCAGATAGAAGCCATGTTTTGTATGAAGTTGATTACAGATGTCCATGAGCGGCAGTGACCACTTACCATCAGGTGAATTGCATGCTCGTTTGCTACTTCAGTCAGTTTAAAAAAGCTTGAAATTCGTCGGATGACAACACGAAGTGTCACAAAAAGCGATTTAAGGCGTCTAAATAATATTAATTATATGACTACGGTTTCTTCGGAGGTCAGTTATATAAGAGAACCTTAGAGTACTCTACTACTTAGACTATTCTTACTAGTATGCAAAGGCAAACAAAGACGATACAGGAAAATATTAGTTCAAAGAAAATACTTCTGTATATTGCTGCAATGGACTTTTGACAATTCATCTTTTGTTAGACGAGTTCTGTTCTGGTTTTCGGATTGTTGGGCCAATGTAGACATAATATTTTAAGATATTTTTACTTAGTTCTAAGAGGTAGCAACGTATACGCGGTAAAAGAAAGTAGAATTTTATTCCACTCATATATCCAGTACTAATGAATGATGTATAAAATAAGATGTATATAACACGGATGAACAACAAATTAAGTAGATATCTAAAGGACCTCATTATTTGTGGTTATAAATAAAAAAGAAATACCATGTTTCTGGAAGGTCGTACAAATATTAGTAATGGGAACCCTTTCAGGGAAAGAGACATTTCGTTGACATGTCAAACATGGGAGCTTTTAAGGGATTAGTATTGGATAAGTGTCGAAAGATATTACACTTGAAATGTTAAGGTAAATATTGAAACATCGGGTGTGTGCGTAGTGAGGCTGGTTATCGGCCCCGCTCCGATGACGTAAGTAATGATCTAATGACGTACTCTGCGTTGATATATATCGCTACTTCAAAACAAAAGGGCCACAACTCGAATAGACCTAATATTACGGGAGGGCCATTTAAATGGCGGCTTTGCAATGATGTTGCAGCGTAAACTCAAAGACGTTAGTAGTGTTTTTATTGCTTAAAGTGTAAAATTCATGGGAATCTTTTTAAATTATGAAAATATAACCGACAAAATTTGAATTTTTACAATAAAATGGATTTTGAATATTTTTGATTTGTGGCCCTTTTGTTTGAAAGTAGCGATATGTGTCTGTAAAATATATGAGAAGAGAAAATGCTGATCGACATCATGATTGTGCTTCCCCAAATTCTGGCAAACACTAGTGTGTAGTGTTTGACAATCCGCGTGGCGGAGCGGTTACCATACCGGTCTGACGCCCAATGGGTCCCGGAAATTACCGGTCAGACAGGTATCTGAATGATGAGTTTAGATTCATGTTATGGGTCTGGGTGTTTGTGTATTCGTCTTGTGTGTGTCCATGGTACCCGCGACACAGGAGAAAATCCTAGTGTGGGGCTATGAGTGTAGATAAACATATGAAATTTCGTACTTAATATCCCTACGAATTGAAATTATATTTAGTTAGCCTTAAATTTGCTACGAAATAAGAACTTGGCTGAAAATGTTTTTCCGACTTATGTACCTATCTCATGTGACATTATTCTTTCAATTGTGAGAGATGATTTTTCTTTAATATTAGTTATTGATAATTACAGGGTCACAGATATATACTAATAAACATACGTAGTAAATATAAAATAACAAGGAATTAAAACTTGTTAAAAGTATAAATATTTCGCAGCAAGACGAATCTAACTCTTGTAAAAAGTCATAAGCTCGTGAATGTTTGGTTCTTGTAAGTGTAATGTACCCTTAGTACGTATTTACTTTGTTTTCTTAAAACAATCATTGCTTCAGCTTTCGTTATACATTTCGATATTCATTACATGCTTACATTTCCGTTTTCAGTCATAACTTACAATGTACTTGAAATGAATAGTAAAAAGTGTACAATTATTGTATTGCGCAAACACAATAAACTCATACTAAGGATACAGTACCCAATCTGTAATCGCTTTCAACATGAACATACCCGAAGAGGTTACATGCATACGGATATGTAGTAGCAGTGTTTCTTAGAAACTCGTAGGAAAAGAAAGGTGTTCGTTTTGGTTTACTTTCTTTAAAACAATAGTCTTTTGTACTTGCCATTGTATGCCATGCTTGAATGCTCGGCATTTACAGTGTCTTTTCTTAAAAGTTCAGTTAATTTGTCAAAGTTAAATTTAGACTATATGTTAGATAAAAAACAACACAAGGTTATTAAAAAAATATATGCATAAGTAAAAAAGGCGTGTAGGCCGACCAGGTGGAATGATGACCTGAAGAAGAGGGTAACCCTTGGATTTAGATGGCTCATGACCGGTCAAAGCGCAGTTTCGGGAATGCCGACGTCTAGCAGTGGAGTTTTAAATTCTGATGTATGGATAAATGATATACATAACTGTCTTAAGCTAGAGTTTCGTCCTACGTCTATAGGAGGTCATAAAAAAACAAAACAAATCAGAATTTTCATTAATGGCAACGCTCTCTCGTTGACCCATTATTGTCCCACTGCTGGGCACGGGTCTTCTCTCAAAATAAGTGAGTTTAAGCCATACTCCACCGCGCTGGCCAAGTGCGTTGGTGGACTTACCACACCTCCGAGAACTTTTTTTTTAAAAACTCTCGGGTGTGTAGTTTTCCTCACGATGTTTACCTTCACCGAAAAGTAGAAATAATTAATTTCTAATACGCACATATTTCAGAAAAATCTGTGGTGCGTGCCTGAGTTTGAACCTCGGACATCCCGATCGAGAGGCCAAGTTTCAATCATTAGGCTATCACTGCTCACATGGAAATGGCAACGCATCTGTATTGAATTCAGGTAGAACCTTTGTTATGTGGAGTGTGTAACAGACGCCCATAGGCGGCAATAATTCACCTTCTGTTGGACTGCGTGCTCATTGCTACTTCAGTTTAATATAAAAACTAGGTTATTGTCACGGCTTTACCACAATAATGCGTATTCTATGAGTTTGTTAACCAATACTGGTTATAACCTATGTTCATATAGAACATGGGTTCTATGTGAAGTCAATCACAGTTGCGTCGCTATTCCAGAGGATTATGATAGACACCTCATATAACAGTGTGCCGGCAAACCATCCATCGAAAGGCAAGAAATGCTTCACGCTAGAAATAGGTGGTACTTCCCTGGTAGAACTACACTGGTTCTACCACTTGTCAAGTTGTAGCGGGAAAGAGTTACTAATAAACATTCATTTTAGCAAATTTTCGCAGTCATAATATTATTTTATTTATTCTATTTTATTTTATTAGGAAAACATACAGTATTTAAATAACAGAAAAAATACTAAATATGCCACATACCATTTATCTGTTTTCACATATAATAAGGTATGTAAAGAAAATAACGTGAAAACAAAAGGAAGCTACTGTTAATTATTTTCACAGCCTATGTAATAATTTAACAGCTGCCATTCAATGATAAGGCTGTCGCACTAAAGTGCTTATTTAAAGCACTGAAGCGTACAAATTTAGCCGTCAGCTGGTAGCCGTCAGCCATTTAAGTCTCAAACGCGATCGAAGTCACTTGACTTTGTAGAGTTGCGATAAATAGATCTATTTTGCTGTTTATTTAAGTTTAATAGAACGTCCAACGTTTGCTGGAGTATGTTCAAAATTAGAAGTAGGTACAGAGATGTATTTTATTGACAACCAAGTTCAAAGTAAACCACATTGATCATCTCGTGTGCGCCATTAGTCAGATGTGTTTATAAAATGCATAATTCCGTTATCTAATTGAAGGTGGTAGAACTAGTGCAGTTCGACCGGGGAAGTACCACCGCCACACCTATTTCTAGCGTGAAGCATTTCTTGCGTTTCGATAGAAGGGTGTGGTTGCCGGCACACTTTTACATGAGGCGACCATCATAGTCCTCGGGAGTAGCAACGCATCTGTGATATGTGTGTTCTATATGAAGTTGATTACAGATGTCTATGGGAGGCAGTGACCACTTACCATCAGGTGGACTGCATGCTCGTTTGCTACTACAGTCAAATAAAAAAAAAAAAAATCTAATTGGCCGGGGAGCGAACCCAAAACCACGTGTCAAATATTCATCAATTCACCTACCTTTCGAAGGGACGAAAAAATAAATATAAGTACAGCTAAATAATCTCTTCCTTTTCGAAGGTATTTTTGTGTTAAATAGGGACGAAAATTTGTGAACAAAAATTAACGTGAACACGTACATACACGTAGTAGAAGCATATTTTCTTTTAAATAACTCGAAAAAAAAGGATCTCAATAACGAACACATAAGTATAAAATACATAAGTACCGCATTGCACGCAGGCTAGACGACTTCCAGCCTCCCGAACAAGCCGGTTTCCGAAAAGGCTACAGCACCATAGACCACATTCACACGCTGCGGCAGATTATACAGAAGACCGAGGAGTATAATCTGCCGTTATGTGTTGCTTATGTGGACTATGAGAAAGCCTTCGATTCTATCGAGACCTGGTCAGTGCTGGAGTCCCTTCAGCGATGCCAGATCGACTATAGGTACATCGAGGTGCTGAAGTGTGTATACACTGCCGCCACCGTGTCAGTCCGAGTACACGACAGAAGCACAAATCCAATCCAACTGCAGCGGGGAGTCAGACAAGGCGATGTTATATCGCCGAAACTGTTCACCGCTGCGTTGGAAGATTTGTTCAAGCTGATGGAGTGGAAAGGTCTTGGCATTAACATCAATGGCGAAGACATCACGCACCTTCGATTTGCCGATGATATAGTCATCTTGGCAGATTCGCTGACGAACCTCAACACAATGCTAGGCGACCTCAACAGTGCCTCACAACGGATGACACAACGGACACTCTTAAGATGAACATGGACAAGACGAAAATCATGTCTAATGTCCATGTCACACCCGTACCGGTAGTTGTTGACGGCACTCCTCTCGAAGTTGTCGACGAGTACATTTACCTGGGACAAACGATCCGGATGGGTAAGTCCAACTTTGAGAGGGAGGTCACTCGAAGAATCCAACTCGGCTGGGCTGCGTTCGGGAAATTTCGTAGTATCTTCTCGTCCACAATTCCTCAGTGCCTGAAGTCGAAATTATTCGAGCAATGTGTGTTGCCAGTGATGACCTACGGCGCCGAAACGTGGTCCTTCACTGTAGGCCTTATTCGGAGGCTCAGGGTCGCTCAGCGTGCTATGGAAAGGGTTATGCTCGGAATTTCGCTACGAGACATGATTCGCAACGATGAAATCCGTAGACGAACGAAGCTTACCGACATAGCTCTCAAAATTAGTAGGCTGAAGTGGCAATGGGCCGGCCACATCGCTCGCAGGACCGATAACCGATGGGGAAGGAAGGTCCTCGAGTGGCGACCACGTTTAGGCAAAAGGAGCACAGGTCGCCCCCCTACCAGATGGACCGATGACCTGAAGAAGACAGCGGGAAACCGTTGGATTCAGAGGGCACAGGACCGGTTGGAGTGGCGCCATTTAGGGGAGGCCTATGTTCAGCAGTGGACATCAAAAGGCTGATGGATGGATGGATGGATGAAGTATAAAATAAATTAAACGCCGACGTGGCTTCAGAGGGAAATTAATAACCCACACGAAGGAGTATATTCGGACGTAATCGGATTTACTATATATATTAATACAAAAAATAAATTAAGAATCCGATCACTCAACAAAGTCCATTTACAAGCCACGATACGAGTCCTTATACCTTTTAACAGAAAGCATTTGCAGCGCTAAATAAAATCCCTCCGCGGAAAACTGTCTTCGTAATCCGCTTGTAAGGTACATCCTAATGGCTTTAATCCAAAGTCGTAATGATGATGCGAAAGGTTTCGGAAAAGATTTAACCTCAAATTTTATTGAAGGAAGGAAATTAATTCAGAAAAATAATCTTACATGTGATTGGAAAAAGAATTTGAATTTAAGTTTTTTTTTATTAAACTACAATGTAGTCCATCTGATGCTAAGTGGCCAAATGTTACTATGTTAAAAGTTTATTTCAGATGCGACTCATAAGGAGTAAAGGACGTTTTTTCATACGTAAGTGAGCCAGCATCCACACTTTAGTGCCAAAACTCAAGAACTGCTTCAAGCTAGAAACGTCGACTTTAAAGAAGGGCTCTTCTTGCACCTTTCTTGAAGAGCCCTATATCATAGCGCTCTAGGAATACGTCGTGGTGCACAAACCGAATCGTGGAAAATGTTTGAATTTTTAAATTCAAATATTTGTAACAAAATAAAACGTATCTACGAGTGTATAAATAAGGTTTAATTTGGTATCGTAATTTTACATCTCGATATTTAACTTCTTTCAATTAGCCCTAAGCTACTGCTGAACATAATGATCTTCGCACAGAAAAAAGGGTTATGCTGCTGCAATCGTCACATCTATTTGTCCTGATAACCACTTAAGATAAATAGCAAGCACTATAGTACGTATACTTCTTGGATAATCTTTTAGTACCTTGCACATAATACCACTACCAAATAGTAAGACAACTGCGTGTGCGGGTGTAAATCTGTATCAAAACATAGATTACGTGGACCAAATTTTGCAATCCATAGTGTGGATGTCGTCAACCCATTAGTATCGCACTGCTGAGCACGGGGTGTTGCCTCAGAATGAGGCAGTTTTGTAGCCCATAGTCCACATATGTTAAGCTGTCCAGCCGTTTAGGCTGTCCAGCTTGCAAGATATTTAACGTACAGTCATATAGTAGTCATAAAACCTTACTTTTATATCAATACTAGTTGAATCCCGCAGCTTCGCCTGCGTTAAAAAACATCGATGTATGAATTGTCCCGTGGGAGTTAGATATTTTCCCATGGTAAATAGGCTACTTGCCCACATGTTAATCCAGAGTTTCAGCTAATTCCCTACCAAATTTTATGAAAATCGCTCCAGCCGTTTACACGTGAAGAAGTAACAAACATACACACTCACAAACTTTCGCCTTTATAATATTAGTATTGTGGCGACCTCCCGCTACTCATCAAGAGATGGCGCTACTAGTATTCTGAAACACGCTATCGAAGCATTCTCAGAATCCTGCATATATACAAGTTCCGAACATCAACTGTTGGAGCACGGCCGCTCCCCAGGCATGATCACCTAGCCTGGCGGGAGATCTCCCATTGCCAAAGTATGATAAAGTAACATTTTGACCATAAATTTACATTAATTTACTAACCCAACGGTTTTATGATTTACAATAATAATTTCACCATCGCCCATTCGCTCTAAACCTACTTTTAATCTGATGATTATTAATGCGTGGATTCCGTTTCAAGCAGTTTAAGTAAATTATATCTCAGCTTTGAGACATTACTGTATACCACGCTTCGTTGGTCCAGAAACGTTATCATACTCGTACCTCGCGAAATGAGATAAGGATCAGCCTATTTTCGTTAATAACTCCCTTATACTCCAAAATCGGATATCTGTTCAGTAACTCATATAATCTTGAAATTGGATAGAAATTTTGAGCCTACGCATTTTTATGGACAATTTATAGAATGTACTTTGCTGTAATATTACTTATAATAAAACTAGTTGATCCGGCTAACTTCGCTTCGTCTAAAAGTCAAAAATCTAAAGTTATCAGTCTTCCGCTACTATATTATGCATCTATTATACATTTAAAACTCCCTTTTTAATCACTCTCTCTATTAAAAAGAACCGCATTAAAATCCGTAGCGTAGTTTTAAAGATCTAAGCAGACAGCGGGAAGAGACATTGTTTTATACTACGTAGTGATAATGGGTTACAAAGTAAGATCACTAAGTGTATTTTTATATGAACCGCGACCACACGACACGGCATCGACGTATTATCAGCAAGCAATCTAGCCTGTAGTTTGCTACAAAATTTTGCAACAATGTATATCTTAGGGCAATGTGGCCAACCCGTTGATTTTCATGCGAGGCTACCATCTTAGTCCTTCAGACTTCAGATAGAACCCATATTCTATATGAAGTTGCTTACAGATGTCCATGGGCGGCAGTGTCCACTACTACTACTACTAGTGTACTATCAGGTGGACTGCCTGCTCGTTTGTTACTTCAATCTTATAAAAAAAGATAACAGATATTCACGAGCAGCAGTAGCCACTTGCAATCAGGATAATTTTGACCAGGTCGCATTTTACGCTAATTAATTTACGGGCTGCGCGCTTTTTCTAGTAAGATAAAACAGAAAATGGAAATTAAAATGAGAAAAAGCTGCCGTTTTTAACCGACACGCGATATGTTTCGGTGATAATAATTTGTTTTTACTGAGTAGTGGTTCAGCACCACTCCTGCTTTTTATATCAGATTTGAACTAATGTGTTCTAGTTTTTTTATTTTATTAACAACTTTGACTCCACAGACGGATCGTCCGTGCCTTTTTAGTTTATTTTTATTTCTGTCTTTATCTGATTGTCACAGCTCTACTATGAGCCTTCGCCGCCGACATCGCCCTCAAGTAGGTAACAGTGTAAGCTGGGCCCCAGTTAGGAGCGGTGGCGGCAGCGGCGGCTTTTCAGAAAACCTTAAATAAGCTTACTATGTAGGAACATCTTTTTTTCTTTCTTTTCTTATTGTTTTTTTTTGTGTTCTAGTTTAAGAGTGTTTTGAAGGTAAATTTAATTACTTTATATCCTCATAGCTCCAGACGAAAGGTCTCTGGCAAAAAAGGCAGTCATGGGGACTGCCCATTTGAAAACTTAACGCACGGAGGCATACCTATCTATGCAAATATATACACAATATACATATAGTTCTATATTTTTTTTTCATCCAAAAACTTCTCAACGCGCCAAAAGAAGGTTTCACTTCAATATAATCGCAAACATTACAATTTTTTTTTCTTAAGTTACTAAAATTGGAAAGAATTTATAAAAATTTCGCCATTGACGCCTTACTTTTGTAACCAATTATTATGAATATCCACAAAAAGACAATAATGTACGAACGTAAAAATAATTTCATTTGATCAGGTGAAGGTGGTAGAAACGACCGAGAAAGTACCACCGCCAGACCTATTTCTAGCGTGAAGCAGTTCTCGCGTTTCGATGAAAGGGTGTGGTTGTCAGCACACTTTCACATGAGGCGACCATAGTCCTCGGAAGTACCATTGCATCTGTGATCGACTTCAGATGGAACCCATGTTCTGTAAGTTGATTACAGTTGTCCATGGGCGGCAGTGACCACTTACCATCAGGTGGACTGCATGCTCGTTTGCTACTTCAGTCAGATAATAAAAAAAGCTACGCTGAAATAATTTCGTTGGATCCAAATCTATAAAGACTTGAATTAATCATGAAATCCTGCGCGACGAAGCTAACCGTTTATATTTACTCCAAAAATAATATATTTTTCATAATGAACACCATTACTTTGTACGACTAATAAAGCTTAAAGCTATATTAAATCTGATGACCCTCTTGCAAAACGATCCGTCATAATAGAAAGCAGGCTTTAATAAAATGGCGCATTTTTAATTCACTCCTCTGAATTATTGTAGAAATGATTGACGCAGAGTTTTCGCCTTATTTATGGTTCATTTACTTTTGATATTTGGCGACCCGTGTGGCGCAGCGGTTACCACACCGGTCTGGCGTGCAATGGGTCTCGGGTTCGATTCCCGGCTAGACAGGTATCTGAATGATAAGTTAAGATTCCTGTTCTGGGTCTGGGTGTTTGTGTATTCATCTTGTGTGTTTCTATGGTACTCACTACAAAGGAGAAAATCCTACTGTGGGACCTACACATTTTATAACCTTGTGAATTTATTGGCCACGCTTTAAAGATTCAAACCTAACTTTTCACTATCGTAGAGCGTTTCTAGATTGGACTAGATAATAATTAATATCATATAAGACTAAATATCATTAGCATTCGAATTGTATATTGCTGTAGTGCGACAACGGGACGGCCACTACACACGAACATTAATACTTTAATCAAAATAATGGCATATAGCAATCGCAATACTGTTGCCCTGCTATAGAACGTGAGATATGAGACGGGCTCCTCCCGTACTTTTTCCAAGCGAGTCCTTTTGTATATAGAAATTTGTACAACCAATGGTGTAATACCATTCCGATCCGATGATAGTGTAAAAAAATGTGTAACTGACAATTTCTAAGTGCCTTCGTAGGCCTATACAAAATAAAGACATTTCATTTCATTTACTGTCCACCAATTTGCACTTGACCAGCGCGGTGGACTATGGCCTAAAACTGTCTTAATTTGTGAGAAGACCCGTGTCGACCAGTGGGACAATAATGGGTTGTACCCCCATTTACTGTAATGCAGTCTTGAGACAATAAATCTTGAATCGCTTAATTTTAAAACTCGAATATATCTCATGTGTGGGAATGATACACAATTAACAGAATCCAGAACAGAGAATAAATCACTTAAATGTATTTCCCATATTATATTAGTTATTAGGGAGACTCATATGTTAGAGAGGGTCCAACTTAGTCATGAAAGTAACGAATTTGTGGTCAAACTCAGGTGGTGAATTGTAAATATCTAATGGTGAATGTGATAGAAAAGAGAGAGAAAGTCCAGTGATAGCCTAATGGTTGAAACTTAGGGTAAGTTTCAACCATTAGGCAATCACTGCTCAATCGGGAGGTCCAAGATTCAAACCCGGGCACGCACCACTGATTTATGTGCGTATTAGAAATTAATTATCACTGCTTTTCGGTAAGGGAAAACATCGTGGGGAAATCTACACACCCGAGATTGTAATTTGTAATTGATTTTAGATAGAACCTATGTTCTGTATGAAGTTGCTTACACATGTCCATGGGCGGCAGTGACCACTTACCGTTACCGTCACCGTTCGACTACGTGCTGGTACACAGAACGGTCAAGTATTATATAAAAACTATTCTTCTAAACATAACTTATATACATGCTATAATACCGATGGGTATCGCACCAAGCCAGCCTGCCGCCCAGCCCTGGCCTAACCCCTTCCTCTGCTGCGCCAGGAGTTGCACCGTCAAGGCATAAGTTAGCAGCATCACGCCGAGCGGGATGTAGAAGGAGATCACGGACCCGATCGCCTTGTAGAGCGGATCCGGTATCTGGCAGGAACCTCCGATAAGAACTGATTCTTCGTTCTGTGAAAAGAAAAGTTTAGTTAAAATGTGGTAGAACGAGTGTAGTAAGAGCATTGATAGCCTCATGGTTGAAACTTGGCTTGTCGATCGGGAGGTCCAAGGTTCAAACCCAGGCACGCACTGATTTATGTGCGTATCAGAAATTAATTACCAATGCTTTTCGGCGAAGGAAAACATCGTGAGGAAACCACCCGAGAGTTCTTAAAAAAAGTTCTCGGAGGTGTGTGAAGTCCATCAATTCGCACTTGGCCAGCGCGGTGGACTATGGCCTAAACTCTCTCATTCTGAGAGAAGACCCGTGCCCAGCAGTGGGCCAATAATGGGTTGATGAGAGAACGAGTGTTCGACCGGGCAGGTACCACCGCCACAACTATTTCTAACGTGAAGCATTCCTTACGTTTCGATGGAAGGGTGTGGTTGCCAGCACACTTTATATGAGGCGACCATCCTAGTCCTCGGGAGTAGCAACGCATCTGTGATTGCTTACAAATGTCCATGCGACAGTGACCACTTACAATGAGGTGGACTGCGTTTGCTACTTTATTATTATAAAAAAAAAGTTATATGAGCTTGGGGTTTTTGGTTTGAATGCATTATTTATGTATTACTGCAACTGTAGTCTCTTGTTAAAGGTTTCTGCGCTGTATGTGATATATAAACACAAAAACTGGTACAAAAAAGAAACATAATTAAAATCGGATTTTTACATTTTGTCACGATCAATCGATCGACAGAATTGATATGATAACTTATATTTTTTTATTTAAATATATGTTTTATTTATTTTATTTAAATGGCAGCTAATTATATATTTATATTATTTGCTGCCATTTCACACTGATTGATATTTTCTTTTTCTATTCATGATTCAGCTGTATTGTTACACACTCTAAATATCCACCGGATGCACATAATAAATATAAAAAATAAGATTACTTAAGTAACGCATAAATCGAATATTATGTAATATATCTAACATATCAAGACGTAGTCTCTCTGACATTAGTCTATAAAAAAAAACAAAGATACCTCTTTACCAACCTACACTGTGGACGCACGCATTTATAATCTCAAACGTTGCTCGTACGAGACGTTTAATATAAAGTTTGAATCTTTGCTATTAAGTTGTCTCTTTATTGGCAAAGTTGTATAAACAAACTCCGTAAACATAACGTGTTGATACTTGAATATTTTATTGTTGTTTACTTTACTACTTGTTCGTAGTGTAAACATGATATTCCTTAAATTTGGTTATTATTGCTCATAATAAACTTTATGTTTGAATGGAACAAACTCAAATCATACTAATATTATAAAGGCGAAAGTTTGTGAGTACTTATTCACGTCTAAACGGCTGGTGCGATTTTCATAAAATTTGCTAGGGTGTTAGCAAACACTCTGGATTAAGCTCTGCTACTTAATACTCTGCAACTTTTTACGGTGGGAAAATATCTTGATTCCCACAGGACAATCGATACATCGGTATATCGTATAAACGCGGGCGAAGCTACGGGGTTTAGTATAACTAAATTCTAAAAATTGATCAAGTATCGTCGTCGAAATAAAATGTTGTTTAAATATCGGGTTGATCAAGGGTAAGACTCAAATTTTATCAAAGAACCTACGAAATTTCAGTTGTTTTTTATACAAATTATGGGTTATGCAAGATTAAAATTAAACTTCTGATATGTTACATGACGGATATAAAAAAGAATACAAGCATATGTCTTTGTTCAGATCCATATTTATGCACTAGGTTGAATGATCGGATTCACATATTATCAACCGATCATTCGATCGGATGATAATATACGAATATAATCGATATTATAAATGTAAAAGTTTGTGGACGTGCACTTGTGTGTGTTACTGTGACCAAAAAACTATTGATTGGCTTTTCCTGAGCGCACATTCGCTTGGTTTATCTCATTTTATCATAATCTAGGTCAGATTGCCATGTCTTTGTAGCTCTTTTTTTGTTTTCGAGGTGGAAACCTTCAAAAGGTACACGACGCCGTGGGAGCGACGCAGGGTTATGTGGGATTTTACCGCACTAAAACCCCCCCGGTGGCCGTCCTCGGCGCTATTAAGAGGACTCCGGGAACTCGGACCGACTGCAACCGGAAGTCCCTGTAGTCTGGGACCAGAATAGGGGCATAGCGTAAGAGGCGTCTAAAAGGGGCATCCGGGATTGCGTGCGCGTAGAGTGGGAGCTGGAACCGTCCGGCCAAGCGACCCCGGGAAGACCGGCCGCATGTGTGTTGCATGCCGCCGTAAAGAACAAAAGGGCGGTGAGCGTTTATGCCCACCAGCAAAGAGCCTGAAAGGCATCGCGCTCAGAAGACTCCGGTTGTGTTCCGTTGGAGATCCCGGAGTCCTCCACGCAATGCTTAGGTTGCCCACCGGGGGGATTTATTGCGGTAAGGTAATCCCACATAACCCGCGTCGCTCCCACGGCGTCCACAAAAAAAAAGTCAGATTAATATATACGTGACCAAAGCGGGTAAAACCGCGTAAATAACCTAGTACAACGTCACAATACACTATCAATTTCTATCTGATATTAATTACATTAATAGCTCTCCATTTACTCTTAATAACGAGATGCGACCGAGTTGGTGAATGTCGTTGATATGAAAACAACCAATTAATTAACATTTACACTTAATAAAGATATTAAGTGTAAATTTTCATTATTGTTAAAATAATTTGTTATTAATGTGAAATTACATAAATAACAATTTATTTAACATTACACGCGTTTATACAGCTGGCGATAACAGAGTTGAGCGTCGTTGGTAGTGGTCGGAAGTTGGATGGGTGACCGTCAATGGGGGAAGTGCTTTCATGCTTTAAACTATCAGCTCTAGTTATCTATATAACAGTTGCAGGAACTGTATTTTTTGTTGGAAACAATTTGCAAGTGGTCCAGTAACTGTAAACAAAATTACATTTAACATTACATTTCAAAATATGAGAATCGGTCTTGAAATGGGCCATTTTAAAAATTCTTTGCTAAAAGAATAGAACAGAGGTTCTATCTGAAGTCTGACACAAATGCATATCACAATAGGCTATTTGACAATGCGAAAAATTAAGTGTCAAATACTGTTATCAGTTTAAATTATGGGTTTAAGAATGGTTATTTATTAACATAAGTTGAAAATAATAATTAAATTTCATGTCCACCAATTCGCACTTGGCCAGCGCGGTGGACTATGGCCTAAACTCTCTCATTCTGGGAGAAGACCCGTGCCCAGCAGTGGGCCAATAATGGGTTGATGCGATGCGAATAATTAAATTTATTTAAAAATCCTTAAATAAAAATGCATTTTTTGGAACGAAGTTCCTTATCGCGCGTTGTGAAAGGGGGCTAGACGGAAAAAATTCTTACGAAAAGTTGTCACGACATTTTTGGTATAGTAAGCTACTGTAAGCTGTGCGGCCTGCGCATGTTTCTCTGTCTGTCTCTTTCTCTCTCTCTTATAGAAAGCAAGCCAGATATTTTCATTTCTATTTCGCATTGAACAGTGTGGTGTCGCGATGATTATTTTTGTTGAGTGTATACAGGTTTTTTTGTAAATAATAAAAAATAATAGTAATAATGAATCCTGACAGTGTTTTTGGACAAGTTCCGGATATTGCTGATGGAGTTAGGTAAGTAGAGATTATATACAGACAATAATAAATGCTTTTGTATTTTTAGCAAGTACGCATTATAACTTCTCTTTATTATTGTGCTAACCAAGTCATACGAATTATAATCTCTTCATTATTTTTACTTAAAAAAAATAAAATTTTATTATAATTCCTTCACTAATTAATCGAAAGGAACTTCGTTCCATCCGGGTGTCCCTTGAGACCTCTCAAGTTTTTTTCAAACGTTTGTCACGTGACACAAAATGCTCCTGATTGGGCGTCTATGGTATGATGACGTCACTTGCTTGTAAACTTCGTTTGCCTACTTGCGCCCACTTGTGTTATTTGCCTTTCGATACTGTTTTAATAAGACTTTCCTATAATATCCATTGTTTTTGTATAATTTGTTTACAATATTTTACAAATTCTATCAAGTACTCTTACCATGGACAACGATTTCGTAAAAGCAGACAGTAGAAACCTGCCCCAAGTTGATGCTATCATGGTCGGATTATTCGGATCTTTTATTGTAATGCTTATTGAAATCATAAGACTGTAGCTACATTTTTAACTAATATTAGGAAAAACAGCGGAAATATTCGAAGTGAGTTGCACGAGAACAGAATGTTAAAAACATTAGAGGTATTATTTATAACCTCAAATCAATAACAAAATATTTACATTCTGAATGTAATTATTTAAAACTTTAGATATTATGTTTACTTACATCGAAATGGCCTTCACAGAAAAAAATATTTGTACCATTTGCTATGTCACTATAATCCCTCCGAGAAAGCTGCAACCACTTTCGGCGCACTTCGACGTTCTTTGGGACACTCACAAATAGTTTCTGCGGAGTTTTTATTGTCGTATTTACACATTTTGGCACTGCACACCATTTGTAACTCATTTTTTTACATAAAATTTAGACCCAATCGCACTTTCGTTTTTTGTTTACAACAAATGTATGTGGATGATATGAGCCACAGATGACAATACAGGCAAGTGACGTCACCAACCCGCCATATTGTCAAAGTAGCGTTTTTGCGCGCTATTTAAATATTGAATTTTTAATTGATATTTTTCAGCAAATATGTACCAAAATTAAAAAAAAAAAACAACTTTTACTGGGTTCCTTAACCTCTGCTAGATAATATAAAATGGATTTTAAAAACCTGTCAAATAGCCTATTAGTAACACTGTTAAAAGAAAAACACAGCTAAGTAAAAAGGATTGATTACTATCACTTTCAGTGTATTCTTATTACGTAGTCGGGTTTTGTGTTTATATAATTTACTTAATTTAAGAATTATTTACATTTTGCATCAAAATATTAATAAAGAAGTGTTATAATATATTTTTGCAGAGGCCTATTTATTAGGTTTAATTTGACATTTATATTGTTAATAAAATATATCACAACAAAGGATTATAAATTCCTATTTTCCCTGTAAGTTACTGACATGAACCCCATTTATCCAAACCCTATGATTTTTTAATACATGGGTACCCATGTCATGGGTTCAGTACTAATTTCGTATTCAGGACTAATTTCGAAATGTCTAATATACGATAAGGGTTGAGAATAGAGTTGTTCGGAATCAAATTATTAATTTTTAATAACTATTAACAATGAATAATTTAATTACAGAACTGAAACAAGTTTAATTAATCTTTGAACTAAAAGAAACTATGCAGAGATTTAATTATTATAAGAGTTTTATACTGAAAGCCTTAGAATGTATATTATATTACACGTACTCATGCAAAGCCGACCCACACATCCAGACCCGGAGTAGAAATGTAAATAAATTATTCCGATATGTGGTGCGGAGAACAACGTTTGACCGTCGAAGTTGAACTCGGAACCTTTTATGTGACAGTCCGTTATAGCAGAGTAAAAGAGAGTAGGATAGCTAGGGCCGTTCGGCGAGTTATTTGTCTACTCTTGCAGTGATGCATTGGGTTGTTATTTTGTAGTCAATATTATTTTCTTATTATGAGTTAGTGTTGCCGATCGATAGTGGACTATCTATAGCATATGGATATTCTATTGATAGTCATATGTTCTATCATGCTCTGTACAAAATTGCTTACAGATGTCCATGCGCGGCAGTGACTAATTACCATCAGGTGGACTGCATGCTCGTTTGCTGCTTCAGTCAAATAAAAAATATTTATCAAATAAAATAATAATCAAATATGAAACAGCAATCACTCAATCAAAATATATTAGTGACGATGTTAATATCTATGTTAAATAGAATTTTTATAGACTCAACAAATGAAACAAAATTCCGAGCAAACGAGCAGTGTAGTATGTAATCGAATACGTGCGATTAAACGCGTGGCGCAGCCCGTACTGAGACCACGCACGGCCCCGCAAGTTAATTTGATTGTGTGCGTAAAAAGTACGTGCTTACAGAGCCCCGTTGCTCACGCGTACATTCAAACCGGCTGATTTGTATGAAGCTGTTCTACTATTCTTTACTACGGTTATAGTGTCCGAATTTTATGGGTATTCGTTTTAAAAAATGGCTTAGTAGACCTAAATACCTCAGATATTAAAAAAATATAGGCTTGGTACTCAAACCCTGGACTACAGAATAACAACTGTCCGTTTATTCATTTATTTATAAATATTTCACTTTCCAGACGACGCAAAATTTGAATAATTTATCATTCAAATGCCAGAAATTTGGCCTCAAAGATTATCACAACAAAATTCTTCAGAAACTTTAGCGTCGCAGAAATATTTACATGCTTAAAATATTTTTGTGAGTTTTTACGACTGGACGAACTAAGTTACGGAACTACACACCAAACAGTTCAATATATAGTATACATTACGTATTATTTGGTTCTACCTAAGGGCAGGGCAGACGTACTACGCCAAGTTATCATAAACGTCTATGATTATATCAAACACCAGAGCTGTCGCCATTACATCGCCGTCTTCGAAGGAGAGTGGTTTTTGCATTTTTCTTTAATGTCATTGAGCCCCGGGAATACCTCGAGGAAGCCCATTATATATTTTGCACGTTCATGGCAGGAAACACCGTGTAATGCGAACCGTGGAGTACTGAGGAGTCCAGTTGATGACTTGCGAGTGGTGTGATGGAGGTGGGGTAACGTAGGCTGGAAGTCGAAAAGATTTTAGGAACATTCGTAATGAGTATCTTATGTGTTAATCCAAGTCTTACAATATCTGTGTGCCAGGTAATCTGACCAATAGTTTCTGAGTGAAAGACTAACAAAAACACATACCTACATGCTTACAAACTTTTGCTTAATTAAAAGGATATATAGGCAGGGTGGCCCGTCTCTGTAGTTCCGGGATCAGAATAGGGGTACGGTATCCCCTGCCTGTTGTAAGAGGCAACTAAAAGCCGACCCACTTTTTATGCATTCCGAACGCACGACATAATCTATGCCTATCCGCTCAGAGTTGCGTTAAGAGAAGGATCTACCTTCTCTTACTGCAACGCTGAACGCTACCCTCACTTGTCTATGTTAATAGATTACGAACTATAAAACTAAATGGCGATAATCATGAAATGTAGGTAGGTTTCCCGTCATTCACAGACAAATACACAAACAAATAAATTTAAATTGCAAGCAAACAAGGTAACAAAAATAAGGCCATTATAAATTGTCCATATTCCCTTTCAACAAGAATATAACATATGTTTATCCATGCTACAATAACTTTCGTATACTGAAGTTAACCAAACACGCGCAACAATAATATGGTAAGCGCAAAATTTACTTCTATTACGATTATTGGATCTAAAATTATTTCGGTCTGTTAACTTCTAGTTTGAAGGTTATCGGAATAGTTTATTAACATAACTAAGGACCGTGTTGGCAACCTGGGTCACCATGCCTGCCATGGAATGGGTACCGGGTTTGATCCCCAGCTCAACATATATGAAAGAGATGTTTTTCGATTTATTTTCTAAATTAGGTGTTTGTCTATTTCTCTATATGACAGTTAGACACGGCATTAGTTTTCGATTGGATCCATGGACTCTCAGACATCTGAATGATGAGTTTAGATTTCTGTTGACTGAAAGTGTGCCGGTAAAAACACCGTTCCATCGATACGCAAGAAATGCTTCACACTAGAAATAGGTGTGGCGGTGGTACTTTCACGATCGAACTACACTGGTTCTACCCTCTGTAAAATATATTAAAAAATATATGTGTCCATACAAGGAACTACGACCAGGAGCAAATCCCATAGGGCTATGAGTGTTGAAAGCATTATAATTATGCTACAGTCACACTTAGATCTCAAGAAAATCTATGGTACGACCGGGAAGGTACCATCACCACACCTATTTCTAGCGTGAAGCGGTTTTTCCGTTTCAGAGGAATTGCGGCTTGATCTTCCTTTTTTAAATAAATGAATGTTTGTCTGTTTGTCTCTATAGAATCGTAAACTATTCATTTGATCATGTGATGATCTTTAGCAAAGTTGTTATTCATGAGCTCGCGAGGGTGTCTGGTGAATGTTTTTTGCGATGGTGTAGGAACGCGCGCAGCGCTAGTTGCTTATTAAACTTAAAAAAGAAAACATGGGTATACAACCCATGTTTTCTTTATAATGCAGTTGTAGAATTAACTTTTGCTAACATTTATTTTTCATAATCTTCTTGGTATTTAACTATTTTTTTTTGTGCGAAATTACTTGCTTTAAATTTATCTCTATTCGTTTTATTAAGAAAAATAGTTAAAACAAGTTAAAAGAAATCCTTAGAAATACTTTTTGTTTAAACCAAATCCCACTAAAAAAAATTGAACTACAAATACAACATTTATCAGTAAAAATTCAAAGCTTAACCAATTACGCACCGCTTTAATTAAAGCACTTAATTTAAATAACCAACTGTTGGTTGGTTCAATTGTTTTATTTTGTTCGCGCAACGCTATTTATTATCTTTGGGAATAATTTATTTTATTTATCTCTCATTGTATAATCTGAAACTCTTTTATGGCGAATTAATTCGTTTAGTTAACCTATTTAGTCTTTTGAATGAAATATAGCTGGTTTTTATCAATGATTTATCTTTTTTGTGCTATATCTGGAAAATGATCATTTATTACTCCGACTGGGGAACCGTACGCCGCTCGTTCGTATCCAAGTCCGTTCAATGCTATATTATATCGTATTTTTAACTCCGGACGCAAAAAGAGGGATGTTATTTAGATTTTGACGACCCGCGTGGCGCAGCGGTTACCATACCGGTCTGACTGGGTCCCGGGTTCGATTCCCGGCCAGACAGGTATCTGAATGATGAGTTTAGATGTGTTTGTGTATTCGTCTTTGTTTGTGTCCATGGCAACCATAACACAGGAGAAAATCCCACTGTGGTGCTAGAGAGCTTTTTCAGTTTTTTGAAGTGAAACTTCTTTAGGCGCATGAGGGTAAAATTTTTACAGATGAAACGTCACGCCGGTATGCAACGGAAGTGTCGGAAAAGAGAGAGAGAGTGATCGAGACCGATTGAGAGAGAGTAAGACAGGGGGAACGTAGCATGAGCAACTAGCCGTGGAGTGAGAGTAGGGAGCAAGCGAGTGAGAAATATTGAGAGAAAAATTGAGACAGAGCGAACGTAGTATCACGCCTTTTTCCCTTCCTCTTAATCTTGGAAATTTAAAGTTTTAGATTTGTATAAATACAAACAAGATTTATAAATTAGTTCGCCAAAGAAGTTTCACTTCTGACATATGTACTTTGTACGCACGCATGTTTTTTTTTTTTACTATATATAGTGTGCGATCAAACGAAAGATTTTCCCTATAGTGACCCAGGACTGTAGTCCTGGGACGAGAATCGGTACGGTACGGTATCTCCTGTCTGTCGTAAAAACCGTCTAAAAGGGGCCTTTCGGAGTTGCGGGCGGGAAGAGCAGGAAATCTAACTTCCCAGCTAGCGATTCCCAACGGACGGCGGTAAGCGTGGTTATGTACCGTCGTAAGCATCAGACGGTGTGGTGGATTTATTCATCCAACTAGGTGGAGCCCAGCGAGGCTGCGCGCTCAGAGTACTCTATTTCGTTTCTCTGGAGGTCTCAGAGTTCTGTTTGCAGCACCAAGAACAGCCACGGTGAAGATTATTATTTCCTAAGTGGTACACAAGAATTGAAATTGTTAACACCCTGAATAATAAGGCTAAATTCATACATTTGATTATTAATGGAACACCACCATTTATAATTTCAACAGATTTCGGTACAATCTTTTTGTTGGTTACAAATTATTTAAATTTAAAAATTTGTTGAATCTAGTTATACATTTAAATGTAAGTAATAATAATAATGTAAAATGCTTACCTTCGAATACATTAAACTTAATGGCAGACTCATAGCTGTTGACAAAATCCACACGAAGACAATCTTGATGGTGACTCTTTTTCTCGTTTTATTTCTTCCAAATCTCATAGGATACCGCAGTGAAAGATACCTGAAACAAAACTTCAGTAAATATTCTGAGATAAGGCGGGAGTTGCCGCAGAGTCATCTGGCTTCTATACGGCCGTTGTAATGTAAAATGCAGTATTTGGAAAGTGATAGTTTGAAACACAAGTGGTGTAGTGTTTTATCTCTGCTTCATCTCATTAATATTGCTAAAATTTATCCTATTCAATAATAGTTTTCTAAAATACATTCTATTTAATAATCGGATATGTGTTTTGTTAAAAAAAATGCATTTTATTTATTATTACTATTTAGGAAAAATATTTAATGCTTTTAAGTTATCAATTATCAATGATCACCTGACGCGAGTACTACATTTTTTAAATTTTTGATTGACTTCCAATAATAATAACTTTTTTCTTCTACCCTCATTTACATCATCCATACGCTTAAGTGTTTGACGCGTACATTAACTAGAGTCCAATCGAAGGTTGCTTTTTGGCCAAAGTCGAAGCCAATTCAGCTATCGCCACTGCTTTCGGCCGGAACCGAGGTTTAAAAACCATAATAAAGTGCTAGAGCTGTTTATGAATATTTTTCAACTTTTCAGAACGAAACCATTTCAAATTAATGTGAAACCCGAACAAAACTTGGAAAGTATACTAACTAAGGTATTACTCGAGTGTGCTTTTAACCCGACGCCGATCACCATTTTCCGCGCGGTATCGTATATTTGTTCGACTTTGTTCAATTTTTAGGCTTCATATAAACGTTCGGCACATTTCCTTCATATAAAACTTGGGCACATTAGGGCCGAAGCAGAAGGTTTTGTCGAAGGTGGATTTTTCGGCCGAAGTCGACCGAAGCCGAAGCTTCTATCACACACTAGCAAAACAACTAACTGTAATGAAATTTCGCAATGAAATGTAATAATAATAAACTTTCACTTCAAGTTACAAACGCTCATACGTGTAAGTATTACATAATAAACTTTACATTATGTTAGTACTTTTTTTTTTTTGTTTTCGAGGGGGAAACCTTCCAAAGGTACCCGACGCCGTGGGAGCGACGCAGGGTTATGTGGGATTTTTACCGCACTAAAACCCCCCCGGTGGCCGTCCTCGGCGCTGAAAAGGAGGACTCCGGGATCTCGAAACGACTTCAACCGGAATCCTCGAGCGCGCTGCCCCATCGGACTCCTCCCAGATGGGCTGGGCTCACCGCTCCGTCTAATCTTTACAACGGTATGCGACCACACATACCGCCGTCCTTCCCGGGATTGTCTGACTGCACGGTTCGAGCTCCCATTCTAGCCGTCTGCAACCCCGGAAGCCCCTTTTAGTCGCCTCTTACGACAGGCAGGGGATACCGTAGCCCTATTCTGACCCCGAGGCTACAGGGACGAGGCGCCGTTGCCGGCGGCCGCGGCGGATCCTTCTCCGAGAGGGTTCAGCACGCTCTTTGGCCCTTTCGGCGTCTTCCTTCGCTGACATGACGTCCTCGCAGAAGGTGATCATGCCGTTCCAGGCCTCTCGCCGCTGAACCATCGCCGCAACGACAGCCGCGGGAGAAAGGTCCGCTCCAACCTACATTATGTTAGTACTTAATCTAAACTTATCATCTAATGTGAATCACTGGTATATTATTCCATTAGAAATGGCACAGTAATGACACACGTATCGGCAGTGTACTCTGCTTTCGATCATATTCAGGATTCTGTTGGTACCATCCCGCAGTCTTTAGGAGGTGGTAGAACCAGTGTAGTTTAACCGGAGAAGTACCACCGCCACACCAATTTCTAGCGTGAAGCATTTCTTGTAATGTTTCGATGGAAAGGTGTGGTTTCCGGCACACTTCCGGCGACCATCATAGCCCTCGGGAGTGCAACGCATCTGTGATTGACTTCAGATGGAACCCTTGTTCTGTATGAAGCGACAGTGACCACTTACCAACGGGTGGACTGTTCGTTTGCTACTTCAATCAGATAAAAAAAAGTATGCGTAGAAGGAATCCACATTTTTTGGGCATAATCGCATAAAAGCAGTCGACTCGCGCCGCCGCAAACATCCCTGATGCGCTAAAGAATCGGGGCAGCCCCATCAGCACCCTGAATGCATTTTGTATTGAACCCGGAGGGTAATATAAAGTATAACGTCATAGTCGCGGTTCTATTTCCGAAAGTAAATATTTCACTTTTATTAAATTTTGTCATATGCAGTCATAATATTGAGTTCAAATATTTGATACCGCATATTAAAATTCTTCCTATACATGTAAGAAAATCGTAAAGGCTTGATACTGCACGACATATATAGAGCCGGAATTATTTTGTCTGTTTATAAAAATCTGCTTGGTGCTTGCGTTGAACCGAAATTGATGAAACTTTGCTTCACTTTGTTTGTTAGTCAGTCATTTTCCGGTCAATATGTATCGAGTTTTACGCAGTGAGTTAGTAAAAATATTTTTAAAACGTACAACTCTGTATGTTTTGATGCAGGTCAAATTTTATTAAGCAAACATTGTTGTTTGCATTTTGCATTCATTGTTTTTACTAACGTTCACATAAGCGAGGTAACACAAATATATTTCGAATAGGGAGGTACCATTGTGACTAGGGAGGTACCTCTGGGGTTGCGGACGGCTAAAGTGGGTGATCGAACCGTCCAACAACAATCCCGAGAAGGACGGCGGTGAAGGGGGATGGTACACGTCCCCCAAGAGATGAGTCCGTGAGGGGCGCCGCGCTAGGGGACACCAGTGCGTTCCATGGAGATTCCGGGAGTGTGCAGAGGAAGGCCACCGAGGAGGTTTTAGTGGGTACAAATCTCATATAACCCGGAGTCTCTCCCAAGGCTTCAGTGTACCTTTTGAAGGTTTCCTCCCTGTCACAAAAAGGGTACCATTGTCACACTTATTTCTATTATGAAGAGAGTCTATGTGTTTTGTTGGAATTGTGTCGCTGCTTAACTGATACACGAGGAAACGCATCTATAACTGATATAGGTAGAATCCCTGTATTATTTAGATTTGATTATAAATGTCCGTGATCGGCAGTGAACACTTACTGACAAAGCGACAGCATTTTCTACAGGAAAAAAATATGTTGAGTTAAGAACATAGATCAAATATTCACTAGACTTATCAAGTACATCGCACATAGCATATTTAGTGCATCAAATAAGTGTATATATTTTTTAATCTGAATAATTGCTAAATTTTAAATCAAATATTACTCTTTGATTGATTTTGACTTTGACCGATAGTAACATTTTACTGTCCCCGAGCAAAGTCACGGCCAGTTACTAGTGCAATATATATGAAACTCCTTAAAGCCGAGAGCCCGAAGAGCCCTTGAGACAACAGAAGCGGGTTGGAAAATAGTGACGCAAGTAGTTTCTTATAAAAGTTCCCTAAGTTTAAACTAAAATATGTAGCCACAAGTTTCCTTTTAGAAAACACTTCGGCAAATTTATTTAGGGATTCTATACTCGTAGCGAGATAGAAACTACATTATTGAAACGATTTATAGCTCTTTGGCGTTTTTCAATAACACAGGCATAAGTAGTGGTTATGGATAAGAAAATGTTCCCCCCTGTTTTATCTAGTATGTTCGTGTAAAGTATGGTCGAAATCAGATTAATCATTTTCAAATTTGGACTATATAAACAAGGGTACAGATATTTTGTTAAACCCGTCAGAAGGTTGTAGCCCACTTACACGAGACCGCTCACATCCAACCAAAGTATGAGAATCCAAATTTCAAGGTGCCATCGTGCTCTTTAGATGTACTTTGCAGTATCAATAAAAAATTGCAGACAGCACGCGGTAGGCAAGCTTGCTGTAACCTTCTCGCTCAATATTCGAAGCGCACACATTGAACACGGCGTCTACTGGCGTGAAGCCTGCTTACGGACAGCTTACGTAAGCAGTCAGCAATCACCACTAGGTCTGGTGAGTTAGGTGTGGTAGGCGCAGGATAAGCGAGTGGTTCCCTGTAGTTCCGGGACTAGAATAGGTCTACCGTATCCCCTGTCTTTCGCAAGAGACAAATTAAAGAGAGCTTCCGGGGTTACGGGCGGTAAGTGGAGGAGCTCGAACCATCTAGTTAGGCGACCCCGGGAAGGACGACGGCATTTGTGGTCGCATGCCGCCGTAAACATTCAGAAGGGATAGTGAGCGCAAATGCTCATCAGGGAGCTCGTAAAGGGCATCGCGCTTGGAGGATTCCGGTTGCGTTCCGTTGGAGATCTCGGAGTCCTCCAGGCAGCGCTGAGAGCGGCCATCGGGGAGGTTTTAGTGCGGTAAATTCTTACCGCACCCACATAACCCGCGTCGCTTGGAGTCGGGTACCTTTTGAAGGTTTCCCCCTAAAAACAAAAAAAGGGTAAACGAATATCCTGCTAGCTGCAGACGTGGGGACAGCGAATAGGCTGCTAGTTGTCTGCTTGCTTTATTGGCGGTGTCGTGCAGGAGCTGTATTGGAGCGGTGTCGTGTAAGTGGGCTACTATCTTAATGCTTTTGTATTACAAAGAGGTGAGGCCAAATAAAAACTACATGCTAGTATCAAAACCATGTTTACTATAATACAAGACCTAATAATATATGATTCATATTTTGAAATTGTATACATTTTGTTTCTAAGCAAATGAGCTTCGATACATACTATGTATGTATTTTAACATAATATGATGAACGTAGAAATTATTCTGTAAATTATAAATGTTCATACAAGCCTGGCTATAAGCTAGCTTCCAAGTTATATCAGCTAGCTTATAGCTCGGCTATATAATGATTTAGTTAATAATTGAGTACAGCAAGGAACTGTTGTTTAATATTGTATTTAGTAATCATTGTATTATCATGTTGAGATGTGGTAGAACCAGTGTAGCTTGACCGGGTAAGCACCACCGCCACACCTATATCTAGCGTGAAGCAGTTCTTGCGTTTCTATGCAAGGGTGTGGTTGCCGACACACTTTTATATGAAGCGAGCATCATAGTCCTCGGGAGTAGCAACGCATCTGTGACTTCAGATGGAACCCGTGTTCTGTATGAAGTTGATTACAGATGTCCATGGGCGGCAGTGACCACTTACCATCAGGTGGACTTAGATCATTAATGCTGATAAGCTTTCTAAGAGGATCACGACTTTCTTCCTTGGAAATTTGCGATCACAACATTAAGCACGCTGCTCAAATAGTTTGTATTAGATTATAACGTAATTCAAATAATTATCGTGTGAAACTTAGATAACAAAGTATTGGAAACAATGAATACTGTTTGTGTTCGCATTTACCCCTCAATAACGTCCACTTTACCCATGAATTAGATATTATGTTGAAGAGAACTGTCGAGCACCGACACATAGATATATAAAGGTCCTGTGTTTCTGTAAATCGCAAAAAGGTACTTTGGAGAATTGAGAATTAGTAATATTGACGTTTCGGTTTTTTGTTTTTTGTTTTTGTTTTTGTTTGTCTGGACTTTAAAGTCAAACCGATCATATGTTTATTGTCTTGGAGATATATTTCATTAAAATCCATTTACCTACCTTTTCTAAAGTTGTAAAATTTTATTACACTAGTTGATCCGGCGAACTTCATTCCGCCTTAAAGTCAAAAATCTAAAATTATAAGTGTTCCTCCACTATAGTATGCATTTATTATACATAAAACCTTCCCCTTGAATCACTCTATTATTTTTATTATTTAAAAAAAACTGCTTCAAAATCCGTAGCGTAGTTTTAAAGATCTTAGCATACATAGGGACAGACAGCACACATGCACACACACACCCAGACCCAGAACAAGAATCTAAACTCATCATTCAGATACCTATCTGACCGAAAATCGAACCCGGGACCCATTGCGCGTCAGACTGGTATGGCAACGCAAAGCGACTTTGTTTTGTACTATGTAGTGATTATATTAATGAAACCGCAAGGCAAAGTATAAGGCGTAATGTTTGATAAATAGGTACATATCTACGCTATTAAGACGAAGCCGGTTAGACAATTTAATAATTCAAAGCTACAATTAATACATCCATTGTTCTAAAGTTCAAAACTCTTAGTGCACCAATTAATACAATTATATTACATACTATGCAGTCTTGGTAAGGCACTCATGTGTGCAATTCTCTAGGGAAATCTACCGCGCCTGAAACCACAAGGCTTATAGAAGCTCAATGTATCTTGCGGGTTTCGGAATGGCGGGTAAGGAAATCTACTGTTATATGAATTGATCTAACAAACGGTTATTCAGGATTGACTTTTTATTTTTTTTATCAGATTGAAGTAGCAAACGAGCGTGCAGTCCACCTTATGGTAAGTGGTCACTGCCGCCCATGGACATCAGTAATCAACTTCATACAGAACATGGATTCCATCTGAAGTCAATCACAGATGCGTTGCTACTCCCGAGGACTATGATGGTCGCCTCATGTGAAAGTGTGCATGAATGAAAATGAAAATGTTTATATGATGAAAGTAACATACGCGTGTGTGTGATTGGTTACTGCCGTCCATGGACATCTAAGCGATTTCACACAGAAAGGCAGTTCTATCTGAAGTAAATCACAGATGTAATGTTATAAAATAATATTAAAAAAAACTTGTAAACACAAGCTTTTATTTCGATGGACTGAAAAGAAACTTGGGGACTGCCGTGTTAAAGCATAGTATTTTTATTTTACATAGCAACTTATGCAAGTATAATTATTTGTTTATGCAATATATTTTTTATTATTATTAATTCATTTTTTTTCTTTGATACTGTATACTTTCTCACAAACAGCTGCTTACATAATCGTCCGTTTTCCGAGCAGCTCGTCGCGATCCACGCGAGCTTCCTACTGTCGTACTATATACATACATACACGTTAAGCGAACGCTCGTCGCGAACCTGCTCCCGAACGTAAGCGGAGTTTACCCCCGTGTTGGGTTTTTTCGTTACGGAATTTCTTGATTCGGTCGCAACGCTCAAAGCCTACGATAAAAGCAATAGTAATAGCTTGTAAGCGTGTGCTAGTTGTGCTTGAAAGCTACAAAAAATTGCTGCAAACGGAAAATAAAACTACAATGTCATATTAATGGCATTTGTTTTAATAACTGGCCAAATATCAATATGTTGTTCCGTATATTTCCTAAAAGATAATAGCAAAATCCAGAAAAATGTAATATTTTTTTTAGCTTTTTCTAAATTATAAACATATTTTTTTTTCTTAAAATTAAGTTTTTAATAATAACTAAACAAAACTGTTTAATGGTTACGAATAACATTTTAAAATATAAACGTCCATTTCTAGATATCTTTACGTTTGAAATGTGTTAACGAACACGTTTCAAGGTTAGGTTTGCGGTTTCTTTTGCCTAATAATAGACAGTGTGCTTCGCACTGCCATGTTCTGAACTAAGTTTTATTTAAAAGATATATTCATCTGAGGAGTTTCAAGTCAGTCCTCGTGAGTAACAATCACCTGTGGCCAACTTTGGGTAGAATTCTTATTTGAGTTGGTTACAGATTACAGATCCCCCCAAATGGCTATAACCACATAACATCTCTGGGCTGCATATAGCATCGATGGGCTGCTACTCGTTTGTTACATAAGGAAATTGTTTACGTATTTATAAATTATTCATTAATTATTATAAATGTGTATGTGAATGCGTGAAACGTTTGCTATATGGAATTTTAACAATTTACAAAACGTAATTCTAAAATTATGAGCAAATCTCCAGAGATACGAAGACTTTTTATCAGATGTCGACTAGTACGAGACTAAGTGTATACAATTTTCTCGTCAGAAGTTTCTTTATGTCCTGAAGGCAGTTAGTGTTTGACAACTTTCGTTTACCCATATTTATGACCACATATGGCAGTTTTAATAATTTCTGCTAGTAAACGTAATTGAGGTTAGTATAATATATTTCATACATATTATTTATATGCCAGAAACAGTGTCATAAGAGGAAATTTAAAAATATGCTTACTAATCAAATGTGGGAAATATTATTTAAAGTTTTCAAATGTAGGGGAACTTATCTATAAAAATACTATAATTAAATAAATAATAATAATAATAATATTAAGGACTTTTAGTAGCAGCTCAAGATGTTTCACATTATGTTTTTGAGTTACTATGGACATATAATATTTTTTTATACGATTGAAGTAGCAAACGAGTTCATCTGGACTGCATGTCCATCTGATGGTAAGTAGTCACTGCCGCCCGTGGACATCTGTAAGCAACTTCATATCTAATATGGGGTTTCATTTGAAGTCAATCACAGACGTGTTGTTACTCCCGAGAACTAAGATTGTCGCCCCATAAAAGTATGCCGGCAACCATACCCTTCCATCGAAACGCAAGAAATGCTTCACACTAGAAATAGGTGTGGCGGTGGTACCTCCCCGGTCGAACTACACTGGTCTTACCGCCTGGAATACTAGTACCTCCTAATTGGCAATTTGAAAAGTACACACTGGACATTATGGAACAAATCAGCCATATAATGGACAACTTGTGCGGCAATTAATTTTTAGAACAATTTACGAAAATAAATTGGTTGCCGCTTTCATAACATTTTAATTAAATTTTGGCACCCGAAGGAATATTTCAGTTTCAGTTGCTTGGCGAAAATGTTAGCCCGATTTCTGTTATAAAAGTAAACCGAAATTATTGTGAGAAAATCAGGTGAAAAAGAAATATTTTAGGACTAAAAATTTAAAGCAATAAAAGAATTTATTTAAATTTTTATATTTTTGTCTGTCTCTTAGCCAGTGTTTTTTTTATCTGATTAAAGTGGCAAACGAGCATGTAGTCCACCTGATCG
The DNA here is from genome assembly GCA_949699795.1 of Spicauda simplicius. Lineage (NCBI taxonomy): Eukaryota > Metazoa > Arthropoda > Insecta > Lepidoptera > Hesperiidae > Spicauda > Spicauda simplicius. The sequence continues at coordinate 5,365,650 of OX453060.1, forward strand.
TAAGTGGTCACTGCCGCCAATGGACATCTGTAACAACTTCATACAGAACATGGGTTCTATCTGAAGTCAATCACAGATGCGTTGCCACTCCCGAGGACTATGATGGTCGCCTCATGTGAAAGTGTGCATGAATGAAAATGAAAATGTTTATATGATGAAAGTAACATACGCGTGTGTGTGATTGGTTACTGCCGTCCATGGACATCTAAGCGATTTCACACAGAAAGGCAGTTCTATCTGAAGTAAATCACAGATGTAATGTTATAAAATAATATTAAAAAAAACTTGTAAACACAAGCTTTTATTTCGATGGACTGAAAAGAAACTTGGGGACTGCCGTGTTAAAGCATAGTATTTTTATTTTACATAGCAACTTATGCAAGTATAATTATTTGTTTATGCAATATATTTTTTATTATTATTAATTCATTTTTTTTCTTTGATACTGTATACTTTCTCACAAACAGCTGCTTACATAATCGTCCGTTTTCCGAGCAGCTCGTCGCGATCCACGCGAGCTTCCTACTGTCGTACTATATACATACATACACGTTAAGCGAACGCTCGTCGCGAACCTGCTCCCGAACGTAAGCGGAGTTTACCCCCGTGTTGGGTTTTTTCGTTACGGAATTTCTTGATTCGGTCGCAACGCTCAAAGCCTACGATAAAAGCAATAGTAATAGCTTGTAAGCGTGTGCTAGTTGTGCTTGAAAGCTACAAAAAATTGCTGCAAACGGAAAATAAAACTACAATGTCATATTAATGGCATTTGTTTTAATAACTGGCCAAATATCAATATGTTGTTCCGTATATTTCCTAAAAGATAATAGCAAAATCCAGAAAAATGTAATATTTTTTTTAGCTTTTTCTAAATTATAAACATATTTTTTTTTCTTAAAATTAAGTTTTTAATAATAACTAAACAAAACTGTTTAATGGTTACGAATAACATTTTAAAATATAAACGTCCATTTCTAGATATCTTTACGTTTGAAATGTGTTAACGAACACGTTTCAAGGTTAGGTTTGCGGTTTCTTTTGCCTAATAATAGACAGTGTGCTTCGCACTGCCATGTTCTGAACTAAGTTTTATTTAAAAGATATATTCATCTGAGGAGTTTCAAGTCAGTCCTCGTGAGTAACAATCACCTGTGGCCAACTTTGGGTAGAATTCTTATTTGAGTTGGTTACAGATTACAGATCCCCCCAAATGGCTATAACCACATAACATCTCTGGGCTGCATATAGCATCGATGGGCTGCTACTCGTTTGTTACATAAGGAAATTGTTTACGTATTTATAAATTATTCATTAATTATTATAAATGTGTATGTGAATGCGTGAAACGTTTGCTATATGGAATTTTAACAATTTACAAAACGTAATTCTAAAATTATGAGCAAATCTCCAGAGATACGAAGACTTTTTATCAGATGTCGACTAGTACGAGACTAAGTGTATACAATTTTCTCGTCAGAAGTTTCTTTATGTCCTGAAGGCAGTTAGTGTTTGACAACTTTCGTTTACCCATATTTATGACCACATATGGCAGTTTTAATAATTTCTGCTAGTAAACGTAATTGAGGTTAGTATAATATATTTCATACATATTATTTATATGCCAGAAACAGTGTCATAAGAGGAAATTTAAAAATATGCTTACTAATCAAATGTGGGAAATATTATTTAAAGTTTTCAAATGTAGGGGAACTTATCTATAAAAATACTATAATTAAATAAATAATAATAATAATAATATTAAGGACTTTTAGTAGCAGCTCAAGATGTTTCACATTATGTTTTTGAGTTACTATGGACATATAATATTTTTTTATACGATTGAAGTAGCAAACGAGTTCATCTGGACTGCATGTCCATCTGATGGTAAGTAGTCACTGCCGCCCGTGGACATCTGTAAGCAACTTCATATCTAATATGGGGTTTCATTTGAAGTCAATCACAGACGTGTTGTTACTCCCGAGAACTAAGATTGTCGCCCCATAAAAGTATGCCGGCAACCATACCCTTCCATCGAAACGCAAGAAATGCTTCACACTAGAAATAGGTGTGGCGGTGGTACCTCCCCGGTCGAACTACACTGGTCTTACCGCCTGGAATACTAGTACCTCCTAATTGGCAATTTGAAAAGTACACACTGGACATTATGGAACAAATCAGCCATATAATGGACAACTTGTGCGGCAATTAATTTTTAGAACAATTTACGAAAATAAATTGGTTGCCGCTTTCATAACATTTTAATTAAATTTTGGCACCCGAAGGAATATTTCAGTTTCAGTTGCTTGGCGAAAATGTTAGCCCGATTTCTGTTATAAAAGTAAACCGAAATTATTGTGAGAAAATCAGGTGAAAAAGAAATATTTTAGGACTAAAAATTTAAAGCAATAAAAGAATTTATTTAAATTTTTATATTTTTGTCTGTCTCTTAGCCAGTGTTTTTTTTATCTGATTAAAGTGGCAAACGAGCATGTAGTCCACCTGATCGTAAGTGGTCACTGCCGCCAATGGACATCTGTAACAACTTCATACAGAACATGGGTTCTATCTGAAGTCAATCACAGATGCGTTGCCACTCCCGAGGACTATGATGGTCGCTTCATATAAAAGTGTGTGGTTACGCCCTTCCATCGAAACGCAAAAAAATGTTTCACGCTAGAAATAGGTCTGGCGGTGTGTTTAAAATCGCATCAAAACAGAACTACTAAATACATATTCCAATATTATTATAGTCCATCTGTTAAGATACCGTGTGGTCTTTTTTACTAAAACCCATCTACTCTATTGATAGTTTCAACCTCGTTAAAAATATGTAACATAACTTTTCTTCTTATCAACCCATTATTGGCCCACTGCTGGGCACGGGTCTTCTCTCAGAGTGAGAGAGTTTTAGGCCATAGTCCACCGCGCTGGCCAAGTGCGAATTGGTGGACAACATAACTTACAATTAACATAACTTTTAATGACAATAAATTTTAATAGAGAATACCATTCATCTAGATTTAAATTAAATAAAGGCTGAATGTGATTTTCATATACCGACTATGAATTTATTCACAATCCCCAAAATTTAATTTATTTTATTTACAGTCCTTTAACCAATCTTTTTCTTATCAATCTTTTCTGCTTCGCGTGGATAACCGCACAATTCGAGATTTATCAATTCTGAGTTAAAAATACGGTTTTCTCCAAAGATCAGATACTAAAGGTAGTTCTAACTACACAGTGGTTTGTGAGCTTTTATTATTTTAATTTCGTTTATTAAAAAGTTAAAAAAAAACATCTAATTTTCACCTGGCTCCCCAGGAAAATATTTTTGTTTTGTGTTATTATCTATTTTTTTTATCTGACTGAAGTAGCAGACGAGCATGCAGTCCACCTGATGGTAAGTGGTCACTACCACCCGTGGATATCCGTAATCAACTACACACAGAACATGGGTTCCATCTAAACTCAATCACAGATGCGTTGTTACTCCCGAGGACTATGATGGTCGCCTCATGTGAAAGTGTGCCGTTATTGTTTAATCCAAAAACAATATGTATCCATTGCAGCCATTTCTCGATTGGGTATGTTTGCGAGACCCTACATCAATCAGTATCGTATCTAACGATTGTCACTTCAACATCTTCCGGGTGAGTGGCGATTAATCACCGGATTATGGGTATAGTCCAATTTGGCCTTTCTTTCGCTAACGTAACTAGGTAATGATAACTGAGTCTGATTTTTCATATCTGTATCAATTGTAAGTATGTATTTATGTTTACCTAGCTTTTTATCTTGAATTGTGATTTTCTTTGTATGTTTGTGTGTTTTATAGGTGGTAGAACCAGTGTAGTTCGTCCGGAGAAGTACCACCACCACACATATTTTTTGCGTTTCGATGGAAGGGTGTCGTTATCGGGACACTTTTATATGAGCCGACCATCTTAGTCCTCAGGAGTTGCGACGTATCTGTGATTGACTTCAGATAGAACCCCATGTTCTGTATGAAGTTGGTTACACATGTCCACGAGCGGCAGTGACCACTTACCTTCAGGTGGGCTGCATGCTCGTTTGCTGCTTCAATCTTATATAAAAAATCTTACAACTGTAATTTTGACCAGTAAATGCGCTTGTATATTTTTAAGATTGACGTAGCAAACGAATGCGTAGTTCATCTGTGGAAATTGTCCATCGACATTTGTAAACAACATTATACCTACAAAACACGAGTTTTATATATTTATTATTTATTAGCGCGGATAAATTATTTTGCGTCTTCAAAATCCACAGTTCCTACCTATACCATAATATTGTATTAAAGTAAATTGTGCATTCCAAAAACAAAGAAATATTTGAAGTGAATTGGAAAGCTTTCTTACCTGTCAACACTAATAGTGCATAGATGCATGATAGACGCTGTGCAGAGAAGCACGTCCAGGCAGATCCAGGTGAGACAGTAGACAGCTGGCAGCGGGAAGTAACCTACAACAAAAAAACCTATAATGTAACTTCATACATATATATCCCCCATACATGTACTATGCACTTCTATTTTTTATATGAGTCGACCATCTTAGTTCTCGAGAGTCGCATTTGTGATTGATTTTAGGAAGAATCCGTGTTCTATATGAAGTTGCTTACAAATGTGTATGGGTGGCGGCGACTCTTACCATCAGTCAGGTGGACTGTAATTCAAACTTATAAAAAATACTGAATTAGTTAACGAGCATTCCGTCCTTCTTATGGTAAATTGTTCAAATCTCGTGGATCAAATCTCAAATCAAATTAATTAATTGAAGCAGCTCAGTACAGCTACACAATATAGATAAAAATAATTAAAATAAACGTTGTTTTTATACATAGGTCTGAAGTCGGTGCTCATATTGGACGTAGTTTCATCGGGATCTAGTAAAATACATTATATTGAGCGCCGACATCGAAAACTATGAATCACTTTTGAGATGTTAGATCAAGATGAATAAAGTTGCTAAATTAATCTAATTATAAATTAGGCATAGGTATGTGTTAATGTTTGTCCCTTTAGTTCGAGGACCAGAATAGGTCTACGGTATCCCCTGTCTATAGTAAGAGGGGACTAAAAGGGGCTTCCGGGGTTGCGGGTGGCTAGAGTGGGAGCTGAAACCGTTCAACCACATGACCCTGGGAAGGAAGGCGGCATGTGTGGTAACCTGCCGTAAAGAACAGAAGGTGTGATGCGAATATTCGCTCACTACGGAAGAGCCAGGAAGGGGCATCGCGCTCGGAAGACTCTACTTGCGTTCCGTTGGAGATCCTGGAGTCCTCGACGCAGCACTGTGGACGGCCACCGAGGGGTTTATTGCGTTAAAAATTCCATATAACCCTGCGTCGCTGGGCGTAGAGTACCTTTTGAAAGATTTCTCCCTAGAGACAGAAAAAGAGGAAAAAAGGTGTGTCCTTTGTGTAATTGAACGTTTGTTGTGTTGTATATATCTATGCTCTACACTACGTTTAAACGTCTATGAATTTTATTTGAAATATGATTCCGGTCAGATTGAACTGTTCCATACAAAAGTACTAGATGGGACTGATGATAGCTGGGTAAGGGTAGACAGCGAGCGACGTTAGTTGTATCATATCAGTCTTTACTTGCTATAATGTTGTAGAGCAGTAAGTTACAAACATAACTTTTATTAAAATTATAACTAGAATACTGCAATTTTTTTTTGTTATTTCTTTTGTTCATTAGCATAAATTATTTACAATTATTAACGACGATATAATTGAAATTTGGTAATCTATATATTAATACGTGGAGCAAAAAATTGTGAAGCATTTTTAAGTGATATGCCGCGGACGGATTAGTATGAAACTTTGCACGGTTATAGTTGACGTACAGAAGGAGTACGGAATGTTATTTTTTTTTCAAATATTAAGCATTATTTGAATGTCTGTGTCAGTGTCTTTGTCAAAATACACACTATTTCTTTCTAATGCGGTTTAGTTAATTAAACTTCTCTTAAAACCCGTTAAATATTAACGGGTGCGTTCAAAATTATTTCAAAACTATTACATTTTATTTGAATTTGAGAAATATTCGTACCACTTTAGACAATATGAAGTTTCGTTTTTTAATTTAAATTACGGTCAAATTTCGACCGGAGTGACGGGTGACTAGTTCAATTACATTTGCAATTTAAATTCTATTCTGAAATAGTTGACTTAAGAATAAGAAAAATTGTTAGTAACAAATCCTGTCTTATCTTTCGTAATATAAAATTAAAATTATGGAATCTAGTCCAAAATAATTGTCTATTATTATAATGAAAACGTTGTCATATTTCGTATTAAAATCTAATATTACTTAACATTATTTGGTTTCAAAATCTCCAATTACTCGTTCATAATTACTAAAGTTTACATGAACATTTTATGTATGATACACTGTTATTATAATGATTATGTACTCGTATTACTATAGTAATTTTAGGTAATCTTATTTGCCTTATCACACGACTTGTGTAGAAGCGTACAACGACTTGCGTAGAATAATACAAAGTTAAATACACAGGGTGCCCGTTAGTGACGGCCTACTTTTGTGTTAGGTGACTACAGTCGTTTTCGAAAAAAGAAACACATCCGTAATACATTTCACATATGTAGAAACATTGCTTTTACGAAGACTATAGGCGCCAATGACCACTTACCATCATCACTACATGCTCGTTTGTGTCGTGTTTGAAAGGTTAAACTTATTGGTTTCGGCTATAAGTTGAATATCAGGCGTTAAACCTTCGAAAACAACCAAAACGGATGGGTCATAGAATATATGATATGTACCGATTTCTATCTTCCTTGACTAATCCGTATGTACTATGTAGCTCGGACCAATACTGCCAAAACAATGAGCGCAGTAATGGCATTTTTGCCAAATTAAGTTTTTTGCCATATACATTTGGTATCTCTACGGGGGTAGAAGGAAAATGTTTTTAAGCTATATTGCATAGCTTTTATTGGGGCGACCAAATTAAGAAATTCCGTAACGAAAACCTAACTCCCCCACTCTGCCCACCATGAAACGCGGCTGAGCGTTCGCTTATCGTGATCGAGACGAGCTGCTCGGAAATAGGCACCTTTCCAAACATATTCATCAACTACTCTATTTAAGAAATCTGATTCCATCTATCTCATAGCTTTTTAGGGCTCTTTGTTGTTCGCGAGGGGGAAACCTCGAAAAGGTACTTGACGCCGTGGGACGGTTATGTGGGATTTTTATCGCACTAAAATCCTCGGCACTACAAAGAGGACTCGGGATCTTCAAAGGAACGCAACCGGAATCCTCTGAGCGCGTTGCCCCATCTGGCTTCTCGTAGGTGAGTGGCTGGGCTCCGTTTCGTTTTCACGACGGTACGTAACCACACATACCACCGCCTTTCCCGGGTCACCTGACCAAATGGTTCGATCTGCCACTCTAGCCACCCGCAACTCCGGAAGCCCCTTTTAGTCGCCTCTAATTACAGGTAGGGGATACCAGAGTCGCATTCTGTTCTCGGAACTACAGGGACGCAGCGTCTTTAGTTTTTTTTAGGACTACTGCTGGACTCAGATCTCCTCGAGTGAAGATTTTTCACAACAAGTGAGCTGGTGACCGCCGTGGGTTGATGTTGCACAGGAAGGCGCTATTGTACATCTTCTGGAATTTGCTGATTAGTCCTATTCCACGACACTCAAGAGTGCGAGCGGTGCTATTCAAGTTCGACACCACACGGCACAAGGTTAAGACATACTGACAAATAACTCTCTCCCCTTCAAAATAATCGCTTTGCGACCATCGTCACCGTATTCCATTCAGTGGCGATGAACGCTCCAAAACTCCGGTAGCGAAGATCCTTAAGGAGGAATAATAGTTGCGGCTATGAATTTACAGAACGAACACCAATTTACCAAGTCAAGAATAGATTCTGGCCCAACTATTCGTCTGAAGACACTCGACATTGAAAATTTAATGAACGTTCCACTTGGCGCTAATGGGCCGTTATTATCGACAATTTCTCGGAACCTCCGCGCAAACGGTTACATTTTGATGCCATTCTAGTGCTTTCTACGCGAGTAAGTCTTTGATTTTATTCGTAGTGCAAGTAGGTAATACCAAGATTGTATTAATATTGTGACATGACTTTATTTTAATTAGGTTGAATTGTAATTTTTTATAAGATTGAAGTTGCAAACCAGTAAGTAGTTCACCTGATAATAAATGGTCATCGCCGCTCATTAATATCTTTACGGAATTTGATATAGAGTATATCGGCAACCCATTATTGTCCCACTGCTGAACACGGGGCTTCACTCGGAATGAGTTTTAGGCCATAATCCACCGCGCAGTCCACCGCGTTGGCCAAGTACGAATTGGTGGACCTCACACACTCACACACACCTCTAAAAACTTTTTCTTTAAAGAACTCTCGGGTATGTAGGTTTCCTCACGATGTTTTTTTTCACCGAAAAGCAGTGATAATTAATTTCTAATACGTTCATAAGTCAGTGGTGCGTGCCTGTGTTTGAACCTCGGACCTCCCGATTGAGAGAGAAAGTTTCAACCATTAGGTTATCACTGCTCTCACATAGAATAGGGGATACTATTCAATGTCTGATGCCATGCTTCTTTCGACAAGTAATATCCTGCCGGCTCATATGAATGTAAGCTTGCAATTACACCCTTCCATCAAACCCCAAAAATGTCTTAACGCTGGAAAAAGGTGTTGTTCTGGTTAAAGTGTGCTGGTTCCACTGCCTTTAAAAGATGTGATAAGAGTGTCTCTCTTGTCACTTTTTTTGCTCACTGGCCCTGAAAGGTAGCAGTGTATTTGTGGTCCCCATCTGAGTCTTAAGACTAACTCCTTCGTTTACCATTGAATTAAATTTCTTGTATCACTATTAAATTCTACGCAATAGCTTCTGCCTAAACTTTCCTCTTGTATTTAAGCACATAATGGAAATAACGTAACCGGACACTAATGGCCGTTGGGTAATTCACGACCTTTTTACGATCGCACCCAAAACACACAAACTACGCTTTTTATCTGCCCTTATTCCTCATTAGGTGATAGTGAACAATAAAATATTAGAGTGCTTGATAAGAATATTTGAAAAAAGAAAATCGAATAAAGTTAGAATGGTAACCATTATAGGACTATTCCAGACTATTCAAAGAAGATTAGCATGGCCCCTGCGCAAGGATGACACGCAAAGTCGCGAAAGGATCCACATTGATAATGTCTACCAATTCGCACTTGGCCAGCGCGGTGGGTAATGCCCTCAAAACTCTCTCATTCTGAGAGTAAACCCTTGCATATCACGAATTCCTATCCACAGATGTCGCTGATTTAAAATAGCAAATTTACGAATGATGGTAAACCATTACCAAAAGGAAGTATATACAACAGGCTGGATATTTACAAACATATTATTATGAGTATCATCATTTCTGTCTTAAGGCTGACTACCGATTATCAACTATCGTTTGAACGATTGTTGCTCAAAGTAATATATTGTCGTTAAACTATTCAATAGTTTCTTAAGATTGTCCAAGTTGTTTGTGCTTGAACGAAAAATCTATCAATAGTTCATTGTTTGTGCTTCCTTATAGATTCATGAGCTATAGAAAAGTCGCGTAATTAACAGCAGATTTAATATACATAACAGATGCTCAAGCGATAGTAATCAAAGGGCAATCAGCCAAAGTATCTTTCAATTAAAAATCAACTTCAAGATTTTTTCTAGCAAAAGTTCTAACAGATATTTATCGCGAAATAAATTTTAATGCGGCTGTCGGAAGATATAAAATGATATGGTTAGGTAAGTAGAAATAATATGAAGTTAACTCGACTAATGGATCCCGGTAATTCATATGATATAAGTTAGTGTTAGTTTTTGTTTATGTTTTATTATTTGGGTTCTAGATACAGATAGACACGCAGACACTCCTGAGTACCTACTAAATTGGTCGCCTTACACGTCACGTCACGTAAGTCTGTCGATAAAATTAGACGTTATAAATGATATAGAAATAAGAGGCAAACCTCCGTTTTTCCCAGACCTCTTCGAACAAGATTATTTCGCTTTGGTAGTTATATAAGTAAAAATATTGTAACTGACAATTTGATATTGAACCCGTAGGCCTTATACAAAATACATATCTTATTTATATTTTATCAGGGGCATAATATAATTTTAGGACTAATCATATTAATCTGGTGCTTGATATAGATATTTCTTATTTTATAATACTGAAGCATCAAACGAGCATGCAGTCCAGTAAGGCGAGATACTGGAGCTAGCTTTTATTAACATGTAAAAAAACATGATTGTAAATATATTAAAAAAATGAGATATAAATAACAAAAAAAAAAAACAAATACGCTGAGTTTCTTGTCGGATCTTCTCAGGTGAGGTCGTGTTCCGATCTGGTGGTAGTGTAAGAAAAAATATGTAACTGACAATTTGTAAGTGCCCCCGTAGGCCTATACAAAATAAAGACATTTCATTTCATTTTAAAGAGAAAATTTAATTGAAACTATGTCCAATTTTTAAAAATGATAAATTTATCAAGGGTATTGATTGCACTCAAATTTAAATTTATTAATATACAGAGTTATTTGTAAGAATTTATTTACTGTAAATGGCGGCGGACACTACGACTCCCCCATAACATCTTAGGGCAAGGATGTGGCTGAAAAACAGCGCAGCATGGAGTACAGATTCCGTGTTGGCAAACGCTGACCCACCTCCTTTTGTCTCTACAATCCTATGTGCCTATTTTTACTATGTACATAAATATTAGGTTTAATATGTAAATGCACCCTTATAACTGTAACCTGTGTGTTTGAGGCAATAAAATCATTATTATTATTATTATTCATTTCAGTCCATCTGACGGTAAACTGTTACTACCGGCCATGACATCTGTTAACAATATTAGATAAAATCATAGTCCTGAGGTAAGTCACATATGCGCTAGTACCATTCATTGAAGAATTGAAGTCTTCTTCTTCTTCGTCGAAGAGGTAGAACACTTCAGATAATAATGAAAGAATGTCTCTCTTACCGTTCAGACCAGTACAAAGCGTCGTCGTCAGCACATTAATGTCCCACTCCTGGGCAGGAGTCTTCTCTCGGAATGAGAGAGTTTTAGGCCCTAGTCCACCGCGCTGGTCAAATGCGAATTGGTGGACAGTACAAAACAACACCTAACATTGCTGTTATAAGGCATAAATAGGCGTGGCGGTGATACGTCCGGAATCAAAAAGAGTTGTACGATCCTAAAAATCATTCTTAAAAGTAACTAATTCTATTAGTTGGATGCATTAGGTAGCTTTGCATTTAATCTCCCGGAAAGTCAGTCCTTTGAAAGGTAAGCAACAAAGACACAAGATGTTAATGTATCATCAAACATTGTTACTCATTCTTTGTGACCCTCGTCCTCATTAAGGACTTAAGGTTACTAAAGAGAACGTTTCTGTAAGTATCAAAAAGGTCGCCTAATTCCTCGTAAGGACGTTGAAGCTACTTACACCAACTTGTTAGAGACATCGGCTTTGTAAAGGCGATTTCAATAAAGTTCCGTGGAAGCTAAAGATACCACTAGTAATACATGTGTTTATTTTACAAACCAACTCATCAGGATTGCAAAATCGGTTGATTGGTCAATGATTCTTAAGATCTTTTGAATCAAAATACAAACAAAGATCTAAAGAAATTGAGTTAGAACGCAACTTTCGATAAAAGTTTATCTGATTAAAGTTAGAGAAACAAACGAGGATGCAGTTCACCTGATTGTAAGTGGTATCTGCAACCCATGGACATATGAAAGTAAATTTATATAGAATAGGGGTTCTATTTAAAATCAGACACTAACGCTTTGCTTGTGAGCCAGAAACTAATTAAATAATTTATCTTTTATTTTGAACTAGCGGACTTCGTTCCGCCTAAAAGTCTTAAATCTAAAATTATGTGCTGTATTGTTCCTCCACTATATTATGCATATATTATACATAAAACCTTCCTCTTGAATCAATTTATCTATAAAAAACTGCATTAAAATCTGTAGCGTAGTTTTAAAGATCTAAGCCTACATAGGGACAGACAGCGCGAAGCAATTTTGTTTTATACTATAAGTGATTAAATAGTAAAATTTGATTTAATCTCTATAGAATATCCAAAAGGTTTAAGCAATTAAGCAATTAAAGTTGGGTTCCGCCTAACAAATTGACGCAACGATTTAAACACAAAAAACGATTCGATCGACATAATTGAGGCGAGAGGTTTTGAATATTCAACGCTCTTCAGCTAAGGGCTACTGCGGGGCTCAACACGATCAGATGGGCATGGTAGATGACTAATTAAAATACGGTGATTCCACAAAAATTGTAGTATATCTATTTGGATTTGGTTATATGCGTGATGATATGAATGGTTGTGGTTTAACTCTGGTGCTACCCACGACTGTGTTTGCCTAATAACAGTAGTTCGAAGTTCTGAACTGAGTAGAGAATTTATAATTAAAATCTTGGTTGTATATCTTTCTGTAGATGTTTTGTTTCGTTAACTGTATTTTTTTATATCTGTCTGAAATAGCAAACGAGCACGCAGTGCAGCTGAAACTATGTGGTCACTGCCGCCCATGGACATACGCAAGCAACTTCATATGGAACATGGGGTCTTTTTGAAGTAAATCACAGATACGTTGCTGCACCGGAGGACTAAGTTGAACTTATCATATGAAAGTGACCAATACGCAAGAACTGCTTGACGGTAGGAATAAAGCTGTGTCCACAGTAGGCAAACTGTTAGACACCGACTGAGTAAGCCGCAAATTTGTGGTGAACTGAAATTATAGTCAGAAATCATAATCAGAAATAATAATCAGAAATCTCGGATTAATTTTTGTGCGTCGCAAGCTAACTGTTATGAGTTAGCCGATTATTTAGCTCGAACGACAGATTTTTCCCTTTACTATTGTTGCACGAAAAGAGTGGTTGTATTGGCCATAATGGATATTTTTGTAGTAAATAGTATCGTAGAGGTACCTAAAGAGGATAGAAAGAAGCACTGGGTTCCTATCGAAAGGTTCTTTCCAACTGTCCGCATGAACAGTTTGTGGCGAACAACCATATCGCCACCGCCGACTGGAGTCGGTTTTGCTGCTTGCTACTAACTGAAATAGTCGGCGCACGTAACGCTGCAAACTGCGTACAGTGAGCACAAACTAGCAATGTTTTGAAACTCCATTTTAAATATATGGAAAGGTGTACTAAACCTATACGTCGCAATTCAGTCGGCCGCTAACAGTTTGCCCACTGGAGACAAGCCTAAGTGTGGCAGCGGTACTACCACAATCAAACTACTATGGTTATGCCACCGGGAACGTTTTGGTCCAATTTACTAAAACGTCTTACTTTAATAGTCACTAAACGTTTTAGGCTCGTCAGGATATTACATATTGTCAGTGAAAAGGAAATAATGCTAAAACGCCAAAAAAGCATTTGTGGAAAATGAGGTTCGAAGTTTTTTTACAAAAAAAAAATACATGTAAAAAAAATACCTATATTTTTGGTGAGATCATGTTGAGTAGTATGAACTCCCAACATCAAGAGCCCACCAACAATAAAGGTGACACGATTTATTTTCTGTGAAAAAAAACTTCAAACCTCATTTCCCACAATTGCTATATTTGCGCTTTAGCATTATTTCCTTTCCACTGATGATAGGTATAGTTCGATATACATATAATAATATTATTATTGTCGGACGAATTATTGACTAATTATTCTAACACGCTCCCTTATTTAGTAAGGGAGACATAATTATTCGAAGTGTTTCAAATTAATCCTTAGGAGGAGCAACATATTTGTCGCCAATTTCAGGGAAGACTTGTCTTAGGTTTATTACAAACTAGTCGACCCAGCGAACTTCATTCCGCCTAAAAGTCAAAAATCTAAAATTATCAGTGTTCCTCCACTATATTATGCATGTATTATACCTACATAAAACCTTCCTCGTGAATTACTCTATATATTAAAAACTGCATTAAAATCCGTAGCGTAGTTTTAAAGATCTAAGCATACATAGGAAAAGACAGCGGAAAGAGCCTTTGTTTTATGGGGTCAGTGTCTACTTATCATCCTCTTATTGAAATTTCTATAATGGAGAAACAGATTTGAATTTGAACAGAATTATTCTACTTTAACAGTATCAGTTTTAATATAATAGAACAAATTATTTAAGCAAAAACTTAAAATGTGGCTAATAGATAAGTGCTTCTACAGTGTTAAAGAATTCCTAGAGTTATAAAATTTGTGTGTTTAATCCTTATAATGTAATTTAATTCAAATAATGTAATTTAATGATATCTGTCATAGTTAAAAATTTTTATTATATAGTGCATGGTATTTGACAATTTTAATAATGTAATACAAGTACTTATATTATAATGTTTGAATTGTATTGTGATATAATTTAATGACTAGACATTTGTACGCCATTACTGGCAAAGCATATTGGATATACGTATAAAAAACTGTAATATTTCACCTTAATATGTACCTATGCTTATACAAATAAATATTTGATTTGATTTGATTTGATATTACCAACTTTATTCAAGATTAAGTTCAAGGCAAAGTATGAGATTGCAGAATACGGTTCATTGTTGTTTCATCGGCTAAAAAGTTTGCCCTTTCACAGCCGATAAACAAACTGCGGAAGTTTTTTGACAAGCGTTCATCTATCACCGGGGACCCCTAATTGTCAGTCCGGCACCGAATTAAATTACACGTAAGCTTCTTCGTGACCCATAAATTTATATTACTTGAATACGACACTTCCTTATCGGACCAAATTATCCGTTTCTGCTCATTAAGCAATTTCTGAAGTCGTTCACGGGGTTTGTTCTACTGCATTTCGTATTCTATTAGCGGTGATTTGAAGATTTTATTGAATATAGCTATTAAAGGAGAAGTTAATCTAATTTTTATGATCATTGCCATCAAAGTTAAGTCTAAGCAATCCCGAAAAGGATTGGTCGAATGTGGATGAATGTGCATGTAGACGATAATTTACAACTCCTATGCTACTGTAAGTATATTCACATTACGACACCGTTCCAATAAGAACATTTATTAAATGAACTTCTAACAGAATCCCAAAAGTTCAAACGTATATTTGACATGAAAATAGGTACAAAATTAAGTATATAGGAGAGGTTAGGTACGTATACTCGTAAGTAGTTTATAATGGCAGATATCATTTAATTTGTTGATGGGAAGCAGTGATGTGTCGGTCTTCAATAGTGTCTTTCTACTCCCGAGGATGTTGCAGAAGGCGACTAAGCAACAAAATCCCTAAATAGGCGCATCGT
Organism: Spicauda simplicius; assembly: GCA_949699795.1. Taxonomy (NCBI): domain Eukaryota; kingdom Metazoa; phylum Arthropoda; class Insecta; order Lepidoptera; family Hesperiidae; genus Spicauda; species Spicauda simplicius. The sequence continues at coordinate 5,381,047 of OX453060.1, forward strand.
CTTCCTGCATAAACCTACCGCGGTCACCAATACGTCAAGCGCGATGACTATTAAAAACCCTCATTATGGAAAGGATATGACCAGTAGTAGACTTCGAAGAGCTTAAAGAGGGTTAAAAGACAGCTGTGACCAATTAATGTGAGTTACAATCAATCTTCTTCTAAAGAAAGACGAAATTAGATACAAAGGCTGAACTTTGTTCCAAATGTCATCACTAAAAAGGTACTCAGTGAGTACCCGAACAAGAATGAAATATTGTTGCCGTGGAAAAATGAACGAAGGCTTTCAATTCCATTGATTTCTGGGACAATAGCCGTCCCGTAGGGGCTTTTCGCTAGATGGCTCAAATTTTGCCCAGAAGCGGAAATCAGAAATCGTTGGCGATAGTACTTTAAAAATAATCTTTTTATTTAATAGCGTTATTTATTGGTGTATTTTATGTTTATAATTAAAAAAAAAAACACGCTTTCTACACTCATAGCCCCACAGTAGGATTTTCTCCTGTGTCGTGGGTACCATGGACACACACAAGACGAATACACAAACACCCAGACCCAGGACAAGAATCTAAACTCATCATTCAGATACCTGTCTGGCCGGGAATCGAACCCGGAACCCCTTGCGCGTCAGACCGGTATGGTAACCGTTGCGCCACGCGGGTCGTCAAAATTATTATCATGAGGGCTTTATTTATAAAATATTCTATAAATTGTAATGTTATATATATTGTTATATATGTTGTTATATATATTGTAATGTCTATACACGGTCCGTTCATCGTCAGCCAATATTGTTATGAATTTACGGTTGATTTTATCAACAAATCAAATGATTTTTAATCGTTATTCAAATCTTATGCAACGGCGTTTTATTTTTAACTGACTTCAAAAAGAAGGAAGGAGAAGGTTCTCAATTCGGCCGGTATATATTTTTTTATGTATGTATAAGGTTTACTCCGCCATTAGTGGACCGATTTTAATTATTCTTTTTTTAATTGGTCTGGCGGATTGGTCCCACTTAAATGTGGTTAGGATCCATCTATGGGTATCTGGAGAAAATGAGAGGAACTCCTTAACCAATAGGAGTAATTGAGTTGTGTGTGAAGATATTTGATGTAGGTTCGAATGTAATGAATAACATATTCCAGTTGAAGTCATAATGATTTTGCCAATGGTAAGGTTTAATTTTAAAGGCCAACCGTAAGAGATATCTAGACTGAGATAACGTAATATAAATCCAAATAAAACGTGAGAAGTTTGGCAAAAAAACGAAAAATTATATAAAAAAATATGTGCAACTTATGCAAATATGCGGAGTATGTATTAAAACGAAAAGGTGATACAATAAACTCTGCGTAAGCAGAAGATTAATCTCATAAACTCATGAGATAGGGTAGGAGAATAAATAAAAACACGCGGCAGTGGGTTGCAAGTTCTCTAAGAAACTGACAATACGATACAAGTGTTTTTCCAGCACTATAGCTAGAAATATAAAGAAAATGAAATCGAATACAATTAAAGTGAACATTTCTGACAAAACACAACTAAAAAATTCATTTGTAAGGCAAAACAATCAATGAGTCTCAATAATTAATGAAGAAGAAATCAAAATCTTCTCTAGATAGTATTATTGGCGTGAAATGGCACAAGAGAATCCATTAGCTCGAGGAACAAATAGATTAATTTGCAATTAAATTTCACAAGGACTGCAGATAAATGAGACTCGGTATTGCTATAGACCTAACTCGTTACGCAACTTGTAATTGTTATGGACAACTATACAAAGGTACCTTTTGGGAATGTTCACATTTTCTGAAGGGATAGAAATCTCCATAGTTTATCTTCAACGATATTACGACTACATACATATATGTATGTCTATTTTATATTTGACGACCCGTGTAGCGCAGCGGTTACCATACCGGTCTGGCGCGCAATGGGTTCCGGGTTGGATTCCCGGCCAGACAGGTATCTGAATGGTGAGTTTAGATTCATGTTCTAGGTCTGGGTGTCTGTTTATTCGTCTTGTGTGTGTCCATGGCGCCCGAGACACAGGAGAAAATCCTAGTGTGGGGCTATGAGTCGCTATAGATAGCATGTGTTATATAACAGCAATGTCAACCAAATATATTCTAGTTACAGGGCGTGGTACGGAAGGCATACTTATGTGATGAGTTCTAATTGAGTTCTGATGCGACAATGAATGAACCTTTGGTCAACTACAGATGCGTTTTGATGAAAGGATTAAAATTCTACCTCGCCGTTAGATAGTTACCAAATCCTATCTGGGCTTTATTCAGATGTCCATGTACGGCACTTGCAACTTGTCATTAGGGTTAAACTTAGTCAAGTTTTATTAAGTACTAGCAGAATCAAAGCGACTTTATTCGCGCAGACTATAATGTAACCTATCCAACCATTATACATTTGAGCACTACTCCTGGACATGTCCTTCCCCCATCTATGAATTCATTTATAAATAATATTATCAATACAGTTTTGTTTTATTGAAACTTGATGGACGTAGAAATTATTCAATCGACTCTGCTATAGGCTATTCAAATAAATGCGTTCCTTAACGAAAAGATGTAAGAAATCCCTGAGCTAATTCAGCAAACCCTTAGGCCAATCATCGTTCACCTGAACTGAAATTGAGTTAGCGATTGTTACGATCTTCTCTAACAAAGTTATTTAAGCGTTCATTAGAAATTTGATTGTCTTTACAAGTCGGAACAAGGTTAAGGTGCGTCCCTTTGTTTCCACATTCAATGGACAGATGAATAACATTATTTGTTCCCGTCATGCTTTGTTAGATAGAGTAGTAAGAAACAAAATATTAATTAAAAAGATGTATATTGACAAGATAGGTAAATATTAGCCAATTATTTGAAGCAGTCCTTTATGAGGCAATTGGTTTTGCTTTATGCAGGTTTATTGAGGCTAAAGAATACTATTTATCTATAATGACGTGAAGTTGTGACGTTTTTTAAAGCAAATAAGTGCCACCATTGTATTTTTAATCGACCTAAGATAAGATTAGTTTCACCTGAGGAAACCACAGATGCGTCACTAGCTTTAAGAACTAACTTGGAACACGCCGGGCAAATTAAATGTTTCTTCCTGCACCCTTAAAACCTTCCGGTTTGAATGCAAAGCAATGTGTAATTGCAGTGATAAAGGTAATATAAAGAATAGCCGTTTGATAAAAAAAATATGTCCGTGTCATTAAATATGTGACGTCACAGTTCTTGCAAATGCCCATTAAATTAATTACCAATATCACACGTGAAGTGGTCTCGAAATGTTAGTACAAGGGACAAATATTGTCTGAAATGTAGATATATTATGTATAATGCATATGACGCTAATTACATTAATGCATTATATTATAAACAACATTCCTAATATATTTATGAAATGAAATCTAGGAATTTCTCCACAAAACAATTCGCAATCATGGAATCCGTAGATGATCTAAGCGTACTGACATACATAGTTATCGAAATTAGCAAGCTAAAGTGGAAATAGGCCGCGACATTACTTGAAAGACCGATAACCGATTGGGAAAAATATCCTTGAGTGGCAACTACATTGAGGTGAACGAAGCACAGGTCACCCACTAACATGTGGAGTGACGACCTGAAGAAGACAGCGGGAAACTGTTGGATTCAAAAGGCACAAGATGGATTGGAGTGGCGCCATTTAGGAGAGGAATATGTGCTGCAGTGGACCTCAAAAGGCTGATGCTGCACTGCTGAACAAAAAAATCACGAAAAAGTCTAACCGCTGAACAGAAATCTATACTTATTTAGGTGTTTATCTGGCCAGAGGTCTAATCCAGCACCATTCGAGCACCCAATCGGTATGTCTAGTTAAGTTGTAGATGACATGCAATGTATAAAACTATATAGGAACTATATAGGATTAGGCTGTTATAATGGAAATAAATTAGCTATGTGCAATAGCAGTAACAGTGATAATGAGCAAATCCGTCTTATATAAAGGGCTTAAAAGTCACATTTTGATATTTATTAATTTCTGTAAAGTACCGTCGGCTTCGATCCATGAAATTATTGGACTTAAGATTTTAACAGTGAGTTAAGTAATTCAAAAAAGTTAAATGGCATAAATTTCGTCTTTCACTTATATGCTATTTTAAGTTTATGACGTTTTTTTATCCAATTGAAGTAACAAACGAGCATGCAGTCCACTTGATGGTAAGTGGCACTGCCCCCATGGAAATCTCTAAGCGATTTAGGTTCTATCTGAAGTCAATCACAGAGGCGTTGCTACTCCCGAGGACTAACATGGTCGTCTCATATAAAAGTGTGCCGGCAACCACACCCATATTTGATGGAATTGTTAAAATAGTTCCTTAGGAACTTTTATCAGTAGAGCACAATTATTGGATATTTTTTAAAAGCAACTAGGAGAAATTACCCTATAACAGATTACGGAATGATGTTTGGAAAGAATTAAACCCAATCTTTATTTACCGACGTTAACACTAAAAATAAGCCTGCTAACAAATCTCTTACGCCTACAAACTTTAACTTTCCAGAGGCACTTCAGATTTGTGTTCTCAAAAACAATACGTACAGAAGGTAATTAGTTAATTCTATTACACCTACTGTTGTTATTTTGGTACAGTTTTATTCAGTTACGTTCTCATTAGTATACATACGAGTATAAATACGAGTTGAAACTACTATATAGACTTTACTTTCTCCTAGTAAAGATTTTATTAGATTTGAATGTAGTCTTTCTCGTATAGACCTAAGAGGGCACTTAGGTACAGTATTTTTTTCTATTAAATGTAAACACAATAAATCATTATGTCCAGTAATAACGACATTTTAATGAATAACAATTCAACAAATAACGGTATTTAAAATTTCAAAATTAGTCGGTACTTTTTTATGATTTAAAATTGGAGAAAAATTAAATAGTGAAGGTTTGTTAGTAACAACTGTCCTTGTTTTAAATATTACAGGAGGATAAAATTTGTTCAAATTGCAATACCATATTGCCAATACGTTTACAAAAGTGAGATTTAACTTTTGTGTTAGCTTTCTTTTAACGCGCGATTTTAGCGATTCCACAGACTTTTTGTATTTTACTGGTTCAGCTATTCACCTTACCGGCAAACTTACCTCTTCTAACACAGAGTAAACTAATTAAAACCAACTGTGAAGTAATTTATCAAACAAGTCGCGAAGTTATTCTTGTTTGTCGACACTACAAAAACAGGAATCACTGTTTAGTATCCAGGTATTTGGAGCTTAGACTTTTGGACTTGGGAAGTCATAGAATCACTTGCAAACTAAATAGCCACCAATTTTGTGTTATGAAGGACCCTAACGAAATTTGAATCTTGCACCGCTGGCAAGATTTAAAACATTTGCCGCTTGACATTATTGTTTGAAATTTTAATAATAAACAAAAATGTAGTCCAGTTGATGGTAAATAAAATTGAGACCTGTGAGCAACTTCACATCGAATATGAATGTTATTTTAAGTCAATAGCTAATGCGTTGCCATACCCCAAGGTTAAAAATTTCGTCACATGAAAGTAGGTCGGCAACCAGAACCTTTCACCGAAACGCATGAACTGTTTCACGCTACAAAGAGATGTAGCTATCATACCTCTACGATCGAATCATACTGGTTCTACGACCTTGCACTTTTTCTTTGCTTTGACTTTTAGGAAACAATTGGCTAGAACTACTGGGTTTTAAGTCTCAGTGTGAGAAAGGGTTATGTATACCTACCATAGCATATCAAAGTGGTCAAAGATGTCTTCTTTGGTTTCATTGCATTGAAAATAAATAGAAAAAATTGAACTAAAAAAAACAAAAAGTTAATTAAGAAACAACAGTTATGCATAACTCTGTTGCTATGAAACTTGTCTGAGTTGATTTTACAAAATTTAACTCACAAACAGTTTGTTTTAAACTTACAGCATCTTATCTCTTTGTTACACTAATTTGATTTTCAATTTGTTAACGAAGTAATAAGTTCTTTAATAACCGTTGTTTATTATTAAGTAACTTAAATAACAACACCAAAACATTTAAATTTGTGTTACGAAACAGAAACAAGACAATAATTAATATAGTACAGATAGTTTGAAAACATAAAATATTATTTTAATCAAGATGTTAGAACGGTTTGTGCATAGACTACAGTAGTCCACCGCTTCACATTTTAACTTAATAACACCTATGCTAAGCGCTGCAGTATTCTGATTGAAAGAGTCTGATAAGTAGACATCGTATTATATGCACTATCAAGATGCCAAAATAAGTTGAATATACACAAAATATGCACTATGAAAGCACTGCAAGATGCACATTTATCTCATTTTTGGATGTCAAACTGAAGTCGGTATAGATCTTCAATCGTCAAACTCCAATCAGTATACATTTGACAACCTTTTTTTATTTTTGGTCGTCAAGCGAACTATTTTGTCCAAAACTGCAATAACACGTAAAAACTGTTATTACATGCATTTGCATATGCAAATAAGCAAGTACATATAATCCGATGTCTAGTGATAAGGTAGTCATATTATCCAAAGCGTGAAAATGTAGCCCTCCGGTGCAGCAACGCATCTATGATCATACTCGAATAAGGTCTATGAGCAGCAAATGACCACTAACTACCAGAAGAATTTGCAAGCATTGCACGCTCGTTTGATCTAGACGAATCAAACGAGATCAAACTATTATAAAAATGTTTTTTTTTATTAAAACTAATAAGGACTTACCTCTGACCAACGTCAATATTCCAAGCGGCATCACTAAGACTGCTACTAACAAATCCGTTATTGCGAGAGACATTAAGAAATAGTTTGTTACATTCTGCAATCTTCTCTCCAAGTATATAGCAAGACACACCAGAACATTACCAGCTGCAGTACACAAAACCAACACTGACGCTACCAGCGCCCACCAATTATTATAACCATCATCTTCAATAAATATAGCAACGTTTCTTTCCGTGTCATTAATTAGATCAGTTAAATCGTCATCTCTTACTGAATAATTGACAGTAGTATCCCACGTATTAAAATCATTCGTTCCAAATTCGTTTGCTAAAGTGGCTCCAAGAGTATCTTGCTCATTCATTGTTGGAAGCATTGCATTTAGGTTCTGTGCCGTCCAATTTCATTTTCGTTTCTAGGGCGTTCATCTTATTTCGTAAATGTGGTAGACAATAGTCGGTGGATCCATTTTGTTGCTCATTTTCAGTCTTCCATCACGATTTCATTTAACATCTGCGAAAGAAAGAGATAAATTAAAACACGAGCACTATTTCTTGGATAAATAACTTGGGAATTGGGCGATAAAGCTTAAACATTTTAACAAACCGGCTCCATAAATAGCTTTATAATAAAGTACTAGTGGGTAGGCAATTAAGTTTACATTTTTTTAATGAAGTTTATCTTAATAAGCTATTATCTTATTTTAATGACACTAACTTATTTGTAAAATTTATATTGAGGTTCTATAATGAAAATATAAGCTGAAAATAAGCAATAAAGACGAAATGAGGTTCAGTGAACGTTTCAAATGAAAAAGAATGTTTAATAAGCATTACGAAATTTATCGAAGCGTTTATCTGTCCTGTCAAATTCTATACAAATTCAAATTCAGCTGTTTCATTTTGATTGGCTTTGCTTAATGCGGGTTCAATTTCAATCTCTGCATAATAGCTGAAACATTGTTTCATCAATACAAGGTCAAAAGAATAAATGTTTTTCAATTGAAACGAGCAAATTTGTTAGCACTATTGTCAGCTACGTCTTTTTATGGATTTAATATTGTAAATGTTTTGTTTATTGTAACGACTACGTAATCTGTTGCCTCAGGACTAAGTACGGGTCACCTCAAAGACTGAGAGAGCTGGCTATGTGCAAATTGGTATTTCCATACCGAGAAGTTTTTTAAGTAAATTAATCTTGTGTACGACACGGTCACGTCAATCGGACGCGTGCCTGGGAGTCAAACCTCGGACCTCATTTCAAATTAATAGAATATCATTTATTGAATTGAATAGAATTGAATTTATTGAACAAATTTTAATTTTACGACCTTATTAAATAAAGGTCGAAAAACTAAAATCTAATCGGAATCTCTACCCTTATATTTTTTTAATAGTTGACCTGCCGAACTTCGTTCCGCCTAAATAAAGTTAATTTTTTTAATTAGACATGACTGAGAGTGTTATAAACGTAAGAGTAGACAAATATAATCAGAAAGCTTCAGCTACTGCTAAGCTATCGGTTACATGTGTTATTGTGAGTCAACCATAAAAGATACACATATGCTGTTGTGGAATATTTTTTATATAATTTTAAGGAGAATATTTCCGTCATACATGATTTCTGTGTAGCTTTAACCATTAAGGTTGCACACCCGACGGAAACTTAAAAAATGGAGTAACTTCTCCCATTTTCCCAACATCTCTCTTTACTGCTCTGCTCCTTTTGATTGTAGCGGGATAAAATGTATACCATAATCAGCTCAGGAGTATGAAGAATAATCGTACTAAGGTTCGATAAAATCCGTCGATTAGTTTTTGTTTCTATTACGGTTATAGAGACAGACAGACAGACAGACCGACAGACAGACAAAAATTTTACTGATTGCATTTTTGGCATCAGTGTCGATCCCTAATCACCCCTTAATAGTTATATTGGAAATGTATTTCATGTACAGAATTGACCTCTCTACAGATTTATTATAAGTATAGAAAATCAAAATAATGCTAGACACTTTCGAATAATGTAACAGTTCCAGTATGTGTGGTAATAGTACTGGCGGTATGAAGAGTAAAAAGACCACAATTTATGGTAAAATATGAACTTTTATGGTAAAGTCTATCCATAAAATTTCAATCTCGCCATTATATTTTCTCAAGTACCCAATTCCATAACTGTCTGAAGTAAATCTATCGAATAACGAATGGCTTCGCTTCAGAGGTTTTAAACCGTTCCTACTTCCTTTATCTCAGAGCGACGATCAGGAGATAACGTTCACGGAAATACCGGCCGTAAATTATAAGGAAGCCCCCGGTTTTCGTACGAGAATCGCATCCTAGGTTAACTGTTACGTTACTATTACGTGTTTGATCGATAGGCGTTTTGTTAGTTACTTCTTCTTTATGGTGATGTATATCTGTATTCCAAAAAGAAAGTGGAAAATTTGTATCCAATAATTACAACATGAGTTGTAATGCATCTTTAATAATTTACTGTACTGTTTTTAACTATTTACTTAACAATAATAATGTAATTGCGTCCAATAGAATATAACACCACTAAAAACAGCGTGTCGAATCCAAAATCCTGCCAAAATTACGACTAAATAACTTCCTAACAGTTTTTTTTACGAAAATTGCCAAAATGTTGTTCGGTCCCACTCGTTTTCGCTGTACGTTATCTCCTGTCGTCATGTGAAGAACTTCAAAATATTAAGCATACTAGTCACCCGTCGCAAAGGTCGAAATTCGACCGTAATTTGAAATTAAAAAACTAAACTTCATATAGTTCAAAGTAGCACCAATATTTCTCTAATTTAAATAAATTGTAACAACTTTCAAGTTATTTTGAAAGGTAAAAAAAAGGTTTAATAACTAAGCTGCATTTAAAAGCAATAGCGGGTATTTTGACAAAGACATCTGACATTTGTAACGTTATGTAATTTCATAGTAAGACATTGAATGTTCTATTTCGTTTATCATATATGTGTTTGTATATGTGTTTTTCAGTTGTTTTTATGTATGTTTTATGCATTATTTGAAAAAATATTAGCATTGCGCAATCCTTCCCTACATCAACTATAACCGTGCGTAATTACATACTCCTCCGCCTGCGGCGAGTATCTTAAAAACGAATCACAAATTTTTGCTTCACGTATTAATATATAGATAACACATTTCTTCATTCTTGTGAGTTCTACAGTCTATTCGACCCAAAGCTATTCAACTTCTTCCTTATCGCACGAATCGTTCTCACAGTAGCTCAGCGCTTCCGGAAATCGCTAACATAAATTATTTGACAGTCCCCGTTTATGCAATCGGTTTCAAGGATAGGTGGTGAGGAACTGTTTGTTTCATTGATCGACTTTAATCTAATTAATTTTGAATTAAAACTTTCGATAAATCCTATATTGATTTTGAATAAATTTTAATATTTGGTTAAATTCTCATGTGCCTTGTAACGACAAAAAAGAATACTTTTTACTAGACTGAGTAAGAACAGTTTTGTTTATCGAGTGTATGCCTCTATGTGTGTATGTGTGCCCACTTATATGATACGCGCTACAGCCCAAATGGCTTAAGTTGTGAAAGTGTTCATTACTACATAGCATAAAACAAAGTCGCTTCTCGCTGTCTGTCCTTATGAATGCTTAGACCTTTAAAACTACGCTACGGATTTTAATGCAGTTTTTTATAGATACAGTGATTCAAAAGTAAGGTTTTTATGTATAATACATGCATAGTGGAGGAACACTGATAATTTTAGATTTTTGACTTTTAGGCGGAACAAACTATATGGAAACTATATGGGTATCAAATTAAAGGTAGTTATTAAACCAATACAAATATATAAATAAATATAAATTGCATTATAATACTTAAATATTGTTCTTTTTTCCAAATTGTTTATTACATACCCTACATATTACATAGGTTTGTAGTCCCTATTCATATAATATATCCCAAAACAAAATATGAACCAAACTGTTTACTTAGTTAACAAAAGCTTACCTCTGTCAAAGCTAATTTAATTTCGTAATGGACCTCCGATCTGTTTCACCTTGTATGCAAACAAAGGTATCAAGAGATTTACAAAGCAGTCTTGATTGAGCTATGGGATAACTGAATTAAGTTCCATCCTCGTCATAAATATATTTAAAATGAGGCAATTATTGCTTTATTTAAATTTCACTTCTCTAAAATTCCTATCCGACCTTCTACGGCAAATCTGTCTATTATTTTTAAGCTAAGTGCTAAGTGTTTTAGATTTAATGCGTTTTTAAAAACAGAGATAAATAGGCAGGCGATTTCTTATTTTATAAATGCTGTAATAGATTTAAGTTTTATTTGATGTTATACTTTTTAGGCGCGTTATGAAAAAATATTGAGAATAAGGCGAAACTAAAATTTTTAAAAAGATTTTTATCCTTTTACGCCAAAGAAATATGACTTCTAACGTGTGTACATAAGTACACACACACTTTTTAATATAAACGTTGCTAATGAGCATACAGTCCACCCGATGGTAAGTGGCGACCACCAAGTGGCAGCCACCCTTGTTGGAACAATTCGATAAGTTCGTTTCCTTTACAACATACTTACACTACAACAACTTACTTTACTCTTACTTACTGGTGGTAGAACCAGTGTAGTTCGTCCGGGGAAGTACCACCGCCACACCTATTTCTAGCGTGAAACATTTCTTGCGTATGGTATTGAATATCTTGTTTTATAATCTATATCATAGTTCTTGCGTTTCGATAGAAGGGTGTGGTTACCGGCACACTTTCACGTGAGGCGACCATCACAGTCCTCGGGAGCAGCAACGCATCTGTGACATCAGATGGAACCCATGTTCTGTATGAAGTTGATTACAGATGTCCTTGGGCGGCAGTGAACACTTACCATCAGGTGGACTGCATGCTCGTTTGCTATTTCGGTCAGATAAAAAAATAAGTGGCCACTGCTGCCCATGTCGGAACGCCTTGGATAACGTACGTCCTTCAGAATAGAACTCAGCAACGTTCAACACTGCTTTTATTAGACAGAAGTAGGTGAATAGCACTTTACTAATGCGAATTGAAGCTCAAATAACTCTTGAATGAAAACAAAAACGTTCACGTCCAAAATAATAACCAGCACTTAGTGAAACGATGCTAAGACATTTTAGGCAATATTAAGCTTCATTCCCAATGAAAAATGGACCAATAAGGTACCGAGAATATTTTGGTTAAACTGACAAACAAAAGGACATTCCTTCATTGTCTGCGGTCGGCGCGGTGATACCTATCACAGGTCCATTAGAGAAATTAACTGAGTTTACTCTGACGAAGGTCTTAAGGGAAAGGTTTGTCCTCAAAGTACTGTTTAATCCATTTAAATTGTTACTTACCGCGATTGCATCAAAAATAAAGTCACACTTGTTTTATTTAAACAATGTTTTTTGTTTAATTATTACAAAAAGTCACAAATAATTCGTAATAAGTTTTCTTTTGTTAACATGATAGCAGTGATAGTTCACTAATGGCTAGTATTTACTGTCGTCCATAGACATCTCTCTTACTTATAAGGGTGTATCAACAACAATTTATGTTTGGGTACAACTTGTTATACTGATAAAAAAATTGTATTCGTAGCCAACTCCACCTTTTCCCTCAAACCCAAGAACTTTTCACGCTTAAAGAAAGTGTATTTTTTTTGGATAGTCATACTGATAAGACTATATTCACAAGTAACTACAACTGTAAACTTTATATTATGGAAAAGTATTTAGTTTATAGTTGGACCTAACGATAAGGCAGACGGGCAACCTGTTGGAAAGCAGTCACCATCGCCTATAGACATTTGCAACACCAGAGAAGTTGCCAATGCATCGCCGGCTTTGAAGGAGGGCTCTTTTTATACCTTTCTTAAAGACCCCATGTTAAAGCGGAGAATACCTCAATGCAATTTAACGGCACTAAAATCCCCCCGGTGACCGTCCTCGGCGCTATAAAGAGGACTCCGGGATCTTCAAAAGATCGCAACCGTAATCCTCTAAGCGCATTGCCCTGTCGGGCTCCTCCCAGATGAGCGACTGGGCCCACCGGACCTTCTAGGCTTTACGACGGTATGCGACCAATCAAATCACCGTCCGTCCCTGACCGAACGGTTCGAGCTCCCATTTTAGCCGCCCGCAACCCTGAAAGGGGCTTCCAGCATAGGGGGTACAGGCAGGGGATGCCGTAGCCCTATTTTGATCCCGAAACTACAGGGACGGAGGCAACTATCTTAGCCCTCTCAATAGTATCAGCGCAACGCAAGAACTGTTTCACGCTAGAAATTATTACGTCGGTAGCACCCGATTGAACCATACTCGTTTCAGACTTATTTGTATACGTAAGATATTTTCCTTACACCTTAACCCTTACAGCAAGATAATTAATAACTGGCACGTATACATTACTCATACATTCGAGCAAGCGTTTCAAGTCTCGTACCAAACTGGAAATAAGCTTAGCTTGCAAAGCCACGCCATCTCCATGTTCAAGTCGCGGAGCTATCATTAAAATGTAATAAATCCAAGCCAAAGGAAGTTCAGCTTTCTTATCGAGCAAAGGAACTCTAATGAGACGGTTGCTCTAGAAATGAAAGTATTAAGTAAATATTTGATTATACTTTACACGTGGTTCCAGTTATTTAAATATGTAAGATGAGTTTGGATTAAAATAATCGATACTTAAAGTAAAACAATGTGTTAAAGTTTTTTGTTGAAATAAGTTTAGTTTTTTTCAATATTAAATCAACACATAGAGATTTTTTAAATTGTGACATACCTTTAACTTAAAAAAAGGTAATTGTATATTTTATTGTCCAAAAAAAAAAAACATGTAAGAGCATTGCCTCTAATGTAATCGCCTTTCCCTAAAGAGGACAATGTAATTTTATTTTTGTTTGCACTAATAACCCCTAAATTTTCAAAAATATATAAGATTTCACTGAATTACGCATACAGAGGTATATAAAATAAAGAGAGATATATAAAGAAATCTATAATAGTTTAATTACAATACTGCTAATATATTGGGGCAAGTTCCAACAATTCCTGACGTCAAATTAAATGAGGTTTAGGTTGAAAGATCTTTATTCTCAAATAAGACATTACAAGTCACTCCTATGAGAACATTTCTAGCTTAAATTAATTTAATATTCATATTCATGCGCCTTACTATATAAGTGGATATAAAATATATTCATGATAAACCCATGCAACACAATCAATGAAATATATGTGCATTTGTATAAATATTAGCTAGCTTGGTTTTAAATGTGTTGGATGAGTGTACATTTCTTATACTTGGTGGTATTTTATTATAAAGTTCCATTTTACCTTATAAATAAAACCGAATGAAATCTCATTTATAAATAAATTCAATAAAGCTTTTCAAAACTTTATAAAGCGCTTTTTAAATCTTAGCAGAGTCGCGTTAAAATATCAGTGCAAGGACAAAAATAGGAAATGACACCGAGTTCTCAAGAGACTTTTAAATCAACCAGAAATAGACAGCGCTCTGCAGCGCTGTAAGAAAAATACGGCTTTGTAGTTCAGACTATACTTGACGTCTACATAAATAAACGTATAATTTAAAACTTAGCACTCGTGGAAGAGACGTGTAGCAACTTCACACACATTTTCGCCTTAAAATATCATTTAAGCGCAGGCAACATATTCTTAGCACTCGTACTAAGGATAACACTATCCTTAGTACGTGTAAATATGTTGCCTCGAAACGATCATCGTTTACGTCTCCGTTCAGAAACTCACTATACGCATTGAAAGGTAGGTAGGGTAACGAAAACATACACATGCAATGAATATTGTACGTTTCCGTCTGTTTCTTGTTACGTTGTGTATTGTATTTAAACGACTCCTCTTGAAACCTATGCAAGTGTGATTTTTCCTCGTAACGTTGGTCGTTTACGTTATCTATCAACATTTTATTGTACATCGCATAAACGTAAACAAGCATTGTACATTGCACGTTTCCGTTTGTTTCATGTTACGTTGTACAGTCAGCGTCAAATATTTTTTAGTGTTCTAATTATATGCAGATCGGTGGGCAAACCCTGCACTTTAGTTAAAATGTGTAGTTTGGCCGGTGTGTTTGTGTGTGTGAATTTGTGTCTGTTAATAAACCTGTCTACGTGTCTACGTGTCTGTTTAATTTCTTCCACATTTTTGAACGCTTACAATGCTTAGATACCATGAGCGGGATGACTGTAACAAGCCTAAACGTCTTGGCTTTTTGAATAACTATATTGTTGACAACAATAAGTAGACTTTATTTGTATCGGTATTATTGACTTTTTGGTTGCGTCTATTTATTTGACGCTGACTGTACATATGTTTTTCAACGACTTCTCTTGACACTTAAACAAGTATGAATTTGCCTCATAACGTTCACCGTTTACATTTTAAACCAACGTATCAATCTGCATTGCAAAGTCGCAACGAAAACGTAAACAAGCCATTTACTTAGCACGTTTCCGTTTCATACATGTTACGTTGTGCGTTTCAACGACTTCTCTGAAACCTATTTAAGTATGAACTTGAACTAAGTCATAATTTAATACCGCCCACGTTAATTACTAAACTACAAAAGTACTACCATTTTATCGACAGTTTATGTAAAGTCGGTATTTAAAACTGAAATATGGCTCGGCACTTTCTTATAAACGGCCCATTAAAGTCTTAATAAGTCACGCAGCAACATCACATTAAAACTTTAGTAGAATTTACATAAAAATAACTTTAAAATTGTTTTCTTTGAAACGGTAAAGTAACTTTTTAATGTATTACCCATACTAATATTATAAATGTGAAAGTGTGTTTGTTTGTTCCTCTTTTACGTCGCCACATAGCCAGTATATAATATGGTTTATAAGTTGGGAGATAGGAGGACGAAGAGTGACGTAGGCTACTTTTAGCACGCTCTTTCATTCCCATGAGAATATCGATACTTTGTTAGCTGATATATATTTAGTAGTTCCAGTCGTTGTTCATATATGGAGTTAGTAAAATTCAATTGCAAGTTATGAATCACGCTATCAAATGCTAAAGTTTATTCTCTTTGACCGTGCGGGCTAAGCCGCGGGTAAGAGCTAGTTTTTTATAAAGTTGACGTAGAAAGCTACCTAATAGTAAGTAGTAACTGACACTGAAACAAGGTTCGTATCTGAAGATAGATAGAAGAGCTTTTTTGTGGACTTCACGTATAAGAGTGTGCTGATGACCACACGCTTCTTTTATTTATCTAACTGAAGTAGCAAACGAGCATGCAGTCCACCTGATGGTCACTGGTCACTACCGCCCATGGACGTCTGTAATCAATTACATAATGAACATGTTCCATTTAAAATCAATCACATGTGAATGATGGTCGCCTCATGTGAAAGTGTGCCGGCAACCACACCGGACAAGTTTTAATTTTCAATTTTCTTACATGTGTAATCATAAGGCAGACGGGACCTAATGTAAAGTAACTGCTGCTTATGAAAATTTGCAATACCAGAGGAGTCCTAAATGCATTTGCAAACCGGCTTTGACTTTTTCATTTGTTTTAATATAACATTTTTATTTATCACAGACAGAAATAGAAATTTAAAACCACGATTTTGAATCAGATTAAGAGCCTCAGAGCTTCAACAAAATTACACCACAAAAATACTTTTCTCCATTAAAACAACATTGCACTACTAAAAGGCTTATCTTGCTCAATCCATCTTTTTACAACCAAAACAAAAATGTAAATAGACAGTGATAAACTCGGCTCCGTGAATATCTTAAAGAAGATTTCAAGCACAAACAAAATGAATAAAGTAATTTAAAATGCCACGTTAAATTTAAAAGCACGGTAGGGTAATATTTTAACGAGTTTCGAAATAGCGGAGCGGGTACAATGATTTGCAATTTGCGGTAGAAATTTAATTTAGCAACTAAGGTAAAGGTGGTAGAACCCTTTGCGGTTGGAGTTTTGAGGTATCACCGCTAACCAGATTTATTTTAACAGAATAATAGCTTAGTCTTAACGGAAAACGTGGAGATTCAAGGTATTCCTCATGGGTAGCAACTTTGGCCGACAACAGGGACCACAATCACAGATGTAAATGGCCTTAATTTATTATAAGTACTATTTGATTTTTTTTATTCTCGGGGGGGAAGCCTTCAAGGTACCCGACACTGTAGGAGCGACGCAGGGTTATGTGGGATTTTAACCGCATTAAAACCCTATATATGAGAATATATGAGAACATATCAATATCTTCAAAAACTAGGACAAAGTCGCGTGACTGCTGCTAGTCAATTATAAAAAGAAACGCTCGTTCTATTCTAGTCATAAGAGACTATTGAAGTGTTCTCTCTAATTGTATGAAGAAATTAATATACTACGTAGATATAGGGTATGGCGATCCTATACCATCAGTCATTTGTCATTAATGACTGTTGGAAATTGGAATTGATGATATGATTGATGCCTTAATGATGTAGGTATCTATACTAATAAATAATATTGGAGCAAGACTTCTTAATTCGGAAAACACGCCCATTTTATGATGATATATTTTTGGGTAAATGAGAAAAAGAATTTATGGAAACACTTTTTGTCTAGAAGAAATAACTGATGAGTCAACAAACTTTCTACTTATTGGGAAGTTCTATCATCGATATTATAACGTTATTTGGAGCAACAAAAAGTTACCCAAGACCAGCAAACACCCCACGGTAATCTTCTTTGCAATTAATGTCTAGGTTACGTGCTATTGCTTCCACGGCTTTGACAGCATTATCTTATACCAAAAAGGATCTTGGAGCATCAATAGCATAATGGTTGACACTTGCCCTGTCGAATGGGAGGTCCGAGATTCAAATCCCAGGTTTTTTTATTATGTGCGTATTAGAAATTAATTATCACTGATTTATGGCGAAGGAAACATCCTGTTTAGATATTCAATCTTAATCTTCGAGAATTGTTACATATATATGATATTTGATACCCTTGTTATATGTGAAATTGATTTCATATTTTATGCGACAGTGAGCACTAACACTAATACCCTGATCACGAGTGTGTTTCGTTTCTTCAAACACCTTTTGCTTACCATTTTGCCCTTACATTGCACCTTAAGTATTTGCCAGGTGGCAACCAGTATGGTTCGTTCGGGAAGGCACTGCCGCTACACTCATTTCTAGCGTGAGGTAATTCTTGCGTTTCATTGGAAGGTTGTAGTTTCCAGATCACTTTCATATGAGGTGACCATCTCATTCTTGGGGAGTAACAACGCATATGTGTTTGACTTCTCTTAAAAACCTTGTTCTATATGAATTTGCTTACAGATGTCCTTGAGCGGAGTTGATCACTTACCATCAGGTGGACTGCATGCTTGTTTGCTACTTCAGTTAGATAAAATATATTCGACCATACCTTGCAATGAATATATTGATGAATGAAAACGTAAACATGATTATTTTGAGAAAACATAATACCCACGTACTAAAGGCACAGGTGGTTTATCTATTTGTGCCCTTGGGGCTGTATCAAAGCAATCGAACTTCAAAGGAATGTCTATACACTTAGTCTCTATACTTATTATCTTGTGTTATAGTATTGAAACTGTAACAGATAACAGTACGGGGCAAAATAAGTTATGAATATAACAGTGTAGAAATAACGATAATTATAACTCCAAAATATTTGGGTTTTTAGAAATAAAATCGAAAAACGGAAAAACCTATTTGTTACTTTAAACGATTTAAACAATATAATATACAAAGTTTTTTTATTGTACACCAAAATATATAAAACAAAAACAAAAGATACATAATGTTAGGTACAAAAGGCGGTCTTATCACTTAGATAGCGATCCCTTCCAGACAACCTTTGTGGCTGAAGGAAACATTTAAAAACTATAATTAAACTTGGGTGTCCATTTGATATAATAGTGCTAAAACCATTTTCCACTTTATAATACTTAATTAAATTAAATTAAACCAAAAGAAAAATTGTTTTCTTCCCCACAGGGTTTGTGTTACGTAATAATATTTTTTGTACATTATTCTTTGGGTATCTCCAAAAATTTGCGTGTTCAAGCGACATTTGTATAATTCAGCTATGTTATCTGCAGTTCTTTTTATACGACACGAATTTTATAGGTACCTGGGACTGAGTTTATCATTGAGATGTATAAGTTTAATATACATACGAGTGTATTTCCGTTATTCTGTGGAGTGAAATGTATTTACTAGTTGCTCATCGTAGGGATCAGAATGCAACCATGGTTGAATATATTGTGAGATCAAGAAATAGTGCCACTTATTAAAACATAAAATCGGTTGCTTAGTTTCAGTTGATTGTAATTATGCTGACAGGTTTTTTATTGTTGAATCTATAATCAACTGCTGGTAAGACTAAAGAGTCTTAGGCTTCCTTCAGACGCGTTGCTACCTCTGAAGATTAAGTGGAAACGCTTACTTTCAGACCAGAATATGCTTAAGATTACTGTTACCTTTTGAATTTTGTAAAAACAATCATTAGTTTAGTTGATTATTGGCACATGTCTAGGTCCTTATACGCGATCCCTGTAGCCTCGGGGTCAGAATAGGGCTACGGTATCCCCTGCCTGTCGTAAGAGGCGACTAAAAGGGGCTTCCGAGGTTGCAGACGGCTAGAGTGGGAGCTCGAACCGTTTGGTCAGGCAATCCCGGGAAGGACGGCGGTATGTGTGGTCGCATACCGTCGTAAAGACTAGACGGAGCGGTGGGCCAAGCCGCCCATCTGGAAGGAGCCCGATGGGGCAGCGCGCTCGGAGGATTCCGGTTGAAGTCGTTTCGAGATCCCGGAGTTCTCCTTTTCAGCGCCGAGGACGGCCACCGGGGGGGTTTTAGTGCGGTAAAAATCCCACATAACCCTGCGTCGCTCCCACGGCGTCGGGTACCTTTGGAAGGTTTCTCCCTCGAAAACAAAAAAAAAGAAAAAAAGGTCCTTATACGCGCAGAATACAAACTTTCAAACACTATTTAACCCTCATGGGTGTAATATTGCATCATTTCTTAGTGGATGACTACAACATAAAATAAACCTAATGTCCAAACATGGTTCTAGCATTAGTAGTTTAGGGTCAGCGATGATTAGTCAAAAGTGAGTAGCTTTTAATCATAGACATTCAGCTTTCTAACGATAATTAATATCTGTACGTAGATTAGTTTCAGAAGTTTTCTGAAATAAGTGCCACAGACACATATAAGACACATATAGTTTCGTCATGATCCAGCGAAAATGGTGAGCGCCGACTTCGGGACTATGTACTAAGTACTGTGTTTGCTCTAAACCAACATGTAATTAAATTATTTTTTACTTTTATGTGGCATGGAAGTCGGTTGTATTTTTTTGTTTAAAATTTTTTTTCTCTTTTCAATTCAAGCAGTCAGGATTTTTGTTTTAATAATTATGTATTAATAATATTTTGACTGAAAGGTTTATAAATTTCGATCACACTTAAAATGCTTTAGGGGTAGATAATGGTTGTAATCGTTACAGCCATTAAATATTACATGAAGTCTCTAAGCTTTATAAGTTACGACAGATAAGGACTATTTTAAGGGCGTTAATGCTATTAAATGGGCGACGTGCTCTGTTCTTTATTAATAAGAACCATCATATGTTTATATAATTACATTTTAGATCAAGTTTTGTTTCTATTAAAAAAAACTTCTGATCAAGTCGACATCAAAATCTTGCGAAATTTAGTTTATGAAGTAATTGCATCAAAATAATTTTATGTATAAAAAACGTGGGTAAAAAAATGTATGTAAAAAAAATGTATTTTTATTTGAAGTAGATTAAAACTGAAATGCAGTTTATCTCATATACGAGAAGAAACTCAGTATTAACGTCTTTTTCTATAAAATTCAGCTATAAACCATATATGTTTTTGTTGCAATATCATCGAGGACTAACTCGGAAACCCTTCAAGCGAGAACAGTTCCGCTTAACTGCAACCTTAAGCATGGAAACCTGAGATATCCTTTGTATACTCATGATTTGTACGGCTACTACTTCATTCCACCTTAATAAGATTACCTAATTTCTTTTCATCCTAATTCCGCATGGTTTTAGTTTTCCTCAGATAAATAAAACGGCTATTCAATGTACAATAAAATCTATTCCAATTTCAAGTTACAATAAAATTTGACGACCCGCTGGCGCAGCGTTTACCATACCGGTCTGACACGCAGTGCGTCCTGGGTTCGATTCCCGGCCAGACAGGTATCTGAATTATGAGTTTATATTCTTGTTCTGGGTCTGAGTGTTTGTGTATTCGTCTTCGCTTGTGTCCATGGCACTCACAACACAGGAGATAATCCTATGATGGGAGTGAAAAAATTAGATACCTACATATTATACTACATCCTCTTATGTATAAAGATAAGTAAGCAATATTGTTACTAAAATTTATTAATTCAGCATATTTCAGAATAGGCAATCATTTCAGAATAGGCCAATTCCCGCCCAGGTTTGCTTATGACCTGAAGAAGACGTCAAGTAACCGCTGGATGTCTTAGGATCGTTCGAAATGGCGCAGGTTAGGGGAGGCTTGCGTTCAGTAGAGCACTTACAAAGTCTGACGGATAGAAAAATGGGAAAAATTTTGACCCTCATATAGACAAGGATGTATTGTAAGTAAGAATCTTAAACTTCAGAAATGGACAACATCCCTAAAATTCTAATTTAACTATGATCTCGAAGGGGCAATTAGCGATACCAATCTCATAGAAGATGCGACACGCATCACATTAATAAATGGACTTTAGGCTTAGGGTAACATAATTTTGGAGAAAGTTACAGCATCCGGACCCTTTCGGAGTGCCTCGAATCTAGCACGTGACCTGTTTCACTGCCCCGTGTATAAATTATAAGTGCCCTTAAAGTATTGGTTGCATCTTGAAGGGAAGCGAGTCGGATTCAGTATGGAACGATTGCGGACATACTACGATCATACTCACTTCTTGCGTGTTGTTTTTGCGTTTCAGTCGTAAGGTGTGATTGTCATCCCTATAGTTCCTGGATCAGAATAGGGCTACGGTATCCCCTGCCTGTCGTAAGAGGCGACTAAAAGGGGCTTCCGGGGTTGCGGGCGGCTAGAGTGGGAGCTCGAACCGTCCGGCCAAACGAGCCCGTGTAGGACGACGTATGTGGCCACATGCCATCGTTAACACCAGGAGACCCTGTGATAAATAATTCTCATTGGAAAGAGCCTGAAGGGGGCATTGCGCTCGGGGAACTGCAGTTGTGTTCGGAGGGGTTTTTAGTGAGGTAACAATCCCACATAACTCGGCGTTACTCCCACGGCGTCGGGTACCTTTTGAAGGTTTCCCCCTCGATAACAAAAAGGGTGTGATTGTCGCCTTACTTACATATGTGGTGACACCCTTAGTCCTTACTAGATACAAAACTCAGAACAGAGTTTTGTATGAAGTAAATTATAACTAATAACAACAGCATTAAGTACTGGTAAAATAATTGGAATGAATATATTGGATATACCTTAAACATAACACACTAGCAACGACAAGGTTGCTACTGTGTTATGTTTAGTTGGATTAACGTTTTCGATTATACGTAATTTTTCCAAATATTCAGCATCAGTAAGCGTTTTTAGGTGCCAAATGTTTAATTACAGAAATGTTAAAGATAAACAATAAGAAAAGAAAAATAGTGATTTATATCGTAGGCGCAATAAAGCTAAGCTCTCAACAAAGTCTGAATTTCAAATTATAGTGATAATTATCATCGAAAACAATTGAGGGCACTTGAAACATTTGAATTACTACTACAATACCAAATTATAATGATAATTATGATCGAAAACAATTGAGGACACTTAAAACAGTTGAAGGTAATAAAACATTAGAAATTGTTGCATTGAGATAATATCATTAACTACATATTTTATCGTTAGTCATACGACACACAGAGGATAAAGGATAACTTTTAGAAGGAACAAAAATTAACGAAACCGAAAACTTTGTTAGTAACTTTGATTTATTACAGCATTTTTTTAAATTTGTTACATTTTTTGTTGTGTAGTGCTTATAGATGTCCAAAAGTGCAGCTATGTACCATCAGGTGGACTGCATGCTCATTTCAGTCATTTATAAAATGCGTTGAAATGAAATGAAATGAAATGAAATTGTCTTTATTTTGTATAGGCCTACGGGGGCACTTACAAATTGTCAGTTACATTTTTTTTCTTACACTACCACCGGATCGGAATACGACCTCAACTGAGAAGATCCGGCAAGAAACTCAGCGGGTTTGTCTTTTTTCTTATTTATATCCATTTTTTTATTTTTTTATATAATTACAATCATGTTTTTTTTACATGGTAATGAAAGTTACCTCCAATATACGTTATAAAATCATACATGTAATCCATACTAATATTATAAATGTGAAAGTGTGTTTGTTTGTTCCTCTTTCACTGGCGACGTGAAAGAGGAACAAGCGTAGCTATTATATGATATGGTTTATATGTTGGGAGATAGTTCGGAGGACGGAGAGTGACGTAGGCTACTTTTTACCGCGCTCTCTCATTCCCATTACAATATCGATGTTTTGTTAGTTGATACATTTTTAGTAGTTCCAGACGTTGTTAATAGATGGCGTTAGTCAAATTTGCAAGTTCTGAATCACGCTGGCAAATGCTAATGTTAATTCCCTTTGATTGTGCGGGCGAAGCCGCGGGTAAGAGCTAGTTCTTTATATTTTGATAAAACGGGTTCATTTCAGTTTCAGTTTGAAATAAATTCAGTTACCTAACTTATAATAAAATGAAATGGGCAGTAAACCGTTAGACGTTTGGTTAAGTTTGTGGCGATATTTACTTAAATGTAGAGCAGAGAAACGGTAGACCTTACGATGTTAGGCGTTAATATTCTTATTTTTATGTATACAACTACAATATTATTGTAATATTTAACGATAGTGTTAGACGTTTTTGTATAAAACGAATAATTTTATACGACATACAACTATCTCCCGCACAATATCTTAGGGAGTGTAGGGCATGGCTGAAAAACAGCGCTGTATGGGACCTAGGTCTCTGACTAGCAAAATGCTGAGCCTCTTTCTTTGCACTCGTATTAATGTTTTTTCAAGTCATTATTTTCATGTTAAATTTGTTAATGTATTTATTTTAATGTATAGCTTTTGTTATTTCTCGTGATTGTAGTTAAATTATTGTGTATGTCAATTTTGGGACAATAAACAATTTTATTATTATTATTATTATACGGACATTTCCGTAAGTACATACGGTATTCTAAGGAGTATGTTCAATATTATACAACCACCACTATAGTAACGGTGTCTGTAAAGTATTACAATGCTTTTTATGTATACTACTGAAATAAAGTGTCTGATTGTAAAGTATTCTATGTTGTGGTCATAAAGGGACGATTTACACTATAGTAGTAGTTGAAAATCGTCTTTATTCCAGGCTTTATCCACTTATACGAAAAGTATGTATGACCTTAAGTTTATTATTATAATTCAAGCTAAGTTTAATTGAAAAACATTTAAACTTCTCGCATACAATATTATAGAAGTAATGATATAGAATAGAACTGAACGTCAGTGGCCACTGCCACTTTCGTAACTATCTCAATATAAGATCAGAACCTTACCACCACGCATGCCAGACTAGGCCACTATTGACGAAAAAAGTCAAAACTACTTACTATTAGACAAAACGAAAGGACTACTCTACTATTAAACTATGAGCCGACACTAGTTACTATTATAGACATCATAAATTATAAGACTCTCAAGAGACTACGATTCTTTATACGGCACTTAGGGCACTAGTGCGACACTACTTACGACATTAAGACACTTTATGCGACACTTACGACACTACAAACGACACTTTCACTACATACGACTTTAAGAATTTAATTTATGTTTTGAAGATTTTATTTTAATAAGGATCATAGATGTGAAATCTACTCCTGGCGCGGTGTCCCTGTAGTTCCAGGACCAAAATAGGGCTACGGTATCTCCTGCCTGTCCTAAGAAGCGACCAAAAGGGTTTTCCGATGTTGCGAGCCGCTAGAGTGGGAGGTCAAGCCGTCCAGCCAAGCCAAGGGAAGGACGGCGGCATGTGTGGCGCATACCACCGTAAAGAACACAAGGTGCGATGAGCGTTTTCGCACACCAGGGAGGAGCCCGAAAGGGATATCGCGCTCGAACACTCCGGTTGTGTTCCGTTGGAGATCTTAGAGTCCTCCACGGAGCCCAGAGGACGGCCACCTTATACAACATAAGCCTGCGTCGCTCCCACGGGGTAGTGTACCTTTTGAAGGTTTCCCCCTTGATAACAAAATACCGTCATCTAACTCGTAAAAAAATAACATCACTGAGTGTATTTAAAATAAAATTAGCCTAATATGTTATTAATACGTACGCTTAACATTGGACCCATCCACGTGCAAACGAACGAATGTTATAGTTATTGCAAATGTAAGCATTGTTCTCATCTAAGTGATTTTGTAATAAGTCTTTTTGAGAATAAATTCTTTAAACTCATGACAAAAAAAATAAGGTATGAAATCTACGTCCACTGGATGTGCGTCCAGTTTACTAGTGGGTACATACCCTTAAAATTACAGGAGTGGACTTTCAGAATGGCGTGATATTTTAGTGAGCGCGGTTTCCGCTCTCGTACCTCGCTTTGGCTTCCTAATGGTCTCTTTTCGTTTGGAAATTGCTTAAATGTTCGAGATAAATGAGTTTAGTCGAAGTTATCTGCGTTGGAAATAATTTTATTTTACAGCTTAGGTTTGATTTGCCACGGGTTAAAATATAGCATTCGCTTTAAAAATTTAACTTTAAATGTATTAACTTTTATTAAAGTTTATAGATTTTAATGGAATATAGAAGAAATTGTACTTCAACGCATGAACTATGATTAAATATTTAATCCTTTAGTTTATATTCAGTTTAGTGTGACGCGATTTCAAACATAAGGACAAAAAGATACAAAAATTACAAACATGCATGAGTAAAAGTTAATTTTGTTACTATTTTCTTAAATGGTCCATTTACTTATCACTAGTCACCTGTCGCAACGGTCGAAATTCGACAGTAATTTAAATTAAAAACTAAAGTTCGCATTGTTCAAAGTAGCACCAGTATTTCTATAATATAAATAAATTGTAATAATTTTCCAATTATTTTGAACGCACCCGTTAAAGATAAAAAGAGGGTCGATTAACTAATTGTAAGCTGCATTTAAAAGCAATAACGGGTATTTTGACAACACCTGAAATTTTTACGTTATGTGTTTTCATAGTAAGACATTAAATGTTCTGTTTCGTTTATTATGTATGTGTTTGTGTCAAATGCAAGGTACGGAGTGTAATGTGTTTTAGTTGATTTTATGTATGTTTTATGAATTATTTGAAAAAAAATATTAACATTGCACAATCCTTCCCTACATCAACTATAACCGTGCGTAATTTCATACTCCTTCACCTGCAGCAAGTATCTTAAAAACGAATCACAAGTTTTTGCTTCACTATTAATATATATAAGATTAAAGAATCATATCTGTAAATTTTGAAAAATTGTTATTGTCTTAATATACTATCGGAAGATCCCCGTTATCAGTACAACTACCCTCAAGTGATGATGAAAAGGATTAACTTTACTACTTTTTTTTTTTTTTTTTTTTTTTTTTTTTTTTTTTTTTTTTTTTTTTTTTTTTTTTTTTTTTGTTTTCGAGGGGGAAACCTTCCAAAGGTACCCGACGCCGTGGGAGCGACGCAGGGTTATGTGGGATTTTTACCGCACTAAAACCTCCCCGGTGGCCGTCCTCGGCGCTGAAAAGGGAGGACTCCGGGATCTCGAAAACGACTTCAACCGGAATCCTCCGAGCGCGCTGCCCCATCGGGCTCCTCCCAGTTGGGCGGCTGGGCCGGCCCACCGCTCTGTCTAGTCTTTACGACGGTATGCGACCACACATACCGCCGTCCTTCCCGGGATTGCCTGACCGAACGGTTCGAGCTCCCACTCTAGCCGTCTGCAACCCCGGAAGCCCCTTTTAGTCGCCTCTTACGACAGGCAGGGGATACCGTAGCCCTATTCTGACCCCGAGGCTACAGGGACGAAAGCGCTGAAATAGCACGTCAAGCTGTTCTGGTTATCATTGCATTGCAGTCGTTAAAACCTTAATGGAGGTTTTGTCGCCGGCTTAAAAGCATCTGTCAAGGGAAATCCACTAAACCGTATTTTTCCCATAAATCTGCATTAGAACAACGGGTCGGGTAAATTATTTTTACCTGTTTCAGAGAGGTAATGTTTTTCAAGCGTATGGTTGTTTGTGTACATATTTTTAGCTTGTATATTACAGGTGGTAGAACTAGTGTAGTTCGGCCGGGGAAGTATCACCGCCACACCTATTTCGAAGAGCTTCACTCTTCAGTTCTTGCGTTTCGATAGAAGAGTTTAGTTGCCGGCACAATTTTGTAGGAGGCGACCATCTTTGTCCTCGGGAGTAACAACGCGTCTGTAATTGACTTTAGATAGAACTTCATGTTCTATATGAAGTTGCTTACCCGTCCATGGGCGGCAGTGACCATTTACCATCGGTGGACTGCAAGCTCGTTTGCTACTTCAATCTTATAAAAAAATCATAACGTACGAATCTTTCATTAGTCATTGACATAAGATATATAGTTTTTCAATATAGGACGTAGTTTCGTCAAGGTGACCAAGCGAAAATTGTTGAGCGCAGAATTCGTAACTATGTAGTAAGTACTATGTATGTTCTAAACCAATATATTTAAATTATTTTTTTTGCAGTTTTGCGGCATGAAAATCGATTGTATTGTTTGTTAAACAGATCTATTCGCTTTAAATCCAACTATTCATAGTTGAAAAACGACGGGCTATGATCGCGGCGACCGAATCAACAAATTGCATAACGAAAAAACCTAACACCCCCACTCCGCCTATTATGTAGCGTGGCCGAGCGTTCGCTTAACGTGAATGTATGTAGTACGACAGTACGAAGCTCGCACGGATTGAGATGAGCTTCTCAGAAATCGGACGAATAGAAAAAAAAACTTGAATTAACATAAAAAAAATACTGCATAAATAAATAAATAATTATAATTGCATAAGTTGATTAAAATGCTATTTAATAGCCTTACCGCCGCAGTCCCCGAGTTCTACAAGTTTTTTTTATTATTACGATTATGAAAATAAAATACTTCAAATTACTCCACAGTTTATATTCCATTCGTGGTGCTCAGATATTTGTATCGTTACCTAATATTTCTCTGAAATGTCAACCCATTTCCAACTGTCCATTCGGGGTGACTCCTCTTTAAGTAGCTTATTGAATTACAGTCTTCATTCCGACGCTTCTTAATAATCAGAGAGGTACTTTTGACGTTGCTGACTTTTTATTATTATGTTCAAAACCTTATGCGCAGAAAAAAGTTGTTTCTTCGTAAAAAGATTAAAATGTCGTATATTGAATTATTGCTATTTTATTACATCAACAACAAATGAAATGAAATGTCTTTATTTTGCATAGGCCTTCGGGGGCGCTTACAAATTGTCAGTTACATATATATATTTTTTACACTACCACCGGATCAGAGCACGGCCTCAACTGAGAAGATCCGGCAAGAAACTCAGTGGGTTTGTCTTTTTCTTTGTATGTATTTTTTTATATAATTTTTTTATATATATATTTTTTTGTATATATTTTTTTTATTTGCCATCTTATTTTTAAATGGGTAACAAAAGTTAGCTCCCGTGTCCTGCCCTACGAATATAATTATGATAAAGGAAGAGCAACTGAACATAATAATATTGCACAATACTAAGATCCAACAATAATAATTTATTGACAATAGACAGCAAAATGTATTGCTATTGTATGTATATAGTTATTCTTTCCCCGACCAGGTGGACTAATGACCTGAAGAAGACGGCGGGTGATCGCTGGATTCAGATGGGTCAGGACCGGTCAAAGTGGCGCAGATTGGTGGAGGCCTATGTCCAGCAGTGGACTTTCAAAGGCTGATTGATGGATGGATTCTTAGTACAGGCGTCCACCCTTTCGAAAACAAAGGACGTGTTACTTTATATATTTACATACTTGATTTAATGACGACATAACTCGAATACGTTTATTTTGATAACGTAGTAAGTACAAGTTTTCTTACAGTAACAATTAGCCAATAAGTCCTCTCTCCACTGAATTAATTGTAAAGATCCATTGATCGTTTTATGTGTTACATGGCCGATACAAATATTTTTTAGAAATGAAAAACACATTAAGTAATGCAGACATAAATACCGACAAATGATGGTGATGGTGCCAGCCTATTATTGTCCCACTGCTGGACACGGGTCTTCTCTAAGAACGAGAGAGTTTTTAGGCCTTAGTCCACCGCGCTAGCCAAGTGCGAATTGGTGGACTTCAACACCTCCGAGAACTGTTTTTTTTAAAGAACTCTCGGATGTGTATGTTTCCTCATGATGTTTAGCTTCACTGAAAAGCAGTGATAGTTAATTTCTAATACGCACATAAATCATTGGTGCGTGCCTGGGTGTGAACCTCGGACCTCCCGATCAAGAAGGCAAGTTTAAACCATTAGGCTATCACTGCTCTCAATACAGACAAATACAGAGACACGAACTAAATTATAAATGTATATAAACCTAAGGGTAGATACATTCATGCCTACTTTCACCAAACAGCTGTACTTGTGAATAATGGATGAGGTAGAATGAAATTTCGGATGAGACTTGAATACAGAATTTCCGTATTTTTTTAAAGATTGATTTATTAGGAACATTCGAAGGGGTGTTTTGACACCTATACTCATTTTTTTCGGTATATTTTGGTGGTGTCGTTGTTTACGAATAAATTGAACTTAAAACGCTTTCTACACTCATAGCCCCACAGTATGATTTTCTCTAGTGTCGTGGGTGTCATGGGCACACATAAAGACGAATACACAAACACCCAGACCCAGAACAAGAATCTAAACTCATCATTCAGATACCTGTCTGGCCGGGAATCGAATCCGGGACCCACTGCGTGTCAGACCGGCATGGTAACCGCTGCGCCACGCGGGTCGTCAAAATATATTAGTGATGTAACGAATGGTCGCATTCGCTTTCGCGAATTTTCGCATGTTTTTAGACATCAGCATTCGCAAGAAATGTGCGACTGTTTTGCGAATATTAAATTGTAGTGCTTTGGCGAAAAGGTCGTCAAATTCATCCAAAATGAAACCTTTATCTTTATCTGATTGAAGTATCAAACGAGCGTGCAGTCCGCCTGATGGCCGATGCGCCGTTGCTACTCCCGAGGACTAAGATGGTCGCCTCATATAAAAGTGTGCCTGCAACCACATCCTTCCATCAAAACGCAAGTAATGCTTCACGTTAGAAATGAAGGTGAAAGAAAGGTGTGGCGGAGGTACCTCCCCGGTAACTACATATACTTATTCTACCACCTTTAAAATGCAATGAAATAGAACTGCAATTTGTCAACTAAAAAAATAGTCCCTAATTCTAGATTTTTCGACCCCCTATACCAAAAGGGAAAAACAACTACATTCGCATTCGGATTCGCATTGCCAGTAAGGGATATTCACATTGTTCAATTCACAACATTGGTTACGTCACTAAAATATATATATTTTCTGCGAAGGCCCATCAATGTCCGTTTGTTCAGGTGACCCACGTACGATATCACTTATATCGTCCCCAGGTACCTAATTTTGATCCGGGTGAAGTTAAAATAAACGTGTCCTGGTCACGGAATATTTTTAGATATGAGTATTATTACTTCCTAAAACACTCGGTGTTAAGAAGTAAGTTATTTTTGGCCATTCTTCTGTTACTTAATTTTAATTAGGTTTTTCACATTTTTATACGCTAATATCAATTTATTTGATAACTTATGAATAGAACGAGATTAAATTTTTTACCTGTTTGTCTACATTTGCCAGCATGCCACCAGGATATGACTTACTTGTAATTTACAAATATCTGCGCTCTCTGACGTTACTTTTTATATTGCTTGCGCAATGCTAATATTTTTTTCAAATAATGCATAAGGATTGCTCTTCTCTTCATTAACTACTCGTATAACCGTGCGTAAGTTCATACTCCTCCGCCTGTGGCAAGCATCTTAAAAACGATTCACAAGTTTTTGCTTCACGTACTAATGTATAGATCATATTTATACTAACAACCTGTCATATTATATTCATACTACACTACGTACTAAATATATACTGATTTTTGAAGTGAAACTTCTTTAGGCGCATGAGGGTAAAATTTTTACAGATGAAACGTCACGCCGGTATGCAACGGAACGGAACGACGGTGTCGGAAAAGAGAGAGAGAGTGATCGAGACCGATTGAGAGAGAGTAAGACAGGGCGAACGTAGCATGAGCAACTAGCCGTGGAGTGAGAGTAGGGAGCAAGCGAGTGAGAAAGATTGAGAGAAAAAGTGAGACAGAGCGAACGTCGTATCACGCCTTTTTCCCTTCCTCTTAATCTTGGAAATTTAAAGTTTTAGATTTGTATAAATATAAACAAGATTTATAAATTAGTTCGCCAAAGAAGTTTCACTTTTGACATGTGTACTTTGTACGCACGCATGTTTTTTTTTATTATAAAAAAAGCTTAGTAGGTGGACACGGTGACACATCCACTAGCTTAGGACATATTAGAAGCGTGACCCTGGCTTCCGTATTAGTTTTACCGTAATTGGGTCAGAAATATTTGCCAGTCATGGTCAAATTATCCCACAAAACGTACCTATGGTACTATGTATTGTCTATAGAATACGCCATGTGAAATAAATTATATCCAAAAGGAAGTTTGGGTAAAAGTAATAATAATAATGGCAATTTGTATGTAAATAAAAAACATGAAGTTATTTGATATATAAAAAAAAATACGAAAGTACGCCGAATTTTCTACTTTTAATAAATGATATATGCCATATAGTACTTATCGGCTTATAGCGTGTGGCAAATATATAGACGTACAAACTTACTTAAACACGCTCGAAAAACATTACTCTCCATCTGACGCTGTCGATATCGCTAAAAGATATTTAAAATCTACAATAAAACAAATTCGTATATTAATTTGTTTTCTATTTGTTACTTTATCTTTGACCTATCATCGTTAATATTTTATTCTAGTCTGCAATTGACAGCCTTCCATCCATTCAGTACGTCCTTTCAGTAACGAGATAATGAGATTTGCGATAAAAGAACAGATATAAGATTTGCAAAGAAATGTGTCTGGAAATGGCTTCAAAGAATGAAAAAATAATGTAAAAGAAAAAAGCAAACATCTTAATCTATATCAGTAAGAACTAAATCTAAAATTATATAATAAAATAGGCAATAAAACTTCAAAAATTGTTACAAATATTTTGAAATATAATATGGCTCGAATAATCAACCTTTTTATGTTGAGAACGAATAATTGATTAATTAGAGCAGTGATAGCCCAATAGCGTATTCAAAATTACTTTTCGGTGAAGGAAAACATCGTAAGGAATCCTACACAGCCGAGTTCTTTAAAAAAAGTTCTCGGAGGTGTGTGAAGTCCACCAATTCCAAAAAAGCCAGCGCGGTGGACTATGTCCTAAAACTCTCTCAACTTGAGAGAGTTCCCGTGCCCAGCAGTGGGATAATAATGGGTTGAAGAGAATTGGTTTATTTGTATGAATAAGAATAAAATTAACAGCTCAGTACAAAATTCTGACATCCATCGATCCATCTATCAGCTTTTTGAAGGCTACTGGTGGACATAAGCTACCCCTGATGGGGGTTTTGCCGCAGTGGTTTTTGACACAGACGTTGGTGCCTTTCACCTGAGTTTTGTCCCTCGGTCGTCTCCTACGACATTCACGGGACAAGAGATAGTGGTGCTTTTCAAGACTAATAATACGTTACCAATATTTTCATATAGTAGGTATAGAAGTATGTTGTCCATCTGAAGATAAGTAGCCACTGCAACCCAGTGATGCTTGGTATCAAACCCCAGATAAAATCAGAGTCGATTCACAAACAGTTTTAACACATTTATAATTCTCTAAGATGTAGAAAAGGTGATATTTAAATTAAATGAAATTTATTTTAATTGTCAGTTACCAATATTTTCATATAATATGGAAGTAGCCAACGAGTATGCAGTCCATCTAAAGATAAGTATCCACTGCAACCCAGTGATACTTGTCAACCCCAGATAATATCAGAGTCAAATCATAAAGAGTTTTAACACATTTATAATTCTCTAAGATGTAGAAAAGGTAATATTTAAATGAAATTAAATTAAAAAATTAATGAAATGAATTATTTAAATGAATTGTCTTTATTTTGCATAGGTCACCAGATCGGAACACGACTTCATCTGAGAAGATCCGGTATTATCCGATAAACTAATTCGATATCAAACAACTGAACATAAAAATGATATACTATATTAATGAATTTTCAATAATGAATATTCCTTTTGCATTAAAAACAATGTAACAGTATTTACCAATACAGTATCAAAGACGGAAAAAGTAGCGGAGCAACACAACAAAACAATTTAAATCTTGAACGAGGGATACGAAGATAAATAATTAGGTATTCATCTACATAATGGGGGGATGCCGGCTATTCATTTCCTTTTGTCTCTGCGAGGAAATGTTCGAACGGGAGCAATAGGTACTTGTCATAAGACAATCGATGAGATGAGCGATAGCATCAGCGATGTTTTTGAATGAAAAATCAGTTCTGCTGATATGATTTGTGTTACTATTAATGAAAACCAAGATTAAATTAGCGTTACAGTGATGTAGGTCTTACTAGATCATTAAATGTACCTACTTACATATGTAGCTACGGAGGTGATAACGAAACTGAAATATATCAAGCATTTGTTGAATAATGTTTCATCCTATATCCAAACTCTGGTCTACTGGAAGAGATTTCTTTAGAGATAAGCAGTACCTTTGCACTTATAGTCAATTGTGTAATCTCTTTTGTTTGATTTTCTTGTGTGTACACAAATTAATTAAATAAATAAATAAACATTTCAAAATTTTCAAACCCATTGGGTGAAAATTGAATGAATCAGATAAGGATACTATATTAAAATATTCAGTTTCAAATAATTGAAGATAGATATATAAAAATTAGTTACAATTCCATGGTTTAAAAACACAAGTGTAAATTTCTATATCGTTTAAATATGACAAACATTTGTCTGATTTTAAATTATTATTATCGCGGATTTGATACATTTTATGCCTTAACGGGTACCTACTCACGATATACGGTTTTGGAATTCATTTAGAACTAGTTTATTCCCGCAGATTCGCCCTCGTTAACAAAAATCGATTGTCCCGTAGGAATTAGATATTTTCCTACAATAAAAATAGCCTATATGTTAATCCAAAGTATCAGCTAACTCTCTACCAAATTTTATGAAAATCGCTCCAGCCGTTTACACGTGAAGAAGTAACAAACATACACACTCACAAACTTTCGCCTTTATAATATTAGAATGAAGTAATGATTATTTTTTCCGATATTTCTTATTCGTGGTACAATTTTGACATTTTGTTGTTTATCCCTCAAATATTTTCACATTCAAAAGGCATTGGTAAACGCACAAATAAAAATTACTTGCAACCGATTGTGTGCTTGTTAAACCTTTTTACTGGCTGTCAACAGAAAAAGGACAAATATATCTCGGGAGCAAGGGATTTATGGGCTATAATAAACTTTTCTCATTCTGAAGCAAAAAAGAGAAAATGTTTCAATTGACGTTTTCTGTTAAATGACAATAGGATGACAACTTTAACAAAAAAAACATGCGTGCGTACAAAGTACACATGTCAGAAGTGAAACTTCTTTGGCGAACTAATTTATAAATCTTGTTTATATTTATACAAATCTAAAACTTTAAAGGAGATGTTTCAAAATGTATGGACCTTTGGCCAGGTATCTGTACACCATATGATAAAAATGCCAATAAAGTATAGAGTACTTTTTGACTAAGCATTTTATTATAATCGACTGGGTTTATTGGTACAAGACTAGAATTTTAAGTTAGAATTGCAACACAAAATAATGGCGGCGGTAATATTGCATTTTGACAGTTGAAGTTAATAAACAAACTGTGACAATGACAATCAGTTGTCAATGATCATCTGATCCAACGCAGTCATATTATCTAAGTGTCAACTATAATTAATAATTATGCCGTTTTAGACTTGCACTTCACACATTCATTTTACAGTTCTCTTGCTTTCAAGTTATTTGATGGTCCATTGTAGGTATGGGTCGTCGACGTATTTTTCGTCAACGAAACTAGACCGTCGAATATCGTCCGTCGACTAGTCGATAAACTAGTTGAATTCGTCGACTAGTCGAAACACGTTAACGTGTATCTACTAAGGTAATATCGTACTTTAATGTCACCATGTGGACTGTGGAGTTTTCATTTAGCCGTCTACGAATTCGACTAGTCCGTCGATGAACGGTAGAACATCGCCGTCGAAAGTGTCAAAACGTTGATTATATATGAACGGTAGATTTAACTACTCCGTTTTATTCAACGCCCATAGTTAATTCTTCGACGTGTTGAAAGTTAACGTGTCGTATAGACTATAGACTGTTCTACTTAGTACAAAGTCATAAACGTCTAGTTTACTTTAGTTTAAACGGTTCCTTTTGCGGTCTATCTCATGCGATTCCTATATAATTTGGTGATAAGTTGCAAACTTTTGGTTATTACTTACGCACGATTAATTTTAATAGAATCTTATTATAATTGTCAAAGTAAT
Organism: Spicauda simplicius; assembly: GCA_949699795.1. NCBI lineage: Eukaryota > Metazoa > Arthropoda > Insecta > Lepidoptera > Hesperiidae > Spicauda > Spicauda simplicius. The sequence continues at coordinate 5,416,744 of OX453060.1, forward strand.
AAGTAATAACTGTTATTACTAAATATTCTAGTAAAATATAACAATTTCGTTACAAAACACATATTTCTTTTTTTATCTAATTGAAGTAGCAAACGAGCATGCAGTCCACCTGATGGTAAGTGGTCACTGCCTCCCATGGACATATGTAAGCAACTCCATATAGAACATGGGTTCAATCTGAAGTCAATCACAGATGCGTTTCTACTCCCAAGGACTATGATGGTCGCCTCATATAAAAGTGTGCCGGCAACCACACCCTTCTATCAAAACGCAAAGAAAATAATAATATGCTTCCAAAGTTCCAATAGAAATAGGTGTGGCGGGCGGTGGTACTTCCCCGGTCGAACTGCATTGGTTCTACCACCACAAAAGACCAAATTCTCTTAAATGTGCGTTGTCAAAAATATCAACGCTATGCATTTAGATTATTTAGAGATAAAGTTCAAAACATCTTAATTGCCACGCAACTTTCAACCTTATTGTAACGGACGACAAGCGAGTCGGTTGTCGTCCGTTAAAATAAAGTTGAAATTAGCTTGAAGCGACCGTCCATGATTACGCGACTATGGTTAATGGTAATATCGTACGTTGATGTCAACATGTGGACTGTGGAGTTTTTATTTAGCCGTCTACGAATTCGACTAGTCCGTCGAAGAATGGTAGACCGTCGAAACGTTGATTGTATATCAACCGTAGAATCAACTAGTCCGTTTTTTCAACGCCCATAGCTAGTCCATTGATAGAAAAACGTAATTGGCTGCAACCCTTTTTGTGTCTTACTGCTGAACGTTAGTCTCGCTCCATAAGTGGAGCGCTAGTCCAATGCAGCTTGATGGAGATATGGGTTATTAGCGTGAAGCATTTCTTGGGTTTCGATGGAAGGGTGTGGTTGCCGGTACGCTTTTATATGAGGCGACCATCTTAGTCCTCGGGAGTAGCAACACATTTGTGATTGACTTCAGATAGAACCCATGTTCTGTACGAAGTTGATTACAGATGTCCATGGGCGGCAGTGACCACTTATCATCAGGTGGACTGCATACTCGTTTGCTACTTCAGTAAAATAATATATATATATATATATATATATATATATATATATATATATATATATATATATATATATATATATATATATATATATATATATACATATTGCATAATAAAAATAACATAGGTCATCATGTAAATAAAACAATTTCTTTTATTGGTATTTTTTATTCATTGAAATCTGAATCTTCCCTTGCCAATATAGCATCCAAAAATAGAACAGGTGCTGTAATACTAGCTTGATGCGGAGTCCAGCATAAACACCAGGCAATAGTCATTGTGTAAGGACAGCAACATACTTTTGATTTTTTAGCATTGTAGCTGCAATAATATCCTATTATGTTTCATCCCAACAATTTCCTTGTCTCACACACAAGAACACACTTGTTCCCTGACACAGCTTCAAGATGTTGAGATATTTCTACCTGAAATGATCCATGTTGTTTTAAAAGCTAGTATGGATTGACTTTCTGCATTGATTTAAGGGGCAAAGGCCTCCATGCACGAATATTTGTGTTACTGGCTCTTTCTCCTTGTATTATTTCAACCTCTTCCTATTCTCCTTGCACAATGTGTGTGATTCTAACCCAGCACAAATATTCTATTGTCAGATATCTACAACAAAAATAGATCAGAGTATATTATATACTGAAAATAATATCCTTATTATTTTTTGTTTATTTACAAATACAGGTTAATACTTACAACTGGACTTGAAATCTTGTCAAAAATCAAATGTCTTTCCCACACTCTGGAAGGGAATGAGTAGGTACGCTTCTGATATGAAAAGAGTTGAGACCACATACAAACATGCTGGTCATGAAAATGCTGCAACTCAAACTATTTATGTTCACTTTGTGTGTCTTTCACTACAAGTCGGCACTGACATTATTTGCATGTTTGATAATAAGTGATTACATATTTGAGCATTTTCATCAACCTAAAAAAGAAAAACTTATTATTACATTAAGTAGCTTAACTATGATAACCTTAAAACTATTGTATACTTATGGTTCTATGTAAACAAAGACTAATCTTACCTCATAGCTAATAGCCAATTACAATCATGATGTCAGGTTAAAAAAGATAGCAAGGGCCATCTTCATTTATGTCTGAATTACATTTAAAATAGTGCACTATTGTAAACCTAAAACAAGAACACAGGAATGATTGTACAGTGTTGTTATTTGATTTCTATGTTTATAAAACAAATAAGTTAACATTTTCAATCTAAAATAAAATGATATTTCAGTATAGGTTGTATTTTTACCTGAATAAACCAGTTGATGTTTGGACGTCCAAGTTGAGTATGTAAATCGTTTGATCACTAGCCTGGTCAACAGGTTAACCGATGAACAGTCCAAAAAATGAAAGTCAAGGCAACTGAGGTAACCAGCGATCCGAAATCCAAGATATGTAAGCCAGGGGTTGATATCTTGACATAGAAACTCCAACACAATACGCACACGAAAATATTCCGTGAAAATAACTAACAAGACAGATGAATGGATCTAGTAAAAGAATCAATATGACAGTTGTCAGATAATGACAACTACAGTTTTATCCACAGACTGTCTAAATCAGTTGTTCCGCCATATTGGAAAACGAAAAAAGTAGTTGATTTTAATTGGTTTTGTACCAGAAAAGTACACATTTTCATCAATTTTAAGTATTTTTTTAGGATTCTTGAGATTTTTCTCGATTTTTTGAGATGGTGTACATATACCTAGCCAAGATTGAAACATCTCCTTTCCAAGATTAAGAGGAAGGGAAAAAGGCGTGATACGACGTTCGCTCTGTCTCACTTTTTCTCTCAATCTTTCTCACTCGCTTGCTCCCTACTCTCACTCCACGGCTAGTTGCTCATGCTACGTTCGCCCTGTCTTACTCTCTCTCAATCGGTCTCGATCACTCTCTCTCTCTTTTCCGGAACTTCCGTTGCATACCGGCGTGACGTTTCATCTGTAAAAATTTTACCCTCATGCGCCTAAAGAAGTTTCACTTCAAAAATACAAAAGAAACTGGATCGGCCATAACAGCGACTAATTTTCACAGCCGTTCTTTGTAGACAATGAAGGCAATAATTATTGATATTTGATTAGGACATTTTTCGTAGGCCTATTAATTGTTAAAGCTGTTTATACATAAGCTTAACACAATTATAGATTACTAGTTGACCCAGCGAACTTTGTTCCGCCTAAAACCGCCTAAACCGCCTCCACTATATTATACACGTATTATACATACAAACCTTCTTGAATAACTCTATCCATTTTAAAAAATGCAATAAAATCCGTAGCGTAGTTTTAAAGATCTAAGCATACATAGGGGCAGTCAGCGAGATGCGACTTTGTTTTATACTATGTAGTGATAAAAGAGAGATCACATAATAACTTTGTAAATTCACCTTTGCTACATTTGAATACTTTAATTAATAGAAGAATAGTTTCATTTAAATTTTACTTATTCTTTTGGTTCTTTATTTTAGCTCCTTAACATAGATTGAAAAGATGTTTTAGATTATGTTACGAGTATTTCACGTGCAAGTACAGAGCACTCAATAATATACTTGGCGGCACAACTTGCAAAGTAAAATGTTTACTCTCGGTATTTTTATTATGCAATATTGACAATTCACACATTAAATGTATTTACATTGTAAAATATTTGTATGATTGTTTAATATAACAGATTTACTAAAACAATGCGAGTAAAGTCTTCAATCTATGTAGTAGTGTATGTAGTAGTGCGGAAGATTAATGGCCGTAAATGGCGGAGATGGAGCAACAAATGGCGGTTTCCCGTAATTACGTGGATTCAGTTCGTATCAGTATGGAAAATGGCTTATTAGACGTCTAAACAACATATCTATATATAAAATACGTGAAGGAAAAACTTTGAATCCCCTTTTTGAGAAAATAATGCGGACGGGGAGTATTATTCACTACGAGATAAATTATTACTAAATGCGTTATATGGGTAGAATAAAATGACGAACAACTGTGAAATCTTTATTTATATTTTTTGTTTATATTTTCATGTAAGTGACCTGTGTCTTCTTTAAGAATAAAAATGTCTATAAACTGGAGTATGATATTGGGTATGATTACAGTTTATATGGATAAGGATTGCAAGAAGCTTACGTAGGATTTCTTTGCGCGAAACCAGGTCATACTTAGCAATTTTTACAATGTGTTGTCTAACTTTAATGTTGGTTTTGTAATTACTTTTCACACGTTTACGTTTTTCACTTTTACGAGGCTTCACCAATTTCTTCTTTGCAATGAAGCAAACCCTTTTTTTAAGGTGGTAGAACCAGTGTAGTTCGACCGAGGAAGTACCACCGCCACACCTATTTCTAGCGTGAAGTTTGTCTTTCCTTCCGATGGAAGGGTGTGGTTGCCGGTACACTTTTATTTGAGGCGACCATCATAGTCCTTGGGAGTAGCAACGCATCTGTGATTGACTTCAGATAGAACCTATGTTCTGTATAAAGTTGCTTACAGATGTCCATGGGCGGCAGTGATCACTTATCATCAGGTGGACTGAATGCTCGTTTGCTACTTAAGTCCGATATGAAAAAAAAACCTGAAATAGCGTTTAACAAGTTTCTTTTATGACAAAACCCATAAAACTGTTTCATTTTAAACACGAACTTTGTGTAATAAACATTAGTTTAAGTAACGTACTTAAACTAGCTTTACAAAGGTTATTTAATCAGAGATACGTACAATTATAATAAAAAAAGTTTTTAAAAACGCCACGCAACATAACAAAGCATGTTTTATACCGCGGTAGTGCTTTAAATGTCAATTAACTCGACTGTTTGCAAACAAAGAGACGACCCGTCTCGTTAGTGAGACGCTTAGGCGCTACTGTATTTTTTATCATATTTCATTTCACTTTTGAAAAACAAACAAAGAAAATGTGCATGTGATATTTCTTTGTATAAAAATCTGCTCTGGAGTACGCGTGCTTATTTTGTGTTAAGCGGGTGCTGCCGCTCAATATGTGTAGACAATAAGGGCGGAAATTATTTTCCCTTATTTCAAAATCAACAAACAAATTGTAAATATTAACTTTAACAGGACGAGGAACGAGGAAACAGAACAATTAATATACTATACGACAGTTACATACGCACACACACACGCACACACATACTCACACATGCACAAATACAAAATCACAAAGATGCATAATATTAACATTACACATTATGTTTCTTTTTTATGCTTGATTGTTGTTCTTGTCGTTTATTCTTTACTACAACTCGTCTCGGTGGTCGAGCGGGGTACCCAGTAACACAGGTGTGTGTTGCCGCCACACTTTCACACGAAGCGGCCATCATAGTCCTCGGGAGTAACAACGCATCTGTGATTGACTTCAGATGAAACCATGTTCTGTATGAAGTTGATTACAGATGTCCATGGGCGGCAGTTACCGCTTACCATCAGTTGGACTGCATGCTCGTTTGCTTGAGTCTTGAATCAGATAATAAAATATATATAGCCTATGTCACTTTTACAACTCAGGCGATTCCAATGATCTATCAGATGTTAAATTCCGTCAAGGCATTTAGCCTCTAGTGCATGTAATGCAATGTACATACATAAGAATTATATACATACTCTCGAATAACAATAACCCGGCTTCTAACGCAATCGGGTAACAAGTAAACGTTACTTAAATGTTACTTAAATTGTAAAAAAAAAAACCGACTGCTTAAAAACAAATTCGTCTTTGGTTTAGTTTTTTGTAATAATTCATTGAATTTAACGCTTTTTGGATTCACCTCAAAATACTAAATTAAATGTGTGGTATTGGATACATTGTAATGGTATTTGTAATTGTCTACTTATTAGCTTTATTTTGATACCCACATTGTTATGATATTTAGAAAAAAACGTCTTTCTCCCCCTATTTCGTCACTACATAATATAAAACAAAGTCGCTTCCCGCTGTCTATCCTTATGTATGCTGAGATCTTTAAAACTACGCTACGGATTTTAATGCAGTTTTTTAATAGATAGAGTGATTCAAGACAGGTTTTCATGTATAATACATGCATAATATAGTGGAGTTCGCTGGGTTAACGTTAACGAAGATCGCCGGGTCAGCTAGTATATTTATACAGGCTATGTGACTCTCACAACTGAGTCGTTTCTAATGATATGCCATATGTCATAATCCATCCAGCTGTTTGCGCTTTTTTTTCTTGTTTTCGAGGGTGAAACCTTGAAAAGGTGCCCGACGCCGTGGGAGCAACGCAGAGGTATGTGGACAAGAGGACTCTGGGATATCCATAGGAACGCAACCGGAATCCTCTGAGCGCGTTGCCCCATCGGGCTCCTCCTAGATGGGCGGCTGGGCCCACCGCTTCGTTCAGTCTTTAAAACAGTATGCGACTAAATATACCGCCGTCCTTCCAAAGATCGCCTAGCTGGATGGTTCAAGCTCCCAATCTAGCCGCCCGCAACCCCGGTAGCCCCTTTTAGCCACCTCTTACGACAGGCAGGGGAGACCGTAGCTATATTCTGATCCCGGAACTACAGGGACGCGCCATTTGGGATATAGCAAGTGCCAAAGAAATGTACAAGACATACATATGCTCAAAAAAAACGTTACACATCTGACGCAGTCGAACCAAAATAAGGTCAAATCCGTTAGACATAATCGATCGTATGCGTAGTTGTCTCCGAGGTCTAAGTTGTAATGCCTGGTTCTAGCTTAATACACAAAGTTTTTATAGCCCTGTTAAGAGTTATAAGGCAACACGAGCATGTGTGATACGACTGCGGCATTAGTAATACAAATGGCAGAATGCTCGCTTACTAAGTAGTTTACGTAAGGCATTGAATTTATAGAACTGAGTCTTAGTATATAGTATATAAATGCGTAAGTTTGTCTGGATATTTGCGTGAAAAAGTAACTCTTTATGTTATATGGCCTAAAAGTCTCTCGTTCTGAGAGAAAACTCGTGCCCAGTAGGGAAAATAATGGGTGGGTACACCACGTGGAGCTGAAAGTTTCAGAAGCCCTGACTTAGAATAACACATAGAATACTTATTACCGTGGAAGACGGGCTGAAAGCAGGCGATGCCGCGGGAATAGTAAAGCGATTCATATTAGGTTGTAAGGATACTCATTTCTGAATATTTACCGCTGAGCCTAAACTATCATATAACTAAGATAAAGATTCATTGTATGATGTAGGCACCCAAAAAACGTTTTTTTTTATTTCACCTCTAATTTAAAATGTGTGAAATGTTCTTAATATATTATTTGCTTGAAATCGTGGGAGAAATAGTTATTACGTAAATTCCAACCCCAAAATTGAAAAATATGCTCTGTGTGTTATATTACTTAGCGTAAACAAAGTCACAAGAAACGGTTAATACATAAAGCCCCAGCCCTACATGGAAGAATAGGTTGTATTATTAGTAACATATTATGCTAAATATGGGTATTGTATTAATTACTAGTTGACCCGACGAACTTCGTTCCGGCTAAGAGTCAAAAATCTTAAATTATCGGTGTTCCTCTACTATATTAAGCATGTATTATATTTTAAAACCTTTCTTTTAAATCACTCTATCTATTTAAAAAAGGCAATAAAATCAATAGCGTAGTTTTAAAGATCTAAGCACGCAAAGGGACAGACAGCGGGAAGCGACTTTGTTTTATACTATGTAGTGATTATATTATTTCTTATAGTCTGCGAGTAAAGCCACGAGAAAGGCTAGTTAACACATAAATTCGGTCTATCGTAAGCTAGTAACGACACAAAAACGATATTCCCATAAGAACACAATTTGTAAGCATCTTTTCCTAAATCTATGAGGCTATAAAAGTAAATCAGGTGCCATTACACGTACCCTATACCTCGCTACCCTTCAGACAGATGGTCTATTACATCGCAGTTTCAAGATAGGTATGGACTATTATCTATATTCACTATATAACGACTTGTACCGATGTGGTATTTAAATATGTGATATGGTATTCTTAAAAAAATCCATGGCTAAATTATCATGGACGTATGCACATTTACGTATACTACATAGTCACCCGTCTTAACGGTCGAAATATGACCGTAATTTAAATTTAAAAACTAAACTTCATATTGTCCAAAGCGACAATATTTCTCTAAATAAATTGTAATTATTTTCAAGTTGTTTTGAACGCACCCGTTAAATGTAAAAAAAAAATATATACGTGACGAATAGATAACCTTTTTCCTTTGGGAAGTCGGTTAAAAAGAGGTTTAAAGTAAGCTGCATTTAAAAGCAATAGCGGGTATTTTGACAAAGACATCTGACATTTTTGACATTATGTGTTTTCATAGTAAGACATTGAACGTTCTATTTCGTTTATTAGGTATGTTTTTTTTTTCAAATGCAAGGTAGTGATTGTAATGTGTTCTTAGTTGACTTTATGTATGTTTTGTGCACTATTTGAAAAAAATATTAGCATTGCGTAATCCTCCTCTATAATAACTATAACCGTGCGTAATTTCATACGCCTCCGCCTGCGGCAAGCATCTTACAAACGAATCACAAATTTTTGCACGAATTAATATATTTATGTATATGCTATTTTAAAGTGATTTTATAAGTACTTTTTTTCTATTGTCGTTTTATTTGATACGAGTCATACGTCGCAACGGTCGAAATTCGACCGTAATTCAAATAAAAACGAAACTTGATATTGTCCAAAGTAGCGCGAATATTTCTTAAATCCAATGAAATTCTGTTAATATTCGAGTAATTTAAAGTCACCCGCTAATGGGAAAATAGGTCTAATTGTTTACTGTAAAAAAATCCTGATTGTAATTATACAAAAAAAAAAAGGATATAAATAAGAAAAAAGACAAACCCGCTGAGTTTCTTGCCGGATCTTCTCAGTTGAGGTCATTTTCCGATCCGGTGGTAGTGTAAGAAAAAAAATGTAACTGACAATTTGTAAGTGCCCCCGTAGGCCTATACAAAATAAAGACATTTCATATAATTTCATTTCATTTCACTGTGGGGCTGTGAGAGTAGAAACTTTTTCAATATATGTTGCTACCTGTTCCCATCAAAAAATTAAAAGATTAAATCAGTGAACATTTTCTTTTTTATAAGATTTAAGCAACGAAAGAGCAGGAGATCCAACTGATGGTGTGCGATAAAATTCTTCATAAACGTCAAAGCTACATTATTCATAATTCTATATTTACCTACATTTAGACAGTTTAGATATACTTTGATCAACCGTTCCTAAACTAGATCTAAATTATTACAAAGATGCCCACGTACAAAGAAATTAAGATAAATTAGTATTCCTGAGGTCGCATTCGTAAAGATTACGCAATAAGGACTCTTCAAAGCTAACAAGTTTATAGCGAGCAATCAGTGTATATTAGTGATGTGACGGAAGTTATTATTTTCATATTCGCGAATGCGAATGCGAATGCGAATACGAATGTTCCCTACCAACCTTCGCGAATACTAATGTAAGTCCCATCAACCCATTATTGGCCCACTGCTGGGCACGGGTCTTCTCCCAGAATGGGAGAGTTTAAGCCATAGTCCACCGCGCTGGCCAAGTGCGAATTGGTGGACTTCACACACCTCCGAGAACTTTTTTTTTAAGAACTCTCGGGAGTGTAGGTTTCCTCACGATGTTTTCCTTCACCGAAAAGCAGTGATAATTAATTTCTAACACGCACATAAATCATTGGTGCATGTCTGGGTTTGAACCTCAGACCTCCCGATCGAGAGGGCAAGGTTCAACCATTAGGCTATCACTGCTCTAATGTAAGTATTCGTAAGTATTCGGTTTTTTTGAGTTCCTTTCGAGAGTATTGAAAACGGGACCACTGTCCGCTGTCCGTCTGGTCGTTTGTCCGTCGCTTCGTCTGTCTGTCACCAGGCTGTATCATGAACCATGACAGCTAGGCAGTTCAATTTTCACATAAGATGTATTTTTGGTGCCTCTATAACAAGAAATACCAAAAACAGAATAAAATAAAGATTCAACGGATTTGTTTACCATTTTTAATCAATAATGTACGGAACCGTTCGTGAGCGAGTTCGACTCGCACTTTGCATTTTTTTTTTTAATATTTAATTTGACGCCGCTATATAAGTAGCGTAGAACCCCTCTTAAATATTTATTTCTAGCTTTAGTATTTGTTGTTGTAGCGGACGGACGGACGGACAGACAGACAGACAGACAGACAGACAGACAGACAGACGGACAGCGGAGTCGTAGTAACAGTGTTCTGTTTTTACCCTTGGGCAACCCAAAAACATGCAAATATTAGGGATTGTGAATATTCCTTACACCACTAGCGTATATTATTGTAGCTATATACTAATAAATAATTCATCAGCGCAAATGGACTAATTAGCTAAGATTAATCGACCTTGTGCTCAGCGGATTATAGCGCCAGTTTCTAACTTGTTCTAACGTACTTAGAACAATGGCCCTCAGAACAATGCCTCGAACTATTAGGTACTGAAGTTGTGCGGACTTATTGATACAGAGGAAACGTGGTATTAATTAATCAATTATTAAACTCCATGTAGGAAACAAAGTTCAAAGTGTCTGTACATCGTATATGTCGCAGAATCCAATGTTATCTGAATGGTCGCCATTGTCGTCCAACATATCGATATTTATTTAATTCTAAATCAGTGTACGTATGTATTGACAAAACCCTCATAAGCGCTATTGACTGATTCTCTGACATTAACAAGTGACGTGGTAATATTCTTATAATATGAATGAGTTCGTATACTATGGTAAATGATTAATTATCTCGAACATATATATGATATTTCGTAATAAAATTTACCGACCAGTACAAGTATAGTTCGACCGGAGAGGTATCAATACCATACTTATTTCTAGCGTGAAACAGTTCTTGCGTTACGATGTAAGGCAACTATAAGCCAGCACACTTTTATATGAAGAGACCATCATAGTCCTCGGGAGCAGCAACACATCTGCGATTGACTTCAGATAGAAACCATGTTCTGTATGAAGTTGCTTATAGATGTCTATGGGCGGCAGTGACCACTCACTCAAGTGGATAGCGCTTAATACTGCTTCTCAATAAAACCCTCATATATATCCCGAATGGCAGAAATTGCAAGAGGTGGTCTTATCAGAAAAGATTCTACCACCGTCAAAATAGTACATTATATATGACTAGTTACCCGTCGCAACGGTCGAAATTCGACCGTAAATTAAATTAAAAACTAAACTTACTATGTCCAAAGTAGCACGAATATTTCTCAAATTCAAATAAATTGTAATAATTTATTTCAAGTTATTTTGAACGAACCCGTTGTGCATTAGTTAAAGGTAAAAAGAGGTTTAATTAACTCACCTGCATTTAAAAGCGATAGCGGGTTTTTTGACAAAGACATCTGACATGTTTGACGTGACGTGACGATGTGTTTTCATAATAAGACATTGAATGTTCTATTTCATTTATCATGTATGTGTTTGTGTCAATTTTAAGGTAGTGTGTGTAATGTGTTTTTAGTTCCTTTGAACTTTGAAGGATTTTGCAATGCTAATATTGAAAAAAAATATTAGCATTGCGTAATCCTTCTCTATATCAACTATAACCGTGCAAAATTTCGTACTCCTCGGTCTGCGGCAAGTTTCTTAAAAACGAATCACAAGTTTTTGCTTCACGTAATAATATATAGATACTGTAGCTACCCACATATTTAAACAAATAACCTTTCATCGCAAATGGCCTAATTAACTAAGATTAATCAACTCAGCTGAGCGCATTATGCCACCAGTTCTAAACTTATTCCAACCTACTAGTTAGAACAATGGCCACCGAACAATAACTTGAACTATTAGGTATTTCTGAAGTTATTGCGGAGTTTGGTGCCCGGAACGTTATATATCCGTAGTAATATTAAAATGTTGGAGTTAGATAGTGTTATTTTATTCATATAGTTGTATTTTACTTAATCGTTAGTGTGATATTAGTTAGCTGCGTCCATTTTATGATACAAATCCATCTATCCAATTCTTTAAATTTTAAACTTTAGAGAAAAAGAGGAAATACGGTCATAAAATATCTTGAATTACAATTTACTAGCGGACGCGTTGAACTACGTTGCGCGTATAGGTAAGTCGAAAATCTAAAATTATCAATGTTCCTCCACTACATTATGTTTGTGTTATACATAAAAATCTTCCTCTTGAATCATTCTATGAATCAAAATCGTCCCTTCTCCCTCATTTTTCTATTCGCAGGTGCTATATTAAAAAAATGATGTTATGTTACGTGCATTAATACATTCATGCATATATATGCTTAAAAACACTACCCTCTTAATGCAGTCGTGTAAAATATATTGTCTTGGAATCTATTGTAAGCAGTAAAGTAAATAATAATCCTACTAATATTATAAATGCGAAAGTTTGTGAGGATGTATGTGTATTTGTTATTCTTTCACGCAAAAACTACTCAACGGATTAGGTTGAAACTTTACAGTAGTATACGTTATACATCAGAATAACACATGGGCTATAATTTGTAATGATTTTTTTTTATAAGGTTATAATATAACGAGAAATATCAGGTTAGTCGGAAAAAAAGTTGTGCTCTGAGAGCTATCTTCGCGTACGCTGCCTAAACCGTTGGAGATATCCAAATATAATGTACCGTGGGATTGTTTGGCTCACATAGATCTAAATAAAAGTCCGCGACAGCATATGCCTATATTTTATGTATAACCCACAATAACTCTTTTTATACTTCGAAAATTTTAAAAATATCAAGTTGATGTTTCCATCGGTTTTATACAAACTAAATATTAATCCTTATCAAAATAAATGATTTCAAAAAATCAAGCATCTAATAAAGATTGAATCTGCCTTTTACACCATGTAAATTGGATAAGTAGTTTAGAAGATATTACGAGTATAACATATTGCGTAGTCAATTGATTGACCGGCAGTACGCGCCGTGCGCCGCCGCCGCCGCCGTATACAACGAAGTTGTATGATATTAATATTTGAATGGTTATAAAACACGGAGCAAAATGTGAAAGGACAATGACGTCTCTGTAGTTACGGGAATAAGGCTACGGTATCCCCTGTCTGTGCTGAAAGGGAGCTTTCGGGGTTGCGGGCGGCTAGGAAAGGTCCAAACACCCAGTCAGCAACTTCGGGAAAGATGTCAGCATGTGTGGTCGCATGCTATCGTGAGAGCCAGGATGGACGGAGCTTGAACCGTCCAGCCAGGCGATCCCGGGAAGGACGATGGCATACGTGTGGTCGCATATCGTGGTAAAGACCAGATGGAGTGGTGGGCCCAGCCGCTCACTTGGGAGGAGCCCGATGGGGCAATGCACTCAGAGGACTCCAGTTGTGTTCCTTTGAAGATCCCGGAGTCCTGGTGCTATAAGAATCCCAGATAACCCTGCGTCGCTCCCACGGCGTACCTTTTAAAGGTTTCTCCCTCGACAAAAAAGAAAAAAAGTCAATGAGAATGAAACAGCGGAAAGGTTAAATATGTTATTCAATCGTCATCGACCTTTTAATGTAACACAACTCGGCACATATGTCAGATTAGCAGTAGTTTAGGTCGTAGTTGACCACGCTAGCCAACTGCGCGTTGGTAACCGTCACGGGTTTTGAGACCCTTTCTTAAAACTTTTAATTTCAGAGTAAGCATTAATATCTGTTGCCGACAAAACTAATTCAAATTAATATACGTGCCTGTGATTTGAAATTTGAACACACTGATTTAGGCGATTAACACACGGCACCGCGCACCGCCGCGAATAGCGGTGCCTCGCGCGGTAAGGCGGTTTACGCACCTGTACGCGCGGATGGACCGATCATCAAAATAAACTTTTCGACATCGAAATGCATTTTTGCTTCAACGATGATCCGCGCGGTTAGGCGCCAGCCCGTGTGTGTGGCGCCGACCCCCCGCACTGTCGTTCGCGCGGAGACACGGTGGTGATGAGAACACCGCTGGACCGCGCGGCCAGTCGGTGTACGTTTGTGGGGCTTCAACGGATTTATTAGACCCCAATACAACATGAGATCCGCTTCACCGCCTACCGTGGCTGTGAGCGGTACCGTATGTTAATCGCCTTAGGAAGTAGGGCAAGGGTTCAATCTGAAGTAAATCACAGATACGTTGCTACTCCCGAGGACTATGATGATCGCCTGATATAAAAGGGAGCCGGCATGCACACCCTTCAAATGAAACACAAGAACTGCTTCACGGTAGAAATAGGTGCGGTGGTGATGCCTCCCTGGTTGAACCATTGCTCTACCACCTCCAAACTTTACTTTTGTGGCAGACTAAATTCCACGCGAGCGAAGCCGCGGGCAAAGGCTAGTACCACATAAATTACCTTAAATGACTATTTTACTACTAACAGTTGTCATACTAATAATTTCACTGTCTGTCAGTGCCAATCGATACGTGGTACTACAAACATTTTCAATTATTGGTGAAGCAAATATATGGTTATTGCGATACATGAATTATAATGTTAGATACATGAAAGATGCTAAAACCATATAATTCAAGATAGGAAATACCACTCCTACACGTGAATAAATTAAATGCTAAACACTTGAAGGAATAGCAACAGCAGGTTTAAAGTGGGGTAGAACATTTTAAGAATATACTAAAGAGAGAAATTCTAATTCCACCCATCCATCTATCTGCCCTTTGAGGTCCACTACTGGACATAAGCCTCCCCTAAATGACGCCACTCCAACCGGTCCTGTGCCCTCAGAATCCAACGGTTTCCCGCTGTCCTTTTCAGGCCATCGCTCCATCTGGTGGGGGGGGGGGGGCGACCTGTCCTCCTTTTGCCTAGACATGGTCGCCACTCAAGGACTCTTCTTCCCCATCGGTAAATTGATATCATTGTAAGTGATAAGAAGGTAACAATTTACAATTTATATTTTATTTTTGAGTACCTACTTTTTTATCTATAATTAGTCATTCTCATTTTGATAACTGAAATGATTACATGATATCTGAGTCTGACAACTAAGATGATACTTCATAAAATATGTTACAATCAGTCAAGTTATTAGGGTTGTAGCGCAAGCCATAGTAATGGACAGACAGATATCTATACATACATACATACATACGCTCAAAAAACACTCTGACACAATCAATTAAAAAAAACAATAATCAGTTATCTTAATTTTCTTCTACAAGGCAACTTCTACTTCTAGAAGGCAAAGCAAAATCAGAAATATAAAACAACCAAACACAAAAAAGCTCATTATTAGTTGTTTCTTACATCAAAAATAAATGTTCTGAAACTTGTCCACAATATCTAAGTTTTAAAACTCTTAGCGGCATTCTTCGAAGATAACAGATACTCTGAAACACTTGCGGATAGATTTAAAACTTTTGTCTGCGGTCTAAAAACACTTGAATAGACTATTAAAGTTTAAGCGAAAGCTCGGCAGGTAAGCTCTAAGCTTTTGAGACGAGACTGGACTTTAATTACGTGGTACACTCAGTTGAATGGCATATGGTTAAGCGATTTTGTTAATTACACTTTTAAGCGTTGCATTCTAATGGGTAGCTGGGGCCTATTTACATGTCTTTGGGGGATCGTGTCTGCAAACATAATTGGATGCTTTTTACATAAGCTTTATACGCTTACAGTCTCGCGCTAATAAATCTTTCATTATAATAAAAAGCGTAGTTTCCTGCTCACTTTAATATGAGGCGATCATATTAGTCCTCGGGAGTAGCAACGTGTCTCATCAACCCATTATTGTCCCACTGCCGGGCACGGCTCTTCTCTCAGAATGATAGAGTTTAGGTCATAGTCCACCCCACCGGCCAAGTGCGGATTGCTTGACTTCACACACCTCCGAGAACTCTTTTTTTAAAGAACTCTCGGGGGTGTAGGTTTCCTCACGATGTTTTCCTTCACTGAAAAGCAGTGATAACTAATTTCTAATACGCACGCAATTTTAGAAAAATCATTGGTGCGTGCCTGGGTTTGAACCTTGGACCTTTCCATCGAAAGGGCAACTTACAACCATTAAGCTATCACTGCTTTCGCGGAGAAGGATCCGCCGCGGCTGCCAGTAACGGCGCCCTATAGTTCCGGGATCAGAATAGGGGGCTACGGCATCGCCTGCCTATCGATTAATTGGGGCTTTCGGGGTTGCAGGCGGCTATAGTGGGAGCTCAAACCGTTCGTTCAGGCGATCCCGGGAAGAACGGCGTTATGTGTGGTCGCATACCACCGTAAAGACTAGTCGGGGCGGTGGGCCCAACCGCCCATCTGGGAGGAGCCCGATGAGGCAACGCACTGAGAGGATTCCGGCTGCGGTCCTTTGGAGGTCCCGGAGTCCTCTTTATAGCGCCGAAGCGGCCACCGGGAGGGTTTTGGTGCGGTAAAAATCCCACATAACCCTGCGTCGCTCCCACGGCGTTGGGTACCTTTTGAAGGTTTCCCCCTCGAGAACAAAAAAAAGGATATCACTGCTTAACAGTAGCGTCGTACCTGTGATGAACTTGAAACACATTCCTCATTAAATACGGACTCGCTTGCAAATATCAATGGGCGATAGTGATCATTTACTTTCAAGTGGACTGCTTTCTCATTTGAACTTCAATAGGATAAAACAATACTTTATACAAGACTTAAGCGTTAAGATAAGCCTAAGTCTTCTATAAAGTACTAGCTCTTACCCGCGGCTGCGCCGCACGGTCACAGAGAATTAACATTACCATTTGATAGCGTGATTCAGAACTTGCAAAATAATTTTACTAACACCATTTATTAACAACGTCTGGAACTACTAAATATGTATTGACTAACAAAACATCGATATTCTCATGGAAATGAGAGAGCGTGGTAAAAAGTGGTCTACGTCACTCTCCGTCCTTCTATCTCACAGCATATAAACCATATCTTAAGTATTTAAACTCGACCACGATGCATGCCATGGTGGCCTGTTATTAAGACAGCATTTAATTTAAGCCTAATGTATTTTTAGTTGTAAGAGTAATGTATTGTCTTGTTGGCTGCCCTTTTTAAATAAATATCATATAATGTGGCTATGTGGCGAAGTGAAAGAGGAACAAACAAACACACTTTCACATTTATAATATTAGTATGGAATATGGATTGTTACATTAAGTATAGTACATTACCATAATTAGTAAATAATAATCATTCCACTTTACTAGAAACTTGCGCTAGGAAATTGTAATACATATAAGAGTTTTTAATTAATCAACATCATTACTACCGCATATGTCTCTGGCTTCATTTAATCACCGTCTATTTGTGGGGCTTCTATGCCGTCCAGTAAATAATCATTATGACGTAAAATATTTTACCATTTGCTTGGCCTAAGGGCTCTTTCAGACTAGCGTTTTTCAGTATACACATTAGAAGTACATTGTCGCAGTACACAGGCACAGTGTACTGCGACAATGCTGCATATACGGTCAAAGGGTAGGGTAATGGTGGTAGAAGCAGTATAGTTCGGCCGGGGAAGTACCACCGCCACACCTATTTCTAGCGTAAAGCATTTCTTGCGATTCGATAGAAAGGTGTGGGTTGCCGGCACACTTTCACATGAGGCGACCATCATAGTCCTCGGGAGTAGCAATGCATCTGTGATTGACTTCAGTTGGAACCCATGTTCTGTATGTAGTTGATTACAGATGTCCATGGACGGCAGTGACCACTTACCATCAGGTGGAGTGCATGCTCGTTTGCAACTTCAGTCAGATAAAAAAAACGCAACTTGTACGCCACGTACGTGTTGTGCTGTTGTGTTTTCAGGCGAGCACCCTCAATTGCCAAGCCCGTGCTATTTTAGCAGACAAAATCTCTTTTTATAATTAACATAAAATATTGAATGTACATTTTAGTCAAAAACAACCCATCAGGCTTAAATACATGCAGGTATAAGTCGGACTGAGGACGTATTTCTCTCACTTATTATTTATTACATTGATTGCACGTTCCGTTGTTTACTTATACATTTTCTCGTGACACAATGTTCGTTCCCGTACTCCTCCAAAACGGCTTGACCGACTCTCATTAATTTTTGTGACCATATAGAGCAGGTCTGAGAATCGGCCAACATCTATTTTTCATACCCGTTAGTGATAAGGGCTGTCCACCTTCAACATATTTTTTAATTTTTTTATGTCAAAAAATCGTTTGCCGAGTCAGCTAGTGTTAGTCTAAAAATTTAAAAAGTCAGGCCCAGTCATGAGTAGATACTGCCGACAGAAGTAAAAATAAAAACAAGTAAGTACCTAAGATACTCTGTTACTTTCTAACCACCATCACTATACGCATAGCTAGTAACAACCTACAAATAATCGCCTAAGACGCGTAAAGTAGTTTGACTTCAAAAACCACAAACATTTTCTAACCATGAATGGGCATAAGAATTAATTATAACACTATCACTAACATCATACTAATATTATTATAAAGGCGAAAGTTTGTGAGTGTGTATATTTTTACTTCTTCACGTCTAAACGGCTGGAGCGATTTTCATAAAATTTGGTAGGGAGTTAGTTGACACTCTGGATTAACATAGGCTACTGTATTTTACTGTGTGGAAATATCTTATTCCCACGAGACAATCAATACATCGATTTTTCTAACGCGGGCGAAGCTGCGGGGTTCAGCTAATGGTATATAATATATCTATTCACTTCATTCGCCAAATCACTTACCATTTAATCGGTACTTATTAGGCTTGTTTGGTAAATCACACACGTATCGATAAAGGGTTGGAATATAAGCGGGCGAAGCAAGACCGGAAAATTGCCAATATAAGACTCTTTAGATACAGAAAGGATATGATTGGAAATTGTTGGAAAGTAATGTAATATCGTTTTTTAACATACCTTGCTATGATAGGATGAAACATGAACACTCATTGTTTAAAAAACATAATAAACCCGCACGAAGGGCACAGATCAAAGCATTTATCGACCTAAGGCTTAGACTTCTATTCGTAATTGATTTCAAATAACCTTGAACGGCAGGTCACCATCAGCGTATAATGTTCGATTTCTATTTCTAAAAAAGTATTATTTCATTAAAATATACACCATTAGAGCTTTTACCATCAATTCCGTACCGATACGATCTTATCCCTTATATTTATAACTAGCTAACCCGGCGAACTTTGTTCCGCCTAAAAGTCAAAAATCTAAAATTACCAGTGTTCCTCCACTATATTATGCATGTAATACACATATTATTTCTGAAGGTGGTAGAACCAGTGTAGTTCGACCGGGGAAGTACCACCGCCACACCTATTTCTAGCGTGAAGCATTTCTTGCGTTTCGATAGAAGGGTGTGGTTGCCGGCACACTTTTACATGAGGCGACCATCATAGTCCTCGGGAGTAGCAACGCGTCTGTGTTTGACTTCAGAAAGAACCCATGTTCTGTATGAAGTTGATTACAGATGTCTATGAGCGGCAGTGACCACTTACCATCAGGTGGACTGCATGCTCGTTTGCTACTTCAGTCAAATAAAAAAAAAAACACTCTCTTGAATCACTTTATCTATTACTAACTGCATTAAAATCCGTAGCGTAGTTTTCAAGATCTAAGTATACATAGACAGACAGCGGGAAGCGACTTGTTTTATATGTAGTGATTTTACCTGTTTTAATACGTATACAAACGAATTGTTTACATATTTCCACATTCAATATCAATGCCTAAGTACAAAAGTATTCAAGCAATGTGTGTCGCCCGTGATGGCCTGTCGGCCGAGATGTTATCCGACTAAGAGAACTATGCCTGGTATTTGTCATGTAGCATACCAAATTCATAACCAAACAAAGATTACTGACATAACTCTCGAAATTATTACCGTAATATAGAGATTAAGGGTAGGCCCTTACTTTGCCTAATGGTCTTGAGTTTTATCATTTTGATCAGTTTTCCGGGTAGAGCCAGTGTAGTTCGATCGGGAGTTACAACGCCTCGTTATTTCTACCGCAAATTCTTGTTTTGCGTTTGCGTTTCTTCTTGCGTTCTTAATAGAATGGTGGGGTTGCTGGTGCCGCTTTACTTTCATTCGAGGCGACCATTTTTCTCATTGACTTCAGATAGAACCCATGTTCTATTTAAAGTTGCTCTCACATGTTCATGGGCGGCAGTGACCACTTACCATCAGGTGGACTGCATGCTCGTTTGCTACTTCAATCAGATAAAAAAAGATACAGATAAAAGATAAAAGATGCCGCACGGAATCCGCGGCTTATGTCGAGTGCGACTCTTTTTTCGTTTAGTTCTCGCTGCAACCTCATACTTGTAGAAATAAAATTTTGTACCTTATAAACAAACCTGTTGTAGTGAAATCTGACGAAATAAATATTTTTTCTTTCTTTCTTTCTTTCTTTCTTTCTAGATGTAGCGGTCAAAGCCGACCCCAATTAAAAATGAGAAGAAGGCCAGTTGAAGAAGAAGATGTAGCGGTCAAACGGTGGGTCAAAAGTCAATACTAGTTTTACCACCTCGCAAAAATCATCATCTTATGGTATGTACAATTTCTAAGCTGTAGAAAGATAATTTTTACATGAGAGAATAAACTGGAGAGTTGAAAATAAAATCCATTATTAAATTCAATTTCTCGGGATACAAAGGAATCAGAGCCATGAGGACTTCAACTTCGGGTGAGACGAAGCCGTGGGAGCCAATAAAAGAAATCTCAAATGTTCGTACCATTCTCGAACGAAGTAAAAATAAACAACATTAATTTATATTGATAGAAGAGGGATTACGGTCAATGCAACTACAAGTATTTAAAGATAAGTGTATTTGTTTTCATAGTGTTTACTTGGACATTTAATTTAACGCCTGTTAATATAGAAACATGTCGTTTTCTTCGAATAAATCAATATTATTGTGAGTACAATGTAGCAATAGGATTATAGAGATTTATAATTAATTTACGATTTTATACAAGACTGTGCATTATTTGCACGAATTATGGTATATTATAGTAGACAATATTATGCCGTCTATCTAAGGTTAAGGTCTAAGGGTTAGTAGCTACGGTAAGGCAGCTACGGCAGCTAAGTTAGTACCTAAGGTAGCTACGGATACCTTGGAGTAAATTAGAGTTACTTATAAAAGAAGACACACAGAGAGAACAAATCAGGCTTAAAATGCTGTAATATGATGTAAAGATCAAATACGTGTAAGGGTATTAAATCCGGACACGAACTACAAATAGAATTAGCAGGAGCCAGAATAATATTTTCATACAAATAGTTTCGAACACTGCTAATCTTATTTTTGCTTAACAGCAATGTTATGCGTCTGTGTTTTGATCTAAAGAGTCTGATAAGAGAAACATACTGACTCAGAGCACCTGTGGCCACCCTCAGGTAAAACTCATCTTATCTGAAACTCTGACCAACGTCTAAGCGGGAGTTGCCACTTACCGTCAGATGTACTGCATGTTCTTTTGCTACTTCTAAAAACTAAATTTATTAATATACTTTACATTTTCTTTGGGTACAACCCATTATTGTCCTATTTCTGGGCACGGGTCTTCTCACAGAATGAGAGAGTTTTAGGCCATAGTCCACCGCGCTAGCCAATTGCGAATTGGTGGACTTCACACACCTCCGAAAACTTTTTTTTAACGAACTCTCAGGTGTGTAGGGTTTCTCACGATGTTTTCCTTCACCGAAAAGCAGTGATAATAATATCTAATACGCACATAAATCCGTTGTGCGTGCCTGGGTTTGAACCTCGGACCTCCCGATTGAGAGGGAAAGTTTCAACCATTAGGCTATCATTATACATTTGCGGCTTACATTTCCTTAAGAAACCCTTATTCTTTGACTTTATAATAAATGCTTTGTGCATCTGGACTTAAACAAAAGTCCAACGTATATCTGGCAATATATTAAACCGAGTGAACAAATAGAGGAAGACTCGAATGTCCGTACAAATTTGCGAATTCGACTCCTAGACAAATGTGCGGAGAGGATTTGTTGTGAACAAATGTGGTAAGTGGCTTTCTGCATGACATGCAAAATGGCCGACGCTTTCTCTTGGCTGGTTGTGAAATGTTTCTATGGGATTTACTAAACTCCAAATAAACAATGGCCGTAATTTGATCGATTATGTAAATTTTAAACTTATAGTGACATTCTTCAAATAAATTAAAGGTTTTTCGAAATATTACGAAATTACAAAAACATTATTTTTTATACCTATTATAAAACTAATTCAGAAAAGTTGAGAGGTGTCAAGGGACACCCGGATAGAACGGAGTTATATTATTTTATTATATACAAAAAATCTGAATAAACTTAACAAAACAAAAATAATTGTCGCGACACTATACTGTCCAAAGTAAAATAGACAGACAAAACGACTGACAGAGAAACATTCATAGGCCGCGCGGCTTACTACACAAAAATACGCAAAAAAGTCGTGACAACTTTTCCTCTGATTTTTTCCGTCTAGCCTCCTTTCTAATGCGCTATAAGGAACTTCGTTCCAAAATAGTAGTCAGAGAATTGGCGATTAAAAAATGAGATACATAAATTATGAAAAATCGCATGAAGGTAAATATTTTTTTATTTCTATCAAAAGGACTCACAAAAATCCTTTTTTAATAAAAGATACGTAATGGATATGTGTAACTTTATATTTTTTTACTGTCATTAAATCATTGACTTATTTAAAATCTACGACATAAGATGACCAAAGAACATACTCATTGCTTTTTCATTAGAACTCCTGAGAGCATTTTTAATAGATGAGTCGACAATTCGAACGAACCCACTAGCATTTGTCATTCGAAATATGGGAGATGACTCGCTGAAAATACTGTTTACTGCAGTATTACATGCACAATTGCAGGCATTTTCATACGAACAAATGATTTAGCAATTTAAATCGTCGGCAACCCATGACTCTTTCTTTACGGAATCGGAGTCTTTTAAACTTCTCCTTACGGCCCATAAACTATCCTAGAACTAGTGATTACACTCATAAAATTTTCTGGTTATTCTTTTTTTAGGGTTTCCTCCAAAGGATAGAAACGGAGTCCTTTTACTAGGACTCCGTTGTCCGTCTGTCTGTCTGTCACCAAACTGTATCTCACGAACCGTAATAGCTAGTTGGTATTTTCACAGATTATGTATTTCTATTGCCACTATAACGACAAAAAACTGTATAAAAATATTCAATGGGGCTCTCATAAAACAAACGTGATGGTTTTTACCATTTTTAGATAAATAATCTTATATAATAATCACTTAGCCGGTTATTTCATCGTTATACAACGACCCACGTGGCGCAGCGGTTACCATACCGGTCTCACACGTAGTGGGTCCCGGGTTCGATTTCCGGCCAGACAGGTATCTAAATGATGAGTTTAGATTCTTGTTCTGGGTCTGGGTGTTTGTGCATTCGTCTTTATGTGTACGTGGCACCCACGACACAGGAGAAAATCCTACTGTGAGGCTATGAGTGTAGAAAGCGAAATTCTTTATACTTATTGCGAACGTGGCCGCAGTTACCGCTATTTTAAACAATTTTCGTAATGTTTGTGTACTCCGTGGCTAGTGTGTAGAATGCTTTGTTATTAGGTTACCGCTATTTTAAACAATTTTTGTAATGTTCGTGTACTCCGTGGCTAGTATGTAGAATGTTTTGCTATTAGGTTACCGCTATTTTAAACATTTTTTGTAATGTTTGTGTACTCCGTGGCTAGTATGTAGAATGTTATGCTATTAGGTTACCGCTATTTTAAAAAAAAATTGTAATGTTTCTGTACTCCGTGGCTAGTATGTAGAATGTTTTGCTATTAGGTTACCACTATTTTAAACAATTTTTGTAATGTTTTTGTATTTGTCAAATGTGTACATTCGACAAACTTATTAATGAAATTGAAGTAAATGATACTAATAATAAATTGATAGTGATTGACAGTTTATTCATTTCTATAGCGATGGATCAATTAATATGAGTTTCGACTCATGAAATATGTAATGACACGTCGTGCAAGATTGCCTTACTGTTCTCTTCAAATTTGAATAAACATGAACTATATAGCAAAGGCAGTGATAGCCTAATGGTTAAAATTTGCCGTCTCAATCGAGAGGTCCGAGATTCAAACCTAAGCACGCACCACTGATTTATGTGCGTATTAGAAATTAATTAATACTGAGTTTCGGTAAAAGTAAACATCGTGAGGAAACCTGCAAACCTGACAGTTCTTTAATGCAATAAAAATCAATACTTAAAAAAATCCAAGTCTCGCAAGTCAGTTTTTCTACCAAAAAAAGTTGTGAGATCCAAGTATACCAAGTCGATTATTAATTTATTCAGTCCCTGCTTAAACGAACTTTCTGTCTTAACTTGTTATGTAATGTTCTAACCTAACAACATCTTATACTGACCATATCGATATTATAAATCTTTAACGTTTTTAATAAAAAGGTTGACGCGGCAATCGCATGAAAACACAATGTATTGTATTTCATTAGTAATACAAATATAAATTAGATTGCTTAATGCGATTGCCAAGTCAATCTATACGCTATAGATAACATTTCAATCTATATCAGACATTTTGTTTGAGAAGTTTCCCTTAATTCATGTTTGCCTGTTAGTTTCAGATGATAGATGGTTTGTTTCGATTCCAACATATTAAGGGTTTGATAAATGACGACAGTCCTTTCGGTTCCGTCGTGGAGTCATCTGTCCGGAAAAAGGTAGGCCAGTACAAACAAGCAAAGGGATGAACATAACCAGATATTCCTGTCAACAATATTGGGGCAACATGTTATTCACTCTTTTTTATCTATCTGCTCTGTTGAAGTCGGAAAGGAAATATAAAATACTAGCTCTTACCCGCGGCTTCGCCCGCATGGTCAAAGGGAATTAACATTAGCATTTGATATCATGATTCAGAACTTGCATTGAATTTTACTAACACCATCTATTAACAACGTTGGGAACTACTAAATATGTATCAACTAACCAAACATCGATATTCTTATGGGAATGAGAGAGTGCGGTAAAAAGTAGCCTACGTCACTCTCAACCCTCCAAACTATCTCCCAACATATAAACCATATGATAAAAAAGCTGTGTGGCGTCGTGAAAGAGGAACAAACAAACACACTTTCACATTTATAATATTAGTATGGACTATACGAGTGAAGTCCGACGTCTAATATTTACAAAGTTGTGAGGTCTAATGGAAACTTCTTAGTTATTTTACGAAAACAAATCTCACTGTCTACTTTTTTATCAAATTGAAGAAGCAAACGAGCATGCAGTCCACGTGATAGTAAGTGAATACCGCCCATGGACATCTGTAGGCAACTTCATATAGTATAAAGCTTCTATATGAAAACAATCACAGATGTTACTCCTGAAGATTCATATAAAAGTTAGCTGACGGCCACACCCTTCAACCGAAACGCACAAATCGCTCCACGCTAGAAATATTGCGGTGGTACTTCTCCGGTATAAATACACTGGTCCGAATTTATGATATTTTCTGTATAAAATACAGGATGATAAACTTTTTTTCTTATTTAAAGTAGCTAAGTAGAGTTTATCGTATAATATTATATAAAATTAAAAGATATAAAATACTCGACAATACAAAAAAAGTAAGATCGTATTTCCTGTAATAGAATCTTGTTGATATTCGACTATTATAGTTTCTCCAAAACGGAACTCAAACAGAACTTACAGTTTGTTGAATTAGTAACAATTTAGTTCTTAGTACTTGAGAAGTAAGTGTTTCCTTCTGTTCCGGAAAGTTTAAGATGAAGTCTATATTTAGTTCCGTTTAAGGACTTCATATTTCCGTGTGGTTTAAGTTTACATTCACTACTACACTAGCCTTGGATTTGAAATATTGACGACCCGCGTAGCAAAGCGGTCACCCTACCGGTCTGACACGATTGGGTTCTAGGTTCAATTCCCGGCCAGACAAGAATGTGAATGATGACTTTAGGTTCCTGTTCTGGGTCTGGGTGTTTGTATATTCGTCTTTGTGTGTCCATGGCACCCACGACACAGGAGAAAATCCTAGTGTGGGGTTGTGAGTGTAGGAGTTCACTGAAATTGAATCAAAATTTTTCGACTCTTATACAAACTTCTATCAAACTTTCATTGCAAAAAATATGTACATACTAGCCTATTCCCGCTGCCCCGTCTTGGGCAACGATTACTATGGTAATGAGAGTGAACTATTGCATTTACAATATACTAAATATACTCGTGGTTTCATTCGTGTTTAACAAAAGCACAGTGCGAGTTGAACTCCCGTACGGTGGTTCCGTACAATAAATATAAGAAACGGCAAAAAAACAATCACATTTGTATAATATGTTACCATACTAAACTGTGTTAACATACTAAATTTACAAGTAATGTCTTATTAATAACCGCCCACTTTAAAATCAATACATTAGAATTTTATTATTTCTACAAAATTTTACAGTAATTCTAGCAGTAGGTACGATATGTTGAATAATTATTCAAATCAGATACATAAAAGTACTGACAAATTTCAGTTGATTTGTCGGTTCTTAATTCCGAACTTCAAGAAAACGTCACGAATTTAAGCAAATTCCTAGCTCCCCTCTGAAAGGATTAACAGACGAGTCAATTTATCACGTTCCGAATGCTTTGTAGCCCAACAAAAGGTTCGTTCCTAATGAACCTTCTTGGGCCTTTCTTTTCGATTGCGCTAATCTGTAGCTGACAGTTTCTTAGAATGTAAGGGTTCTCTACTCATACTGTACGTAATTATAATATGCATAATATTCGAAGTGGTGGAACGTATGAATCAAACGGGGAGGTATCTCGGTCACTCCTATTTCTAGCGCGGAGTCGTTTTTGTGTTTCGGTGGAAAGACGCGATTGCCGGCTTAATTTTATATGAGTCCGCCATCTTTGTTCTCGGGAGTTACAACGCACCTGTAATTGATTTCAGATAGATCTTACTTCTGTATGAACCATGAGCGGTAGAGACCCTTCCTTCTTCTTTTCTTTGAGAGCGAGCAGTGATAGCCTAGGTTGAAACTTGCCCTCTCGATCGGGAGGTCCGAGGTTCAAAAACAGGCACGCGCAACTGATTTTTCTAAAATTATGTGCTTATTAGAAATTAATTATCACTTCTTTTCGGTAAAGAAAAATAACGTGAGGAAACCTACACACCTCAGAGTTTAAAAAAAAAAGTTCTCGGAGGTGTGTAAAGTCCACCAATTCGCACTTGGCCAGCGCGGTGGACTATGGCCTAAACTCTCTCATTCTGAGAGAAGACCCGTGCCCAGCAGTGGGACAATAATGGGTTGACGACGACGACACAAAACCCCCCCGGTGGCTGTCCTCGGCGCTACAAAGAGGACTCCGGGATCTCCAAAGGAACGCAACCGGAATCCTCTGAGCGCGTTGCCCCATCGGGCTCCTCCCAGATGGGCAGCTGGCCCCGCACCGTCTAGTCCTTACGACGGTATGCGACCACACATACCTTCCTTCCCGGGATCGCCTGACCGATCTGTTCGAGCTCCCACTCTAGCTGCCCGCGACACTGGAAGCCCGTATTTAGTCGCCACTTACGACAGGTAGGGGATGCCGTAACCCTATTCTAATCCCGGAACTACAGGGACGAGCCCTATTCTTATCTAGGAACTACAGTAATGACATATTTTAGAACCCTACTAAATACACACAGCTGTACTTAACATTGCCGTTATTAGTTAGAAATAGGAGTGACGATATTGGTCCCGAGGCTAAACCACAAAGAATTCTGTCACCTCCAAAGAACTGTTCGTACATTTCACATTCAATAGTGAATATTCAGTTACTTCCTTTATAGCACTATGCGCACGATTGTACGCGTCCCTTGATATTTGAGTAACTTTATTTACTTTCCCCTTTTTTCCGTAAACATATGAGATGTGACATATTACTTCGTAACACTCGCGTTATTTCCTAACATTCGTATTTACAATATCAATTTATTGAAAGGAAATGAACAACGCAAATATAATATGTTACGTGAATTGCGTCTTCCGTCATATAAATAGGTAACACATGTCGTCCTGAATTCTTTATTACTACCTACCTTTATAATACAATTGATTTATATATATCTGTCTTTAAGCACAAGACCAATTCTTGACGGACTGACTGAACAAATGTTCTAGTCCGTAACTTTAAGTATTGCTAAAAATGTTCAATGAACAATTGACTAATGGCAATAATGTGATAGTAACGCGAGTTGGCACAGTAACCACTGAAGGAATGCGCTTCAAGGGACTTCTTCTTTCCGAGCAAGGAGGAGTTCCGCGAGCCCCCTAGTTACACGCCACGCAGCGACATCACTGCCACGGCGTAGGATAACCAAAGCAAAAGAAGTTGTAGTCTGGTATCAGTTTAACTAATTTGAATCCTAGAAGAAAAACGTTTTGCAATACAGAACGAGCATGACATGAGCCAAGTACCTTACCGTGACTTAGTTGTGACGTACACGACTGATTCTAGCGTGATGCTGTTTTTGTGTTACGGTAAAAGTGACAGAAAGAACAATTGTTCTATGTATATGAAGTTGCTTACAGATGTCCATGAGAGGCAGTGACCTGATAATTAGGTAAACTACATGTTTTTTGCTACTTCAAAGTTATAAAGTTTTTTTTATTATTTAATAATGAAATGAAATGAAACGAAAAATTAAAAAAAATGTCGATTCGAGCCATTAAAATCATCGTAAGTATTGAATATATAAATAAGCTTCTAGAACCTCATTGCTATCTAGAAAGTGCCTTCAATATACCGATGGCGGATACGAGGCAATTTAGACACGGATGTGGAAGTTCCGCGCGACTTAGTTTTTATCCTGTTTATTTACTTATTTATTGGCTTTATAGATTAAACAACTTGTACGGTATGTAATCAGATATATGACTCGCCCTCTCGAGCAGCAGGTCTGAGGTTCAAACCCAGGCACACACCACTGATTTTTCTAAAATTATGTGCGTGCTAGTAATTAATTATCACTGCTTTTCGGTGTAGGAAAACATCGTGAGGAAACCTACACACCCAAGAGTTATTTAAAAAAAAGTTTTCGGAGTTGTGTGAAGTCCACTAATTCGCACTAGGCCGACGCGGTGAGCTATGGCTTAAGCTCTCTCATTCTGAGAGAAGACCCGTGCCCAGCAATTGGACAATAATGGGTTGACGAGATTGCATATGAAATTTTGCAGGTCCATAAACCGATGATGAAGCTACCACGAGGCAAACCGTATCTAGCCCGCGTACCCACAAAACATACGACCTACCTCTTCAGTCTGAGATAATAATTATAACACCACCACCACCATCAGCCCCCTATCTTCACCACTTCAACCCATCTTGAGTCATTAGGATCCAGCGGTGACCCATCGTTTTCCTCAGCTGATTAGTCCACCTGGTTAGAGAGCGGCCTATGCTCCTTTCTTCTAATTAAACATCGGTATGATTTAAACATACTAAATACACAGGGTTATCGCGTTTCCCGCTTTGGGGTCAGCCAGCTCCGACTTCCCATATTTCCCCAGCAGTAAGCAATGTGGTTACCGACTTGTCATTTACATTATTGGGCACGAGAAGTACCGGTCGTTTGCAACCACATTCAGCTGCAAATGACAAATGTAAATGTGCAATAAGGTGGCTAAATATAGGACCAAAGTTTCTAAATATACGAAATAAATTGATTTTAGGGTACGATACCCAAAGGCAAAAAACGGGACCCTATTACTAAGACTTCTCTGTCCGACTGTCCGTCTATCCGTCTATCCGCCCGTCACACGATATATATTTGATTTTTAGGGTACGCACTCAAAGGGTAAAAACGGGACCCTATTACTAAGACTTCTCTGTCCGACTGTCCGTCTATCCGCCCGTCACACGATATATATTTGATTTTTAGGGTACGCACTCAAAGGGTAAAAACGGGACCCTATTACTAAGACTTCTCTGTCCGACTGTCCGTCTATCCGTCTATCCGCCCGTCACACGATATATATTTGATTTTTAGGGTACGCACTCAAAGGGTAAAAACGGGACCCTATTACTAAGACTTCTCTGTCCGACTGTCCGTCTATCCGTCTATCCGCCCGTCACACGATATATATTTGATTTTTAGGGTACGCACTCAAAGGGTAAAAACGGGACCCTATTACTAAGACTTCTCTGTCCGACTGTCCGTCTATCCGTCTATCCGCCCGTCACACGATATATATTTGATTTTTAGGGTACGCACTCAAAGGGTAAAAACGGGACCCTATTACTAAGACTTCTCTGTCCGACTGTCCGTCTATCCGTCTATCCGCCCGTCACACGATATATATTTGATTTTTAGGGTACGCACTCAAAGGGTGAAACGGGACCCTATTACTAAGACTTCTCTGTCTGACTTGCCGTCTATCCGCCCGTCACACGATGTAGGTAAATTTGTTTTCTAGGGTACGATACCTAAAGGATAAAAATGGGACCCTATTACTAAGACTTCTTTGTCCAACTGTCCGTCTGTCCGTGTATCCGCCCGTCTCTCTGTCACCAGAGTTTATTTAATAAATTGTGATAGCTAGACAGTTGAAATTTTCATAAATAATGTATTTCTATTGCAACCATCACAATAAACACTAAAAACAGAATAAAACAAATATTTAAGGGCTCCTATACAGCCAATGTATTTCTTACCATTTTGTTCCAGACAATGTTACGGAATCTTTCGTGTGCAAGTCCGCTTCGCACTTGGCAGTTTTTTTTATAATTTACCAACGTTAGTTGTTTTCTTTCAATAGGAAAAGCGATGACGTGTTAGTACAACGCCATTAGTACAGTAAATGCAATTCGGTCGTTCTTAAAAGCTTAGAAGCTTGTTTTCAAGAATTGCGAAATGTATTGTTCTTAGGTAAGTAGAGTGCTAACAAAAGATCTCAAGGAACCCACTGCCACCGACGTGTGATTTATCGTTTCAAGCTTTACCGTGGTTTAAACTGTGGGTTCGTTTCATTTCGTTTTATTCTTAAACACAAATTTTGTTTTAAGTTTGAAGCTATATACATCGTGACTCATATATAATAAGCTAGCTGTCCCGACAAACGTTGTTTTGCCATATAAAAAATAAAAAAAAATGTTAAGGGTGGACAACCATTAAGGGGTATGAAAAATAGATGTTGGCTGATTCTCAGACCTACTGAATAAGCATATAAAATTTGGTAAAAATCGGTCAAGCCGTTTCGAAGGAGTATGGCAACAAAAACTGTGACACGAGAATTTTATATATTAGATGGTAAAATAAACACCTAAAATGTGTTATAGCATACGAGCATGGAATCTATCTGATAGTAAGAGGTTTCTGCTGCCCTTGGAAGTCTGTGAGAAACTTTTAAGGGCGTAGAACCAGTGTAGATCGAACAGGGAGGTACCACCGCCATGCCTATTTCTAACGCGAAGAGTTCCTTACGTTTCAAAGGAAGGGTATAGTTGCCGGCACAGTTTTGTATGAGTCGACCATCCTAGTACTCGGGAGTGGCAACGCATCTACGATTGACTTCAGATAGAACCCATGCTCTATGTGAAGTTGCTTACAGATATCTATGGGCGGCGGTGATCACTTACCATCAGGTGGATTGCATGCTCGTTTGCTACTTCATTAATATAAAAAAAAACTTGACATGCATAGAACAGGCGTTCTATCTTTCAATCACAGAAGCATTGCTACTCCCGAAAACTACCAGGGAGGTAATACCGCCCATTTATTTCTGGCGTATAGTGGTTCTAGTGTTTCGGTAGCAGGGTATGGTGTTGGGGCGATCTATGATTGACTTCAGATAAAACCCATGTTCTATGTACAATTGTTTACAAATGTCCATGGTCGGCACCACTTATCGTGAGATGGAGTACATGCTCGTTAGTTATTTCAATTGTATATATAAATAAACTAACATTATGCATATTGAAGCAACTTTTTCCTCTACATAAAACTAGTTGAGAAGTCACGGTCATATAAGAGAGTAATAATATCGTTTCACAATAGTTCCGAGCGAAACTCGGCCATCCATTTCTAGAAGCGGAACAACAAAACAGTGTTTAATATGGAATTTCTATTCAATTGCAGTCTCTTGAACATCCAGAGATACAATTAAAGGAGATGAAAAAGTAGCGCGAAATTACTCACTTAATAAATGCTTGGAGAAACGAAGCGAAATACAGCTTTTAATGCACACTATTGCAAAGCAAAAGGAATTACTCTTTGCAACTGTACTTTGTTACCGTTCAAGGTGTGCGGCTGCGGCTCGCGTTTGCGGCTCGCGTTTGCGGCTTGCGGTTACGGTAAATGCATACTTTATACGGTTGTTATGATCTAAATGATATCCGTAATTGACAGAAAATACGGTTCTACGTCTTATTAATATTATAAATAGGAAAGTTTGTTATGATAAATATGTCTGATGTGATGATAAATATATCTACCAGGTGGTAGAAACAGGGTAATTCGACCAGGGAGGTACCACCGGCATACCTATTTTTAGCGTGAAGCAGTTCTTTCGTTTTGATGCAAGGGTATGGTTGCCGGCACACTTTTACATGAGATGACCATCTCAGTCCTCATTTCAGATAAAACCCATGTTTTATATGAATTTACTTACAGATGTCCATGGGCGGCAGTGCCCACTTACCATCAGGTAGACTCGTTTGCTACTTCAATATTATAAAAAAATGTATTTGCTACTCTTTTACGCCAAAAGAATCGTTTGAGATTCGCTGAAATTTAACACGATAAAGAAGATAATTGGTAAAGAATTCCATAAGCGCTCAGCCACTGAAGTAAAGGATTTGCCATAGAATGATGAAGTGCAGAACGGAGTTAAGAGGGAATTTCATTTGAATGAAGAAGGCGAGTGTCATGAGAGAGATGGAGGTATTTTAATCTTTTCTTTAAGTAATTTGGACTGTATCGTCGTCAACCCATTATTGTCCCACTGCTGGGCACGGGTCTTCTCACAGAATGAAAGAGTTTAGGCCATAGTCCACCGCGCTGGCCAAGTGCGAATTGGTGGACTTCACACACCTCCGAGAACTTTTTTTTTTAAGAACTCTCGGGTGTGTAGGTTTCCTCACGATGTTTTCCTTCACCGAAAAGCAGTGATAATTAATATATAATACGCACATAAATCAGTCGTGCGTGCCTGGGTTTGAACCTCAGACCTCCCGATTGAGAGGGCAAGTTTCAACCATTAGGCTATCACTGCTCACAATTTGGACTGTATAGTAAGCATTAAAGTTTATGAAATTAACACTACGATAAATACGTCTTGAAAACAAGTTAGTACGGTTCAGTTATGCGTAAGCTTTAACTATAACGCGTACATACTCATAGATAAAGAATAGTAAAAAAACGATCGCTCGTTGAAATAGTACAGAATTTATTTAATACAATAGACTCGTTTAGGAATCGGAGCATAAATTTTATTCTCTGCTACATTTAACATCTGCAAACTGCAGAGTCAGAGATGAAATATATTCAATTGCGAAAGGTAAGGTTAGGGGTGAAACAATTGACCAATCGTGTATCTTTATATTCATAGTTTTTATAATATTGGAAGCAGCAAAATTAAATGAAGTATTGAATTATTTATACATTGTTGGATTAGGGGAATACTTGGCTGAGGCATCCGCCACGTTGCAACTCCTGAGGACTAAGTATATCCATACTCAGACGTTGCAACGCATCTGTGGTCGACCTAAGTTTAGGGTTGTAATATCTGGGGTTACTTATACACGTGTGTGGGCGGCGGTGGTCATATACCATCACGTGGACTGCATGCTCGTATGCTACTTCTCTAATATAAAAAGATTATCTGACGTAATATAAACATTTTAGACTACACATTTAGAAGCATCTAGTTGACCCGGCGAACTTCGTTCCGCCTAAAAGTCAAAAAATCAAAAATTATCAGTGTTTCTCCACTGTATAATACATAAAAACCTTCCCTTTAAATCGCTCTATCTTTTAAAAAAAATGCATTAAAATCTGGAGCGTAGTTTTAAGGATCTAAGCATACATAGGGACAGACAGTGCGAAGCGACCTAGTTTTATACTATGTGATTCCAAAAAGAATGAGTGTGTTATATAAAGTTGATTGCAGGTTTACTAACGAGTTGCTATATTATTGTGTACTCGTATTTATTGAATATAGCTTTTTAACCAGACTGTATACATATACAGAGTGGTTAAAAAGTTATTTTAGATGCATGCAAATACTTGCCTGTAATACCTTATTATTTAAATTTTAACGTGAATTTTCTGTTTTAATTAGAACCAGTTATAAACAGTTGTCAACTAGAGGCGGTAGAAACTTTGATTATAGTTCCATGTTGTACTAAAGAATGGTTCACGATACTGTTGTAGGGTCCATTCATAACAGGCAGTGGGACGTTAAATAGTTGCAAATACGGATTAAAAGCATATTTTTTAATTTTAAATGCGACCCAAAACTTCATAAATGGCGCTTTTAACGTCAGAGCAAAAACAAGATAAAAAGAACAAAACTACTTTTTAAACGGAACGAGAAACAATGCGCAATTTAAATTGTTCTAGAATTATACTTTCCTTCTTTATTTTTGTGTTTAATTCTTTTATTAAATAGATCTAATTATAGAACTGTTTCTGAAAGTTTTTGAGAAGATTGTCTGGTATTGGACGGTCAGTCCTTATAGTTTTGGGAGCAGAATATAGTTATGGTATCCTCTACGGTACGAACATACTCATATGCTATACTAACCGTCCAAAAACCGAATCTGATGTGATGATAAGCCGGCGTCGTTTTTATGTATTCGGGCATCTTTTGAAGGTTTTCCCCTTGAGAACAGAAAAAAGGTAGTAGACGGTTAAAATTAAATCCACACGAACAGATTTCTTACAAGGATGACCATGGTAGGAACTTTCTCCTTAGTTTTACATAAAGATATCTTTTAACATAGAGTATATTAGGGTTTGATAATTTTTGACAATGTAGGGATGCAGATTCAATTTCCTTTCTTCCTACAGCTAGAAGTATAATGATAATGATTATAATCTCTTTCAGAAGCACAAAATAAGATAACTACCTCATAAATCAGTTATCAAGGATATTTACAACAGATGTTCCAAACTTCATAGAAACAGATGCTTTCCAGTTTACAAGAACTAAGAAGAAACGTTCAACAAGAATAAGCGTAACATACTCCTTGAATCTAAGCTTATATTGTTGATATAGGTTGAATAGTGTTTCTTATTATAAATAATCGTCACGGATGAGCTTCTTATCGCTGGCAAAGCGAATTCAATGAAAACTGTCTTTTGTAAAGTGGTGCACCCTTACTATGTCGAATTTTGAAAGGATCCCAGTAGCCTTCGAGCATGCAATCCAACTGATGGTCAGTGGTAATAGACATCATGGTGCTGGTGCTCATAGACATCTGTAAGCATCTTCATACAGACCGAGAGTTCTTTTTGTTGTTACAAATATGTTACTAATCTCAGAGTCTATGATGGCTTCGTATAAAAATGAGCCGGCAACCACGACTTTACACTGAAACGTAAGAACTACATTACACTAGAAATTGTATTCGATCCAGATTACAGAAAATTCGTATGATATTTCTTGAATTTATATGTAACTAGCTGTCCCGACAAACGTTGTTTTGCCATATGAAAAATATAAAAAAATGTTAAGGGTGGACAGCCCTTAAGGGGTATGAAAAATAGATGTTGACCGATCTCAGACCTACTGAATAAGCTTATAAAATTTGGTAAAAATTGGTCAAGCCGTTTCGGAGGAGTATGGCAACAAAAACTGTGACACGAGAATTTTATATATTAGATAGGTAGGTTTTAAAAATACTAATTATAAATGCTTTAAATCTAATACCTAAGTTTCTGAAGGATACGATCTTGAAATCACCTGAATTCCTTCCCTAATGGGCGTAAAGTCAGGATATCCATTCCAATAAATAGTCCTCGGCCGACGTTTGGTATGAATTATGTTTTAATTCATTAGAAATTATGGTCCTCGGTGAACAAATTAGCACAATTATGCAACATTATTTTAGAATCTTTCATAATTTGAAAGAAAAAGGAAAGGACTTGACTTACAGTCTTATAGGAGTGTAAGGAGACTTTTGCGGATAATTTTTCGCACTTGATAGATGCCTTAAAAAGGTTCGTAAATGTAGTCTCGTTAGACTCATTCCCCTGTGTTTTGACTCAGTTCTACAGGATAGAAGTCTGTTGCTAACTTCAAGACTCTGGTCTTATCTGAGCTTGATTATAGATGTCCACGGGTGGCAGTCGCGATTTATCGTAAGATGGGCTACATTCTTCCTTGCCACTACCATATTTTTGATAAAAATGAAAACGCCGAAATGCAGCGTGGTGCACAATATATTTCCGCGTATTAATTTTAGAAAAGCAGCGCCGCAACATAGTTATTTGTGTAGACTTTAAAACGAGCAATTCTATTAATTTATTCCTTATCTTGGAATATCACCGAACTGATTGAGACTTATGCACCAGAGCATAGTCTAGGTGGTCTTAATTTATACAACCAATTTATAATTCCTTGCAAAATAATGTGTACGAAGTAGTTCAATAGACCTTTTACAACTTCTAAAGTTTACAGTGTAATTCCACCGCGCTGTTTGGGTTGATGCCCTTGGACAGTGATGAGAAAAGATCCATGCATAGGATATAAAAAGGTAGCAGAAAGACAGACAGATTGAATAAATTATAGACAGTAAAAAAGAGGGTGAAAGTAATCCTGTTTTGGTGCGAACTCTACGAAGTTAGGGTTTGTGCCTAAAGCTCGACTAAGTCTTAGAATTTGTTTAGTGTACACCCACATTTATGGTCCCACATTACAAGCGCTTTGGTAAACAATTTGATGAAAGTACAAAAATTAATGAAATGACAAAATTGACAAAAGTACAAATTGGCAATTGTAGAGCAGTGATAGCCTAATGGTTGAAACTTGCCCTCTCGATCGAGAGGTCCGAGGTTCAAACCCTGCCTGGGTTTGAACCTCGGACCAATGATTTATGTGCGTATTAGAAATTAATTATCACTGCTTTTCGGTGAAGGAAAACATCGTGAGGAAACCTACACACCCGAGAGTTCTTAAAAAAAAAAAGTTCTCGGAGGTGTGTGAAGTCCACCAATTCGTACTTGGCCAGCGCGGTGGACTATAGCCTAAACTCTCTCATTCTGGGAGAAGACCCGTGCCCAGCAGTGGGCCAATAATGGGTTGATGCGACAAATTGGCAAATGTACTATATTCATACCGATTAAATAAACGGATCACCGTTTATTTAATTGGTATGAATTTAGTACATTTGCCAATTTTGTATGACGTTGACATGTCAACAAATTTGCCAATTTTGTTGACGTATCAACGTCACGGTGTCATTTAGTTGTAATTGTAATTACCGGTTCGGTTTGACTGGTTTTGAATACCCACAACCGATACACTGATGAGATACAATTAGATACTCAGGGACAAACGTACATATTATAAATATAACATATATGTTACGCATCGAATACTAATAAAGGGTGTTATTTATAGGTATCTATGAGTGGCTTTATTTCTTTTTATATTGTACTGCTTAATATGAGTCCTTCTCTACATTTGCAAGGTAGAACACAAATATATGGTTTTACCGCGGAGGTACACCGTCACGCATATTTTAGCGTGAAGCAATTTTTGCGTTTTAGTAGAAGAATGTGACCGGCTTACTTTTTTATTTGGCGATAACTTTACTCCTTTAAAGTAGCAACGCGCCTGTGATTAACTTTAAAGAGAATTCCTTTCTATATAAAGTTGGTTATATCTGACCATGGAGAAGTGACTGCTTACCACGATTGCATGCTCGTCTGCAACTTCCAACATATAGAAACCCCGCCTGCATCACTATAAAAATTTCACCATGTCCTTGTATCGTTGAATTGATTTGAATTTATAGGTGTACATAAATACCGTCTCTGTAGTTTCGGGATCCGAACAGGGCTACGGTATCCCCTGCCTGTCGTAAGAGGCGACTAAAAGGGGCTTCCGGGGTTGCGGGCGGCTAGAGTGGGAGCGGGAGCTTGAACCGTTCAGCTAGGCGATCCCGGGAAGGACGGCGGTATGTGTGGTCGGTCGCATATCGTCGTAAAGACTAGACGGAGCGGTGGACCCAGTCGCCCATCTTGGAGGAGCCCGATGGGGCAACGCGCTCAGATGATTCCGGTTGCGTTCGTTTGGAGATCCCGGAGTCCTTTTTTAACCGACTTCCAAAAAGGAGGAGGTTATCAATTCGTCTGTATTTTTTTTTTTTTTTTTTTTTATATTTGTTACCTCATTTCTCCGGACTGGGTGAACCGATTTAGATGATTTTTTTTTTATTTGAAAGGTAGTGCGTGTCATAGGGTCCCATTTTTTTTTAGTATTTTTTTGACTAGGGCATCCATAAGAAAAACGCATAAGTCTTAAATTTGCATTTTCAATGTACGCGATAAATGTATGAATAACTCAATATCCCGCCAACCGATTTTGATGATTCTTTTTTTATTAGAAAGGATGTACTCCAGGGGTAGTCTGATAAGAGTTTGATAAGGTTCTAATCATAGGATCTTCAACTTTTTGGAGCAAAATAATAAAATTAGTGATAGTCGGCCGAACCTTAGCTGGAGAAGTCCAATTGAGTAAAATATAGAATAAAATTACTATGTAGGTATTTACTATGAAAAATTTGACCTTCAACTCTTCAATCCTGATGATGCAGGGGTACTGCTAGCCTGAACTATAAAAGTTGGTCGTTTGATGTTTGCGAATATATAATGAAATTGTTAAGCAAATTCATGGGACAAAAATTTGACCTTCAACTCCTCAACCCTGATGATGCAGGGGTACTTAAAGCCAAAACCATAGGAATAAGCCATTTGGTGCTTACGTATATGTTATAAGATTACTGAGCAAAAACATAAGATGAAAAATTTGACCTTCAACTCCTCAACCCTGATGATGGAGGGGTACTTCAATCCTAAACCATAGAAGTTGGCAATTTGGTGCTTACGGTTATGTAAAGAAAATACTAAGCAAAAATATAAAATCAAAAATTTGACCTTCAACTCCTCAACCCTGATGATGAAGGGGTACTTCAATTCTAAACCATAGGAGTTGGCAATTTGGTGCTTACGGGTATGTAAAAATAATACCAAACAGAGGCACAAAATTAAAATTTTGACCTTCAACTCCTAAACCCTGATGATGCAGGGTACTGCAAGCCTGAGCCATAGAAGTTAGCCACCTGGTACTAACGTATATGTTATAAGATTACTAAGCAACAATATAAGATGAAAAATTTGACCTTCAACTCCTCAACCCTGATGATGGAGGGGTACTTCCAGAGGGGGCGCCCTGTTTGTATGAATTGTAAAAGTGTTTTATGTTTAATTTTTGTGAATATGTAGATGCACAAAGCAAACTTAGAGGCTTTATTTAAATACAAACATAAAAATATAGTCACTAAAAAGTGTAAAATAAAAACTTTTTAACAAAAAATATCTACCGACTTCCATGTCACAAAAAAGTAAAAAATAATTTAAATATATTTTGGTCTAGAACATACTCAGTACTTAGTACATAGTTCTGAAGTCGGTGCTCATATAGGACGTAGTTACCGTCGTCCAGCGAAATATGTCGAGCACCGACTTCAGGACTATGTACTAAGTACTGAGTATGTTCTAGACCAAAATATATTTAAATTATTTTTAACTTTTTTGTGACATGGAAGTCGGTAGATATTTTTTGTTAAAAAGTTTTTATTTAGTGCCGAGGACGGCCACCGGGGAGGTTTTAGTGCGGTAAAAATCCCACATAATCCTGCGTCACTCTCACGGTGTCGGGTACCTTTTGATGGTAAATCCTCGAAAACGAAAAAAAGGTATACATAAATACAGAAAATAAATGTTATTGTATGTGACCATCCAAAGAGTTATAAATCAAATGTTTGATCGATTGCTATATTGCTATAGCGATCAGCTATACATCATTGGGGCGTGTCACGGTCGATGATCATAATTAGCGATTCCATTTAACTGCTTCTGTCATTAAACCCGAAACCGCGTTCAACTGATGAGCAAAGATTAGATGTGCCTGTACATATCCATATATTAATACGTGAAGCAAAAACTTGTGCCATTTTTAAGATACTTGCCGCAGACGAAGGACGAAATTACGCACGGTTATCGTTGATGTAGAGAAGGACAATCCTAATCATCAACGATAACCGTGCGTAATTTCGTGCTAATATTTTTTTCAAATAATGCATAAAACATACATAAAATCAACTAAAAATACATTACACTCACTACCTTGCATTTGACACAAACACATACATAATAAACGAAATAAAACATTCAATGTTCAAGGAAAACACATAAAATTAAAAATGTCAGATGTCTTTGTCAAAATACCCGTTATTGCTTTTTAATGCAGCTCAGCAAATTACACCTCTTTTTACCTATAACGGATTTGTTCAAATTGACTTGAAAATTATTACAATTTATTTGAATTTGAGAAATA
Source organism: Spicauda simplicius (assembly GCA_949699795.1). Taxonomy (NCBI): domain Eukaryota; kingdom Metazoa; phylum Arthropoda; class Insecta; order Lepidoptera; family Hesperiidae; genus Spicauda; species Spicauda simplicius. The sequence goes on from OX453060.1 coordinate 5,457,463, forward strand.
TTCGTGTTACTTTGGGCAATATGAAGTTTAGTTTTTAATTTAGGTAAAATACAGTCGAATTTCGACCGTTACGACGGGTGACTAGTCTGATTTAATGAACGTATTACTCAGGTTATATGATGATATGAAAAGATTTTACATAATACTAAGGTATATAAATATTTTTATAAAGTATAACTTTAAATAGCATACAAAAGAAATTCTAATAATTCACTAACGTGTCTGTAAAGCTGACTGTCACAGTCAACTTACTTTGGACTGGATTAAGTTTAAATTTTAGATATAAAGGAATTTCTTCGATTCAAGGAATCGCAACATACAAAAAAACGAATATAATAGTGGTTTTCACAAAGCAAAATTTGCAAAAATCTCCGTCTACTTTACTGTGTGTTTGTCCTCAAATGTTGAATGACTACTAATACACTACTAAACTTTAGATATAATGTATTTTTCAGATATTTACCAAAGTAATTAATATATTTATGACGGAAAATAAAAACTTTTTAACAAAAAATATCTACCGACTTCCATGTCACAAAAAAGTAAAAAATAATTTAAATATATTTTGGTCTAGAACATACTCAGTACTTAGTACATAGTCCTGAAGTCGGTGCTCGACATATTTCGCTGGACGACGGTAACTACGTCCTATATGAGCACCGACTTCAGAACTATGTACTAAGTACTGAGTATGTTCTAGACCAAAATATATTTAAATTATTTTTTACTTTTTTGTGACATGGAAGTCGGTAGATATTTTTTGTTAAAAAGTTTTTATTTTACACTTTTTAGTGACTATATTTTTATGTTTGTATTTAAATAAAGCCTCTAAGTTTGCTTTGTGCATCTACATATTCACAAAAATTAAACATAAAACACTTTTACAATTCATACAAACAGGGCGCCCCCTCTGGAAGTACCCCTCCATCATCAGGGTTGAGGAGTTGAAGGTCAAATTTTTCATCTTATATTGTTGCTTAGTAATCTTATAACATATACGTTAGTACCAGGTGGCTAACTTCTATGGCTCAGGCTTGCAGTACCCTGCATCATCAGGGTTTAGGAGTTGAAGGTCAAAATTTTAATTTTGTGCCTCTGTTTGGTATTATTTTTACATACCCGTAAGCACCAAATTGCCAACTCCTATGGTTTAGAATTGAAGTACCCCTTCATCATCAGGGTCGAGGAGTTGAAGGTCAAAATTTTAATTTTGTGCCTCTGCTTAGTATTATTTTTACATAACCGTAAGCACCAAATTGCCAACTCCTATGGTTTAGGATTGAAGTACCCCTTCATCATCAGGGTTGAGGAGTTGAAGGTCAAATTTTTGATTTTATATTTTTGCTTAGTATTTTCTTTACATAACCGTAAGCACCAAATTGCCAACTTCTATGGTTTAGGATTGAAGTACCCCTCCATCATCAGGGTTGAGGAGTTGAAGGTCAAATTTTTCATCTTATGTTTTTGCTCAGTAATCTTATAACATATACGTAAGCACCAAATGGCTTATTCCTATGGTTTTGGCTTTAAGTACCCCTGCATCATCAGGGTTGAGGAGTTGAAGGTCAAATTTTTGTCCCATGAATTTGCTTAACAATTTCATTATATATTCGCAAACATCAAACGACCAACTTTTATAGTTCAGGCTAGCAGTACCCCTGCATCATCAGGATTGAAGAGTTGAAGGTCAAATTTTTCATAGTAAATACCTACATAGTAATTTTATTCTATATTTTACTCAATTGGACTTCTCCAGCTAAGGTTCGGCCGACTATCACTAATTTTATTATTTTGCTCCAAAAAGTTGAAGATCCTATGATTAGAACCTTATCAAACTCTTATCAGACTACCCCTGGAGTACATCCTTTCTAATAAAAAAAGAATCATCAAAATCGGTTGGCGGGATATTGAGTTATTCATACATTTATCGCGTACATTGAAAATGCAAATTTAAGACTTATGCGTTTTTCTTATGGATGCCCTAGTCAAAAAAATACTAAAAAAAAATGGGACCCTATGACACGCACTACCTTTCAAATAAAAAAAAAATCATCTAAATCGGTTCACCCAGTCCGGAGAAATGAGGTAACAAATATAAAAAAAAAAAAAAAAATACAGACGAATTGATAACCTCCTCCTTTTTGGAAGTCGGTTAATAAAAGAAAATTGACCATTCTCCCCATTTCTTACAAACTATAGATTTCCTGCAATTTAAATTGCAGGTAAACTTATAATGGTCTTAATATAACTATACATCTTGGTAAATCCTTAGATAATGCAAACGTATCATCGTTTGTGTTGAATCACAGGGAAATTTCACATGAGGCGACCATCATAGTCCTCGGAAGTAGCAACGCATCTGTGATTGGCTTCAGATGGAACCCATGTTCTGTATGAAGTTTCAGATGTCAATTGGGCGGCAGTGACCACTTACCATCAGGTGGACTGCATGCTCGTTTACTACTTTAATCAAATAAAAAAAGTTAAATCATAGAAATTTTAATCAGCTTCTAGTGAGTTAGTTCAAATCACTACTAAGTTATTATTTATATCATTGGCTCCAAAAATTACTCCAGTTGTTTATTAATACAACTTGCAACATTTAAACTGTGTCAATATTTTTAGAACTTTTTTCATAGATATATCATAAATTTTATGTTATTAAACATTTAATAAAAAAAATCTTTTTAAATTAGCATATATTTCCGGAAAAATATAAGCGTGACATTAGAAAATATAAAAATAGTCCACCAGATAAAATGACAGGAAAAATAAGTTGGCTGAAATCTTTGGAGCAAAAGATATATCAGAAATGCTATTAAAACTTTATATTCCTTTGATCCAAGCCTAATTATACAGTTCCCAAGGGACAGGTGTCTTTTCTCGTTACATACTACCAGTATATCATTAGATATTTCCTAGGAGTTTGTCCAGATGGATATCGATATAATATATCTGAGTGTAGTCGCTGAATTTTACACTATATTTATACACTACGTTATATTTTTGCTTGATATTTTCTATATTTTCAAGAAAAAACTTATTTTTAACCGTAGTAGTTCTACCACCTAGATGACTATGTATGTATCTAGGTATTTATATATGACTATGTAATCATCAAGAGGGTACAAGGTCACTCTCGTCAACTCATTACTGTCCCACTGCTGCACATGTCTTCTCTCAGATTGAGAGAGAGCCACCGCACTGGCCAAGTGCGAATTGGTGGACTTCACACTCCTCCGAGAACTTTTTGTTTAAAGAACTCTCGGGTGTGTAGGTTTTCTCACGATGTAGCAGCGAAAGCAGTGATAATTAATTTCTGATACGCACAAAATTTTTGAAAAATCATCAGTGCGTGCGGTCTGGAACCTCGGGCCTCCCGATCGAGAGGGCAAGTTTAATCCATTAGGCTATCAGTGCTCTCAAATTTTACATATACGCGAGTATATGCATATATGTAAGATGTAGAGACGTATGTATATATACAGCATAGCATAGCGTTTGAGTTTCAAACTTTGTCATGTCCATTATTCAGTCAATTAGCTTTGTCGGTAATAGAAATGGTTCGTATATTCCTAAGATTAGATCTATGTAAGATCTGACGTTTGGAACTTACAAAACCACTTCTTATTGTTTTATTCTTTTGAAGTAGCAAACGAAAATGCTGTCTATCTAAATGGCTTTGGCAAAGAGGGATCACCAGGCTGGGTGATCATGTCAGGGGAGCGGTCGTGCTCCAATAATTTCTGTTCGGAGCTTATATATATGCAGCGTATTGAGAAAGCTTCGATAGCGTGATTCAGAATACTAGTAGCGCCATCTTTTGATGAGTTGCGGGAGGTCGACAAATGGTCACTGCCGTCTATTACCAGTAATCAACCTTAGGATAAATCAGTCATACCTGATGTAACCAATATGTACATGCGTTGCGACTCATGAGAACTAAGTTGGGACGCCTTGGGTAAGTATGTAAAACATACCAACGCATAATAAGGCTGAAAAAAAAAGAAATTATTGCACGAGTATAAGTTAAACGTCATAGAAATCTACTGGAACTATGCAGACGCATCGCACATAATATAATATATTAATAAATTGATATATTATGTTAAAGTGCTGGACGCGGTGAAATGTTACCGCCAAATTTGCCTTTCAGTAAAATGCGATTTGTAGCTTTTCAGTGAAAGAGTAATAAAAACAGATACACTCATAAACTGATTGTAGTCACGTATTTTTCACTTGACTTCATTGTAAACATACAATTTTTATTTAATTTAAATAATGTTATAATTTAGACGTAAAACTTGATATTCAATCTGATGGATAATCCGTATAAATCGAGTCACTGGAGAAAAAACTTGAATATATATAACGTCCATTACCGGCCGAACAAATAAAATCGGAGATAACTCGATCTCGGAGGATTTTATTAGCCAGTAGATCACACGGCAGATTGATTCCATTATTATGCAAAGTAGCACTCCTGGTTTGCAGAGTAAAATGGATATGGAAACCTCAGCAGAGAAATTTCATAAAGTGATTCGCATACTGAAGAAAATCACCAACTTTATATATTAATGCTACAGAGTACACTTAATATTGACGTGCGTCGAATTTTAGAAAGAATTTCATGTACAAAAAACACATTGTGATTTTAAGATGACGACCTGCGTGGCGTTACCATACCGGTCTGACGCGCAATGAGTTCGGGGTTCGAATCCCGGCTAGACAGGTATCTGAATAATGAGTTTGGATCCCTGTTCTGGGTCTGCGTCTGGGTGTTTGTGTATTCGTCTTTGTGTTTGTCCATGGTACCCAATACACAGCACAAAAGTGTGGGGCTATTGTAGAAAACGTGTGTTTAATAAAAAAACGAACATGCAGCACGCGTGATGGTAAAGGTCTATGGCCTTTCATGGACATTTGAAATCAACTTCACAAAAAATCAGTCTTACCTGACGTTAGCCATGAATACATAGTTGTTTTTTTTATAATTTAGGGTAATGATAAGGCAGACGGGCTACCTGATAGAAAGTAGTCACCGTCGCCTATGGATATTTGCAAGACCAGAGAAGTTGCCAATGCGTCAACGGCGAAGGAGAGCTCTTTTCGCACCTTTCCTGAAGAGCCCTATGTCATAGCGCTCGGGGAACACCTCAGGAGGAAGCTCTACCACAACTTGCACCTCCATGGCAAAAAAGTTAAAGTCCTCATGGGTAGCACGCCTCTAAGGACTAGGTTGGAACGCCTCGGATTAGTGTGTCTCCCTCTTCCAACTTGAGCACAGAATCGCATAACATTTTAATTTTTCTACACTCATAGCCCCAAAGTAGGATTTTCTCCTGTGTCGTGGGTACCATGAACTCACACAAGACGAATACACAAACACCCAAACCCAGAACACGAATCTAAATTCAACATTCAAATACCTGTCTGGCCGGGAATCGAACCCAGGACCCATTGCGCGGCAGACCGCTATGGTAACCGCTCCGCCACGCGGGTCGTCAATTGTTGTTATTACGAAGCAATAGGTGAGGCACTGGTCCTTGAGTCCAACCACAAAGAAACCTCTTTCATCAGTAAATTTCTCTGCCACGAAATCGTAGAGCCCAATTTTCTATATTGTCTTTACCTTTTGGGCTCGAACACAGATGCGACATTTATATTTAACTTACTTAGGATTAAGTTAAAACACCGGTGAAAGAAAACATCGTGAGGAAACCTACCCAAGAGTTCTTTAAAAAAAAGTTCTCGGAGGTGTGTGAAGTCCACCAATTCGCACTTGTCCATCGCGGTGAACTATGGCCTAAAACTTTCTCATTCTGGGGAAGACCCGTGCCCAGCAGTGAGACAATAATGGGTTGACGAGACCCTGTACATTTTCATTTCAACTAAAATATAGCAGCTCTTGACACTACACTTATAATAGGTTAAAATGCTGAAAATTAAATCACGGGGGGTGCTACTACCTTCGATTTCAACAAAATGAAAAATTCACTACACTTTATATGAAACAAACTACTTATAAAAACTTTTTAACAAAAAATATCTGCCGACTTCCATGTCACTAAAAAGTCAAAAATAATTTCTATTAATTTTGGTTTAAAACATACTCAGTACTTAGTACATAGTCCCGAAGTCGGTAGGACCAATGCATCGGTGATTAACTTAAGAAGAATCTCTATGCTATATGAAGTTGCTTACAGATGTTCATAGGTGGTAGTAGCCACTTACCAGGTGAAGTACATGCTCGTTTCCTTTTGCAATCTTTGAAAAGGTTAAGTTGACTATTTGCTTCTTTTGCTTTAATCACTAGATTATAATGACATAGAAAATCTCTTGAAACGTGTTATATTTTAAAATAAGATAAACATAATAAAATTATAGTGGTTACACACATACACACATACTCACACTTACACACACTCATACACACAAATGAGAGTAAGGTATGGAATTACTTAAAAGGATGTCCCAAACACAGATAATTGTATCAAAGTCATTTATGAAATAAATTATTTTTCGTTTTCCATTTGCAGGTACATACAACTAGGTATATGCGAGACTACCTTTAAAAAATATCTAGAAAAACTTTTACATTTTCTGTTTTTTCGTCTATTCCTCCTTCAAGTTTTAAAGTTTTTATGGTAAGCTAATCTGGCGTGTGCGGATAGAATAGTAATTGGAATTTCTAAGGGAAACTTTTTAGAAGTCCAGACTGGTATTACTTTAGCATCGACACAAAGTAATTGAGAACATCTGTCTCTTAGGTACACTCACAAAATAATTTTTCAATATAGGTTTTATTTTATGGGCTATATTTTTAAGTCGTTTTTTGTTACGATGTCACTTCTATACATATTTCTATTTGATATATTAATTATAATTTTCCATATTTATTTTTAATGAAAACTCAAGTAAAGCTTCAGCAACGTACACACGGCTCCATGTATGTAACACGTAATAAAATTAGAAACAATTATTTATTAATTTGACCCAATAAGTGGCCCAGATGCCATTGAACTTAATCAGAGGTAGATAGTAGATATTTAAATCCTAGCCAGCCATACTTGATTACATCTGAAGCGTAGTGCAAAAAATTGCACGCCTGATACTTATTGGGAATTGGACACTTGGCCAATGCATGAATACTGGAATATTTTTCTCACACTCTATGGAGAGATCCATACCTAGCAGTGAGATTATTGGGTTAACGATAATTATATGTACTCGTTATAATATTTCAAATTTTCTTTTTGCATAATTGAAAATTTTAATATGTAATGGACGTTACGAAAAGTAAATTTAACGGCAATATTTCCCAATTGCACGGATCGTGGTCGCGTTTCATCCACTGAACTGAAATTAATGTATCATGCAAACCCATTATATATTGAAAATTATTAGTATTTGGCCAGAGGTCCAAATTTGGCTATAATAATAATAATAAAATGAAATGAAATTATGCGAGTCCGTTAATCATATTTTGCAACTAGCTATACCGTGCGCGCGTTGCTACGCCATCACAATAGAAAAAAAAACGACAGAAACCTTCGCGAGTTCATGAATAACAACTTTGCTAAAGATCATTACATGATCAAATGAATAGTTTACAATTCTATAGAGGACATTCAGACAAACATTCATTTTTATACATACCATAAATAGTTTGAATGACAGCGAATAAGTAATAGAATCTATTTTTAGAACGTTTGTTTGCCTATGTCTGAAACCGATATGAGGTACAATTTAGTAACTGTTTCATTGAAATCAATCTATTCTGCAAAAAATATTTTATTTAAGAAAATGTAACTTAAATAGATGTTACATTTTCTTAAATGCAAGCGCAATATCACGGCGCACAGTTAATTATAAATATTTTTTTATTGCTAACACTATAGACTTTATTCTAAAGTTATACCTTTTTTGTCATTACTGCTAAATAGCAATCTGTCTAAGGACAATAAGTCATTAACAGAGCTGACTACAAAGCATTATAGCTTCCATAATTATATGATGTAATTAACACATCGGTAGTGACTCTTCAGTATGTTAGGAATCTGGTACTCAGTGAAGTTATATCTCTTCGTTATTATAAAGTTATACTGTATATGTACGGTTTCGATTGACAAAAACACAAGCGTTTAATACAACGATAGTACATGCATTATGTAAGCCCGCCATAGTCAGATACCGTCGTACAAAGAACCACAGTTCCGCTCTACAAAATCGAAATGAAACTGTGATGAATAGGTCTAAAAACTCACGTTATTCTGTCGCTGAAAATCGTCATGACGAGAAAAATCGATGTAGTCAGATTTCAATTTACAATGTGAATTTTTGTAACGAGGTTGCGGAGCTAACTTTCATTACCATGTAAACAAACTTGATTGTAATTATATTTAGAAAAAGATATAAATAACAAAAAACGAAAACCCGCTGAGTTTCTTGCCGGATCTTCTCAGTTGAGGTCGATCCGGTGGTAGTGTACGAAAAAAAATGTAACTGACAATTTGTAAGTGCCCTCGTAGGCCTATACAAAATAAAGACATTTCTTTTCAATTGTGGTTTGATTATACCAGGACTATCCACTTCAAAGAGCAGTGATAGCCTAATGGTTGAAACTTGCCCTCTCGATCGGGAGGTCCGAGGTTCAAACCCAGGCACGCACCACTGATTTATGTGCGTATTAGAAATTAATTATCACTGCTTTTCGGTGAAGGAAAACATCGTGAGGAAACCTACACACCCGAGAGTTCTTAAAAAAAAAAAAGAAGTTCTTGGAGGTGTGTGAAGTCCACCAATTCGCACTTGGCCAGCGCGGTGGACTATGGCCTAAACTCTCTCATTCTAAGAGAAGACCTGTGCCCAGCAGTGGGACAATAATGGGTTGACGAGAGATCCACTTCATAGTAATATGTTAGTGAAAGGAAGGATGAAACTGGATACACAGTACTGCACTGAATATCAAAGAATGCATTGCTGCCTCATAGCAGCTATACAACAACGGTATACTTTGTATGCGTGGAAGGAATTGCTCGAGCAAGGAGGGTTTTCTTAAAGTTCACTAATACTGCGCTACGCGGTAACGTTTTCGTAGCGGCGTAGGATCTTAATCAAATCAAAAAATAGTTCTAAAAAAGTGACCGGCAACCTTCTACCGAGACTGTTTAGAAAAACCTGTAATTTGATACTAATATCATGGAATGAAATAGTTTTCTGATAAAAGCGTTCCAAAAAAGGTATGTTACCTTTAGACGTCCTTAATATTGGATATCAACGACAATAAGTTAATCATATCCGTAGTCATCCAAACCATACGTGTATGCAACATTTCTACTCAATCGATTTCCAGAAGTGATTGAAAATACTTGCAAGGTTTTAAATATTTTAATAGATGAGAAGTTAGATAAAATTATATAGTCGTCGTCGTCAACCCATTATCGTCCCACTGCTGGGCATGGGTTTTCTCTAGGAATGAGAGAGTTTTAGGACATAGTCCACCGCGCTGGCCAAGTGCGTATTGATGAACTTCACACACCTCCGGGATCTTTTTTTTTAAGAACTCTCGGGTATTTACATATGCTCACGATATTTTCCTTCACCGAAAAACAGTGATAATTATTTCTAATGCGCACACAAATCAGTGGTGCGTGCCTGAGTTTGAACCTCGGAGCCCCCGATTGAGAGGGCGAGTCAAGGCAAGAGGGCTATCATTGTTCTAGTCTATCATGTGTTACATTTGTCTAAACAAGAAACTATTCGTAAAACTTCAAGTCAATATATCATCAAATTCAACGTAAAAGATGTATCTGAATGTCAACTCGCCGCTGTGGGATGCTGACAGTTCCGCTCTACAAAATATAAATGAAACTATTGTGAATAGCTCTAAAAAGCAGCGCTATTCACACGCTGAAAGCTGTCATGACGAGCGCCGAACTAGATAAATGTTAATTAGATTTCCATTCCGAGTTCATAAACAGTAGAAGTACAAGGTAAAAGGTATTTAAGGTGGTAGAACTAGTGTAGTACGACAGGGGAAGAACCAACCACCGCCACACCTATTTCTAGCGTGAAGAATTTCTTGCGTTTCAATAGAAAGGTGGGTTGCCGGCACACTTTCACATAAGGCGACCATCATAGTCCTCGGGAGTAGCAACGCATCTGTGATTGATTTCAGATGGAACCCATGTACTGTATGAAGTTCATTACTGATGTCCATGGGCGGCAGTGACCACTTACCATCAGCTGGACTGAATGCTCGTTTGCTACTTCATTGTTATTAAAAAAAACACTAATTTAAAAAAAAAACACTATATTAGAAAACAAAACACTGTAAATTAGAAAAATGACGAAACACCGTTCTTAAGGCTTAAAATACATAGTTAACAAGCGCTAGAAAAACACGGTGTCAAAGTCTACAGTAACATCAACATATTGTTGCTAAGTACGAAATACTAGCCATGAATCAAAACTTGGCCTAGTTTCCGCTATTACCTTCAGATGGGTGGCTTAACTTTTTCTAGTGTAAAGTAAAACTTTCACGACATTCTCTAGTGACAAGATGTTTCTTAGCTAAAGTTCACAAAACGTTATCTGTATAGACGTCATAAAATATCTTGTTATTTTTTTCCGAATTGATTCACAAGTTATTATTATTTACACTCACAAAAGAGCAAACGAACAAGCACTCCTCCTGATAGTAAGTAGTCAATGCCGCCAAGTGGTAGAACCAGTGTAGTTCGACACACCTATTTCTAGCGTGAAGCATTTCTTGCGTTTCTATAGAAGGGTGTAGTTGCCGGCACACTTTTACATGAGGCGACCATCATAGTCCTCTGGAGTAGCAATGCATCTGTGATTGACTTCTTATCGGACCCATGTTCTGTATGAATTGCAATGTTATGTAGAATATAGGTTATATCTGAATTCAATCACAGATGCGTTGTTACTCTCAAGGATTAAGATGGTCGTCTCATATAGAAGCCGGCAATAACACCCTTCCATCGAAATGCAAGGAATGGCTCGCGTTAGAAATAGGCGTGGCAATGGTACTTCCCTGGTGGAACTATACTGGTTCTATAACTTCATGTTGCTTATGATTTCAAATTATAGTAATTAATCTAAGTCTAATCTAATAATCTAATAAATGCTCACTGATATGCTTTTAGAAATTTAAGATCTGTTTATGACTTCAAATTATAGAAAATGGTAATTTTAAAAGCGTAATTTTAAAAATTAAAAATGTTATCCATTAATCTGTGAGGATCCCGATGGGGCAACGCGGTCAGAAGACTACGGTTGAGTTCTTTTGGAGATCCCGGAGTCCTTTTTGTAGCGCCGAGGATGGTCACCGGGGGGATTTAGTGCGGTAAAAATCCCACATAACCCTGCGTCGCTCCCACGTAGGGTACCTTTTGAAAGTTTCCACCTCGAGAAAAAAAAAGTATTTCAAGATTCACCAGGTCGACGTAGGCCTCCCCAAATAAGTTTTGTTGTCAGGAGTCACCTCGCCAGGCATGCGTGTTGGTGACTGCAGTGAGTGTTAATGTTATGCAAGAATTTGCTGATGGACATTTCATGGAATTTCCCCCCTATTAGCCTCGAACGACTTATGCTTTAAATTTAATACTAGTCACCTGTCGCATCGGTCGAAATTCAACCGTAAGTTATATTAAAAAACTAAACAATATGAATTGTTCAAAGTAGCACCAATATTTCTCTAATTGAAATAAATTGTAATAGGTAATTATTTTGTACGGGTTAAAGGTAAAAACAGGTTTATTAACTAAGCTGCGTTTAAAAGCAATATAATGCATTTAAGCGGGTATTTTGACAAAGACATCTGAAATTTTTGACGTTGTGTGTTTTCATAGTAAGACATTGAATGTTCTATTTCGTTTGTTATGTACATACGTGTTTATGTCAAATGTAAGGTAGTGAGTGTAATGTGTTTTAAGTAGATTTTATATATGTTTTATGCATTATTTGAAAAAAATATCAGCAGTCCTTCTCTACATCAACTACAACCGTGCGTTATTTCACACTCCTCCGCCTGCGGTAAGTATTTTAAAAACGAATCACAATTTTTTGCTTCACGTAATAATATATAGATTATCAATTTTTTGTGACTAATGAATTTTAAAGTTAAAGATATTTAATCCTTTTTAAATCAATTTCCGAATACATTGACCACGATGTAAAACTGCAGTTTCTCGGTATAAAGGTATATGCCGCTTTTTTGCTCGACTTGGTGTGGGCACTACCGTGCCCCCAGAACTGCATTCTCGATATAAAGTGGTATGAGTTTATACGAGACGTTTGAATTTAGTCCTCGGTGGGACTCTCCGTTGTCCCTCGTATAGGATATAGTTTCGTCGTCGTGGTTCTGCATAATATGTTAGGCTGAGTATTGTCTTCGAGACAGCACTTAACCTAACATTGTGTATGCAGTGAAATGGGTTTGGGAATTCAAAGTCCCGGGAAACGAGACAGCCAATAATCGAAGTCCCGGGAATTCCCAATACTTTGAGACTTGCTTTTTTTGCTTTATTTAATTTTGCGTAAGAGTTATTAAACAGATGGTATAGGTACCTTTATCAATTTGAGTCTGCCAAAATATGAAATACTTCAATATATTAATTATTTATTAAAGTATTTCATATGTACTTATAATCTTACAAAATAATAACTCAAACAAAAACTAGCAGATAATTAAATTTTAATAACTTAATAATTTCGTTGTTAATATCTGTTTTGTTTATTACTGTTAATTACACACAGCACTTTAGAGCAGTTGAATCTTATAATCATTAAACGAACTTAATTGAAAATTATAGTTATTGTAAATAACCGTTCTATCTTTTAGTAATTCTAATATTTTATTATTGGTCATAATCATAAGATTTTCATAGTCACATATTTGTTTCATAATATAATTAAATAATCTAAAAATAAATACGAAGAAAAAATTATAACGCAGACATTTAAATAATCAACTAACACTACTAACTTCTAGAGTAATAATATTATTGTTATGGGAATTTTCAACAACTATTAGTAACTAAGTTGCATGAACTTATTAAAATGTACGGAAGGATTTATTATCTAAGATACAGGCACGGCCTAGTTTAGATAATAGTAAAAAGTCTTAGATCTGAAAATTATACTTAAAACTACAAAACAATAAAAATGTTTTAAATTTGATTTAGTCTATAGTTTTAGTAGTCGCAAATACAAGTTGTGCAAAAAATTGTGAATCTACCTTCATGACAATTATTTTTGTAGTGGACTCTTTTTTTTTGTTAATACTTAAGACTTTTGTTTTATAATGTGTTCTAATGTTATTTATAAAATAAAATAAAATAAAAAAAACATTAATTAGTCGTCAAGTAAAACATCGGCTCCTTCAATTACTTGAAAATAAAAATGATTACATAACAATTTCGGCAATCTTATCTCGTCTCGTGTCGATCCCAAAAGTCCCAGTACTTGAGACAGGAGACGTCCAGGTACCCAAACCTTAACAGTGAACAAAAAAAAAACAATTATGTAGTATAACATATTATATTGTATATTTTGAGGTATAGAAGTTAGTACTTAGTTGTAATTTATAAAATTTATTTAAAGTAATTTCTATCGAATATCAAAAAATGTTTAATATCCGGGTTGAATATTTATTTCACTAACAAACAATAAACATAAAACATTTTATATAAACTACCAGTTCAAACTTCGTCGTCAACCCATTACTGTCCCACTGCTGGGCACGGATCTTTTCTCGGAATGAGAGAGTTTAGGCCATAGTCCACCGCGCTGGCCAAGTGCGAATTGGTGGACTTCACACACCTCCGAGAACTTTTTTTTTTTTAAAGAACTCTCGGGTGTGTAGGTTTCCTCACGATGTTTTCCTTCACCGAAAAGCAGTGATAATTAAAGTATAATACGCACATAAATCAGTGGTGCGTGCCTGGGTTTGAACCTCGGACCTCCCGATCGAGAGGGCAAGTTTTAACCATTAGGCTATCACTGTTCCATTGCACTGCACTGTTCACACTTATTTCTATCGTTTTTGCGTTTCGTTGAAATAGCTGCCGGCTCACTTTTATATCAGGCGTCCGTCTTAGTCTTCAGAAGTAGCAACGAAGCTGTGATCGACTTCAGATAGAGTCCCTGTTATCTATAAAGTTGCTTACAGATGTCCATGGGCGGCAGTGACCATTTACCATGACGTGGACTGCATTTGATGGTGGTAGAACCAGTGTAGTTTTGCCGGGGAAGTACCACCGCTACACCAATTTCTATTGTGAAGCATTTTTGAGTTTAAATGGAAGGGTGTGGTTGCAGGCACACTTTTATATAAGGCGATCATCTTAGTCCTCGGGAGTAGCAATGCATCTGGGATTGACTTCAAATAGAAGCCATGTTCTGCATGAAGTTGATTACAGATGTCCATAGGCGGCAATGACCACTAAACCATCAGGTGGACTGCATGCTCGTTTGCTACTTCAGTCAGATATAAAAAAATGCCAGTTTTATGCTTTAATTGGATAAAAAAAGTTGGTTATATAATACTGCCTATACTTTGCGCGCGTTGCTACGTCACAAAAAAAACCTTCGTGGGCTCACAACATCTTTGCTCAACATGATCAAATGCATAGTTTACGGTTCTAGGACATACCGATAAGCATTTAGTTTTACATATATAGATATAGTACCAACCGTCAGTAAAGTGGTTATTCGATCCTATCCCCAAGAGGGTAGCAACGCATCTACAATTTCAGGTAGAATTCCAATCATATTTGCAGTAGACTACAGTGTCTATAGGCTATATACCAATATGTTGAATGCATGGTACTCTTTATTATTATTTTATCCGATTAAGGTAGCAAACACTACATGAGCAGTGATAGCCTAATGGTTGAAACTTGTTCACTCAATCGGGAAGTCAGAGGTTCAAACCCAGGCACGCACCACTGATTTATGGGCGTATTAGAAATTAATTATCACTGCTTTTCGGTGAAGGAAAACAACGTGAAGAAACCTACACACCCGAGAGTTCTTTAAAAAAGTTCTCGGAGGTGTGTAAAGTCCACCCATACGCACTTGGCCAGAGCGGTGGACTATGGCCTAAAAACTCTCTCATTCCGATAGAAGAACCATGCCCAGCAGTAGGACAATGATGGGTTGACAATAAGGTAGCAAACTAACTTGCAGTCTACCTGATGGTAAGTGGTCCCTTTTACCAGTGGACATGTGTAATCAATAGAGATCAGTTCTATCTAAAGTCAGTAGCAGATGTGTTGCTACCCCCGAGGACTAAGGCTCACCACATGCGAAAGTGATGACCACACTATATCTACATTACTACATACCTACTCACACTGTATCGATTAGGTAAAAAAAATCTTATAAATATCAAAGACTGGTCACGTCCACATAACCTAAGTGGGTCACATGAAATTCCGCAGCCCGGTAACTCAAAGGAAACTCCAAGGTCTTATTTTACAAAATTAATTAGTGATACATTTTGAAGTAGAAGTACAAAAGAAACTTCACAAACTTTTCTTATTAAGTTTACCCTTAAGTCCGTAAGTCGAAAAATACGCTTGATTTTCTAGATCTAGCACTTAATGGAAACCTGAAGAGACTCGTGCCAAAATCCGAAACCTTTTTCGTTTTCAAACGTAAAGTCAAAATCTAATTGTACTTTTCAAATTACGTTATAAAGTCAGCATTTATATATTTTTTATAAGTTTAAAGTAGCAAACGTGCAGTCCATCTGATTGAAAATGATCTCTGCCGCCCATGGACACCTGTTAGTAATTTCATGTATAATACGTGTCCTATCTGAAGTCAATCAAAAATGCGTAGCTACTCCCGAGGATTAATACGGTCTCATAAAGAAGCGCATGAATTGCCTTACATGGTTGCATCAGTGGAGCTTCCGGAGAAAAACTCAGAGCATTCTACCACCGTGCCTATCTTTATTGTGTAACAGTTCTTACGTTCCATACACAGATGAGGATGTCGGTTAACTTATGTATGAGGTCTTAGTCCTAACAAGCGTGGAATCAATGCCTACCTATATTTCTCAAGTACACGTTCGGTGAAAAAGCAAGTCCTTTTTATTTATTTTTATCTGATTAAAGTAGCAAACGAACATGCAGTCCACTAGATAGTAAGTGGTCACTGCCACCCATGGACATCTGTAAAAAACTTAATATAAAACATGGGTTCTATCTGAAGTAAATCACAGATGCGTTACTACTGCCGAGGACTACGATGGTTATATGTGCCGGCAACCACACCCTTCCATCGAAACGCAAGAAGTGCTGCACGCTAGAAATAGGTGTGGTAGTGGTTCTTTCCCGATCAATTACACTGGTTTTATCATCATCATTTCATCTGTATATCATAGATACCAATATAGTTATAGATCAGATCAGCTTAGTGACCATAACACCACGCAAATCAAGTAAACTAAATACATTTAAATTATAGTTCTTGGTTAATTTTAGACCCGTAGCGGCATTAATTTAACCATCAGGCAGATAAAACACTCCTTTGCTACTTCAATTTAATATTCAAAATGTACTGAGAGCAGTGATATGGTTTGGGTTTTACCCAAACCCTTGAAGTCCAAAACATGGACCTCTGACTTTTCTGAAATGATGTGCGTATTACAAATTAATTATCGTTTATTTACTGTGAAAGAGAACATGAAGAAACCTACACGCATGAGAGAACTATAAAAAGGTCTTAAATTTGTGTGAAGTATATTTTCTACTTGGCCAGCGTAGTGGTATATAACTTACACAGTATAAAACAAAGTAGCTTCTCACTTTCTGCCCTATGTATGCTTAGATCTTCAAAACTATGCTACGGAGTTTAATGCAGTTTTTTTTTAATACATTTTAATCGATAGAGTGATTCAACGGGTAGGTTTTTACGTTTAATACACGTATAATATAGTAAAGATGCACTAATTATTTTAGATTTTAGACTTTTAGGCGGAACGAAGTTCGCCGGGTCAACTAGTAGACTATAAATCGAAAGAAGACGAAACGTGCTTAGTTTGGGACAATAATGGGTTGATAAGCACACTGAGGTATGTGGTCTCTGAAACTCTGAAAGGGCTTTGCTTGTATATAACTAAGCTAATTACGCCACGGCCTCACAAATTAACCATTGTTTGTGGTTGCTTTACAAAAATACTCAAAGAAACCCTAATTAACAATGTAAGTATGAATACACGTTGTTTGTTGTTACGAAAGATTATTTTTTATGTTAAAAATATGTGTTCATAAGCGAATCATCTCTAAAAAAATTCTAGTTTTTTGATATAGGTACCTATTATATTTAGTGATAGAAAAGGAGAATGCAATTTATCTAATCGTATGAGACCATCTCAGCCTATGGATATCTGTAGTCCTACCGAAAGTATTAGTCCTACCAGAGCGTGGTAACACATGCTTTGCTACCCCTAGGGACTAAGTCAGAACGCCTTGTGTAAGCGTAGATGCATTGCTACCATTTTGTTATTGAGGGAGAAACCTTCTGAAGTAGCCGACATTGTGTGAGCAACGCCAGGTTATGTGGGATTTTTACCTAACTAAAACCCCCCCGGTGGTCATCCTCAGCCCTGCGTGGAAAACTCCAGGATCTCCAACGAAACACGACCGGAGCCCTCAAAACTAAATTAAAACGCTTCAGTTAAGCTCAGACGTGCTGTTACCCCTTTTTTTTACGAGAAATTTTTGAAACCTTCTAAAGGCACCCGACGCCGTGGGAGCGACGCGGATTACGTGGGATTTTTAACACACTAAAAGCCCCCCCGGTAGGCGTCCTCAGCGCTGCGTGGGGGATTTTGGAGTCTCCAACAGAACACAACCGGAGTCCTCCGAGCGCGATACCTATTTCAGGGGTGAAATGGTGAGCCTCTTCCCTGGTGATCGAATACGCTCTTCTTCTATTATTTACGGCGGCATGCGACCACACATGCCACCGTTCTTCCCGGGGTCGCTTAGCTTGACGGTTCGAGGTCCCACTCTAGCCGCCCTTGTTACCTTCGAAAGCCCCTTTTAGTCGCTTCGTACGACAGGCCGGGGATACCGTAGCCCTATTCTGGTCCCGGGACTACAGGGACACCACGCCGGGGGATGGGATATCGGCGTCCTGGAAGATGTGTTGTTGTCCCTAAGGACTAGGTTAGCATCTTTGTTGTTTGAAGGGTGTGCTTACCACACATTTTAAATCGGAATATACAATAAACAAATAATATTGCTGTTAGAAGGCTAATAAAAAGAGTGATGCTATTTATTTCTTTAGAGGAGTCTAATCACAAAGAGTTTTAACACTTTCTAATATAATTGATAGATTCAATGGGGTGTCCAATAGATTTTGGTAAATAGTTTATTTAGCATTAAACTATTAGTTTGATTTTAATTGGACATTTCAAACGTAAACATACGGACCATCTGTCTCAACGGGTTTCGAATATATCGTTACTAAAAATGCTTGTAACCGCTACCTTTTCAAAGCTCGGAAAAAGTTCGCTTTCAAAAGTTGTCACTAGCATCAACATTTCAAGAATCGACAACAGGCAGAACTTTGGTCTTGAGTTCACAGAAAAGCACATGTAACAGAATAAAAAAAATATCTAAATCCTAAAAACCGATGGGTTTCATAATAAAATCAATGTTAACCTTTGTTGTTCTTTCTGAAATAACATATAGGACGAAATACTTATAAATACAAGGCATATAGTCCTGAGGAGTACTGGTCGAACATGCATTTGCGAAAACAAATACCTAAATGGTGTTTTGTAATATTAAAATGTAAGAAAATTTAGATTTAAATCACTAAATGTTTTCCTCATAAAATAAGATAAAAATAATTGTACAGATCGTACCATTTGTGGAGATCGATGAAAAACCGAAATATGGTTTGGATCTTATTACAAAAATATTTTAGCTTAATAAAACATGCAGTTTGCTTAAGATCGGTTAGTGCTTTTATAACCGATTGAAGTAGTAAACGCGTATGCAGTCCTGATGTTTGTTTTTTTCTGACTGACGTAGCAAAGCATGCAGTCCACCTGATGGTAAGTGGTCACTGCCGTCATGGACAACTGTAATTAACTTCATACGGAACATGGGTTCTATCTGAAGTCTATCACAGATGCGTCGCTACTCCCGAGGACTATGAGTAGCCTCATATAAAAGTGTGCGGCAACCACATCCTTCCATTGAAACGCAAGAAATGCTTCACGCTGGAAATAGGTGTGGCGGTGGTACATCCTCGGTCGATCTACACTGGTTCTACCACCTTCTAAAAATTGGTCACTGCCGCACATGGATATCGGTTAGTCATAGAGAAGATGGGTTCTATTTGAAGTCAATTACAGATGCATTGTTACTACCGATGGTCGCTTCAATTAAAAGTGAGCCGGTAACCACACCCTTCCACCGAAACGCAAGAACTATTTCACGCTAGAAATAGTTCCAGATGAGTGGCCACCCCTGAGAGCTTAATTGAAATGCCTAGTGTGTTTAGCTTTTAATCAGTTAAGAAGGTATATATTCTACCCATTGTTCGGGCTAAAACAAAAGAAAATATAAAGGATAAAGTTTTAATTTAACAACAAACTTGGGTACTAAAGACAATATGACATCTTTTATTTCGAGACAACTGGGAAAGTAATTCTTTGAAAAACCTAATTAAGTACCTTCTTACTTAGCTCTAGCCGAAGTTATGTCCAAAGATTTTCGTTTTAAGAAAAACCTGGTTTTAATTAAATTTTAAGTATGTATATTACACATAATAATGAAATAATGTAATGTAATTAAGACAACATTTAATTTAAGCCTAATCTAGGTTTTAGTTGTAAGTGTAATGTATGTATTGTTGGCTGCCCTTTTTAAATAAATAAATTAATAATAAATATAATCCTAGGGACAGTAATTTGGATGCTGCTTTTTATAATTTATTTGGCATTATGTTTTTTTTTTAATTTTAAGTCATTTTTTATACATAGGGATAGTTATAAAATTTAGTAATTTAATATATTCATATTGTCATTTTAAATTTTCTAAATAATAAAACATAAGACCTTAATCTTTATTGATCAATCAAATGTTATCATTATAACATATTAATAATTTATCAAATTAATTATGTATGTTTATACATAGTAATTTATTTACTAAATTTGATTTTACTCGAATGTCTACACCTACGAGTACTGCATGACCGCATACTATAATATTTTTTACGTATACAATATATATGGATATATTTAAATACAAGCTAAGTGTTATAAGTAATAAATATACATTTAACGTTGAAGCGAAAAAATGGACTGTAAGTAGGTAACTCAATTTATATTAATAAGTAAAACTTTTTTTAAGTTGGAAAATTCGTACATGCGTTCGTGATATTTCAGTATCATTACTAGAATCATAATAATGGACTTCTAAAAATATCAATGTTGAGTCAACAGTTTCTCAAATTTTGTGAATCTGCATTAATACTCCAAAGATACGAAGACAATTATGAAATCGCGATGAAACTGATAAAACAGGAAATGTCGCCGCGCTTTTAATTACTTCGGGCCATTTTAAATTGAATTTGGGTGTAGTAATGCGCAATCTCATTTAATTTCCTGTTAAGCCGATATTTAAATAACATAGACCAAAATATAAAGTCAATAAATTAAAATACCACAGCACATACCTTCAAATTTCTCAGCGCTCGCAGTAACGTTCAATCACTCAAACACGGTTCAAATAAACAGAAAAAATAAATAAACAAAAAATATGATCACAAATCACTGGCACTTAAAAATAATGCACTGTTATGTCAAATGGATTTTAAATCTGGAAAGTTTGGGCATTCGAGTACCCAGGCGTTCGAACAACGCGTAGACGTCCGGCAGCCACGGCGTTCGCTGCCGAATGAATTTGCCGAATCGCCCGCACCTGTTGTGCTCGCTTTACACACACAGGTGCAACATAGAAGTACATGTACGTAGTCGTATGATTAACCAAACTTAAGTTTAGCCGGCTAATCTTAAATTAACTAACGTTTAAAAATAAAGCTGTCGGGTATCGTAAAAGAAAATTACGTCTAACAATAGGCTTTCCTTAAATAGTAGCCGGTTAAATTTAAGTTTATTTTTTCATCCATCTTTGCCCGTACAAGATTAAAGTACAGTTGGGAGCAAATTAAGTGATGTTCTCGTAAACATTTCTATTTTTACTTCTTCATTGGCACCTAATGGCGTCATTGTGGACGAAGTGCCCACAAATCCCAAAGATCCGCTGACTCTTAAAATAGATGAACTTTTCTTCTCTCATGCTATTATCGTAGTAAGAACTACTCTTATATAAGATATTTTATATTTTGCTCTATGCCGTGCACCTTGTTATGTGTTCTATGGCGTAATAGTGGTAACAGGGGTTCTATCTGATGTCAATCACAGATGCGTTTCTACTAACAAGGAATAAGATGATTGCCTGATATGATGCCTGGATATGATGATTGCCTGATATGAAGGAATCGATAAACACACCACTCTACCGGTATTTTTGGTCAAGTTTGATCAAGAACCTGAACGTAAGAACTGCTGAAATAGATGTGGTACCCTGATCGAATCAAACCCGATATACCTCGCAAAAGCTAATATTTACTATGAAATAGCTGAACCCCGCAGCTTCGCCCGCGTTAAAAATCAATGTATCGAATGTCCCGTGGGAATAAGTTATTTTCCCACAGTAAAAAGTAGCCGATATGTTAATACAGAGTGTCAACTAACTCCCTGCCAAATTTTATGAAAATCGCTCCAGCCGTTTAGACGTGAAGAAGTAACAAACATACACACTCACAAAACTTTCGCCTTTGTAATATTAGTAGGTATGATTATAGCTTTGCCGCTTAAGGAATTATATGATAATGAGAATTGATCGAGATTACCAAGTAATAATATTTGTAGCTCTACCAATGAAATTAAATAAGTAACATTTCATATTTGACTTGAAAGCGTATTATTTCAGGATTGACGTCATACCACTTCAAAATTGTGAACGATACGTTCAAATTATAGGCGATATAAAAATACCTAGTATTTTATTTCCAACACTGGTTTTTGTAAAGTTAGATTTGTAAATCGTGTGTCGTCAACCCATTATTGTCCCACTGCTGGGCACGGGTCTTCTCTAAGAATGAGAGAGTTTAATCCATAGTCCACCGCGCTGGCCAAGTGCGAATTGGTGGACTTCACACACCTCCGAGAACTTTTTTTTTAAGAACTCTCGGGTGTGTAGGTTTCCGCACGATGTTTTCCTTCACCGAAAAGCAGTGATAATTAATTTCTAATACGCACATAAATCATTGGTGCGAGCCTGGGTTTGAACCTCGGACCTCCCGATCGAGAGGGCAAGTTTTAACCATTAGGCTATCACTGCTCAACTACGTCCTTTGACGTCATACCACTTGAAAATTGTGAACGATACGTTCAAATTACAGGTGATATAAAATTACCTAGTATTTTATTTTCAAGACTGGTTTTTGTAAAGTTAGATTTGTTAATAATTGGAAGTAAATTTAAACTATCTTGGAAATACGTAAATCTTCTCCGTTTAGTCTAAAGTCAGTTGTTACTGAAATTATGAGTGAGTATAATTACTTGTGATCCATATTATATTAATACGTAATGCAAAAACTTGGGATCCTTTTTAAGGAACGCGTGTATATGCAATAACATGAAAATTAATAAAATTTTATTGTATTTGAGAAATATTTGTGCTAAATTGGACAATGGCATTAAAAAAATACAATAAATAAAAAAGACAAACTCACTGAGTTTCTTCTCGGATCTTCTCAGTTGAGGTCGTGTTCCGATCCGGTGGTAGTGTAAAAAAAATACATATGTAACTGACAATTTGTAAGTACCTCCACAGACCTATGCAAAATAAAGACATTACAATAAGAAGTTTAATTTTTGAGTTGAATTACGTTCGAATTTCGACCGTTGCGACGGGTGACTAGTAGATTTAATTATTTCACTATCTACTCGTCTACTATTTACGTATTTATTTAGACGAATTTAATGTGGAACTGAAACATTTTGCTTAATGAGTTAGTACTCACCACATATATTTCCTATTTTACATTGATGATAGTCGATTAATAAACAATAATAACGGGATTCATGCTTGAATTTCTTAATACAGATTCAACAAAGTATTTCATATATTAAAATACGTTGAAGTTCTTTAAGTAAATGATATCTTTCATCAAATCTTCGACACTTCCAACCGTAATTGATACTATCCACAAAAATCGATATCCACATTATTGCCATCATTTGTTCCCTAAATAGAACAATGTGACGTAAATAAATGGAAGTCCCGCCGCCTATTTGTTCCCAATTTAAGCAATAAATTTGCTTAACAAAGACAGACACTGAAATTCATTGCTGTGGTGCATGGGTTTGCTGATGCGAATACTGTGGAAACAAATCAATGTTTTGTTTAAATTTTGGTGTTCCTCTCGAAGCAACGAGTAATCTCTCTCTCTCTCTCTCGTCAACCCATTATTGTTCCACTGCTGGGCACGGGTCTTCTCTCAGAATTAGAGTGTTTAGGCCATAGTCCACCGCGCTGGCCAAGTGTGAATTGGTGGACTTACACATCTCCGAGAACTTTTTATTTTAAAGAATTCAACCTGTTATTGTCCTACTGCTGGGCACGGGTCTTCTTTCGAAATAAGAGAGTTTAAGGTCATAGTCCACTGCGCTGGCCAACTGCGTATTGGTGGACTTCACACACCTCCGATAACTTTTTTTAAAGTACTCTCAGGTGTATAGATTTCCTCGCGATGTTTTCCTTCACCGAAAAGCAAAGATAATTAATTTTTAATACGCACATAAATCAGTGGTGCGTGCTTGGGTTTGAACTTCGGGCATCCCGATTAAGAGGGCAAGTTTCAACAATTAAGCTATCACTGCTCTCTTTTCATTTCATCTCACTAATATTATAAACTTGCTGACTTCGTTCCGCCTATGAGTCAAAAATCTAAAATTATCAGTGTTCCTCTGCTATATTATTCATGTATTATACATATAAACCATCTACTTGAATCACTCTATCTATTTAAAAAAGGTTCATTAAAATCCGTAGCGTAGTTTTAAAGATTTAAGCAGACATAGAGACAGACAGCGGAAAACAATTTTTTATACTATGTAATGATGAGAAAGTGTGTGTAGTATGTGTTTTGTTACTGTTCAACTATCGATCAGATTTCGCTGAAAGGAGATGTTTCAAAATGTATGGACCTTTGGCCAGGTATCTGTACACCATATGATAAAAAAGCCAGTAAAGTATAGAGCACTTTTAAACTAAGCATTTTATTAAAATCGACTGGGTTTATTGGTACAAGACTAGAATTTTAAGTTAGAATTGCAACACAATATAATGGCGGCGATATTATTTCATTTTGACAGTTGAGGTTAATAAACAAACTGTGACAATGACAATCAGTTGTCAGTGATTATCTGAATTCTGATCCAATGCAAAAAAGGAAAAACTTATTATTACATTAAGTAGCTTAGCTATGATAATCTTAAAACTATTGTATAGTTATGGTTCTATGTAAACAAATGTAAACAAAGATTAATCTTATCTCATAGCTAATAGCCAATTACAATTATGATTTCAATTCAAACCTGAATAAATCAGTTGATGTTTGGAAGTCCAAGTTCAGTATGTAAATCACTAGCCTGGTCAACAGGTTAACCGATGAACAGTCCAAAATATGAAAGTCAACTCAACTGAGGTAAGCAGCGATCCGAAATCCAAGATATTTATGTAAGCCAGGGGTTTGATAACTTGATATAGAAACTCCAACACAATACGCACACGAAAATATTCCCTGAATATATCTAAGAACAAGAAGACAGATGAATGGATTTGGTAAAAGAATCAATATGACAGTTGTCAGATAATGACAACTACAGTTTTGTCCACAGACTGTCTAAAGTTGTCAGTTGTTCCGCCATATTGGAAAACGAAGAAAATAGTTGATTTTAATTGGTTTTGTACCAGAAAAGTACACGTTTTTATAAATTTTAAGTATTTTTTTCGGATTCTTGAGATTTTTCTCGATTTTTTGAGATGGTGTACATATACCTAGCCAAGATTGAAACATCTCCTTTGCAACACTCATTATCGTGACAGGCGTGACCAAATAGGCAAAGAATATCTTAGTAATATTATAAATAACATAGTCAAGCGAAACATCTCTGAATGCGTTTAATTTTACTCCGAGGATTAATTTTTTCTGCGTAATACAGTTCAAATATAGCGAAAAATCGATCGTGTTCTACCGACTTTGACTAGCGCTCTTTGCTATTTAAATGTTTGGCTTATTTTACCTAGTTTATTTCCGATAGTTTACCTGGAATCGAATAAGTATGTTTATTTCTGATTTACTAAAGTAAATATAAGGACGTCAAAGCAGAAAAGTTAAAGGTACGTAATAAGTTAGGGAGTCTACACACTGAACCCACTGTGAAGCGTTAGACTTTACAAACTATTAAAATACAATAAAACAACTTAATTAATATTAGAAATAAAGAAAGAAAGAAAAACATTTATTTCGGTCCATCGACACAAAGACAGAATAGGCACAAACATTTAAATTAGAAATAAGTTATTAGGGTTAAAAGTAACAATATTCGAAAAGAATATTACTCCTTTTTTTGAAAAGAAAAATGGGAAAGGGGTCCAATAATATGAGTATGCGGTGATGATGACGTCTCTGGAGTGCATAATATAAAAAACATCGTTTAAAAACTTAAGCACATGTCTTATGATTTTTTTGGAAAATGACCTGCCGCCCATTTTTCTAAAAAAACACGTAGGTACTTTTCTTTTCATCGTATCTTGTTTTTTTTTTCACTTAACGTACGCACAAACTCATGTAACTTCTCATAAGACAATACACACTTACATTTACACGCGTTAAAACGTTGAAATGGTCCATATTTACATATTTTAAAAAATATATATAAGTACGAGCAATAATATTTTCAGAAAAACCTTTTCCGCGTGAAAGCAGAAGTATTACTAAGAAATCTCCATTAAATATTTAAAGATGCGACGGCGAAATTAAGCGACGGATATTACAAGATGCCAGTATTATCGCCGGAGGCTGTACAGAATTAGTACCTACCAGAAATGTAACGAATTCACAATCGATTCGCACGTTTTTATATATTCGCAAGAATTGTGCAAATGTTTTGAAAATATTGAATTGCAGGGCTTTGCAAAAATAGGTCGCTCAATCTAC
Source organism: Spicauda simplicius (assembly GCA_949699795.1). Lineage (NCBI taxonomy): Eukaryota > Metazoa > Arthropoda > Insecta > Lepidoptera > Hesperiidae > Spicauda > Spicauda simplicius. The sequence continues at coordinate 5,483,815 of OX453060.1, forward strand.
ACAAATTTAATACGAACTGCAGTTTTTCGAGAGAAAAGGTCATCAAATTTATATCTTCCCGCACCCTACACGAAGAACTGAAATAAAAAAACACTATTCGCATTCGTATTAAAAACCATTATATGAATAAAAGAAAAACTTATGACGCATTTTTAATTAATGCCGCGGACGGATTAGTATGAAATTTTGCACGGATATATTGGACGTAGAGAAGAAGTGCAGAATGTTAATTTTTTTTTTCAAATAATGCATAAAACATACACCAACTAAAAACACATTACACACACTACCATGCATTTGTCACAAACACATAAATAATAAACGAAGTAGAACATTCAATGTCTTACTATGAAAACACATAACGTCAGAAATGTCAGATGTCTTTGCCCAAATACCCGCTATTGCTCTTAAATGCGGTTTAGCTAATTAAACATCTTATATTTAACGGGTGCGTCCAAATTACTTGAAAATGACTACATTTTATTTGGATTTGAGAAATATTCGTACTACTTTGGACAATATGAAGTTAAGTTTTTTAATCTAAATTACGGTCAAATTTTGAGCGATGGGACGAGTGACTAGTAACATTTATTACATCACTAGTGGGGACCTGTTTATTCAGGAATACCGTCTGAAAAGAAATAGCGACTAGCCGATTGATTGAACCGGATATTGCTTTAATTCGAGAAAAGTATGGTACGGCCGTGCCGCTTTTTTGCTCGACTTGGCGGGGGCACTACCGTGCCCCCAGATAGTTAATGGGCTGTGCTAATTGTCAATCATTAGAGAATATTATAATGACTTAGAATTACCTCTATATTATACGCTTTGCACTGAAATGAATGAAATGAACGTACTGAATGAAATGTCTTTATCGTTTGTATACCTTTCGGTGGCATTTATTATAAGTTACAATATATTTTCTTATTTCTATACGCTCTTCCACAAACCTTTCCGACCGAATCGACCGAACCGAATCATTCTCGTACTACCATGCGTATTATAGTTAGGTTTGGATAATCGTATAGTTCGTCGTTGTACAGTTTGATGACAGCACAATCTATCTTTATCACATTAATTGATAGATGTCCGACATTTTTAATATGGAAACTATTCTAGAAAAACAGCTATGAATAAATCAGCCCAGACCCTGACAGGGAGGCTCTATTGATCGATTTTCTAATGAAGTTACGACGTTTTCAAGGTTTGACGTAAAAACACATTATGAATTCCTTTTGTATGTCAAATTATGATGTCAAACAGTTAATGTTTTAGTTGTGGTTTATTGCGAAAAATTGTTTCTGGAATGTTTTTATCACTGACAAAAGATAAAATTGCTTTGGTGTACTTGGTTTCCTAAATTATTTTAAAATACGTTAGTAATATTTGTTTTTGCCTAATACCCTAGCACTTTATTGGCACTAAAAAGAGAAAAGTCAAAAAAAGGTTTAAAATATTTTCCAATAAATATTTTAAACAACGTAATTGCTAAACGAAATGAAACTGTATTTTAATTTTTATAATTATAGTACTTAATACTTTTTATAATTGAATGTCAGAAAGTATTCAATAAAAAATATTATTAAAATTTAATTTCTACTTAAAGTTTAACGTTTGATATTGGAATAATTTTATTGAATTTATACTTTAAGTCAAATAAGGTTATCTTGTACTATCGACCTGAATAACCTATATTTCATTTGTAATGAAATTTGTAATTTGCCGACCCGCGTGGCGGAGCGGTTACCATACCGGTCAGACGTGCAATGGGTCCCGGGTTCGATTCCCGGCCAGACAGGTATCTGAATGATGAGTTTAGTTTCATGTTCTGGGTCTTTGTATTTGAGTATTCGTCTTGTGTGTCCATGGTACCCACGACACAGGAGAATATCCTAGTGTGGGGCTATTAGTGTAGAAAGCGAGTTTAATCATAAGGTAACCCCCTAGTTATCTAGTAACTGTTTATTTGTTTATTGTTGACCACCGATATAAGTATGAAATAAAGAGTTAATTAATCTATAATTAATCTCATAATAAATAATTTTAATGTACAAATGTTTTTTTTTTATAATTTAGAATTAGCCTTACGAGCCTATATTCCACCGGATAATACATGCACCCATGGACCTGACTGGACCATACCTGAGATTTACCACAAATACATGTTTACTCCAGAGGACTAAGTTGGAACCCCTCAAATAAGCATGTCCCTTACATTTACACACTTTTTTACTTTTTATCTGTCTGAAGAAGCAAGTAGTAGTAGTAGCGAGCATGCAGTCCACCTGATGGTAAGTGCTCACTGCCGCCCTCTGTAATCAACTTCACACAGTACATGGGTTCTAGCTGAAGTCAATTACAGATGCGTTGCTATTTCCTACTAAAATTGTCATCTCATATAAATAGGTGTAACGTGATTTCACAAACGAACCAAAATAAGTTTACCCTTTAATTCATTTTACACACCCTGTAGTATCGAAGAGAATTTGTAATGATCAGGCCTGATAAAACGTCATGTCATACTAAGCCGTTTAGCCGCGCCACAGATATAACAAATGTTCGCTACAGCTAAGCCATCCTTCATAACACTAATCTGTATTGCTAATGAATGAATCAAGGTACGCTTTGTGTAAGCCACGATGTGCCATTTACGTGGAATATTGCTATTCGGTTGTATAATCCGGCATAAACTTATAACGGCTTACGTATTGCAATGTTGACTTGTTCGTTACGCAATAAAATTGTTTACTTATTACAACTTATCTAAGGTTAACTACAAATATGTTGTTGGCCATAGGGATTAAATTCAAATGCCTCAGATAAATATATTTTCTTGACCACATCTTTTAGGCTAAACTGCTTTTATTAGGCGGAAAAAGGTGTAGCGGTGGTGTTTTTGGAGTTGAACTACAATAAGTTCTATCACCTTTTAAATCATTTTACACACCCTCTAGTATCAAAGAGAATTTGGAAATACTACCACCTTTTAAATCATTTTACAAACCCTTTAGTACCGAAGAGAATTAGTAAGTTCTACCTCCTTTTAAATCATTTTACACACCCTGTAGTATCAAACAGAATTTGTAAGTTCTACCACCTTTTAAATCATTTTACACAACCTGTAGTATTGAAGAGAATTTGTAACTTCTACCACCTTTTAAATCATTTTACACACCCTGTAGTATCGAAGAGAATTTGTAAGTTCTACCACCTTTTAAATCATTTTACACACCCTGTAGTATCGAAGAGAATTTGTAAGTTCTACCACCTTTTGGATCATTTTACACACCCTGTAGTATCGAAGAGAATTTGTAAGTTCTACCAACTTTTAAATCATTTTTCACACCCTGTCGTACCGAAGAGAATTTGTAAGTTCCACCACTTTTAAATAATTTTACACACCCTGTAGTATCGAAGAGAATTTGTAATGATCAGGCCTGATAAAATGTCATGTCACACTAAGCCGTTCAGCCGCGCCACAGATATAACAAATGTTCGCTACAGCTAAGCCATCCTTCACGACACTAATCTGTATTGCTAATGAATGAATCAAGGTACGCTTTGTGTAAGCCACGATATGCCATTTACGTGGAATATTGCTATTCGGTTGTATAATCCGGCATAAACTTATAACGGCTTACGTATTGCATGTTGACTTGTTCGTTACGCAATAAAATTGTTTACTTATTACAACTTATCTAAGGTTAACTACAAATACTTTGCTCGCCATAGGAATTAAATTCAAATGCCTTAGATAAATATGTTCCTAACCACATCCCTTAGATTAAACTGTTTTATTAGATAGAAAAACTTGTAGCGGTGGCGTTTTTTGAGTCGAACTACAAAAAGTTCTATCATCCTTTAAATCATTTTACACACCCTGTAGTATTGAAGAGAATTTGTAAGTTCTACCACCTTTTAAATCATTTTACACACCCTGTAGTATCGAAGAGAATTTGTAAGTTCTACCACCTTTTAAATCATTTTACACATCCTGTAGTATCGAAGAGAATTTGTAAGTTCTACCACCTTTTAAATCATTTTACACACCCTGTAGTATCGAAGAGTATTTGTAATGATCAGGCCTGATAAAATGTCATGTCATACTAAGCCGTTCAGCCGCGCCACAGATATAACAAATGTTCGCTACAGCTAAGCCATCCTTCACGACACTAATCTGTATTGCTAATGAATGAATCAAGGTACGCCTTGTGTAAGCCACGATGTGCCATTTACGTGGAATATTGCTATTCGGCCGTATAATCCGGCATAAACTTATAACGGCTTACGTATTGCAATGTTGACTTGTTCGTTACGCAATAAAATTGTTTACTTATTACAACTTATCTAAGGTTAACTACAAATACGTTGTTAGCCATAGGTAGTAAATTCAAATGCCTCAGATAAATATATTTTCTTGACCACATCTTTTAGGTTAAACTGCTTTTATTAGGCGGAAAAAGGTGTAGCGGTGGTGTTTTTGTTAGTCGAACTACAATAAGTTCTATCACCCTTTATATTATTTTACACAGACTGTAGTATCGAAGAGAATTTGTAAGTTCTACCACCTTTTAAATCATTTTACACACCCTGTAGTATCGCAGAGAATTTGTAAGATCTACCACCTTTTAAATCATTTCACACACCCTGTAGTATCGAAGAGAATTTGTAATGATCAGGCCTGATAAAATGTCATGTCATACTAAGCCGTTTAGCCGCGCCACAGATATAACAAATGTTTGCTACAGCTAAGCCATCCTTCATAACACTAATCTGTATTGCTAATGAATGAATCAAGGTACGCCTTGTGTAAGCCACGATGTGCCATTTACGTGGAATATTGCTATTTGCTTGTATAATTCGGCATAAACTTATAACGGCGTATAATAATGTTGACTTATCACATTATTTAAAATCTCATTTTAAGATCAATAAAACAAAGTCGCTTCTCGCTGTCTGTCCTGTATGTATGCTTAGATCTTCAAAGTACTGTTCCAGAAGTATGATTGGATGGCCAAAGTAAACGACACATTATGTACAACACTGGTATATATTCACGATTTTACACTTATACAATTTCAAAATACATTCGGACAGAGTAACGTCTTACACTTGTGAATTATTAGAATGATCTATATTACGATAATACCCTCCCTTTTATACTAAAAATGGCAGGCGTTAAGGAAACCGTCACAGAGACATAAACATTACTATTAATCTATTACATTATATAAAATTAAGCATATGCATTTATAATATTTATTTATAAAACATTTTATATTTATTTATTTGTGACTTCTATTGATTTATGATATTTATAATAACATGGCACGATCAATTTAAATACAATCATTATATAGATTTATTATTGATGTTTATAACTAATGTAGTCATGAGTTTAACAGTAGTGTCCCCAGGCAAGCTACATGTTGGTTGGTAACAGTACTCTACGGATTTTAATGCAGTTTTTTAATAGATAGAGTGATTCAATAAGAAGGTTTTGATGTATCATACATGTAGAATGTAGTAGAGAAACACTGATAATTTCAGATTTTTTACTTTTAGGCTGAACGTAGCTCGCCGGATCAACTAGTTCTTTACACAATGAAATTGCTTACATGTTACAACTAACGTGTTTTGTTTAGTTTAGAAATCTTAGTCTACTTATTGAAGCATTAAATCCTCTAAATAATAAATCGGTTTGGTCATTCAAACTTTCTTATTTCAAAGATAGTAATTAACTATTTTTTTTAAGCTAGGTCTTAACTTATTTAAACATATGATCGAATTTTGGCAGCATTTCCCGATTGTATTACTATTATAAAAGTAATAAAAACTTTTTAACAAAAAATATCTACCGACTTCCATGTCACAAAAAAGTAAAAAATAATTTAAATATATTTTGGTCTAGAACATACTCAGTACTTAGTACATAGTCCTGAAGTCGGTGCTCGACATATTTCGCTGGACGACGGTAACTACGTCCTATATGAGCACCGACTTCAGAACTATGTACTAAGTACTGAGTATGTTCTAGACCAAAATATATTTAAATTATTTTTTACTTTTTTGTGACATGGAAGTCGGTAGATATTTTTTGTTAAAAAGTTTTTATTTTACACTTTTTAGTGACTATATTTTTATGTTTGTATTTAAATAAAGCCTCTAAGTTTGCTTTGTGCATCTACATATTCACAAAAATTAAACATAAAACACTTTTACAATTCATACAAACAGGGCGCCCCCTCTGGAAGTACCCCTCCATCATCAGGGTTGAGGAGTTGAAGGTCAAATTTTTCATCTTATATTGTTGCTTAGTAATCTTATAACATATACGTTAGTACCAGGTGGCTAACTTCTATGGCTCAGGCTTGCAGTACCCTGCATCATCAGGGTTTAGGAGTTGAAGGTCAAAATTTTAATTTTGTGCCTCTGTTTGGTATTATTTTTACATACCCGTAAGCACCAAATTGCCAACTCCTATGGTTTAGAATTGAAGTACCCCTTCATCATCAGAGTCGAGGAGTTGAAGGTCAAAATTTTAATTTTGTGCCTCTGCTTAGTATTATTTTTACATAACCGTAAGCACCAAATTGCCAACTCCTATGGTTTAGGATTGAAGTACCCCTTCATCATCAGGGTTGAGGAGTTGAAGGTCAAATTTTTGATTTTATATTTTTGCTTAGTATTTTCTTTACATAACCGTAAGCACCAAATTGCCAACTTCTATGGTTTAGGATTGAAGTACCCCTCCATCATCAGGGTTGAGGAGTTGAAGGTCAAATTTTTCATCTTATGTTTTTGCTCAGTAATCTTATAACATATACGTAAGCACCAAATGGCTTATTCCTATGGTTTTGGCTTTAAGTACCCCTGCATCATCAGGGTTGAGGAGTTGAAGGTCAAATTTTTGTCCCATGAATTTGCTTAACAATTTCATTATATATTCGCAAACATCAAACGACCAACTTTTATAGTTCAGGCTAGCAGTACCCCTGCATCATCAGGATTGAAGAGTTGAAGGTCAAATTTTTCATAGTAATTTTATTCTATATTTTACTCAATTGGACTTCTCCAGCTAAGGTTCGGCCGACTATCACTAATTTTATTATTTTGCTCCAAAAAGTTGAAGATCCTATGATTAGAACCTTATCAAACTCTTATCAGACTACCCCTGGAGTACATCCTTTCTAATAAAAAAAGAATCATCAAAATCGGTTGGCGGGATATTGAGTTATTCATACATTTATCGCGTACATTGAAAATGCAAATTTAAGACTTATGCGTTTTTCTTATGGATGCCCTAGTCAAAAAAATACTAAAAAAAAATGGGACCCTATGACACGCACTACCTTTCAAATAAAAAAAAAATCATCTAAATCGGTTCACCCAGTCCGGAGAAATGAGGTAACAAATATAAAAAAAAAAACAAAAATACAGACGAATTGATAACCTCCTCCTTTTTGGAAGTCGGTTAACAAAAATAGGTCTGTATGGGCTATGTATGTTTTATTACATTTATATATAACCTATCCGATGAAAAGCGCTCAAGTAAAGTCACCTATGGGCATTTGCAACGACCGATGCATCGCTTTTATTGAGAGCTCTTTCACACCCTTTCGAAGTGTTCAATGTACATGTTTCTTTTTTAGAAAATGTTTCCGTTTTTTGAACACGTTAAAGCGTCAAAGTCATGTTAGCGTAACGTAACTGAATCAACTTCGGCCGTTCAGAAAAAACTTTTCCTATGAATTGAGCACAAACAAAGTAACGCGTTCCGTCATCCGTGTATGGCTTTTTCAACGCCTCGGAATAAAACCTTTCTATTAAATTTAACTTTATCGTTTGTTAATTTTTGGAATGTGATTTGCTTACATAAAATATTCACGTCAAATGGTTTACATTTGTTGAATCGGTGAATTGTAACTCATTTGAAATGATGCTCTGGTCATTAGGGTTCGAGATATTCGTCCCTGTAGTTCCGGGATCAGAATAGGGCTACGGCATGCCTGTCGTAAGAGGCGATTAAAAGGGGCTTCCAGGGTTGCAGGCGGCTAGAGTGGGAGCTCGAACCGTTCGGTCAGGCGATCCCGGGAAGGACGACGGTATGTGTGGCCGCATACCGTCGTAAAGAGTAGACAGGGTGGGCCTTGCCGCCCATCTCGGAGGAGCGCGATGGGGCAACGCTATCAAAGGATTCAGGTTGCGTTTCTTTGTAGATCCCGGAGTCCTCTTTATAGCGCCGAGGACGGCCACCGAGGGGGTTTTAGTGCCGTAAAAATCCCAAATAACCCTGCGTCGCTGCCCAGGGCGTCGCGTACCTTTTGAAGGGTTCCCTCTCGAAAACAAAAAAAAGGGCTCGAGATGTTGTGTGCTTTCTGCATGCATATCTTATGAGTAATTCACTAAGAGTTGGTCTTCTCTCTCGAGACGTGGTTCGCGTTATCATTAGCGCCGGCCGACGTTGCTGTGTTGCGAATGTAATGTTAACACTTTTTATGGTCTGGCAAAGAGCGGCCAGAGGAATGCCGTGGAGTTATGGTCAGTAAGAGAGTCCGACATCCCCCTTATACTTCCCCGGGCGAAAGGGAATCTATACATGGATGGGAACCTACACACCCGAGAGTTCTTAAACAAAAGTCGAAGGTGTGTGAAGTTCAACAATTCGCAACTGGCCAGCGCGGTGGTGAATGGCCTAAGCTCTCTCTCATTCTGAGAGATGACCCGTGCCCAAGAGTGGGCCAGTAATGAGTTGAGAGAAGGATTTTTCTGTGTTAAAAGTTAAAAAAAAATTTAGTTACTAAAATGGATTTATTATAGCAGAATCAGTTACACCATGCGATTTCCGTTATTTTAGTTTATTAACTAGTTATTTAGGCTAGTTACTAGGCAAAACGAAATGCCACGAATAACATAAATTGTATTGGTTCCTAACTTATTCGATCAAACATAATAACTTTGCCATATGAGCCTAATCTCTTTATGCGAATCCAGGGAGGGAAGGGAGCTTACAGACTAGACTTCTTCCCCCTCCCTTACTTTTGCTAACCCGCTACCTCAAAAGGGCAATAAACTTATGATATATATTTTAAAGATTAGATAATAATATTCATCATTCTTTTCCTTTTAGGATCTTAATTTTTGGTGTCCAATCTAGTTTCAGACAGGTCCAACTGTCCCCAAATACATTTTTTTATTTTTCTCCATTTATCCATCCATCGACCTTTCGAGGTCCACTACTGGACAAATGTCAACTCTCTGAGTTTTCGGATGACCTATACCGACCTATATGACCTATATGACCATTAATTTAATAGTGCTAGATGTCGTCAACCCATTACTGTCCCACTGCTGGGCACGGGTCTTCTCTCGGAATGAAAGAGCTTAGGCCATAGTCCACCGCGCTGGCCAAGTGCGAATTGGTGGACTTCACACACCTCCGAGAACTTTTTTTTTTTTTTTTAAAGAACTCTCGGGTGTGTAGGTTTCCTCACGATGTTTTCCTTCACCGAAAAGCAGTGATAATTAAAGTATAATACGCACATAAATCAGTGGTGCGAGTCTGGGTTTGAACCTCGGACCTCCCGATCGAGAGGGCAAGTTTTAACCATTAGGCTATCACTGCTAGTGCTAGATAATTAGTCAAAATGACTATAATAAGTAAACCTATAACTAATCAAAACAATCTTAAACTATCTTTTTTTTTATAATTTAACCTAACGATAAGGCAGACGGGCTACCTGATGGAAAGTAGTCACCGTCGCCTATGGACATTCGCAACACCAGAGGAGTCGCCAATGCATCGCCGGCTGTGAAGGAAAGCTCTTTTCGCACCTTTATTGAAGAACCATATATCATAGCGCTCCGGGAATACCTCGGGAATATCTTACGAAAATGTATATACATAAAAGAAAAACATGAAGTCAACTCTACGTCGAAATGTGTCAGGCGCTCCTTATGGACTGTTTAACAATTTCCAATACCCGTATTGTACTGTTTGGGGTGCACTAGAATCCAATTTGTGTATTAATCCCGAGGGTGCTTCAACGTAGTTACCGACACGCCACTATCGGCTTTGTTGCACGCATTCAGTGATTAAAATTGCATGCAATTAAATAGGAGGAAATTGTTTCATAGCGTAACGTGACACAATTAATTATTATAGTTGCCTTATTTTCATAAACGTACAAGACGTATTGTGGTGTTTCTTTTACCTGACTGAAGTACCAAACGAGCATACAATCCACCTGATAGTAAGTCACTGCCGCCAATGGACATCTGTAATCAACTTCATACAGAACATGAGTTCCATCTGAAGTCAATCACAGATGCGTCGCTACTGCCGAGGACTATGATGGTCGCCTCACGTGAAAGTGTGCCGGCAACCACACCCTTGTATTCAAGCGCAAGAAATGCTTCACGCTAGTAATAGGTGTGGCGGTGGTACTTCCCCGGTCGAACTACACTGGTTCTACCACTACAACTACCACCTTTAAAATTATTTATTAACTGTAAAACATTATTATTCCATTACTGGGCACGTATCTTCTCCCAGAATGAGAGCGGTTAGGTAAAGTTATAAAGTGCGAATTGATAGACGTCACATACTATTGAGATTTTCCTATGAACTTTCAGGTATGTAAGTTTCCTCGCGATGTTTGTTTTCACCGGAAAGCAGTGATAATTAATTTGTAATGATGACATGATTTTAAAATGAATACTAATAATGAAATTAATTGTAAATATTGACGATGTCATGCCTACTTTTAGTTTAATTTGCACACATAGTTTTAAGCTTTTTGGACATTCAAAATCAAAATGTGACCTATATAGTTTTATTTATGACCATGATAATGTAAATTTAATCTTAACTCTATTCAATTTAATTTAATGTAATTTTAATTTGACTTAATCTTAAAACAACAACAATTAATCTTAAAACAACAACAATTTTAAACTATTTTATATTTTTTTTAATGTAATTTTTATTCGTAACGACATTGTAAATAACAAATCTGTCCTCCTTGACATTGCAATTCCCTAACGGGGTAATTCATGCACACACCAATTAATTTGTACCACCTAGTCCGTAAACTTGATGAGCAATAAATGATTATGATTATTATTATATTAATACGTGAAGCAAAAATTTGTGACGGATTTTTAAGTAATATGCCGCGGACGGATTAGTATGAAATTTTGCACGGTTATAGAGGACGTAGAGAAGGAGTGCAGAATGTTAATATTTTTTTTAAATAATGCATTTTTCATACATAAAATCAACTAAAAACACATTACACACACTACCGTGCATTTGTCACAAACACATATGTACTTAGTAAATTAAATAGAACATTCAATGTCTTACTATGAAAAGACACAACGTCAAGAATGTCAGATGACATTTGATGTTTAGTTTTTTAATTTAAATTACGGTCGAATTTCGGCCGATGCGACGGGCGACTAGTGATAATAAAACGTTGTAATGTACTTATTAAACTCAAACTATAAATACTACTGGTATTACGCTGGTGTTAACAGATTGTTTTCAGTATTACAAAACCAGTCTTGCTTAAGTGTGAAGTTCCCTATTATTCGTAGGCGATGGAGATGCTTTCCATTTGGTAGTCCATCTGTTTTATTATTACGTTTAATTGTAATAAAAAACAAAAAATGGACGTCAAAAAATATCATCCAATTATCCTAAAAATCAATTACTCCATCGGACTCAAGATGGAAACTTCACAAAAATATACTTATCCTTATATTCCTCCGTTACAAAAGCCCTTTATAAAATTCGGCTTCATTCCACATATTCTTTAAAAAAGGTTTGTTGTCGCTAATATCAGTTTTGCCAAAAGATTAGATATTGACCGTACAATTGAATTCCATCAGATTTAGGTCAAAATATATTTGAGTAAATTCGATGACGAGTAAAAAATAACAAGGCAACACTGAAAATTTCCCAGGAAAAATTCATACGAGTACCTTATTACGTAGATATTTATGCACCTAATACCAGAAAAATATTTTTTTCAGCCGCGTATAGAAAAGGAGACTTTTTTTAAATGCTTATTTAACAATTTTGTAGGCTCAAAATTGTGTACAGAAATGAATGAATAATATTTTGTAGTATCAATATAAATATATTTCTTTCACGCTCTTGCTTTTGTATTAATTATCCGCACTTATTTTACTTTATTTGATTACGAAGATTTGATAACGAAGTGTTATCGTACACATTTTGGTTCAGCCATTTGCAACCAAGACAAATATTATTTGGATCCCGAGAACTTCTTATGATTTAGGTCAAAAAAATGTAAAAAATAAACTATTAGTAGCTCCAAAAAAGATTTTTTTATAGAATATGTAGGTGCAGTAAGTAATGAGCAGGATGAGCATATTCACCAATTTCTTGCCTTAAATAAAAAAAGCGTTATCAGGGAAAATCGACAACTGCAATGCTTGCAGACAACTGTGGATCTCTTCTTCCAATAGGCAGGTTAAAAGAACTAAAGAAGTTTATGTGTCATGTCTATATAATATATTTACTTTAAAATAACATCAAAAAATGTTAATATTAAGAATTGAGTCTCCTTAAAACCTATACGTGACTGAGATGTTTTATTTACTGTTTCCGAATCACACAATCAGATCTCTGGGAAACATAAAGTATTTTTGTTGCCTAGAGTCCATGTAAGTTTGTCGAAATATAAGCAAAAATAACTTAAAATCGCTTCTCTTAAGTACGTTCAATACATCATCATAGTATATCATCAACGTCAACTGCTGCGCACAGGTCTTCTCTCGGAATGAGAGAAATTTAGGCCATAGTCCACCGCGTTGGCCAAGTGCGAATTGGTGGACCTCACACACCTCCGAGATCTTTTTTTAAAACACTCTCGTGTGTGTAGGTTTCCTCACAATGTTTTTCTTCTCCGAAAAGCAGTGATAATTAATTTTTAATACATACATAAATCAGTGCGTGCCTGGGTTTGAACCTCGGACCTCCCGATTGAGAGGACAAGTTTCAACCATTATAGACTATCACTGCTTGTATCAATACGTATTAAAATATATGAATTCTGCTATAATATTAGCCTAAAATCTTAGATAGAATCCTATGTCACTGGGTTTTATAGGATAGATAGCGGTAGCATATTACAAATGTGCTATTCGTTTTTTGTACGGAACTCTAAAAGCTCCTAAGCTGAACGTATTATTTTCATCCGTGGGCGAATAGAAATATTTATTGGTACCAGAAAGAAATAAATAACGCGGTAGTTCCTATAGATACATAATACCGTGTCTTCAATAACTAAAGGTCAAATTGTAGGTGTACAAAAGTCGGTGGGCGTTCTCAATTTTGCAGACCTCCTTGACACTTCATAAAATAGAAACGTATTTACCTTCAACTTCATTAAGTTCGGGTCGTAGAATTTGAAGTACAATTCGGTCTTAAAGTAGATTTATTTCAGAACAAAATCCCATTACGATCAAAGGACTGGCCTGTGCCTAGTGGACAAATCCTGTTACATCCACCTCACCAGAAGCCTATGGATTTTTTTTATTTTTTGACGTAAAACTTCTCTACGCTAATATGTTTATGGATGAAGCGCGACTCGAAAATGTGGAACGTTTTGTATTACTTAACGCAAATAGAGTTAGCACTACCGTGCGTTTGAAGCAAAGATATTATATATTTATTATTATTATTAACTTTATTATTTTGTTACTTAAATAACCAGTTCCTATTTTTTTATTATTATTTAGCCTCGGAAATCTAAAGCTTTTCAAAGAATTTTTATTTCTTATATGTACTACTCTAATAAAGCCTACCGATAGGCAGACAGGCTAGCCGATATAAAGTAACCACCATTGCCTAAGGACATTTAGTGGAGTCGCCAATGCATCTCCAGCTACGAAGAAGAATTCTTTTCACACCTTCATTGAAGAGCCTCATGTCATAGCACTCTACAAAATACCTCTAGAGAAAATTTGCACGTCCTTGGTAAAAACGTGGAGGACCGACACGCGTCTAATTGGTGCAGATGGAACATAATTTGACAGCTGGCGTGGCGCAGCTGTTGCCATACTGGTTGCCAGCAGTTGCTCTGGGTGTTTGTGTATTCGTCTTGTATATGTCCATGGTTCTCATGACACAGGAGAAAATTCTACTGTGGGGCTATAAGTGTAGAAAGCGTGCGTATATAACTTCAGCGACTGTTGCGGTGAAAAAAAGTTGACCACCAAAGTTAGGCACCAGGTCAAAAAGTCCTTTGGAATACTCAAAACTGTTAAACCTGTACAACACGTTACACTTGGCACTACAAGCGTCAACGTTCAGCGAACTATAATATGTTTCGCTAGAATTTGCAGCGAATTCTAATGGGTACTTACAATAAGCCGCTGTTGGATTATTTTTTCCGATATTTCGCTTATAGTGCCTACCGTTATGTAGGTAATAAAATGTATCAATTCGGGATAATGTTAGTGGAATATCAAAAATTTTGTAGCATCTCGTAAAAATACGAATTCGAGTTATAAGTGTAAATATCAATTACACTAATCTTAGATCTTGGTTTCATAGAACGAATATACTTTAAAATTCAGTATATTATATAAAATAAAGGAACCAGTAGACTAATCTAATAAAATGTAATTTGGCTTTGATATTTTAAGTTTTCGAGATACAAGTTCGTTATCCTGCGTCGATTTATTTTTAAGTTTTAAAGGTAGTGTTTATGACGACGTAGGGATGATGTGTTTTTCATATGACAAGCAGTAGCACATCCACGAAAAGGGTGATGCATCACTCCTCTGATGTTGCAAATGTCCATAGGTGACGGTGACCTTATCATTAGAGACAAATTAGGATTTTTCTGTGTTTTTAATTGATGATATCTGCTGAGCCTTAAAAAAAGTAATACTTTTTAATAGATGAAGTATTAATAAACTGTTCTCTGTTATATTAAGACAAGGATTAGTGGCAATATAATATCCGCGTGTGGAAAGTACACAATATTTCACATTCAAAGCACAAAAATATCAACAATATAGATATGATAGCTCTCAATAAAGCTCTTGCCGAATCCAATATCTCCACATTGGAGTAGCTAGAGGCAGTTAATCCCAAGATTGTGGTCCCGCATCATATACGTGTCTCACTGCAAGATAGGAGCGATTTGCGTTGTCGTCGCGTTTTTCGCAACATCAGCATTAAGCGTCTGCTTTTCTGCGTGCCACAAAAATAGGCACTATTGTGGTAAATTGAGGTCTCAGGTTTCCTTGCTCTAATGGGAGGCAGATGCATCTGAAAACCGTTCCTGTTATAATACACTTTAGAAGACACCGACACACGGAGACAACATAAAAAGACTATGAAGTTGGTAACGAAAAAGGATAACAAATGTTGTTTAGTTAATGAGATTAAACTATTTAAACAAGAATAAAATAACATAGATATTGAACTAAAATAGCTTATCAATCTTAGTGATTTAGATAACTCTTACTTAACTAATGTTGTGTGACTATAAAAAACATAAAACAGAACAATCACGTTATTTAAGAGCATATTTCATCGTGCTAACCATTCATAACATAATGTTGGACTTAATTTGATGAAAAATCTTCTATAGTTGTACAAAGTAGATAATAATTATTGTAGTTGCGTAACGATATTTTCATCTTTTCATCGCTTTATACAGCTCGTTTCTAGTGAGACAAGCTTCGAACGAAGCAACATTTATTGGAGAGTTGTGATTTATTGAACTGCGCTGTCCTCTGAAAGCACCACTGGGTATTGCTCTGGTGTACGGGTTTTGAAACGCTTATAACTAGTATTTCATGAGGCTGTTCAATTCATAGGTACAGAACAATTTCGCTGCCATTGTCGCCAACTCATAACTATCCCACTGGTTGATTCTGTGAGAGTTGAGTTTGAGTTAGGGCTTTAATCTTCACTACGTCGGACAAGCAAGTTTTGGTGGAAAATACAAACTTTTTAAACTCTTAGGCACGTAGATTTCATCATTACGCTTTAGGAATTTTACGCTTGAAACAAGTGATAACTATCTGTGATACAATATAAAAATATCAGGGATGCGTGCCTAGAATTTGAATCTCGGACTCTAAAATTGTTAACCTGACTTTTAAGTCGCTTTCACTGGAACATTTCGTTGTTTCGTATAACACTCAAGAAGAATTCTATTTTTTTTTCGATGTTAAGAAAGTAACAAAAAACCTGTCCATCTGAAAAAATGTAGCCACTACCTTCCAAGTATCCAACCCATTATTGTCCCACTACTGGGCACAGGGCATTTCTCAAAATGAGAGTGTTATACTTATATAAAGAGAGTTACCTTCCAAGATTATCTTTAGTCAAACCCAAATAAGATTAGAGCTTAGCTAAGGTTGGTCGCAGGTGCGTTGCTGCCTCTTAGAACTGTTCTGGACCGCTTTGAATAAGCATGACTCTCCAAATGTAATTCTATTTTACATAATTATATTGTTTATCTCGCTATTTTAGTTTATCATATGTACAATTATATACGTACATGCATGGCGTTTTTTAGTCCTAAAAGTTTAAATATAGACACAGATATTTGACCAGCGCCAGTTAAGTTCTATTTCAGTTTAGTTTGATATTTGTTTTTAAGTTATTAGGCAAGGTGGTAAATCTTTTCTTTTATCTGACTGAAGTAAAAAACGAGCATGCAGTCCACCGAATGGTAAGTGGTTAATGTTGCTCATGGACATCTGTAAGCAACTTCATACAGAACATGGGCTCCGTTTGAACAGGTGCGTTGCTACTCCCGAGGACTATGATGGTCGCCTCATGTGAAAGTGTGCCGGCAACCAAACCCTTCTATCGAAACGCAAGAAATGCTTTACGCTAGAAATAAGTGTGGCGGTGGTACTTCCCTGGTGGAACTACACCAATGAGTGGAAGTGCATACTGAAGTTGTTAGAACCAGTGTAGTTGCATCGATCTCTGATTGGCTTCAGATAGAACCCTTGTTCTGTATAAAGTTGATTACAGATGTCTATGGGCGGCAGTGGCCAATTACCATCAGATGGACTGCTTGCTCGTTTGCTACTACAATCAGATGGAAAAAGTGGATTCCTACTTCCATAAAAAATGAGAAAATTCTATTTAAGACATACTGCAGGTAAATTCAATTTTAAAGACGATTACTAATGTCAATGAAGATATTATTCTACAAGGAGCGATCCACAGTTAGCTCTTTCTAGTATTCATAAAATTTATTGTATTTGGATTTTGAAAAGGTATTCATAAAATTATTGTATTCAAAAACATTGTATAATCAACGTAAATTTAAGCAAGTAAAAGTTATCGCAACGTGGGACCAAAACTAATTACAACCCGGAATTAAAGGTCATGTATCACTAAGGCGGAGTAGCGAGCGAATATTATACAATATGAAATTCTGTAATAATGCTACATTGATAATATATTAATATTCATTTATTTATATATTTAAAAGGGCAGCCAACAAGACAATACATTACAACATTACACTTACAACTAATAACTACATTAGCATGGTTTCCCCTCGAAAAAAAAAGGCTTAAATGCATCACTCGACCACGGCATGCATCGTGGTCGAGTTTAAATACTTAAAATTATTTTATAACACTTAATTATACGTACAATAATAATAATTACGTATAGTATATATGTAAATGTGGTATGTATAGTAAATGTATGTATATATGTATAGTAAAAAAATGTGTTAACAATTACAAAAATATTGTAATTAATTGAATGCAATTAATCCTGTAATAAACATCATATAGAGTTCTTAAATTTATTAATTCTATTATTAAATATGTCTAATGTAGGTTCTCTTGATAGGGCGTTGTATTGAGGTTGGATTTTGTTCAATATGGAGTATTTACCCAGATTGCTCTTAGTCGGGCGTATGACAAATGGCTGATATTTGGATGCTCTAGGTGCTTTCAATGGAGCATTTAATGTTACTGTATGTAATAATTCAGGGAAATCTATATAACCATTTATTAGTTTGAACAGAAAAATAAGGTCAAGTAATTCCCTGCGTTTCTTGAGGATGCTTAGTTTAAAATATGTAAGACTTTTTGATATGATGGTAGACGTTTCCCTAGGTTATTCTGGTAGCATAGGTTCCAAAGAAACCGTTTTTGAACATTTTCTAATATTTTCTTTATGGGGTTTCCACACTAGGCTGCAGTATTCAAGACCATTTCCGATTAAGTTGTAAAATTATATTGTTTTAGTTCACGGATTTTTGAAGATTTTTGTGGTTCTTACGATAAACCCTAATAGTCTGAAACTTTTAGAAATAACATGATCGATGTGGGAGTTAAGTTGTAATTTGTAATCAAGTAAGACTCCTAGATCGCGTATGCAATTAGTGTGTTGAAAGGCGTTATTGTTTATATAGTATTGTTGGTAGCAAGGTGTTTTTTTTCCTAGAAAAACGCATTTGTGAACACTTGCTGACATTTAATGACATATGATTCGTTTCACACCAGTCGCTAAAACGGTTTAAATCCTCTTGAAGATGGATCGAACTCTGCGCATTATGTATGCTTTTGGAGATTTCTAAATCTTTGAATGTGGAAAGCATGTGACTGCGTCATTTATAAATATGATAAAGAATAGGGGGCCCAAATTGGAACCTTGAGGGACGTCTGTCAAGACTGGAAAGCGTTTAAAGTAATATCCATTAAGCACTCCTCTCGAAAAATGATTTGTGAGGTATGATGAGCATCAATTGAGCAAATTTCCGACAATACCACAACGAGCTAGTTTTACGGCCAGTAATGTGTGATCAACTTTGTTAAACGCTTTACTGAAGTCTATGAATGTGAATTTATATTTGAGTCAGTCCTTTCTATGTACATTATAAATAAAAGAAAATATTAAAAATAAATGATTTTTCTTTATATTAAATCTAAAAGAAAAATACAAATTATAAATAAAACAAAGAGTCCGTACCGCCGCCTCTTGGGGGAGTCCCAAGTGCTTGCAGCATTACCTCGTTGTAGGGCCAAACTTATGCGTTGGCCAAAATACGCACCAGCCCTTGGGTCTCCTGAAACGTCAACCAGGCGCCAAGACAGCTCATTGAAAAATCGTCACGCTTCTGGCCCCCAAGGATGTTATCGATTTCTTAATTCGGGAATTTCAGACTTTTCTTTTATTATTTCTATTTTTTTTTAGAAATTGTTAAGCTCAAAAATTAGTAGAAGCGTGAGTAAATCATGTTGCTATTTTATTTTAGCAGGAACTACTTACTACGTACACCTCACTTCAAAAAAAAAACACTGAGTGTTATATTCATTTTGCAATTAAACTGGTTGATTATTGATACCTATTCTATTACTCAGGCAAAAATATGGTTGCCTCCCTATCTGTATAAGTTATCCAGTAAGAGTATTTTTTCTCATTTACTCATTGTATAAATTTTAAGCATAGTTTTTTTAACAAAGTATAATAGGGATTATTAACTTCTTAATTTATGTCCAAGAACAATATTTAGTCCATAATAATTTAAATCATTTTAAGAACATTTGGAGCTTAATTATAGATGTATTATGAAACTCACATATTTACTCGCTTGCAGTGCAACAAGTTGACATTTAAGGGTTGCCAAGACCATAAATTAATATGTATAACATGGATATTAATGCCAAAATATGAAAGTCATATTATTTTCGAGTCTATGCCTAAATTAGGAAATAAATTTGAATCCGCTTTGTCTAGCTGGATTAATTTGGTATGTTTTTATGCCACAGGATTCTCGTGAAATTCTAAAATAACTCTTGCAATACAACATTGAAATAAAGAGTCAGTAGTCAAGGTGGTAGAACCAGTGTAGTTCGACCGGGGAAATAACACCGCCCCACTTATTTCTAGCGTGAAGCATATCTTGCGTTTCGATGGAATGGTGTGGTTGCCGGCACACTTTCACATGAGGCGACCATCATAGTCTTCGGGAGTGCCAACGCATATGTCATTGACTTCAGATGGAGCCCATGTTCTGTATGTAGTTGATTACAGATGTCCATGGGCGGCAGTGACCACTTACTATCAGGTGGACTGCATGTTTGTTTGCTACTCCAGTCAGACAAAAAAAATTTAAAAAATCTTGAAAAATAAAAATATTTCAAATTATTTCTTGAGATAGGACAGTCATAATAGCTACTTTTAATGAGACGAGAAATTATGTCACCACAGTTATACCCACTAGTGAATAAATGAATTAATTTGAATACGTAAGCAGTATTCCGCAAGTGCCTGCAACTGTCTCAGCGTATAAATATGTATTTTGTACTTGTAAATTGTTTACAGAGTTGATATTTTGAGGGTATTCTGGATATTCGAAATCCGTATTTTTATACGATTGAAGTAGCAAACGAGCATGCAGTTCGCTTTTTGATAAGATTCTCTTGACAACCCATTATTGTCCCACATTATTGTCTTCTCTCAGAATGAGAGTTTTGGGCCATAGTCCATCCGTCCCTGTAGTTCCGGGATCAGAATAGGGCTACGGCATCCCCTGCCTGTCGTAAGAGGCGACTAAAAGGGGCTTCCGGGGTTGCAGGCGGCTAGAGTGGGAGCTCGAACCGTTCGGTCAGGCGATCCCGGGAAGGACGGCGGTATGTGTGGTCGCATACCGTCGTAAAGACTAGACGGAGCGGTGGGCCCAGCCACCCATCTGGGAGGAGCCCGATGGGGCAACGCGCTCAGAGGATTCCGGTTGCGGTCGGACCGAGTACCCGGAGTCCTCTTTATAGCGCCGAGGACGGCCACCGGGGGGATTTTAGTGCGGTAAAAATCCCACATAACCCTGCGTCGCTCCTTTTGAAGGTTTCCCCCTCGAGAACAAAAAAAAAAAAAAGGCCATAGTCCATCGCGCTGGCCAAGTGCGAATTGGTGGACAGACCACCGCGCTAGCCAAATGCGAATTGGTGAACTATTATGATAGAATTACTGCTGCCTATATCTATAATCAACTTCATGTAATTTTATCTGAAGTCATTATCAGCGTTGTTAGTCCCTAAAATTAAGATGGTTGGTTCACATAAAAATGAGCCGGTAACCACACCTTTTCACTGAAACGCAAGAATTAGTTCAACGTAGAAATTAGTATGTCACGTCTCCAGTCGACCTAAATTTCTACTACTGTCCACATTCAGATATTACCTTGAATAACCATTTTTCATTAAAAATAATAGTTTCTTCGATATCACTACAAAATAAAAGAAATTGGCAAAGCACAACGGGTTTTTTTTTTTATTGACGGGGAGGAAACCTTCAAAAGTTACACCGGAGTCTTGGGAGAAACTCCGGGTTATGTGGGATTTTTACCCACTAAAACCTACTCGGTGGCCTTCCTCTACGCTTGCAAGGGACCTCGGGACCTCCAACGGATACCACCGGTGCCCCCTAGCTTAGTGTCTTTGTACCTGTGCTTATTCAAATAAACCATTTGATTAGATTTGATATAATTTGAAAACAAAAATCGAACAAAAATTTCGAGCTAAGGATTCGATCGATCAGAAATTTTGTTAACGGAACGGAATAGATCTCCTGACTTAAATATACATTAGTTGCTGCAACTAAATGCCACTTATCATTTTACTCCTATCAAACTGTCAAATGTAAATAACTTTTGGGTGAGATTCTCCCAAAGCGCTTTTATTACCCGCGATGTTACGACGGTATATGCGTTTGAGGTAAGAGGTTGTGTGTTTGTGCAATTGGATTGCACATTTTTTCATTTTTCTCCAAAACTAATCGTTCGATTTTTCCTTTATTTACTCGTATCCGTTGACATTATGCATCCCACTAATGGATAAACGTTTCAACTCACAACAACACTAAAGTTTTAAATAAGGGTTAATAACTTCCGCGCAGTTATGACGTAAGACTGTAATCGTATCTGGGATTGATTTTACATGTCCATAAGCAGTGGCCGCTTACCATCAGGTGCATTGTATGCTCGATTGTTACTTCCATATTACCAAAAATAAAAAACTGTACTCAAAACTAACCATAATGTTTACGCAAAACAAAAACAGTAATATTTTTAGGCGGCCCATTGACTTTTGCTAAAGTCGTATATACCCTAAAACCAGATGCGAGTTGTAATCTCGCAGTTGCCTCTCAGACTATAATACATGAGAGTTATAGCGCAGTAAAACGAAATGCCGCGCGGAATCACTTTACATGGGCTACGTAAAGTTTGATGTTCTACGTATAATTATTCCGCTTCGGAAGCTCTTCATGCTTTGCTCTGTACGATGAAGCTTTGGGCTTATAGTCAAAAGCTTTTATTACATACTATATGCATGGATACATCGACATAGCTTTCAGAATTCTTAATCTGAAGAGCAGCGCAATAGGCAGGCCACATCGTTCATAGGACAGATAACTGGAGTGGTAGAAGAGTCCTCGGATGGGACCACGTCTGGGCAAATAGGGTGTAGGCGGCCCCTCGACTAAGTTAACTCATGATCTGAAGAAGTCCCGTGAGATATATTTTGCTGCCAGGCTATTTTGGTGCCAGGCTGAGTAATAAACGAGTACATATGAGACAAGCATATTTGTGAGGATAATATCAGGATTAAGTGGAGCTAAAATAAGATATAAACGATAGTTAGTTGTAGGCGATTTCCCGAGTACAGGTGTATGTAAAAACCTACGTCAAAGGCCTTTAACGTACACATAAAACGTACATTTATGGAATCCAAAAAACTTTTTAACAAAAAATATCTACCGACTTCCATGTCACAAAAAAGTAAAAAATAATTTAAATATATTTTGGTCTAGAACATACTCAGTACTTAGTACATAGTCCTGAAGTCGGTGCTCGACATATTTCGCTGGACGACGGTAACTACGTCCTATATGAGCACCGACTTCAGAACTATGTACTAAGTACTGAGTATGTTCTAGACCAAAATATATTTAAATTATTTTTTACTTTTTTGTGACATGGAAGTCGGTAGATATTTTTTGTTAAAAAGTTTTTATTTTACACTTTTTAGTGACTATATTTTTATGTTTGTATTTAAATAAAGCCTCTAAGTTTGCTTTGTGCATCTACATATTCACAAAAATTAAACATAAAACACTTTTACAATTCATACAAACAGGGCGCCCCCTCTGGAAGTACCCCTCCATCATCAGGGTTGAGGAGTTGAAGGTCAAATTTTTCATCTTATATTGTTGCTTAGTAATCTTATAACATATACGTTAGTACCAGGTGGCTAACTTCTATGGCTCAGGCTTGCAGTACCCTGCATCATCAGGGTTTAGGAGTTGAAGGTCAAAATTTTAATTTTGTGCCTCTGTTTGGTATTATTTTTACATACCCGTAAGCACCAAATTGCCAACTCCTATGGTTTAGAATTGAAGTACCCCTTCATCATCAGGGTCGAGGAGTTGAAGGTCAAAATTTTAATTTTGTGCCTCTGCTTAGTATTATTTTTACATAACCGTAAGCACCAAATTGCCAACTCCTATGGTTTAGGATTGAAGTACCCCTTCATCATCAGGGTTGAGGAGTTGAAGGTCAAATTTTTGATTTTATATTTTTGCTTAGTATTTTCTTTACATAACCGTAAGCACCAAATTGCCAACTTCTATGGTTTAGGATTGAAGTACCCCTCCATCATCAGGGTTGAGGAGTTGAAGGTCAAATTTTTCATCTTATGTTTTTGCTCAGTAATCTTATAACATATACGTAAGCACCAAATGGCTTATTCCTATGGTTTTGGCTTTAAGTACCCCTGCATCATCAGGGTTGAGGAGTTGAAGGTCAAATTTTTGTCCCATGAATTTGCTTAACAATTTCATTATATATTCGCAAACATCAAACGACCAACTTTTATAGTTCAGGCTAGCAGTACCCCTGCATCATCAGGATTGAAGAGTTGAAGGTCAAATTTTTCATAGTAAATACCTACATAGTAATTTTATTCTATATTTTACTCAATTGGACTTCTCCAGCTAAGGTTCGGCCGACTATCACTAATTTTATTATTTTGCTCCAAAAAGTTGAAGATCCTATGATTAGAACCTTATCAAACTCTTATCAGACTACCCCTGGAGTACATCCTTTCTAATAAAAAAAGAATCATCAAAATCGGTTGGCGGGATATTGAGTTATTCATACATTTATCGCGTACATTGAAAATGCAAATTTAAGACTTATGCGTTTTTCTTATGGATGCCCTAGTCAAAAAAATACTAAAAAAAAATGGGACCCTATGACACGCACTACCTTTCAAATAAAAAAAAAATCATCTAAATCGGTTCACCCAGTCCGGAGAAATGAGGTAACAAATATAAAAAAAAAAAATAAAAATACAGACGAATTGATAACCTCCTCCTTTTTGGAAGTCGGTTAAAAAGAGTACATATTGTACCCTCATTAAAGATATATAAAATTGTACGCTCAATATTTTACATATAAAAAAGTTTGGAATATAACATGGAACCATTGGACATCTTTTTTTAATTTAATTATCAAAAAAAAAAACATAAATGATCTTCAATTGAGCATTACAGCATACGGTCACTAAAAGCTAGCTACTAAGCGGTATCTATCGGGGTCACCGCAACTGTTAGTACAGAGCTGTTATAAATCACCTTGGAAGTAATTTGCCGCCATTACAGCGACCTAACGACCTATTGTGCTTTTATGGGAATGAGCGTTTCATTGCTTCCTTTTGCATCTTTTTGACGGAGGTAAAATGATGTAATCGTTTTTCAAACTTTCTGTAAAATTAGTCTACTGTTGTTAGCTGTAGATGATTTCTTGAATAGGAAAGCACGAAAATATGAAAACATATTTATAAATGCCTGTGCAGACTATAAATTTAAACAATCCTAAATTGTACAGCTTGTACGCTAATTAGATTTGTGTAATATTTAACCTAAAATAAAATATTACTTTAGAGTACTTAATACCACTACTTTTTTAAATTTATTCTAATTACATTTTTTGAATCTATAAGATTCATTTTACTAATAGTTTTAACATAATTTCTTTACTGTTTTTATTTAATTAGTTTAACTTCATAAATTAGGCAATAATAATTAGATAACATCAATATTCTTGCCACAAGACTATTGACAATTTTTCAATACATACGTCATATAACTATATAACATGCAAACGTATTGAATTTTGGATGTTATACTAATTATAGTAATGGAAGAAGATGTAATTGCAATCCAGCATTACATTCTATACGATCACAATAGCTAGTAAGCTAGTGAGCGGTATCTATCGGGGTCAGCCGCAACCGTTATTACAAAACTGTTATAAATCACCTTGGAAGTAATTTGCCGCCATTACAGCGACCTAACGACCTATTGTGCTTTTATAGGATTGAACGTTTCATTGCTTCTCTTTTTATCTTTTTTTAAGTATGTAAAACGATGTGTCCTTTTTTATGACATTCTTTACAACTAGCCTTATTAGTCAATCTTTTGAGTAAAGAAGTATTGAAAAACCTTAGCAAAGGATTTGTAACGCCCATGTGCATTATAAATATGATAAATACTAAAGTTTGCACCTTGTGCTTCCATTACATATTAAAATAATATATAATTCACAAAATCAAATTAAAATAGGTAAAAAAACATAATGCAATCTAAACAAAAAAACATTAAATAATGATAGATTTATTCAGTCCGCTCCCAATAAGGTTTTTAGTATTTTTACTTAAGATAAAAGTGCCAATTAGTAATGGAATAGGCCATAATTGCAATATAATCGAGCATTACATTCAATACAAACACAAAAGCACTAGCTAGTGAGTGGTATCCATCGGGGTCAGCCGCAACTGTTAGTACAAAACTGTTATAAATCACCTTGGAAGTAATTTGCCGCCATTACAGCGACCTAACGACCTATTGTGCTTTTATAGGAATGAGCGTCTCATTGCTTCCTTTTTCGTCATTTTAGGGATGTCTAGATCCGTTAAGGAATTTCTTTAGTACTGGCACGGTAATAATAGATATTATTACCGTGGTACTGGCCTTAGATGTATCAACGATAGTTCTTAAGGATTTTAAACATAGACAGTGGAGTTCGTCGAAAGTCTTTTCAATAATTATAATTTAATGGAGTTAGAATGCGTCTTTAGTTTTATCATACATATTTAAGTAAATTCGAGTGTAATAATTAAGTATGTCGCATTAACGAATGTTCTTAAAGAGTTTATATACACGTTTGTTTATTATCTTTTATTTATTAGTGTTCATTTGATATCCATATTGTTATAATAAGAAAAAAATCCCCCGTCCCTTTTCTTTTTTACAGGCGCAACATTAAAAGTTACTATCAGGCCTATGTCACTCTAAACTGATTCGATTCCAATGATACATGAGTTGTAGATGGCAAAGAAATTTGCACATATTTAATGTTTATCGACAGTAGGTCTCAGGCGCTACATTAAAAAATATTATCAGACCTATGTCACTCTGAAAGCTGACTCGATCCCAATGATACATGAGTTGCAGAGCATGGCAAAGAAATCTGCACATATGTTTTTCTCTCCTACTGAGGCAGTCGGGTAAAAAATA
The DNA here is from genome assembly GCA_949699795.1 of Spicauda simplicius. Classification (NCBI taxonomy): domain Eukaryota; kingdom Metazoa; phylum Arthropoda; class Insecta; order Lepidoptera; family Hesperiidae; genus Spicauda; species Spicauda simplicius. The sequence goes on from OX453060.1 coordinate 5,510,426, forward strand.
CGCAACACTCCAGAACCGTATGCGATCCGTTCTTCGATTACGATGCAATACGTTCCAAAGCAATCAAGTCAAGTAATTCACACGGTTTCATTTAAAACGCAAGCAACAAGCATGAAGTATTGCCGAAACAAATTGCCACGATATTGTGGGAGTTGAGGCCATAAATTTCCTTTCCGATTTCGATCTTACGCTACGGAAACGGCTGCAGCAGCTGAAAATTGCAATGTTTCCATGAAAGCTTAGTGTTTGGTGCAATAACGGCATCATTAGATTTGTAATTTTATGAGTTTACGTACTAACTCATTCTATAATGTATTTTTATTGTGTATTGTATTTTCTTAACCAAATATTGTGCTGTGTGATGTTAGTCTTGAACAGCACCACTTTTCTATCTGAGGATGTCATAGGAAGTGTTTCAACTTATGATTTATGTAAGGTATTCAACACATTAATATATAATTGGCACATGAAAATAATTAGTCATAAATACCTTTAGTTTTAAAAATTTCATTATTTTCGCAACGTTTAAGAAGCAGTTTAGTTCTAACGCCGTATTCTGGTTTGAAGAGTTACATACATGACGCTTTCTGACTAAGACCTCAGTTTGTAACTTTAGTAGGTTATCACTACATAGTGTAAAACAAAGTCGCTTCCCGCTGTCTGTCCCTATGTATGCTTAGATCTATAAAACTACGCTACGGATTTTAATGCATGTTTTTAAATAGATAGAGTGATTCACTAGAAAGGTTTCTATGCATAATACATGTACAATATAGTGGAAAAACACTGATATTTTAGATTTTTTACTTTTAGGCGAAACTATGTTCGCCGGGTCCGCTAATCATTTATAAACGTGTGTCATTGACTGTAAAAGATCTTAGATAGTTGATCGTAAAATAAATGGAAAGAAAATCTATAATAGTCCATACATAGATCATAAAAATATGACCATAAAGTTATGGTCTACGGACGAAAACATGATAGAAAGAAATTTATGACCGTCCGTCACATAAAATAATGTCGGTTATCATATTTCCAGGAGAAGACGATAAGCCTGCTTGTGTGTTCTACTATTTATTACTTCAGGCTAAGCCAATTATTATTTTGTTTGTCTATTATGTGGAAATATAATTTAAACGCCTTTAAAAAGACTGTAATCACATAAATATTAGGTATATGTCTTTATTTATTGTGAAAAACCTAACCTAACTAAATATTTTCTTTGTCATCTATGGGAGATTTAAAATGTACCCAACGCCGCGGGAGTGATTCCGGATTATATGTACCATTAAGGTTATGTTAGGTTTTATCACTAAAGCCGTCTTCAGCATCGTGTTGAGGATTCTGGGATCTGCAACGGAATACAACCGGTGTACTCTGGTGAACAACACCTCCTCCGAGACATTCGGGTATTTACAACGTCATGGGAACACACAGATCGTCATCCTTCCCGGGATTGCAGGCAGAACAGTATAAGTTCCTATTCTCGCCGCCCGCAACCTCGAACGGAATCAAAATCTTAATTGTGACAGAAAATATTCGTTGTCAACCCATTATTGTCCTACTGCTGGGCACGGGTCTTCTCTCGGAATGAGAGAGTTTTAGGCCATAGTCCAACGCGCTGGCCAAGTGTGAATTGGTTGACTTCACACACCTCCGAGAACTTTTTTGTAAAGAACTCTCGGGTGTGAAGGTTTCCTCACGATGTTTTCCGAAAAGCAGTGATAATTAATTTCGAATACGCACATAATCAGTGGTGCGTGCCTGGTTTTGAACCTCGGACCTTACGATTGAGAGGGCAAGTTTCAACCATGAGGCTATCTCTGCTCCGACAGAAAATATTAGAAGTTATAAAATACACGTAACACAGGTCTAGTCATACGTTTTTATATATGAGTCTGTGTGGAGCCACTAAAATAAATTATTTTAGACAGTAATAGGGGTCACAGTAGTTTGTCTAGGGTTAAGAACTCAACGCCTATTAAATTTACAACGGAAGAACTGTATTGCATATGTGCTATCGGTATGAAAGTTATACATACTTCTGTCTAGACTGAGGCTACAAAACCTTTAATTTGATTACAAAATATCTGCGAGCAGACGGGAACTTCGCAGTACACTCTCTGCATAAAAACAAGTATATAGAAGGATTTTCATGTATAAATTAGAGTGTGAAAATCTGTTACAGAATAGTTGTTATTACTAAAATTTTATTACTCAGAAAAACTAACAAAACAGAATTTAAATAGTGCGCACACATACTCTCTCTTACGAAGACAGAAACACTGCACGACTACACAACTATCGTATTATTGTATCTTTTAAATACGCTAAATAAAAATACGGTTTCTACACTCATAGCCCCACACTAGGATTTTTTCTTGTGTCGTGGGTACCATGGACACAAGACAAATACACAAACACCCAGACACAGAACATGAATCTAAACTCATCATTCAGATACCTGTCTGGCCGGGAATCGAACCCGGGATCCATTGCGCGTCAGACCGGTACGGTAACCGCGCCGCCACGCGGATCGTCAATGATATAATGATAGTGACCCATGGTAACGCTCGAAATTCGACCGTAATTCAGCTTAAAAACTGAACTTGATATTATCCAAAATATCACGAATAGTTCTTTAATTCAATTAAATTGTATTAAGTTTCGAATTATTTTAAAAAGACCCATTAAAGTCAAAAGGAGGTATAATATTTAAAAGTTGTATCGGGTATCTTGACAGACATCTGACATTTTTGATATTGTATGTTGCCAAAGTGACAATGAATGTTTTATTTCGTTTATTATAATGTGTTGTATCAAATGCATGGTAGTGTGCCTAATTTGATTTTATGTATGGTTTATGAATTATTTGAAAAAAGATTAGAATTCCGTACTCCTTCCCTACATAAACTATAACAGTGCAAAATTTAAGACTCCTCCTTCGACGGATCTCAAGTTTTTGCTTCACGTATTTATATATAGATTGTGCTTATTTAGTATTTGATTAATTATAATTTTACTATAAGTAGTAGGTACTTGACACTTAACATTATTAAATTATATGATGCGCCTTAATATGATGCAAAAATATTATCACAATTTTTTTTAAATATCTATAAACTTTTAGTAAATATTTAATTATTTATATTCTAGTAATACATGTTATCCCATAAAAAACAATAGTTATCAAAAATCCAAGTCTCCGAACTCAGTTTTCTACCGAAATAGTTGTGAGATCCAATATATTGACTAAGCAATCGCATAAAAATACAATGTATCTCACAATTAATGCATATGTTATATACATTAGATGGTTAATTGGCTTTGGCCCGTTAGAACTCTTAAACTAATGGTTAAAATTAGTTAAAACAGGCCCGAATGACTTCGGGAAAAGCATGGTACGACCGTGCCGCTTTTTTGCTCGACTTGGTGGGGGCACTGCCGTACCCCAAAATAACATTTTAAAATAATGTGAACATTTATTTAATTAATATATTTTTTTTTGTTATCGAGCGTGTACCTTCAAAAGGTACCCAACGCTGTGGAAGCAACGCCGGGTTATTTTTACCTCCCTAAATCCCCTGGTGGCTGTCCTCAGCGCCATAAAAAGGACTCCGGGATCTCGAAACGACCTCAACTGGAGTCCTCCGAGCGTAATGCACCTTTTGGGCCCTTCCCCAGTGACCGATTCATGCTCATGCTATCGTCCTTCGCGTGGTCACTTGGCTGGACGGTCCGAGCTCCCACTCTTACCACCCGCAACCCCAGAAACCCCTTTCAGTCGCCTCTTACGACAGGCAGAGGATAACGTAGCCCTATTCTGGTCCCGGAACTACACGGATATAATTAATAAAACCTGCGAGATACATTTTATAATTATCTCCCAACAAATAAATATTATTTTTCTCTGGTCTTATAACAAGTTTTTCCAACGCTAAGATGGACAGATAGGCAAAATAACATGAGTACATATTTAATTAAATTAGAAAACTACTCAAATATGTAGTCACATTGAAATAAAATCGAATCACTTAAAATTTAAATATATTGAATATCATGAAACATTGTTAATTATCTTGAAGGAATTAAATTGTCGTTTCCTATATAATGCAAAGAGGGATCCGTGAGGTAGAATCAGAGTTATTCCAAGTGCCTCCTCTTTGACTAACGAGCGTTCACAAAGGGATGTTCCTCAAAGGCGCTTCATCAATTACTCGTAACAATGGCCATTTGATACGCGAGAATTGATTGCATGCGCTTTTAACTAATCTGTTAAAACATTATTTCATTTAACATATGAACAACTCATATGAATGTATGACATGAGTTTATTGAGGTGTTTTAATACTTAACGAGTGTCTACTCACGGAACGCGATTTTTAATTCTTTAAGAATTATTTTTGTAGGGTAGTCAGTGTTCCTCGGAGGATTCCGGTTGAATTCGTTTCGAGATCCCGGAGTCCTCCTTTTTAGCGCCAAGGACGGCCACCGGGGGGGTGTTAGTGTGGTAAAAATTCCATATAACCCTGCGTCGCTCCCACGGCCTTGGGCACCTTTTGAAGTTTTCCTCCTCGTGAACAAAAAAAAGGGAGTTAGTGGTAGATTAATCTACCACTAGTGCTTACTGCAACTATATTAAATCAAATATTAAATTAACACAATGTTATGTATATGTTTGTGTGTGTGAATGTAGTTGTGCAGTGTTTTTATCGTGGGCTTTGAGCGCGACGACCAAATCAAGAAAGTTCGTAACGAAATAAACCTAATACCCCCCACTCCGCCTACCATGTAACGCGGCCGAGCCTTCGCTTAACGTGTATATATATATGGTACGACAGTACGAGGCTCGCATGGATCGAGACGAGCTGCTCGGAAATCAGACGAATATGTAAGGAGATGTTTGTGAAAAAGTATATAGGTATCAAAGAAAAAACACTGCATAAATAAAGCTATATATTAATACGTGAAGTGAAAAATTGTGACGCATTTTTAAGTAACTTACCGCGGACGGAGCAGTATGAAATATTGCACGGCTATAGTTGACGTAGAGAAGGAGTGCAGAATGTTAATATTTTTTCAAATAATGCATATAACGTACATAAAATCAACTAAAAACACATTACACACACTACCGTCCATTTGTCACAAACACATAAATAATAAAACATTCAACGTATGAAAACACAGAACGTCAAAAATTTCAGATGTCTTTGTCAAAATACTCGTCATTGATTTTAAATGCAGCTTTGACACTTAAACCTCTTTTCAACTTTCGGGTGTATTAAAATAACTTGAAAATTAATAAAAATTTAATTTGGGAAATACTTTGAACAATATCAAGTTTAGTTTTTAAGTTGAATTACGGTCGAATTTCGACCGTTGCGACAGGTGACTAGTAATCATAATTGCACAAGTTGATAAAAAATGGTATGCAATAGCTTTACCGCGGCAGTCCCCGAGTGCTGCACGCTTTTTTCTATCTTTGCAGTAAAGAGTATGTGTCCGCGCTATTTAAATATTTTTTCTGAGATATTCAATTTTATTAACACAACTGTTCTGCAACAGATTTTTTACACGCGAATTTAAACATGAAAATGCTTCTATAAAGATACTTGGTGTTATATATCGGCAGAGAGTGTACTGCGAAGTTTCCGTCTGCTCGCAGATATTTTGTAATCAAATTAAAGGTTTTGTAGCCTCAGTCTAGACAGAAGTATGTATAACCTTCATACCGATAGCACATATGCAATATAGTTCGTCCGTTGTAAATTTAAGAGCTCATAACTCTAGATGAACTACTGTGACCCCTATTAATGTCTAAGTGGTTCTCAAAGTTTTTGAACGACTGAGCCCTTTTGAAAAGCAAAATACTTGATGGAACCCTAAAATAAAACAATTGTTTTTATAAGTGTATTTTTTATTAATCAGCATAATAAAAGTACAATGTAACAGTTACTAATTATTATTTACTTCACCACTGATAGAAGGACAATAATAGAAAACATGAAAAAAGAAAAAATCAAACTAGTAGGTGGTATGAAACTTTTTTTTCTAAATTCTTGCGGAACCCCGACAGAGGTATCACGGAACCCTAGGGTTCCGCGGAACACACTTAGAGTATAGCTGGCCTAAGGCATCGTGCGTAAATCCATGGTCCAATTTAGCAGTGGAACATAGTACCATACGACATTGCAAGCTTTAATGCGTATTTGGCTAGTTTATTTTAAGTAGAAGTACGTTCTGAAGGTGGTAGAACTAGCGTAGTTCGACCGAGGATGTACCACCGCCACACCAATTTCTAGCGTGAAGCATTTGTTGCGTTTCGATGAAAGCGTGTGGTTGCCGGCACACTTTTATATGAGGCGACCATCATAGCCCTCGGGAGTAGCAACGCATCTGTTATTGACTTCAGATAGAACCCATGTTCTGTATGAAGTTGATTACAGATATCCATGGGCGGCAGTGACCACTTACCATCAGGTGGACTGCATACTCGTTTGCTACTTCAATCAAATAAAAAAAAACCTAGTACATCAACTATAGGTCGTAGCCATAGTAAGCTATTATTCATTCTAAGCTGCACTCCGTACTAAGCCGTGGTCTTTTGAAAGCAGAAGCCCGTTGAATATCCGTTTGACTGCCGCGTCATTCACAAAGACCCAAGTCCTCAAAGATACAATTTCATAGTTAGTAGATTCATTGTTTTACGATTTTGGTTTTATTTGTGATGTAATGCAGCATTAGAACACAAATATTATGCAAGAAAATATTAAAAAACTAGCTGACCCGACAAACGTTGTTTTGCCATATAAAAAAAAAACAAGGGTAACAACCCTTAAGGGGTATGAAAAATAGATGTTCTGTATTCTCATAGATACCGGATAAGCACAAAAAAAATCATCAAAATCGGTCAAGCCATTTCGGAGGAGTATGACAACAAAAACTGTGACACGAGAATTTTATATATTATATTTATATATATTTTGTACTTCTTCTGTCAAACAGCAAATATCTGGCTCCGATCTAGAATTGATTGAAGTAGACTCCTAAGTTAGCAACAGGCTCACAGTATCAACTCTAATCAGTTTTTAACATGTTTAATTTTTTTTTCGAAACAGTTCAAATTACATTTATCGTTAGGATTTTTGATTTTACATAATTTTAGATCAGTACACAAGTTTTAGTGTTTTACAAGCTCTTACCCGCGACTTCGTCCACACGGTCAAAGGGAATTAACATTAGCATTTGATAGCGCGATTCAGAACTTGCAAATAAATTTTAGTAACGCCATCTATTAACAACGTCTGGAACTACTAAATATCAACAACTGACAAAACATCGAGAGAGAGCGCGGTAACGCGGTAAAAAGTATCCTACGTCACTTTCCACCCTCCTATCTCCTAGCATATGAACCATATCAAATAATAACTATGTGGCGACGAGAAAGAGGACCAAACAAACACACTTTCACATTTATATTAGTATCCTACGTCACTCTCCACCCTCCTATCTCCTAGCATATGAACCATATCAAATAATAACTATGTGGCGACGTGAAAGAGGACCAAACAAACACACTTTCACATTTATATTAGTATGGATATTATAAATGACCACCAACAAACCAATCATTATCAATTACGACCCGCATTGAATACAAACCTATAGTCCATAATTATTTGCTAAACTTCGTAAATCCTTTGAAACGTACAGAAGCCACGCGCCATTGCGTGCTTCATCTTAAAAAGTTTCATGGTAGATTAATACTATCACATAAAACATTAGTAAAATACTTCGAAGGAATATATTGTTCGTTCACGAGAAAAGAAAACTAGCCAACAAAGAAACTACAGATATAATCGGCTTTGTCTACGTTCTTTTGATAGAATTGAAGCCAAATATTTTCGTTTCTTTTTATAGCAGTATAATTGATTCCATTCGTCCAATTTGTAGTAAATCCATTAACGTAAATCGAATAACGTTTTTTATGAAGTATTATTGATTATGGTACACAACATCTATAGATTGAAGCTTGAGAATCTATCGTTGCATAGGTATGTACAAAATAGTAACAGAGAAAATACAAGGAAAGTAATAAAATAAATAAACTTTAATATTTTCATGTATTTTAGACATAACCTTCGAAGGCAGACTTTATTCTAAGGGGCTTTATGTTTTACATTATTCTTGTGTTATACACTTATTTCTACAGTTCACATTTTATCTGATTGAAGTAGCAAACGAGCATGCAGTCCACCTGATGGTAAGTGGTCACTGCCGCCCATGGACATCGGTGAGCAACCTCAAATGGAACATCTTCCATCTGAAGTCAATCACAGATGCGTTGCTACTCCCGAGGACTATGATGGTCGGCTCATATAAAAGTGTGCCGGCAACCACACCCTTACATCGAAACGCAAGAAATGCTTCACGTTGGAAATAGGTGTGGCGGTGGTACTTCCCCGGTCGAACTACGCTGGTTCTGCCACCTTCAGTAGATATTACGAGACACTATTTATAATATCAATTTATAAGTTCACTGTTACGAGACGCTATTTATAATATCGTAGTCTTTAAACAGGGCCAGAGTACCTAGACGTCTACATAAGAAAAAGATTAAAACTTTTGACAAACATTATGCAAGTATAAAATTCAAGAAAGAAATGCTTAGAATGCTTTGATTGAGTACCTATAACATCCTGGACATCGTCGTCAACCCATTACTGTCCCACTGCTGGGCACGGGTCTTCTCTCGGAATGAGAGAGTTTAGGCCATAGTCCACCGCGCTGGCCAAGTGCGAATTGATGGACTTCACACACCTCCGAGAACTTTTTTTTTTTAAAGAACTCTCGGATGTGTAGGTTTCCTTACGATGTTTTCCTTCACCGAAAAGCAGTAATAATTAAAGTATAATACGCACATAAATCAGTGGTGCGTGCCTGGGTTTGAACCTCGGACCTCCCGATCGAGAGGGCAAGTTTTAACCATTAGGCTATCACTGCTCCTGGACATCACAACAGGGCAATATCGCAATAGGGCAATATCCCAACAGGCCAATTTCACAACAGAGGAATTTTTCAACAGGGCAACTTTACAATGCAGCTAAAAGGCAGAAGCCGCCATGATGCCTATGTGAGAGATTAGGTTCCTTCAAATATGTACTTATACCATTCATATGGGCTGACCTAGTGATCCACAGCTGCTGCTGGCACCAGCAATCAATGAGGCGGGCGAGTGCCGGATAATGACATTGTTGCGGCGCGCAACGGAAGTGGCGTGAGGATAAACACGCTCACAGGATAGCTGGAGGTTAGAGCTATTGTTTATTAAATAAGACGTTACTATCTTGAGGTAAGGAGGTACTTACAAAATATTCACATCAACCCATTTTTGGCCCACTGCTGGGCACGGGTCTTCTCCCAGAATGAGAGAGTTTAGGCCATAGTCCACCGCGTTGGCCAAGTGCGAATTGGTGGACAGTGCGAATTGATGGACAACAAAACTACAAAATATTACTTGCATTATATCACATCAATGTTATTTGTACTGCTATTCCTATGGGCTGCCCTAATGATCCACAGCCGCTGCTGGCACCAGCAATCAATGAGGCCGGCGAGTGGCGAGTTTAAAGACGCGCTTTATCAATTACAATGTCTTTATTGCTTTGTTTTCTTACAGTTTTGACATAGATAAAAAGAGCTGAATCAAATAAATATGTTCCTTAATATAGCTCTGTATATTTTTATTTACAAGTAATACAGTCAGTTTCAGAATTTTATGATAGATACTGTTCATACATTTTTGATATATAATTTATTTATTTATAATACACGATAACGTTTGTCAATAACTAACAATCATGACACTTGGCCAGCGCAGTAGATTGTGACCTGAAATCTTCTTAATATAATAAACATCCTGGTTCCACAACAGTCTACGAATGGGTTGACGACCAACATCATCCATGACATGGGGTTCTTCAAGAACCGTGCGAAAAGATCTCTCCTTCAAAGCAGGCGATGCTTTGGCGACTCCTCTGGTGTTGTTAATGTCCATAGGCAACGGTGACTGCTTTCTATCAGGTAGCCCGCCTGCCTTGTCGTTAGGTTAAAGTTTAAAAAATAAGGTTTTCCGTGTGACTCAAATACCTACCTATGATAGAAATTACGCTTGAGGTGGGTAGTAATAAATCGAATAATAAAATAAGTACATTAATAATCAGACGCGAGCAATGTAATGAAATAAGTAAAATCTTTTTAAGTAATCTTTAGTAAGTGGCTGACGTAAAAGTTTCGTCGAAGTGATTGCCTTTTAGGTATTTTTAACCGACTTCCCAAAGGAAAGAGGTTATTAACCGACTTCCCAAAGGAAAGAGGTTATCTATTCGTCACGTATATTTTTTTTTTTTTTTTTTTTTTTATGTGTGTTCGGGCGAAATGGCTAGAAATTGTCGACCTACCGACACGATTCATACGACATTGTATGCGGCTAGTTTCACAGGCAGTCCCATATTGAGGAAAATGAAAACCTTCCGGCGGTTTTCCCGGAAAATTGGAAAATGTCGGTTTCTTAAAATCTTGAATAACTTCGGTGTTTCTAAACCGATTTCCATTTTCTTTCTTTAATTTGATAGGAAATTTTGTCACGCAACTTTTTCTCTTGGACATGGGTATGCTGTGATGCTTAACTCTTTGAGTTATGGGGTGGAAACCACCACCACTCCTCAAGTTTTTTAGATAATTTGAGATAACTCGGCTTCTGCCGAATCGATTCTTATGAAACTCGGAATATGTATTATATATCTATGCTTATATAGGTTGACGAAAAATTTGACCTTCAACTCTTCGATCCTGATGATGCAGGGTTACAGCTATCCTAAACTATAACATTAGCTATTTGGTGCTTACATACATGTAACAAGACTACTAAGCAGAGACATGTGATGAAAATTTGACCTTCAACTCCTCAATCCTGATGATGCAGGGGTGCCTCAAGCCTAAACCATAGGGGTTGACCATTTGGTGCTTATGGGTATGTAATAACAATACTAAGCAAAGACATATTATAAAAAAAATGACCTTCAACTCCTCAACCCTGATGATGCAGGGTGCTGTAAGCCCAAGCCGTAGGTGATGGCCATTTAGTGCTTACGGATATATAATAAGATAGCAAGGCAAAGATGTACGATGACAAATTTGACCTTCAACTCCTCAACCCTGATGATGCAGGGGTACTGCAGGCTTAAACCATAAACGTTAGACATTTGTTGCTCACGGATTTGTAATAACATTGCTAAGCAAAGGTATACGACGAAAAATTGGACCTTCAACTCCTCAATCCTGATGATGCAGGGGTATTGAATGCCTAAGCCATAAAACTTAGCTATTTCAATCTTATGCATTCAAAATGATATTTAAAAAAATGTAAGGTAAAACATTAGAAAAATGGTTGTATACGGTGGAAAATTGGACCTTCAACTCCTCAATCCTGATGATGCTGGGGTGCTTCAAGCTTAAACTATAGGCGTTAGCTACATGATCGCTACGTATATCTGATAAGATTACTAAGCAAAGATATAAGATGAAAAATTTGACATTCAACTCCTCAACTCTGATGATGCAGGGGTACTTCAGGCTTAAACTATAGGCGTTGGCCATTTGATGCTTATGGGTATGTAATATATTTACAAAGCGAAGACGTATGATAAAAAAGTTGATCTTCAACTCCTCAACCCTGATGATGCAGGGTACTGTAAGCCCAAGCCATAGAAGTTGGGGATCTGTTGCTTACGTGCATGCGATGAGATTACATAGAAAAGATATGACATGATAATTTTGACCTTCAACTCTTCGGCCCTGATGATGCAGGGGTACTTCAGGCTTAAACCATAGGCGTTGGCCATTTGATACTTATGGATATGTAATATATTTACAAAGCAAAGACGTATGATAAGAAAATTGACCTTCAACTCCTCAACCCTGATGATGCAGGGTACTGCAAGTTTAAACCATAAGCATCGGCCATATGGTGCTTACGTATATGTAATGAGATTACTAAGCAAAGATATGACATGATAATTTTGACCTTCAACTCCTCAACCCTGATAATGCTGGGGTCCTTCAAGTTTAAACCGTAGGCATCGGCCATATTGTGCTTACGTATACATAATGTTGTTGTTCACAATACCAACAATGAGTTTCGGAGAGGATATAATTATGATCAAAAATTCCACTTCGAATACAATTACCTGAAAGATGCAAGAGTACTACCAACCTTTTTAAATTGGATGGGTTATTTTTAGTTTAGTTTAGTTTATTTTTAGTTAGTAAGAGTATAATTCAACTGATACTGAATCAGTTGAATTATACTCTTAGTTATAAGGTTTATATTACTTTTTCTACTTTAAATATTGATAATTATAGGTCTATTCTTTAAATAAATGTTTACTCAGAAAAAGTTGTTTTATTCGGTTAGGTTAGGTTCGAACAGATTTTTCCAATTCAGAATCTAAGGGAGCGACCGGTTGTGTCAAAGAAGTCTATTTTTATATGATGACGTCAGCACATAATTTTATTCATCCGAAAATCGGACGAATAATTAATTTTATTCATCCGGTTAGCGGACGACTAGCAACAGCCATAACTGATTTTATCGTGACTGAAAAGCGTGAAAAAAAAAATTTTAAACAAAAAATACAACCGACTTCCATGCCACATAAAAGTAAAAAATAATTTAAATACATGTTGGTTTAGAGCAAACACAGTTCTTAGTACATAGTCCCGAAGTCGGCGCTCATATAAGATACATGTAGTTTCGTCATGATCCAGCAAAATATGGTAAGCGCCGACTTCGGGACTATGTACTAAGAACTGTGTTTGCTCTAAACCAACATGTATTTAAATTATTTTTTACTTTTAGGTGGCATGGAAGTCGGTTGTATTTTTTGTTTAAAATTTTTTTTTCTAGGCATCGCATCGCATCGCATCGCATCGCATCGCATCGCATTAACCCATTATTGGCCCACTGCTAGGCACGGGTCTTCTCCCAGAATGAGAGAGTTTAGGCCATAGTCCACCGCGCTGGCCAAATGCGAATTGGTGGACTTCACACACCTCCGAGAACTTTTTTTTTTTAAGAACTCTCGGGTGTGTAGGTTTCCTCACGATGTTTTCCTTCACCGAAAAGCAGTTATAATTAATTTCTAATACGCACATAAATCATTGGTGCGTGCCTGGGTTTGAACCTCTGACCTCCCGATCGAGAGGGCAAGTTTCAACCATTAGGCTATCACTGCTCACTTCATTTTCTAGGCACTAGCTACTTTAGTAATGATGTATGTGATATGTTTTATAAGTTTGTATAATTAAATATGACATCACTACATAGTACAAAACAAAGTCGCTCTGCGCTGCCTCCCTGTGTATGCTTAGATCTTTAAAACTACTACGGATTTTAATGCAGATTTTTTTGAAGTAAAAATCTTTATCAGGGTTGGAAAAAATTTAGCGTAATATTTTTTCTGTTACGCGCCATCTTTTTTTATTTTTCGTTACGCGCCATCTTTTTCTGTTACGCGCCATCTTTCCCAACGCTCTAAAGTGACGTGACAAATATATTATATTGAAGTGATCAGCAAAATCAAAGAGTTTATTTTAATTCTAATTCCAGTGAATTTCTAAAAAAAGTAAGTAATTACATCTCTTTTTCTAATACTTAAGTGTAATTGTGGTATTTATTTTTCCACTTTATTTAAAATTAACCTCAGTTTTTGATTGTATTTTTCAATACACTAACACGTGGGTGTAATTATGGTACCATTTTTTTTACTAATACTTGAATGTTGATTGTGGTATTTATTTTTCTAAAATATTCAAAGTCAACCTCAGTTTTTGATTGCATTTTTTAAAACACCAACACGTGGGCGTGATCATGTTATTTATTTTTCAAGTTTTCAAGTTATTTTTTGAAAAATAACGTCATAAAGAAGTTTCACTTCTTACGAGTGTACGCTAGTACACGCACACATTTTTTTAATAGACAGAGTGATTCAAGGTTTTTATGTATATAAACACTGATAATTTTAGATTTTTGACTTTTAGGCTGAACAAAGTTCGTCAGGTCAACTAGTTTTACTATATTTCAATGAACAAACGATATAATTAAAGTGTACAAATACATTTTGTTCAAGTACGGTATATTTCAAAAACGTTTTGTGAACGATACTTCGTAGGTGCAAACGTTTGAAATGATTCTAGTAGAAAAGCGATTTTTGCAAAATCCGTGAACCATCAAACGATAACGTCAGCACAGAAAGTGAACCTCCCTCACATACTTTTCAAATGTTTGTACGTTGCAACACAAAGCGATCGACAAAATATCTTCTTCGTTTTATAGATTTTTAAGTAACTCGAGTAGAAAACTTTTCTGACAAATTCGGTATACTCGAGCAGTAATAGATAGATAAGTTGACTAACTTGTCCTTTTAATTGGAAGGTTCAAATTCAAATCCCAAGTTAACATCAGTGCTTTTTCTAAAACTATGTGATTATTGGAAATTAATTATCTCTTCTTTACGGTGAAGGAAAACATCATAACCTACACACCTGAGAATTCTTCACCAAGTGTGAATTCTACCGAGTCACACTTGGTCCCCGCGGTGGACTATGGCCTCTTATTCTGAGAGAAGACCCGTGCCCATTAGTGTTGTATACCGTGATATGGAACTTTAAGAAAGAAAGACGAACTAGACGTAGGGTTGATAGGTTAATCTACCACTAGTGCTTGTCAAAGAATACGCCCCGCCACGGCAGTTCCGCCGTGACCACGATCCATGTAGGTAACTAGATCGTCAGATCAAAGGAGAAATCTAAGAGAATTCAAAAACCGCAAATCCTGAGTATACATAGTGCATTAAAATAGATTTTAAATCAATTCTGCTGTAGCTGATTCATTGTGAGTGTGCCAGATTGTCGGCTTTTTGACAAATAGCGAGGCATCGTAAGGTTCGCTACATGAGCCACTCAACGAGAGATAAGTTCATATTCGTGACCACGACTCTTTTGCAAAAGTAAAAATAGGGGTGTAAAAGAAAAATCTATGTATTTTATCAATCTATCTTATTGCTCTATATTATTATGTTCTTATTATATTCTTATTATTATTCTATCTTCTTATCTTATCTTTTTATTATTCTCTATTATTCTTATTCTAATATAGAATATATTATTATTCTATCTAGTATTTGTTATTATAACAGCAACATACGTACATCATCTATGAAGATTTTAACTGCTTAGCCATTACAGTACATGAGATACGCCTGGACAGACAGACGGATGGACAGAGCCTTAGAAATAGCGTTCCGATTTACCCTTTGGGTACAAAACCTTAATAAAAGAATAAAACTTTCACTGAAGCTGAAACTGAGCTCTCTGTGAGGAATATACTCTACATTACTATAGGTAAAAGGAAATTGCTTGACCTGATTTATTTAGGCCGGCTCGCTAGGTGCAGTTTAAAAGGTATTAGACAAGCTTTTGCTACTGTAAGTGTATCTTGATGGAAAACAAGCATATTAGATCGAGCTTTTCAGTTTAAGCCGGCGACTTTAGCTTTGTTACGTAAAACTGTTTAAAGGTAAAATTTTCGGTTCAGTTGGAAAATGTAGAATTTACCTAGTATACAAGCGTTTTGTGAACAAATACTGTGTGTTATTCCTGTTTAATATTGTTGAGCCTCGTGCTTTCATATGCTTAAAAAAATAATTTTATATTAAATTTAATATTGCACTTTTGCTTTGTCGTTATTTTAAACGCACGGAAAAAGAGAAGCAAAAATTCAAAAAGTTTAAAAGTTATTTTATTGCAAATTCGCACTTCTACAAACATTTTTTTGAAACAAAACTTTTCACCTATTTCACTCGCATGTATGAATTTATTCTACTAAGTATGTATGTAAGTGTTCGTAATACTTATGTCTTTGAATGATAATTATGATCATTCTTTAAATGTTAAGTAGATGAGCGTATATCATGGTACAGATTTGTTTTGTTATAAGGGCAAGTAAAGTACATCGTCCCTGTAGCTCCGGGATCAGAATAGGGCTACGGCATCCCCTGCCTGTCGTAAGAGACGACTAAAAGGGGCTTCCGAAGTGGCAGACAGCGAGAGTAGGAGCTCGAACCGTTCGGTCAGGCAAACCCGGGAAGGACGGCGGTATGTGTGTAAAAATAACCATAACCCTGCGTCGCTCCCACGGCGTCGGGTACCTTTTGAAGCTTAAATCTGTTATGCTTAATGTTTTCTTTATGACTGATTTTAACTTAGGATATACAAGTATATTGTTTAAATATACAAAAGAAGATTATCTTGCAAAAGGTGGTAGAAGGAGTTTAGTTCGATCGGTGAGATAGCACTGCCATACCTATTTCTAGCGTGAACAAGTTCGTGGGTTTCGTTGAAAATGCGTTATTACCGGTTGACCTTCATATTAGGCGACAAGCTTAGTCTTCAGAAGTAGCAACGTATTTGTAAGTCTGGACGGCTTTGAAAGTGTTTATCAAAAGTTATTTTTTTTACTGTTGTACCACTCGTTGACAATAAGAGAATAAACTTGTAAAACTTCTATATAAAATTTGAAATACAGACATACCTAGAAAGATAAAATTGTGGTATTTGCTAAAGATAGGCTGATTTCCATAGAATTCGATTGCAGGTAATGGATATTATAATATCGCGATCTATTGAAATCGTCCAAGGTCGTGCGTTTGGGATTGTGGTTCGGCCACAAAATTAGCGGATATCAAATGAGTTGAACAGCCAACCAGCGTTTTATTAAATAATAATGGTCTATGTTATCGATATCAATAAATAATTAAATGTTTAGAATCTTTCTTATATTAAAACAACGATAATTTTCATGCATCAACTTGAAACTGCAGTAAGTTCAGGTGTATTCCAATTTACAGGTTATCCAATTGATTACGTCAGAAAAAAGGTCTTCTCTTTGAGTTCGAAGATTTTTGGCCGTAAACGAATTTTGGAATCACGGCTGGATTTAAATTTTAAAAACCTAGCGTGATAGATCACAACCTAGTGGACTCTAAGATCTGTAAAACATATAAATCTTACGAGTATGTTATTTCCGTTTTTTTTCAATTTAAAATAATCATGCAGCAGTTTGTAGTCTCCTTTCATAATACTATTTGACGACCCTGACGGGGCGGTTACCATACCGGTCTGACGCGCAATGGGTCCCGGGTTTGATTCCCGGCCAGACAGGTATCTGAATGTTGAGTTTAGATTCGTGTTCTGGGTCTGGGTGCTTGCGTATTCGTATTGTGTGTGTCCATGGTACCCACGACACAGGAGAAAATCCTACTGTGGGGCTATAGGTGTAAATAGCGTGTGTTTGTATTTTATTGCCTTAATTTCCTTTTTTATTTACCATACAAACCAGAGGATTAAAGAACATATTCCGATAATCCCGTTTTCATGGCCCAACACTCAGTCATGAATGTGAAGCAGAGATAATGCTGCGCGAATCAAATTACGAAATCCTTGCAACCCTCAGTCATGAACGATTGATAATTCCGAATTAATTTCAGGTTACCAATCCACATAACATGAAGCCCTATTGGAAACGTGATGACCTTGCAGAGCACCATACCGACTGGACACGAAATGGATTTCTAGTTAAATCTCCAGACATACTCGTATATATGGATTTAAATTGATATGGAGATCCGACTCCGTTTTGGAAAGTCCGAACATTTAAGATATTTTACATCCGACTACAACTCAGACATTCTATCGGAGGTCGATGAAACAAGAACATGGCGCCGCGACCGAGGTCTTATTTTAATACCTAAAATTAGGTAAGAGTTGTGCAGAAATCTTTGTGTGTATCCATAAGTGTGTGTACCCACGACACAATAGAATCCTAATGTAAGGCTATAGGTAGAAAAGGTTTTTATTAACATAATACTACATGGACGTAGTAGAGGTGGGTGGGGACGTTTGGTTGAAACCCCCCCCCCCCCCCCAAACAAAAGCCTGGCTGCGCCCGTGTGTTGATACCAGTAAATGCCATTCGTGTTATTTATATGAGTTCAATTTCTAGAACTGTTATCATTAAATCTTAGATTTCCCTTCCATAACAAGATTAGCTGATATACAATAGACTTTGGAATTTTAAGTGCAAATAGATAATTCAAATACTTTGTTTCGTTTTTATCGGTGTTTTTTAATGTTACTGGAATCTACATTAGGATTAGTGCCTAATGTAAGTTATACAAGTAATTGCTAAAGTCGATAACTGATCTTAAATTGTAGTTCGCGTAAAGGTTTTCGTACCCTTGTCCCCGTAGTTCCGGGATCAGAGTAGAGCTATGGTATCTCCCCTTTTTTTCCAGAGGGAAACCTTCAAAAGGTACCCGACACCGTGGGAGCGACGCAGGGTTATGTAGGATTTTTACCGCACTAAAACCCCCCCGGTGGCCGTCCTCGGCGCTAAAAAGAGGACTCCGGGAACTCGGTCCGACCGCAACCGGAATCCTCTGAGCGTGTTGCCCCATCGGACTCCTCCCAGATGGGCGGCTGGGCCCACCGCTCCGTCTAGTCTTTACGACGGTATGCGACCACATGCCGTAGCCCTATTCTGATCCCGAAACTACAGGGACGTATGATATCCCCCTGCCTGTCGTAGGAGGAACTAAAAAGAGCCTCCGGGGTCGGGAGCAGCTAAAGTGGGAACTCGAACCGATCAGACGACCCCGGGAAGGACGGCGGTGTGTGTGGTCGCATACCGATGTAAAGACCAGACAGAGCGGTGGGTCCAGTCGCTTACCTGGGAGGAGCCCACACGTTCATCCAGTGCCGTCATTTGGAGATCCCGGAGACCTTTTTATAGCGCTGAAGTCGGCCACTGGGGGGTTTGAGTGCGGTGAAAATCTCACATAACCCTGCGTTGCCCCCACGGCGTCAGGTAACCTTTGAAGGTTTCCACCTCGAGACCAAAAAATAATAAAGTGATGTTATTGCTGTTATTTACCGGAGTTAATGTCCGGAACCCTTTGTTGCGAGTTTGATGCACTTTGTTGGTTTTATGTGAATCTAGTCACCCATCGCAACGGTCAAAATTCGGCCGTAATTCAACCTAAAAACTAACGAAAGGTAAAAAGAGGTTTAACTGACTAAGCTCCATATAAAAGTAATAACGAGTATTTTGACAAAGACATCTGACATTTTTGACGTTATGTGTTTTCATAGTAAGACATTGAATGTTCTACTTCGTTCATTATAATTATTGTGCCAAATACACGGTAATGTGTTTTTAGTTGATTTTATGTTGTAGTTGTATGTTTTATGCAGTATTTGAAAAAAAATGACATTTGGCACTCCTTCTCTACACCGACTATAACCATACTATTTTTCATACTACTACGTCTGCGGCAAGATTCTTAAAAACGGATCCCAAGCTTTTGCTTCACGTATTAATATATTATAGATTATTCGCATCTAGTACAAAATATATGATATAAAAGCTACGCTAGGTACGCATTTAGATCAACAATTTAGTTTTGCAAATAAAAGATGAGAAATTTGTCAGTATCTTGGGAACCATGCCAACTTATGTGAATTATGAATTTTTAGTGTAATGCTTATAATTTATTATAAATAATGTGTTATGTTACAATGAAATATTATGCGAAGGAAAATAATACTAGTATAAAAAAACAGAAACAAAACCATCGAACACACGCTTTCTACACTCATAGCCCCACACTAAGATCTTCTCCTCAAGACGAATACACAAACACTCAGACCCAGAACATGAATCTAAATACATCATTCTGATACCTATCTGGCCGGGAATCGAACCCATAATCGTTGGCCAGCGCGGTGGACTATGCTCTCTGATTCTGAGAGAAGACCCGTGCCCAGCAGGGCCAATAATGGGTTGTTGAGAATGTCGTTCTCCCTTTTTCTATGATCTAAGATGCCATGTTCAAAAATAGTAAACTTTACCATCCTCTGAATCAATACCAATGACATGTCATAAGTTACAAGCTGTCAAGCTGTTTTTGCTGTAGGGCGTGCCACAGAAATAGACATACATGCTTAATAAATACTAAATACTATATCCGATAGGGTAGACTGTCCAGTAGTAAGACACTGGAATGCGTGCCACATGAGCTCCAGAGGGGTTAACGTTAATGTAAATTAAATTTTAATTTGAATTTAATGTTATGTACTTATTTGACATAATTTTGATGACATGAATTTTATTATGATTTTTATTGGTATTTGATTATGTTTTTGTTAAATGTAGAACTGTATTCCTATTATTATCATTCTTATAATATGGACATAATCTGATTTAAATTAATAAATAAAAATAGAAAAGTACAAGCAAACATACATACTCGATAACATTAACCTCTGTCTAACGCAATGGGGTAAAAATTCTCTAGCACTACCGTCATTGCATCCCTGAAAATAACAAGTCGGGTTTTCATGGTCGTAGATACAGTTAGATAACTTTAAAGTTTTTAATTGGAGCGCAAGCATTGTACGTCGATATGTGGCGTGGGATGTGTAGTTTTGGATACGTGACATTTGAAAAGTCTGCATTTCCTCGTATGTATATGCATTGAACAGTTTTGCTATTTGTGTATCTCTCGCAATAAGTAAAATAGAATAGCAAATGAGTACCTGTTTGACTTGATCGCAAGTCACTGCCGCTTATGGTCATCTATAAACACATCGCCTCTTTACAAAAACAACGTGGCAAGTACAAATTCACCTTTTTTTGTTAAATTACATAATTATATGTTTTTTCTTGAATTTGCCAGTAAGTTATTAGGTAATATTTGTAATGATCGTATCAGGTCTGTGTAAGTCCATTCATTTTAAGGAATTTATTTTGTGTAACTTAAAAGTATGCCTCTAATAAAAATTTTAGTTTTCAAGATAAGTAGTTTTTTTAAAGAGGCGATTTATATGACCTTAAGTTTTATTTTTATTTCGTGAATTTAAAATCTATAATGTATGTTACGTAGAACAGGGTTTCTATATTAAGTCCATCACAGATGCGTTGTTTCTCCGGACGACTATGTTAGTCGCCTTATATGAAAGTGCTGGCAATTACAACTTTCCACCGAAACTCATACTAAGTACAGGAGGTAGTACCTCCCCTGTCGAACTCAATCTACCTTTATGTAACCATTTGATTTAAAAACTATCTTTAAAGAACCTTCTATTCGACATATACACTCTTACTAACCTCTTTTATCGCTTCTCGCTTATCAGTCTTTAATACGACAATATGTTTAAAAACGGATAACGGATTAGAGCGATTATACTTATTTATCTAGTTTATTATCAAAGTATATAGAAAGATTAGGCTATGTTCTAGGAAATATGAAGACATACGAACCAAGAAGTTCCAATTAACAGTAACAAATGTGTCGATCCTTTTACGATAGCGGAAGATTAAAGTTTCCGTTAGCGTCATATCTTCAATCTGAGCTACTGGGATACCAGCCAAATGAGAGGTGGTCACGCTATGAGTGACAGAGACAGTTGACAATTTATTGATGATAGGAAGAGATAGAGCGATGTTTCAATTTTACTAATTCGGGCTTGGTGCTTATGGATAACGGTATGGATAGAAGATTACATGTGTTTATGTGCAACAGACACGTTTGAAAATTTGGACGTATGTGGGGAATTGGGTCGAACTCATAAACAGCGCGGTATAGCCAATGCCGTCTTTATCAAAAGGGCACTCGGGGCCAGTGCCCTGGGCCCGATATCCTCAGAGGGCTCCGAAGGACTGTAAATTTTTCTCAAATTTAATATTATATAGGTGGTAGAACCAGTGTAGTTCGACCGGGGAGGTACCACCGCCACACCTATTTCTAGCATGAAGAATTTTTTGCGTTTCGATGGAAGGGTGTGGTTGCCGGCACACTTTTATATAAGGCGAACATCATCCTCGGGAGTGGCAACGCATCTGTGATTGACTTCCGACAGAACCCATGTTCTGTATGAAGTTGATTACAGATGTCCATGAGCGGCAGTGACCACTTACCATCAGTTGGACTGCATGCTCATTTGCTTACTAAAAAAAATAAAAAAAATTTGGTCGGGCGCATTACACCTTTCTCGTTGGACGAACGTCGATCATTTTCAGATTTATTTTAATCAATACATTTATATGAATACTTTGAATGATCACCAATCAATTATACCTTACTATTTAAGTTTATTTTCTATTCGTAATGTCTATTGTCACGTTACTTATTTGATTTTTTACTTAGTACCTAATTTGAAAATTTTAAAAATAGAATATTTTTGAGCGCATTCTATCATCTATCCTATCCTATCCTATCATCTACAAGCGCACCATCTAGCGATCATCCATACAAGCCACTCTGATGCCACAGTCATGTCGCCATAATTGAATGGTGACTTTGTCTATGGTTGGGGGAATCCCTGGATTATCTACTTTCTTCCAAAAGGGCCCCGAATTCTTGTGTGCCCAAGGGCCCCAGCATAGTCTAAGACGGCCCTGGGCATAGCGCATTGATCACTGGTTGTATGAAGCACTCGATTCTAGGCCAAATTGACAATAAAATTGCTGAAATCGTACAAACATGACGAGCCTTTTAAATTCTTATCTTTTATGATAAGATTAAATATTTTTATTGTTTCGGTCATTGATATATCAAAAAATAAACTCGTCGTGTGATACTAATTGTTACAAAATTATTAAACTGCATAAGCGTAGGAAATTAAGCTAAGTTTTATTTTATTAGTTGTGAAAACGTATCTTTTGCCACATACAACTTCGTGTTAGAAGTCGTAGAGATTCTTCAACCGCTTAGTACAATAATTACCATAAAATTGTTAACAATTTTTTGGCTATGATACCTAACTACATAATAACAATAACATAACTTAAATTACTTATGTACCTAAAATAGCTGCATTAATATAAACGCCTACTATTGTTATAAAGCAACAAAAAGATTTTATATGTTCAACAGTGGATTGCCATGAATATTATGTTGCTTAAAAACATTGAATATGAAATTAAAATAAATAATAGTTAAAAAAAACTAAAAAACACGCTTTTTATAGAAAACCGAACTAAATAATAGAAAATAAATTTAAATTAAGAAAATAGTGTTAAAAATTTCAATGAATATAAATTAATATCAGTGTGAATAAAAAAAAATATATTTAAAAAAAAGCGTGGGGTGCATGGTGTCAATGGTTATAGATATTTTATTGACAGATATGAGTAGAGTGATTATCATTTCGATAATATCTTAAAAAGCACCCTACGCTTTTTTTTTAAATAAAATATTTTTTTTATTCACACTATTATTAATTTATATTCATTGAAATTTATAACACTATTTTCTTAATTTAAATTCATTTAAATATATTTTCTATTTTTTAGTTCGGTTTTCTATAAAAAGCGTGTTTTTTAGTTTTTTTTTTAACTATTATTTATTTTCTACTTTTTAGTCAAATTAAAAAATGGAATAATTTTATCAAATTAGTATATTGTCATCGGTCCTCAATAAATGTACAAAGTTTGAACGAAATCTGGCCGTTTAAAGTGGGTCAAAATCGCGCCCAAAGAAATCGGTTACAAACATACAAACAAACATACAGGTGAAGCTAATAAAAAGCTAATAATAACCAATTTATTTTAAAAGAGACAAACAAAAGCGAAAAAATTGAAGAACTATTTGACTTAATCTATTTATTTTAAAACGATCTAAGTAGTAACTAGACAATAATAGAAAATAGAACAAACATTTAACACGTTTTTAAGAGTTTTTTTGAGCTTCTAACACATTTCCGTTAGAAGGGACAATATCAAATGATACTTTCGTAGTGGACGTACATAATAAAATGAACCTATTGATCAAATGTTATGGTATAAATTTCTGTAGATTTGGCTCAAAATTATTATTAAGAAGTCAGTTATATGAAACTCATATAGTATTAACATTACCTATTTGGTAAAAAATCAGTAATATGTATTTTAAACATCTAACTTTGTTATTATTTTTAAATATAGAAAGATGACATCAACTTCCATTTACTTTTGGGTAATTTTTCAACCTTCGTAGGGATTTCACTATAGTAAATTCTTTCACTTATCGCCTATGTAAACACTCTTAACTCAGTTGCACTCTAAGATAATAGTTAGGTGCAATTGACAAGCCACAGCAGAAACTTTGACGATTATTAAAAAATCAAACAATAAACTTAATATAATAAGTACTTCATAGATGTTGAAGGATTTTGTAAATAAACTCAGGTAATTGTCATCTACATATACTATTTTCAAATCACACCAATTTTGATTAGACAGTTCGAATACACCCAAATTGAAATGCAGTTTTACATAAGTTAGCATATAGTAACAAGCACATAAACAGAAAATGAAAAAATTACTAAATATTTTGCGAATAACCGACATTTTTAATCTATCATCTCTCGCTATCTTTCCGCTTCTCTCCGACGCTTATCTTCTAAAACTTAAACCAAACAACCTATCGTCACTTATCTCCGATTAAAATGTCGGCCACCGTCAAGACACTTTGGTCTCTGTAGCAATTCAGGAAAAAAGTAATGGTTTTTCGGGAATTCTAACAAAAATACGGGTTCCATTGTCGTTGTGTTTATTTTGGAGAATAATGAAAACGCCGTGCATACTTCCTGGATGTTCTTTTGTAGTAAGTACTTTAATATCTTTCAAGACGTAATCGCCGCTGTGACAGTTTGGAGAACATTAAAAGTGATCTTTGTTATTTAGCATGTCATGTGGCGCTCGCTTCGTTATTAATACAGGTATATGAGATATTTTTAAAATTTCATTATAATATGCTGAGGTTCAATGATTGAGCTAACGTAAAATATAACCATAGAATAGCAGGAATATTAGTATTTTGCATTTACTCTTGTATGTCCCGTGATTTTATATGATTGCAAATAAAGTCATAGTCTTGTCAAAGAGATCTACCCTGTAAATCACGTCTGTATGTTGTAATGATTTAATACAAACTTAACATAATCAAAGTATCACTGAAACATAGTTATGAATGAAAGTAAATTTATTTAAAGAAAAACGTAGAACTTACGTAGTATTTTTTTTAGATTATAGAAGCAGAAAACGAGCATATAATCCACTTGATAGTAAATAGCCACTGTTGTCCATAAACAACTCTAGTCAATCTTCAACAAGATCTTACCTGAGATTAGCCACACACTCTGCAGACCAGAACACAGCGGCGCTTAATACTGATATAAATATGTATCGTCAACCCATTATTGTTCCACTGCTGAGCACGAGTCTTCTCTCGGTATGAGAGAGTTGCAGGCCATAGTCCACTGCGCTGGCCAAGTGCAAATTGGTGGACTTTCTACACTTCCGAGAACTTTTTTTAAAGAACTATTGGGTGTATAGGTTTCCCCACGATGTTTTCCTTCACTGAAAAACAGTGATAATTAATTTCTAATACGCACATAAATCAGTGTTTGCGTCAGCCAAGGTCCGAGGTTTAAATCCACCTCGGACCTTCCAATTGAGAGGGCAAGTTTCAATCATTAGGCTATCACTACTCACGCTGTTGTATATATAGATAGAAATAAACATGTCGTTGCCCCTAGAGTCAAATCACAAAAAAATCTACAACCTGTTTATAATTTGATACAAGTTCCTCAAGCATTATCGTTCAACTCTACTAATGTTTTCTCGCTCATAGATTGATTTTATGCGATAGTATTCTTTATACACGTTATGTGCATTTACACTTAGGTATGGCTGTTAGAACTAAAATACATGCTTATAAGCGGAGCGCCTACTGAATAAGTAAGTACGACTGACACGGCGGCATATATTGCTGTTTTTAAGACGTTGTAAAGCCTTGTAACACAATCCAAACGTATATGGAATATAAAATAAATTCACACAAGATGTTATACACATATAACACACACAAATACATGTTAGAAGACGTTCAGGCAATTCAATTCGAGGACGACCCGCGTGGCGCAGCGGTTACCATATCGGTCTGACACGCAGTGGGTCCTGGGTTCGATTCCCGGCCAGACAGGTATCTGAATGATGAGTTTAGATTCATGTTCTGGGTTTGGGTGTTTGTATATTTGTCTTTGTGTGTGTCCATGGTACCCATGACACAGGAGTAAATACTACTGTGGGGCTATGAGTGTTGAAAGCGTTTTAAGTTATTTACGACGAAATAAGAACCCTCACAATTACCTACACAACTTCTTCAGAAATATCTGTGTAGATGTTACCGTCAAAGAAGAACGAAAATCTCACGCCACTTCAAATTTATAAACGCCACTCTCGTACTTTAACTAGAATAAATACTCGAAACTCAATTTGCCTTACAAGTGCATTAAGAGAGACGCCAAGTGCATTAAAGTGTCATACCTCGTTATCTTGTGATTCCACTTTACTTGTCTCTTGTATTATTTAGTACTAAAATTTATTCTTGTGTTATTTATAGTGCTAATTGTTAACGCATAGATTTTGGCTACTCTCAGGTCCTTAAAAGTTCTATCTTTACACGCTTTATATTAGTTGGGGCTTGGGGTCGTATGTAACGGAGTCTTTGAGTTCAATTTTCATCGGTTTCTAGAATTCTGATTCATTTAACTTTGCACATATATCAGGGAACGATGACATTGCAATATTATGAAAAAAATTTTTTTTTCACAAAAGCGTGTTTTTAGTTTTTACTTTTTTTCTTAATTCTAGTACAGCAATGCTACAGTAATATATACGTCCTAAAAGAATGACGCTTGTGGGTTATCTTTTCATTTACGACTGACGCTTACTTACAGAGTTGTAGATCATAATTATAAGCATTATCCTCATTGATTAACTAGTGTAAGACGTCACGTCCGAATGTATTCTGAAATTGTACAAGTGTGAAATCGTGAAAATATACCAGTGTTGTACATAATGAGTCGTTAACTTAGGCCATCCAATCCTACCTCTTTAACACTAGATTAATCCAACAGTTTGGTAACGGTAACCACGGTAATGAGTATTCTTGTATGTGTAAATCTAAGTCATCTGTCCCTATGTATGCTTAGATCTTTAAAACTACGCTACAGATATTAAAGCAGTTTTTATTAGTAGATAGAGTGATTCAAGAGGAAGGTTTTTATATAGTGGAGTAACACTGATAATTTTAGATTTTTATTTTTTAGCGGAACGAAATTCGCTGGATCAGCTAGTAAATTATGTGTATCACGTCAACCCATTATTGGCCCACTGCTGGGCACGGGTCTTCTCCCAGAAAGAGAGAGTTTAGGCCATAGTCCACCTCGCTGGCCAAGTGCGAATTGGTGGACAATTATATGTATAACTTTCAGCAAATTTACTCTTCAGTAGTTCTCTCTTGTAGTTCAACGTTAAGTAACAACTACACATACGTCCTTAAGAATTTTCAATGTTATAATATTAACAAAGAAAGATGTATAGAGCGAGAATTCATTTAAATAAGCAATAAGAGAGGCCTTTATACAGCTTAATATTACTGCAGTAACTATTTTACTCAGATTTTTAAATTTAATTTATTCTCTCTATAGTGTTTTAAATATAAAAATAGATCCAATAAATTTCTTATTCATGCATTTGTCTTGTAAGAGTTCTCAAAGGTCATTATTATGACAATGAGCCTCTTCAAAGAAGCCCTTGAAAGTCTTTGTCTGTTCAATACTTTTCTACTTTCATCTATTACTTGCATTTATACTATACTGAATATTTGGCTGTATTGCTGGTACCTATCAATGTACTGCGGGAACTGCTAGAGTTCCCGCAGCTTTTACCGCCTAACTAACGTGATATATGAGACCGAAATTTTATACCTTCAATAATAAAAAAAAATAAAAGGTTTGGTAGCATCTAATAATGATTACGATAAGTAGGAGGAGGGTCTGGGAGCCCGATGGGGCAACGCGCTCAGAGGATTTCGGTTGCGTTCATTTGGAGATCCCGGAGTGTAGCGTTGAGGACGGCCACCGGGGGGGTTTTAGTGCGGTAAAAATCCCACATAACCCTGCGTCGCTTCCACGGCGTCAGGTACCTTTTGAAGATTTTTGAAATAAATAAATAATGGCAGCATCTAATACTGATAGTTCATGAAAAATAATTTTATGAAACGATTTTCACAAAGTCCGTTTTAGTCAGCGTCTGTATCGCAAAATAGACAACTGTGGCCAATTTTTGGGCAAATCGGATGTATACATTTAAAGATCTCATGATGAGTCAACAGTATTTCGCTTATACATAGATTTTAAGGTATGAGAGCAAATTTCAATCCATGGATAGTTCAACATTTATCCTCAGAGCTATAACTGTTGTTTATAATGTTGTATAAATTTAATGGGACATAATAAATAGTAATTTATGCACAAAATTATATAAAATTAAATATAAATAGTGACATGTTTTCATTTAATATATCCATTGCATTTTTTTGAAATTTGTATTCTTTTTTTATCAATTGCATTTTTTTAATCTGTATTCTATTCTTATTATTTCTTGTGACATAATGTGTGGTAATTAATTGATTATAGTATTTGTCTGTCAGAACATGTCTAGATATAATGGAACTGTCTATTTTATGTTAACCATCTTGATTATACCTATATCTAATGACGAATAAACAATTTAAATTTGAATTTGAATTTGAATTTGTGCACCAAATTTGCAGTGAATATATCGTTTACATGTTCAAGATTTCATGGAAAAAAGATGAGCTAGGCAAGGGATTTTACAAGTCAGACTTGGCATTTAATTGTTATCTTTTAACGTTTCAAAATCCTTTGCTGTACCGCAGTATTTGTAATCGCCACTCCCGCTTAATTAGTTGTTAAATGTTATCAGATTCGATTGAGTAAACATTTGAGTAATCAGGAAACAAATGTTGTAAATCAATTAAGATATTTTCCTCTCGGTCTGCTGTCAGCACTGTAATTGTGCCTTTTTTAGACTAAAGTTGACACAATAAGCGGAAAAAAAATCAAAAACTACACATGCATAAAAGTATATAACTTTTGTGTAGATAAAATTCGATATAAAAATATTTTGTAATTTTATGAAGACTAGTCAACGGTTGAAATTCGAACGTAATTTAAATTTAAAAACTAAACTTATTGTCCAAAGTAGCACCAATATTTCTATAATTTAAATAAATAATAATTTTCAAGTTATTTTGAACGCATCCGTTAATAACTTCTTAATATGGGTTCTATCTGAATACAATCACAGATGTGTTGCTCCCGAGGACTAAGATGGTCACCTCATATAATAGTGTACCGGCAACCACACCCTAGCAACAAAACGCAAAAAGTGTTTTACGCTAGAAATAGGTGTGGCGGTGGTATTTCATCGGTTGAACAACTAGTTCTACCACCCTCAAAATCTTACCACACTGAAATTAAAACTTATAAACGCTTACCACGTAAGATTCTAATAAATGTGATAGCGTAGTGACGCGTTCGACATTGAATTAAGCTAATTTTACAATCTTCCTAGATAGATCTGGTGGATACTAGAGTTACTCCCATGTCTAGTGCCGGTACACCGTGAACAACAAAGCTTTATTCCCTCGTTCATTAAGTTGATTTTCATATTCATTTACGAGTTTCTCTCACAGTCGTCACGCAGTCTGCCATTTCGCTGTACTGTACGTGTTCTATCATTTTTCGTGACTTTCGCATTTTTTCTCTCTTTGTCCGTTGTTTCAATGAGTAACGGTTATTACCGCTAATGCCGTTTTTATTCACGTTTTGATATAGTATTAACTTAGTCATCGCGCTGTGAAGTTCACTTAACAAATTGTAAGTCAAATATTTAGTGCGTATTGGTCATGAAGCAGTGCGATGATAATTACTTTTCAAACTTATTTTTTTGCTTATTTTTTGGCATTACAAAGAGTTTACAAAGATAATGTTACAATTGCTCTGAATGCGTACGATATTTCAATATACGGACTCATATCAGTAACAGTAATCGGGTGGCTATTCGCGATACAATCTGATAGGGCTACGGATGAAATTATCGGTGTTTCTCTCTCGTTCTGACGTATAGAATATGAAAGGGACGCTGGTATTGTGATAACACTTTTCATAATGGCACTCGCATTTGGACGCAAGGATTATAAGCAAGTGGGGCACTTAAATTGGTCGACTCGAACAACGCGGACAAGGGAAGTGTGACCCGTAGTTCTGGAACCAACGAAAATGGTAAATATAGTTAGTTTATCACTATTGCTCGCAGTGAAAAATAATTATCGAAAGAATTAAGTGCGGCACCTATTCGTGTTTTGTGATGGTGAACGTGTTACTTTTGTGTTACTATTTTTTGTTTAATTTGTGTTAGCTATAGATGTAATTGAATTTAAAAACGATTTATAAATATACCTATACATATAAAAATATAGTAATGCTAAACAATAAAAACAGAATATTATAAAAAATCTAAATTGAGACTGCGTCTGGGCAAAAGCGTATTGATGGCCATCCGACCAGGTGGATTGATGGCCGTGATGAAGAAGGAGATTACAGGAAACTGAGGAGGTTAGGAGAGACCTATGTCCACAAAAGACTATCTATAGCTAATGGATGGATGGTAAATTAAAATAAAACTATAAATGAAACAAATAATCCAAATCGTTGGTTTTTGGAAGACCCTCAAGGAGTCTGGCTGCGTTATCTCATTGAAAGCCTTAAATAAATTAAGATTTGGTGTAATATGCACTAGCTAGTTAAACTGTAATATATGAATTAATATCTTTGTCCTTAAATAAATTTAAAGAAATACTCACATTACATAATACAAAGTAATTTTTTGACACACTCGTAGAGAAAACATAACTAATGAGCTGATTGTGTTGGATTAAAAAGATTTAAAATATTTTTGCGAAGTAAAAAAATCTCAAAACTTAAAAGCTTTTGAATGTACACTACATGAATATTTCGAATCAAAATTAGCGATTGGGTAATGAAACTGATACGTAAAGATAACGCGTTTTCCAAGTAATTCATATGAAACAAATTATTTTTGATAGAGTTTCTTAGATAAAGTGTATTTTTTGCGGTTCATTGTAAAAACTTGTGAAAGATTTAAAGATTTGTTATACATCTTTAGCATATATTTCACAAAGATCTAGTAAAATTATTTTACTAGTGAACATACGTTAGATGCATGGAGATTTCTACGTCTAACGATGCATGAAAGGGCAGACTCTTGCAACTTTAAAGCAAAATGATTATTCATAAATAATTTCTTATTTATAATTCGATAACAGATTTTTGTAAACCATGAAACCAAAGAGTACCTATGGACTTTGGGCTCGAAAATTCCAAGTATTCGTAACCAAAACATCAGAAAATCACTGATTATTAATATATTAATAACCAATTTTCTAATTGTAGACTGTGTCCGTTACTCAACTGCAATAACCTATAGCAAAGATTTTGATATTCGCAATACACACCAGTGCATTGTAATTAACCTTCCTAAGTGCATTGAAGGCATGTCGTACGTGATTTGGTTACCAAAAGTATATAGAAGAAAGTCTTCCAAATCCGTCTGTCTGTTGCGGCCTGTCTAGATAGGAATCAAAATATTTAACTCAACATAGATGTGTCCTAATTATAGATCGATATCGAAGATTGAAATCCAGTAAAGCCTTTTTTCTATATTTTTGATTTTATAATCCAAAATTAGAGCAGTGATAGCCTAATGGTTGAAACTTGCGCTCTCGATCGGGAGGTCCGAGGTTCAAAGCCAGGCACGCACCGATGATTTTTCTAAAATTATGTACGTATTAGAAATTAATTATCACTACTTTTCGGTGAAAGAAATATCATGAGGAAACCTAATCACCCGAGAGTTCTTTAAGTTCTCGGAGGTGTGTGAAGTCCACCAATTTGCACTTGGTGAGCGCGGTGGACTATGGCCTTAACTCTCTCATCCTGAGTGAAGACCCGTGCCCAGC
Source organism: Spicauda simplicius (assembly GCA_949699795.1). Lineage (NCBI taxonomy): Eukaryota > Metazoa > Arthropoda > Insecta > Lepidoptera > Hesperiidae > Spicauda > Spicauda simplicius. The sequence continues at coordinate 5,542,501 of OX453060.1, forward strand.
AGTGGGACAATAATGGGTTGTCGAGAGAATCCAAAATTTGGTCATTTTAAGTATTTTAATTGCATATAATGATGCAAATAATTTGAATCAGGAGATACAACCATTAATTGACAGGTATAACGGCTTAATAATATCCTTCAAAGTACATTGTCTGTCTATCCGTCCACCAGATTTTTAAGGTCCACTGTTGGTTTAGCCCTTACCTAATTAGCTTTTGCCAATAGTTCCCTCACTGGCATGCGTATTTGCTGATCACGGTAGCTGTTACTAACTAAATTATTAAGAAGACACCGATGCCCATTTCCCGTATTTGGAGTCCTAAGAAAACCACGGGAAGAGGTTGTAGTTCTATTTAAGAATAATTCTATTCTACGTGATACAAAACACAAACTTGCACTTAAATATAGATAAATGGGTTGTTGCTAGAGATCACTTATTCAAGTCGAGTAAAGGACTTAAAGTTAATCCGTAACTTGGTAGATTTCTTAATTAATCAACGATAATTATTTTTGTTTAAAATATAATTTGGTATGACAACGTTCAATTCGATTCGGCTTCAAAGACCCAAATCAACATACATACAATTTAGTATAACTAGTAAAAAATATTTAATACCTACATGAATTAATACATGTAATGTATAGACACACGGGATTTCATATTTATTGTCTATACGGATAAACAAAGTCCAAAAGTGCCCTAGATTTATTGACTTCACTTGAACGAGGATTTGATATTTGCTGGTTTGCTACATCATTAAATATAATAATCAGGACAAGGAATATGAGAAGTTTAGTCATATAACAAAGAAAAAACCACAGTTACAGATGCAGACATCATTAAAAATTCTCACGCACGTGCGAGAAACGTATGAGAACGAAAATTGTTTCGAGTCCAATTGAGCCGCGACCTTTTTATGATGAGTAATGAAATTAGCGGACCATTATACATTATTTTGACTCAATATTTAAAAATATTGAGTCAATAAACTTACTCAATATTTTCAAATATGCACGTAACTTGTAATCTTTTGTTAATGATTATATAAATTTTGAGTTTTTTTTTATGAAACATTATAAGCTGAAGCAATCCTGTCATCTTGTTGTTTGTCTAATCACAAATACTTCGTTTTTCAAAAGTCGTAGTTTTTAGGAGCAACAATGCATGTCTGATTGATCGCAGGTAGAATTTCCGTCGCATTTGAGAAAATAATAAATTTGCAAGGGCTGTATCTGACCTCCAAAAACGTCTGATAAGCCACGTACTTGTATGCTTTACTTCAAGATTAAAAGTCACGTCAATTCCAAACATAAAAAAGCTAGTCTCTTGTGAACACTGACACAATTTTCTTGATTAACCGACCCCTAAAATAGATGCTCTCATTGTAGATTAGTGCTAACGTTCCACATGATCCTTAATTAATATACTTGGACAAAGCCGACATCAGTCTGATGATCTTGTTTCAAACCTTGACATGGTATTTTGTAAGCGGGTAATAGGAAGGAAATTGTGAATTCGGTCGATCGAGAATCGTATTTAAGTATCGGACTGTTTTTTAATGGTGGCGGAAGGTTACACTTGTTTAATGTATGTTTGAAGAAGGTTTAATTTTGTTACAACCAACTGTTACTATTTTGCCTATATGTTATAGGTCTCGTCAACCCATTATTGTCCCACTGCTGGGCACGGGTCTTCTCTCAGAATGAGAGAGTTTAGGCCATAGTCCACCGTGCTGGCCAAGTGCGAATTGGTGGACTTAACACACCTCCGAGAACTTTTTTTTAAAGAACTCTCGGGTGTGTAGGTTTCCTCACGATGTTTTCCTTCACCGCAAAGCAGTGATAATTAATTTCTAATACGCACATGAATCAGTAGTGCGCGCCTGGGTTTGAACCTCGGACCTCCCAATCGAGAGGGCAAGTTACAACCATTAGGCTATCACATGTTATAGGTGCTCTATAGTAAATACTATTAACGCTAGACGCTTTATATAAATATATTTACCTCTCTACTCAAAAACTTAGCAGTAAAAGTTACTTATAAAGACTTAAAATTAATCAACACTAAAAATATTCATATACATACATTCCATTTCTATGACGTCTGTCTAAAACTATAAAAAAGCAGACATTATTCACTTAATATTTTCTATTATTCGAGAATATATAATTCAATCGATGTTTCAATATACATCGATGCATAAATCGTGATTCAAAGAAAGATAATTAAAGTGTCTCAAAAACGAAAAGAGCATTACAGCATTTGGGATCTTTGAAATTAAATACTGTATGTAAGTTATTTCCAGATATGAAGAAATTATGAATCTTATCATTTTGTGACACTATTTTTTACGCTTATTTTCTTATCGTACCTAAAATGATAGGAAAAAAGACATTAATAAGTTACGAAAAGCAAATATTTCCTCCTCACTTTTGGCTAAAGAATTATCTATAACTAATAGAGATAGTACCACTTCCGTGTATATTTTGTAGTACGTAGATTTTCATCCTTTATATGACCAAATTTTGCCGATTTTCCGTTTGTCTGCCCTTGTAATTTTGTCACCATTATCACTACATTTGTTCTGATTAATAGGATATTTTCAACTCCGCTGATAAAATTGTACATGATACGAGTACAATATATCATATTATAGAATTATCTAAATAATTCTATAAATAATAATTAAATAATAAGTAAATAAATATTTTACGTTAACAATAGAATTAAACCTCACAAAAGTCAAAATAGCATCAATGAACATTAGCGTAGAGTTGTACATAATAATAGAGATATTTTATATGTAAATTTATATGCATTTTCCATAACGTTTGCTAAGGTCTGAAGTCCGCTATCTGCACTTGTCTAGAATGGTCCTGTAGCCTTCTAACCGAGGTTAAGGGAAGTTATCAAATATTATTTTTAGACTATATCATCATAACAACGAATAACATTATACATATAGATGTCGCATTAACTCATTTCCGATGATAAGACATGATAATCAAATGAGTACAATATTTGTTGCTATTCATGACAAAATTATTTATTGACCACACCGTAATACAGTTATCAGGTGTAGTTCCGGTATGATCAACAAATGAAGCAATAATGTTATTAGTAATATCGAATGTCCGACAAACAATTATGGATTAAAAGCAAGGAACAAATTATCGCTATCGCCCAGGGTTGACTAGCAGAGAATGCCATTAGGCATTAAGTTTACCCTTGTAACCTTTAGCTTAAGGTGTTCCAAAAATTAAATAAATAAACATCTTTTGTTTATAAAATAATCTACTTTGAAAGTTAAGTCCTGAGTCAGTTAATAAATGGAACCAAAAATATGGATTCCTTCTTGGGCAACTTTACGATTTACCCGGACAGAGGAGTGTGAAATTTGACACGATTATAGTTTATATATAGAGTGCAGGATACTAATATTTTTATTGAGTACCTACTACATATAATATACATAAAAACAACTAGAAACATATTAAACACACTACAATGCATTTGACCGTAATTTGATGAATTTCAATCGTTGCTATAGATTACATAATACTGTAATTTTCTTTTTTTTGTTTTTTTATCTGACTGAAGTAGCAAATGAGCATATAATGCACCTGATGGTAAGTGGTCACTGTCGCCCATATATCTGTAATAAACTTCATAGAGCATGGGTTCCGTCTGAAGTCAATCACAGATGCGTTGTTACTCCCGAGGACTTTGATGGTCGCCTCATGTGAAAGTGTGCCGGCAACCACACCTTTCTATAGAAACGCAAGAAATGCTTCACGCTAGAAATAGGTGTAGCGGTGGTACTTCGAACTATACTGGTTACCAACTGAATTCAAATATTTGTTCACATCCTACTTTTTCTTATTGATCGAAGTTTGCTTCCTGTGATATTGGTGCGATTGTTTCATGTTCCATTTCTTCTCTATTACAATGCACTTAGTATTATAACTATTAGTATTCTAAAATAAGAAAACAAATAACGACATTTGATACTACTAAGGATTTAATGATGAGTAGTAAATCAATCTCTACAGATATAAGTACTTTCGCTCTATGGGCACATAAAACCATTAATGTTTTCTTGTGTCGTTACAGTTTCCGTCTTCTCTATATAATGGGAATGTAAATTGTCGAGCTCAGTAGCAATAAACTCGTATGAGTGTTTACGACTGAATCATAAACATTAGGCTGAACGAAAAGAATCGTTTCTATTGCTTTTTACTTCTCTTCTGCTTATATCTCGTCGAATCTGACTTTTTCTTTCCGTCGAATTGAGTTTAATTTGTTGCAACACTTTTTTTTCGTAAGATTCATGCAGCAAACGAGCAGTCCACCTTATGATAAGTGGTCACTATACGAAGTCAATTACAGATGCGTTGATACTCCTAGGGACTAAGATGACGAACGCAAGAGATCGATCGAAATCCAAAAACTGTTTCACGCTAGAAATAAGTGTGGTGATGATACCTCCCAGGTCGATCTGCACTTGTTCTACCATCTGGCAACCTTACTGGCTAACTTATTTTTCATTTGTTCACTTCTTATTACATCCGTATTTTTTTAAATATTCATAGCTATTCATTTTTTTATTATCCACAACCGTATTGATATTAATGTAACGGGTTTTATTAATATACATACTAGTACTCGCCTTCTGTTCTTGGTAGTACCTAGTTAAATAGCCATAGTAAGAATTTTACAGTATCAATCTATTAGTCACTGATATGTACAAGCTCAAGGAGTTATAAGGAAACGTTAGTTTTTACAGCTATACAGTAACTCTTTAAGTAGTACAAATATTGGTTTTGAGGTGGCGATAAAAGTTAAAACGAGGTATGATTCATATGTAATGAGACTTTTAATGAAAGAAATGACCATGTTTATCTACATAACTAAAGAAAATGTAAGAGTAGAATTTGTAACATGATTTATATCTGTAATCTATTTAAAAATTTATTTATTAAACAACATTTTTTTTTTATATTAAAACCGTTTTCTAACTCTAACCGTATCATAACTCTTTATTTGAATTTATAATTCCTAAATACTTTTATTCTATTTTTATTAATTCATGATTATTTCTCATTACAGAGTAAGATCTTTCGGTCTAAATCAAGTGACTTCGAGAATGAGGCTCTGGAAGTCCATAACGAGTACAGAAGAGAACATGGGGTAGCTCCATTAGTGCTGAACAAAGAAATTTCAAAAGTTAGTCAAAAATGGGCCGATGAACTGGCAAAAAAAGATTCTATGGCATACAGCCTCAACCAGGAGTATGGTGAAAGCATCTACTGTGGTTGGTCACCTGACCCTAATGTTAAAATAAGGGCTAGAGACTGTGTAGATAAATGGTACAGTGAAATCAATGACTTCTCTTTTGGAAGAGAACCAGAAGTTTTGAATTGTGGACATTTCACGCAAATTGTATGGAAGTCCACACAGGAGCTTGGCATTGGATACGCTAAGAGCAAATCCGGGAAATTGTATGTCGTAGCTAACTACTATCCACCAGGAAATTATAGCAATCAATTTGCGAAAAATGTTCTACCACCAGGTGCATTGCAATTTAGATCTTCATCTAGCTACAGCTCGTCAAGTTCTACGCGTGAAGCAAATAACAACTTAGCTCCCACGTCACCTAAAGAAAAGAGAAATAGCAAAAATTTTAGTGATATCGCTTCAGATTTAGTAACCAAACTGAGATCCTCGTCTATATCAACTGACAAAGGAGATAAATTCGAAGAAGAGTTCTTAAAATCTCATAATGAATATAGGAGAATTCATGGAGTTCCACCTCTTGAACTAAGTAAGAAACTTTGCAAGTACGCTGAAGAGTGGGCTAAGGTATTGTCTAAAAAGGGGACGATAATACATCGAGACCAAAATGATTATGGTGAAAACATATTCTACGCTTGGTCTTCAGACCCCAATTTTGTAGTATCTGGAAGAGACCCAGTGGACAAATGGTACAGCGAAATCAAGGATCATAAATTTGGAAAGGAACCTACCTCTTTGGGTTCAGGACATTTCACACAAGTTGTATGGGAAGATACTAAAGAAGTGGGCGTTGGTATAGCTAAGTCCAAAGAGGGTCAAGTTTACGTAGTAGCAAACTACTTCCCTCCTGGCAATGTAATGGGTGATTTTGCGAGTAAAGTTCGGCCGCCAATAAATTAGTATTATCAGTGAAGATAACGTTACCAAAGACAATTCACATTCCAAATATACTTAGATAGATTTTTTTTATATTTTATCATATTATTTATTTTGATTATTGTAAATTTAAGTAATTAAGTACTTAGTAATCACCACCACCGGTATTTTGAACACAAAGAAGGTATTTTTACGTTTTGATGGAAGGGTTTGGTGGCCGGCACCTTTTTCTATGGGGCCACCATCTTATTCCTCGAAAGTAGCGACGCGTTTTTATATAAAGTTGATTACATACTAATTGCTATGTGCGGCAGTGACTGCATGCTCATTTGCTACTTCAATTGTATAAAAAGTACACAGACGAGGTAGAGACGATAGTATAGCATACTTGCGTCGATATTCTATTTATTTATTTTTCTATCTGTTGCATTTACTATAGTAATAATACAGTATTTACTACTCAATAATGACAAATGACTTTTCTTAATACAGTGTTCCTTGATTTTTAAAGAATTAGTCTGTAGGTATAAGATTTTTTTACATGTGCGCAAACATAAATTAGTTATAGGAAACAAAGATATTTATTAATTGTTAAACAAAGAGTTTTAATTAAATGAAAAAGTTCAAAGAAAATATTTTTCAATTTATTTGTCACTTATACCACTTTTTGCTGTATATAATATATAATTATATATATTTTTACCACTCTAGAAAAAAGTTGTTTTAAATATACATCGGGGCGCTTTGAACTCTACGCGTTCAAACGCACAATATCTTATATCATGTTATAAATGTTATTTAGTAATTCTTTAAATATACAGATTGTTAAAAAGTCGTCAATGAACAAATCTTTGACCGTGAAAACGTTTAAGCCCTAAGAACCCTCTGGATCGGTCTTGAATTGATCTGTGAGTGGCCTTACCTTCTTCTGATGTAGATAAAGCATGAATACGTCCACGGGTGTCTAAGTCATGATAACTAACTGTTAGGCAAACTTTAACCTTAGGTTCTTAGTTGTAAAATCTATATCACCTAGATGTGTTCTTTCGCAGACAACTAAATTTATTGTGTCATATTAAAATATGAAAAGAAAATTAAATGAAATATGCCTGCATCATAATTTTCTAAAAGACGCTTTCATAAAATTCGCTCTTCATAGAATTTCATTAAGAATATTAGCGGAATTTGTACAAAATACTCATTGAATCTCTTTGAAAGTGCTTTTCAAATATATTCATTCAACGTAATTGTGGTTAATTTGGTTATAAAGTTTGAAATATACGCAATGTGAGGGAACAATAATAATCTAAGCAAGGTTATTGACTTGTGTTCAATCGTCTGAGTTAAAGTACTTGTTTCACTGTCGTTAAGTATAGAATTATCAAAAAAATTATCATTATCAACTGAATTTCTTTTAAAAGATTTCATCTGGTTTTCAAGGTAGTAGAACCAGTGTAGTTCGACCGGGGAAGTACCACCGCCACACCTATTTCCAGCGTGAAGCAGCAGTCACTTCAGATGGAGCCCATGTTCTGTATGTAGTTGATTACAGATGTCCATAGGCGCCAGTGACCACTTACCATCAGATGGACTGCATGCTCGTTTGATACTTCAGTCAGATAAAAAAAAGTATTTAGCCTATTGATTAAAACTCAGCCTCTCAATCCAAAGTCCGCCGTCCGATCCATAGGTCTTCCTACCGTCTTTCTAACAAGATGTGCGTTATTAGAAATGAATTATCAATATTTGACAATAAGAAAGCACCTTGATTCTGTGTAGTCTATCAATTCGCACTTGGTTAACGCGATGGACTTAGGTCTAAAATTCTCTTGTATTGATAGAAGACGAGACAGTGTTACAGTGATGGTCTAAACATTTGTTGACTTCAAATGCACGGACTATGTGTACCTTTAAGATTATCAAAAACGGTTTATCTATTTAAGCCAGTCGGTTGGAATTTCAAGAAATCCGTTCTTACTGGATGCCTGCGAGATCATTTTCAGTGTAGGCTTAACGTTGATTGGTCGAAATTGGTTATTATTTTGCACTTATCTATTTCCTTCACTAAAGGTCTTATTGGAAGGCTCAGAGTCGCTCAGCGTGCTATGGAGAGGGCTATGCTCGGAATTTCGCTACGAGACATGATTCACAACGATGAAATCCGTAGGCGAGCGAAGGTTACCGACATAGGTCACAAAATCAGCAAGCTGAAGTGGCAGTGGGCCGGCCATATCGCTCGAAGGACCGATAACCGATGGGGAAGAAAGGTCCTCGAGTGGCGACCACGTTTAGGCAAAAGGAGTACAGGTCGCCCCCCTACCAGGCGGACCGATGACCTGAAGAAGACAGCGGGAAACCGTTGGATTCAGAGGGCACAGGACCGGTTGGAGTGGCGCCATTTAGGGGAGGCCTGTGTCCAGCAGTGGACGTCAAAGGGCTGATGGATCGATGGATGGATCTACTTTATATAGTACGTGGTTGCCAAGCATTTGTTTAGTAAGCGTAAAAGTAAAGTAATATTTCTTTTATTTTTCTCACCCATAAAAGACAAAATAAATCTAGCTAGCATCGCTTCAATCAATAAAACTTTATATGTATATGACCTGAATACGAGGCTGCCACGTATACCCGAAGAAATAAATTCTTTTAAAATGAAACGTCTTTATAATGCATAGGCCCACGGGGGCACTTACAAATTGTCAGTTACATTTTTTTCTTATACTACCACCGGATTGGATTTTAAAAGAGAGAATAATGATCAAATATCATTACTGCAAATGGTTAAATAGACTCGTCAATGGTTAACGTAAATCAAAAATTAATACCCAAATCATGATTCTATAATCGTTCGTAACTGTAGCTGCAAGCTTTAACGTTTAATAAATTTAGTAAATTGGTTTAACTTGCAGTAAAATTTCTAAATTATGAGATAATATACACAAACACAAGTTTTTAGGGTTCCGTACACACGTAGGTTTTCTGTTGGATATAATATAACAATAAAAAAACGCGCAGTACTCGGGGACTGCCGCGGTAAAGCATTTTAATTTTTTTCATTTTCTTCCGTTTTCCGAACAGCTCGTCTCGATCCGTGCGAGCTTTGTACTATATACATACATGTTAAGCTAACTCTCAGCCGCGCTACGTGGTAGGCGGAGTGGGGGGTGTTAGGTTTTTTCGTTACAGAATTTCTTAATTCGGTCGCCGCGCTCAAAGCCCGCGATAAAAGCTTAATACCAAAAAAAGAATAAAATAAATTTTTAAGCGGGGCTCCCATGCAAACGTGACTTTTTTGCCGTTTTAAAAGACAAAGGCAGGGAACCCTTCAAGCGCGAGACCGACTCGCACTTAGTATTTACCGCTCAACGCTGAAACGGGAAATTGAAGCATAAAATACGAGTTATTTCATTTGTAACATCGCTATATTTTAAACGTATGACAAGTGCTTTATACTATTGAGTATAAAGCAATATATTTGCGCTACTTTTGACATTAAATGAAGAGGCTGTAGAGCTCATTTTGGCGTAAATATTTCATTTCAGTACTTTGATCTTTATAGTCTCGTTGCCACAACCTTAGTTTCATTGTTCGATAAGGTTGAAACTATTAACTTTAGCTGTGATATGTTTGATTAATGAATTATGTTCGTGAGCTTCTCTGAGATGGATATAAGAGATGTTATCGGAACGTCTTCATGTTACATTAGGAGACTCTAAATGAGATTTCAAATACCATTGTAATGGTATTTGAAATCCCATAATAACTCAACCGTTTGAAAAGAATCTTCTAAATGAGAAGGGTAGTTATCCACGACGACAGAACCGGGATAAGAAAGGGAGAAAGAAAAATCAAGGAGACAAGCACGCACATCTGAATAAATTATCCATCCAAGGATAAAGACTTACACACACATATATATAAATATCGTGAACCCATTATTGTCCCACTGCTGGGCACGGGTCTTCTCTCAGAATGAGAGAGTTTAGGCCATAGTCCACCGCGCTGGCCAAGTGCGAATTGGTGGACACACACATACTCTCACACAAATGCACAAACACACACTCATTCACTCACACACACACACACTCACTCATTCACTCTCCTACACACACACACATATTCATACGCAATGCGCTCGTACGTACAAGGTTTCATGAACACATCGGGAAACAAACAAATATGAGTAGGTACACATAAATAGGTACTAGACAAGCATACGCTAAACCAAGAGATGGAAAATTCATATCTAATTCTCAAGCTTCGAAACAGATTAAAAATCGTACCGTTTTTAATACATTAACTGATATTTATTAAATAACCCATTTCACGGTGTGCATTCGTAACTTGAGCCTCTTATACCAAGTGCAATTGATGAGAAAAGTTTATTACCGCTGCAGAGTTGAAAACATAACCGATTGATACCGTGCTTGCGGTTTGAATTCAACCTTATCTTAACAAACCCAAGATATATTTTCAATCATTGGTCCACGATTGCTGAAATGGATTGGATCGTGTTATTTTGTTTGCTTCTCGTGAGTACTTTACCTTTGATAACTTAATGTGTTTTAAGGGTTTCCTAGATGAGGCTTATTTATAGCCTATTTCTAATTTCTAATCTGTCAGAACAACGTGGGCTTTCCTTTTAAGCTTATTTTTGTTTATTGAACAATAATAAAGTTACATTGGTTCTATCATATGAAGAAGATAAGAACATATGTTGAATATTTAAAATACTTTTTATTTAAAAGAGATATTACTTTTATTTCTTGGCTCATTTATCCTATTTATAATTGTAAAATTTATGAGTTTTTATGATACAATATACCTACCGTTTGTAGACGAAGAGCATCGAAGTAAAAGTATGTTTAAAGTAATAATTTACCAGTGATGAGGTTAACCTTAATAAAGGACATCGGTTTAAGTGATAAAATTGAGAGTAATTTCCCAGTTTAAAAGTATTAACTTTTTATTTATACCTTATCAAAGTTAAGAAGTTCAGTTGAGGTATATTAGTCATACATATAATTTGCATAGTAAGGAGCTTTTTTGTGCCATACTATTTAATCTGATTCTATTCCTTTGACGACCCGCATGGCGCAGCGGTTACCATACCGGTCTGACACGCAGTGCGTCCCGGGTTCGATTCCCGGCCAGACAGGTATCTGAATTATGAGTTTAGATTCTTGTTCTGGGTCTGGGTGTTTATGTATTCGTCTTTGTGCGTTCATGGCACCCACGACACACGAGAAATTCCTACTGTGGGGCTATGAGTGTAGAAAACACTTAAAAATTCCTTTAAGTAAAAGAATGTCTGGTGATTACTACGCTATGCTGGTCAATACGGGTTAGTAGGAGATAAATGTTGCTTGCCAATCTACGTTGGATATTGTCAACCAGCCCGTATAGCCTCGGGAAAGGTTTAACGACTAATAACAATTAGGACTGACGTCGATTCGGTCTTCAAAAGACAGCGCGTGTAATTCAGACATTGAGAGACAGATCGATATTTTTTTTGCGTGCCGACAATTAGGACTCCCATTGTAGACTTTGTACGTTAAGAAATATATATTATAATTTTCAGAACGTAACCCCACATTATGCTCGTCGCAGACCACGTGAAATGCACGAAGTTGCTGAGTTTATCGGAGTAAGTTTAACTCTGCTGTCTATAATATTAATCTAATGAAGTTCTGCGAGTCTAAACATTGCAAAATATTTGCCATAAAAGGAAGAATGATATTAGGTAAAACAATAGAAGTTTCTAGATCTTTTTATTTTTTGAATGTGTCCTTAAAATCAAACCAAACTACTAAAGTAAAATTGAAGGTTTTAAAATATATTCCATGCCTTTAACAAACTTTTAATAGTATTTAATTAAAATCCATCGAATTTATTTAAAGTTATGACAATTTAATGTTTATTGACGCGAGTAAAACTTCGAAGCATATGTGATTACCAATTTACTGAATATCATTGCAAGTACTTTGTTAAAACAATGCTCTCCATACGCCTTCTATTATACATTAAACACTTAATTATATACACGAGAATAAAACACAATCGATTTTCTATTTAGATACGAGTACATTTGAAACTAAACGCAAGTAGATTAATGTCGAATTGGTAATAATTTATTCAGCTCCAAACCAAACACCTGCCAATAACTGGTCTCCCTGAAAAATATGTAGAATATCTATCGTTCAAGATTATCTAAAGAAGAACTACGTAACATATAAATAAGTGACGACAGTGAATAGTGAATAATTGAAAGGAATATTATTTTGAACCAAACATTTTTCAGTTTCTTTCAACTGAACTAGCGCGAGTGAATTTATATGGGTAAACCTAAAATTTTGCAATAAAACATAGACAAAGAGTTACATTTACTAAAGATTCTAAAAGTATATGTTACACATAGGTACGTGTAATATATGCCTAATACGCGGGACACGAAAAATCTACATAGAGTTAAATCACACATGCGACTTAAACACGCACGCGGGCGTAAAACTATTAATTAATAAATGCATTTTAATAATAAAAATGCAGGATAGGTCTTCGAACATCCATTTTACTTTGCAATTAAAAAAATATATTTTTTAACAAATTCCTTATTTTGTGTCTTCGAAATCTAAAACACATATTTCCACAACATTTAAAACAACAGTGTTTCAAATGCTGGAGAAAACTGTCACTGAATGTTATAAAATCGACATCGAATATTTTGAAGCAAACGATATTTAATATCTTTCTAGTAAACTGACGCAAGGCTACATTTATAACCACCGAAAATATTTCAATAAAAAGTAATCATAGAGTTACGTACACTACAAATGTGTTTCGAAAAGCATATAAAAAAAATCATAAATGTCGCACACGTGTGTCACAAAATGCACATTTTTATGAATGAATATTGACACATGAATATTTTGCATGCCTTAAGGGTAGAATAAGAGGAAATATTTAATCATAAGACCAATTTGTAAAAACCTTATTCAAAGCAAATAAAGTAATTATTATTATTATATTATAGAAATCTGCCGAAATTTAAATCACGTGTGCGAAAGAGACACGCGAACACAAAACCGCGTGATAAAAAAAACAATCATTGATTGGTCTTCATGTAAAAATTAACTTCGCACTTCTAAATTTGTTTTCTTTTGCAACTGCCTTATTTATGCCTTGAAAATCTAATACACAAGTTTCTGCACCATTAAAGACGACGGACAAAAACGTTACTGAATAGTAAAGAATTGAAATGGACATTTTTAAGCAAACAATATTCAGTCTCTTTCAGCTAAAGTGAGGCAACGGTATACGAGTGAATTTATTTACATCTAAAACATTTCAATATTACATAAACTTAGAGTTACACAAGCGAAGCGATTTAGATAGCAGATATATTTACAAGGTGGCACTAATATGGTATCGTCGCCAATCCATTACTGTCCCACTGCTGGGCAAGGGTCTTCTCTCGGAATGAGAGAGTTATAGGTCATAGTCCACCGCGCTAGCCAAGTGCGAATTGGTGGACTTTACACATCTCCGAGAACTTTTTTGAAAGAACTCTCGATTGTGTAATATGGTATCAGTAAGACACAACTACCATATTTGCATTTCAGTGAAAACTCAATTTCATATGACACTTGCCATCAGTCACCCTGGCCATCTGAATGTTTGGGTGTAGCAACACATCTGTGATTGAATTCATGTTGAAAATCCTTATCTGTATAAAAACTTTTTAACAAAAAATATCTACCGACTTCCATGTCACAAAAAAGTAAAAAATAATTTAAATATATTTTGGTCTAGAACATACTCAGTACTTAGTACATAGTCCTGAAGTCGGTGCTCGACATATTTCGCTGGACGACGGTAACTACGTCCTATATGAGCACCGACTTCAGAACTATGTACTAAGTACTGAGTATGTTCTAGACCAAAATATATTTAAATTATTTTTTACTTTTTTGTGACATGGAAGTCGGTAGATATTTTTTGTTAAAAAGTTTTTATTTTACACTTTTTAGTGACTATATTTTTATGTTTGTATTTAAATAAAGCCTCTAAGTTTGCTTTGTGCATCTATATATTCACAAAAATTAAACATAAAACACTTTTACAATTCATACAAACAGGGCGCCCCCTCTGGAAGTACCCCTCCATCATCAGGGTTGAGGAGTTGAAGGTCAAATTTTTCATCTTATATTGTTGCTTAGTAATCTTATAACATATACGTTAGTACCAGGTGGCTTACTTCTATGGCTCAGGCTTGCAGTACCCTGCATCATCAGGGTTTAGGAGTTGAAGGTCAAAATTTTAATTTTGTGCCTCTGTTTGGTATTATTTTTACATACCCGTAAGCACCAAATTGCCAACTCCTATGGTTTAGAATTGAAGTACCCCTTCATCATCAGGGTCGAGGAGTTGAAGGTCAAAATTTTAATTTTGTGCCTCTGCTTAGTATTATTTTTACATAACCGTAAGCACCAAATTGCCAACTCCTATGGTTTAGGATTGAAGTACCCCTTCATCATCAGGGTTGAGGAGTTGAAGGTCAAATTTTTGATTTTATATTTTTGCTTAGTATTTTCTTTACATAACCGTAAGCACCAAATTGCCAACTTCTATGGTTTAGGATTGAAGTACCCCTCCATCATCAGGGTTGAGGAGTTGAAGGTCAAATTTTTCATCTTATGTTTTTGCTCAGTAATCTTATAACATATACGTAAGCACCAAATGGCTTATTCCTATGGTTTTGGCTTTAAGTACCCCTGCATCATCAGGGTTGAGGAGTTGAAGGTCAAATTTTTGTCCCATGAATTTGCTTAACAATTTCATTATATATTCGCAAACATCAAACGACCAACTTTTATAGTTCAGGCTAGCAGTACCCCTGCATCATCAGGATTGAAGAGTTGAAGGTCAAATTTTTCATAGTAAATACCTACATAGTAATTTTATTCTATATTTTACTCAATTGGACTTCTCCAGCTAAGGTTCGGCCGACTATCACTAATTTTATTATTTTGCTCCAAAAAGTTGAAGATCCTATGATTAGAACCTTATCAAACTCTTATCAGACTACCCCTGGAGTACATCCTTTCTAATAAAAAAAGAATCATCAAAATCGGTTGGCGGGATATTGAGTTATTCATACATTTATCGCGTACATTGAAAATGCAAATTTAAGACTTATGCGTTTTTCTTATGGATGCCCTAGTCAAAAAAATACTAAAAAAAAATGGGACCCTATGACACGCACTACCTTTCAAATAAAAAAAAATCATCTAAATCGGTTCACCCAGTCCGGAGAAATGAGGTAACAAATATAAAAAAAAAAAAAAAAAAAATACAGACGAATTGATAACCTCCTCCTTTTTGGAAGTCGGTTAATAAAGTTGTGCCTAAAAGTAGGGCATTGGTGCCTCTTCAAAGGATGTAGGTATATACATAGTTCTACCACGTTTTAAATAATGAATACAGAATCACTTCTAGGTAACTAAATTAGAAGCTCTCGTATAAGTATTGTCTCCACCATTCAAACCAATACACAAGAGCGCTAATTACATTACATTATTATTATGTAAAAATAGGTGTGGTTGTACTTGTGTCCAATGGTCAATATTATACTTAGAAAATCTTACTATTTAAGTTTGAACGCAGAAATAATTATAATTCTAAATAAATATTTTTTAATGTATAAAATTGACATGCAATTTACCTACGTACACTTTCTAAACTCAAAACTCACAATAGGATTGTTCTTAGTCCTCAGAGATAGCAATATGTACGTGGCTAATTTAAGATAGTATTCTAAACCAATATAAGATTACGCTGATCCTTAACAACTACATAAAATGTTTGATCTGCGAGCAAATTAGTTGCTTTAATAGAAAATAATTTTAAATAGCTACCCAACGCTTTGGGAGCGACGCAGAGTTATATGGGATTTTTACCGCACTTAAACCTCCCGAAAGACTTAGGGATCTCCAAAGAAACACTACCAGAGTCCTCTGAGAGCGTTGCCAGCGGGCTCCTCTCAGGTGAGCTGTTGCGCCCACCGCTCCATATGGTCTTTACGACGGTATGCAACCACGCATACCGCAGTCCTTCCCGGGATCTTCTTGCTGAACGATTCGAGTTCCTACTCTTGTCGTCCGCGACTCCAGAGGCCTCCTTTTAATCGCCTTTAACTACAGGCAGGGATTGTCGTAGCTCTATTCTGATCTCGGAACTACAGAGACGATCTTTCTATAAGTTAGGTTATAGAAAGATCGTCTCTGTAGTTCAAAGTGCCAAAACAGGTTTACCAAATACTTCATCCAAAAATTTCACATTCACTAAAAGATTTCAGATGCAAATAAATTTCCTAGAACGTTGCGTCACATCGTCAGCTGACAAAGCCTGAATATTGTACGTTTCAAAATAATATTCAATTTCAATTCTCTACACCATTCTGTGACGTTTATATCTGTCGCTTGAAATGTTGCAGAAATTCGGTGTTAACTCGTATGGACTGAGTTAAATTTGAAATAACGATATTTGGTGAAAGATGGAAAGACACAGACAGTTTTCAAAAGTGGCTCTACTTACTGCACATATTTAGAATATTTTGTGAATTTTTGAAGCAAAAACGTTTTAGGTGCGTTAGCGCGGTAAGTAAGGTTTTTTTAAGGTGGTAAGACCAGTGTAGTTTGCCTGGGAAGCTACTCTTATATCTAGAAACATTTCTTGTGTTTCGAGTGGTGAGTGGTGCTAACCCATTATTGTCCCACTGCTGGGCAAGAGTCATCTCCCAGAATGAGAGAGATTTAGGCCATAGGTGGACTATGGGCGCTATGGGCTATGCGCTAGCCAAGTGCGAATTAGTGGACTTACACTTACACCCACCTCCGAGAACTTTTCTTAAATAACTCTCGGGTGTGTAGGTTTCCTTCGGGTGTTTAGGTCAATGGTGCGTGCCTGGCCTTGAACCTTGGACCTCCCGATCGAGAGGGCAAGTTTCAACCATTAGGCTGTCACCGCTCTTGGTCTGTATTTAGTTCAAATGTTTATGAACGAAAGGGAACATTTACATTCAGAGAAAAATTGAAATTTACCGAATATTGTTCAAATCGAATTAGGGTAGCATCTCCGTCTTTCGTTTGATTTGGGGATAGGGAATCTTTCACTTTTTTTGATAGAACTTTTTTATTTTCTTTATTTTATTTTCCTTTTTTTTACTAATTAATAGTTTTAATGCTAGTCATGATGCAATCAGAAACCTTATTATTTCAAGTAATGTTTGAAGTCCAATTTCGTTAAGTTGGCAATAACTAGTAAATAAAAAACCGTTAACAATAACTTAAAGTCAAATACCACTTTCCCAGAACATGATTTTACAGTTACGAATAGAGGCAACCAAAATAAATTCAATTTCGAAAACTTTTGAGATTCAAACAAAGTAACAACAACTGATTGAATAAACAACTACAAAGCCATTTTAAAGTCAACATAGAATCGAGAGTGATATTTCGTGTAGAGCTGGAAAATCCTTTCACCTGTAAACCAACTACTGACTAGTTTGCTATTTGAAATGAAATGAAATGTCTTTATTTTGTATAGGCCTACGGGGGCACTTACAAATTGTCAGTTACATTTTTTTTCTTACACTACCACCGGATCGGAATACGACCTCAACTGAGAAGATCCGGCAAGAAACTCAGCGGGTTTGTCTTTTTTTCTTATTTATATTCATTTTTTTAATATTTGCTACTCGTAACGGTTTTTTCAATAGATCACTAAATTTGATACAAAATTTACACTAACTTTTTAATGATGACAATTACTTTCAAGCTACACAGACATCGTAATAAAATTAAAATATTAGGCTAGGTATACATAAAATCAAATTTATATTAAGAGATATACTTGAGATTGACGACCCGCGTGGCGGAGCGGTTACCATACCGGTCTTACGCGCAATGGGTTCCGCGTTCCATTCTCGGCCAGACAGGTATCTGAATGATGAGTTTAGAAACAGTTCTTGTGTTTCGACAGGCAATGCATCTATGACAACTTCTAATAGATCCCCTGGTCTGTGGTGCCAACCCATTATTGTCCCGCTTACCGTCAGTCTGGGTGTTTGTGTATTCGTCATGTGTGTATCCATGGTACCCACGACACAGGGGAAAATCATAATTTTGTTGAATTGTACAATTTTTCATCACAAGGCCAGTCGCGAGATTTTCTAGATTAGATTTACTGAGATCAAAGTCCGTTATATCCAGATACGTTCTCACAATGCCAATATCGATTATTAATAATGGAGTTATTATTGGAGCTAAAGGTGTATTCTTAATTTTAGTCAATTGGACACTGAGAAGTGGGTCAAATTCAACTGCCAAGATTTGAAATGACATATTTAATATTACTTACTTAAAAACATTGCAAGTTTATTTAAAGATAGTTAAACGACCCTATTGGCATAGAAATTGTAACTTACTTATTCGATGTCAACCCATTAGTGTCTCTATACGTAACATACGTTTTATTTATACAAAAACAACAGAGAAAGTAAATGAAATTAAAAACATAAACTACACTAAATTAAAAAATTTAGATGAGAAATTACAACGTAGTCATTAACTAAAAAAACTCCTATGAGAAGGCCGTTTCAGATCTTGCGAATGACAATGCCGATCAATAGGTTCAATCTGAAGACAATCTGTGATTAGGATCACACCTGTTCAGCATGAATTTGGTAACAGGTTTCTATAGGCGGTAGTGATCACTTACCATTAAATAAACTGTAAGCTCGTTTGTTACTTCAATTCTTATATAAAAAATAAAAACAAAAATATTACAGGCCAATTTTATTTCTCCTAAATTTTATTACATAATCGCTTCAGCATTACTTGTACGTATCGAGTTATACTGTTACATTCATCTTGTGCCAAACGGATTGTGTTTTCAACACCTTTCACGAACATTTGGAGCGTACCGAGAATATTAATATCTGCCTTTGTCACAAAGAGCTTGGCTTACGGGAACAACACGAATGCTTTAATCCTTTGCCTTTTACTTATCTTTTGTTTTGTTCACGGGTTTGGGTTTAAACAATAATAATTTTGATCTAAAAAGATTTATTTGTTAAGGATTAATTTGTTGTTTTGTATTTGGTTTAGGCTTAAAAGTGATAGACGCTATCGAGATCCAAGTACATCTAAAGTTATAAATGCCCTTAAAAAGCATAAACATTTATAAGGTAGTAAAACCAGTGTACTTCGACTGGGGAAGTAACACTGCCACACTTATTTCCATCGTGAAACAGTTCTTGCGTTTCAATGGAAGGGTGTGGTTGTCGGCACACTTTTATAGGAGGCGACCATCTTAGTCCTCAGGAGTAGCAACGCATCTTTGTTTGACTTCAGTTGGAACCATATGGGTTCCAACATGAAGTAGCTTAGATTTACAGTACAACAATTTTTTTTAACAGACGAACTGCCTGCTGGTTCACTACTTCAGCTAGACAAAAAAATTATAAGTAATATTTATAAGTAATATTTTTTTCCTCAAAATATGCACTATAAATACATTTAGCAGTTTTGTTACGATTTTAAACATTCAAACACATAATTTATTATGTGCCTTCCGAAATTTTATGTTCCGTCTGGAACACGCAAATGTTTTTTTTATTACATGTATGGATCTCTGCTTTTCCATATTTACCTATTATTAAAATTTATTTCTTAAAACTTGAAAATAATAGCTGTCTCAATTCATTAACGAAAAGCCCACCTTCATTGATTCAAAAATTTGTTTTAGCTAGTTCGTTTTCTTGGTTTATATATATCTACAAAACACCCTGGATTCTTGTCAGTTTCTTAGAGTCGTCCAAGTAGATACTTGCCCTAAATGAAGAAATTATCATTAAGGTTCAAACATTTTGCTGGGTTCAATTTGTTTTTTCTATTAAATCCGCCTGATGATTTTACCCGACTGCATCTGAAGTAGAATATGTTTTTTTTATGTATGTCTGTTCATTTATTTGGTAAGCATCGGCTCCAACGTCTTGAAACACTGATAGATGACGTATCGTTTTGTATTTAATTTGCTTTAATTATTTTAATTTGATTTTGTATGTTCCACTGACGCGATCTGAATTATTAGTATTACTGACATATTTAATTAACCAACATATTTTTGACAATTTGACACTGAAATAAATATTTAAATTCTATGAAATTTAGTTTTGTTAATAATTTTACCTAATAATATTTTATAAATCGATTGCAACATCCTAGCAGTGTTCATGCCCAGATTGTAATAATAATTGTAAGACCTTATGAATGTAGCATGATGCAATTAATAAATAAATGTCTAAATGTCTATCAATTGTATCGTATCGTATCTTAAAATATAATTCATGATTTAGAACCTATTTTTCTGTTTTACGTTTAAGTTAGATTTTTTCTTTTAACGTTAATTTATATTTATAAGATATGTTCTTTCAGCGACACGACCTTGCTGATGAAGGTATACGAGGTATGCCGAAGTTTCCAGAAGATTTACCCAGAGCAGAACCGATCATACCGGGTCATACGCTTCTCAAACCAGCCCTTGGCATGCTAAAGTCATCTATCCAGTACCCACTGAAAGAAGATGATATGGCTGTTTATGGAAATTTAAATAATCTTGGTATTACGTAAGTTTTGATCTTAGTAAAAGTAAGGAAGAACCATCTTTTAAAGTTTTGCAATAGGTTTGGCTCGAGCAGCAGGTATCACCGCCATACCTATTTCTAACACGAAGTAAGCTAATTTTTGTAAAACGCGACCAACTTAGGCTTCAGGAGAAGCACCGCTTCTGTGGTTAACGTCACACGGAACCGTTATTGTATATAAAGTTGTTTACGGATGTCCATGGATGGCAGGGACTACTTACCATCCTATAGACTGCATATCGTTTGTTTGAAACTTATAAGAATAAGTAATTAAGCCCTCTTGCACAATAGCGGTTAGCGCTTAGCGTAAGAGGGCTAAGTATTGTTATTATTTTATATTTATTTTACAGATACGGACAAACAAAGGAACGCGTTCTTTATACAGGTTTTAGAAAAAATAATGACTTGTTGGTAAGTTTTATGTCATTGATACCTTCCAGAAAAATATGAATTAATTTATTAACAAAAATATTAAATAAGAATGAATAAACAGTACTGTTATACTCTGAATGGACGTATTTATTCATAATTAAATATTTTAATGGTAACAGGACACATTACTGCAAACATTGAATAAGAGAAATGATCTAAAAAGGCAAGTAAAAAATTAAATCTTTTTGGAAATATGTATAATAATTTTACCGTCATATTTCTTACTATAAAAGGTTCCTGAAGTATTGAAGTTATACATTAGCTCTAACTTGTTATAAAACTTTCAGGAAACCAATAGTGGTAAGAAAATGTAACAGTGTTATTATTATCATCATTACTACAATGCTTAGCACAGTAACATATTCATAAGTAATAAAAACATCTCGTGACGTGAAAAGCCTTAAATGAGTCTATTGTGAGTAAATATAGTAGTAGATGGCAAATGATAAGAGATGTAACAGTAAAAGCAGACAAAAAATAAACTCTTAAATAAATATCATAAATGTGTCAAAGATGTAAACGAGACAAAACTGGAGACGGTCACTATACCCTTCTTACGCGCAATGAGTTCCAAAGTCGATCCCCGGCAAGACAAACATTTTAATGATAGATTTAGATTAGTGTTCCGGGACTGAGGGTTTGTTTATTCGTCTTTGGATGTTTGTGGCACCCACAATACTAAAAAAATTCTAGTGTAGACTTAAAGGTGAAGAAGGCGTTATTTATTTATTTAAAACCAAACATTCATTATTTCTATTAACCCATCATTATTAGTCAACTGCAAACGGAGGGGGTAAAAAATCTAAGGGATTTGGAAAGGAATCTAGTCTTTTTGTTATTTTTTCCGGAAAATATAAATCTGTAGGAAAATGAACTAAGTCATGCTATTTACTGAGCATTTCATAGATTTGTTTTTATTCAAAATAGAATTTGATTTAAAGGCGCTATGTGATTCATTATATTGAATTTTGCAGGTTTATATTCGGCCCAACCCGTTTAAATACAAAAACTTGTAAGTAACTTTACTTTAGAAACCCGTAAATAATATGATTATAAAAATTACTAATTAAAATAACTTACACTTACATTTTTTCGGCATTTTGAAAAGAAAAGCAGCTGATCATGGCAAGGTAAAATATTAATCAATATTTATAATTGCGTCGAGGGGTATCGTAAACTTGATTTTTTTATCTGACTGAAGTAGCAAAAAAGCATGCAATCCACCTGGTGGTAAGTGGTCACTGCCGCCCATGGACATCTGTAATCAACTTCATACAGAACATGGGTTCCATGTGAAGTCAATCACAGATGCGTTGCTACTCCCGATGACTATGATGGTCGCCTCATGTGAAAGTGTGCCGGCAACCACATTCTCCTATCGAAACGCAAGAAATGCTTCACGCTAGAAATAGGTGTGGCGTGGTACTTCCCCGGTCGAACTACACTGGTTCTACCGTCTTAATTGCATACGTTCTGATATTTTCGAAAGGGTGTGAAGTCTACCAATCCATACTGGTAGACTATGTACTGAAATGATCTTATTCTAGGCATTCGAGTGAAATAGGGGACTTCATATGCACTGACAGCGTTTGCATAAAAGCTACGAGATCAGTTAGAGTTTAGGGGTCTCAAAAGGTACTATTTACCCGAGCAAAATCTGAAGAGGGTTGTATACCTTCCGGATCCTAAAAAAATATCCAAAATAATACAATGTTGTTAAAAGCATTGTAATATAATGTGCAAACGTAAAATGTATAACCACCACCATTATTTAGTAGAAGGTTCGGCGTTTATGTGCCATTACTAAGCTGACGGTCGACTTCCTGTTGGTCGGAGTATATGCGATCTGTGTTTAGGGGCCATCCATTAATCACGTGATGTTGTTTTTGGCATTTTTTTACCCCCCTTGGAGATATGTGGTGAGGTTTAAGACTACCCCTCCCCCCTCCACCCCTATATCACGTGTATTTTTTCGTACTTGCATCTTTTTTTTATTCATAAAAAAAAAAAAATATTTATAAAAAAAAATTGCCTAAGTATCATCTAATTTTATTTTATATATTGTACGCGTTTGACTAAAAATAAATACATCTAAGGCCGCTTTTCGGTTGAGTATCGCGCGCTTGCTGAAAAAATAAGTACACGTGATATATTACTTTACCCCCCCTCCCCCCTTGTGATATTTCGTGATTTTTATGGACCCCTACCTACTTCCCCCTCTTTCGAGCCTCACATGATTAATGGACAGCCCCTTAGCAGACCGACAGTAATGATTTAAAGATCCTTAAAAAAAGTAAAGTAAGTTTTTATGAAGCAGCTGTTGGCCTGATGTTTCAAAATCGTCTCGTACTAACAAGATAATTTTACTATGTACTCATAAAAGTTAAACACATCCAAAGCGTCAGGTGTCCTTAAACAAACTGAAAGTATCAACTAAACTCATAAAATAAGTTCGACGTTGAATTAAAAATAACGTTTCACAGGTTTTTGAAGAACAGAATAACGCGGGTGAAATTCTAGACGAGTAAGTTCCAGTAAGTTCGGCTGAAGCTAAGTTTAAAGGAATTTATGAGCTGGCAAGTTCCGAAGTTGAGGTAGTAAAATAAATAATTACTGACGGAATTTAAGAGTTCGTTTGGCTTGGCTACTCAAAAGTTAGTTTATGAAGCCCAAGATGTTTTTACTCGAAGTGATACTTAAATTGAATTTGGAACTCTTCCCATAAAGTATTTTTACTTACTTTTGAAATATTTTTATATTCTTGACGTCCTAGACGATTTAAGTGTAAGTAGTAATTATATAACTAATTAATTAATTATCACTGCTTTTCGGTGAGGGAAAACATCGTGAGGAAACGTACACACCCGAGAGTCCTTAAAAAAAAAAAAAGTTCTCGGAGGTGTGTGAAGTCCACCAATTCGCACTTGGCCAGCGCGGTGGACTATGGCCTAAACTCTCTCATTCTGGGAGAAGACCCGTGCCCAGCAGAAGAACAATAATGGGTTGAAGAATACACAGCAGACCAGTATAGCAACTGCGATACTATACAATAACGATCATACAAAGTAAATCTAACATAGCACAAACTAGTGATGTAACGAATATTAACATTCTAGAATATTCTCATGGTTTTAGATATTTGCACTCGCGTCTTGCGAATGCAAATCATTCGCAAATTGGTGCGAATGTTTAGCTAATATTGAATTGCAATACTTCAAAAAGGTCGCGAAATCAATTTAAATTGAAATCAAACTGCAGTTTGATGAAAAATATATATAGGTACCGTAAATTGAAAAAACAACATCCGCATTTGCATTCGCTAATGGTAAGAGATATTTGCGTTCACATTTTCAAATGTGTAATGACATTCGAGACATCACTAGCACAGACAAATACATGGAAAAACTTTTATGAAAATGGCCGTGAGCTAAAGTAATAGAAACAATATTCCCTTTCAGCGTGGAGTTTGAAGAGCCGAAGAACGTGAGTATTGTTTACAGTAAACATAAACTCTAACTAATACCACAGTATTAATATCATACAGTAGTCTAACTCTGCCAAATCCTTGAATTTTATACCTACAGACTTGCTGGACGAGAGTTCGCGTTAGGGCTACCCGCCTAAAGTATTTTAATACATCTGTATACTTGACTTTCTTTCTTACTTATTATGTATTTTATTCAGTAGATTAAGGCAAAAAACGCGTTCTTTTAATATTTGAGAGACTTAATAATAAATCGTACACAAATAATAGTTATAAATTTCACACTGAATGATATTTTACCAACCATAATAAAAATTATTAACACTGGACGTGTACAAATCTTATGCACCGCACTCAAATCCTGGTCCATAGGTAAAATATAACAACTATAAAAATAAATAACTATAAAATAAACAACTTCAAGTGAACTGTATGAGAATGAATTATTTCATCAAATCCTGTCTACTTATATAAGCGCCACTGTTATTTCGTTAACGTGTTTCAGGAATCAGAACATCGCCATCTATTGATGGTTTGAAAAACATTATGTATAAACAACTTATACATTCCGCCCACCAAGGACAGAATGTCCTTTCCTACCGCCCACCATGACGCATAAATATAAACAATAAACCCAAATTAACATACAATTAACAAAATATTAACCACACAGACAATGATAACTAATACAATAAAACATTTTAAAATTAGGTATAGATTTAAGTACAATATGTCATGAAGATGTCATTAAATCTACCAACTAATGACTAATTGGCAAAATGATAAGATTGGAAGTTGGAAGTTTGACAACCGCATTTTACATTTTATTGTGACTACTCTGGTCAAACCATCAGCGCCTGAATGCCTTTGTAAAATTCTGCCAAAAGCCATTTTGATGGAGGCAAATCATCCTCCTTCACATCTATCCTATTATTTTCCTTATTAACCTTTCTATTTAAAACCTGTAATAATTCCTCCCTATTACTTGACCACTTTTGCAGAACAAATCCCCCTTCCTTTAGTAGTGCATCCATTTCCTCAATTAACTGTATTCCTTCTTTTACATTTTGGCAGCCAGTCAATAAATCATCCATATAGAACTCCTTTTCCACCTTCCTTTCAGCTATAGGGTATTTGAACTTGTAATCATTGGCGACTTAATTTAGAGTTTTTACCGCTAAATATGGAGCAGAAGCTGTACCAAACGTGACAGTCAGCAACTTGTAATCCTGGATTGGATCTTCAGGTTTATCTCCCCACACTATACGCTTAGATTTTTGTCTTCTCTTACTACTTCGTGGTGAGGTAAGTATACAGCTTGACTTCTTTTACTATCAGGTTCTTGAACTAATGCCATATGATTTAATAATAAGTATTCTTTCATTACATCTATGTACCTTTCCCTCAACCTACAATCATTATTCAATTTCCTTTCTAGATTTTTAAGTCTCTTTATCGCTACTTCTCGTGAATTTCCATATTTACAGGCTGGATCAACATCAACTTTACGATGTACTTGCCGTCTTCATCACGAGAAGTTGTGGATGCATAAAGGTCCTCACATCCTTGTTCTTCCAATGTCAACATTTTTGAATTTAATAAAGGTTCTGACTCCAATTCCCAAAATCGTTTTATTTCGAATTCCTCCATCCGTGCATGCAAGACAGTGACTTTATCTTCATCAATGTCAGACATCACGGATCCGGACAATATCCAACCCAATGTTGTACATTGTGCTATTGGAGATCCGATAGGTCCACGTAGCATACCTTCCTTTAATATCCGACAGTAAACTTCCGCCCCCAAAAGGATATCGATCCTGTTAGGTACATCGTATGCAGGATCTGCTAAACATAGCTGCTTTAGTTCAACCCAATTTTTTAAAGTGATTCGTTTACCTGGAAGATGTGTTGTTATATTACTTAGAACATAAGCCTTCAACTCCATTTCAAAATTTGGGTCGTTTCTAGATTTAATTTTCAATATAACCATATATTTTGTAATCATCGTTTTGTCACCACCTAGACCCGATATTACATTAGTCACAGGAATTCTCTTCAATCCCAAACCTTGGACTGTAGCTTCCGTTACGAATGAAGCTTGAGATCCCTGGTCCAATAATGCTCTTATAATTTGATAGTTACCTGATCTCGTTTCAGCTTCTATCAAAGCTGTAGCTAACAATACCTGTCTGCCTTCTTTAGCCTTAGCAGCGCATGCCATGTGACTTGCAGCAATTGATGGTGTAATAGCTCTTTCCGAATTATTTAAAACCGTACTTATTTCAGAATCCTTCCCCGAAACCTCTTTATCCGTTTGAACTGACCCACCTGAAATAACGGTTGAAGTGGAGACACCACTTGGATGAAGTAAGGAGTGATGTCGTTTCTTACAAATTTTACAATTGATGGGCATTTTACAAAATTTTACACCGTGATTACTACCTAAACAATTGAAATAAATTCTATTTTTAGTTATAAATTCGCGTCGGTTCTCATAATTCAAACTTCCAAACTGTTTACAAAAACTGAGTTTATGTTCCTCTCCACAAAATTCACATGCGAGTTTTGACACCCCTGTCGCATGTAACACCTTTGTATTACTGTTACTAAATGACTTTATATTAGATGTAGTTTGTTTATTTACAAATTTAGGTTCAATAAATTCCAATGCACGATATCTACTTGTTAAAAAATCTTTAAATTGTTTAAAAGTAGGCAAGCAATCTGAAGACACATTCGTTGTTACATTCAGCTCCCATTGCTTTCGAGACTCGGAATCTAATTTAATCGAAAGCAGGTGAATAACAATTATATCCCATGTGGACACATCAATACCGAGATTACTTAACGCACTTAAACAATCACATGAGGTATCCATGAGTTCCTTCAGGTAACTTGCCGACTCTGAAGTTGCATTCTTTTGACTTAATAATCTTTTTAATATACAATGAGATAGGTATTTTTTATTACTATATCTTTCTTCTAACAGTTTCCAGCATTGTTCATAATTCACATCTGATACCGGTATATACCTAAGTAATTGTTCTGCTTCTCCAGTTAAAAATCCTTTTAAATACTGTAACTTTTGCACATTATCTAAAGAGACATTGTATCATAGATAGAAACAAATCTCGAAACGTAATCCACTCGGTATATTTACCAGAAAAATTAGGGATATTTATTTTAAGTAATTTTACAAAATTTAATTTTAAATTCGAATTACTACATTGACTATCCGTACTAACCTGCATCTCAGGTAAGTGACGTTTTAATTCACATTTATATTCTATGAATTCTTCTTCAGTTTTATCATAGACATCTGAGATAATATAAGATTCCTTTTTTAATAGCTGAGGATCGCCTTGCTGCAATAAGTCCTTGTGACCTTCCCTAAATTCCAACCATAACTGCTCTAAAGACTAATCTATATTCGACGTATTCCTTAGTAATACGTTCTTTTGGCGACTTTTTAAAGTTAATTTTGGATTTGAAAATTCGCTTTGATAAATCGTCTTGCAAGCTAAGCAACGATTCCAGTTTAACCATTTTACTTAACTTTAAACGCTAACTAAAACAAACAATTATGGTTGCGAATTGCGAATAAATTACATTATAAGTCTTATAAATTAATGTTAGTAATTTACACTAAACGTTAAAGTCCTGGATCGCCTTGCAATAAGGTTGAAATCGATGAATTTTCTTGAAAGTCACCAAGTTTAAATTCCTTGTAATAAGGTTGAAATTCGTCTATTAAACAAATTGTAACAGTACTCACGATTGCACCTTCACTCACACACTTATAAATATTCCAAACTTCTTGATTTGCAGTGTGACGTAAAGCCTCGCTTAGTACAGTACAGTATTGTCTTGTCCTCCGCTCCAATGTGAACAAAATCTTCCTGGACACCTCCACGACGTTCAAACCAGCAACGTCTTGTCTTCCGACCACGTACTCAGTCTCTTGCAGCGATCCACTGCGAGTACGGGTTTCAGTGGTGTCACCACCACTGTGCTCAAAAAATCTTCCTGGACACGACGTTCAAACCAGCAACGTCTTGTCTTCCGACCACGTACTCAGTCCTTGCAGCGATCCACTGCGAGTACGGGTTTCAGTGGTGTCACCACCACTGTGCTCAAAAAATCTTCCTGGACACGACGTTCAAACCAGCAACGTCTTGTCTTCCGACCACGTACTCAGTCCTTGCAGCGATCCACTGCGAGTACGGGTTTCAGTGGTGTCACCACCACTGTGCTCAAAAAATCTTCCTGGACACGACGTTCAAACCAGCAACGTCTTGTCTTCCGACCACGTACTCAGTCCTTGCAGCGATCCACTGCGAGTACGGGTTTCAGTGGTGTCACCACCACTGTGCTCAAAAAACCTTTTTAATCCGATTCGATGGACCATGTACAAAACTAATGTACCGAACTCAAATCCTGGTCCATCTTTTTAATCCGGCTCGAAGGACCATGTACAATACTTATGCACCGCACTCAAATCCTGGTCCATAGGTAAAATAAAACAACTATAAAAATAAATAACTATAAAATAAACAACTTCAAGTGAACTGTATGAGAATGAATTATTTCATCAAATCCTGTCTACTTATATAAGCGCCACTGTTATTTCGTTAACGTGTTTCAGGAATCAGAACATCGCCATCTATTGATGGTTTGAAAAACATTATGTATAAACAACTTATACAGGACGTGTTTATGCACAATTAAAGCAATCAAAAACAGCCTAATATAGTTTACAGCTGCTCTTCGCTACATTATTATTTAAATAAAAAGATCCACTGCATAAAAAAACGTCACGTCGCCCACTCGCTACTACGGCACATTCGCTAGCTGTTGGGTACCGAGTGCATACCGAAATCGTGGCGCGTAGGTACAACTTTCGTTTCGTGCGTTTGTAAGAAGTTAGAATACTGTAGATACTATTACCGTGCTAATACTATCTAGTTTTATTTAGCTTTGCGCTTACGCCATTCCAGAGTTTACAACTTTAATATGCCTACAACTTCACACATTCATACAGATTTATACTTCACTATCAAACTGACTGCGTGATTTTTACAGTCTCGTTAATTAGATAATTCTGTTTTTTTTTTGCTTTTGGGCTTTTTTTGTAATATATTCACTTTGCTGACCCGGCGAACTTCGTTCCGCTTTAAAGTCAAAATCTTAAATTGTCAATGTTCCTCCAATATATTAGGCATGTATTATACATAGAAATCTTCCTTTTTAATCACTCTATCTATTAAAAAAACTACTTTAAAATCCATACAGTAGTTTTAAACAGTGACAGATAGCGGGAAGCGACTTTGTTTTGTACTATGTAGTGGCGTTCGCGAACTATAGTGCATAAGGCTACGTACTCACGGAGCGGTTTTCACCCGCGGCCGCCGCGGTTGCGGGCCCGCAGCTTCTGTAGGATGCAGATATAAATGTAAAAAATTAAAGCAATACTCACGACGCGTTTTTCGCCCGCGATGCGCGCGGTTGTTTGCGGCTCCCGCTGCACCGGCGGGCAACCTGTAGAACCGCGCGGGCCGCGGTCAACCGCAGCCGCGGCGGTTTGCGCCCGCGCGCTCTGCGGTCAGTTGGCGGGCGAGTGCAGTAGTCAGGACCTCAAATGATGGTAAACCGCACGTCTTGCGGTTTTCGCCCGCCACGTTTGCGGTCGATAATCGCAACCGCGACGGCAGCGGAACCGCAAAAATAGGCGGTCTCGTGAGTTTCGTACAGAAGCTGCGGGCCCGCAATCGCGGCGGCCGCGGGTGAAAACCGCGCCGTGAGTACGTAGCCTAAGATCAAAAGAATTTCCATGCGGGATATTTTATTAAAACACCCACGTGGCAGAGCGGTCATCATACCGATTTTATACCCAGTGGGTTCCCGGTTCCATCTACGACCTAACAGGACTAAATGATAAATTTATATTTCTGTTCTGGATCTAGGTATCTGTGTATTCTTTGTGTGAGTGTGAGTAGTGATAAGTGTAGAAAGCGTTCTATTAACAGACTTTCTTGTAGAAAAGAGATTTCCGTCGACGACGAGACGAGACGATTTACGATTACCTAGACAGCACGGAGTCCAGTGAATTGTCCTCAGATACCTCAGCGTCATCGGACTACGAGAGGAATCCCGGCAATCCATATACAGTTCACAAGGACAAATATCGTCAAAATTGGATGTGGAATCATTTCGTAAGTTTGCTTACGCGTAGTTACCAAATCACAACATAGTATGGGTATTACAACAGGAAACGCTCTGTGTTTTGGGTTGTATGTTGTGTCATATTCTTAGTGTATTATACATTTTATTAACTGGCCACATACTTTTTCTTACCACTCAGAGTAAAATACTTTCGTCATATTTCACTAAGCTGCTTTAATTCGAATTGGTGACAGTTTAAGTCCTATTTAGTTATTTTACTGAAGCAGTAAACGACCATAAAGTCCATATGACGGAAAGTGGTCACTTTCGCTCTTTGAAATCCGTAAGCAATTCAATATAGAACAGAGGTTTTACCAGAAGCCAATCAAAAATAATGTTACCTCTAAGAACTAAGCCGTCCATATATTATCAGGTTGACTAAGTATACACCCTGTATTAACATGGAAATCAGCTAGCAAACACAACCTTCCGAGATACAAGAATAGTTGCACACTAGAAGCAGTTAGGGTGGCAGGACATTTTCGGTCGAAATATGGTTCTGGCTTTTTAAAATCGTAGTTATAACAAGCAATAACAATCTAAGGTTGAAATACAAGACATTTAAATACTGGAGCAAACTTTTTGCATTTGCAAATTTTTGCATTTGCAAAAAGTTTGCATTTAGTATATTTCAATCGCACCAATTCGCACTTGTCCAGCGTGGTGGGCCTATAACTCTGTCATTCTGAGAGAAGACCCGTGCGCAGCAGTGGAACAATAATGGGTTGACGACCTATTACAATTGTGGCAGAACTTTTGTAGTTCAACTCCGGGAACACCACAGCCACGTCTATTTCTGTCTAATAAAAGTAGTATTAAGAGCTACAGTAACAGTGTTCTGGTCTGAAAAAATCCATGGCGTTTCAACTTAGTTCCCAGGAATAGCAACGCATCTGTTGCCTAACTGAAGTAAAACTCTGATCTTATCTGGGCTCCAGTACAGAAATCTATGGATGGCAATGACCATCTGTTATGGTATCTTGGTATCTTGAAGTTGGTAGAACCAGTGTAGTTCGACCGAGGAAGTACCACTGCCACACCTATTTCTAGAGTGAAGCATTTCTTGCGTTTCAATGGAAGCGTGTGATTGCCAGCACACTTTTATATGTAATGTAATATATAGCAACGCATCTGTTCACTTTTGACAGAACCCATGTTCTGTATGAAGTTAATTACAGATGTCCATGAGCGGCAGTCACCTCTTACCCTGAGGTGGACTGCATTCTCGTTTGCTACTTCAGTCAGATAAACAATATGAGGTCGACTTGTGAACTGCGTGCTCATTTGCTACCTCTATATTAGAAAAATACTCGTATGCTAAGATTCTCGGAGTTTGAAACGCAGAGTTTTAATTTCTGTACACTTTTTTGGCGCAATATGTTCAGTGCAGTTATGGACGGTGAAGGTTTCTATAAAAAGTAAATATTGATTTCTCAGATGGACGGTGACCATATGAACATAAATCCGTATGGTCCGCAATTCAACAGCATGGGTCCATCAGGCGCAACTCTTTTCTTCAACCGAAAGTGGTGGTACTATAATCAGGTAAATTTGACGACCCGCGTGACCGCGCGGTTACCATACCGGTTTGACGCGCAATGGGTTCCGGGTTCGATTCCCGGCTAGACAGGTATCTGAATGATGAGTTGAGATTCCTGTTCTAGGTCTGGGTGTTTGTGTATTCGTCTTTGTGTGTGTCCTTGGTACCCACGACGCAAGAAAAAATTCTAGTGTGGGGCTATGAATGTAAGAAACGTGTTTGAGTTTAAATGTATTTCGTAAAAACTTTTTAGTGACAGTGTCTTTCTGATGTTTCTGTAAAGTCGAACATCTAAAGTAAGTGGTTTTTGTAGCTTTCCAGTGAGTAACTTCATCCCTCAATCGAAAATTACAAAAAGGGTTCATGGAAGAACCGCGTACTTCTTGCGACAAAGTGAAGAAGTCATAAATAAGCTTAAACATTTATTGTAAATCTCCCCAATTCTGTTTTACATAATTTATCAATATTTTGTTCATAGATATCATTATCAATATTATTACAATTTTATAAGCTATATTTCTTTACAGGATGACTACAGGCCATTCGATTAATATATGTAATCGTTTAAGACTCAATAAAAATATTGTACAATAATAATTAAGAACTAAGTTTCTCTGTCCCGCATTTTTTTTAAATAATTTATAACGTGTGGCACTCGGGGACTGCCGCGGAAAAGCATTTTTTATCAACTTATGCAATTATAATTATTGATTTATTTATGCAGTTATTTTTTTGATATTATTTCAAGTTTTTCTTTCATACTTACTTTCTCACAAACAGCTGCTTACATAAACTCATCCGATTTCCGAGCAGCTCGCCTCAATCCGTGCGAGCTTCGTACTGTCATACCATTTGCATACACATTAAGCGAACGCTCGGCCGCGCTACATAGTAGGCGGAGTGAAAGGTGCTAGGTTTATTTCGTTACGGAATTTCTTGACAAGACCTCCTCCTATAAGACCTATCCGGTCTTGGAAAATCATTTCGAATACACAAGTCGTTCCACAAGACGACCGCGTTCGTTCTGGTCGCAGCGAAAACGGCACTCAAGACGCCACGACTTACGCTCACTGCGCCCCAACTATATTGGTGGGTCGAAGTGATCGTTCCACTAGAGAATACGTCAGTACCGCTCACAAGCTAGTGGAACGGGTAAATCTGCGGTCGTGAGCGTGGACTTTGTGAACGTCTAATGGACCGCACCCTATGTCACATTTATTTTTTTCTATCGCTCCAGACTGACGTTTGTCAAACGAAAACGCTTGAACTACTATTTCATGGCTTCTCGAATAACTGAACACTTTAGCAGCGTTATTTTGCACTAAATTCCATCGTCATACTGCAGTTGACGTTAAACGATTTGAACGGAAACAACCTTCTTCGAGCTCCACGTACTAATGCAATAAATCTCTAAGACACTAAAGCGAACGAGAAATACCGTTTTATCACTATTGTCACAATATTTATATTGTGCTATTGTGTAGCAGGTAAATTAATTTTCACGTTTATACTTCTTTAAACTATCTCATTTGGTAAGCAAACGGATAACGGGTGAAAGATAACTGATTTTGTTTAGTTATCTAAACTAAATTGTTTGTCCACTAATTCGCACTTGGCCAGCGCGGTGGACTATGGCCTAAACTCTCTCATTCTGAGAGAAGACCCGTGCCCAGAAGTGGAACAATAACGGGTTGACGAGATAACTAATTTTGTTTATTTTTTTATTTATTATGTAGCAAATGAATGCATGCAGATGCACATGAAATGAATGATGCATTTCATCTGATGGTACATGTTTTTTGCCTTTTGTAAGCTTCTAATAGGATCGTATTACAAGTTTAATAAGATTCTATCGTAAAGGACTATGACAATGTCATATGTGGGAGTATCTCTGTTGAGTTACACGTAAATTATGAGACATTAACGTTGCTTATGTGCTCAGACACGAGGTATCCTGATAACTATTTATATAACTATTTGTATGTCGGCGCGACACCGCGTATTTATGAAAAACACGTCGCCGATAATAATTATTTTAGTTAGTTTAAAGATCGAAAATTGTTTGTTTATTGAATTACCAACATTTAATGATTTTTAGAATTGTAATTTAGTTTACCCTCCATAAATTTGTTATTGTCACACCACCAAACATTGTTATAAAAAGGCGAGCGAACGCCGATAGAAAAAACATTTTTTGTTTAACCGTCGAAGCAATCGGACCTCCTCAGTTGTGAATAAATCGAAGAAGTTTACTGCTGTGTTTTACTTGAAATATTCAAGAATGAATAATAACGAAGACTCCTGGCCATCCTGATATCACGCTAACGTCTCTTTCACTTCGTTATATATATATTATATAACTTACAAAGTGGAGCCACAAATATTTCCGAAGTAAAAGGTGCTCTTAATAAAGAACGTAACGTTGAATACTTTTATGAAATTGAGAGTTTTGCAGTAATTAAATTAAAAGTACTGCAATATTGATGTCGCCGTAGAAATTAATCGTTATAAGGGTAACGCTAGCGAATAAAAAAAAACAAAACTAATTATCTGTTCTCAAAATCATTGACTTTTGCAAAGTTACGAAGTAGCAGAAAAAATACACAAATCTGACACAAATTCTATAGAAAATTTGTATTGCCAATTTTATTACCAGGAAATCAACATAGCGTGATCCGTGAAGAGGAAAGAGCCGTACATGTTACGAGTGTCACCGTTAATCAATGTTCACGATAAGCCTACTTCCGGCTGTTTTGTTTGATGGCTAGCAATCATAGTGATAAACGCAATAATTATACTGGTTGGTTCTGGATTCCGGGTTCGATCCCCAGTCAGGCAGTCTGAACTATTTATATTTGAGGCACGTAAGTTCATATTAAAATTCCCGCACTTTTTCACCACTCGCAATGAACAACTGCGGCGATAGCTATACCGAGGTTGATTTAAAAACTTATTGGTAGTCACCTTAAAGCTTAAACTATATCGGTCCCGGCCATCTACCATGTGTAAAATATTTTTTAACAATTTACACAATTAAATTAGATTGACCAACAAATTATAATGTTCATTTTTTTAAATAATGAAGTAGCAAACAAGCATGCAGTCCACCTGATGTTAAGTGGTCACTGCCGCCCATGAACATTTGTAAGCAACTTCATATAGAACATAGGTTTTATCTGAAGTCAATCACAGATGCGTTGCTACTCCCTAGGACTAGGATGGTCGCCTCATATAAAGTGTGCGGGTAACCACACCCTTCTATCGAAACGCAAGGAATGCTTCACGCTAGAAATAGGTGTGGTGGTGGTACCCCCTTGGTCGCACTACACTCATTCTACCATCTTTAAATGTATGCATGGAACAAAGTATTAAATAGTGAGTATTTATGCTATCAAAGTAAAAGATGCGTAAGAGACGTGGCATGGCGTAGTAAAACGTCACTCTCAGCGTTACTGTTTCACACGATTTTACTCCCCATATTATTACATCGAGCGTTATATTTCATAAAAGTAAACTCCAGTAAGCAGAGTTAGGTTTTCTTCAAATAGGGCAAAGTTGCGAGAAATTGTAACACAAACTTATGCTTACTGAGCGAAGGTTGCACGAAACTGGAAGCCGTAAGAGACTTCAGACGTAGGTGTTCTTCGTAGAAGTGTACCTTATTTTAGGCAACGGTTTTACTAAGAACGAGTATTTGCTAGAGAACTAATAATTAGAATTGTGTAATAATTAAAATTTATATACAGTAATACCCCGTTTTACACGACCCCGTTATGCGCGGTTTCACTATAACGTGAAATTCAAATTTCACGAGTGAGGGGTCTGAACTTGAAGATGTTGCGGTAGAAGATCTCGTAGAACTTGTAGCAATGCACGACAATCCTCTCAGCAGTGAAGGTCTGTTCGAGTTACAGAATAATCCTAATAAAGTTTTTACTTCAGAGGGAATACAAAATTCTCTTTTGAAAAAAATATTCAAGTTTGGACATATCGCAGAGTATATTCAAAAATGGTGACCGCGTCTTGACCGTGTGTCGAACAATTACAAACAGTGTTGGGTGTTATGGACGTAGTTCACAAGAACGTAATTAATAATATGTATCGCATTAAATGTTCTTAGAATTAAAGTGATTGATTAAAATTATTCCAATTTTTTGTACGTATTAAATTTTGACTATGTTTAATCTTAATCCTGGATATTCGCAAATTTCAGTTAACGCTATTTTTTCCGGAACGTATCCCTCGCGTAAAGCGGGGTATTACTGTACTAAACTAGATATTATATAGCATTAATGTGTATTGGTTAGTTTTTTGCAGCACTAATAAATGATTCCTTAACTATTTAAAGGTCAAAGTGTAGCATATCGTGGCAAACAAGCCTCTTGCGTAGCCAAATGTAACATACCGGAGCTAGCTTTGACTCTTCCCGTTATAAATATGTTTTTTATAAGAGGAAAACCACGAGTTTATTTCCGGATATTCTCAGTTAAGGTTGTGTTCAATCCTGTGGTTATATGCGATATAAATATTGTAACCGACAATTTCTAATTGCCCTTTAGGGGAAATACAAGATGAAGACATTTTATTTTATAATACATTATAAGTCCTGGTTAACTTGCTGTGATCAAACCATATATATTTCTGTCTTATAATAACTGTTGCATTCAACTTACGCTTGGGGATTAATTGTTTGCATGTTCGTAACATGCAGACATTTATTTTTTGTTGTAATATCTTGTAGGCTATATTAAAATTACTAAATATAATTAAATAAAACTATAAAATAAATGATTGTATGCACGCCTACCACGGTAAAGAGCATTTGTTTATGTTCTTAAACCTGTGTGCCTAATTTCCGCTTAATCCGACCTTTTTTTCTCACAAACGTCTGCCTTGATAATATAATAATGAATAATGACTTTAAACAAACAAACATTTTTCACCTTTAAAATATCGCTTATCGCAAAGCGCTTATAATGAGCTAACTGATTAAGTTCTTCAAGCTGAAGGTGGATTAAGCACCTCTCGAAATGTCTGACACTAGAAGTTTTAATGCGATGGAGTATTTGGATTTAATGTAAAATGGAAGTGGGCAGAAAGTCAATAATGATTTGGGTTCGGTCAGCATTATTAACGTCGAGTTTCACATATTTGTGTTAGGCTTAATTTAAAAAGGCTTCATACCGCGGTGTATTTGATTTGAATATTTATTGGAGTTTTATACAATATTGACACGGAATATTTTTGTTGGTATATTAAAAGGTGGCGTTTTGGTTATCTTTTGGTAAGTTGGTAAGTGGTTGTATTTTTGTTAGGCGTTTTCTGCGTTTTTTGTGGAAATGTGTGGTTGCCGACTCCCTGTTAAATGAGGTAACCATATTGTCTTCAGACCCTTGTTCAGTTAGAAATTGTTAACAGATGTCCTTAAGTAGCAGTGACTACTTACTATCGAAGATGGAGTGCATGCTCGTTTGCCTTCAATCTTAGAAAAAACATGGTGTGATTATACATTTTTTTCGACAGAAGCATTGATTTAAAGGTAGTACCAGTGTAGTTCGACCGGAGAGGTAACATCACCATACCTATTTCTACCGTGAATCATTACTTGCATTTCGATGTAAGGGTGTGATTGCCGGCACACTTTTATAATAGGCGACCATCCTGGTCCTCGGGAGTAGCAACGTATAATATAGTAGACAAATACTGTCAATTTTAGATTTTTGACTCTTATGCGGAACGAAGTTCGCCGGCTCAACTAGTCTATACTTATAAATAAAATTGAAGTGTCTGTTTGTAATATCAAAATAACAGATTTTTATCAATTGCATATGAAAGTATACATGATACTGATAACAAAACAACAATCAGTAAAATTTTTGTCTGTCTGTCT
This sequence comes from Spicauda simplicius, assembly GCA_949699795.1. Taxonomy (NCBI): domain Eukaryota; kingdom Metazoa; phylum Arthropoda; class Insecta; order Lepidoptera; family Hesperiidae; genus Spicauda; species Spicauda simplicius. The sequence continues at coordinate 5,580,949 of OX453060.1, forward strand.
TTCTGTCTGTCTGTCTGTCAGTCTGTCTGTTTGTTTGGGGTAATCTCCGAAACCGCTGGACCGATTTTATCGGGATTTTCACTATTAGATAGCTAATTTTACAGCGCGTAACTTAGGCTACTTTTATTTTAGAAAAATAATAAGGGTACTTTAGAAAAACGTAAAAACCTTAAAAAAATGCCTCCGCTTTATGCAGATTAAATGATAACTTAGGTTCAGCCGATATGGTTTACATGAAACTTGGAGTGAACCTTGAATATCTAGAATAACATAATATGATAAAATAATTGACCTTCAACTCCTCAACCCTCATGATGCAGGGGTACTGCCCGCCTAAGCCGCAAAAGCTCCTCATTTTCTGCTTTCCAATTTGTTATAACGTTTTTGAGCAAAAACAAATAGTGAAAAATTTGACCCTCAACTCCTCAACCTTCATGATGTAGTGGTATTGCCTGCCTTAACCGTAAAAGTTAGATTTTTTTTACTTACAAATATTTAAGGAGTTTTGTAAGCAGAAACAAATGATGTAAAAATTGACCTTTACCGCCCTATGATTCGAGGATACATCGTTAACCCATTATTGTCCCACTGCCATGCCCCGTGCACAGCAGTGACTCTTCTCTCGGAATTAGAAAATTTTAGGCCATAGTCCACCGCGCTGGCCAAGTGCGAATTGGTGGACTTCACACACCTCCGAGAACTTTTTTTTAACGAATTCTCGGGAGTGTGGGTTTCCTCACAATGTTTTCCTTCACCGAAAAGCAGTGATAAATAATTTCTACTGCGCACATAAAACAGTGGTGCGTGCCTGGATTTGAACCTTGGACCTCCCGATTAAGAGGGCAAGTTTCAAGTTTCACTGCTCTTGATTCGAGGATACCTACTGCATATTCTAGAAGTTGGCCATTAGGTGCTTTTATCCATACAAATAAATGTAATTTAAATGTCTTTTGAATATGAGAATTCTACTTTTTACTAAATTAATATGGAAATGGATATTCCGTTTTTTAATTCACAATCTAACTTTTTGTAATTAATCTACTTCATACAAACAAATTTATACCTACAAAAAAAAAGGAAATATAATTAATTCGACTTATTTTCGGAGTAGTTACTTACCTCAGCTAATAACGAGGTGGGTAACTACACATACATGAAGTAAACAATATTCACGATTATAACTATAGATACACCTACACAGGCAGACACATCACGATGCTGCCGCGATCGAGCATTCTCAACTTTCAAGCGTGTTTAGAAAGATTTACTTTGTGTATTGTTTTAATAAGGGATAACAGATGTCGCTGGATGTATCCTGAGTTACGCCAAGGGCTAATTCCTGAAGTTTGTAGGTATATAAACGTGAGTGAATTATTTTGAGTTCAAATTCGATTACGTTGGATTCAATTGGTACGATTTGTTTAAAATAGGGACTTTGTAACGTATCACTATTAAATATATGCAGGTAATATATATTATATTTTTTCTTAACGTAATGATATACTCAACTGACTTCGAAAAGGAGGAGGATCAATTCCATTCAATGGAGTTTAATTGCAGTTTGATACTATTGTCATCATTCATAACTTCAGAAATATGTGAGATTGCGATGGAGCATCATATAAGACATTTTGGCGTATGTACCTATCTATGTAGAATTGAAACGAAGATAACTTAAGTCATCGACTTGCATGGATTATTAATAAGAGCTGTTAATAATTGTAACAATATGCTGTACAATGTGTACAAGTACCTACTGGTATTAATACATATTTAGGGGGGGGGGGGGCTTTCATGTGACAAATGTTATCTATTTACACAATATTAATAAGAAACAACAGGTAGAGCTTGACATATTCAAGGAATTTTCAATCAAACAAATGGGGCTTTTTGCCGTTTGATACGTAGGTATATGTCATGTGTCCCTGTAGTAGTAGAATAGGGCTACGGCATCCCATGCCTGTCGTAAGAGGTGACTAAAAGGGGCTTCCGGGGTTGCAGACGGCTAGAGTGGGAGCTCGAACCGTTCGGTCAGGCAATCCCGGGAAGGAGGGCGGTATGTGTGGTCGCATATCGTCGTAAAGACTAGACGGAGAGGTGGGCCCAGCCGCCTATCTGGGAGGAGCCCGATAGGACAACGCACTCGGAGGCTTCCGGTTGAAGTTTCCAGATCCCGGAGTCCTCCTTTTAGCGCCGAGGACGGCCACCGGGGGGGTTTTAGTGCGGTAAAAATCCCACATAACCCTGCGTCGCTCCCGCGGCGTCGGGTACCTTTTGAAGGTTTCCCCCTCGAGAACGAAAAAAAGGTATATGTCATCTATTTTTTAAACGCGGGCGAAGCTGCGGGTTTCAGCTAGTATCAAATAAAAAGCTGCCTTGCTTCTTATTTTCAAAATGGACATTGGCTATGCGACATACTAAATCCGACAGTCAACATCTATGAGCAACGAAAATAGAATGGCAGCTAATCTAACTTCAACCTCGAAGAAAAGTGCAAACATGGTTGCTATGAAGCAGAAAAATAAATTTTTTAAACTTTTACAAACAAATAACAAGACACGCCGGGTGATAGGTCAAAGAGAATTGTTTGAATTCACTTAATACGTAGACGAACTAGGCAAATAGACTTCTAATAGTGCTATATAAGACAATATATATTGTCTATGTATCTACGGGCTTTATGAAATATTTTTATTTTTATTAATATTCTACTCGGATTAGTAACTTTACAGATTGATTGTATTTTGTTAATTGAGAATGACACCGTCAATCAGGACTGTCAGTGTCACAGATAACAGTTGGTTATCTTTTCTTAATGTGCTTAGGTTAGAATACAAAGTATTTAGTTAAAGGTATTTTTTTTAAATAAGCCGTTATGTCGTATCGTCGCCGGTTGGATATTGCGGAAGATCAGCGCTGGCTGTCTTCGGATGCCAACATAATGCTGAGCAGTGGTCATTTCGTGATGTTTTGCACCCTCTTTTCTGTTTTTTCTTTTTTTTTAATATTGTACTCATGTATAATAACCAAATGTGTGTGTGTGTAAGCAAATATATAAATAAGTGATTATCTATCTATCTAGTTTTTATTATTAGGTTAATGTATTATGCATTTAAAGTTACCAAATAAATATTGGAGACCGATGGAAATTGATTGTTCAATTGAAACAGATTCTATGACTTCTGATTACAGTATACTCCGGAATTTAGAATTTTACAGACATTTAAGAACAGTAGGTTAAATAACCTCTGCACCCTGTAGTTCTGGGAGCAGAATAGGGCTACGGCATCCCCTGCCTGTCGTAAGAGGCGACTAAAAGGGGCTTCCGGGGTTGCGAGCGGCTAGAGTGGGAGCTCGAACCGTTCAGTCAGGTGATCCCGGGAAGGACGGCGGCACGTGTGGTCGCATACCGTCGTAAAGACTGGACGGAGCGGTGGGCCCAGCCGTCCATCTGGGAGGAGCCCAATGGGGCAACGCGCTCGGAGGATCCCGGAGTCCTCCTTTTTAGCGCCGAGAACGGCTACCGGGGGGGTTTTAGTGCGGTAAAAATGCTCTAAAGTTTAACTACGTTGGCGTACTGAAGGACAAGTAAGCAGTCGATTCACCGGATGTATTTTTCCACTCGGCTGTAATATTTTATTTTAGTACTCTTAGTACGATTTTAGTATGTTTTCTCAAAATATTTATTGTGACGTTATGATCGCAAACGTTAAACGAATGCGTCAAATGTACATTGTAATTTATGGGTTAGAAATTTGTTTTTTTGGAATTTACTTCTTAAGAATCGATTTGTATTTATAAGGGCCCGGTATGAGAAAAATGTGAGGAGCAAAGTCTACTGATGAATGACCTAGTTACGTTTTTTCATTGAGTATAACGCCATCTAGTTAAAACTTTAGAACTATTTTATCAGTACGCGTGGATGGTATGCATTGGTTTCGTGATTATGTTTCACCAAAATCTCAATGGTATTTAAAATAGTAAATCGTTAAGATAAGTAATATAAATACTCCGTAAATACGTACAAGATTAATATTTTAATATGTAGTTATATATTAGATATATTTCTTCAAAATTAACCATGTATTGGTATTATTTATATCTCTAGTGTGGGAGTATGGCGCTATCTATTTTAAATGCGAGTAAATTCCAGTCGTACGTCGGAGTCTGAAACCTCTTTTAGGGCTATAACTTGGCCAAACTAACAGAACCTGTGACGTTACTGATAAATATATTTTCAGAATAAATGATAGGGCCACGTACTTGATGTAAAGTGATCACTCAACTCAACTAGGTCATCTACATATCGACCTAAAATAGTAGGTTCAGGTTACCTACGAGAGGTCGAATAGGTCTTGGACTAAATTATGGAGGGATCAGTGCCGAGAAACACAATGTTCTTTTTACTATTTTTATCCCATTTCCATCCATCAGACCTTTGTCCACTGCTGGACATAGGCTTTTACATTTATTACATTATATTCTGAGCCATCTGAATTCAGTGGTTAACCGCCGTTTTCTTCAAAACCTCAGTCCATGTGATCGGGCGTGGCTTAAACTCCTTTTGTTAATCGCCTTAGGAAGTAGGGCAAGGGTTCAATCTGAAGTAAATCACACATGCGTTGCTACTCCCGAGAACTATGATGACAGACAAACAGACAAACAGAAAAGATTTCTAAAAACCATTATTTTGGGTTCTATGTCGTATTAAAGACCTAAGACGTGATCTCCATTCGAGGACTCTTTTACCCTACTAGTTATTTGGCTATCGTTCGATGGCTCAGGGCCGGTCGAAGTGGCGTAAATTAGGGAAGGCGTATGTCAAGCAGTAGATTTTCAAATGACGATGTATGGATAGATGTATATTCCTCGTAATCTACCCACTTCAACTGTAAGCACTTGACTTCACTTGCCTTCCACCCTACGTTAAAAACAATCCAATCACTAGCGCCACCAAGTGTCAACAGATTATTTTAAACAATTAACATGCTTTAATGATTACAAGGCATCAAATCATATTAATAGTTAAAATGAACACCATGAACTGTAATTATTTCACATACGGTAACAATTGGTATGCCTCATTTCGTATCTCTGCTTTAAAATAAACAACGCCAATAAAAAATAATTGTCACGGGATGCCTGGTAGATTTTTAAAAGAAAATAATGAGTGTTTATTTATTAAACATTTATATTTATGTAGTAAATGCAAAAATTCTAAAGTTTTATGTTAATTTCGAATTTCGCAACACATTCTAACAAACATTGATTTCAAAACATATATCTTGCTTCAGGAGTATATTTGTTCTTTCCTCTACGTCCTGGTTTAGACACGGAATCGCGTCGTGACAACACAATCTCGCCGTCTCAGGTGTGAGCCCTCCAACGTATACTGCGACACGGAAATGGAATTCTCGTAAGCGCTTCTTGACATCCGTTTTTGTATCGGATGAAAATCATTTACTTTTGCTGTATATGTTTTCTTAATGTTATGTTTGTGCACGGTGTGTTGGTTCGGAGTACCATACTTTTGTGGATTTCATAGGAGGTGACTAAGTCACAAAATTATTCTATATACGTGAAGAAAAAACTTGGGGTGCATTTTTAAGCATGCCGCGGACGGAGGAGTATGAAATTTTGCACGGTTATAGTTGACGTAAAGAAGGAGTGCGGAATGTTATTATTTTTTTCTTCAAATAATGCACAATTTTATCATACATAAAATCAACTAAAAACACATTACACACACTACCGTGTATTTGTCACAAACACAAATAATAAACGAAATAGAATAATAAAATGTCTTACTATGAAAATACAACGTCAAAAATGTCAGATGTCTTTGTCAAATACCCATTTGATAAAGACAACCTACATTACTTTTACCTATTGCTACCTACGCTTTTAAATGCAGCTCAGCGAATTAAACCTCTTTTTACCTTTAACGGGTGCGTTCAAAATAACTTGAAAATTTTACGATTTATTTGAATTTGCGAAATATTTGTGCTATTCTGGACAATATGAAGGTTAGTTTTTTAATTTTAATTATGGTCGAATTTCGACCGCTGCGGCGGGTGACTAGTTTTTGTAAAATGGTGAATGACTTTTGGTAAAAACTTTATTAGGGAAAGCCAATGTCTAGATGTTGAGCTAGAGTTGACGTGAAAGGTTGATGGATGAATGGATGGTCTATTTATAACTGCTCGTTATCAAATCCAGTTACGATTTACCGTAATTTCCGGCAATCCCGCGAAAGATAGATTACTTCACCGCGTCCATGTATAAAGTAACTAAGATACTGAAATTCTGTTATTTGATTAGTAGCGATTGTTATCATGATCGAAAAAACTTGATTACCTAGAATTAGTTCAGAATGTGAAATACATTTAAAACTATCGTCAATTTATGTTCGTAGATGCATTTTCTTTGAAGATTTATTTAAATCAATCCATTTTTTAGCCTTATCCATCCTTTGTACTGTCATTTAGGTTCTAAAGGAATATTCCAGAAAATAAATATGACAAAATTTTATCTTTAATAACTCACCCTATTTTGACATGCATTGACAGAAAATTGTTATTATAAATAAGCGACTGCTACAACAATACATTCCTAGAAGTCAATGGATTTAAAACCTGTATGAAATTCCTGTAAACTATACAGCTGTTACTGAAAAACGTGTAAAACGTATAAATAGAATTTATTCCAACGAATTCGAGTGGGCACTTTTCATATGAAAGGCAAAAACGTAACCGATCTGTTAGATGTTCACTTCAGCTCGATTTTGTCGATAACTATTTTGAGCGACAGAAGTTAAAATAACTTCGGTATATATTCGTCGAAAGTATCTGGGAAACCTAAGTGAAAATTGGAATTTATTTCTTTCCAAATTATTTTTATCATTATCATGATTACATAACAAATAGAATCTTTCAAGGATACTGAACAAACTGATTACAAACTGATAAAATATGAAATTTGATATTATTAATATCATCAATGGAAAGGAAATAATGCTAAAGTGCCAAAATAACATTTGTGGTCTGTCAGGTTTGAAGTCTTTCGTCCCTGTAGCCTCGGGGTCAGAATAGGGCTACGGTATCCCCTGCCTGTCGTAAGAGGCGACTAAAAGGGGCATTCGGGGTTGCAGACGGCTAGAGTGGGAGCTCGAACCGTTCGGTCAGGCAATCCCGGGAAGGACGGCGGTATGTGTGGTCACATACCGTCGTAAAGACTAGACGGAGCGGTGGGCCCAGCCGCCCATCTGGAAGGAGCCCGATGGGGCAGCGCGCTCGGAGGATTCCGGTCGAAGTCGTTTCGAGATCCCGGAGTCCTCCTTTTCAGCGCCGAGGACGGCCAGCGGGGGGGTTTTAGTGCGGTAAAAATCCCAAATAACCCTGCGTCGCTCCCACGGCGTCGGGTACCTTTTGAAGGTTTCCCCCCTCGAAAACAAAAAAAAAAAAAGGTTTGAAGTCTTTATTTGCAGAACAAAAATCATTGTAATCAACTGCATACAGAACATTGGTTCCATCTGAAGTTAATCACAGATAAGTTGCTACTCCCGAGGACTATGATGGTCGCCTCACGTGAAAGTGTGCCGGCAACCACACCCTCCCTTAAACGCAAGAAATGCTTCACGCTATAAATAGGTGTGGCGGTGGTACTTACCCGGTCGAAGTACACTAGTTCTACCACCATGAACCTTGATCTATTTTAATACTTAGAATAGTTATTAACGTGGTAGGAGTGACCGAAATGATTGAAACCGCGGGAATAAATAAATCAAAATCTATATATTATGTGAAGCAAAAATTTGTGATTCGTTTTTAAGATACTTGCCGCAGGCGGAGAGGTATGTATTTACGCAAGGTTAATGTAGATAAGGATTGCACAATGATATTTTTTTTTTCAAATAATGCATTAAAATGACTTAAAACACATTACAATCACTACCTTGCATTTGACACAAACACATAAAATAATAAACGAAAAAGAACATTCAATGTGTTACTACGAAAACACATAATGTCATAATGGATGAACATTAGTTACTCTAACTCAAAAACCATTAATCGGTTTCGGATAACATTTACCACACACATGTTCATGGCTTTGATTCATAGGTTCTTTACCTTTGTCCCTGTAACCTCGGGGTCAGAATAGGGCTACGGTATCCCCTGCCTGTCGTAAGAGGCGACTAAAAGGGGCTTCCGGGGTTGCAGATGGCTAGAGTGGGAGCTCGAACCGTTCGGTCAGGCAATCCCGGGAAGGACGGCGGTATGTGTGATCGCATACCGTCGTAAAGACTAGACGAAGCGGTGGGCCCAGCCGCCCATCTGGGAGGAGCCCAATGGGACAGCGCGCTCGGAGGATTCCGGTTGAAGTCGTTTCGAGATCCCGGAGTCCTCCTTTTCAGCGCCGAGGACAGCCACCGGGGGGGTTTTAGCGCGGTAAAAATCCCACATAACCCTGCGTCGCTCCCACGGCGTCGGGTACCTTTGGAAGGTTTCCCCCTCGAAAACAAAAAAAAAAAGGTTCTTTACCTTTAAATTATGGTAAACATGACCCAAGCGATAGCGCTATTTATAAGCACAAACTTACTAAACAAAAATTTATAGAGGTGTTAGCCCTAAAAGGTAGGATTTACTTTTGTACTTCCGTCACAAGAAAGTAACAAAAGTCGAATCCCGTAACGCATGGCGACCATTGTGCCAGAGGGGTCTTCAAAAAGAACCTTTGTTCTACTTGTTTCGAAAGAGTTCCAATTTATTATCTGTTGACGCTTCGGTGCTTTATTTCCTGGAACAAGTTTGCAATAAACTTTTACAGCGGCTACGGTTTTATCTGTTTTTCATCTGACGGGAACTGTAAGGGTGCATTCAAGAAGACGATTTTACATAAAGACCGACTGGATCATCTCCGTTTATGGTTAAATAAGAGCCCGAAGAACTGTCTACATTTTATAGCAACTGCTCAAAGAAAAAAGTAGAAGAAAATGTTAAAATAAAATTTACCCGTAGGGGAGCCCAGGATGCTAAATGTGGAGTTACTCGAGCGTCGTGGAAACTTATTAGGTTTGGTAGATTAAATGATAGGAAGGATAAGTGGTCCTATAATGTTTTCTCCTTAACTGGTGGGATAAGCGTCTACAGAGGTTCAAATTTTTAAAAAATAATCTATGATATGGAATTACGAATGCATCATGTTAGGGCAAAGTGAGGTTAATTACACCCTAAAATATGTCTAATTTGCTATTCTGACGATTTAAGTGTATCCTTGGGGGTTAGGAGGTTAACAAAGTTGCATAATAAGTACGCGACGTCTTGACTCACTCAAGCGCGCCAGATTAGGATAAGCGGAGGTGAATTAGAACCTGAGATGTGTGCAATTTGCTAATCTGACGATTTGAGCGTCACCTAAGGGGGTGGGGGGGTTACTAAGTTCCCCTGGGAGTACCCACCTATGCTAAGGCCGCATACTGGCTGGAGGTACTTATCAATATATAAAGTATCTTACTTCATACTAATTTGCCGCGCTCGAGTATGTCCCAAAATCCCCTCTTGGGCTCCCCTACTATAAAGAAAATCCTAGAATCTAAACCTATCATGTTTCTTCTAACATTAATTTCCATGATCACACTGACCGAAGTAGCTGTGGAGCTCGTAGTCCTAGTGGTAAGCGATGGACATGTGTAATCAATTCCGGACTCCGATTGCGTCCTTTTGGAGAACCCGGAGTCCTCTTTGTAGCGCTGAGGATGACCAGGGGGTTTTAGTGCGGTAAAAATCCCACATAACCCTTCATAACAGCTTGCTATGAACTACTGTGTTCTGGTCTATGGCATATTTTTTGGGAGACATACTTGTGGGGTTCTTACTTAGTCCTCGGAGATTACATAGCAACACGCATTACATAAAAACACGCTTTTTAAACTCATAGCCCCACACTAATATTTTCTCCTGTATCGTGGGTACCATGGACAGACACAAGACGAATACACAAACACCCAGACAGATCAGGAATCAAAACACATCATTCAGATACCTGTCTGGCCGGTAATCAAACCCGGGACCCATTGCGCGTCAGACCGGTATGGTGGTTACCACGAAGCGGTTGCTCCGCCACGTGGGTCGTCAATTTTCCTTAGTTAAGACGCTGAAATTATTGGTTGATTACAGATGTCCACAGATAGCAGTGGCTGCTTACCATCAGGTGAGGTACATTTGCTATTATCATGTTTTACAAAAAAGTGTCTGTTCATATGCATAAAATGCATGAAGCTTCCAACTTCAATTTAATATCTTCTTTGAGCACTCTATAACATTTCCCACAATTTCACGCATATTGCCTTTTAATAGCAAACAAATGAAACAATTGAAAAACTTTGTTATCAAACTTGCAGTCGGAAAGAAATAACACGGAATGGCTCTAAAATGAATGCGGGGATCAAACTTTTCCTTATAATAACAGTGAGTTGTTTCAGTTAGTCAGAGTTAGTCTAAGAGAACAATCAATCAGTTTGTTCAAGTAAACTAGTATTGCTGACTCCGTTAAAGGAGTTCTTAAAAATTAAATTAACAGATTTTGATAACAAAAATTAACTTGACATTTTGAAACCGTATTGTTCGCGTTTTCGAATGTTTTTTTTTTTTAAATCTTTGATATATTTCTGTTTTATTTCTTCCTTTATGATTTTGGTTGCTTTCTATGCCTGTGAAAGGGACTTTCACCGAGCTCCTAGAATGTGTTTTTGGAGAGGATGTATTAATTAGTGGTCTCTAGCGGTCACCCCTCTGTAGTGCGCTGAGCGTGTGCTGCTAATTGTACTGCTTAATATAATAAAAGTGAAGCTCCATATCACAAATATGTGCAATAATTGTTTAGAAGACTGAGAATAACTAATAAGAATAAATTCTATACCGTTTTTGGTCTAACCACCAAATCAAAAATGACTGAATTGAAATTAAAGAATTGAAAATGTTTAAAAACAAGGGGGAGGAGTGAACAATCGTACACTTAGTTAAAGATAGTTAGTTGTTATTATATTTCATTTTTGAAGTGAAACTTCTTTATCGGGGTTGGAAAAAAATTTAGTGTAACATTTTTTCGTTACGCGCCATCTTTTTCCGTTACGCGCCATCTTTTTTATTCCGTTACGCGCTATCTTTTTCCGTTACGCGCCATCTTTTTCTATTCCGTTACGCGCCATCTTTTTTACACAAGCGTGAAAACCATTTTTTCCTTTTTTAAGAAAATATCTCGTCAGTTATGTCACCGGAGAAACCACCTCTTATTTCTAGCTTGAAGCAGTTCTTGCGTTCCAATGGAAGGGTATGGTTGCCGGCACATTCTTATATGAGGCGACCGTCTTAGTCCTCTAGATTAGCTATGCATCTATGATAGAGTTCAGATAGAAGGTATGTTCCAAATGAAGTTGCTTACAGATGTCCATGGGCGATCACTTAACATCAGGTGCACCGCATGCTCGTTTGCTGCTACAATCTTACAAAAGTGAGATTTTTGGTAATCAGTCGTAAAACCTTTGTACTTAATTATGATCATGTTTTAAAATGTATGCCGAACCCAGCGGGTAGGTCGACATATTGTGGAATAAATGTTTGTACCTAACTGATTTATATTCTGTATTTCCAGGGTGTACTTCAAAGTAATGGTGTCAGCTTGCGACGACAGCTGGAGCATATTGCTGTAAGATTTATGAAACTTGCTTATTAATTAAAATAATTTTATGTATCTGACACATCGATTTTTAATATTAAAATTAGATTGGTGATATAATAATACATTTTACCAAATAAAACTTTAAAGGTGTTAATTATTAATGACAAAAAAAATAAGATTAAATTCAAATTCATTCGATTTTCGTCCCTGTTTTTCCTCCTTAGGGATATTTTATCTCCAGATTCTTAATATTATCCAAATTGATTCAAAAGCGATAGAGCAATCGAGTAACAAACATAAAAGGAGGTAAACATACAATCAGATAAAGAATAACGTTTTTCTTAAAAAAAACAGTTTAAAATATAAAAGCATTTTTTTGGTGACTCGTTTATTGAAAGGAGTGATAATTACTGACCATACGGTATTATAAAACTCAATCATCAGTACTTACTTATATAAATACATATACGTACATAAAAACCTCTTGTTTCAGAAAACACAATATGAAAGTCAAGGGTTACAGAATGAAATACTTCCCTCAGTAAGCAATATATGTTTATGTTTTGTTTTATCTAATTGAAGTAGCAAAAGAGCATGCTCTCCATTCGATGGTAACTGGTTACTGCCGCCCATTAACATCTATAAGCAACTTTATATAGATGTCCTATATGAAGTTAACCACATGCGTTGCTCCTTCCGAATACTAAGAGGGTTGGTTCAAATTAACTAACTCCTTTTTCTTTTTGTTCTCGAGCGAGATACCTTCAAAAGGTACCCGACACCGTGGGGACGACGCAGGGTTATGTGGGATTTTTACCGCACTAAAACCCCCGGTGGCCATTCTCGGCGCTACTCCGGACTAAAAAGGACTCCGGGATCTCCAATGGAACGCAACCTGAATCCTATGAGCGCTTTGCCTCATCGGGCTCTTCCCAGATGCGCGGCTGGGCCCACCGCTCACCCATAAAAGATGTGTTCATAGTTTTAGCGAAATTGAGCGGTAGTTTTTCTTGTAAGTACTGTAGAAATTTGCGATCATATTTGTACATCATCTCAAATTTCTAGAGTAATACCATAAATAAAATATATGTAAATAGATGTTTAAAAACAAGGTATAAATATATATCTTTTTTATTCTTAATCAGGCGTACATTTCCTTTGTTTCGATATAGTATACGAGTTTGTTATTTTATATAAAAAATCATATGTTACATACAATATAATACCGACGTGAAAAGTCAAAGTATTTCAGCAGAAATCACAATGGATGTATTAAAACTGGAAACTGGGTCTCATTCCTACATTATAATGACAAGAGCTGAAATATAAACTCTTATAAAGGACTTGCTTGATTGCTGGCGACGGGCGAGTAACGATATATTTTACTACTTCGCCCGTCAGTCTTACCTTCATGAAACAAATGTTTCATGAAGGTAAGACTGACGGGCGAAGACAATAAATTTTTCATCTTAATGTTCTCCACATATATTACTATTTTTTCTTTTTTATTATCTTTTTATTATTTTCATTCCAAAATAAACCTAATAAATCTACAAATAGCTATGTTAACAAACCTCCGAAGCAGGTTTCCTGGATCAGTTCCAATCCTAACTGGAACGACTTAGCAAAACTTATCGGAACGCCGACAGTTGTACTTTCTTAAAAGTTACGATGTAACAACTTGGGACTAGGTTTCCTTAACAAAAAAACTATCAGAAAGATCAAATTAGTATCTCCAATAATAAAACACACACACGCGCTTTCTACACTCATAGCCCCACAGTAGGATTTTCTCCTGTGTAGTGGGTACCATGGACACACACAAGACGAATACACAAACACCCAGACCCAGAACAGGAATCTAAATTCATCATTCAGATACCTGTCTGACCGGGAGTCGAACCCGGGACTCATTGCGCGTCAAACCGTTATGGTAACCGCTCCGCCACGCGGGTCGTCCAATAGTGAGTATGTGTGATGTATGGCGGGTGTCTTGTGACTACTTGTGACTCTCTTTTGTATTCGTAATGTTTTCCGTCAACAACTCTAAGGCTGGAAGAATCGCTATGTTAGTGATAACACCGTTTGTTATGTTCAGATTAAGAGCCTTCTATTTTTGCTATCTTTTGATGTACATTAAAGATGGTATTTATTTTACTGTTAACTTTATGAATTTTAACACTAATTTCGTTTGATTCATGCCTCATTGATTGGCCCCTATTTTATTTATAAATAATATTGGAATAGAAAATAATTCTCACTCAAAATTGGCAGTAGTCGAAATCGGTTCAAAAACCTCTCGAGGTGACCTCTACGCTAGTTTAGTAACGTAAAATCTTAGTTACTAGTTCAAAGTGAGACACGAATGAGGACTGAAGAGGTTTGTACGTAACCTCCGAAAAGGTTTGCAAATTCAGATTTAACTTCCAGAGTACAAATAAAGTAGGACTTTATTCGAAAACCCCAAGGCAGGGTTTCAATTTACGTCTAAAATAACTCTTGGGAAAGTGCTTTTCTTGCAAAGTTTGACAATTCGCAGCTCACATTTGCTCCTTTCAATTTGAGTACCAATTAATGTTAAACGAGCAAGCTGGTCCACTCATATTAGCTGAGTTTTCGGTTTTTGCTTTTGTTCCCTTATTTCGAATACAACCCCGTGGCTTATTTATCTAGTAACTGTTTATTTGTTTATTGTTGACCACCGATATAAGTATGAAATAAAGAGTTTTACGTTCTATCTCAAAAAAAGAGTACTCAATCCTTATCTAAATGTGACTAATAAAGGTCGGCTTTAGGATAATTTTATTAAAAAAACTAGCCGACCCGTGCCCACATCGTTGAGCATTAATTGTATTTTGATCAATCGTGATAAAATAAAGCCTATAGCACTCCTGAATAGTGTAGCTTTCTAATTCTGAAAGAATTTTTATGTAGGGTTCAGTATTTCCGAAGATTACACCTTGTAAACAAAGTTACAATCTTTACCTTTATAATACTAGCATAGATATTATAGAAGTATAGATTGTAAAATCTGTAGACATATGTAAACAAGTTAATTACCCGATTGCGTAAGGAGGATAATGTTTACCGGGTGTATGTATGTTAGTACGCATGCATGTCCTTTTCTTAAATGTTATAAAACGCGAAAAATATAAAACAGAGAGTTATTGGTCCATCCATCCATCAGCCCTTTGATGTCCACTGCTGGACCCAGGCCTCCTCTAAACTTATTGGTCCATTAAAGGAAAACTAATGTTTTTTTCAAGTTTACTTTATCATCATAAACAATTTACAGCGAAGGACTTTCTACCAGTATGATCCTCGGGAACTATCCAAAATCGTAGGGCTGCCGTCAATGCCCAGCCATTTGCCAGAAGCTGAAGCTATCCTGCCCGGTCATACTCTTATAAAGCCGTCGTTAGGGATGTTAAAATCCTCGATAAAGTTTCCGCATAAGGACTTGGAAGGAGGCTTCGGGGTATATGGAAATGTGGACAATATTGGAATTAGGTGAGATTTTTTTTAAGTTTATTTAGACAAATAAGAGTGGTATTAATCGAAATTACCGCACCGCGACACCTATTACTAGCTTTTTTATATACTTAAATCGTACGATAAGGCAGACGAGTTACCTGAGGGAAAAGGACTCACCGTCGCCTATGGACATTTGCAACACCAGAGGAGTTGCCTATACATCACCGGCTTTGAAGGAGAGCTCGTTTCGCACCTTTTTTGAAGACTCCCATGTCATAACGCCTCGGGAATACCTCAGAGCAAGCTCGTTCCACATTTTGCACGTCGGTGGCAGAAACGAGCATGCATACCGAACCGTGGAGCACCGTCACGGGTCCAGTTGATGTGGATGCAACTTCATCCTTCGACAAGTGGTGCGGTGGAGGAAAGGTGATGAAGGCACCAGGTCAAAAACTTCCTCGGAAGACTCACCATTGTACAGCCGGCAAAACATGAAGAGGGAGCCTATGTTCCTCCGTAGACTCTGTTCGGTGAAATTTGAAGCAGCTCTTGCGTTTTGGTAAAATCGTGTGGTTGCCATCTTAATCTTTTACGCTACGCTTTTTACGCTTTCTACACTCATAGCCCCACAGTAGGATTTTCTCCTGTGTCGTGGGTACCATGGACACACACAAAGTCAAATACACAAACACCCAGACCCAGAACAAGAATCTAAACTCATCATTCAGACACCTTTCTGACCGGGAATCGAACCTGGGACCCACTGCGTGTCAGACCGGTACGGTAACCGCTGCGCCACGCGGGTCGTCACCTTTGGGAGTAGCAACGCAGCAGATACTCTATATAAAGTTGTTTGCTGATGTCTCAGAGTAGTAATGTCCACTTATCATCGTATAGACGGAAAGTTTGTTTGTCTTATAAAAATCTTATAAAAATATCAATTTTATTTGTTGTGATCAGGCATTTGGCTGGTTAATATACATAAAAGTAGAACTTGTGTAAAATCTAAATAAACGCGTAGTAACCATTGTATAATTAGTATCATGGACTTTTAAAAGAACTATTTGTTGCAGGTACGATTCTAAAAACGAAAGAGTTTTATACAGTGGGTTTCGTAGAATGCCGTCTGATTATGTTATGGTAAGAAAAAATAACATTTAACAATCTTGTAAGGCATGGAAAAACGGGACATCCCAAACACAGATAATAGTAACATTCATTTTTTATTCATTTTTTACTTTAGGTAAATAAAATAAACGTTTTTTTAATAACAAGTTTGCGTGTGACCGCGTTCGGATAGTTTAGAATACGTCAATCTCGGGGAGTATATCGTCAACCCATTATTGTCCCAATGCTGGACACGGGTCTTGTCTCGGAAAGAGAGAGTTTTAGGTCCACCGCGCTGGCCAAGTACGAATTAGTGGACAGTGCAAATTGGTGGCAGGGGGGGGGGGGGAGGTTAGTTTTATTTAATAACAACACTATTTTGAAGTTGTTTATTACTAATTTATTACGTTTTAATTTAAACATGTAGTCAGTCTGATAAAAGTATGAGGCGATTCAAGTAAGACCTTAATCCCAGTTAAAACAGTACACAGACTTGTGTTCTTCATACTTTAGGATTGAGAGCTATATTCTTATATGAACGTTACCGATCGCAATGAAATCATATTTACCATTAACTGGCCTGCAATACTGTTTACCAAACATTAAAAAACATGTAATTAAAATAAATAAACGCTTTTGACACTCATAGTTCTACACTAATATTTTATTCTGTATCATGAGTACCATGAACACATTAACGAATCCACAAATACCCAGACGTAGACTAGAAATCTATATTCAGATATCTGTCCAGCCGGGGATCAAACCCGAATCTCACTGCATGTCAGATCGAAATCAGTCGATCTGTTTGGCGGACTGCAACAGTCCGCCAAAGACCTAATATTACTATAATGTATGTAATTACATATTACTCCTATTTTGTTCAGGTAATGCCTCCGAGATCCGGAAATTCCACGCAACGGTAATCCTTTACTTTCACACTATTGTATCTCAAAATACACACACATTAACTAAAACATGTGTTAAGTAACTGAATAAAATATGTGCAAAGGCTTTTAGTAAAGGGACTTAGTTTAAAATAACGTTCATGAGAGTACATGTTTATTTAAGTATGTTATTTTAGATAAAGGTTATTTATGTACCAACTTAGTTAACTAAATATTTAATTACATCTGAATTTACTTGGTCGTAATTTATGTTACAGGTTTACGATTAGTTCTGCCGTTCTTGATTTAGTAAGTGTTAATAAAATAAACTCCAACTTGCTACTATTTTACATATCACTATATATTATAAAACAAAGTCGCTTCCCGATGTCAGTCCCTATGTATGCTTAGATCTTTAAAACTGCGCTACGGATTTTAATGTAGTTTTTTTGAATAAATAGAGTGATCCAAGAGAAAGGTTTGTATGTATAATTCGTGTATATTATAGTAGAGGAACACTGAAAATTTTAGATTTTTGACTTTTAGGCGGAACGAAGTTCGCCGGGTCAACTAGTTACATGCGACGTAACCATCTTATTTCTCGGGAGTAGCAATACATTTGTGATTTACTTAAGATAAATCCGTTGTTTTATGAGGTTTAACATAGATGTCGATGAGCGGCACTGATTTGTGACCCCTTTATACGATAATTCAAGCGTATAAAAATTGTACAATAATGATATTTTTGTAGATTTATTGAAATTTTAAGTTTAATTAAATATTTTCTCATAAATTTGAAATTTTCATGATTATTTTAGGAAAAGAAGGAGGATATGAATAAAGAAGTTATGAAGATTCTAGAGAAATTAGATATACCAAGTTATAGAGGGTACGTATTGGAATAGTCACTGTAGAAACAATAGGACTGTAGGTATAAACTTAAACATACGCGCTTAAATTTTACATATGTCCAAAAAATAAGAATATTTATATACAACTAGCTGTCCCGACAAACGTAGTTTTGCCATATAAAAAATAAAAAAAAATATTAAGGGTGGACAACCCTTAAGGGGTATGAAAATTAGATGTTGGCCGATTCTCAGAGCTACTGAATAAGCATATAAAATTTGGTAAAAATCAGTCAAGCCGTTTCGGAGGAGTTTGGCAACAAAAACTGTGACACGAGAATTTTATATATTAGATAGTAGACGGTCTGATGAGAAGTTATGTTTTTTTTAATTAGCTTCTTTGGCACTGATGTAAAATTGCTTTATTGGGATACAACAAGGTTTCCTTTGACGACCGCAATGGACCGCTTTAGTCTGAAGCGCATTGGGTCTCGGGTTCGATTCCCGGCCAGACAGGTTTCTGAATGATGAATTTATATTCATGTTTTGAGTCTGGGTGTTTGTCTAGCGTCTTGTAAGTGTCCATGACACCCACGACACAGGAGAAAAGAGTAGAAAGGGTTTGTTTTGTTTTTGAATGCCAATATGTAGGTAGGGGTATGGATGTTTAAAAGTGGTAGAGCTCTGAGTAGTTTGATTCTTAAAACCACCACCGCCGCACCTATATCTCTCTGATTGATTTGAGACCCCCGTTTGCCAAGTTTGCAATGTTAATTATTCCAGATATCATTGGATGTCAGTAACTATTATTACCATCCAACACACTACTTCTGTAATTAATAATTTTATCGTGTTATTATTTCAGAAAAGTCAAAATACTGGTACCTAACTCCGCTAATTTTAGGGTAAGTTGGACATGTACATATGTTGCAGGTACTACAAGCACGAACGTATTGGGTATAACCAAAACCATACCAGAAAGCACTACCACCATACCAATTCTTACTTAGTAACAGAAGTTTCATGCTCTGTTCTGGTACGAAGAGATTTCCGTTTGAGTATGTGCCAGCTTTCCAATCGCTCTTTGACTCTTAATCTTTTGGACAGATGCTTAAAAATGTTTAAAGATGAATTTAAAAAATACTTGTAAATTAGTATTCTTTGTCCATATCTTGGGATAAAATGTAATAAGGTTAATTTCACTAACATAAGTAAGCACTATTAAAAGTTGTTACAATTCAAAATGCTTAAAATTAATATTAATATTAAATGCAAACTATTAAGGCTACGTACTCACGGAGCGGTTTTCATCCGCGGCCGCCGCGGTTGCGGGCCCGCAACTTCTGTGGGATGCAGATATATGTGTAAAAAATTAAAGCAATACTCACGACGCGTTTTTCGCCCGCGATGGGCGCGGTTGTTTGCGGCTCCCGCTGCACCAGCGGGCAACCTGTAGAACCGCGCGGGCCGCGGGCAGCCGCAGCCGCGGCGGTTTGCGCCCGCGCGCTTTGCGGTCAGTTGGCGGGCGAGTGCAGTAGTCAAGACCTCAACTGATGGGAAACCGCCCGTCTTGCGGCTCTCGCCCGCCACGTTTGCGGTCGATAATCGCAACTGCGACGGCAGCGGAACCGCAAAAATAAGCGGTCTCGTGAGTTTCGCACAAAAGCTGCGGGCCCGCAACCGCGGCGGCCGTGGGCGAAAACCGCTCCGTGAGTACGTGGCCTAATACGGATAATTAATACGTGAAACAAAAACTTGGATATTGATTTTTAAGAACTTACCGCGGACGGAGAAGTATGAAATTACGCATGTTTATAGTTGATGGAGAGAAGGAGTACCAAATTCTAATATTTTTTCAAATAATGCATAAATACATAAGATCAACTAAAAACACATACACTACCATGCATTTGACACATACATAGTAAACGTATGAAAACACAACGTCAAAAATGACTGATGTCTTCGTCAATATATCCGCTATTGATATAACTTGAGGCTTAGTTAATTGAACCTCTTTTAGTTTTAACGAGTGTATTTAAAATAACTTGAAAAGTAATATAATTTAATTTAATAAAAGCATTATTCGTGCTACTTTGGACAATATCAAGTTTAGTTTATGAGTTGAATTACGGTCAAATTTCGACAGTTGCAACGGTGATTATTACGGACAAAACCATTGGCACTGTCAAAATTTTCATTTCAAAATTATTATTCAATGATAAAAAAAAGTGCAGAACACCGCTACAGCTGTAATAACCGTAGAGTAGAAATAAATTAAATTAGACTTATTACATTTTAATTTCATCTTCAATATTGCCTCGTTTACGCTTCCTGGCTCGTCGGAGAAATAATTAAGGAGCCAGTGTTACCTGAAGTGCAATTGCAAAATATAAATAGCTCAACTTTTGTATTCATTTTAATACTATTTGCTTTAATTCTTCACAACTTGCGTTATTATGTATATTAAGCTGTGATCTTCACTGTTAATAGCTTTAAAGAATGTAATTGAACTAAATTGAAAATTTTTGATATAGTTAATCAAATTAAATATCATATGTAAATAAATTATAGATTATGTATTAGTTTTAGATAGGTTATATTATATTTAAATAAAATGTTTTGTCATAATATAAATAAATATATATTAATATCATAAACACCTAATGATAAGTTACTGCAACTCCAGGTGGTAGACCAAAGTAGGTGGTGGTGGTGGTCCTCTGCGGCCGTTTGGTGGTTTGCGACGGAACCAAAGAACGGATCCGCCGCTGGGTGTGGTTGGTCGATGCCTGTAGGGATGCCTTGCGGGTGTCGGCTTGCCATGCCCACGGCCCCTGGGTGGCGGTCTCGGGGTTGGACCGTCACCCTGCGGATGGGGCCTTGGAGGTAAGGCGCGCCTTTGTGTTTTCTGGCGCGCCTTGCTGTTGGAGGGGAGCTTTATGCTCCACGCGAGGAGGGGCTGCGGGAGCGGCCAGGCACCGGCGGGTTCGCGGATGACTGCGAAAGCTTACCCGTGTTCCCGCCGTACGGTGCGAGGAGAAAACACAGTGGGGGTTTAGCCGGTAAGAGTCCGGCATAACCCAGCTGCCACCCTGGGTGGCTGGGTATCCATGAGGATTACCCACTTAAAAAAAAAAAAAAAAAAAAAAGGTGGTAGACCAAAGTAGTTCCACCGCGGAAGTACCACCGCCACACCTATTTCTAGCGTGAAGCAGTTCTTGCGTTTCGATGGAAGGGTATGGTTGCCGGCACACTTTCACATGAGGCGACCAACATAGTCCTCGGGAGTAGCAACGCATCTGTGATTGACTTCAGATGGAAGCAATGTTCTGTATGAAGGTGATTACAGACGTCCATGGGCGGCAGTGTCCACTTACTATCAGGTGGACTGCATGCTCGTTTGCTACTTCAGTTAGATAAAAAAAAATCAAGCTGTGACGTTCACTGTTAATAGCTTTAAAGAATGTAATTAAACTAAATTGAAAGCTTTTGATATAGTTAATCAAATTAAATATCATTAACACCTAATGATAAGTTACTGCAACCCCAGGTGGTAGAACCATTGTAGTTCCACCGGGGAAGTACCGCCGCCACACCTATTTCCAGCGTGAAGCAGTTCGCGCGTTTCGATGGAAGGGTGTGGTTGCCGGCACACTTTTTTAAGAGGTGACCATCATAGTACTCAGGAGTAGCGACGCATCTGAGATTGACTTCGTATAGAATCCATGTTCTATTTGAATTTGCTTACAGATGTCCATAGGCGGCAGTGACCATTTACCATCAGGTGGATTGCATGCTCGTTTGCTACTTCGATCAAATAAAAAAAACTAACTTAAAAAAAATAAGAGTTGAATGTTTAGGATTCTAATCCTTACTTCTTACTTCTTCCTGAAACCCCTACAATTGATAGGCCACCTTTAGGCTAACCTTATTATATCTTCAGTCGTACACTCTTGGCAGAGTGGTCGTGGCATAATGATGACCATTGGTCAGTGGTTACAGCTGTCTTTGCCAATAGCTCTTACGATTCTTCGCCACCTGCTTCTATTAATGGCATTGCGGCTACACTACTACTGGACAATTGAGCACTATGTAGTAGTTTTTAGGTCTGTCCAGCGTGTCGGAGATCTACCGCGTGACCTCTTTCCTTCTACCTGACCCTGAACTACAAACCTTGTTATAGCCACTGCTAAAACTATGCCTATGTTCTCTATATCAGACATTTTTTTTATCTGACTGAAGTAGCAAACATGCAGCCCACCTGATGGTAAGTTGTCACTGCCGCCCATGGACATCTGTAATCAACTACTTACAAATCATGGGTTCCATCTGAAGTCAATCACAGATGCGTCGCTACTCCCGAGAACTATGATGGTCGCCTCATGAGAAAGAGTGCCAGCAACAATACCCTTCTCTCTCTCTTCAGTCGTGCCTCATCACTGAGGATCGTGATTTTGATGCGAATCCTTTTCAATTTGCTGTCTCCACTTATTGCGATCGGCAGCTTGATGGAGTACCGTGCTGACAGGTATCTCCAGGTGTTTAGATACCTGATTCGTCCATCTCCTGGGACTTCAACCTTGAGGTCTCTTGCCCTCGATTTTGCCCGTCACCATCAGTTTCTCCATATTGTCGGGAAGTCTTCTGGCAATGTGCCCAAAATATTTGAGGATTCGATGCAGGCAAATGCTGGAGAGCCTGGAGAATCCAAGATCTTAGGATCCTTGAGGATCAATACATTGGTCCGGCGCGTAGTCCAAGGTATTCTCAGCAAGCGACGCCAGCACCACATTCCAAACGCGACCACTCTTTTTCTGTCTGTGGCTTTTAAGGTCCATGATTCCGCGCCATATAGAAATATGGCGCGGAATCCCCTTCTATCGAAACGCAAGAAATGCTTCACGCTAGAAATAGGTGTGGTGGTGGTACTTCCCTGGTCGAACTACACTGGTTCTACCACCTTGAAGAAGAAAATACATAATTTTATATTTAAAAATTCCTAATTAAATAGGCTATTAGCTGTACTCAATGACTTAATACGCATTTAGGTGAATCTAATCATCCGAATAACGAAAATAGGTCAGATACGTACATGTTTATTTTTAGCAATATTACGTAGAACAATATTTTTGCAGACACCCGACCCGAGGATACGATCTAATAACAAAATATCTTTATATCTGTAAGTATGGTTGAGTTTATTTCATCTGTGGGTGTTGTAAGAGTGCCGAATGAAGACACTTACTGATTTTTTATTGCTTCAGGAATAACAATAAAGATCCACTTAGCAAGGTACGTGGTTATGACTTTTGACTTTACTGTATTGTTAGTAGTTAGGTGACATTTTGAAGTAAGTACATTTGTTCTCGAGGAGGAAACTTTCAAAAGGTAGCCGACGCTGTGGGAGCGACGCAGGGTTATGTGTGATTTTTACCGCACTAAAACCCCCCTGGTGGCCGTCCTCGGCGCTATGAAGAGGACTCTGGGAACTCGGAACGACCGCAACCGGAATCCTGTGAGCGCTGATGGGCGGCTGGGTCCATCGCTCCGTCTAGTCTTTACGACGGTATGCGACCACATAAACCGCTGTCCTTCCCGAGATTGCCTGACCGAACGGTTCGAGCTCCCACTCTAGCCGCTTGCAACCCCGGAAGCCCCTTTTAGTCGCCTCTTACGACAGGCAGGGGATGCCGTAGCCCTATTCTAATCCCGGAACAACAGGGACGGTGAAATAAGTACATGTATCGACAGTATAACATCATCGTCCTTCAACATTATCGTCTCAACTAATTTTACCTATAAAAGCAGTGTGTAGAATACGCGTTCACCAAATGGGGGACGGCTTTAATCCTACTTCTGGGACTTCATAGGCCACAACAAATATAGCACAAGCTGTGTTATCACCAATCAGCAAGATGTGAACGTGGGAAGATGTGTGATGGTAGAACTTATTTTACGATACGGTAACGAAACACAAATATATGGGCATAACTAATTATTAAATGAGGTATTCCAATTTAACTGCAGAACAAAATTTACAAAAAACATTACTGTAACACATTTTAGAAAGCTTATCCCATTTTAGTAAATATTGTTGTATAACTGTCAGTAAAACTATACGCTTTCTATACTCATGCTTTCTACACTCATAGCCCCCACAGTAGAATTTTCTCCTGTGTCGTGAGTACCATGGACACACACTAGACGAATACACAAACACCCAGACCCAGAACAGGAATCAAACATCATTCAGATACTTGTCTGGCCGGGAATCGAACCCGGGACCCGTTGCGCGTCAGGCCGGTATGGTAACCGCTCCGCCACGCGGGTCGTCGCTATATGTTTAGTTTAAGATTAAGGTTAATATTTACTGACAGTAACTTGCAGTTAGCAGAAACCAGAACTAGACTAGACCTAGCTAGACCCCACAAAGAAGCTTTAAAAATTTAAACTTGTATTACAGAAATATACCTATTAATGATATAATTATGTTTATTTGTAGAAGGCGGACAGGCGTATATATTTTAAAAGGTGAAGGTTCTTCAAAACTTGATGTATTTAATGTTATAAAATATAAAAATAATAAAACGTACAAAATATAATAATTATAAAAAAATATCCACAGAATTCATCTCACAAAACCAGTAAGTCCTAGCAATCACCACTTTAAAAGAAGATTCGATTTTAATCTCAACAAAATTATAGACGACGTAAAAAATAGACTCAAAAAACTTGCAAATTGCTTACAAAAGTTTGTGTGTGGAAAAAAGAATCATACTAACACAACATCTACATCAACAGTAGAAGCAACTACAGTGCGGGACGAATGACAATCAATATTCTAATAATAACATCACAAATTTTAAATATAACGAGGTGAATTATAATTAAAATAATGGATAATATTTTAAGGACCGGAATTTTATCTGCATGGTATCAAATTTTGATTTTTTTTTGCATCAAATTTTGATACAAAAATTAAAAAAAAAAAAGATTTTTGTATCAAAGATTTGAAGTAACATAAGAAATTATTCCTAGACACGTTCTTTATCTGTGTAAAAGATCTCTCATATTATTAGTATATGTTCACTATTTATCATTGACAAAATAATCTAAACTGTGATAAGTACTAAAAATTATCAAAAAAAAATTTTAAAACTGGCAGAAATAATTTAAGTACTTTCAAGCGACAATTTATGTCCTCATAGTTATAAGATATATTTAATAAGTCGAGCAAAGAGTTTTGGAAAAATAATGAACTTATCTTTGAAGGAGTTTGCAACTTATCTTGTCATAATATGCATTTAGATTAAAGATTTAGATTGAATTAAAAAATGGGATGCTAATAATACAGTACAAGAAATATCCTTAAATATTTAGTTTATAAAACCCAATTATAATATTGCAGGGTGACTACAAACCAGCGATTGTAAACTGAATAACGATAGATATCTTAGATGAATAAAAATTCTAAAACGAATAATTTGTTTTTTTTTTCCGTTCACCTCATATTAAGACACTCAACTTAATTTCATTAGATAGGTTCAATTAATTTATTATGTTTTATTGACTGGAATATGTCGTAAATGTTAGTAATATTAATAATAGGTGGGTACATGGCTGTTAACAAATTATAATTCAAGAAATGGATATTAGGGTGACATCTATCAATTCTCTGTGTAGATTTGTTATCTGTTACACCGTATACAGTCAGTTCAGGTAAACTTGCTGGTATTGTAAAGTTGGGAGAGATGACTGTGAACTAGTTTTACAACGTAGAACACAGATGGCGCTGTTTCATTATAGTAGAAAGTACTGTGAATTAACAAAATTCTTCATCAAGTTAATCGTTCATGCTCTTCGTCAGCGGGAAAAAATAGATTTAATGAAAAGTAGCCTGAAATGTAATACCCGAAAAAGTAATTGGAATTATTACCCATATATTATGCCTAGTACCTACATTTTATATTATTGTTTCATAAGTAAGAGTGTATCAAGCATAATCAAAGTTTTCATATCAGTATCTAACTTGTTGGAACGAAGTTATAATTATTATCTTACAATTATATGAAAAACATAAGTTCTATCTAATTACCAGATATACAAGAGATGTTATATAGTTAGTCAACAAACAAGTTTCATCGCATGTGATGGTAACCGCATAATTCTGAACTAAATATCTCTTAGTCGTTGTGATCAGCTCACCTTTTTCGAGGTAATCTTTTAAAGTTAACCACGGGTAAAGGGGCAGTAAATTTTAGAAAAAAATCGCCAATATAGCCAACCCACATTGCTCGCAGCGCCTTTATGCCCTTCGATATCCGTGGGCAAAAGATAAAAGGTAAAAGAAAGAAAAGTTTTGTAAAAGATAGTAAAAGTTCCATTATGTGTTATATATTGCGTTTTCTATCTAATCTATTCTTTAGTTAACGTAGCCATCTCTTCGTCTCTTTAGACAAGAGGTTTAGAATCTGATAAGTTTATGAAATCCAGTTTTTGACGTGACAACG
The DNA here is from genome assembly GCA_949699795.1 of Spicauda simplicius. Lineage (NCBI taxonomy): Eukaryota > Metazoa > Arthropoda > Insecta > Lepidoptera > Hesperiidae > Spicauda > Spicauda simplicius. The sequence continues at coordinate 5,607,457 of OX453060.1, forward strand.
TCTTATAATTCGATGGCGTTGGCTACACGCACCAAAAAACATGACTCATGCGGGTTTACCTTGCTCTGAGGCGTTCCATTTAAAGCTTAAAGTGTGAGAGCGCGGAACGAGCGACAAAGAGGCACATTAGGACTCCGCGTTTGGCAGCTCAAAATTGACATAATTTTCTTTATGCGTACAAATAAATGTAACTTGATCAATTCTGTTGTGATTTCCATTTACCTCTTTCTCTACATCCATATAAAATATCTACGAAACAAATGACATTAAGATTTTCTTTTCAAAAATGCAACCATTCCATCAGTATTACGACGTTGTGACGTTCAACTATCTTTACAGACAACCTATTTTTTATTGAGATTTCAGACTGGTTTTCTATAAGTAGCTAATAGACTAGTCTTTCCAAAGGTTAAAACCGGTTTAAAATAAAGTATTACGTACAGTACCATATGTCAGTTTTTTGTTTTATTAAAATCTTACTAATATTCTTGTCGAAAATAAATTGTCTGTTAAATACTAGCGATCGAATTTTATGACTAACGGGTAGACTAATGTCGAAGAAGACTAAAAGTGCAAATATGTAATCATTAATTATTTTGTAATTTCTACACACATATAAGTTGATTGTCGTCAACCCATTATTGTTCCACGGCTGGGCACGGGTCTGCTCTCGGAATGAGAAAGTTTAGGCCATAGTCCACCGCGCTGGCCAAGTGCGAATTGGTGGACTTCACACACCTCCGAGAACTTTTTTTTTTAAAGAACTCTCGGGTGTGTAAGTTTCCTCACGATGTTTTCCTTCACCGAAAAGCAGTGATAATTAATATATAATACGTGGTAATAAATCAGTGGTGCGTGCCTGGGTTTGAACCTCGGACCTCCCGATTGAGAGGGCAAGTTTCAACCATTAGGCTATCACAGTTCTCAAAAGTGCAAATATGTAATCATTAATTATTTTGTAATTTCTACACACATATAAGTTGATTGTCGTCAACCGTCGTCAATTGTCGTCGTCGTCTCGGAATGAGAAAGTTATAGGCCATAGTCGAGAACAATAGTGCGAATTGTCGGCGAATTATAGCCGAGATTTTTTTTACCCTCTGGTGTGTAGGTTTCCTCACGATGTTTTCTTTCACTGAAAAGCAGTGATAGTTAATGTCTAATACGTACATAAATCACTGATGCGTGTCTGTGTTTGAACCTCGGACCTCCCGATCGAGAGGGCTAGTTTCAACCACTCGGCTATCGCTGCTCATAAGTTGATAATTATATTTATACACAAGATACTCAGTTAAGCGATAAGAACACTCTAAATGAATACTTCAAATCCATAGAAAATTATCATATAAGATAAGCTGATGCACAAAGATGTAATAAAGCAACTATTAACTGGATATCCAGTGGGTACTGCTTTGTAATAATCTGAACTATATACTAAACATAAGCATCGGTTAACTTAAAATATAATTTTATAGACAATCAAGGTGGTAGAACCAGTGTAGTTCGACCGGGGAAGTACCACCGCCACACCTATTTCTAGCGTGAAGCATTTCTTGCGTTTCGATAGAAGGGTCTGGTTGCCGGCACACTTTCACATGAGGCGACCATCACAGTCCTCGGGAGTAGCAACGCATCTGTGATTGACTTCAGATGGAACCCATGTTCTGTATGAACTTGATTACAGATGTCCCTGGGCGGCAGTGACCACTTACCATCAGGTGGACTGCATGCTCGTTTGCTACTTCAGTCAAATAAATAATGGTGTTAATAGTATCAAATCAACCCATTATTGTCATTGCTGAGTTCAGGTAACTTATAATGAGATGGGTTCAGAACATAGTACACCGCGCTTTCCAAGTGCGAATTGGTGACACATTGGAGAACTTTTTAAAGAGAACTCTTACGCGTATAAGTTTACTCACAATGTCTTCCGTCGCCGTAAAGCTAGTTTTAAAATAGAAATACATGTCACATCTTCTTCTCCTTTCTTTTTCTTTATAAAAATGAATGTTTGTCTGTATGTCCTCTATAGACGTAAACTATTGATTTGATCATGTGATCTTTAGCAAAGTCGTTATTTATGAGCTCGCGAATCTTTCTGGTGTATTTTTTGATGGCGTAGCTACGCGCGCATGGTACAGTTGTCTAAAAATAGTATATTTTTCTATACAAAGATTTCAAACGGATGAAGCTAAATTAGTATGACATTGTAAACTTAAGAATGATACATCTATGTGTTTAGTAATTAAAATTAATTTGATATCCACTTGTTAATTTAACAAGTCGTATGAAAGGAAAAGCAACGCTCAGATCATTTAAAGAGTTAGAACGTATTGTAATGTTTAGTGTTCTAATTTCGTGCTTTAAGAGTAAAATAAATAAACCATAAAATACAATAATATAGCAAACAGCAGAGAATGGAGATAAGAATGGAAAACAAAGCAACAAGAGGTTAGATAATGGAAGGATACAAGCACAAGTGTATTGTAATTTTGATATCTGTCTCAGTGGTAATCATCTGTTTGTTTTTGGCATTATTTTTTGTGTTTTACAAAAGGTAAGTCTAGAAAATTTTGTTGAATTTAAGGACTTATTTTGTAATTTCTACATACATATAAGTTGATTGTCGTTAACCCGTTATTGTCCCACTGCTGGGCACGGGTCTTCTCTCAGAATGAGAGAGTTAAGGCCATAGTCCACCGCGCTGGCCAAATGCGAATTGGTGGACTTCACACACCGCCGAGAACTTTTTTTTTTTAAAGAACTCTCGGGTGTGTAGGTTTCCTCACGATGTTTTCCTTCACCGAAAAGCAGTGATAATTAATTTCTAATACGCACATGAATCAGTGGTGCGTGCCTGGGTTTGAATCTCGGACCTCCCGATCGAGAGGGCAAGTTTCAATCACTGCTCTTTCCTCATTAAATATCTAACCGTTAGGTAATTTGACAGCATGATGCTATTGTTAAACATTATATCATAAATGTATATTGAATATTACAACGCGTAAAAATAGATAATTAAAAATCCAGACAAATTGAGAACCTCCTCCTTTTTGGAAGTCAGTTAAAAACGATTAATAATCCCGAAACATTAAAAATAGATAATTGTTTCTTTTTTCATAATTTTACTGATAATTGTATATCTTGGCTTGTTAAAGTATAAGTATATATATTTTTTTATCTGATTGGCGTAGCAAACAAGCATGCAGTCCACCCGATGTTAAGTGGTCACTGCCGTCCATGGATACCTGCAAGCAAACTTCACATAGAACATGGATTCTATCTGAAGTCAATCACAGATGCGTTGCTACTCCTGAGGACTATGATGGTCGCCTCGTATAAAAGTGTGTCACCCCAAAAAGTGGGCAACTACACCCTTTCATTGAAACGCAAAAAAATGCTTCGCGCTAGAAATAGTGTTGTGGCGGTGGTACTTCCCCGGTCGAACTTACTGGAGACTCTACATCTATACCTATTGTTTAGACTAGACGATATTTCTATACAAATAGATATAATGCTTAATGCTACACTAGTCGTCATGACATACATATTGAGATTGCATATTAACATTAAAGGTACATCAGAACCAGTATCACTCATACTGGATGGTACCTCTGTCAGACGTTCTAACATGAAGAATATAATGCGTAGTGTTGGAAGAGGTTGAGTATGGATTTTTTTTTTGTTCTCGAGGGGGAAACCTTCAAAAGGTACCCGATGCCGTAGAAGCCACGCAGAGTTATGTGGGATTTTTACCGCATTAAAACCCCCACGGTAGCCTTCCTCGGTAGCGCCGAGGACTCCGGGATCTCCAAAGGAACGCAACCGAAGTCCTCTGAGCGCGTTGCCCCATATTCAAATAAAATGCATTGTTTAATATGCATCTGAAGTTAAGTAACGATTTTCGAATGCATGTCCTTTCCTTTTGCTTTTAATTATTCCAATGAATGATTAAAAGCCCAAACGACTTTGCGGATTTTAACATAATTGTAATGTGTCTTTGAATTTTTCTCAATTGTGAAATGACATAGATTAAATATTTTTAACATGGTGTCATTATACAAAGAAGATATTATTTTATTATCATTGTATTAAAGGTCAAGAAATAAAAAAATATAGACCAGTACGTAAAAATACATTTTGTACATCTTCTATGTTTATTTTGAGACAAATTCCTTAAAAAGGTACAATGAAGAAATAATTCATTATATATAGAATCGTCTTTTTTAAATAATTTTATTGACAAGAAAAAATTAAGAACTATTATAACGAAAAATTCATTTTTATTAATGAGAATTTAGATATAACACAGAAAGAACATAAACTAGACTAAATAAAAACTAGCATTTTCAAATAAATAACAACAACGAACTTATTATTATCAATAAAACAAGCAAAATTAAAATGGCAATTAAAATTAACTATGACAAAATACTAAACAATAACTTATATATGTCGGCTTTTGTTTTATATGCGACATCAATATCTTCATAGCTGGTGTGGGCGACTATGGGTCTCGTGCAAAATAACAACTCTTGAGGACAATTCACTTGATATAATTATTACAAAGACTTTTATCACAAATACAGCACCGAATACATTCAATAGTAATTAATTTTATAAAAGACCGAAACGGAGAGACAGTTCCGTGTTGTCGCTTTTGAGTGACGTTCACAATAAAGTGTCAGCCACCCTCGGCTAACTTCACGACTCTGCCAAGACGCGACGATGTGAAGTTAGCACCGCTCGACGCGCCTTTCCGCTTCGATTCAAAATAACCGAATCCGACATATATAAAGAGGCTACAGATATAGAAACCAAAAATTTAAAAAGTATCAAAAAGACGCCCGGAACTGTTCCACAATGCTTGTCGCCCATTAATGCCATGCTTGATAGGATTGATAAGAGTTTGACTTATATTTAAAGGGATTTCAAGCGAAGCAGATAAATAAGGAAGAACCCTCGAAAACATTTAAAAGGTGGTTGACCTTCATTGTATATCTTTTCGTCCTCTGCTCAATAATCTGTAGATACAAGTATTCTTTACATTCCACGAAACAGAATGATCGCGTTTAGTCATATCTTCCTCAGTATAATCTTAATTTTTCTACTTAACATTTGCTGGTATGTTAAAATTGTATGTGTTTTAGTGTTATAATTTTAAGTTCTGTAATTCTTGTGAGTGATCGTGCAGTGACATAATTTAATTTTATATGGTTTTTATTTTCCATAAAAATGTATACTTCTATTCGTAATTGTATTTTTTGTAGACTTTAATTAGACATTAATAGACTTTTTATATTATACACAAAGCATAAAGATTGACGCGTTGTTATATTCTTACTTTGTAACACCACACTACTTTGTTTTAATTATCTGATGTTACAAAGATAACATCTTTAACATTTAATCTAATTTAAATACGATAAACCTATTTGTCGAACACATTAAGATAATCTTCGTGTTAAGAATTTTGCTGAAATGTTTGCGTTTTTAAGTGTCTTGTTTATTGAACTAATAAATTAATTTAATTGACACTGCGATTACGATATTGACGAAAGGTTTCAAACAAAAGTGATAAGTACTGGCAAACTAAGTAATTTATTTTATTTATTTATTTATTAGGTTTATCAAAGTAGAATACTTTTCAACACAATTAAAAATATAATACAAGTAAGTTAAGTCGTTCGTTATGACGACCCACGTGGCGCAGCGGTTACCATACCGGTCTGAAGCGCAATGGGTCCCGGGTTCGATTCCCGGCCAGACAGGTATCTAAATGATGAGTTTAAATTCCTGTTCTGGGTCTGGGTGTTTATGTATTCGTCTTGTGTGTGTCCATGGTACTCACGACACAGGAGAAAATCCTACTGTGGGGCTATGAGTGTAAAAAGCGTGTTTTTCGTTATAGGTGAACCCCACAGTTATAGGTGAACACGGCTTACATAATAATTGACGCTCTGAATAATATTAGAAATGAAAAAGATGTAATGATGTAAAACATGTAATATGTTTATTCATTTATTTCTTCATAGATTGATACTGGATTGCGTATAATTGAGTCGCTAAAATTTAAACAAGTCCATCTCCATGATAAGTCAAAACGTAGAAACTCAAAAATTCAATTATCAAAGTTTTCAGGTGATGGCAGATTTTTTTGGTAATTGATAAAATTAAATTTGAAACCACTGAAACCATTGTAAATACGCTAGATTTTAACATAACTTTTTATTCATTAAAAAATCCGAAAATCAAAAATTTATGGAAATAGCTATATTTGAATTTTAGCGACTGAATTATACCAGTATGCAAATTGTTACATTAAAAAAATATTTGAATTTCGAATAAATATGTACGTGATTAGTATTTTTTAACTATAGCACAGAAACGATTGACAGAGGTTCCAATCTAGTCATTGATCACGATGGTGGTGCTGATGATGCGATGGCCATTTTCATGGCCTTGTTATGGGAAAAATATTTCAATGGGTAAGTAGATTTCTGTTTGTATTTTTAATATAAGCAAATTTAGGTCTATTTTAAAAAAGTAAATAATAACTCGTTATCATAATAAATGACGTTATTTAACGCGAACCAAAAATGTAAATATCGTTAAGAAAATATCATATGGGAATCCAGTTTTCTGGAGCCAAAGCATTCTCTAATGCTTATAACTTTTAGCTTTCTCTAATATAATAAAATTGCATGTAATAATAAGTAACCGACATGAAGATGTATTGTAAATATTATGTGCTTTGTCTCTCGTCACGTTAACCCATTATTGTCCAACTGCTGGGCACGAGTCTTCTCTCAGAATGATTGACAGAATTACTGTGGACTATGACCTACCATAGTCCACCGCGATGGCCAAGTGCGAATTGGTGGACATGTGGTATGTTTCGAATTAAATAAATCAATTAGGTTTTCTATAAGATTTTCTTTATGTAGAAAAAAATGCCATCGAAATAATATAAATAATAAACGTTTCTTATTCCCATTTCAGGCCAAAGGTTGTAGCCCTCACTACTGTGTTTGGAAACGTAGACGAACCGCAAGTGTTTATTAATTCCCAGAGAATTTTAGACGTAGCACGGAGACGAGATGTAAGTAAACATTTTGCTAAGATCTTTAGTTTTAGTAAATTGCCTTTTTTCTTTAAAGTATTTTTAGAGTTTACTCCTTAAGAATCGATTTGCATAATTAAGGGATTGGTATGAGAAAAATATGAGGAGTAAAATCTACTGATGAATGACCTCGTTACGTTTTTTTTATTGAGTATAACGCCATCTAGTTAAAACTAGTTTATCAGTACGCGTGGATGGTATGCATAGGTTTCGTGATTACGGTTTTTTCGAAATATCAATGGTATTTAAAATAGTAAATTGTTAAGATAAATAATGTAAATATTGTGTAATATTTTAATACGTACTTATATATTAGATATAATTATTCAAAATGAACCGTGTATTTTTATTATTTATATTTTTGGTGTGGGAGAATGGCGCCATCTATTTTAAATGCGAGTAAACTGCAGTGTGCTTTTTTATTATTTTTTTCAAATGATATAATTTGACGCAGAAATTATGAATTATTACTTCTTTGAAAAACAGGTTAACATACATCGCAAGGAAAAAAAGATGCGGAGAGTTGTATTGTAGTGAATAGCAAAAAATAATCTATACGTGTATATGAAAGTCTATCCGTCTATCAGCACATTGATAGTATGTAAAAAAAATTGAGAACTGAGAATAATTAGTAACAGTCAAATCTACATTTTATTTGATTTTATGTTTTCCCATTTTATGAGTGTTTAAAATGGCATCAGACAAATACTACAATTGAATGTAAAGATATGAAATGTATTTATTATTCGCATATTGATGAATTATTTAGTTTTTATATCACTAAAATCTACCACCTGCTTTGTATAATTTTACTTATTTACGTTACTTTTTCGTAGTAAAAGTGATCTAAAGATGTTAACACATCAGTTATAATTATCATCACACTTTACTTATCCTAAATGTAATTAAGCCTTGCCAAGAGACTTTACCTTACATTAGCAGATAGTGGAACCAGTTCGACCGGGAAGGTACCACCGCAACTGTTATTTCTAGCGTTAAGCAGTTATTGTGTTACGATAGAAGGGTGTGGTTGCCGGCACATTTTTAAATCAGGCGACCATCTTAGTCCTCGGGAGTAGCAACTCATCTGTGACTTTAGTTAGGACCCATATTCTATGTTGCTTACAGATGTTCATGGGCGGCATTGACCACTTACTATAAAGTGGAGTACATGTTTGATTGCTACTTCAATCTTATAAAAAAAGAAACTTGCAAATATAGTATGAAAGATATTACATTTAAACTGTGCTCCAATAAGCATGTAAAACGAGTAATTAACAAAATACTAAGGACATGTTTTTTATGATACTGACGAAACATCACATAAGTAACAAAGTACTTGTCATTATCATTTACATCAGCGACTGTTCCCAAATTAAAAAGTATTTTTAACATACTCGTATGTATGTCACTTCCTCTGGCATTACAGCCTACATGGCTTGACGGATTGTAACATAAAATCGACTCAGTTTACGAAGTAACATTAAATTACATTACATAGTTTTTTTTTTATTTCACTGAAGTAGCAAACGAGCATGCAGTCCACCTGATGGTAAGTGGTCACTGCCGCCCATGAACATCTGTAATCATCTTCATACAGAACATGGGTTCTATCTGAAGTCAATCACAGATGTGTTGCTACTCCCGAGGACTAAGATGGTCGCCTCATATAAAAGTGTACCGGCAACCATACCCTTCCATTGAAACGCAAGAAATGCTTTACGCTAGAAATAGGTGTGGCGGTGGTACCTCCCCGGTCGAACTACACTGGTTCTACCACCTGGTAAACCTACATAATTTTTATTGCGCGTCTGCCATCAGATAAAAAGGGAGGAATTGATGTTTTTTAATTATCATAACAACAACGGTATTAAATAAAACCTAGAAAAAAGACCACAACCAAATATTTTAACACTTTTGAGTTACTTTTTGTACGCAAATTCAAAAAATGTGTTAAATTAAATAACGTCTTATAAAAACCAAACTAAATAACAAATTAAATAACGTCTAATAAAAAATACTGTCCTGCGTAAATCAATTGAAACTTAAGGAAATCAACGGTTTTAAAGCAGTTGGGTTTTTATTGCATTAATGTATCAATGTTACTCGTTTTTGTAGTTTTTTATCCTCTCAGTATTCAACCAGGCCTCAAGGTCGGTCGTTGTTGGCAGTTACTTTAACAAATAACATTTTTTTATGGTTACAACAATAAATGGGTAGTTTAAATTAATTATCTTTATGTATTTTTAAGTGTGTTATCACTTATTCAACGGAGAAAGTAGGTGCGTGTGTTTGTTTCGCACATTTCAATAGGGCAATAAATAATGATAAAGGTGGTAGAACCAGTGTAGTTCGACCGGGGAAGTACCACTGCCACACCTATTTCTAGCGTGAAGCATTTCTTGCGTTTCGATGAAAGGATGTGGTTGCCGGCACACTTTTATATCAGGCGACCATTATAGTCCTCGGGAATAGCAACGCATCTGTGATTGACTTCAGATGGAACCTATGTTCTGTATGAAGTTGATTACAGATGTCCATGGACCACTAACCATCAGGTGGACGACGTGCTCGTTTGCTACTTTAGTCAGATAAAAAAAAATTGAAAGAGCAATATATACGAGTACATATATTTCTACGAAAGAACTTAGGGAATACGAATGAATTATTTTAACTTAAAATTACATTTATATCTTTTGATGCAGTAGATGGATTTTAATGAAAAAAGATTAAATGTTACCTCAGGATACGGATTAATAAAATTTCAATCCTTTAAGAAGATCTAGTTGGAAAGGTATAAATAAAGTCTTTTTTGTTTTGTTTCAGCCAAACGGTAAAGTAATCATTAATAACAACTATTCTGTTTTAAAGATACATGTTTAATGTGAATGTACAAATTCTTTTGAACAAGTATATCCATACTAATATTATAAACGTGAAAATGTGTTTGTTTGTTCCACACCATTTCGTTGTTTCCATGAAAATATCGAAGTTTTGTTAGTTGATACATATTTAGTAGTTCCAGACGTTGTTAATAGATGGCGTTAGGTAAATTCATTTGCAAGTTCTGAATTACGCTATCAAATGCTAATGTTAATTTCCTTTAACCGTTCTGGCAAAGCCGCGGGTAAGAGCTAGTATAAAAATAAAGCGGTAAATCTCAAAGGCTGAGGACGCTATAAAGGAAACAAATTTTGCGGTGATCAAGCCTGCGCTGCAACGGATTATCTAAAACTAACGAAAGAGGGATCTGTAGTTAAGGATATAATGCTCCGGTTGAATGGAGGAGTTTGGAAAATTTCAATTTTTTACAAAATAGCGGACGTTGAAAGTCAAACATTTTATTAAGACCAAAATTTCGCTGATATTTTTGACTATTAGAAAAACTTAGTCAAAAGTAAAAATCATTCGTTCAACAGGAGAACAACTATATAGAGAAGATGTGATATAAATTTCAACCGGATCGATAAAGCGGTTTTTGAGTTATAGTGATCACCGACTTCGAAAACATGATTTCGAGAAAAATGAGTTTAAAGTTTCTGGCATGATTTTTTTACTTAGTACCTAGCTCTAACAGGGCTTGCTTCAAAGTTACATATCAAATAATGGTCTGAATCAAACACAACTCAGTAAATACACGCAAGACAATGTACTTTTAGAAAATGGAATCAAAAAACTATATTTTGAAAATTCTAACTAGATCCCCTATTAATTTAAATTAAGGTTTTGGTATGATGGTATTTCATATACATAGACTGACAACAGACTGAGAAAAATTATAAAAAATGTATACATTTCTATGTATACCTTCTTATGGACAGACCTACAAATTATCTTTCTATTTAACCGACTTCCCAAAGAAGAGGTTATCTATTCATCACGTATATATTTTTTTCGAAGTCGGCGCTCATATAGGACATAATATATGTAGTTTCGTAGTGATCCAGCGAAATAGCACCGACTTCGGAACTTTGTTCTAAGTACTGTGTATACCCTAAACCAACATATATTTAAATTATTTTTTACTTTTTTGTGGCATGGAAGTCGGTTGTATTTTTTGTTTCTTTTTTTTGGAACGAAGTTCCTTATCGCGCTAAGTGAAAGGGGGCTAGACGGAAAAAATTCTTACGAAAAGTTGTCACGACACTTTTTGGTATAGTAAGCTACTGTAAGCTGTGCGGCCTGCGCATGTTTCTCTGTCTGTCTCTTTCTCTCTCTCTTATAGAAAGCAAGCCAGATATTTTCATTTCTATTTCGCATTGAACAGTGGTGTCGCGACGATTTTTATAGTTATGTACGTACTATGTAGAGACACGCGCGACCTCTTATAATACTTATGTATGAAAATGTTTTTTAGGTGCCAATATACAGAGGAAGTCAGTCTGCGTTGATAAAAGGAGCCGTATCAGATTACTATTTCGGTTTCGATGGTCTCGGAGATAACAAGACTGTTGAGTTCAAGGCCATTGCAGCAGGAGATAAACATGCCGCTCTAGCTCTTATAGAGCTGTCTAAGAAATATGAAGGTATTATTTAACTATTCATAAAAATAATGAAAGTTTCATATGTCTGTGCGTAATATACGTTATTAATATTATAAATACGAAATCCACTGATGTGTATCTCTTTTAACAAAATTATTTTGCTAAAATTCTTGAGAATAATTTGAGTTAAATGTATGTATGCATGTAATGTTATATATTTTTAAACACGGGTAACACCTAGGGGCGGACTAGTCCACACATAAAAACTAAAGTTTCGCTAGACCTTTCCATTTGTATTATCGTTTAGCGCAATGAGAAAAATAAATAATAGAAATTTCTATATTTTTTGCTTAAATCCTAAACATTACCTTCCTAAACGTTAGCTTTATCTGGCATTAAAATTGCAAATTCTAATCCCCATTCTATATATATAAAATTAGTCGTATGAAATATCTACCTGTGGGACAATAATGGATTGTACCCAAAAATAAACATATGTCTTCTCATATGTTTCGTACTGCTTCATTCATATTTTAGAACTTATGTTTCTGTAAGGCATTGAATTATAAGTTGCGTTTTTATTATTGTATTGTTTCAGGAGAATTATCTGTACTTTCTATAGGATCCTTAACGAATATTGCGTTAGCAATCAAACTTGACAATGAGTTTAAGAGCAGACTCTCCCATTTATACGTCGCCGCGGGACATATTTACAGTAAGTAATTTATATAAGTTCATTAAATTATGGAAATCACTATTACACGTTGTCAAAATTTACGATGAATCTCTACTGCTATGACAATACTGTAAGATTCTATTTGTCAATTTTTAAATATCCAGGCATTAATTCACAAATCAAATCGCTTTATCAAGTGCCAAATTACATAAATATCTATGAAACATTATCAAACTATAACAAAATATTTTTAATATTTTGCGGTTCTGAAACCGCTATTGCTATGACAAAATTGTAAGGCTCTGTTTGTCATTAATATTTAGCAGTTCTTAAACCGCTATTGTTATAATAAAACTGTAAGGCTCTGTTTGTCATTAATATTTAGCAGTTCTTAAACCGCTATTGCTATAACACAACTGTAAGGATCTGTTTATCATTAATATTTAGCAGTTCTTAAACCGCTATTGCTATGACAAAACTGTAAGGCTCTGTTTGTAATTAATATTTAGCAGTTCTTAAACCGCTATTGCTATAACAAAACTGTAAGGCTCTGTTTGTCATTAATATTTAGCGGTTCTTAAACCGCTATTGCTATGACAAACCTGTAAGGCTCTGTTTGTCAGTTTGTAAGTATGTATACTTGTTGTAAAATTAAATAGCTTAATCAAGTGTCAAGTTGTAGTATCGTAAAAACAAACAGATGACATTAGAATAATTGTTTTATCCTAGTGTTTTGTGTTTTGTAGATCAGAGCAGTCATAGCCTAATGGTTAAAACTTGCCCTCTGTATCGGGAGATCTGAGGTTGAAAACCACTGATTTTTCTAAAATTTTGTGCGTATTAGAAATTAATTATTACTGTTTTTCGGTGACGGAAAACATCGTTAGGAAACCTAAACACCCGAGAGTTCTTTAAGAAATAGTTCTCGGAGGTGTGTGAAGTCCAGCGGTAGTCCCACGGTGGACTATGGCCTATAAACCTCTCATTACGAGAGAAGGCCCGTGCCCAGCAGTAGGACATTAATGGGTTGACGACGACGTATTAGGGTCTGTGTCTGCATGATCTAATTGTCTTTGGTCATTCCAATTTCCATGATACCTACGACACATGTTGAATAACATGACAAAAATCTGTTGTGGCGCTGAGTCTAGCAAAAATCGTTTAGGAAAATTATATTCAATGATTACTCCATAGATTACATTTTTAACATAACTATGATGATCACATCTGAAATTAAAGTAGATTTTAGTGATTAGTGCTATCACTAATCACTAAAAAACTGTAGTATTCGATTTTAATAAGAACTAGTGAAGATCAGAATAAGTAAATATTTTAAGAAAAACTAAGCCAGTATTTGGTGCGGTCAGATATATACTTATATATTTATAAAGATCAATATAAAATGTATTATTGTTATCATATATCCATTACTGAAGGTGGTTATTTGAATGTGGTAGAACTAGTGTAGTTCGACCGGGGAAGTACCACCTCCACACCTATTTCTAGCGTGAAGCATTTCTTGCGTTTCGGTGGAAGGATGTTTACGCCAGCACAGTTTTATATGAGGTGATCATCATAGTCCTCAGGAGTAGCAATGCATCTGTGATTGACTTCAGATAGAATCCATCTTCTATTTGAAGTTGCTCACACATGTTAATAGGCGGCAGTGGCCAATTACTATTCGGTGGAGTGTATGCTCATTTGATGACGATGAAGGGAACTTCACGCACATAATTTTAGAAAAATCACTGCATGAGATATACGAGTGTTAGTATTACTATTAAAGTTTTATTCAATTCGTCGTCAACCTATTACTGTCCCACTGCTGGGCACGGGTCTTCTCTCGGAATGAGAGAGTTTAGGCCATAGACCACCGCGCTGGCCAAGTGCGAATTGGTGGACTTCACACACCTCCGAGAACTTTTTTTTTAAAGAACTCGGTGTGTAGGTTTGTTTCCTCACGATGTTTTCCTTCACCGAAAAGCAGTGATAATTAATGTATAATTCGCACATAAATCAGTGGTGCGTGCTTGGGTTTGAACCTCGGATCTCCCGATCGAGAGGGCAAGTTTTAACCATTAGACTATCACTGCTCTTAGTTTTAACCATTAGACTGTCACTGCTCTTGGTTTTAACCATTAGACTATCACTGCTCTTAGTTTTAACCATTAGACATTATTCAATTCAACAGGTGAAAAATATTCAAAGCCAGAATTTAATGCCGAAATGGACGCTGAAGCATACTACGTAGTGACCAGCAGTGGAAAAGCGAAGAATCTGACAATAGTACCATTCTCGCAAATCCGAGAAAATATAAATATTAGTAATGTAAGCATATCTACATATGTTATTTTTTTTATTGACATCATCATAAATTTTAATATATACTTATTATTTAGTTAACATTGTAATATATAACCCAAATTTACAATTTATTTACTAAAATTTACAATTATAAATAGAAAAAATATAGCATAACTTAATGTTATCTTTAAGTAAGGAGGTGGGGTGTTTCTTTATTTAATATTTTAAATTGTTCAAGCTTATAATATGTAAAATCACTGAAAGTCAAAGTCAAGATGTTTCCTGGAACTCTTCGTTACAACATAGTATAAAACAAAGTCGCTTCTCAATGTCTGTCCCTATGTATGCTTAGATCTTTAAAACTACGCTACGGATTTTAATGCAGTTTTTTTAATAGAAAGAGTGATTTAATAGAGAGGTTTTTATAATACATGCATAATATAGTAGAAGAACACTGATAATTTTAGATTTTGGACTTTTAGGCGGAACGAGGTTCGCTGGGTCAACTAGTAAAAAATAAAGAATAAATAAACAACAAAAAATGTTATTAAAACGTTGTAAAGTATTATTGCCCATATTTGTGCTTTCAATTCAAATATATTTATAAATTTACAAGGCGTTACACGTCATGATCAGGAACAGTTTTAAGTCGTCGTCGTCAACCCATTATTGTTCCACTGCTGGGCACGGGTTTTCTCTCAGAGTGAGAGAGTTTAGGCCATAGTCCACCGCGCTGGCCAAGTGCGAATTGGTGGACTTCACACACCTCAGAGAACTTTTTTTTTATAAAGAACTCTCGGGTGTGTAGGTATCCTCACGATGTTTTCCTTCACCGAAAAGCAGTGATAATTAATATGTAATACGCACATAAATCAGTGATGCGTGCCTGGGTTTGACAGTTTTAAGTATTTAACTCAAAGTGTCGAAGCTTTGACTTCGTAGTATTTCGTTCTCACCGTAATGATATAATAATACATTAAGACAAATGTAAGAAGCCTGACCTAACCTCTCTTAAAATAATAACATTGTAAATTAAATCATTATATACTTGTAGATAGTAAAAGAATTCCTGTTTACTTATCCATTTTTCCTATCTGACTGATGCAGCAAACGAGGATGCAGTCTACCTGATGGTAAGTGCTCACTGCCGCCCATGGACACCTGTAAGCAACTTCAAATGGAACATGGGTTCCATCTGAAGTCATTACAGACGCGTTGCTACTCCCAAGGACTAGGATGGTCGCCTCAGATAAAAATGTGGCAACCACACCCTTCCATCGAAACGCAAAAAATGCTTCACGTTAGGAATAGGTGTGGCGGTGGTACTTACCTGGTCGAACTACTACCCCCTCGAAAATTCCGTGACCACCAACGCAAACAGGTAACTGCGGCAAGGGATCTCTTTTAGAAGGTGTAATATAAAGCAGCGGACTTCTAAGCCTTCCAATCCATCTAATATCTAAGCCTTCCAATGCATCTAATATACTCAATTATACCTTTGGTATTTTCAGGAATGGCGTCTTAACGTACTAGGATCAATTCCAACAGCAATAATGCGGGCGCAAAATGTGTTTGAACAAGTTTCAATACCAAAAAGCCCAGCCTGGGTTCTGTTGGATCCTGCGGCGATGGCAGTGGTACTCAACCGCTCTTCATTTGTGGCAGAAAGCAGATACTCCGAAAACAGTATTAATTTGTGTGGTACGTAACAGCTTATTACCATTTCTATCATTATCAATTTGTCGAGCGCAGCTTTTTTTATTCGACTGTAGCAAACGAGCATGCAGTCCACCTGATGGTAAGTGGTCACTACCACCCATGGACATCTGTAATCAACTACATACAGAACATGCGTTGCTACTACCGAGGACTATGATGGTCGCCTCATGAGAAAGCATGCCGGTAACCATACCCTTCTATTGAAATGCAATAAATGCTTCACGCTAGAAATAGAAGCAGCTGTGTTGTAACATGAACAAAAAAAGACGTATTTATCTGAAGCCCCATAATTAAGTCCTTAGGAGTAGCAACGCTTCTGAACAACCTCAGTTAGGACTGACATTGTCCAAGATTGATTACAGATACCCATAGGCGCCAGTATGCACTTACCATCAAGTGGACTGCATGCTCATTTGATACTAAATCTTTATATAAAACTCCGTGCATGTTTGTTGGCAACCCATTATTGTCTCACTACTGGGCACGGGTCTTCTCTCCGAATGAGCGAGTTTTAGGCCATAGTCCACCGCGCTGGCCAAGTGCGAATTGGCGAACTGCATGCGTGCTTGTTTACTTCTTCTAATGCAAAATATTCATCTCGTTCCAGGTGGAAATAGAGGAATAAATACGAATATCATGGGATCCATGGAGAAGGCTAATGCAGAAATCGTATACAGTGTAAAGGAAGATAGTTATAAAAAGTTTTTACTGGACATATTTTTAGCGGAATTAAAACATTAATTGATAAAATTGTTATTGAAGATCAAACTACCTTTTATTTTCTAACCTGATTGCTTTAGAAAAAGCCGGACTGTAACATGTAGCACATCATTGTGAGTGACTCTGTTTGCAGAGTGGCACAGCCTATAAGACTAGCCTTTTAAGTCTGGCGTCTGCGGTCAGATAAGAAGAGAGGAAAGGGACGATTTTCGACAACAAAATGGGTACCAAATGAAAGTTAGTAAATACACTGTTACAAAGATGTATTTTACAATTTTATATTACTTGACGCAAACTCCTTTAAAGGGTGATTTTGAATCAATTGATAAAAAAAAAGCAATTATTATTGATATAGGCGGATTTTATTGAAACAAAGACTTATAGTTACTCTGTGGTACGGAGTCTCAATATTTTTGAACCCTTTAATTTCATTTCTATAGTGCTACTTTGATGTGATTTAAAACAAACATAAAAGCAAAGTCTTAGTTCTAGATATATTTGTTGCTTATACAGAAATTTCTATTTTTGCTTATTCTAAGTTCTCCTAACAATTTTTTTAGAAATACAAACAATTAAGTACCATTTATTTACAACAATAATTTATTATCTCTAAGTTAATCGTTTGATGTATTATATCACAAATACGTTTATTTAAATTCCGCACATGCAGAATAAATGCATAGTAACAAATATCTACTTACACGTATCGAATAACTAATGAACATAATAATATGCTCATATTATTATGTTCATTAGTTATTCGACGTAATCGCGGAACATTATCTATCGCAATAGTTTTATAAATAGGTAGAAACAATTGTCATAAATACCGGTTCATTGTTTAGAACAAATATAACTACTACACATTTTTGATACACAGGACGTGCGTTCTTAACTAACGTACTACAAATACAACTTCTGAATGAGTGAGACACGCACACGCACATATAGTTATTTCCTATTATGACCTTAGGTTCACCAGGTAACATCAGTGTAGTTCACCGGGGAGGTACCACCGCCACACTTATTTCTAGCGTGAATCATTTTGTGCATTTCGCTGGAAGGGTGTGGTAATTACAATTATATGAGGCGAGCAACTTAGTACTCGAAAGTAACAACGCATGTGTTAATTAACTTCAGATAGAACCCTCGTTCTGTATGAACTTGCTTACAGATGTCCATGGGCGGCAGTGACCACTTACCATCAGGTGGACTGCATGCTACTTCAATCTTCTAAAAGATATTTATAATATTAAAAGATATCTATAACATTTTTTGTCTATTGTATTTTATCTATAATTGTTTTATCAGCGACAGTTCATTGTACTAAGAAATACCCACATTAGACAACAAACGTTACATGACTCATTCTAAGGACGCAATCTATTGAAAATTACTACCCTGTCAAATGTAGAAAGAGATAGCACTGTTGCACGTGGTAAGTACCGTTAACAAAATAAAATGGATATTATTTATTACATTCAAGTGACAAAAGATCATGCAGTCCACCTATTGCTAAGTAGTCTCTGCCGCCCCTGAACGTCTTTAATAAATTTGTATCGAAATCACTAGATAGTATAAAACAAAGTCGCTTCCCGCTGTCTGTCCCTATGTATGCTTAGGTCTTTTAAACTAGGCAACGAATTTTAATCTAGTTTTTTTATTAGATAAAGTGATTCAAGAGGAAGGTTTTTATAATTTATAATTTATAATACATGTATAATATAGTGAAGAAACAGTCATAATTTTAGATTTTTTTAATATGATGTCGTACTTTTAGGCGGAACGATATTCGCCGGGTCTACTAGTAAAACATAATTGTAGGTACAGTAAAATATTAATAATGTGTATAGATTGGATTAAAGTGTTCGTTGTAAATGATGAAGCTTGGATGAGCGAGTTGGCGTAAAAATAGAGAGCTATTTTTAACATGTACACTGTAATGTAGAGATTAGTGTAGGAAGATTTGTCAGCCTGCTTTACCTATTTTTGAACTCTAGACCAGTGTTGAGATTAGCGACGGATTTGTCAGCCTGTCAACATGTCTGTCTAGACGCTAGGCAAGACTTTGACCTTATTCTTAAAATCTAGATCTATTATCATTATTTTCACGACCAATGAAATTAAGCCACGGTGCACCGTATCTACATTCAAACAAATTAAAAGACAATTATTAATAAATGGTAAACGAATATATTGTTTAATTTTTTTTGCTATCCGTAGGTGCAAACAGACGGTAATATTGTGCGAGGGAGAGACAAACAGGAACGCGGCCATGTTTAATCTCTTTCTTTATTTAGCCGATTCATACGACACGCACAAACATCTCTTTGTGTCCTTAGCCTTTAACTCGGAGAGTTAGATTTTGTGTTAGTTTAGTGCTTAAATACTAAAATAGTGCTATGTGATGTGTTTAGAAGAGGAACGAACGCCATGGAAAACCTGTGAGTTACTCAAATTGTTCTTATAGTAGGTATATTATAGTGAGGCACACATGGTGAAGTAATGAAATATAAGGCGATATAGACGACTTTTCGCTTACGAAGTCCTGGGTTCAAATACCGTTTTCATTTTTATTAACTTGTTTATGTATTAAAATTTATTTATCTCGAGCTCAGATTTATTATACGGAAGCGCACATAGGCTAAAGTAATGATGTTTAATTCTACGAACGACCACTCACTTGTGAAGTCCAGGGTTCACGCATGATTGTGAGTTCAGTAAGAACGTTCTCAAAGGGCTAACATGGGCTAGAATTTAGTGTTGTCTTCGAGCTGATATAGTTTGGTAACGTTGACTTCTTCAAGGAGTTGAATAGGCGACCGATAATGACAAAACATGTTTCCCCTATGGGATGTTACACAGACTTGTTGTGTTTATCTGTGCATCAAAAGTCGCAACAAAAAGAACTAATGAATATTATTAAGGGAATGATTTAAGATTCATTCTTCGTTTCATTAAAATAGCTCTTTCAAAAGTTATTATAATTGAAATTTGTTACATTTTTCAAAATAAGCTTGAAACCGTAGGACACATGTAGTAATAATATGGGATATTATTGGGAAGCACTATCCATCCATCAGTCTGTCGAAATCCACTGCTGGACATGAATCTACCCGAAATAATTCACTCTGACTGATTAATATTTTTATTTACTTATTAGTAAACCATTTACTAATAAGAAAAGTGTCTATACGCTAATTGGGTCTGTAATTATATAGTAATTAACTTAATTGCGTAATAAATCATTTTATTTAATTAGAACATTTAAATGAGTAAGTAATAAATGTAGGGTACATTACAATATATTGTTGTCTGGTACGTAATAGAGAGTTGATAAGAAATGAAGTAGCAACTATTGTATAAATAGACAGCTACTAGTAAGTTATTTGAAATTCCTAGTTTTATGAAATGAGGTCGAGTTGGTTAGACTTAGTGGAATGGGCAGGCCACATCGTTCGTAGGACAGACAACAGATGGGGAAGAAGAGTCCTCGAATGGAGATCACGTCTGGGCAAAAGGAGTAAAAGGAGTGCAGGCCGCCCCCCGACGAGGTGGACTGATGACCTGAAGAAGACGGCGGGTAATCGCTGGATTCAGATGCCTCAGGACCGGTCGAAGTGGCGCAGATTAGGGGAGGCCTACGTCCAGCAGTGGACATTCAAAGGCTGGTAGATAGATATATAGTTGATAATATCAATGAACAACAACAACGACATCTTGGGTTGATATAACAGCTTATACAATTTAAGACAAAAAATCGTTGTTTTTGTTCCCTACGTTTATTCCTAATATATGGTTCAAGTTTATATCTACGAAATATCTTTCGTATAATATTTTATAGATAAAAGTTATACAAAATATGTTAGGTATTATAGAAATAAGATGATTTGGAACATTATCAAGTCCTTTGAATTTTGCAAACACAAACACAATTGAAGCAAATTCTTTACATTTTATTCATATACATTGTTTGTGATCGAGTTTTCAGTGTAAAATTTATTTTGCATTAGATATTTTTACAAAGCCTGGCTTCAGTCACCCATATGATAAGACTACATTTAGAACTAGTTGACCCGGTGAACTTCGTTCCACCTAAAACTCAAAAATCTAATGTTATCAATGTTTCTCCACTATATTATAAATGTATTATCCATAAAAACTTTCCTCTTGAATCACTCTATGAATTAAACAAACAGCATTAAAATCCGTTGCGTAGTTTTAAAGATCTAGGCAAACATAGGGACCGACAGCGAGAAGCGACTTTGTTTTATACTACGTAGTGATGACGATGATTCAGGTGTGGAGGATGCAATTCATATAATGTATGCGTTGGTGAATTCCCGATGGTTGTTTACATAAAATAGAGATTCTCAAACACACGTCTACTTTGAGAAACATTATAATCCAGCGCTCATTGTTTTCACGCGGTTTGATAATAGGTCAATTAAAGATAAGATAATGAGATTCACAGTAACAATAATCTCTCTGTGAGAAGAATCAGCTAAATATTATATTTTTGTAGAGCCATACATCGCCTTCTACATGATGCAAGGGCTTGCAAAAAACTGACTTAGGTCGGAATATTGTATGAGAGTAAACTATTTGAAGTTATTAAGTTAGTAAATTTAGTAATACAAGAAATGTGTTTTTTAATTTTATTTACAGGAAGGTAGAACGATTTCGATATTTATATGAATTAAATTATTATTATCTTGTTTATGATACGTCATATCTCTGTAACACAAAGAATATGAATATTATTCTGATAAAGTTACTCTATAATGAATGATAACAACAAGTAACAAAGATAACATTATCTCCAATATTTAGAAGCACTAAAAAGTAAAATATTATAATTCATATATCGCAATTAATAGTCGCATATAATTAATAGTCCATACAAATTCGTAAAATAAAATAATTATTATAAAATAATTATTCCACCAGAGTTTTTGGAGGACTGATAAGAACAAATATATCTATATATTAAAAAAAATTGTATGTCAGTTTATCTGTGTGTTTGTAACCGCATCAAACCTAAACAAGAATTTAATGTAAAGAATTTAATCCTGACATAATAATTTGTATTTATTTCACTATCTAATCAACGTATCAAAAGTTAAATTACTGCTGATAATTACATTACATATATTTTCTAAACGTGGCTAAAATAGAATGGCACTTACAGTTATATTCGAAAGTAAAGATAAAACAAATTAAATCAATAAATTTACTTGACGAGTCAAGAGCACTGTATCAAACGCTTCGCGTTAGAGACATGCGATATCAATTATGTATGCATTTGCATAAAGGAGCCATTAACTTGTATATAACGAATGCACATTTTGTTAAAATGGCTCATTTCGTAAGGTGATAAAAGTATGAGTGACATTTCAATACTTAATAATAATTACCGTGAATAAATTATTATTGTAATTCTCGAAGATCAATATCCGGATATTTATTATCATATTTTAAAGGCATAAAGAGCTATATTTTTTTATGTCTTGCTTGTAATATATAAATTTTGAGAGATCGTTATCGTAATATATAAATTTCGAGCGCAAAAAATACCCATACAGCCTGCCCGAATGAGAGTTGTCAAAAGTCATCGCATATGGCAAACGTGTTGGTGATGGCAGTAGGTATGGATAGTACACAAAAAGACTCTGCTGCACCTTCTTGGATTTTAAGATGAAGTTGCATCTTACGACATCTACAGGAAGAGAAGTGTTTAAGTTTGAAATTGACACAACATGACAAATAATATAACTGTACAGCATTAAAAAAAAAACATTTCGGACGGTCTTATGATTTTATTTTTTGATATTTGAATCAAAAATAGTGTTTTTATCTGATTGAAGTAGCAAACGAGCATGCAGTCCACCTGATGGTAAGTGGTCACTGCCGCCCATTGACGTTTATAAGCAAACTTTATATATAGGTATATAACATGTGATCTATCTCAAGTCGGTCATTTAAAAGGTGGTAGAACCAGAGTAGTTCGCCCGGGGAGACCACCGCCACACCTATTTCTAGCGTGAAGCATTTCTTGCGTTTCGATGGAAGGGTGTGGTTGCCGGCACACTTTTGTAAGAGGCGACCATCATAGTCCTCCTAGTACGTTTCCATTTTTGAGAAAAACTTATAATATACTTTAATAGACGAAAACGTAAACAACAATTGTTTAAAAAAACCCTAACTCGTACTAAAGGAACTAATGAGATAAGAGTCAGAAACGGCAAACAAAGACAACTTTCTCTCATTAGAAAAGAATTTAGCTACTGGTACAAGCAACTAAGTCATTGTAAACGCTCACTACCAGTCAAACGGATTTTATCTGCGTTTAGTTTATCAATTGCTACATCAAGAGGAACTCGTGTCGTTCGAAATGCTTTTTGCGTGTTTGTTAATGTGTTTAGTTGTTTTAAGTGAACAGAATGAGTAAGTTCTTACTTATCTTATTAATATTATAAATGTGAAACTATTATAAACGATGTGTGTTTAAGAAAAGTTTTGCGTGAAAGAGTAACTTTCGGCATTCGACCGCACATGCCGGCGTCTTTCCCGGGGTCGCTTGGCTGAACCACAGTATTAATATCATACAGTACTCTAACTCTGCCGTGTCCTTGAATTTTATACCTACAGACGTGCTGGACGAGAGTTTGCGTTAGTGCTACCCGCCTTAAGTATTTTAATACATCTGTTTACTTGACTCTCTTTCTTACTTATTATGTATTTTATTCAGTAGATTAAGGTAAAAAACAACGCGTTCTATTAATATTTAAGAGACTTAATAATAAATCGTACACAAATAATAGTTATAAATTTCACACTGACTAATATTTTACTAACCAAAATAAAAATTATTAACACTGGACGTGTTTATGCACAATTAAAGCAATCAAAAACAGCGTAATATAGTTTACAACTGTTCTTCGCTACGTTATTATTTAAATAAAAAGATTCACTGCTTAAAAAACGTCACATCGCCCGCTCGCCACTACGGCACATTCGCTAGCTGTTGGGTACCGAGTGCATACCGAAATCGTGGCGCGTAGGTACAACTTGCGTTTTGTGCGTTTGTAAGAAGTTAGATTACTGTAGATACTAGTACTGTGGCTGAACGGTTCGAGCTCCCACTCTAGCTGCTCGCAAACCCGGAAGCCTCTTTTACTCGTCTCTTACGACAGACAGGGTATACCTTAGCCCTATTCTGGACTCGAAACTACACGGACACTTCACACAAAAGCTGCCGATCGGTATTCGCTAACATTTAGTTGCACGTAGTTTTGTACTAGATTAAACCATATGATACTCACTACCGTGATAGACGTAATCGAAACGGGAATGACCCAGTAATTAACTATCAATTGTTGTACGATTAATAACTTAACGTTTAAATTCTGTACGATTGTGTGTTTCATGCGGGTAATAACCTCAAAACCCATTTTAAACATAATGAAATTTCGTAGTACAATTATAATCTATTATCGGGATTGTACATAAAATATTTATATTGCAATTACACACAATGAATAGATAACGTCTTCCTTTGAGAAGCCGGTTAAAAATAATTTGGTTTTGTAATAATTATTTATGTTTTTTAACTATACTAAAAGACATTAAACGTATTTACGTTGCAAACTTAGACTTGTACATCACGTTTGAATGCACTCGATGCAAATTACTCCAAAAAGTAGATAATTTTTGCTCACTACAATAACTTTACATTTTTGCAAAAATATTACTATAGGTATATAATTATATACCTTTTATTAACATTATATTTATTTCCGATGAACTGTCAATTGTCTGTTATATTTGTCTGCTATTACAAAATCTATTAATTTAATATTCGGTCCTTACAAAGGAATACCTAGTTCTTTTTTTTGTTCTAGAGGGGGAAACCTTCAAAAGGTACCCGACGCCGTGGAAGCGACGCAGGGTTATGTGGGATTTTTATCGCACTAACCCCCCCTTTTTTTTTTATTATAACCTTTTTTTTTCACGGGTAAGTATGTATGTGTGTTTAAGTCAATTCTTGCAACTTGAATTTAACCCACTTTCCAGTGACGGATTGAGTTGAAATTTGGAATATACGTATAGTTCCTATGACAATACAATTATATGCAATCAATATTATTATTAATTCAAAATGGCCGTCACAATAAAACGGCGAATTACATATATTTGTACAACCCACCCAATATAGGTATCAAATGAAAGAACTTGATTAGTAAAATAAAGTGCACTACAAAAAAAAAACAAATTCAGGATGACCGCCATTAAAATATGGAAGATTATATATATTTGTACAAGACACCCAATATGGGTATCAAAAGGACTGCACAAATGCATGGTAGTGTTTGTAATGAGTTTTTAGTTAATTTTATGTACCTATGTTTTATGCATTATTTGTAAAAAAGATTTGCATTTTGTACTCTATCTCTACATAAACTTTAACCATGGGTAATTTCATTTTCGTCCGCGGCAAGTTTCTTAAAACGGATCTCAAGTTTTTGCTTCACGTATTAATATATAGATATCAAACGTTTTGGGAAGTTATCAACTCAAGGTCTTGTTAATTATTTTTGTGATCAATTTAATGTACAAAACAAGTTTGCATTAACGATAAGTAAACGATTTATTTATTTTTGATAGGCGTATAATTATGATGAATTGAAAGGAATCGAATTGAGTTTGCGAGAGGCAACTGTTTTAAGTTTCAGTTCTTGATGTGGGGTGCCAGAGGGTATAAATTTGGTGACCATTTTTTTGGCATTTGGCGATCTTTCTTGCAAAGCACTGCCATTCAATATTCTGAAAACATTCGCACAATTGTTGCAAATGCAAATTGCGAAAAGCCGTTACTACACCAAAAATATAGTTATGTTAGTCCTTATGAGTAGCAACGCATCTGTCAACTGCTACCGTCCATGGACTTCTTATAAGCAACCTCATACTCTCTAAGCATCTTATCTAGAATTGTGCTTGCATCTTGCTAGATGTTCTGATCTTTGATCTGACAAGGGTTTTGCGTACAACCCATTATTGTGCCACTGCTGGACACGGGTGTTCTCTCAGAATGAGAGAGTTTCAGGCCATAGTCCACCGCGCTGGCTTGCGAATTGTTGGACTTGACATACCTCCGAAAATGTTTCAAATAGGACTTCAAGCAACTCTCGGGTGTGTAGGTTTCCTCACGATGTTTTCCTTCACCGAAAAGCAGTGATAATTAATTTCTTATACGCACATAAATTAGTGGTGCGTGCCTGGGTTTAAGCCTAGGACTTCCCGATGGAGATGGCAAGTTTCAACAAAGTTCAAATTAGGCTATCACTGCTCCACTTTTACTTTATACACATATACATACATATATCACAAAGGTTTTGTTCTTTAAACTTAAATGAATAGAAAATCTGTGATTTTTTTTCTATCATGACTGATATACCTTTTTACTTCTTATAACCCTTTTTTTAAGTCGTCGTCAACCCATTATTGTCCCACTGCTGGGCACGGGTCTTCTCTCAGAATGAGAGAGTTTAGGCCACAGTCCACCGTGCTGGCCAAGTGCGAATTGGTGGACTTCACACACCTCCGAGAACTTTTTTTTAAAGAACTCTCGGGTATGTAGGTTTCCTCACGATGTTTTCCTTCACCGAAAAGCAGTGATAATTAATGTATAATACGCACATAAATCAGTGGTGCGTGCCTGGGTTTTAACCTCGGACCTCCCGATTGAGAGGGCAAGTTTCAACCATTAGGCTATCACTGCTTTTTTTTAAGTCAGTCCTCACCAAATACATAATTACTAACCTTTGCTAAGGGCGATATGGGTTAGGGACAAACGGGAATTATGTCCCTAACCCTAGTTCTATATATCAAGAAACTAGCGGTTCCCGCCGTTTCAACCGCGTTTAAAAAATATCTAATATACGAATGATTAAGATAATGATTTATTGCACTTCGTCGTATACGACGCGACGGCGCGTGCGGCATAGGATAGATACTGCGACTGGATCAACATACATGTAATTCGCGCGATGAACCAATTTAATTGACTTCCTTTATGCATGAGTGTCGATACTATACAGAGGTCTATGTCGAGATAACTTTGGACGTTTATATTTCTCTTTTTATTCATCCGATTTAAATAAAGTATACCCTATAGCTATCCTCGATAAATATTCTATTAGATGCAAAAATATATATTCAGATCTGACCAGTACTTTCATAGATTACCGCGTTCAAAGAAACTCTTCCGCTTTATAATATTTAGAAGTATAGATATAAAGTAAGTGTAGATACTCAATCATTGGGCTAAAGATTGTGTGCCTCTTGGAACCATAGGTAGTTTGTTTTGTGTTCGTTAACTACATTTTTATTTTTATTTTATTTCAGAAGTAACAAGAGACTAAAATTAGTGATAGACAACGACGCAGGCGGAGATGATGCTATGGCGATATTCCTTGCACTTTTGTACGAGGCAAAATTCCACGGGTAAGTTCTTAATAACAAATATTAACACACTAATGCGTAGTAGTCTTCCAAAAGAATCTAGTTCCTCACTATTGAAAGATGCGGGCTTTTATATCAAGGACTGCTTTTATTTCAACGACAAGTTAAAAAATAATAAGTAGGCCTTCAATTGAGTAATATTACGTTACCTATCAAAGTCAATATTAAGTTACTAACGAAATTAACTGTATTCCAAATATATAATTAAAATTTTTAAGTTTCATAGTAGGTGGTTTTATAACAATCAAATCATTTAAAATAAAGTTCGCTTATAATGGATTTATGTTTTCAATATTTACTCATAAAAACACAATATAAAACATCCTCATTTTTTTAAAATTAAACTTTCATCAAGCTAACAGAATGATATTAATTTAGAGTAACTGTAAATTAACTAGCTGTGTGATTTAAGGTCGAATGGTGTTAATCTGAATTAGCATTAAGAATCCTGTCTACTGCACTTACCTCTAAATTATCGTAAAATTACTTGACGACTGGTCGGTTTGATGCACTGTACACATTTCAGTTCCAAGTGTCGCGGAACCACTGAATCCCCACTGATATTATAAATGCGAATGTAAATCTGTTTGTTACGAAATTTGCCGCTCACTTATACCTTTTTAATCTAACTGAAGTAGCAAACGAGCATGCAGTCCACCTGATAGTAAGTGGTCACTGCCGCCCATGAACACGGGTTCCATCTGAAGTTAATCACAGATGCGTTGCTACTCCCGAGGACTCTGATGGTCACCTCATGTGAAAGTGTGCCGGCAACCACGCCCTTTTATCGAAACGCAAGAAATGCTTCACGGTAGAAACATGTGACTATGACATAGATTATAAAATAGGATATTCAATACCGTGGTAGACTTGACCAAAGCGAGCGAAGCCGCAGGACTAAGCTAGCAGTATAATAAAATAATATTCCGCCCGTAACGACATCTTCGCGTAACTGTATGATTATCGCCTTTCTGCAATAGTAGGAGGGTAGGTAATACTTTTCTTTGGTATTTTAACTCGTGATATATTAAATACTTCCAAATATATGTACTTACATCTAAAACTAGATTTGTGAAGAGAACAGCCTTTACCATAGTAAGTGAGCGGGCTTGCATCAGTAGTAATCGGCTGAAAAAAAAACAGTTTCTGAATTGTTTTCATAGTCTATATTAGGAGGGAGCGGTAAGAGGATTTGGAATAAATAAAAAAAACGTGCGACACTCTGTTACTGCCGCGGTATAGCTATTTTTTATCAACTATAATTATTTATTTATGCAGTTTTTTTTGATATTTGATTGTTTAATTCAAGTTTTTTTCTTCGATACTATATGCTTTCTCATAAACAGCTGCTTACATATTCGTCCGTGCGAGCTTCGTACTGTCTTACCATATACATACACGTTAAGCGAACGCTCGGCCGCGCTATGTGGTAGGCTGAGTGGGAGGTGTTAGGTTTTTTTCGTTACGGAATTTCTTGATTCGGTCACTGTGCTCAAAGTCCGCGATAAGCTATGCAATAGCTTAAAATATAAATACACAAAAAACAAAATAGAACAAGGAAGAAAGAAATTCTTGAAATGAACCATTCGTTTCCTATAGGTGACGACCTTCACTAGCTCTGAGGGTATTGAAAATGCCTCTTTTATGCCTATGCAAATGTGCTTACGATTATGGATTGAGACAAATCTTAATGACATAATTCCCATCATTTTTCAAGGCAGCCAAAACACTGTTGCCTTAGAAACTATAATTATTAATAGCTATTTACAAAAGTTTGTATTTATATAAATACCAATATTTCTAGGCCCCAACTTGTTGGATTAACCACAGGAAATGGTAACACTAATGAAGATAATGTGTACATCAACAATCAGCGGATATTAAAAGTTGCTGACAGACAGGATGTAAGTGTGTTTAAGATTTGCATATTGATATAACTAATGCTAAATGAGAACTTATAAGATTTTAAGTAACTTAAGAACGTTAGAGATGAGTTGAAAATGATTGTCTAATAAAGTTTAATAGTATACGTATAGGTTCGACGAAGTAAACATAGGTACATATTGTCACATTATATAATTGACCATGTAAAAGAAATACACTAATCAAATTATAAGATAGCATCAAAAATAGATACTACAAAAACGTTTGAACTTATAACTGAAAGTGAATTTAATATTTCACCGTTGTTCTGGTCTTTTTACACTATGGTGAAGGCGAATTGATGAATTGGGATTGATTCATTGCATTTTTTAATATACTCATCCCAAGATTAATTTATCATTATATATTTAATTCTCCACCGTTTCTTAGATAATCGCCATAAGTGATTACTTATAAATAATCCTCAGAATTATTACGTTTCCGTTTCCGTATATTAGTAGTTTTATAATACTAGGTATAATAAATAATTTCATCTATACGTTTATTTCAGGTACCAATTTTCAGAGGTGCAAAATCATCGCTAGTCATTACTCCATACGCTGGAGACTACTATGGAGAAGATGGTCTAGGCAACTCGCCAATTCCTGATGGTTTAGTACCAGCAAAAGATCAAGACGCGGTATCAGCTCTTATTGAATTGTCCAAAAAGCATAATGGTAAGACTTATTATTAGTATCAGTAGATTAATAATCAGTTAACTTTTTTTTACGTTATACACAGAAAAGGTGTCATTGTAGGTCATATGTAGTGAACAACACTTCTTTCCGTGATCCGTGACCGTTTCTTTAGGGTGATTTTATACAAGGCGGGGAAGATCAAAGATGAGGTTTGTTTTTTAAATACTTTGTCCGGAATTCTTTGTTTTCTGTAAAGTATGTCTTCTATACTATTTTAGGGTAGTAACACCTGTACTTATTTGTTACATTTATTAATTCCCCGAATCTGAATAAATTAATATATTAAATCCTAATCCCTTTTTGGTCTTTGCAGAAAACCTTGTTGTCATTACAATAGGCGCCTTAACAAATGTAGCGTTAGCGATAAAATTGGATCCAGGCTTCCTAGGTCGAATATCACAACTATATATTGGCGCTGGTCATATTGAAAGTAAGTATTTTTTAAATATATGTAAACTACTATCAGATCAGATTATGAAATAACATGAGTTGAAGCACCTAACAATCGTGTAACAAAATATACCACTTCTAATTAGAACTTATTGGGAATTGTCTATAAAACTTGACATTCTATTTTTTTATTAATCCATACTAATATTAGAAACGTGAACGTAAATTTGTTTGTTACACGTTCCCACACGAATACACTATCGGTCAGATTTCACAGAAATTTACAACACACATAGTTTTTGACGTAGATTAACACATAGGATACTAATTACAATGATAGATGTCTCTGAAGCGGGTGTAATCGTGGAAATAACCTAGTAATCTATATTTATACATAGACTAGCTGATCCAGCAAACGTTGTATTGCCATATAAAAATTAAAAAATAATGTTAAGGGTGGACAACCCTTATCACTAAGGGGTATGAAAAATAGATGTTGGCCAATTCTCAGACCAACTCAATATGCTCACAAAATTTCATGAGAATCGGTCGAGCCATTTCGGAGGAGTATGGAAACGAACATTGTGACACGAGAATTTTATATATACGATTTCCACTGTCATATTCACTCGAATTAGCTGATTGATTTTGAAAGCAAATCATTAATTCTTAACGTATTTCCAATCTAAATATAAGAAATGGTATTACAAAGTAATGTTTTCAGGTGAAAAGTATCCCACTGCCGAATTTAATGCTCACATGGATGTCGAAGCCTATCACATAATAGCGCAACATGCGACATCAGCTAAAGTTACAGTATTGCCGTTTTCCCAAGTCATGGAACATTTAAATATAAGCAAAGTAAGTTCTTTATGAAACTGCAATAGGAAACGAGATATAGAACTTGAGTTGAAGTCATTTACAAATGCGTTGCTTTTTGTGAGAATCCCTTCATATAGAAGTGAGCCGACAATCACACCCTTTGATCGAAACGCAAGAATTGCTTCAACCTAGAAATAGATTTAGCAGTAGTCTCTTCCTAATCAATCCATACCCGTTCTACCAGTTTTGATTCAGGAAGATATTAGGACTAATAACCCAGAAATCATTTACCTACCTCTCATCGTAGTATTGATTTGAATTGTTTTATTAATGAAGCGATCCATGATGTGTCCACCAATTCGCACATGGCCAGCGCTGTGGACTATGGCCTATACTCTCTCATTCTGAAGACCCGTGCCCAGCAGTGGGACAACAATTGGTTGACGAGAGATTAATGAAGCAATAAAATTAAGATTTTTAATTGTGGCACTATGATTCCAAAAAATATTTCATGACAAATTAATAAACATTTTAGAGTTGGAGAATGGACGAGTTAGGTGGAATTCAAACGGATATTATTAAGGCACAAAACATGTACGAGAGAGTGGCGCTGGACAAGAATGACGACTGGACGGCTTTGGATCCTGCTGTCTTAGCCGTAGTTGTTAAACCTGATCTGGTATCGGATTACAAGTACTCGAAGAATGATATATTGTTGTGTGGTACGTATTTTTATGTTAATCTCAAATTTTGTGTCATTAAGTAAGACGAAATAATTATTGTACCTACATGTATAAACTATCAAATGTGTAATTATGCAATCGGAACGTATGCAAGAGATTTTTTGCAAAATTTAAACTAGTAAACAGCATTGTTATTTTTGTATCAAATCTTAATGAAATATGAGTTTATTTTATTTCATTTATTGAATAAATAAATTAATTAAATAATGTAAACTCACAACTTTAATAAATAAATAAAATAGCAATGCAGTTTACTATAAAATTGTCAACTTTTTAGGGCGAACAATCGGGTCTATCATTTGAGATCTTAAGATATTTTTATATCTCAACCCCATTCTTCTATAAACAAATTAAACTTAGTAATAACAAATATCTTTATTCCTCTATTTCAGGTGATAAGAGAGGTATTAACACAAACACTTTCGTGGAGAAAGAAGATGCGAACGTTAGAGTAGTGTCCTCTATAAAATTAGAAGAATATAAACAGTTTTTATTAGATGTGTTTGCACCTAGTGAATAAATATTTAATAAGCTCAATCAAAGAAGTTTCCTTTTAAGACTTCACTGTAAACGATTACGGAATTAATATATAAAAAATACAACAATGGATTCAAATAATTCTTTAATATTGAACAGCGATTAGTGAACGTGTTAAAAAGTTACAAATGTCAATGACAAAAATGACCACTGGTGTATAACACGCCATCTGTTGAGACTTTTTGGTACTACGCTGTAAGTTGCCTTTCCAAAAGTGTGAAAGCGACATCTATTATCAAACGTCATTTCAGTCAGAGAATTCATCTACAATCTAGGCAGTAGGTACTGTAGTGAACATCTTCTATGGAAATATTCTAAAGGACAGATTACTAAATAGTTACTTTATTAGTCTGTAGATAGCGTCACTAGTATCGTTTGACTGAGACATTACAGCCAAAGTTTGGTTACAATTCAGGAATAATGACATATATATGAATTATTTAATAATTGAAGGTGCAACTGCTGGGGGCTAAGATTAAGATGGTCATATGTTTCTTTTATCTGATTAAAGTAGCAAACGAGCATGCGGTGCACCTGATGGTAAGTGGGCACTGCCGCCCATGAACAATATGTGAGCAACTCCCGATGCTGGTCGTGCTATGATGGTTTTACCACTTCTTTAACTCAAACGAACTACTAAAATGAATAATTATTTTTACAATTGATTGCAATGCACATGCTAAATTAATCATCTAAAAAATATTCATAATATTTCCGTAAGTGAAAAAAACATTTTGTGAGTGACTAGAAACACTATTTGTTACTCTGTCAGATTTGCAAAGGACCCAAGTTTAGCGGTGCGAACGATAATCCGACATTGACGAAACGACGGGCGACTACGTCGGACAAATCGGAGACGTGTCCGTGATACGTGGAAATGAAAGTGTGAATTGAAACTGACCAAGAACAGGAAGACGAAGACTTCGCAAACTACGCTGAATCCGATAGCTGAAAAGAAGCATGTAAGAAGCCAAAACGGGGAAAACATTTTAACGAATCCTACTTAATATTATAAATGCGAAAGTTTGTGAGGATGTATGTGTATTTGTTATTCTTTCACGCAAAAACTACTCAACGGATTGGGTTGAAACTTTACAGTAGTATAGGTTATACATCAGAAAAACACATGGGCTATAATTTGTAATGTTTTTTTTTTATAAGGTTATAATATAACGGGAAATATCAGGTTAGTCGGAAAAAAAGTTGTGCTCTGAGAGCTTCGCGTACGCTGCCTAAACCGTTGGAGATATCCAAATATAATGTACCGTGGGATTGTTTGGCTCACATAGATCTAAATAAAAGTCCGCGACAGCATATGTCTATATTTTATGTATAACCCACAATAACTCTTTTTATACTTTGATTTTTTTTAAAATATCAAGTTGATGTTTCCATGGGTTTTATACAAACTAAATATTAATCCTTATCAAAATAAATGATTTCAAAAAATCAAGCATCTAATAAAGATTGAATCTACCTTTTACACCATGTAAATTGGATAAGTAGTTTAGAATATATTACGAGTATAACATATTGCGTAGTCAATTGATTGACCGGCAGTACGCGCCGTGCGCCGCCGCCGTATACAACGAAGTTGTTTATTAATTTTGTTTATTAATTAATATTTGAATGGTTATAAAACACGGAGCAAAATGTGAAAGGTAAATGACAGCCCTGTAGTTCCGGGAATAAGGCTATGGTATCCCTTGTCTGTGGTAAGAGGCAACTAAAAGGGGGTTTTTGGGGTTGCGGGCGGCTAGACTGGGAGCTCCAAACACCCAGTCAGCAACTTCGGGAAAGATGTCAGCATGTGTGGTCGCATGCTATCGTGAGAGCCAGGATGGACGGAGCATGAACCGTCCAGCCAGGCGATTCCGGGAAGGACGGTGGAATACGTGTGGTCGCATATCGTGGTAAAGACCAGATGGAGTGGTGGGCCCAGCCGCTCACTTGGGAGGAGCCCGATGGGGCAATGCACTCAGAGGACTCCAGTTGCGTTCCTTTGAAGGAGTCCTGGTGCTATAAGAATCCCAGATAACCCTGCGTCGCTCCCACGGCGTACCATTTGAAGGTTTCTCCCTCGACAAAAAAGAAAAAAAAGTCAATGAGAATGAAACAGCGGAAAGGTTAAATATGTTATTCAATCGTCATCGGCCTTTAAATGTAATACAACTCGGCACATATGTCAGATTAGCAGTAGTTTAGGTCGTAGTTGACCACGCTAGCCAACTAGGCGTTGTTAACCGTCACGCGTTTTGAGACCATTTCTTAAAACTTTTAATTTCAGAGTAAGCATTAATATCTGTTGCCGACAAAACTAATTCAAATTAATATACGTGCCTGTGATTTGAAATTTGAACACACTGATTTAGGCGATTAACACACGGCACCGCGCACCGCCGCGAATAGCGGTGCCCCGCGCGGTAAGGCGGTTTACGCACCTGTACGCGCGGATGGACCGATCATCAAAATAAACTTTTCGACATCGAAAAGCATTTTTGCTTCAACGATGATCCGCACTGTTAGGCGCCAGCCCGTGTGTGAGGCGCGAGGTGTGTGATGCGTTACTACTCCCGAGGACTATGATGATCGCCTCATATATTATAACATATACGTAAGCACCAAATGGCTTATTCCTATGGTTTTGGCTTTAAGTACCCCTGCATCATCAGGGTTGAGGAGTTGAAGGTCAAATTTTTGTCCCATGAATTTGCTTAACAATTTCATTATATATTCGCAAACATCAAACGACCAACTTTTATAGTTCAGGCTAGCAGTACCCCTGCATCATCAGGATTGAAGAGTTGAAGGTCAAATTTTTCATAGTAAATACCTACATAGTAATTTTATTCTATATTTTACTCAATTGGACTTCTCCAGCTAAGGTTCGGCCGACTATCACTAATTTTATTATTTTGCTCCAAAAAGTTGAAGATCCTATGATTAGAACCTTATCAAACTCTTATCAGACTACCCCTGGAGTACATCCTTTCTAATAAAAAAAGAATCATCAAAATCGGTTGGCGGGATATTGAGTTATTCATACATTTATCGCGTACATTGAAAATGCAAATTTAAGACTTATGCGTTTTTCTTATGGATGCCCTAGTCAAAAAAATACTAAAAAAAAATGGGACCCTATGACACGCACTACCTTTCAAATAAAAAAAAAATCATCTAAATCGGTTCACCCAGTCCGGAGAAATGAGGTAACAAATATAAAAAAAAAAAAAAAAAAAAAATACAGACGAATTGATAACCTCCTCCTTTTTGGAAGTCGGTTAAAAAGTGAGCCGGCAGGCACACGCTTCAAATGAAACACAAGATCTGCTTCACGGTAGAAATAGGTGCGGCGGTGATGCCTCCCTGGTTGAACCATTGCTCTACCGCCTTGCAAACTTTATGTGGCAGACTAAATTCCACGCGAGCGAAGCCGCGGGCAAAGGCTAGTCAGATAATATTTTTGTTATTTGAGACGAGACAGGAGCTCAGTTGGGACAAGAAGGCTAAACGCAGAAAGAGAGGGATTGTTTTGGTGCTCGTTAGATATTAATGGATTCTAGTTCTACTATCTTCATTAGGCAAAACTACATGCATCTGTGGCGCCGCTAGAAATCTCTTATCTTATACCTATCCTTTTGTCTCTGTGGATCATTTTTTTTTTAATTTCATAAAAGCATTCAGAGGACTGTGTCTCTGAATATTATGAAATTTGATTATATTTTTACGCACAATTTGTTCCTTGTCATTGAATCAAGCTCGTTAATCGTTCCAATCGCCAGAGATGCAGAACAATTGGATCAATCAAATTGTACGAAGGGACCTCGGATTTCAATTAGCGTCGCGTCATCCGATAATTACGTCAATGTTGAGGACCCCTGTCGAGATTGCATTTATGCGATGAAACGGATAAATTAATGTATTTAAGGTTCACGTAGCAGAAATTATTTCCATTGATTTAAATAAGATTATACTCGTACTAATTTGGATACTGACTTTATAAAATAAATATGCGATCTTCAGGTAATTTAAGTACACTTCATAGCGCTCACCAATTATCGTTTGCATAAAATGATAATTTTATTTTCAAGTAACTAATAGCCTACGAAGTTAAGTGGCGATGGCATCTCCACAAAAGAAGTACTGAGTCTCCTCTGATGATATGGAATGATTTGGAAGCCGGTTTAAATACTGGTCAACACATTGTAATATGTGACATGCAAAGATCCTTAATTATAATAAGGCAGACTTACTGTAAATTCATGTCAATCTGAAATGGAATCTTATAGACTCTTAAAAGTTGATAAAGCTGAAGCGCATTTAAAAGCCAAATTACCTCTGTAACCTCACATCTGACACACGGTCGTAAAAAGAGACCTAATTTAAGAATTTTAAAATCGGTGTTCGTATATCGATAGACATAACAAATATTTTCTGACGACTTTTCAACCCCGTTGCATTGATCGTGGTCACGGCGCAACTCCGGTAGCGGGGACGGACCGTTGTGAAACATTCGTGTTAGATTAATATACCTTCTGTATGTCTAGTTCTTTTTTGAAGTGAAACTTCTTTATCGGGGTTTGAAAACAAAAGTGAAACTTCTTTATCGGGGTTGGAAAAAAAATTAGTGTAACATTTTTTCGTTACGCGCCATCTTTTTCTGTTACGCGCCATCTTTTTTTTTCCGTTACGCGCCATCTTTTTCTTATCCCTACCACGCGTGATATTAGATAGATTATTACAGATTAGATTATTAGATAAAGTTTAATAAAAGCCTTTTATTAAACTTTATCAAATTTAACTTTATTTAACCAATTTCTGTAAAGTTGCATATAGTAAATTATTTTTTGAAAAATAACGTCATAAAGAAGTTTCACTTCTTACGAGTGTACGCTAGTACATGCACATATATTTTTTTAATATAATTCATATTACATCATAAAATACTAATTTTATGATGTAATGATATGATCATGAAACTTTTCAACAAAATACAAATTGAAAATATTTAAATTCCGATAATATGAGATTTGAGATTAAAATCTATATTTTGTATGTTTCTACTCTACGAACCCGGAACCAATTATCCGATTGTGATGAAATTTTGGTATCATGTTGCAGGAACACCTGCGTAAGTTTGTGATCCAAAACTCTCAAATAATTGGATAAACTGTTGTATAACCTTTATATTTGCCCACGCAGGAACTAAGATGATTACCTCATATTCAATAAGATGGCATTTAAACTTTCCTATAATAATGAAGAGTTACTGCACGCCATAATAGATTTAGCGGTGATTCCTCCATGGTCAAAAAACGCAAATTTTACATTTCATATCAATATTTATACTAATATTTTAAAGAGGAAAACTTTGTGTTTTTGTATGTTTGTTATGAAGTAACTTGAAAATTACTAAACCTATTTTAATAATTCTTTCAACATTAGAATGTCACATTATTCCTGAGTAACATATGATAATTTTATTACTAGATATATTATTTTAACGCATATGCTATGGCCTGCGCGAACAAAGTCGCGTGATTTCTGCTAGTGCCATATAATTTCAAATCTTAATAATATTATGCACGCATAAGTTCGTGAGTGTCATTCGTTCATGCAAACTACCCGTCAGCTTACACTGAAATTGGCACACACATACTTTAAACCCTGATTAACAGATAGGATACTCAATACGACGGTAGACGTAACCGAAACGTGGATGATATACCTAGTACTTCATATACTTCATATATTTTAGTACAAAATAAACTATAAATAATTTACATTTATATCAACATAAAGGAGGGAACCGTGTGTATCAGACTAGAAGAAGCCTTTGATTAACATAAGTCTAAAGGCTGTTTGCATAATCGCGGTCGAAGTTAGAAGTTATAATGCTTAGGATTCTTGTAATGTGGCACATTTTCCTTGCAAATGTGAGAATGTGGTATTGAAATTTACTTTGATTTGTGAAGAGAACTCGTTTCTAACTTGTCAAAGTGACTCCATATTTATGAAAGGGTATCCATTTCGTAAAATCATTTTGTATAAAGTTTCTGAGAATATTATTATTTTCGGATTGAAGAAACTGTAAGGTTTGACTTGAGATGTATCACATAATTTAAGACTAATATTGTAGTGAAATTTATACATTTTAATATAAATTATGTACTTACAATAAGCAGTTTATAAATTTCTTTTTGTCGATATTCAGTTGTTGGTATCGTGGTCACGATAAAAGGCAGTGGTGTGATGGAACCGCCGACAAGCACTAGAGATGAATTAATCGACAGTGTAGTTCGACCGGGGGGTACCAATGCCACACCCATTTCTAGCGTGAAACATTTCTTGCGTTTCGATGGAAGGGTGTGATTGCCGGCACACTTTCCTCCATCTTAGTCCTCGGGAGTAGCAACGCATCTGTGATTGATTGCAGATAGAACCTATGCTCTATATTTAGTTGCTTACAGATAGATAGATGTCCATGGGCAGCAGTAACTTACTTACAGTACTTACTATCAGGTGGATTGCATGAAGTCTCCGAAACTATCTTATTTGCAAATACTCCTATAGTTTGGGCGTTGTAAAGAGTGGCAAAAAAGTTTTCGAAAAAACTGGATTACATTTAGCTATATCGGAGTATTCGTCACTGAAAATAGTGTCAATCACTAGTGTTTTTCCATTCCGTTTCCAATAGTAAGAGGAGTATTGAATTTTTCATATCTCCACCGCACAGCCGTTGTCCATTTTACTAACGTTTTGTTATAGATGCTCTATGTTCCCTTATTTGATGACTCCTCACTTCTATTTTTGCATGCTCAGCCCTTATTCTCCTTCCCCTCCGTTGATGCATCCAGACCAGTCAGTCTCATTTCTATTTCCTAACCATCCGGTCGTGTCGCCACAAAATAAATCTTTTTTTTAAAAACTCTGTTTCCCCGAGGCTCGTAACATTTTTGGTGGCAGCGATAAGGGATTTTGTAGTAAATCCCCGGTACGTCTCTATCGAGTGAAAATCCAGTACGTAAAATATCCAAAAAGTTGTGTGTGTTGTGAAAAAGTTTAAAAGTGCTCGTACTAAGCCCCACTGCTGCGCACTGCTCGTGCTGTAGCCGGCCATCAACGACGCCACGTAACGACCCATTGCTGCGCGCTGCTCGTGCTGCAGCCGGTCATTGACGACGTCACGACACAACAACGACGACGAGATACGTCGACATTATTCTTCTACATCGACGACACGACGACGACGGACGACGGCGTAAACAGCGTGTTCCAGTCTTCTACTCCTCACTGCATCCTGGTCTCCTCCTTCAACTTCGCGACGCGAGAATTGCGGACATGATTAGTATAATCATAATTACTCTGTAAGTGATTCTCAAATTATCCTGGTCATTGCATAAGATTCATAATTTAAAAACTGTGTGTCTATATTACTTTATTTTTGTGTGTTTATTTGTGTCTATCTTTTTTTTGTGTGTGTACTTTCTATTCGATTTCCGTTATCTTGTGTAATTTATAAAATGGCAGAAAGTAGATCACAAAGCCCAAAATTTGAACAAAGGCCGGAGATAGCCGTCACAGACACCGAGGATGACAGAGAAAGCCTTTGTCCCCCTCCTCCAGGACCTTCCACAAGATCTACTAGGAAAAGGACACCAGCTCCTAAACCCGAAGTAGAGCTTTCCATTCTACTTAAATTTATTAAACCTTACGACGGCCGTAGGGATACATTAAATTCATTTATAGTCAATTGTAATAATGCCTACGACCTAGCAAATGATTCGCAAAAAGATATTTTATTTAAATTCATTTTATGCCAACTACAAGGTAAGGCGGAAACCGCTTGTTCTATAAAAGAATTCGCTAGCTGGCAGCAGTTAAAAGACTTCTTAAAAACGCAGTTCAGTGAGCGGAAACATTATTCTCACCTGCTCACGGAGTTACAGGAATGCAAACAAAAAGTCAACGAACCTGTTAGTCAATATGCCCTGAGGGTGGAGACTTGTCTCTCCTCCCTACTAACTGAAATATCCATAGCACACGGCCACAAGAGTCGTGAAATGGTGGGCCGTACTGCGGCTATGGAAGAGTTAGCTCTGCATCACTTTCAGATGGGACTAATCCCTCGTATTTCCAATATTGTCAGGTGCAGGTCGTTAAAAACTTTAAATGATGCGATTAACGCAGCTATTTCTGAAGAGAAGATCCAACAATCATTATATAAATACTCTCAGCCGTCTGTACGTCAAGAAATCAAATATCATAACCTTCAAAAACCAAATTTCATTCAAAAACCTAATTTCGTGCAACAACCGAATTTCGCCCAAAAACCTAATTTCATTCAACGAACAAATGATTCAACTATTACCTGCAGGTATTGTAAGAACCCAGGTCATACCCTGGAACAATGCCGCAAGCGCATGTACAATAATCAACGTTATAAAAATCAGGG
Source organism: Spicauda simplicius (assembly GCA_949699795.1). Taxonomy (NCBI): domain Eukaryota; kingdom Metazoa; phylum Arthropoda; class Insecta; order Lepidoptera; family Hesperiidae; genus Spicauda; species Spicauda simplicius. Next base: position 5,648,575 of record OX453060.1, read on the forward strand.
CCAAAACGTTCATATACCAATCCGAAACCTAAATTTTGTATCTGAAAATGTTGTTGACGAGGATCCCGAAAAACATGACGAACAAGAATATTTTACGGAAAACCCAACAAAAAACTAATTAATGTCTCGTCCCCGTGCCGTACGGGACATCCGTTAAAAATCGGCACGCCGAAAAACACTGTATCCACTGTATCCGCTGTATCCGCTGTATCCGCTGTACCCGCTGTACCCACTGTATCCGCTGTATCCACTGTATCCGCTGTATCCACTGTATCCGCTGTATCCACTGTGTCCACTGTGCCCACTGAGTCCGCTGTATCCACTGTTTCCGCTGTATCCACTGTATCCGCTGTATCCACTGTATCCGCTGTATCCACTGTATCCGCTGTATCCACTGTATCCGCTGTATCCACTGTGCCCACTGTGTCCGCTGTATCCACTGTATCCGCCGTATCCGCTGTATCCACTGCATCCACTGTATCCACAATACCCGCTACAATTACTACCCCTACCGTATCTCTTACCTCGCCCGCTGTATCGATTACTAATCCTGAAACAAAAATTTTTGAAATTAATACTAATCCTAATAAAGTTCTACTTCCTCATGTCCTTGTTAACTCTCCTGTATCCGAATTGCCTCTATCCTTGTTAGTAGATTCTGGTTCAGCAATTAGTTTGATTAAATCGTCTTCTATTCAAAAACCTTTTAAATTAATTAATGAACAGATAGAATTGAAAGGAATTGAACCCGGAGCAGGTATTACGAAAACCTGTGGTTACTTCCTCTTAAAATTAAATTTATCTGACTCAAAATCAAAAAAAACTGTTAGTCATAAATTTCACGTAATTGATAAAATTCATCTGCCCTATGATGGAATTATAGGGACGGATATGCTAAATTCGTTCAGATGTAACATTAATTATACAATAAATAAACTTCAAATTAATGGAATTCAAATACCAATGCATTTTCACGAACCAGTTTATACTATACCTGCTAGATCAGAAATGATTATAGAGTGCTCCGTCTCGAATCCTGAGTTAAAAGAAGGACTCATATTAGATCAAAATCAATTCAAGGACATCTTAATTGCTAATTGTTTAGTTAAAGTAAAAACGAACAACAGGATAAACATATCTGTTGTGAATGTCTCTGAATCTTCAATTTATCTTAATTCTAATTTATTACTTACCTTAATTCCAAGAGACACCAATAACCTTTCAGAGAGAGTGCCTGAAAATAATTCCTCAGAGTATCCTGTTAATACTTTACAATCCTATAACTCAATTAATAGAACCCAGGGGGTTCTCAATCAAATCAGAGCTTCTCATTTGAATAGTGAAGAAGCTAATACTCTTTTCGAAATTTGTGCAAATTATTCAGATATCTTCTATTTACCCGGAGATCCCCTATCCTTCACTAATGTCCTAGAACATGAAATTAATACAACGAACAATGAACCAATCCATGTAAAGTCCTATCGATTTCCGGAATGCCACAAACAAGAAGTTCAAAACCAAGTTAATAAAATGCTTAAAGATGGCATCATTAAACCGTCCATGTCTCCATGGTCTGCTCCTATTTGGGTCGTCCCGAAGAAGTTAGATGCTTCTGGACAGCGAAAATGGAGAGTAGTGATAGACTACAGACGACTTAATGACGTCACAATCGGTGATTCATATCCAATACCCAATATCAATGAAATATTGGATCAACTTGGCAAATCCAAATACTTCTCAACTCTTGATTTGGCGTCCGGTTTTCATCAGATAAAAATGGCATCCAAAGATGCAGCAAAAACCGCTTTTAATGTCCCTCAAGGACACTTTGAATTTAAACGCATGCCATTCGGGCTCAAAAATGCGCCTTCAACGTTCCAGAGGCTGATGAACACAGTGCTCACTGGCCTTCAAGGCACCAGGTGCTTCGTGTATCTCGACGACATTGTAATATATTCATATGACCTCGAGTCACACATAAAAAACCTAAAATTAATATTTGATCGTCTAAGAGAACACAACCTCAAACTCCAGCCTGATAAGTGCGAATTCCTTCGTAAAGAAGTTTCTTATCTAGGTCATCTCATCACAGATAAAGGTGTGAAACCTGACCCAGAAAAGGTCAAAGCTGTTTCTAATTTTCCAATTCCCAAATGTCCTAAGGATGTTAAATCCTTTCTAGGTCTTATGTCGTATTATAGGAAATTCATTCCTGACTTTTCAAAGACAGCAAAGCCTTTAACTTCTCTCCTGAAAAAGGATACTTCATTCATTTGGCAAAATGAACATCAATTAGCTTTCGAAACCCTAAAATCTCGTCTCATCTCTCCTCCGCTTCTTATCTATCCAGATTTTACTAAACAATTTATACTTACATGTGATGCTTCCAATTACGCTATCAGCGCAATCCTCTCTCAAGGAGATCCTGGCAAAGAGCAACCCATAGCCTTTGCCTCTCGAACCTTAAATAAAAATGAAGTTAATTATAATACAACGGAGAAAGAGTTATTAGCAATTTTATTCGGATGTAAAACTTTTCGTCCTTACTTATATGGTCGCAAGTTTCAAATAATTACGGACCACAGACCCTTGAAGTGGTTATTTAACCACAAAGATCCAGGTAGTAAACTCCAACGATGGCGATTAAAGCTAGAGGAATTCGATTACGATATTCAATACCGAAAAGGCAAGTTAAACTCTGCCGCAGATGCCCTTTCAAGGTACCCCATAAATCCTGTCTATCCTGGAAAAGATAATCCTAACCCTGTGGAAGAGGAACCAATTTTGAACTCACCTGGTATTTTAAATGATTTAGAAAGTCTTCTAGTATCCCCACCTTCAAATATTGAAGCTGGCCTCCTAAATCCTGAAATAGAAAAAGATTTATTAGATTACCTTAGCTCTATCAATGATGAAACGCGTGTCCACGTCGAATCTGACCCGCAACCTTCTACCAGTAGGCAGAATCCTGAAAACTTACCTGTGTCAGCTAATCCTAGTCCTGAAAAAAACTTAATATCTAACGACTTACCTGATATACCTAATACCCCAAGAGAATCCGACGCCCTTGATCCTTTGTCCTTGACACCTGAAAATAACTTACCTGCTGTCTCTGATCCTGAAGCGTCACCAACCCCTGAAAATCAAAATAGAACATGCGACGATAGTTATAGTAAGTTTTTAAAGTCCCCTACAAGGTCATATAATACTTCGATAACAGAGCATAATGAAAATTTATTAAAATGTAAACAAAACTTAATCATAATTCCTACTTCAATTGACATGGACGAATCCATGCCCTATGTACAAGAAGTACTTAGTAATTGTCCAGATAGCCGACGCGACGAATTCTTAAAATTAGAGAGAAACCTACACACTGCGTTACCCCTTATAATCGAAAATAAAAACTATCTTTTCTTATTTATTAAAGTACATCATTTTGATGACGTCTCTTACCCAGATATATACAAATCTCTAAAATTTGCTCGTGATCTAATAATAATGGAATATTCGACAATAAATGACGTCAGCATATCGGATTTTAAGAATCCTTTCGATAAACACTCTTTCGTCAAAATTTATAACATGTTAGGTTTTCTATTCGACGGAACTAATATATCAATACATATTTATCATAATAATATTATTTACCCTTCACTTAGCGAAATCCCTAAAATATTAAAAGAAAACCATGACATTCCTATTGCAGGTCACTTAGGTAACCTTAGAATGTACAACCGTATTCGTGAAAGATTCTATTGGAAGAATATGCGTAGTGATGTCGAAAATTATGTAAAAAAATGTCAATCTTGTCAAGCGAATAAAGCCTTACGTAGAATTAACCGAGCGCCAATGATAATAACTTCAACTTCGACGGCTCCTTTCGAAAAATTATCTATTGACATTGTCGGTCCTTTGCCTGAAGCCGGAACTGCAAAATTGCGATTTATTTTAACCATGCAGGACGACTTGACAAAATTTTCATTAGCGTATCCTCTGCGTTGTAACACCGCGGAAGAGTCCAGTGAATGTCTCGTACATTTTATATCCCTATTCGGAATACCTAAACACATATTAACAGATCAGGGTACTAATTTTACGGCGGATTTATTTAAAAAGACCTGTGATTTCCTTAAAATAAAGCAGCTGTGGTCTGCCCCTTATCATCCACAGACTCAAGGTGCATTAGAAAGGTCACATTCTACTCTTAAAGAATATTTAAAAACATATGTAAATGAAAACCAAGATAACTGGCCTCAATATGTGTATACAGCTATGTTGGCATATAACTCGTCTATTCATTCTACAACACATTATTCCCCATATGAATTGTTATTCGGCCATAAGCCCCGTATACCAGATTCCTTGTACAACGAGAATACAATAACCTATCCTGAATATGTCCAAATGCTTCAACACCGCATGAAACATGCACGTGAAAAGGCTCTCGAATATATATACGGCTCAAAAATAAGATCGAAAAATTATTACGATTCCCACAGTCGTTCAGTAACATACAAAGTAGGTGACTATGTTATGTTAAAGAACCATCTCAGGTTACGAAAGGCCTTATCGCCTCTCTGGAAAGGCCCGTATAAAGTAGTCAAAGTTCATGGGAACCATACGTTATCTCTTCTCATTAATAGAAGACATGTGAGGCATCATTTCGACGAAGTGAAACCCGTCCAGGGTATCCATGATCCTCCTACAAAGTAGGATAATCCTTTTTTTTTATCAACTTAGTTTTTTAGTAATTATTTTAATTATGTAATTTTAATGTCTCTTTCGTTACAGCTTACTGGCCCAAGGTCATTGTCAAGATTACGTTCACCAAATCAACTCAAGTCCTGGCATTTATTTTGACCCTATTGGTCAACTTAAAATTAATGTAGGTAATTTAGATGTTGTAGCCGCATTTGACATTTCTTATATTGAACCGCATATTAAAAATATTAATACTATTCTAGCAACAACGCGTCATTTGTGTAATCAAATACAATTTGAAATTTCAGAAGATTTGGAATGCAACAATATTTTAGAACCTCTCAGAGTTAGATATAATGATATGGTATCTGAGTATTCTTCTATTTCTCATTTAGTTAGTAATAGGTTCAAAAGAGGAGCGTGGATAGGTGGCATTGGCACTCTAGCTAAAACTATTTTTGGAACTCTTGACGAAAATGACGCTCTTAAATATGATAATGCCATTCAAAACATCCAAGATAACGAAAAGAGAATAGCGTATTTAGTTAAGGAAAATGTTTTAATTTCAACTTCCTCTCTTAATCAATTTAACGTTACATTAAATAAAATTAAGATTAATGAATTTAGTTTAAACGAAGCTATCGACAAGTTCTCTGTTTCAGTAAAGAATTTAACTTTTATTTCAAATGTTTTAAATGTAAAGAATAAAATTAATAATATCCTGAATAATTTAGAAGCTTCCATACTCACCCTATCTTTTCAACTGCAGGACATAACAAATGCAATTTTGCTCGCTAATCAAAACATTCTTCACCCGTCGATTCTCAGTCCTACTCAACTTTATCAGGAACTTGTTGATAACTATAGATATCTACCTGTAGATTTTAAGCTACCTATTAATTTAGAATTAAGCGAAATTCATATTTTAACCAACATTTCTATTGTAATTAGTTACAGTTTAAAAAACAAGCTAGTTTTTGTTTTAAGAATTCCATTAGTCTCTCCTAAGGAATATGCCTTATATCATAATTTACCTTTACCCATTCCGCATAAAAATGTAAAGCCGGATTCTTTTAGTTTTATAATACCCAGCACTAAATTCATAGCGATGACCAGGGATAAAATGGAATATTGTACTTTAGAATCACTACAGGAATGCAGAGCGATAACGCGTTACAATTACATCTGCGACGTGACGTCAGTGTTCCCCACGAGTGTGAATCCCAATTGTGAAAGTGAAATTATATGCAGTGTAAAAACTACTCTTCCAAAACAGTGTAAAACTGAATTTATATACGGAAATTTAGATATATGGAAACCTATAAGTAATAATAATTGGATTTTTGTACAATCCCAGTGGAATAAGTTATACATAGAATGTCCTAATAAAAATAATGTAGAATTAAATATTCTTGGCACTGGAATTGTTAATATTCCTTTTAATTGTAGAGCGTATTGTAAAACAACAAAATTAATTCCTAAATTAAATAACCTTTTGTTAAATTTAACTATTGTGAAATCGGATTTTAATATTATTAATGATTCCTGTTGTGTATTAAATAATTTTAAATATAAAATAAATAATGAGTCTCCTATTCATCTATACAATTTAGATTTAGATTCCTTTGCTTCAGAATCAAAAATGAAATTAAAATCAATATCGTCAGAAGCCGATAAAATCATAAATCAACATCATATTATTCAATATGGGGCTCATTACTCTATTGTAACAATTATCATTGTTTGTGTTATTTTCTTATATTGTATTGTAAAACTTTATTCTATTATTAAATCGCACGGCCGATTTTCCTTCACATTTCCGAGATTCTCCTCACCCGTTCCAGTAGAGTCAACTCCCGAGGAAATACCAATTCCTGAAATTACTATTCCAACAAGGACCAATGCAGGTCGTTCTAGAACCAAAGATGTTCCTTCTCCCCCCTTAAGAACAAGGATATAATTCTTCTCTTCCTAAACATCGTATTTCAACCCCGATGTTTAGTCTACCCCGGGGAGCTGTTATAGACGCTCTATGTTCCCTTATTTGATGACTCCTCACTTCTATTTTTGCATGCTCAGCCCTTATTCTCCTTCCCCTCCGTTGATGCATCCAGACCAGTCAGTCTCATTTCTATTTCCTAACCATCCGGTCGTGTCGCCACAAAATAAATCTTTTTTTTAAAAACTCTGTTTCCCCGAGGCTCGTAACAGTTTTCATTTGGAGAAGCGTTGAAACAATAGCTTGGTCGCAGGTTTTCATTTAATTTAAATAACAGTTTTCTTAATTTCTAAGAAAATTAAAGTCTGAGGTTAAAACATTTTACTAAATTAATATTTGTCGGATTGAAATTCTTGAATTAAGTTATCTAAATAAAATAGAAGAAGGTCTAAAATATTTTTTTAGGTTTTTTATTGTAAATATTCAGCCTGTAAATAAAATGTAAAAAGTGTAAATATAAAGAGTAAATATAAGGACCATGTTTCTTAATTTTAATTATACAATAACGTCATCTACGATCACTATTAAATTATGTTTTTAATTGAATTTAATTTGGTTTAGGTGTTAGGACAATGTAAATCTTTCTGCGAAGCAAGTCAACGTAGCGGGCCAGGTAGGACACATTTCCCACGCCCTTTCGGGATAAAGGTGAGTGGCTTACACAGAAAGCCATATTTTCCCAGCCCCATGAGCCCACAGAGGCAGAATTGGAGTCTAACTCTGCTCACTAGGGCTCAAGTTGTCGCTGTGTTCTGCTTCCACATCTCATTGGGGACACCACTGAGAGGGGCCCTTCCCTCTCGGGACGTGGCTGCGGTTAACATCAGCTCCGGCCGACGTTGCTGGGCCGCGAACAAAATGTTAACGTCTCCTCTTGACCCGGCACCGAACATCCAGATAAACGCCGAGTTTTAGTCGGTAAGAGTCCGATATATTTTTTGCGGAGGTCCATGAGGGTTTCTCTGCATTGAAAAAAAAGCTATTACGATGACATTTAAATATCATTTTTGTTAGTTGTGCGCTAGAGATAATGTACATTTATGCTTTATATTTAATAAAAAAAGGGACGGACACAAATTTGTTTCAACGCTCGAAGCTAAAGCATGAAGCCTAGTCAAAAACAACACATCAACATGAACGAAGTAAACTATAAATTTGAAAAAAAAAACTGTCATTTTAAACATGCATGCACTATTACTGCATTATGCACAATAATATACTTGCAATACAGTTACCTTTTATCAAGTTTAGGGAATGTGTTTATTGACATATTTGTGGGTCATGTCAGTGTCCACTATTTTAGGTACTAGAAATAAAAATGTGAGGATTGTTTACTTCACTGTCAGTAACTCATGAATAAGCAATAACTCACTCCCGTTAAGTGTCTGTGAATGAGAGTTATTTGAAAATATGTAGATATTTTTTGTACAATTTTAATCTCCCCTCAGAAAATTTGAATAGAATTGTATTTAATGTTGTTATTTTGTGCGACATTCCTTCTCTGTCCTTTCTTGGTCACATTTGTTAGATTTATCAAGATTTATACGCTACTAAAGCTGCATGTAATCGCTTATATTACACGAATATATGCATACATATACATACGCACATACATACATATACACTGTTGCTTTAAATTTCAGTCTCAAATAAAATATGTGTAATATGTGTTTAAAATCCCAACAATTCCAGTAGCACTAGCTGTGTGAAGTAGAATCACAAAGAAAAATACCTTTAAACCAATTTACAAAGTAATCTTGGTCGACGAACATGTGAGGAACAACAAAATAGACCTCTGATAATCTTTGTATACCTACTCGTATCAATAAACAACTGGTATGTTACGAGTGTAAGAAATAGAAGAAGACAGGACAAAGGGGGCAAGCCCTTCCAACGTTGCTATTCCCGTGGAATAAAATGGTAGGCCTCTATTAAGGGAGCAGGCAACTATGCTCTTCCACCGAAATGCAAAAACTGTCTTACGCTTGAAATTAGTGTGGCAGTGGTAAGCCCCCCCCCCCCCCCCCAGTCGAATTACTTTGTGAGTTCATAAAAAGGTGTTTGCTTTCAATTTCTTCATTAATATAAATGTAGTGACAGATAGCGCAGGTCTTGAGATTAGGAGTCTATTTGGTTATCTTCTCATTTCGAGGAAACTACCACCGAGCTTCACGTTATTATTTAATTACTAACTCTGAGGTCTTCGGGGTAAATACCTTTTTCGTCTAAGTTTCTAGCGATTAGCGGAATGCAATTGTAACATAGAAAAAACTCATTAACTTACTTAACTAACGTTAAGAACGTTTTCTATCCGCTTGAAGTGGCAAACGAGCATGTTCTCCATTTGAGAGTAAGTGGTTCTGCCGTCCATGGAGGACTTCAAGTAACTTTATACAGAACAGGGATTTTATGTGCTGTTCTTGAAGATTAAGATGTTACATCATTTGAAAGAGTCATCACTACCAAAACGAATTGTTAATCTTATATTTTGAAATAAATAATAGATTTATCATTTATACGTTATATATCACTTTATATCACAAAATTATTGGAATATCTACAAATAAGCGAAATTGACGTTAAAGTACCGACATCAAAATATTAATGGTGGTACTAATTAGTATAAACAGCCGTAAAATCTAAAAGTAAACACTAAATCAAACCCAAAAATCGTATTGAAAATATACACATTTTACTCCTTGTTTCATATGATGTGATGCTGTAAAAATGCAGCTACATCGCCACATCAACTGTCGTTAAAATCAAATCAATTTATTATTAAGAAATTATAAGCTTTGCAAGCTTATGGCATATTATGTATCGTTTTATCTTCGAGAAAACTAGATTCTTATAAATGTAAACGTAAACGTTATTGTAAACGTATTCTTTGCTTTAAAGTATTGTGAATATAAAACAGATGGTAACAATACAATGATTTATAATACTTAATTGAATGAATGAATGAATGAAAATAGTTTATTTCTCTCACAAATAAGGTCTTAGGCTAACGTACAATGATGTAAAACACATGAATATCTTAACCTTACGAAGTCAGAACCTGGTGCCTATTATAGGTATGAGAAACCTGGATTACAGGTCACCAGCGCCCTCTCGCTGAAGACTGTATGATAAACATTTGTTTGTGTGTGCGTGTGTATGGATGTGTGTGTCTCTATGTGTGTGTGTTTAAGTAATAATGTGTATAGGTGCGAGTGTGCTTCTCTGTATGTACGTTTGGTGTTTGCATTTAATAATGAGCGTGTGAATACAAGCTATGAGTACGAGCAATTATTAGAGAATTAACGACGTGATACTAATAAATAAATAAATAAGGAAGTGAGATTATTTCAGAGAATATAATAGACTTTCGATTTCGTAGTTCAAACTTTTTAGGTAGTTAGAAACTGCAGTTTTACATTTGTTTAAGCTAAGAGGATAAAGGTAGAGTTTACTGTTTAGGAGATTATAAAGGAAATGGGTCAAGGTTTGGTTATTTAGTATTTATATAGACAAGTTGTTTAGTGAAATAACTGGCGATAAATCAACAAAGCAAGTAAATTTAAGTAAATACAATGTAAACACTCATAATATTTTTTTTAAGATCGCTAGAAGTATTTAAATTGTACCAATACAATTCTTGGGGCGAATTACTTGTAACGACCACGATTTTCTCGCGAAATATAAACTTAAGAGGTCATTTAAACTATGATGTGTTTTACGTGAAGCAGCAAAGTGAGAAATTTGTGACATAATGGTGTTGAAATAATTAATTTTGGATTACATACAGGACTATTACTTTTGATTGAACTATTGCTAACTGACTATTACTATACTATGAATTCCTTTTTAGATTAATTTGACGAAACTAGTAAAAATTTAAAAATGTCTTCCAGTTTCATATTCAGAGTAGGATATATAAGTAAAGGAAAGGAAATATGGTGTTTTAAGATATTATTTCTTTATTTTTTTATATTTGATTAAAGGAAGGATTTTGTAAAGTAAAACTGAAATACTTTGGCGAACTTAAGAAGACTTCTTGCAAAAAGGAGCGAGTAACAAGTAAGTCAAATAATAACAATAGTAATAAAGAAAAGAAAAGAAACATTTTTATGGAATAAAATTAAAATTAAACAGATTTTATATGTCAATATATTTTATTGCATATGAATTTATTAATAATATATTTAAACTTGTAAATACTATCATCATCATTCAAAATGGCAATATTTACTTGTTTTGTGACTACCCGGAATTCGCGAATAATTCGGTTGAGAGGAGCATTAAGACCAAGATTAGAATAAGATTGTTCGTCTTCAAAAATATTAAACCGGGATGCTCTGGGTAATTTAAATGGAGTAGCATAATTAAGCAGTGACAGAAGTTCCGGGGCGTCAAGCAGTCCATTTCCAAGCTTAGCAGTGGCCAGTGGAATTTATTTTAATAATTTTGCAGTTTCAATTAAGCTTTATCCTATCAAAGAATTATCAAAATCAATTTATCAAAAATAAGAGATCGTATCGGAGATTCATAAATTCAATATTCATTTGTGCTTACTCTTCGGTAATTTTACAAAAGAATCAATGGGCCAGATAAATGAGTTTTGCGACGAAAATAGACCTAAAACGGATTCGCGACTTAGTGCCTATAGAAACTTTTGGTAAACGTTGAAAAGAAATTCAATTTCAATAATTTGCATAACATTTAAGAAATAATTCGCGTCATAAATCGTAAACACACATAAATACAACTTATATAATGTAAGTGTTATTTTACTAGGTACGTTATGCATTTTTTTTGTTTCAGTAAAGTAAAATAATAATGGATTATGTACAAATATACGGCACTAGCTGTGCCCGCGACTTCGTCCGTGTGGAATTTTTATATATGTCGGAGGAAGGGATGAATACAGCTTAGAAGTTACTGAAGATGGCTAGGCTTACATTAACATTCATAGTTTATAGAATAATTTAAATGATTATAGATTAGAATAAGTAACCATTGTTTTATATTGTGTTTGAGTTATATTGTCATAGTGTATGATTTACAATCAGAGCAGAGACTTTTAAGAAGTCTCTAGTGGAGTCGAGGTATGTGGCCGCACGGTGGGGAAACATTGATAAATACTGGTGTGAGCAATCGAGGTGGATCATAATTTCGCTGTGTGTTGAATTGTGCGGTCACTGCCTTGAACCCGCTGCTCAAATAGCTTAATTGTATTAGATTATAACCTACGTGTATTTGAAATCATTATTTTGTGGAACTCTGAATATAAAGTGTCAAGAACAATTAATGTTGTATTTGTGCCCGCATTTACCCTTCAATGACGCCCACAAAATCCACTGATTACTAAAGATGTCGATGAGAATGGAATAATCTCCGACATCAGAAGTGGGATCAGTGCAGGCACAAATAGATTTACGTGAATTAAATGCAACAATTTGCGGAGAAGAATTAAGAATTATAAAACTACTAGTGGTGCGTGGCTGCCCAATTTGACGCAAATTAAGGACTTCATCTGAATTCCATCCTGATGACGCTGAGAAGAATACCCGAGCTGTGAGATCTGTTATTTGGTGCAGAGTAAAAGCCAGGGGAGTATTTTTTTTTTATTCTACCTAAAGTTGTAAAAGGTTTTGCTGTTAACATTTTTTTATCTAGATATTTTTTTTTGACCTGTTATTGGATATAATCTAAAGATTTTTCTTTTTCCTGTCGGTTGGGAATATTTGCAATATTGTTGCTAATTTATTATTCCTGCATAATGAATGAATGAAAGAATGAGTAATGTTACTACATGTTTCTAATTAACAACACAATAGATCAGTTATCCAAATCAAAACTTACGATCCTTGTATATTTAGTATTGACTATAAATTATAACGTTTGTAGCGTATTATTTTTGTTTAGAGAATTTAGTACGGTTATGGAGAGTAAAATTTAATTTGAAAGATCTCACTATCACATGTTTTACAACGTTTTACGCTTGTGGAGAATTTGGTCATAGCTTTTGTAACTTTTTTTTCAGCCAAGCCAATGAATAGCTGTTAAGAAGTCAAACTTTTGATACCGCCCCAATACTACAATGACTGCCGACGCCTCAAACGACATGATAAAACGTGGAACTTGAGATTTACGTGGCTACGTGCTCCAGAATGCGGACCTGTAAAAAAAATACTTACTTAAACTACAATTGTTGGTGTACAAACGAGTGGACGTATGTATTATAAGATCTGTCTTTGGGATCATCGCACAATCTGGTGAGCAGTATTTATTATGTTTTGATTTGACAATTTGATTTTAAAACGTTATACTCGAAAACTATTCTATGCTATAGTGAAGAGTTGTAGATACTGTAGACAAATGCTAGTATGTTAAATCTTTTTTTTCTTCCTCTTTACAAAACATCATGATTGTGACGTAGAATAATATTTTAATCAAAGTGAAAGCAATGGTATATAAAACCATCTAGTTCTGTCATAGTTTCAATAATCAATTGGCAAAAAAATATATAACCAAGACTCGGAATGTTGGTATTATTAGCAAAATTTTGGGACTACACATAATTCAGCCATTGATATCTTGAAGTTTCAAACCAATATTAAATATAAATACTTCATGGTACAATTATGAATTACAATTTGATTATATTCCGATAAGTAGGGTTAATAGGTGTACTAAATTTCTGACTGCTAAACTCTAGTAAAACTGTACAAATGTGGGTTTATAAAAAAACGAGGATTATATAGGAGTAGTAGTAAGTAAAACGAGTAACTAGGTAGACATTGCGGCTCACATACAATTGAGAAATTTGACGAGACTGATAAATTTTTTGTAGTAGAAAATTCAAATAGTTACATTTCTCGTTCGTTTTTGCATTTAGGGTAAAGTTTAAAGTTAAATACTGTTTCTATTTACACTAAAATCTGGTACATTTGGTTATACGCCTGAAAATTGAGGGTAAAAAGTAACTAGAAATTAAAATTTAAAACAAAACTTTATGCTCTTCGTGAATTAAGCGACATTTCTGTTGATTTGAAGAGACCCTTCAATATGATTTTGTTGAAGTACATACTTATGATGTTATTTACCTATATATTGACTAACTAGCTTTTACCAGTCCCGTCTGTATAGACCTCGTTTACCACAATAGTGTCTTATGTGTCAATTATTATCATAAACTGTATAAATCTAACTTAATTCAAATAGATAACCAGTGTACGCGTGAAAGAGAAATAAAATTATATTTTTTTTTCTGAGACGCCAATACAGATTCATAAGTACGGTTTTATGAATAGAAGCGTTATTACGATTACGGGCAGTTTGTTTATAAAATTAATCCATCCAGATATGTTACACCGCTATTTAGTTTACTACCATGAGTAATATAATACAACAGATAATAAGTAAAATAACAAGTGAATAGGATGTGGACCTTCATCTCTAGTTTTTCTTCACGTCGTTACGAGAACAAACAAAAAAATAATTTTATGAAATTAGGGCGATGATCACTAACTTAAGCGCTTCCACATTACTAGTACATTAATTTGCGGCATGTACTTATAATTATATTACGACTTATATTATTGATGACTGGCGTGGCGGTGCGGTTTCCATGCCGGTCTGACACGCAGTAGGTTCCGGGTTCGATTCCCTGCCAGACGGGCGTCTAAATGATGAGTTTGGATGTTTGTACATTCCTCTTTGGGTGTGTTCATGCCACTCACAGCACAGGAGAAAATCTTACTGTGGAGCTATGAGTGTAGAAAGCGTTTTAAGATTTAATTATGTTATACGCAATGTACCTACCTATAACTTATTTCACTTTGTATTAAATAAAGTTTGCAGTTCGTATTTGTGAACGAAACTGAGACATTAAAAAAATTTAAGAATGGGATTAGCTTATTAGTTTAGAGGAAACACACAAAATAGTAGTTTTACCTTTATAACATTATTATATTTTCTTTGTAGCCATAGTTACTCTCCTGTAGTCCCTGACGTTATTAATGTCATTAAAAGGGTTGTATAGTATAGTTAGTATATACCAGTCATATTACTATATTTGTACGTGGATCATTCAAGACAGGGCTTTTCTCCGTGCAGATTTTTGAGATATATTTTTTTTTATTTCATGTGTTCAGCTTCAAATAACGTAAAGAGTAAACATTTACATCGGTTTTGATGAACAAGTTTTTGATCATCTATTTTTTTTAAATTAATGACTATTATTGACTTGAAAAATTAACTCTTACGAGTTTAAATAATTGTTACGAAACTTTCCAAGTACTTTTAGTAATAATGCAACCTCATGCATGTTTTTCAGCGTTGTTATGGGATAAAAACACCGTTTGATTTGACTGGGGGTGCGGTTATAGTAGGTTATAGTATAGAAATATTAACATACAAAAATATTCAATCACAGTCAATGTAAAAAAAAAATGACAGAATTTAGGGTAAAAAAAAAAAGAGTTTCTTTTAAATAAATGTTTTCTATGGTTAATAAAGTAGATAATTAAAACAGTAATAATTTAATCAGTTCGTTCCTATAGAATAAGATTTAAGTAATATCTGTGAACGAAATAACAACAGGACTAGTCTTAACTACGTCATGTCTCCATTATCTTTTCAGTTCGACGGTAAGTAAGTTTTGCGCGATTAGTATAGGCAAATTAAATTTTGTTACGTTTAAGTGATTTAGTGTTGTAATTGTTTCAGCTGTAGTTGTGGTTAGGTTAGTGGTAGAGATAGTTTATTCGACAAAGAAAATGTGTAAGCCCCGTGATGCTTTCTAACGGCAAATGACCGTTCAGATAGCTTGAAGGTAGTTTGTGCTGCGTGGAGTCGATGTAAGTAAAGTCAAGGTTTTCCCACGGTGACATGACCATTCAGATAGTTTGAAGGTAGTTTGTGCTACGTTTAGGCTATGTGAGTGAAGTTTAAGGTTTTCTAGCGGCGATATGACCGTTCAGATAGCTTGAAGGTGTTTTAAGTTATGTTTAGGCTATGTAAGTGGAGCTAAGGTTTTCTAACGGCGACATGACCATTCAGATAGTTTGAATTTAGTTTACGCTATGTTTAGACTATGTGAGTGAAGTTAAGGTTTTCTAACGGCGATATGACCGTTCAGACAGCTCGAAGATGGTTTATGCTATGTGGAATTTATGTTGGAGGCTATGTTGAGTGAGGGTTCTAACGGCAATATGATCGTTCAGACAGCGTGACAGTGCCTTATACAACATGGTGACTATGGAACCAGTGTATGCGTTATTAAATTATTTGCCTGCGAGGCATTGGCGACTCCTCTGGTGTTGCGAATGTCCATAGGCGACGGTGACTACTTTCCATCAGGTAGCCTGTCTGCCTTATCATTAGGTTAAATTATAAATAAATGATGAGGAGTTAGGATATTGATTTACTATAAGTATGGTGACTAAGTTCTGTTAAATGTACTAGAAATGCGGATAATAATATATATTTATACATGAGGCGAAAAACTAGGATAGCTTTTTACGCATAGCGCGCATATGGAAGAGCGTGCGATTTTACATAGTTAAAATTTATGTAGTACAGGAGCCCTTAAGTAAAATGTAGTAACATTTATTGCTTACGTTAACGAAAACTGAAAAAAAAAAAGAAAATAAAATAAAAACGTGACGAATAGATAACCTCTTTCTTTTGGGAAGTCGGTTGAAAATCTATGATGTCAAATGTCTAAAATCTACAATGTTAAATACCTATGTTGTACAACAAGCAATCGCTCTTAAATGCAGCATAAGCAGCTCAATCAAACCTCATTTTCCTATACCGAGTGTTAGTCATAAAACAAAAGAACGTACATATATCGTACACAAAAAAAATTATAATCTATAGTAACTAGAATTGTTTATGAAACAGTTCTGTGAATAGCAAGCATAGTATTTATTTGTCGAATTTCGACCACTGCAAGAGCAATTAATTAGGATAGTTTTGAATTTGCTCCATATATTTTATCGTTTGTACAAAATCATGATAGCTGGATACTGAGTAAATACAAGGCATATGATTTTACATTTCGTAACAACACTTTAATCAGTTTGCTAAGGTTGTGAAAACTACACTTAAAGCAGTCATACTCAAAACGAAAGAATGCCACTAAATTAACAACGGAATAGTGTAACAAATACTTCATAACACAAAGAAACTATTCATGACTAAATTTATTATGGTATTTCTTAGTTTTGGTTATTGTAAGTGTTGACTAATCTCAAGTGAAGTATCGCGTTGAGCGATATCGCTTAAGAATTTGGTTACGTTTTACAAAAACAAATTTAAGATCCCACTTAAGAATACACTCGATCTTTGTTCAAAATCGAATCGAAGTTGGTTTTAAGTGTAAGTGGCCATAAATCGACAAAGGTTAAAAACAGTGTGAAACAGAACAATACTTATAATGACTGAGTGCCGTGAGACTCGTATTTTAATTTTGTATATACAGTTTTACCAAAAGTAATGTGTTTCATTCCAGACAACAACTGCTAGTATCTTGAGGTCACACGAGGACGTGTGAAGTGTCAGGATGGCCGTGTCGGAGGAAGGGATGAATACAGCTTAGAAGTTACTGAAGATGGCTAGGCTTACATTAACATTCATAGTTTATAGAATAATTTAAATGATTATAGATTAGAATAAGTAACCATTGTTTTATATTGTGTTTGAGTTATATTGTCATAGTGTATGATTTACAATCAGAGCAGAGACTTTTAAGAAGTCTCTAGTGGAGTCGAGGTATGTGGCCGCACGGTGGGGAAACATTGATAAATACTGGTGTGAGCAATCGAGGTGGATCATAATTTCGCTGTGTGTTGAATTGTGCGGTCACTGCCTTGAACCCGCTGCTCAAATAGCTTAATTGTATTAGATTATAACCTACGTGTATTTGAAATCATTATTTTGTGGAACTCTGAATATAAAGTGTCAAGAACAATTAATGTTGTATTTGTGCCCGCATTTACCCTTCAATGACGCCCACAAAATCCACTGATTACTAAAGATGTCGATGAGAATGGAATAATCTCCGACATATATATTTTTGGTATCTTGAACCGTTTTCGCAGCGCACGCAACGGAAGCCCTCAAGGATGAATAGTTTTTCTTGTTTTTTCACATTTTCCATTATTTCTTCGCTCGTAATAGTTTCAGATGTTATATAGCCTAAAGCCTTCCTTTATAAATGGTCTATTCAACATAAAAAGATTTTTTCAATTCGAACCAGTAGTTCCTAAGATTAGCGCCTTCAAACAAACAAACAAACTCTTCAGCTTTATAATATTAGTATAGATTAGACTTGAATAGCATCTCAGTACCGGTTCTCATGGTTGTTGTAGAAGGAGCTAAAGGAAAATATACTCAATCGCTAACACTATAATATGTCCTAAAACCTCCATGAGATCCTTCAGTTTGAAATGTTATTCTCATTTACCACTGAAACTGATTTTCTCTAGGAAAAGTACAATCATCACTACATAGTATAAAACAAAGTCGCTTCCCGCTGTCTGTCCCTATGTATGCTTAGATCTTTAAAACTACGCTACGGATTTCAATGCGATTTTTAATACATAGAGTGATTCAAGATAAAGGTTTGTATATATAATACATGTCTAATATACTGGAGAAACACTGATAATTTCAGATTCTTTACTTTAAGGCGGACGAAGTTCGTCGGGTCAACTAGTATACAATAAATAATAATAATAATAATTTATTGCTTATTGCTTAACCTATGTTAGTATTAGAAAATGTATTAAAATAATACATATAATAAATGATATAATAAAACCGGTATTACACTAACGCTTACTGACGCCGGTGTGTGCACCGTCCCAGCTCCTCCAGAGAGGACTGTCCAGCTTGTACGCGAAATAAATGTTACTTTAGACACTAATATTACAACAGTATTTTTTCGTCTTTTCTCTTTAATTAAAGTAATTTTTTCGTTCGTCATCATTAAGTAATTGCATTGGAACTGTCGACGAGAAGTCGCCTACATATAATATAACAGCCTCCATTACGTTTACACTAGAAATTAATTGGATTATTAATACAGACGAGCTTTGTAATTACGATTAACTTTTCAGAACGCTACATGTAACGCACTGTCAGCCTTATTGCCCTGTTTGTAAGGTCCAAGCCATGTGCATTTGCGAAATGTTGATAGTACGTAGGCGTGTGAACTGATTCAAATTTACCTCTAATTGCTTTGTCGGGGCATAATACGTTTTAATATGGCCTGTAGTATAATAGAGACCTTTGTATTATGAGCTTTGTTATTTAGTAAGACATTTATGATTACATATCAATATAATCGTATGTTATAGATTTTTGACAAAATTCATTTCCGCTGTGCCTCGACAGTCTCAGTAAGTCCAATTAGTTATATTAAATTTAATTTCAATTTTTTTTCTTTTAAATTGGCACATTATGATAAACACCACTCACATGATGGAAAGCGGTTCATTCATTTCTCGTGGAACCAAGAAAGATAGTAGAACATTGTAGTTCGACCGGGGAGGTACCACCGCCACACCTATTTCTAACGTGAAGTATTCCTTGCTTTTCGATGGAAGGGTGGTTGTTGGCACACTTTTGTATGAGGCGACCATCATAGTCCTCGGGAGTAGCAACGCATCTGTGATTGACTTTAGATAGAACTTATGTTCTATATAAAATTGCTTACAGACGTCCATGGGCGGCAGTGACCACTTACCATCAGTTGGACTGCTTACTCGTTTGCTACTTCAGACAGATAAAAAAAAATAAAAAAATAATGCATTTTCCGTTACGACCGTATAAACAGGACACGATTCTTATATCACAATTTTCTTTCCTTGGAGTAATTCAGGAATAAATTCGTAAAAAGAGACATCGTATATATAAAATCAGTCGGTTATATACGTAAATACCCAATTACGGTAGAAAACTAACAGCACCTTATTAAATAAAACAAAAGATAAAATGTTTCCTCGTTAGAATAAATATATGAATAACTAGCTGTACCCGCGGCTTTGCCCGCGTGCAAATCAACGTGTCACAAAGTTTTTCTCGCGCAAATCTCGACACCGTGGGTAGCTATAATAAAAAGTAGTAACATTAATATCGGTTTGGCCGCTCAAGGATTACCTGGTCAAACACAGAGTGAAAAAACGAATTTAAAGTGTGTATTTGTGGGTAGGAACGTATTATTATGTATTTTTTTGTTTTGTTACGAATTTTAATATTGTAAATCGCTTTTTTGAACCAATTTACATTCTTAGTGGTCTAATTCACAATATCGGGATACTTTTATAAAGATTGATTTGAACTTTTCCGAATTGGAAAATACTATTTGAAGTAATTTTGGCGGATTCAAATTTCTAAGTAAGATTATAGGTAAACCTACTTTTAATATTAATTTGTGTTCAGGAGTTCCGGAAGTACATCTCAATGACTGTGTCTACCGAATAGTAGATCTGTGACGCTGCTTTAAATTTTGAAAAAAAAAAACAATTATTTTATCGACACGTTCATTGGTGGGTATATAGCCGTCTTTTGGAACCAATTTATAGTGTTATTGGTTGTATTAACAATATTGGGATATACTTTTTCAACCAACTCCTCCACATTTAAACGAAGACGTATCAAAATATAAAGATTGATTTTAACTTTTCCGGATAACAAAGCACCATTATCTACTTGAAGTAAATCATTAGAAAATTGGAATATCACTGAACAGCGACATATATTCTAAGTTCGTATTTTGATTCATGTGGCCAAATATAAGATCTTTTAAGAGGTGCATCGGGCTATTTGTGTGCGTAAATCCCGCATTGTTCTTTGTAAAGCAGAAGACATAATCAAAACACTTTTACAATTCATACGAACAGAGCGCACCCGCTCGCAGGGCGCTGCCGCACCCTGCTCGCTTATTTTTTATGTTTTCTTTTATGTTCCAACCTAACCTAACCCATCCTGTTTAAAAAGCTACAGCTAAATCCAACTCTTAACAATAACATGACAATACTCTTGCATTTTCAGGATTTAGGTATTCAAAGTGTCACTTTTCATCATAATGTTCTCTCAACGGGTTGTAATGTATTGTAATAAGTACCAAACTCATACGGCTTAAGCATCTTGTGTACTTCGATTATCAGGGTTGATGAATTGAAGTTTAATTTATTTATCACATTTCAGTTTAATGAGCTGTCATTAAACTTATAATATATACTAAAAACAACCGTAAGCATTATGTGCAGCATTATGTAAGCAAAAAAAAATATCCCGTGTCTTTGCTTAGTATTCTTATTACTTATACGTAAGCACTTGCGAGCCAACTTCAACAGCTTGGGCTTGCAGTACCCTGCATCATCAGGGCTGAGGAGCTTAAGGTCGAAATTGTCATCATGTGTCTTTGCTTAGTGATTATATTACATACCCGAAAGCATTAAATGGCCAACTCCTATGGCTTAGGCTTGCAGTACCCTGCATCATCAGGCTTGAGGAGTTGAAGATCGAAATTTTCATCTTGTGTCCTTGCTTAGTAATTATATTACATACCCGAAAGCACTAAATAGCTACCTTCTATGACTTAGGCTTGAGGCACCCCTGCATAATCAGGGTTGAGGAGATGATGGTCAAAATTTTCATCTTGTGTCTTTGCTTAGTAATTATATTACATACCCGAAAGCATTAAATGGCCAACTCCTATGGCTTAGGCTTACAGTACCCTGCATCATCAGGCTTGAGGAGTTGAAGATCGAAATTTTCATCTTGTGTCTTTGCTTAGTAATTATATTACATACCCGAAAGCACTAAATAGCTAACTTCTATGGCTTAGGCTTGAAGTACCCCTGCATCATCAGGGTTGAGGAGTTAAAGGTCAAAATTTTCATCATGTGTCTTTGCTTAGTAATTATATTACATACCTGAAATCACTAAATAGCTAACTTCTGTGGCTTAGGCTTGAAGTACCCCTGCATCATCAGGGTTGAGGAGTTAAAGGTCAAAATGTTCATCATGTGTCTTTGCTTAGTAATTATATTAAATACCTGAAAGCACCAAATGTCCATGTCGTATAGTTTAGGCTAGCAGTATCCTGCATCATCAGGCGTGAGAAGTTGAAGGTCGAAATTTTCATTTTGTGTCTTTGCTTAGTAATCATATTACATACCCGAAAGCACCAAATGGCCATCTCCTATGGCTTAGGCTTGAAGTAACCCTGCATCATCAGGGTTGAGGTGTTGAAGGTCAACATTTTTACCGTGTATCTTTGCTTGGTATGTTTATCACGTAACCATAAGTACCAATAGCCAACTCTTACGGTTTAGTCTTGAAATACCCTTACATCATCAGGGTTGAGGAGTTGAAGATCAAATTTTTGTCCCATCAATATGTTTAATAATCTTATTATATATCCATAAAAACAAATTGACTTACTTCTACGGTTCAGGCTAGCAGTACTCCTGCATCATCAGGATTGAAAAGTTGAAGGTCAATTTTTTTAGGAAATATCTGCTTAGTAATCTCATTCTACATTCAACCCTATTGGACTTCTACAGCTTAAGTTTGGCCGAGTGTCGCTAATTTTGTTAATTTGCTTTAAAGAAATGGATCCTAAGATCAGAACCGTATCAAACTCATCAGAGTACCCTTGAAGTACATTCTTTCAAATAAAAGAAAAATCATCGAAATCGGTTGGCGAGAAATTGAGTTATTCATCTATTTATCGCGCACATCGTTAATACAAATATCAGACTTATGCGCTTTTCTTATGGATGCTACTGTCAAAAGTGAACTAAAAATAAATGGGACCCCATGACACGCACTGCCTTTCAAATGAAAAAAAAATCAGCCAAATCCGTTCACCCAGTGTGAAGAAATCGAGTAACAAATATGAAATTAAAAAAAAAATTAAAAAAAAATACAGACGAATTGATAACCTCCTCCTTTTTGGAAGTCGGTTTAAAACGATGTTTTAACATAAAAATCAAAGCGAAATACTAAATTTTATTGAGGTGACCTCAAAATTGACTGACTTTAATACAAACTTACATCTCCTATTTGGGTTAAATTGGGGGGGGGGGGATCAGAAAATTCATTCTTAACTGACGTCTACGTCATAAAAGGAACCCTTAGTAAAAATCATATTCGTATCTTTAGCAGTTTAGGCTCTACGATGTTTATTCAATAGATGAGTGAGAGAACATCCTTTCGTTATTATATATAAGTATATATAGATATAGAGATATAGATTTGTATAGTATCAAATAACATAGGTACACACATAACCAATAAAAAATTCATAACAAAGGAATACATTTTACAGACCATAACATGTTTAGTTTCAACCAATTCAACTATGCAGTTACTTATCTTATTATCACTTATCGAACACAGAATAAATACTGCGTAGTTTTAAATTGACATAACTTTTTTATTTATAAACCGATTTACATAAAATAAACACTAAATGTTAAGTGAAGTTTCCCACAACACATCTGTGAAAATTATATTCAAATTAGATAAGCCGGGTCTGAGATTAGCGTTTTCAAACACACAGACAAACAGACAAACAGACAAACAGACAAACAGACAAACAGATAAACAGACAAACAGAAAAGATTTCTAAAAACCATTATTTTGGGTTCTATATCGTATTAAAAACGTCTAGAAATGGTTTTCACCTAAATTTATTCCATGTACAGACAGCGACCTGTTACAGATTTATTATAGTATAGATTTGAAGATAAATTCGAAGAACTATAGCATGTATATAGTTCAATATACATATATAGTTCGTTTTAGGAAAACGAAGAGACTAAGTTATTGATATGGTTATGGCATTATCTATTTATTTGATCGGGAAGGTACAGGTGTACTTTCCCGGTCAAACGTAATGTAATTAATTTAGTGTTTTGGTACAATGCTTTTTTTATCTGATCGAAATAGCAAACGAACATGCAATCCACCTGATGGTAAGTGGTCACTGCCGCCCATAGACATCTGCAAGCAACTTCAAATAGAACATGGATTCTGTGTAAAGTCACTAACAGATGCGTTGCTACTTTCGAGGACTGAGATGGTAGCCTCATATAAAAATCTGCCAGCAACCACACACACCCTTCCATCGAAACGCAAGAAATGCTTGAAGCTAGAAATATGTGTTGCGGTCGTACTACCCCGGTCGAACTACACTGGTTCTACCAGATGCAAAACTGCATTCCTGAATTACAATATGGCTAACATTTTGATGCTCAGGAGTGGCAATGCATTTGTGATCGGTTTTAGTCAGAACCTTTTTCTTCCTAGAGTTTGATGCAGTCCGCCTGAGGATAAGGTCTCATTGCTGTTCATGGACGCATAAACCAAACTCCATGTCCATGAACCACGGATGTCCATAGACGGCAGTGACCACTTACCATCAGATGGACTGCATACTTTTCTGCTACTTCATTCTAGTATCAGCAACTAATTACGACGATTTTTACGACTATTAAGACTATATTACTATAGTCTTTATATAATCTCTACTTACATAAATAATTAAACCACATTACATTTAAATATACTAGTCACCCGTCGCAGCGGTCGAAATTCGACCGTATTTTATCTTAAAAAACTAAACTTCATATTGTCCAAAGTAGCACGAATATTTCTCAATTAATAAATTGTAGTGATTTTATAGATTAAAATCGCCCGTTAATGGTAAAAAGAGGTTTTAATAAAATAAGCATTTAAAAGCAATAGCGGGTATTTTGACAAAGAAATCTGGCCATTTTGAAGTTATGTGTTTTCATAGTAAGTCATAAAAAAACAAAATTGAATATTTTATTTCATTGTGTTTGTGACGAATGCAACGTAGTATGTGTCAAGCGTTTTTAGTTGATTTTAGGTATGTTTTATGTATTATTTGAAAAAAAAATAGCAATTGGTAATCCTTCTCTACATCAACTGTAACCGTGCATAATTTATGCTCCTCCGTCCGCGGCAAGTATCTTAAAAACGAATCACAAGTTTTTGCTTCACTTATTAATATATAGATATCAACACATGTCCCAATAAAAATATGTAAGTGGCATTCAAACCGAATTGTTTTTACGGCCATAATAAATGGCCTTTTTTAACAAACCTCAGGGTTACGTTTATTTATGTATCTGTAAAACCTAACAGCGGAGGCTGTATCTAAATTGAATCGCTGAGCGAGGGATGTTTCTACATAACGATTACAATTTTTGCATCCCTTATTTTATTATCATATTCATTGTATTGAGTACCATTGACTTACTTAGGTTATTCAGTTGTTACGGGCAAGGCTTTCATTGTAAAGCATTATAGTAATGGGTTTCGGTTAGACACGATTGCTTGCATTTTTGATGAACAGATTCACAACTTTTATTAATAACATCTTATTCATTTATGATAATCAGATAAGACTTAATTCGATTCTCTATAGGCAAATTCATATTTTTTTTTATCTGATCGAAATAGCAAACGAGCAAGCAGTCCACCTGGTGGTAAGTGGTCACTGCCACCCATAGACATTTGTAAGCAACTTCAAACAGAACATGGATTCTGTGTAAAATCAATCACAGATGCGTTGCTACTCCCGAGGACTATTGATGGTCGCCTCATATAAAAGTGTGCCGGCAACCGCACCCTTCCATCGAAACACAAGAAATGCTACACGCTAGAAATAGGTGTGGCGGTGGTACTTCTCCGGTCGAACTACACTGGTTGTACCACCTGATGAAAATTCATTTTACATATGTATTTAGATTAGAACTCACTTCCTGTCACATTAGTATGGTGAGAACTCCTCTACACAGGTCATCAAGTAAAATGAGTAAAAAGATACGGTTCATTAAAATATACAATTTTACCCGCGTGGCGGAGCGGTTACCATACCGGTCTGATGCGCAATGGGTCCCGGGTTCGATTCCCGGCCAGACAGGTATCTGAATGATGAGTTTAGATTCATGTTCTGAGTCTCGGTGTTCGTGTATTCGTCTTGTGTGTGTCCATGGTACCCACGACACAAGAGAAAATCCTAATGTGGGGCTATGAGTGTAGAAAGCATGTGTTTTAAAAAAATAGAAATCCGAGTATACTTATGATATTTTTTTCAAAAGCTGCATAGTCTACGTGAAACTGAGCAAAATACATTGAAAAATCGGTTTTCTTTTCGGGAGCACTTTAGGCCAATCACAGCCTATTGTTACGTCTCGTTTTATACTTTACTGCTTCTTACAACCTTACCAAAAATAGCTTTTACAAGTTCTACATTTATAACTCTACTCCAAAAATCTTTTTGGCGTGAGTCACAAACACAATAATAGAGTTATTATATGCCTAGAATAGAAAAATAACTTCATCATTCGAATGTTTCCTTGACCGAAGATCAAAACCGAAATCTTAATTCCTAGACATGTGTAGTCGTCCCTGTAGTTCCGGGATCAGAATAGGGCTACGGTATCCTCTGCCTGTCGTAAAAGGCGACTAAAAGGGGCTTCCGGGGTTGCGGGCGGCTAGAGTGGGAGCTTGAACCGTCCAGCCAGGCGATCCCGGGAAGGACGGCGGTATGTGTGGTCGCATATCGTCGTATAGACTAGACGGAGCGGTGGGCCCAGCCGCCCATCTGGGAGGAGCCCGATGGGGCAACACGCTTAGAGGATTCCGGTGGTGTTTGTTGGAGATCCCGGAGTCCTCTTTTTAGCGCCGAGGATGGCCACCGGGGGGGTTTTAGTGCGGTAAAAATCCCACATAACCCTTCGTCGCTCCCACGGCGTCGGGTACCTTTTGAAGGTTTCCCCCTCGAAAACAAAAAAAAAAAAAAAGACATGTGTAGTGGCCACTGAAATGGAGGTCACTTAGATATTAATACAGTAAAAGTTTTCTACTATTCTGAACATAAATTCTATCTTTATGAAACTTTTCATTATTTCTTCGTAGTTAATGCATAATTCAATATTGACCTGTACAACAGCGAGGATATTATTAGTAACAACACATTGGACAATTTCTATTGTTTCTCTTACCCGTTTATTTTTAGCTACGTGCAGTGGCGTAACTACAGAGCGGTAAGTCGGCAAAATTCCACGGGCCCCCTGCCGGAAGGGGCCCCCGGTCAGAGGAGAATTCCAACTCTCCACATTTATTGCTTAGTATGCACGTGTAGTAAAAAAAATGTCTTTGATTTATTTTTGTTACCTACTCAGTTGCACACGTAAAAATGTATTAAAATTCAGTTGTATTATTGTATTGTAAGAGTTTTAGAAGTGTGTGGTATAACTTTTTTATATTGGTTTTTATAATTTTTTTAAGAGACATTGTCAATTCAAAATGAGAAGCCTTCTTTTTGTCGACCCGCGAGGCCGAGCGGTTACCATACCGGTCTGATGCGCAATGTATTTGAATGATGAGTTTAGAGTCCTGTTCTGGGTCTGGGTGTTTGTGTATTCGTCTTTGTGTGTGTCCATGGTACCCACGAAAAAAAATCCTAGTGTTGGGCTATGAGCAGGGTTGGCAATGTTTAAAACATTTGTTTTGAACATACGTTTAAAACACTGATTAAAACACTACAAAAGTATGTATCACGTTTAAAACATGATTAAAACTAATTTGTTTTAAACATGTTGAAAACACATGAAAAAAAACTCTTTATACTTTGACACTCAAGAAATTAAAAACCTAATGGTATATTTTTTTACTAAAGAGTTGGCAACATCGATATTACTAGATGGGATTCCCCTGACTGACAAGCGGTAATGCGGTGAATGAATGTTTATAAAACGCGGGGATTTCCCGGTCCGCTTTTGTTCAGTTAGATAGAACTAAAGCCAAACGAAATCGATCAATTCATGTTTTGCATGTGTAATGTGGTGGACACGTATTTTGTTTACGTAAAAAAGTTGAAGAAAGTAGCCATTGCTCTCGATCTCATTCAGAAAGACCTGTGCATCCTAAGTAATTGCACACATATATGGAAAGATTTACTCTCATCGGACTGGTCGCCAGAAGAAGCAGATAAACTTAAAGCAAGATTTAAAGCCGCAATGACACCAGCACATTTCGCTGCTTATATATTAGACCCCAATTATAATGGAGAAAGTCTATCAGAAGAGGAGGACACAATAGGCATGGAGTTTTTAGATTCAAGCTGTCCGAATGCCATGAAAGATGTCCTGGCGTACCGTGCGAGGAATTATCCTTTTTTGGAGTACATGTTTAAAAAAGACCTTTTAATGAAAACGCATGTGTCTGTGTGGTGGAAATCAGTGAGTACTAAAGTGGATCCAGGGATGTTCGACATTACGTCTCAGTTATTTACTGCAACTGCTTCCTCCGCAGGAATAGAAAGGTTATTTTCGTCATTCGGACTGGTACATTCAAAATTAAGAAACAAGCTCGGCACAGAGAAAGCTTCTATATTGGTTGCAATTATGAGGGCTCTTAATCAACATAGTTCGGGGGAGGAAGTTGAGGGTTGAGTAGAAGACAAGAGAATGGAATGTGATTGAACTTGATTGCATTTATTTGATTGATTGATTTAAATAAATAATTATTATAATTTTAATAAATAAATACCTGTTGATTTATCTTTTTTTTTTCATTTTATACATATTTACGTGTTTAAAACAAGATTAAAACATGTTTAAAACAAGTCAATTAAAACAGCAGTGAAGCATTAATAAAAAACATGTTTTTTTTGTTTTTCAATTAAAACATGATGTTTTTTTCTTTATAAAAAAAACATGTTTTTTTCCCAACCCTGGCTATGAGTGTAGAAAGCATGTTTTTCTAGCGTTACAATTATAAGTTTGTACATTACAACAATTTTAAGTAAGACCATGTAACCGTTTCAGAAACTGACAACTAAGCCCTTATATATGTGAGGTTCATAAATTATAAATGTCCCCAAATCCTCTTAAAATAGTACACTTTCTAGGAGAATACAATACATTAGCCCAACTTTAAGGGTTGTAACTGAACTATAAATTACCTTAACATTTCCGGAGACGCACAGCCGTATAAAGCTAAGAAGAAAATGAGTTACACTAGGCCGTATAATGGTATAATGCTGAATACTCTGTTGAGATCTAGACAAGGGCACCTTATATCGACTTGGGGGAGTATAATATAATATATATTCATGAAGTATTAAATCATTTAATACCGTCCGTTTTGTACGTTTTCTCTCTTAGAGAGAATTGGGTTTTTTTTTTTTATTTTGGAAAAAAAAGGCTTTATCGCTAATGCGATTATTGCGCCTTGGTACAATCATTACAGATATTACAGCTACATTACGTACTATTAAAAAATTTAAATAATGTCTTAGCATCCTCCGAAAAGGGGATCCCTAACGCATCCTCTCGGATGAGAGGATGCGTTAGGTACCATAAAAATGATAGAAATAGCAGAAAAATTGTTAGATTGTGTTAGGTTAGTGCTTATATAAAAGGGTGCTTCCACGACAAAAGAGAATTTTAAGTGGAACTTACGTGTACACTGAAACACAAATTGAAAATACCACGAATAGAACAAATGATGTCTTGCTATTAAAACACACAATACTTAAAATGTCAGATGCCTTTGTCAAAATACCCGGCATTGCTTTTAAATGCATCTTAGTCAATTAAACCTATTTTTTCCTTATTGACGGGTTTTTAAAATAACTCGAAAATTTATCGTAATAATTTGAGAATTATTCCTGCTACTATTGACAATATCAAATTTAATTTTTGAGTTGAATTACGGTCAAATTTAGACGGTTGCGATGGGTGACTGGTATAATTAATTTCATTCCATTTTCCGCAGCTCACCAAGAGATGGCGCCACGAGTCTTTCTAAATTAAGCTGTAGAAGTTTAGCTCTAAATTAAATCAGTTGGATTGCGGCTGCTTCAGGATCTAAGATCCAAGAGTGCACAAGGATTCATATATGCTTACATTTAACTACTTCGGTGCGAGAGAAAAAGACCGCTTATCTTCCTATTGTGATGTGGTAAAACCTGTGTACTTCGACCGGGGAAGTATCACCGCCACACCTATATCTAGCGTGAAGCATTTCTTGCGTTTCGATAGAAGCGTGTGGTTGCCGGCACACGTTCACATGAGGCGACCATTATAGTCCTCGGGAGTAGCAACGCATCGGTTGACTTTATATGGAACACATGTTCTGCATGTGGTTGATTACAGATGTCAATGGGCGGCAGTGACCCCTTACATCATCATCATCAGGTGGACTGGATGCTCGTTGGTTACTTCAGTCTGATAAAAAAAAATGTAGCGAACTCCTTTATGCACATATCAAGCATAATCTATCATATGCAGCTACTTGGCCAGAAACCAGTTTGTATTTTGAGGCACAGAAAGCCCATAGAGTCATTTAAGAGAGCCCATAGAGTCGCGTAAGAATTCCATATAACCCGCGTCGCTCCCCCGGCATCGGATACTTTTTGAAGGTTTCTTCCTCGTAAACAAAAAAAAAGGTTGTTGACATTCACAAATGGTTCTTTATAAGCGAAAGATATATAGACTTCAATTTTAACAACTTGGCTTCTCATCACGTTAGTAAAGAAGTGTTAAATTAAATAAAATCTAGCCATTCGGCCCATGGACGTGCCATCCCTGCAGAAGTCAAGGAAGCCAGTCATTTGGTCCGATAGAATTCCTGTTCTTTCTTAAGTTAAGCCATAATATGAAACCGGTTGACACACAAACTTTAAAAGCAATATGCGAACCTAAACGTTAGGACTGCAACAAACATTTAACAATGGAATACAAAATCTAATTTTAGAAATAAACATGTAATTTGACATATGAATTGTAATAACACCTTCATATCAATGTAGTAACTCAAAGTAACTCATATTCCATTCATATAAAACTACTCAAAAATCATACTTACAATATCGTATATCATATTGATAACAATCGATCAATCTTCTCTTCTACTTCTTCTTTCTTCTTTTATTATAAAAATGAATGTTTGTCTATATGTCCTCTATAGAATCGTAAACTATTCATTTTATCATGTGATGATCTTTAGCAAAGTTGTTATTCACGAGCTCGCGAAGGTTTATGGCGTTTTTTTGGGATAGCGTAGTAACGCTCTGGGTACAGCTAGTATTATATACAATTCAATTTTGCGATTAATCTTGCGGCCTAATATCGGGAAATTAAAGTTTATTCATTCAGTAGCTTCCTCGTTTAGGATCAAAGCCTTAATTCCATTGGTCCCTAAACCTTTGATAACAACCGAGCGCGTTTCCAATCCGAATGCATTACCTCGCTTGATAAAGGATCGCAAATCTCAATGGCCATTATTGTATACGTTTGTAGAATTGGTTAATACTAGCATAGTCCCGCGGTTGCGCCTGCTTTTATCACGTTTACCATGATATTAAGTATTCTATGTATTGATCCGGAACGTAAACTGTGAGCTAAATATCAGTGTAATCTGACTAGTTGTTTTTGCGTGTAAGATTGTACATATTAAAAGTGGTAAGCAGTTTTTTGCGTTTCGATAAAAGGGTGTGATTGCCGGCACACTTTTATATGAGGTGCTCATCTTAGTTCTCGGGATAGAACCCCATGTTTTGTATGAATAGAATAGAATAGTGTAGGGACATGTAATATATTAATTCATGTCAGCAATTAAAATGAGATCATCTGAATCGTGAGAGTGTGAGTGTTGCATTTCAGCGAAAAAATATGTATATAGAGACGGCTGCGTCCGTCGTTTAAGTACACAGTCTGAAATATACACAGTTAACGGAACACGTATTTTATTCCATAGTCCCAGATCTGTATAGGTAACCCTTTACATTACCTAAACTGGTGACCCCGTCGTGATAGACTCGACGTGATCGTAACGTGACGTGGCGTACCTAAACTAAACGAATAGTTAACTGCAAATTGGTCTATGGCCACTCAAGAAGTACCTGCGATGCGTGCCCAAGAACCCAAAATGGGGCGACGTGAAATCGCAGCGGTGTGGTCTACTTCTACCTCAAAGGACTCCAGCTCATCCTCGGAATTGGCTGCCATGGTGGAGAAGCTACGGACGGAAGTCGCAGAGCTGCGTCGTTCGCGGACCCCACAACGCGGCAGAGATGGCGCGGACGGATATCATCAAGCAAGGTCGCGATCGAGAGCCGTGAGTAGAAGGCGTAACAACCCCGAGTGGTTATGCTACTATCATTTTAAGCATCGTACCAAAGCTACTAAATGTGTCGAAACGTGTAACTGGAAGGAGCCGAAAAAGACTACCACATCGGAAAACTAGGTGTGATACAACCTGTGGCGGAAGTTTGTATCAACACGTCAAATCGCCTTTGTGTGTTGGACAAAAACAGTGGACTAAGATTTTTAATAGACACTGGCGCAAACGTTTCCGTGATTCCTGTAACTAAGTGTAATTCAAAAAATATCGCGAGTGACAAGTACAAACTCTATGCGGCTAATGGAAGCGAGATAGAAACTTATGGTATGCGTAATTTAATTTTAGACCTAGGTTTAAGACGAGCTTTCCGATGGACATTCATCGTAGCGGCTGTCAAACAGCCTATAATAGGGGCAGATTTTTTAACCCATTATAGGTTGTTGGTTGATTTAAGCACGCGAAAGCTAGTAGATCAACTTATGCGTCTAAATGCGATCGCTTCTATTGTATGTTATAATGATTGTGAATCATCAATTAAGACGGTAATTAATAATAGTATTTGGCATGATATACTGTGCGAGTACCCGGACGTCACTAAGTTAGTATCTTATAAGGACATACCTAAGCATTCGGTGTGCCACCATATCGAAACTACGGGGCCACCGGTATACGCTAGGGCGAGACCGCTACCTCCAGACCGTTACATGAAGGTTAAAGCGGAATTTCAAAACATGTTAGATTTAGGTATATGTCAGCCATCTAAAAGTCCTTGGGCGAGTCCATTACACGTGGTACCCAAGAAAAATGGGGAAATTCGCCCGTGTGGGGACTATCGGAGGTTAAATGCTATAACTAAGCCCGATCGTTATCCGATTCCGCGCATTAGCGATTTTAAGTATTTATTGGCAGGAAAGAAAACTATTTTTAGTAAACTAGATTTAAATAGAGCTTATCATTTTATACCAGTTGCCCCGGAGGACGTTGAAAAAACCGCAATCATTACACCGTTTGGACTTTTTGAATTTCCGCGGATGACGTTTGGTTTGCGCAACGCAGCTCAATCGTTTCAGAGATTCATGGATACGATAGTGCTGCGTGGCTTCGATTTCGTTTTTAATTACATAGATGATGTCTTTATAGCGAGTGAATCAGCGGAAATTCATAAAGAGCACCTGAAAGCGATTTTTCAAAGATTCGATAAGTACGGCGTGACAATTAATGTTTCAAAATGTGTGTTTGGGGTGTCCAAATTAGACTTCTTAGGGTATGAAGTGTCGACGGATGGCGTTCGCCCGCTCGACGATAAAGTGCAAGCTATTGTAAATTTTCCGAGACCCGAAAACGTTGAGCAATTGCGTCGTTTTCTAGGTATGGTTAACTTTTATCGTGCACATATTCCTAAAGCAGTTGATTGCCAGGCGGAATTAAATAGTTATTTACATAATACTAAGAAGCGGGATAAAACAATAATTAAGTGGACGAATAAGGCCAACGAGGCATTTGAGAAATGTAAGGAAAGCTTAAAAAGCGCCGTTACATTGTCTTACCCATTACAGGACGCTAATTTATCATTAATGTGTGACGCGTCAAACACTAGCGTAGGTGCAGTCTTACAACAAGAGATAAATAAATGCTGGAAACCGTTGGGATATTTTTCTAAAAAATTAACGTTAACAGAGGTTAAATACTCAACTTACGACAGGGAATTGTTAGCAATATATATGGCCATCAGACACTTTAGAAATTTATTAGAAGGACGCAATCTAGTAATTTTTACGGATCACAAGCCTTTAACGTACGCTTTTACGAAGATTAATAGTGATAAGGAAAGTCCTAGACGAATTCGTCAACTTTCCTATATCAGTGAATTCAGTACTGATATCCGGTATATACATGGTAATCAAAATATAGTAGCAGATGCGTTGTCAAGGATAGAAACTATAAGTTGTCCCACGACATTAGATTACACTGAGTTAGCGGAATCGCAATCCAGTGACGAATACCTACAGCACGCGCTGCAAGTATCGGATGACAATTTACAGTTTAAACAATTTTACCTACCAGATTGCGAGAAACAAATATATTGTGAGGTATCATCTAACAGAATTAGACCTTATTTACCTCAAAAATTTCGTATGATAGCTTTTCATTCAGTACATGACCTTAGCCATCCTGGCATTAAGAGTAGTAAACAAATGATAAAACAAAAGTTCTTTTGGCCAAATATGGATCGAGACATTGCTAAGTGGGCAAGAGCATGTATACGTTGTCAAAAAGTCAAAATTAATAGGCATACTTTTTCCGGTATAGGTGAATTTGAACGAGTAGATCGTTTTCAACATTTACATATTGATATAGTGGGCCCTTTGCCAATATCAGCTGATGGTTATAAATATTGCATAACGATGTTAGATCGCGCCACGGGATGGCCTGAGGCTGTACCCGTGCAGAATATCACAGCGGAGACGGTAGCTAGAGTAGTATTTGAGTGTTGGATATCTCGTTTTGGCTGTCCTTCGAAGCTTACAAGCGACCAAGGAAGACAATTTGAGAGTGATTTGTTTAATAACCTCATGAAGTATTTGGGTATACACAAACTTCGTACTACTCCTTACCATCCACAAAGCAATGGCATGATAGAACGTTGGCATAGAGCACTAAAAGTGGCTCTCATGGCACGTTTACAATGCAACAATTCCTGGGTAGATGAACTTCCGATCGCGTTATTAGGTCTACGTTCAGCTACTAGAAGTGACAGCGGCGTGAGCGCAGCTGAGTTAACCTACGGTAAAGCGATTCGATTGCCGGGTGATTTTTATGATGATACTCAGTTATGTACTTCGGACTCGGAATATTTACAGTTGCTTAGGGATGCTATTAATAAATTAAAACCGCGACCAAAGATCCATGGTAATTCGCGATCATTATTTGTGTCTAGCGATCTAAATACATGTAAGAGCGTATTTGTAAGAAATGATCTACTGCGAAAATCACTGCAGCCGCCATACGAAAGTCCTTATAATGTAATTAGTAGGAAAGGAAAGACTTTTATTATTAAGATAGGAGATAAGGAATCTTGTATATCTATTGATAGGCTTAAACCTGCTTTTATACTTGACGAGATGCGGTCAGATAATTTTAATGATAGTAATAGTTTTAATATTTTTTGTGACTTGAATAAAAATAGTTTTAGTTCTAATAACACAGCCACATCCAGTAAAGTTCTATGTCCTAAAACATCGAGAAGCGGCCGTGTCATCAGACCACCTGCTCGTTTTGTTTAGTAGACATTTTTGATACTACACGAGTATTGAAATGTGAATAATTATGTAGGTCAGTTACATTTTTTTGCTACTTTACTTTATACTTTATACACATTGTTTTAAGTTACGTTTTTATAACAATTAATAATACTGCAAAACTGTTAATTTTATTTGATTATAATATTTAAAAATTAGTGGTAATCATGTTCGATGAAAATGCCAATGCAACAACACTCATGCAATGTAGCATATTTTTAGAAAATATTTATTGTTTTAAATTAAACACGGTCAGCGACCTATGCCATCCAAGTACTTAACTTAGGTCAGCATATACATCGCTGCCATTTATTTTCTTAGGGTTGTCGTTTTATATTATTATTATTATTTATTTATTTTTTGTTAAGGGGGGAATGGTGTAGGGACATGTAATATATTAATTCATGTCAGCAATTAAAATGAGATCATCTGAATCGTGAGAGTGTGAGTGTTGCATTTCAGCGAAAAAATATGTATATAGAGACGGCTGCGTCCGTCGTTTAAGTACACAGTCTGAAATATACACAGTTAACGGAACACGTATTTTATTCCATAGTCCCAGATCTGTATAGGTAACCCTTTACATTACCTAAAAATAGAATACTCTTTATTGCACACTATAACACATACAGAAATAACAATAACATACAAAGTAAATCTGTAGTATGCAATAGGCGGTCTTATCGCTAGGCAGCGATCTCTTCCAGACAACCTATGCATGGAATTGGGAAGGATAACAGGAATGAAGAGTGGGAAGTGTGTGTAAAGTTAGAAAAGGATTAATGAAGGACAGAAATTACGGTAGGATAAATAAGTAACATTAAGTACACAGTGGAAAAAAAAATGAAATTAGAGAATAAACAGATTAACAAACACAAAGAGAAATTGAACATAAGACAGAAAATGAGAAAAATAGAGAAAAAAATAAAAGACGGCAGAACAAAGATATAAATAAAGCGCTAGAAAAAGTATTGTGACATAAATATGTGCAAATGACGAGAGCGACAAGAAAATTCATGACTCTAAATAGAGCTTCATTATCTGACGTTTGAATGATTCGATCGATTCAGCACGGCGTATTGACAGAGGTAGTTTATTCCATAAGGAAACAGCAGATGTAGAAAAAGAATTTTGGAAGAAGGATGAAGTATGCGAAGGAGTTTTAAGAGAGAAATTTGTAGAGGAACGGAGACAATGGTCGTGAGAGAGATGAAGGTACTGGAACCGATCTTTCAAGTAGGAAGGGGCTATTGGGCTGAACAGCACGTAGTATAATGCAGAAAGAATATGCAAATTCCGGCGAAGTCGGATTGGAAGCCACTTGAGTTTAGCGCGATAATCGGATATGTGATCATATTTGCGGATACCAAATATGAAACGAATGCATAAATTTTGAAGTCGCTCAAGTTTATTAAGTTGCTCTTCAGTTAGGTTGAGATAGCAAACATCGGCATAATCGAGAATAGGAAAGAGTAAGGATTTTGTTAACGCAATTTTGGTCGCAGTTGGAAGGAAGTTGCGAAGTCTTCTGAGTGATCCTACCACGGAAAACATTTTTTTACTGACCTCATCAATTTGAGGTGCCCAAGATAAATGTTTGTCAAAGTATATGCCGAGATTCTTTACTTTGTCGCTATAAGGTATAGATACTCCATCAAAGCATATATTAGGTATGAAATTCATATCTATCCTAGATATTAAGCGAGAGCTACCAATTATAATGGCCTGCGTTTTGCTCGGATTAACTTGGAGACCATGGAAATTACTCCAAGTCAAAATTCGCTTCAGGTCATCATTCAATGAATGGATGGTTTTAGATAGGTCCACTAATGAAGTCTGCTGGTATATTTGGAGATCGTCTGCGTAAAGGTGATAGAGAGAGGTTAGATTGAGACTGATAGAATTAATAAAAAGCGAAAAAAGAAAAGGACGCCACCTTGCGGTACACCGGCCGAAGTATTTATGAAGTTGCTTATGTAGTGACCGCTTACCATCAGGTGGACTGCATGCTCGTTTGCTCATTTAATCCTATAAAAAAGTATGCTCACAAACTTTTGCTTTTATAATATTGGTAAAACAAGTTAAATATTTTTCATTAAGATATCATCGCACACTTTCAACATAGACATCAAAGAATCATAAAATTTGGGCCCTGGGTTAATTTTATAATGCAAATTTCAATTAATTGTAATTGTAACCAGTAGAATATAGTTTTTATTATTATTTTTTCTTTAACACACGCTTTCTGCACTCATAGCACCACAGTAGGATTTTTTCCTGTGTCGTGGGTACCATGGACACGCATATGACGAATATACAAACACTCAGACCCAGAACAGGAATCTAAACTCATCATTCAGATACCTGTCTGGCCGGGAATCGAACCCAGGACCCATTGCGCGTCAGACCGGTATGGTAACCGCTGCGCCACGCGGGTCGTCAAAGTTTATTTTGAACCGACTTCCCAAAGGAAAGAGGTTATCTATTCGTCACGTATATTTTTTTTCTTTTTTTAGGCAGTCACCGTATCCATGTTCATATTTTAAGTACTATCGATGATCAAATGTGTATAAGTTCAAATGTCGCCGATTGGTCAATCCTAATTCGAACAATAGACCTAATGACCCGGATGATCCCGATAATAAATCAGAAGCCGCCATTGTCGCCTTATCAGAACACATAGGCATTGTGTTTACAAAAATGTCGGTCTTCGCTATTATTCCCGAATCTGTAACTCTTTTATTCCGCAAACAATGTAGTTTCACTCCCGATTACGTAAGGAAGCCGTCTCGTTTGTTCATAAACTACTATGTAAGCTTAGACTAACTTGATTATGACATCATGTTAGTTTAAGCTAACATTGTAGTAAATTTGTAAAGTTTAAAAAGGACTACAATGTTGAAAATACAACTTTCAAAGACGTGAAATATATAAAAAAACAGGTTCATTACCCGTGTTACTACCAATTTTACTACCAGTAGTAACAAAAAAAATTACCCATGTTACTACTGGTGGTAAGATTGGTAGTAACACGGGTAATTTTTTTACCGTTGTTACTACCGCAGTTGTTAGTAGTACCACGGGAAATAAAGAAGGTAATTTTTACAACCATATGTATACAGGTCCGAATATCTTTTTTTCGATTCGGTCTACAGTCCAGAGCCTAAATAGATTTTTTATTCGAGATTTAGGATAGTAGTAAGAAGAGTATTTTTTTTACTAACAACTATAGTAGTATCAACGGTAAAAAAATTACCCGTGTTACTACTGGTAGTAAGACTGGTAATGAATCAAATACACAGGTAATGAATCAAAAAACACTGATTATCAAATTCAGACAATGTTAGCAGTAGCTCAGTACTTTTGTTTCACTGGTTCGATTTATGGTGTAAGTTTCAATAAGTAATAATTTATTATACAAATAGAAGATTACGCAAACGATATCCTGTCGCGAAAAACAATCACACAACAGCGCAGCGGCTACTATTATGTCAAAAAATATCCCATCTCTTAAGTTGGAACCATCCGTAATACTTTCAAAAATCAATGACCTCGATTGAGGGGTTTCGAAGATTATATAAATACAAATAAACGTGAGATTTACGAGATTATTAATTGTTGCCAGCGACATTACTGACGACCTGCGTGGTGGAGCGGTTACCATACCGGTCTGACGCGAAATGGGTTCTGGGTTCGATTCCCGGCCAGACAGGTATCTGAATGATGAGTTTATTCATGTTCTGGGTCTGGGTGTTTGTGTATTCGTCTTGTGTGTGTCCATGGTACCCACGACACAGGAGAAATTCTTAGTGTGGGGCTATGAGTGTAGAAAGTGTGTTTTTTTTTATTATACGCGTAGTGTAAAATGAAAACATTAAACTTTCTGAGGTGGAGCATCAGAAATCCTTTCTTAATGATCGTCTCGATTACAAAACTAACTAAATAAGTAAAGCGAAATAAAAAAATACCTGAATTAAATGTAAACATGAAATAAGTGAAACAAAGTCTGAATTACAAAATGGTTAATTAAAGTTTTAATAACTTATTCCAAAGAGATTAATTTTGTAAAAAGTAATACAATTCGGAAATAAATCAGTCCCAAAGACAAAAAAGAAGGTTTGTGCACTTCCCTTTAGACCAGTGAATTTCATTAAGGGTGAATAAAGTTTTCTCTTTAAAAGTTTGCGGTCGCAACGTTGTTTTGGATTTTCTGCTTAATTGACTGTCCGTTGCCATCACCAAAAGAAGGTTTATGTTATTGCTTGTAAGTCAACATAATATGCTTTCTCTAAAATGACGAAATAGTTAACTTAAGGTTAAAAGTCAATATTTTGTAATTTTAACATCGTTTGAATTCCTATTTCCTCTATTTAGTTGAAGGTTCGAGAAGTCGTCACCTATTTCTGCCTAACTCCACCCGCAAATAAGACTCTAATGGTATCTAAG
This sequence comes from Spicauda simplicius, assembly GCA_949699795.1. NCBI lineage: Eukaryota > Metazoa > Arthropoda > Insecta > Lepidoptera > Hesperiidae > Spicauda > Spicauda simplicius. The sequence goes on from OX453060.1 coordinate 5,688,193, forward strand.
GTGGTAGAACCAGTGTAGTTCGACCGGAGAAGTACCACCGCCACACCTATTTCTGGCGTGAAGCATTTCTTGCGTTTCGATTGAAGGGTGTGGTTGCCGGCACACTTTCACATGAGGCGACCATCATAGTCCTCGGGAGTGGCAACGCATCTGTGATTGACTTCAGATAGAACCCATGTTCTGTATGAAGTTGATTACAGATGTCCATGGGCGGCAGTGACCACTTACCATCAGGTGGACTGCATGCTCGTTTGCTACTTCAGTCAAATAAAAAAAAAAAACTGGTGATTACATATGGCACTGAGTTTCAGTAGCTACTTATTAATAGATAAATTCTTTGGTCGTTTGTTGGATTGATATTATATAGAAACAAATCTCCGCTGACGACTTTCGTCACGTTAAATCAAATCAAATTAATTTATTTAAACGCTATAAACGCTTTCTACATTCATAGCCACACACTAGGAATTTCTCCTGTGTCGTGGGTGCCATGGATACACACAAAGACGAATACACAAACACTCAGACCCAGAACAAGCATCTAAACTAATCATTCAGATACCTGTCTGGCCGGGAATCGAACCCGGGACCCACTGCGTGTCAGACCGGTATCGTGTCGTTAAAATTTGTGATCAAGGTAACCTAGGTACAGTTGGTATTCAAACATACGTAATACAGGTTTGACCGACAGAATGTTCCGGGATCGATCCTTTGTCAAACGCTTGTGACGGGAGTTTTAGTAGTTTTTAATGGTGTTAGAACAATGATACGACCGTCGAGGTACCAATAAAAAAAACTCCTCTCGAGTAGCAACGCATCTGTGATTGACTTCAGATTGAACCCTTGTTTTAGATAAAGTTGCTTACAGCTGTCCGTAGGCAAGTGACCACTTACCATCAGAAGCAGATTGAAGCAGCAAACGAGCATGCAGTGTGGACTGCATGCTCGTTTGCTGCTTCAATCGGATAAAAATAAAATTATTTTACTTTGGTTCCTTTTTTAAACATAATTTTTAACACTACAAGTGTCGGCGTCCCAAATTTGACCCATTTGGATGTTCTTTCTGCTCTAGTAAATACTTTATTATGCGTTTAATCGTGAGTTTTATGACTTTTCATAAGATGTGATTGTAAGATGTACAGGGGACTGCAAATGCAAAACTCATTTTTTAAACCTAACATATCCGCGCTTCTAGGGGTGTAAAAACGTTTCGCGCTTCTAGTGTAAAACATATTATTCTTCAATATTTTCTACGGATCGGATCTACTTTTGGCTGATTATATAACCTTTTTTCAACATTAAGTTTGTTTCACATGTGTATGAGCGACTATGACCGTATTCTTTCAGATAAATCTGATGCTCTGTTGCCACTTATACCCATCAAAAATAAACAAATCAATGACAGACTCACAAATATACAGATTAAAAAAATCATAAAATGCTGGAATTTATTTCAAAATGTCGAGCTTAGTCCCGTAAGTCGTTTCATAAAACGACATGTCATTTTTCAGTCGCAGAATTTAAAATGGAGATCAGCGTATACCGAAAAATGGTCCGTCCGTTTTGATATTTATATGGCAAATCAAGTCTATTACATCGGGATAAGTTTTATCCCTAACTTTACTTCTAATGCCAACATTATATTTTAGAATGACAAACAAAATGAATTTTTTTGTCAACCTATATAAACATGGATATATATTACATATTTTAAGTTGCATAAGAATCGAATCGGCAGAAGTCGAGTTATCACAAATTATCTAAAAAACTCGAGGAGTGGTGGTGGTTTCCACCCCATAACTCAAAGAGTTAAGCATCACAGCATACCCATGTCCAAGAGAAAAAGTTGCGTGATGAAATTTCCTATCAAATGAAATAAAGAAAATCGAAATCGGTTCAGAAACACCAAACTTATTCAAGATTTTAAGAAATCGACATTTTCCAATTTTCCGGGAAAACTGCCGGAAGGTTTTTATTTTCCTCAATATGGGACTGCCTGTGAAACTAGCCGCATACAATGTCGTATGAATCGTGTCGGTAGGTAAACGGTAAATTTCTGGCCATTTCGCCCGAACATACAGGTTATCGGTGAGAGTGAGTAGACTTTGCGTATAATAATTATGTTTGTAGCAGTCATCACTCATATATACATGCACACACATACACACAATGTGTGTGTTTAAACTAGTAAATAAAATTCACTTAAGTGTGTTTGAAGTCGTACGTGTACGATATTTATTTAACGGGTAAATGTGTAAGACATTTTAACTGACGGGCACAATATCGAAATTGAGTAAATACTTGTCGAAGCTAGAGGTAAGTAAACAATATTATATTATCCTATAAGTATTTGTGATTGACGTCCTAGTTAAATTTTCTGTCAGGACATTTACAAGGCCATGTTTGCGTAAATATAATATTTTTGTGGTTAATAACATTATATTTTCCGATAGATAAAATAATAGTTAATAATCTCATATTTATTGATACATATAAGACAGTTTATGAATTAATATATTTAATATAATTAATAACTAAAATAAATTAAGCATATATTCACTAAAAATACTATTTTTCTAAAATATATTGCGTTTATATCAGTTGCGTGTAAAAGAAATCCATGTGTTTGGAAAACAAAATATTTTTTTTAAGAATATAATAAATCATCCGATATAAAAACTTATCCCTCTTTTTTCTGATTGCAGTGACATATTTAATAATGATATAGCCTACTAGTTGACCCGCCGACTGTTCCGCCTAAAATTCAAAATCTAAAATTATCGGCGTTTCTCTACTACTATATTATTAATGTATTATACACAAAAACCTTCCTTTCGAATCTACTAAAAAAACTGCATTAAAATCCGTACCCTAGTTTTAAAGATCTAAGTATACTTTGAGATTGCGGTCACTCGAAGAATCAAACTCGGCTGGGCTGCGTTCGGGAAATTTCGTAGTATATTCTCGTCCTCAATTCCTCAGTGCCTGAAGTCGAAATTGTTCGAGCAATGTGTGTTGCCAGTGATGACCTATGGCGCCGAAACGTGGTCCTTCACTAAAGGCCTCATTGGAAGGCTCAGAGTCGCTCAGCGTGCTATGGAGAGGGCTCGGAATTTCGCTACGAGACATGATTCGCAACGATGAAATCCGTAGACGAACGAAGGTTACCGACATAGGTCTCAAAATCGGCAAGCTGAAGTGGCAGTGGGCCGGCCATATCACTCGAAGGACCGATAACCGATAGGGAAGAAAGGTCTTCGAGTGGCGACCACGTTTAGGCAAAAGGAGTACAGGTCGCCCCCCTACCAGGTGGACCGATGACCTGAAGAAGACAGCGGGAAACCGTTGGATTCAGAGGGCACAGGACCGGTTGGAGTGGCGCCATTTAGGGGAGGCCTATGTCCAGCAGTGGACATCAAAGGGCTGATGGAAGTATACATAGGCGCAGACAGCGAGAAGCGACTTTGTTTTATACTATGTAGTGATGGTACTCTGACAACAGATTTGAGTCGATCATTTGGGCTATAGGGCATGCAATTAAGGAAATGGACATACTCGTATGTACGGCCGAATAAACTTCTTCTGACGCACCCAGAAGTATTCTCCAATTTACTGGCTTCCTCGGAAATAGGCATTTTTGAGTTGTGTTATTACTCAATACAAGCAACGCCATATCAAACCAAACTCATAAGGTAAACATTACGAGGTGACACATTACTTGATTATTCATAACGGAATAACATTTCGAATACTTATACATGACTTAACTTAAGTTACCTGTAGTTGGGGTTTAATTTTACTAAGAAATGGAACTTTGTTTGACTGTTGGTGTTATGTTTTAATACATAGAGAAAAGGCGGTGTATTAAAACAAAATGGCAGGGTTGAATGTGGCAAAAGTGTCCACAGAAGTTGTGGAAGCAAATTTAAAAAGTAATTTCATCTTGTTGTATTAAGATATTTTTTATAGTAATAAATTACGATCAAAATATTGTTCTATAGGAACTCATAATTAAAAATACATATATCTAGTGCTAAATATTCCTTAATGTTCGAACACGCTTTTTTTAATAGAAAAACCTATAATGACATTTTTCTCACCAAGTTTAAATTTATTATTTTAATTTGTTCACTTCTTTTTATTAACAGGGACATAATAAAAGTTTATTTTTCGAAAGTCTTAATTTCCTCAATTTAATTTTCACAATAAAATGGATTGGAATATATTTTATAATCTGCTTTAACATATAAAAATCAATAAGTTTGTGAACTAACTTTCTTTTATGTAGTCCCGTTTTAATGAGAGAGTATATAGAAATCATTTTAAATTGTTTAAATGTAATTTTTAAAACGAGCAGACAATTGTTGGCTTTAGTAGTTTTAATCAAGTTTAATATTTTCCTAAAAGCCGTAGACTATAGTTCGTCTACAAGTTTTCTGATTTCAAATAGGTAGACTAAATAAATCAGAAGTTTACACTACCTTAAGTAAATTTCACTAAGCTCTCACAATATTTCTATTAGTCGGAAACTTGAGGATAGTATACAAACTATTACTTTTCAAACAAGTCAGATTCAGTAATTTCTTTTATAATTAGAAAATATTTTCCTTTTTTCTTTAATTAGAAAATATTTTTCTCGTTTATTTCCAGAACCCTCAATATCTGTTTTGTACAAGGAACTTGAAAATATGAATTTCAAAGCATTATCAACGAAAGCGGATGATGAAAATACTAGGTAAATGCATATAATACTACTAGTAATAGTTTAAGAAAACTAAAAAAACAGTTATATAAATATATCGAATCGAAAATATAAAATATTTTTGATTTTTTTCGTTCAGCTAGTTAATACCTGAACGAAAAAAATCGAAAATATTTTTATAGGTTAAAAAATGTGATAAGTAAAAAATTTTTTGTCGTTAAAATACATGTGGTGCTATAAATTAATTGTCGTTAATATATTATTGTTTTATATCGGTAAAAGTTATTACAAAAAAAAACCCTAAGATGCCCATAAAACATAAATCCATAATAGGGTCACTTTTCTACGTTGAGTTTTCCAAATCATTAAAATAAATCATCTATTATATTTAAAATATAAAAAAGTTATAGGTATACCACCTAAGATCTGTTCTGCTTGCAATTAAATTTGTGGACATCCAAACGAACTTTCATTCCTATTTGATTCGGGATCCATCTTCCAATAACGGTGAAGTGTGTTAATTGTTCCATTTTATATTAATAATAATTTTCATTCTACTTGCATCGAAATTGACAGTCTTATAAAAAAAATCAGCCCTTATTTCTCCCCTTAGGGATTTATTTTTAAAAGAACGGTAGAATATGTGTTCCATTGTTGATACAGTGCACACAAGCTTGCACCAAAATTGGCAGATTTACAAACAAATTTACAACCCCTATTTGGTATTTTATTATGACCTTTGGTGTTAGTTATCCAAAAGAATGGAATTGAATGATTTTTTGTACCAAACCACAGCTAAAAACTATGCTTGATTAATATTGTTGGATGTCCAAAAAATCTTTTAACTCATCTTAAGGGACCATTTTTAAATTTTCGGAAAAAAATATTTCATTATATCAATCTACCATGCTAAATACTAAGACTCATTGAGAAAACTGTATTAGAAATTTTCATGAATTCCCATATTACTGTGGCAAACTCGTTTCTTCCTTATATAATGACGCTAATTAAAGAACGGTGCACTTAAACAAAGTAATATTTTTTTCAGCGCACTGGCACCATATTCAGCCGTATTAGACAAAGGATATGATATGGAAGTAACATCAAATGCATTAATTAATGAAGGTAAACATAACAATTTAAAAGATACATAATAATAAAATGGCGCTGGCCATGTGCGAATTGGTGGACTTCACACACCTCCGAGAACTTTTTTTTTTTTAAGAACTCTCGGGTGTGTAGGTTTCCTCACGATGTTTTCCTTCACCGAAAAGCAGTGATAATTAATTTCTAATACGCACATAAATCATTGGTGCGTGCCTGGGTTTGAACCTCGGACCTCCCGATCGAGAGGGCAAGTTTCAACCATTAGGCTATCACTGCTCAAAAAAAATCTGCTTTTTTTTTATATACAAGTAAATAAAATTAAGATAATAATCCTCTAAACATGTATGCTGTATATTTGAAGCCGTGCAATTAGTACCTTATCCATACATAATAGAATATACACGACCATACAAATAATACAACCTTGGTAACAGATTTTCAAGGTGGTAGAACCAGTGTAGTTCGACCGGGGAAGTACCATCGCCACGCTTATTCCTAGCGTGAAGAAATGCGTTTAGGGTGTGGTCGCCGGCACACTTTTATATACCATCATAGTCCTCGAGAGTAGCAACGCATGTATGATTGACTTCAGATAGAACCCATGTTCTGGGAAGTTTCTTTTACTCGACTGCATCACATGGAGAATAATATTTTTTGAGAGTAATTATGTATAAATATATATGCATTTATGTATGTCCATTTTATTCGCACGCGCCACAGACCAAGCCACTTAACGTATTGAACGTATAACATATCATTTAAATCGATCCTTTGTCAAGGCGACATAGGCTATGTGATTTTTAAATATGGCAATTGCGATTAGAAGAAAGGAGGGGGAAGAGATATTTTTATTTATTATCATAACGAGAGAGTACTAAAAAAGGTTTAAATTAAATATAATATATTCAAATAAAATCCCAACTCCTAAAATACAATCAACTAAAAGTCAAGGCAATCAGCATTTTCCAAGCAGTCGGCTTTTTGTTTTAATAATTTAATAATTTTACCTTTTATATTAAAATACTCATATTTTAGAATAGTTTTTAATACCCTGTTAAAGACCCACGTCCTGAGTCTACTTACCACAAGGCAAGTAATCTTGTTTCAGATTGGTATAAGCTGAACACGGGCAGTAGTAATTACCGAAACCAATATGAAGCCTTTCAAAATGCAACGAGAATACTATTGCTGATAGGTCAATTTTTGAGTTTCTTTCCATTGGAAGGGCTTCATGAAAGGGATTCGTCTAAATTAAGGTATTTCTACGAATTAAAGTGCATGTCTCATTATAAATCATTACACATTTACTCCTATTTTAGAATTAGGAGGTACCATCAGTATACCACCACCTATTTCTCGTTTGCTCATATCAGCTCATTTCAGCTTATATGAGTTTGACTGGAAGGGATTGGATGCAAGTTCACTTACAAGAAGACCATTTTAATCCTCATGAGTGGCAATTAATCTATGATCAGCTTCGAGAAAAGCGATATTGTGTTATGCTATTCCATTGGTGATTACTAAGTTTAGTGCAAATTACACTTACCACCAGGTGTACGCATGCTTATCTGATTTTATAAATACCGAGTCTATTGATTTACAAGCATTTGGTATTTGTACAACTTAAACAGTTAAATACTGTTTCAAACTTAGTAAGGTTCTGAACATAAAAGACAATGAGATATGCGAAATAAAAGTGTGTTTCAATTACAAATGATTACACGTAGGTACAACCAACAATATTTCGTTCCAGATTGAACTATTTATCATGGAGATACTTTTATTGCTTGTCAATGTGTCTCCTTCAAGGAACAGGGGCGATGTTATGCTTCTATTCTCTTCTAAAGAACTTACTATTGTTGTTTAAAATTGGTGAGTAAATACTTTCTTCATTGCTTCAAACTTACTTAGGTATGTCTTTTATTTTAATGGATAAACCAATAATTAAATTATATTTTTCTTTTATAAATACTTGATACTTAACAGCCACTAGAAATAAATCCTTAATACACTATGTATTAAGGAAATCAATACACATATTTCTAGTGGCTGTTAAGTATCAAGTATTTATAAAAGAAATATATAATTTAATGATTGATTTATCCGTATTATTTACTTATACGTTTATTGTTTTTCCAGCCAATTTCAGTTTTTTCATGTCAACATTCTTAACATGTGTCCTCTTCCTAAGATTGGCCAAGAAATGGCCGTGCCTGGTGAAACGCTTATCAAATTCTGGATTAGATAATGATGTCGATCCAAAAATAAAATTGAAATGTTATACCGTTTCAACAATATTTGTAATTGGAGTTATGGGTAAGCTTTTATAGTTTATTTTAACGTATTGCTTAGTAATAGGTCACTTATTTTTTTTATTGTGCAGTTATAGATGCATTTTAGTAAACTCAATGTTATGTTTTTTATTATGTTATCATCAAAAATCCTCCTAGCTTTTATATGATAGAAAATTTTTCGATGTAACAAAATGATGGATTTGACTTACTTTTTTCTTTTCAGTGCACTGAAATAAAAGCTTATTTAAAAATATTTTTTAATATTATTTTATTAATTTTATCTTTTTATTTTCATAAGAACGTTCTATTTGCACTAAGACCAAGTAAATATTTGCTATTATCTTATTTAAAACACTTTGATTTATATCCATTTGATTTATAGTTTCATTCATCTTACATTTTAGAAAATAATGTTTAGTATGAAATTTTATTTTTTTGTTTCTTTTTGTGTCAGATATGGTAAAATATTTAATAAAAGTTTTTTTTGTTTCTAGTATACTGTAGTTGACCCGTCGAACTTGTACCGCCTAAAATCAAAAATCTAAAATTAAAATTATCAATGTTTTCTGTACTATATTATATATATAAACCTTATTTTTGAATCACTCTATTTAAAAAAACTGCATGAAAATCCGTAGCGTAGTTTTAAAGATCTAAGCATACATAGGGACAGACAGTGAGAAGGGACTTTGTTTTATACTTAATAAGCCTTTTTTTAACCGACTTCCCAAAGAAAAGAGGTTATCTATTCGTCACGTATTTATTTTTTGTAGTAACACTTTCCATTTTTTTTAAATGACAACCGTGAATGCACGGTTGTCATTAAAAAAATCTGATAATGAAATCTGATAATGATCACTATCATCATATATATATATATCATCACTATTATCATCCGCTTTTATCAATTAACTCAAACAAGCAAATCTAATATATAAAATTCTCGTGTTACAGTTTTTGTTGCCATACTCCTCCGAAACGGCTTGACCGATTTTTACCAAATTTTATAAGCTTATTCAGTAGGTGTGAGAATCGGCCAACATCTATTTTTCATACCCCTTAAGGGTTGTCCAGCCTTAACATTTTTTTTTTATTTTTTATATGGCAAAACAACGTTTGTCGGGACAGCTAGTAATTCATAAAATCTTTTTCAGTGCAACATATTTTGGCTTTTATAACAACGTTTAGCACCGTCGTAGATTGTACTGTAAAAGGCGATACATATGAAAAATATATTCAGATAGTATTTTTCTGGGTTTTTGAAACCGGTATACCGTATCATGCGATGTTTGGTGTGTTCCTTCAGGTATGTAGGACATTTACAAGAAACTTTTTAACCGGCCTAACTTCTGTCTCCATACATAATATCCATTACAATAAAAGGACATGGCCAATTTTTGTATCGACGTTTTCATAGTTATCGAATTTATTGTGCACGCATAATTGTTGGTGTTTTCAATTCGTGAACGTTGGCATATTTGATTGCTATAAATAAATATCTTGAATTACATATTATTTTAAAATATAGCCTATCAAGTGTAAAGAGGTTGAAAATTACGTGATAATTATATTTTTAGATTTTTATTTTATAATATATTTCCAAGTATGTGTACGTATAATGTACTTTTTTGGCCAACTCCTTTATTTATTTATTTATTAATACCTAAACATTTATTATTACAATGCGCAAGTAAGCATCAAAATTACAATGAGAAAATATTATATAATGAAATATAATATTTTCTCATTGTAATTTTGACATTGACTCCTTTGTCCAGATGAAATTGAACAGTAATCCTAGTAAGATTTAATCACAAATCTATGATTGTCATCAACGACAGTCCTAAAAATATTAAATGCATTAACATACATTTTTAAACTAAGCATTTATTTACAACCAGCTCAACCCTGCAGCTTTGCCTGCGTTAAAAAAAATGATGTATCAATTGTACCCCGGGAATAAGATATTTTCCCACAGTAAAAGTAGCATATATGTTAATTAATCCAGAGTGTCAGCTAACTCCCTACTAAATTTTATGAAAATCGCTCCAGTCGTTTAGAAGTAACAAACATACACACTCACAAACTTTCGCCTTTATAATATGATAAGTATAAGTATGATAATTTTCCAGGTAACTTTTTTGATGTCTGTGATGATGTGGACTTATTTTGACGTGTTTATTATTTGCATCAGTCTATATTTATCATCAATATTGGATCAAGTCAACAAGAAAATTTTAAAAACAGAAAAACAGGTAAATATAATATTTTCGAACATGGTAGAACCAGTGTAGTTCGACAGGGAAGTACCACCGCCACACTGTTTCTAGCGTGAAGCAGTTCTTGCGTTTCGTTGGATGGGTGTGGTTGCCGGTACACTTTTATATGAAACAACCATCTTCATCCTCGGACGTAACCACGCGTCTGTGATTGAATTTAGATAGAACCCATGTTCTGTATAAAGTTGTTTACAGATGTCAATGGGTGGCAATGACCACTTACCATCAGGTGGACTGCATGCTCGTTTGCTACTTCAATAAGGTAAAAAAAATATTGCTCTTTAAAAATAACACAATTTGTATAAAGTTCAGGTTCAGTACCTACTTACTTGATTTGAAAGTGAATCGCACTACTTGAGGTCCCTTTAGTAGGTGCACTGTCGATTAGCTTGTTTAAAAAAATATCTTAAATTTAAAAAGAATAAAATAGATGTTTTAAACATTCTTAAGGTCGGAATAACATTGAACATTTGTACTAGTTTCATAATTCGATGGTCCCTACATATAAAGCGACATGTGAAAAAATGCGGTTTTGAATTTTTCACTATTGACACTTTTTCGTAAATTATATATGTCGGTGGATGACGGGAAAAATGTACTTACATTTCATGATTAACGCCGTTTAGTCCTATAGTTCGTAAAGTATTAATTAACTTGGACAAGTGAGGGGAGCACCTACCTACCTACCTTCCTATACATACATTTTATATTTATATGTGTTCTATATAATGTATGGCATATTATTATAAATCAAAAAAGGGATATTACATAATATTTTGATATAAAATTCAAAACATAATTTTGACTCGCTTCATACGTAGAGACCGTCGTATGTTTATAACAAAACCATTAAATGTCTTATAAGTTTAGGAAGACATATTTCTGTACATCTAGAAGACCATATATATTTGATTGGTTTCAGTTACTACCACCTTCTGCTTGGAGATCCATACGAGAAGATTACTTTCAAGCCACATCCTTGATTCATGCCTTCGATGATGCTATCAATGGCATTATCTTTTCTTCGTTCATCAACAACATCTTCTTTGTGTGCTTGCAATTGTTCTTCTTGTTTGAGTAAATATATTTTTATCATATATTAATACGTTAAGCAAAAAATTGTGGTGCATTTTTAAGTAATATGCCGCGGACGGATTGGTATGAAAATTTGCACGGTTATAGTGGACGTAGAGAAGGAGTGCAGAATGTTAATATATAATGCATATATCATACATAAAATCAACTAAAAACACATAACACACACTACCGTGCATTTGTCACAAACAAATACTTAATAAACGAAATAGCACATTCAATGACTTACTATGAAAACACATAACGTCAAAAATGTCATATGTCTTTGCAAATATCGCTATTACTTTTAAATGCGGCTTAGCTAATTAAACCTCTTTTTATATTTAACGGGCGCGTTCAAAATTACTTGAAAATTATTACATTTTATTTGAATTTGAGAAATAGCGTATCGCTTTGGACAATATGATGTCTTGTTTTTTAACTTAAATTATGTTCGAATTTAATTTAATAAATCAACAAGTTTAGTTAGTTTATATGGATTTACTTACATGACATGTATTTTTCATTACACCAATGACGCCCAAAAACAACGTATCGTGTCAACCTTTACATGTGATTTCTAATCCAATATTACTAATAGGCATTATTTTTACTATTTTTAATATTTTAACAGGAATGGCATAGGAATAAAACGTTGGATCCCGAAAGACAAGTGTCCACATTTTCGAAGTGGGTATGTATCACTATTTTATAAATGAATTATGTTTTAATATTCCTTTGTCCCTTGAATCTTCTATATAAATATAGCTTTTGTTTGGTTGACGATCCGCGGTCTGACGCGCCATGGGTCCCGGGTTCGATTCCCAGCGAGACAGGTATGTGAATGATTAGTTTAGATTCATGTTCTGGGTCTGGGTCTTTGTGTATTCGTCTTGTGTGTAGCTATGAGTTTAGAAATCGTGTGTAAAAAGCGTTTTCTATCACGGATGGAATCCGTGTGCTAAAGTTACGTGTATTAAGCTGGAACGCCTCAGATTCAAATTTTCTCTCATATACTCTTCAACTAGAACTCAGTTTGCTATGTGGAAAAATAACTAGTAATGCTATAGTAATTTGTGCAAAAATTACTTTTACTCTGCAGTGGAACCAAGAAGTTCATTTATCATTGTCACAAGTATTTTTTTATCTTTTTTTTTTATTCAAGGAAAAAAAGGGCTATATCGCTAATGCAATTATGGCGCCCTGGTTATGAAACATTCTAATACAATTAACATTCTAATACTCTGGTATCTATCCAAGAGTACCTTAAAGGATGTGGCTGGCTTGTGCGGTACCATATGCCTTTTTCTTTAGATCTTCTATCGAAATATTCTTTCCAGATATTATAACAATGTAACTTAACAAGGGTATGTAAATTTGAAATAAAGGAGTAATTTTTAATTTGACACCATCATTTTTTTATCTTTCAGACCCTTCAACGGATATGAGCACGTAGTATACTTCACGTACTCGCTAGTATTCGTGCTTGTACGAGCGCTAGGTGTTTTCCTCATTGCAGCTAAAGTTAATACTTCGTCTATAACAGCTGGTCCTGCTCTGTTTGCTGTTCCTTCTGCAGCGTATTGTGAAGAGGTTACTTACATTTCTTAACTTCTTGGAATGTTTCTTTTTTTGTTTTATTTTTATTTTTATTTACTAGTTTTTCTGTTGCTAATTATAAAAATATGATTTCTCTTTTCTTTATTCTTTTTAATATGTATATTGACTGTTGTTGTAATGACCTTCCATCAGTTTTTATATTTTGATATTCTTTTTATTTTTAACGTTATCTATAAATGTTATCATTATTTTACCGGGCGGTAGAACTAGTGAGATTTAACCAGGCAAGTACTACCGGCACATTTATTTCTACACCGAAACAGTTCTCGCTTTTCATTGAACTGTATGGTTGCCGGCATACTTTTAAATAAGGCGACCATCGTAGACCTCCAGAGTAGCAATTCATCTGTGATTGACGTTAGAAACCATGTTCAATGAAAAGTTGTTTACACATACCCAGATCACTCCACAGTATCGGGTGGACTGCATGTTCGTTTTCTGAATTTGATAAAAATATATATTTAGTTTTACAAGAAACCGTTCCGAAAAAAATATACATAGGTACGTTTATTAAGCCATTTTTATATCTATGCCATAATTTTTTTCAGGTACAAAGATTAATCGAACATATGTATGGAGACACTGTGGCACTAACTGGGATGAACTTCTTTTATATAACCAAGCAAGCGATACTTACAGTAAGGATGAAAAAAAAATATGAATATAATTAGAATTCTTTCGCTATTTATAAGAGGTCATCCATAAATTACGTTCCACGTATAAAGGGGAACGGATCGATGAAGTGTGACAAAGGGCGGAGAGAGGTTCTTTATTTGGTAACGTCACATGTAATTTCAGAACTGCAGTTTTAATTGAATAATTTCTACTTTTAAGATTGAAAATATGTGACATCACATTAGGGAGGAGTCTCACATAGTAACCAATTATAATAATATACACACAAAAGTGACAAAGACGGAGGTCCAAAAACCAGGAAATTCGTGTAACGTAATTTATATTTGGCCACTAATAAATATTTTTCATTAATGTAGTTTTTCAAAGGTGATATAACAATGGTTCGACTGCGGAGGTACCTCCACCACACTTATTTCTACCGGGAAGTAGTTCTTGTGTTTCGATGAATGGGTGTGGTTACACTTATATATGAGGCGAACATCTTAGTCCTCGGGAGTAGCACATCTGTGAATAACATCAGATTGAACCCTTGTTCTATATGAAGTTGCTTACAAATGTCCATGGGAGGCTGTCACCACTTATCATCAGGTAGACTGCATGCTCGTTTGCTACTTCAATAATATATATAAAACAAAAAAAAATGAACTTAAACGAATACTTAGTCAGGAGTTTAATTTTGAAGTACTCATGGATACAATATACAAACTTTTGATAATTTAAGAGCAAACATTTTCGTACAACAAATTTCTATACACTTGATTTTTTCAGATCGCTGGATCCATCGTGACTTATGAACTTGTTCTAATGCAGATTGACGCGAAAGATATTATACAATATTAAAGCCACAAACAAGTATTTGAAATTATGAAATATAAAATTTGTTGTACCGTTCGATATAAGTATTACCTTTGGACTATTACAACTAAGTTACTAAGTAGGTACATAACATTAGTAATTCTCAAGGTGTATGATCTTGTAATAATGTGTCAGCGTTCTGAAGTTTACAGATTTTTCGAAATAGTCTTCGCGTTTAGAGTGTAATTTGGTGAACGCAGTGACTGTTGATGGTAAACATAAAAACATTGTTGCCTCTTTCGTGGGTTTTGCGCTTTGGTACGTCTATGGGCCGTACTATTCAAGACCAACATCGCAGTACTCAAAACTACGTCACCCTTTCCTCCGCCGCACAACTCGCCGAAGGATGAAGTTCCATTCACATCAACTGGACCCGTGGCCAACGGTCCGGTTCGCACGCTCGTTTCTGCCACGGACGTGCAAGATGTGGAACGAACTTCCTCCTGAGGTATTCCCGGGACGTTATAACATGGGGCTCTTTAAAAAAGATGCCAAAAGAGCTCTCCTTCAAAGCCGGCGATGCATTGGCGACTCCTCTGGTGTTGCAAATGTCTATAGGCGACGATGACTACTTTCCATCAGGTAGCCCGCTGCCGTATCGTTAGGTTAAGTATAAAAAAAATCCGTGTAATAAGTGTTTTAAAAGAATTGATTGGAAATTGCACGTGTAACTTATGTTAATAAGCTAGAAATTTGTAGTGTCGGATATTGAACATTACCTGGCGTCTGCAAAGTTTGAATATTTTAACTTCTTTGTTATCGTTATGGATAGTGACACTTTTTATTAACACTTTAAAAGTAAATTTATCTCAAAGTAAGCGTAAGTTTTAATAGTAGATATGCGTTCAATAATATGTGTCTTTAATTGTTTTTATGGCTTGTTTTATTCTTTGCGTTTACGGTCCAACCGCACAGGACTTTGTAATTGTGTTTTTGAGATTAGTTCTAAAGTTTTGGATGAGATATATTGTAAAAAAATACATCATAATATTGTCGAAATATTATTGAATAACTTTTTAAATAAAAAATTAAATAAATACTTTTTTAGAATACCATCTGTTACAACTTATAATTAATGTCCATATACGTAAATTAATCAGAACATTTATGATAACAAAAAATTGTAAACGACTTTATATATTATATAAATGTTGAAGACCTAATGATAGTATTTTTTTTATTGCATAGATGTTAAAATAATGTAATAATGAATCAAAGTAATGTCAGTGCCGTAATGTGAAGATTACATAAATAACATTTATCTCAAATTACTTATGGTACATAGTATATTAATAAACCGACAGCTATCCGATATTCAGTGGTAACTGCCAGGCATGCTTCGGGCTCCTACCAGGTGAGTGACTGGGCCCACCGCTGCGTGTGGTCTTTACAACGCTATGTGACCACACATACCGCCGTCCTTCCCGTGATTCCGGAACTACAAAGTACCAGCACCTAGCGAAGATTTATTTCCTTGAAATAATTATCTGCTAGTAAGTAGAGTACTTTGCATTACATTTTTTACTTTTAGTTGCATATACGGTTCATCCAAGTGGATGTATAAGGAGCGGCCAATTCTTTATGCCAGTGAAATGAATTTGCATACATTTGCGGACCGTACAGCTGTGAAGATTTTTGTTTCAACTTCACAAAATAAGCTGTCTTTCAACATAAAATTTGAAATAAATAATGGATAAGGATTGAGAGTTTCTTTAAAGTCAATTTAAAAGTATTTGTATTGAAAATACTTTTGTAGTGATTTTATTAGAAGGAAAAATTATTCATGTTGAACAGTAACACACACATACACACCCGCACAAACACACAATATGAATAGTTAATGCAACACAAACATTTAAATTTAACATTTAAATATAGGCATATGCTGCATAATACAATTAAACAGTAGCTTAATGCGATACTTTTAATTGAAAATCACTCATTACGTCCTTTTGACAAATCTACGAAGCAATCAGTGATCTAATTATTTTAGTTGTTTTTTTTTTCATTTTTCTTGTGTTGTCTTTTATATCCTACTTCTTTCGTCTTAAATGTGCTCGTTACATAATTAGTTAATTAATGTTATAATAATAAATTGTCCATTACTGCTAAAATACAATCTACAATCTTTTTAGCTACAATAAAAATGTAGTCTTGGTAATTAAAAGAAATCTGTGTTGGTTTAAACGTAGATGTCCCCGAAAATATTATTGACAAAATCAGCAGCATTATTTTAACAGTAAGCGTAACCTTAAAAATACGTCATCTTTTATTTTGTTATTTTATCAGAAACTAGCGTATTTCCGCTTCACCCACTGTGGTCATATCTACCACGATATCGAATATTATTTAATTTAATCTAGATCATAAACTACATGGGTGCCATATTTCAGCTAAATGTGACAGGTAGTTTTTGCGTGAAAGTGTAACAAACAAACCTACATTCACATTTTGTAATTATAATATTAGTAGAAATGGACGCAAATATTTTATTTCACTTTTTAAAATGTTGGAGTAAAAATATTATGCCAGTTATCCTAAAGTAAGGGGCTATTGAATCATTTTTACTACATCAATTTGAACTCATTGAATCTATGAACAATTAGCCCGAGATAAGAGTAGAGTCATACCTGTGCGACCAATGGCATAGAGTAATAATACACAGTACAAATATGAAACAGTATGGTAACTAAGCCTTGTTTATAAAATAATTACCTACACTCTATTGAAGCAATATGATTATCTCTGTATATTTTTTTCGTAACAGTGTTATTAATAGGTACTTATTTTAGCATTTTTGTCATGTAGCCATCAATTAGTCGAATTGTAATATCTACGCAGTTTACAAATATAATATAAGGTAATCTCACAGCTTCGCATTTTAATCCCAGCATGACGATAATTATTATGATACTTAGTTTGAAATATGGAAAAAAGTTGAATATTTAAACGGGTTGATGTTTGAAAATGCATGTAATTAATAAAATAAAAAATAAAAATATAATAATGGTAATTAAAAAACCATAACATAAATATGCTTTATTATATTAATATTATACAAAGTTTGTGAATGTGTATGTTTACTTTTGTTACTTTTTGTCTTTCTCTGTTTGTCACGTCTCAACAGCTGGAGCGATTTTCATAAAATTTGGTAGCGAGTTAGCTGAGGCTCTGGATTAACATATAGGCTACTTTTTAATATGGGATAGTATCTTATTCCCACGGGACAATCGATACATCGATGTTTTTAACGCTGGGGCGAAGTTGCGGGGTTTATCTAGTTCTTCATAAATTACGAATTATTGACTGAGAAATACATTCTTCTGCGACATGTCCGGAATTCTTTGAACCACGGGACCTCCCAAAGAACGCAATCTGATTTTTATAGGATCTGTGTTTAATATTTCTTAAATGGTATTTATTATGTTTTTATTTTTGAATATATTTCAATGTATATTAAATATACATTGAAAGAATACGTAAATAATAAGAATAAAAGAATACGTAGATTGCAAAAAAGGTAAGCCCTACTAGCACCATAGAGTATAATGTTCAACAGAAATGGCTGCCATTTTACAAAATATTAGTCTTCATCCACTACAAAGGACGATATTCTACCAGCCTTAAGTTACTTTAAGAGTTACAGTTAGTAGTTAGGCACAAGTAGGTTATATCCGATAGTAAATGATAATTTCCCTAGACAATTGTCATTAACCCCGAACAAAATTGTTTTTTTCTTTCTATAAAGCTGATTTAGCAAATGAACATATTGTCCACCTGATGATAATTGATCATTGCCGTCTACGTACATACGTACATATCTGAAAGGTGGTAGAACCGGTGTAGTTCTACCAAGTACCACCGCCACACCCATTTCTAGCGTGAAACAGTTCTTGCGTTTCGATGGAAAGGTGTGGTTGCCGGCACACTTTTATATGAAGCGACCATCATAGTCCTCGGGAGTAGTAACGAATCTGTGATTGGGATGGAACCCAAATTCTGTATGAAGTTTGATTACAGATGTCCATGATCGGCAGCAGTGACCACTTGCCATCAGGTGGACTGCATGCTCGTTTGCTACTTCAGTCAGATAAAAAAAGGATAGAATAGGGGTTCTATGATTAATTTCAATCACATGCGTTGTTTCTTCCAAGGACCAAGATGGGTACTTCATAAGAAAGTGAGCCGGTGAATCCTGCCTGAGATTTTCCTCATATTACTCGTAGTACCCCCCAGCACTAAGATGGCTCGCCTTGGATAAGTATATTTTCTGTATTACTAGATGCTGCTTCTAATAGTTGTTTATTCTATGGTCTTGCACTAATTACCTGCTTATCTTATCAAAACAACAACTCGTTTGTCCCAAACGCGTCATTTAGACATGTTTAATGCCTTCCCGCAACTTTCAACCACAAAGTTTTGTCTTAGAAATACGGCCTTTGTTTAGCTAAATTACCGTTGTTTGCAGAAAATATAACAGTTTTGTTTTAGATGTTTATAGTTAAACGTGGAAAACGTGATAAAATTAAATAAACACGCTTTCTACACTCATAGCCCCACACTAGGTTTACTAGCCACTATTTCATGTGTAGTGCCTATCATGGACACACACAAGACAAATACACAAACACCCAGACCCAGAACGTGAATCTAAACTCATCATTCAGATACCTGTCTGGCCGGGAATCGAACTCGGAACCCATTGCGCCTCAGACCGGTATGGTAACCGCTTCGCCACGCGGGTCGTTAAAACAACTGGATGTTAAATGTTTGTATAAACTTGAACTCTAAATCGAACTCACCCGACGAATATAAATGAATGTGTTATGATAACTCCTTTCCCTATCAAAATCTCATTATGTGTATTATTATTATTATTTTAAAATTAAAAAGTTGGTGCTTTATCTCCACTGTTAATAACATTTTATTCATTAAAAAAAACAATGTGCATTGCTTAATTTTTACTTGGAACAAACCAATACATTCTATCAGCCTTTTTAAGTCGACAACTAGACATAGGCGTACTCTAATGAATTTTTTGTCTCTAGTCACTGTGCCTGGCATGAGTGATCGCAGCAGGTATTGATATTATTCAGAAATACTCTACTGCTATGTTATAAATTATACTATATTTCGTACTACGACTACCGCGTAAGAACAGGAAGTGAAGATCTTCAAGGTCGATACTACGGTACCAGATGCACGGCATGGAAAAGATGTACATTTTAAAAACAAGTCGTTTCATAAGCTTTATTGGTACACGACGAAAAGGTATCTCAAAATTCACCACTAAACTTCACTTTACTTAGGAAATCCGAAAGCAATATGCTACAGCTGGGTAGAAGCTTCGAGTGGAATAAAATAGGATTTGCGAGCTTAAGTAAAGCTCAAGATGTCACGATAAAATACCAAGAAGAGTTCATTTCATTTCGTATGAATTTACATCTTTCTGGAATCAATACTTTAACTTTTACTAGCTGTGCTCGCGGCTTCGCCCGTGAAAATCAGTGTATCGCAAAGTTTCTCAGGCAAATCTCGACCCCGTGGGAATTTGATGGTAAAAAGTTGTTTACCTATATGTTGATCCATACCCTTTTCTATAGTAAAAGTCCCATCAAAATCGGTTTAGCCGCTCAGTAGATTACCCAAACATACAGAGTGTACAAATATCTAAACACATGCGAATATTCGCATCACGGGTTCGATCCGTGCCCAACGGAAAGTGTGAATGATGAATTTAGATAACTGTTCTACATCTGAGTATTTGCCTTTGTGTGTCACTCAAGGCACAGGTATCATTATCTGGATAAAAGTATACCATGTTATCTCAAATGTTTTCAGTAAAAACTTTTCTACTTAAAACAGTAAAACCTAATGTTGTTCTTAATGATTTTAATGTTAATCTAATTTTATAAATGTATCTCTTATAAATCATTTAAATTAATTATTGTCGCTCTTAGCATGTAGTTTACACCTATAATTGAGGTGACACTTAGTTTTAGTATCTATGCAATACGCAACTTATTAAATGTGTAAGTGTTTACTTTGTTGATGTAACTAAATAAATAAATAAATAAAATAGTGCACTGCTTTTTTTGATCAAAAGGAAGTCATATTTTAAGAAAACATTATAACTTCAATGGTCACACCTGTGGCCAATCTGGTAAAACTTCGATTCCAATTGGAATTGATTAAAGTTACTTATGGAGGACCATGGCCACTATTAGGAGGGATACATGCTGTTTATAGGTATAAACCTGTTGTCTACTACTTATGTATTAAAAAAAAACGTGCTGCTCTCGGGGACTGCCGCTGTAAAGCTATAGCATTATTATCAACTTATGCAATTATAATTATTTATTTATTTACGCAGTATTTTTTTCTTTGCTATTAATTCAAGTTTTTTTCTTTGATACTATATACTTTCTTACAAACAGCTAGTTACATATTCGTGCGTCTCGATCCGTGCGAGCTTCGTACTGTCGTACCATATACATACACGTTAAGTGAACGCTCGGCCGCGCTTCATGTTAGGCGGAGTGGGGGGTGTTAGGTTTTGCGTTACGGAATTTCTTGATTCGGTCGCCGCGCTCAAAGCCCGCGATAAAGAATATGCAATAGCTTAAAATGCTCAGAATATTTCACTGTAATAGTACTAACCTTAAGCCACTGAAGGAATTAATATTGTTGTAAGATTTTCGAAATAGAGAGAGCTCTTCTACTGAAGATGTCATAGTAGTCCAAGTAGCTTCATTCTACATCGCATGAGCGGCTCACGATTCCCTTATAACTAAGAAGCAAAAATTGAATTTCCAAGTCGCATACAATAATACAGGATCCCTCTCGGAGATCATTTCAAGGAAGATTATGTAGTCTGTCGAGAGAAGCAAATACAAACTTAAAAAAGTTTTATATTATTCTTTTTAAAATTTACATAAGAAAGTGTTTGCACTTGCAAAATAAAATCTTATTTTAAGATCAGAAAAAAATTCAACGACCAAATATTACTCTCATTTTTTAAAAACAAATTATCATTTATAGTTTTAATGCCATAAAGCAACCATAGTTAGACTTCGGGGGTAGCAATATCGTCCCTGTAGTTCCGGGACCAGAATAGGGCTATCCCCTACCTATCGTAATAGGTGACCGAAAGGGGCTTCCGGGGTTGCGGCTAGAGTGGGAGCTTGAACCGGATACCGTCATAAAGACTAGATGGAGCGATGGGCCCAGCCATCCTTCTGGAGGGAGCCCGATGGGGCAACGCGCTCATAGTATTCCGGTGGCGTTCTTGTGGAGACACTGGAGTCCTCTTTATAGCGCCAAGGACAAACCTGTAAGTGCGGTAAAATGCCACATAACTCTGCATCGTTCCCAAGGCGTCGGGTACCTATTGAAGGTTCTCCCCCTCGAGAAAAAAAAGACAAAAAGTAGCAATGTGTGTGGCTAACCTCCGGTATGATTCTGATCTTATAGGGTTGCCTACGGATGTCAATAAACGGCAATGTATCTGTTGTTAATTACAATTATCCATATGTAATGACCACTTATCTAAGTTATTCAATCTTACATTGGATTGATGTTAAATATCGAGGTCAGCACTACTTAATAATATTATCTGAATCTTATTCTTTCATGCTTCATCAAGTTTGAGTACCTGACCTTACTCGATATGTAATGTTGAGTATCACTCAAGACTGTACGATCATAATATTTCAGGAAAGACATAACTCTCTAAATGTGGAACCTTTGAGAGGCTTGGTTGTTTATGCACACTGGATTTGATAGAATTCTCTATAATGGCATTTTTTTATTAAGGATTATTATTAGTATCTTTTAATTACAAATTGCCAAAGATTCGACGAATTATTGTCGCGAATATTCATAGCATTAAATCCACTTCTGTGCCGTTGCAGATATAAAAAATAATATCCTTATCCTCCTTAAATTAATATTCAAATTAAACAGTGTTACAGTAATTGTTCGAATAGACATGGCCCCAGCATTTGACATAAAATCAGAGGCTCTCAGAAAAATAATAATATACCTAGCTAAATATGAATTTTGCCAATGGCATAAAATTATGAATGTTATCCAAGTGACATTTTAATATTATTTATTTCAAGTTATATGTTTTTACAAGTGCGTGTTGTACCAAAGTACGAAACTAAAATTTATGTCTTGTTTAATATAAAAATCTATAATTATACCTAATATTATACCTGGGTTTGAATCGATGAGAAAGTCAAATTATGTATTTTTTATTTATTTCGGGAACAGAAATTGAATTCATTCATTACCAAAGAATATATTACAAGTAAAGGAATGTGCAGTGCACCTGATCGTAAATGGTCCTTGCCACCCATAGACACAGACCACGGACATACTCGAGAGTTTTCTAAACAACAGTGCGCATTGAATACTAACCTCACAACATTTTTTTACCAACTGCTGAAAGAGGTCGGCCGTGCTAATAGATTTATTCCATCCCTCTACAGATTTACGGCTGACCTTCGACATAACGCCTTGTTGTTCCCACACCGACTGTGTCCAATACTATTATGATTTGCGTATGTCCTTCTAGGCCAAGAAAATGCTTAATCACGCATGTTTTGTAAAACCCGTGAAACGGTAAAACGATATAGTTGTACCGTTTCTTTGTTATTGTACCGATTTGCAATAAAGACGGGATTTCAGTGGACAACATTCCTTATTGAGTACAATTAAATTAACTCCAAATACGTGAAAATACAGCAGCAGTGGGAGCAGTGATAGCCTAATGGTTGAAACCTGTCCTCTCGATCGGGAGGTCCGAGGTTCAAACCCAGGTTTGCACCACTGATTTATGTGCGAATTCGATATTAATTATCACTGCTTTTCGGTGAAGGAAAACATCGTGAGGAAACCTACACACCCGAGAGTTCTTTAAAAAAAAAAGTTCTCGGAGGTGTGTGAAGTCCACCAATTCGCACTTGGCCAGCGCGGTGGACTATGGCCTAAACTCTCATTCTGAGAGAAGACCCGTGCCCAGTAGTGGGACATTAATGGGTTGATGAGACGTGAAAATACATGTTGATTAATGACAAAATTATCTTGTTTTTATTTTGATTCAAGTACAGTGTGTGGATTTCAAAGAATCCTACTAATATTATAAATGCGAAAGTTTGTAAGGATGGATGTTTGTTATTCTTTCACGCAAAAACTACTCAACGGATTTGGTTGAAACTTTACAGTAGTATAGGTTATACATCAAAATAACATATGGACTATAATTTATAATGTTTTTTTTTGTAATTACAAGAAACACAAGAATTGCTTCACGGTAGAAATAGGTGCGGCGGTGGTACCTCACTGGTTGAACCATTACTCTACCACTTTGTAAACTTTATGTGGCAGACCAAAATTCAAGCCAGCGAAGCCGCGGGCAAAGGCTAGTAAGTTATATTTTTATTCTGACTATTATCAATAAACAGAATTATTTAAAATTGAATCAGAGGCGTCTTGAAATATAAGATCTATTGGAAAGCCTTTGACCTTGTAATGATAGCTACAAACTTACGAATCTTTGTTACGTGACCGGAATTTCGCAATGGAACTATTCGGAATTTTTAGGCAATGACCGTAGGATGCTGTAAAAGTGACAGATATACAATTGTTAATGGTTTTAGGCATTACTCAGTTAATGAACGTTGATTCTATGAGGACCTGAAGGTGTAAGGACTTTTTCCTACCTAGAAAGTACCTGGAACCTTTAAAAGGTGGTAGAACCAGTGTAGTTCAACCGAGGAAGTAAAACCGCCACACCTATTTCTAGCGTGAAGCAGTTCTTGCATTTCGGTGGAAGTGTGTGGTTGCTGACACACCTTTATATGAGGCGACCATCATAGTCCTCGGGAGTAGCAACGTATCTGTGATTAACTTCACATGAAACTTATGTTCTCCATGAAGTTTTTGCTGATGTCCATGTGCGGCAGTGTCCACTTACAATCAGATGGACTGCATGCGCGATTGCTACTTCAATCAGATAAAAAAACATCACGTGTATCACTCTCAGGCTTACGTATATACACTTACTTCTGCCTCTTTTTGCTCCGTTAGAAGTGATAGGAGTGCTTTTGAAATGATATGAAGCAAATGGTGAATGAGATACCGAATTGATTCACGATTCCGCTTGATAAGAAGAATTTCGTAAATTTACATACAAAAATCCGAAAAGTACGTATAGCATTTGTTTGTTATGTGCGTTTTGTTCTCAGCTGTGAAATTTATCTCAATTTAGTGATACGAAACTTATTTTTAAGTTGCTATGGAATAAGACATTTTCCGACTTTTTAAAACATAGTTAACCATATTTTTTGTTAAAAATTTCATATAAATAAAACTTAAGGGACTAAAATTAAAGTGAAATACATAAAACCAGTAAGACTGTACAAAAAAACGATATTACTTGGCTTGCACGACCACAATGTAATTTAATTAACTAAAATCTCTGGCTAATTTAAAAATGGTGCCGATTCGCTCAATTTGCATAATCTATGGGCGTCCACAAGCGAGTCTTCTAACATTAAAACTCTGGAAATTAATGAAAGCATTTGCATAATGAAACGGAAAATTTGATGATTCTTACCAAAACTTTGAGCAGATCACGCCAATGAGATTTACAAGTTGTATGGATTTTTGCCACATCGGTTATTGACTGAATAGAAATTTTGCTTAGTAGTTAGATAGTGGGATTTTCATTCACTTATATGGTACTGGATGTTAGAAGCATTAATAATCATTGTATTGTTAGGCGGCTTGCAACAGGAAGTCATCAGAAGTTACAGTGGCAAATAAAAAAATCTTGAACATATAAGATTTCTGTTAAGGTTTACTGACTATTACTCTTTGGCAAAGGGAGATCTTCCGCCAGGCTAGGTGTGATCATGCCTGGGGAGCGGCTGTGCTCCGACAGTCTTTGTTCGGAACTTGTATGTATGCGGAGTATTGAGAATACTTCGATAGCGTGTTTCAGAATACTAGTAGCGCTATCTCTTGATTAGTTGCGGGAGGTCGCTACAACGGGGCATCTGAAACAAGGAAGACAATCTTATCTGAGACGTTCTGACTTAGTCCTCAGGTACCAGCACATTTGTGTCCATTTGTAAGATTGGTTATATCTGGCTTGATTACAGATGTTTATGGCCAGTACTGGCTACTTACCACTAGATGGACTGCATGTTCGTTAGTTGCTTCCATGTTGTAAAAAATACTGTAACGATAAAGAAAATGTTTGATTGTTTGCAACATTAAAACCTGCACTTGGAAAGGAAAGTCCAAAAATAACGGTCTTTGACCACAACTGGCGTCAGAATTATCCTTCTATTTATCAATTAGTATGTCTTTAAAATAATACAATAATTGAATAAAATCTACGTAATGTAATACTAAAGTTAGTTGCTCGCTTCGTAAAGTTTCTTCTAGTTCAGGAACTTTTTAAAGTTTCGTAGTATTGTTGAATTACAAAAAAAATTTTAAACAAAAAATACAACCGACTTCTATGCCACATAAAAGTAAAAAATAATTTAAATACATGTTGGTTTAGAGCAAACACAGTACTTAGTACATAGTCCCGAAGTCGGCGCTCACCATATTTTGCTGGATCATGACGAAACTACATGTATCTTATATGAGCGCCGACTTCGAGACTATGTACTAAGTACTGTGTTTGCTCTAAACCAACATGTATTTAAATTATTTTTACTTTTATGTGGCATAGAAGTCGGTTGTATTTTTTGTTTAAATTTTTTTTTTCACGCTTTTCAGTCACGATAAAATCAGTTATGGCTGTTACTAGTCGTCCGCTAACCGGATGAATAAAATTAATTATTCGTCCGATTTTCGGATGAATAAAATTATGTGCTGACGTCATCATCTAAAAATAGACTTCTTTGACACAACCGGTCGGGGGCGCTGCCGCGCCCCCTCCCTTAGATTCTGAATTGGAAAAATCTGTTCGAACCTAACCTAACCGAATAAAACAACTTTTTCTGAGTAAACATTTATTTAAAGAATTGACCTCTAATTATCAATATTTAAAGTAGAAAAAGTAATAGGGCTTGCAGTACCCTGCATCATGAGGGTTGAGGAGTTGAAGGTCGATTTTATTATTATACGTCTTTACTTTGTAAATATATTACATACCCATAAGAATCAAATGGCCAATACCTATGGTTTAAGCTTGAAGTACCCCTGCATCATCAGAGTTGAGGAGTTGAAGGTCAAATTTTTCTTTTTTTATCTTTGCATAGCAATCTTATCAGATATACCTAAACACCATGTGGCCAACGCCTATAGTTTAAACTTGAAGCACCCCATCATCATCAGAGTTGAGGAGTTGAAGGTCCAATTTTCCACTGTATACAACCATTAGTCTAAATTTCTACCTTTAATCTGTTTAACTCATTTTAAATGCGTAAGCATGAAATAGCTAAGTTTTATGGCTTAGGCATTCAATACCCCTGCATCATCAGGATCGAGGAGTTGAAGGTCCAATTTTTCGTCGTATACCTTTGCTTAGCAATGTTATTAAAAATCCGTGAGCAACAAATGTCTAACGTTTATGGTTTAGGCCTGCAGTACCCCTGCATCATCAGGGTTGAATAGTTGAAGGTCAAATTTATCATCGTACATCTTTGCCTTGCTATCTTATTATATATCCGTAAGCACCAAATGGCCATCACCTACGGCCGGGGCTTACAGCACCCTGCATCATCAGGGTTGAGGAGTTGAAGGTCAATTTTTTTATCATGTGTTTTTGCTTAATATTGTTATTACATACCCATAGGCACCAAATGGTCAACCCCTATGGTTTAGGCTTGAGGCACCCCTGCATCATCAGGATTGAGGAGTTGAAGGTCAAATTTTTCATCACATGTCTCTGCTTAGTAGTTTTATTACATACATGTAAGCACCAAATAGCTAATGTTATAGTTTAGGATAGCTGTAACCCTGCATCATCAGGATCGAGGAGTTGAAGGTCAAATTTTTCGTCAACCTATATAAACATAGATATATAATACATATTCCAAGTTTCATAAGAATCGATTCGGCAGAAGTCGAGTTATCTCAAATTATCTAAAAAACTTGAGGAGTGGTGGTGGTTTCCACCCCATAACTCAAAGAGTTAAGCATCACAGCATACCCATGTCCAATAGAAAAAGTTGCGTGATGAAATTGCCTATCAAATGAAAGACAGAAAATGGAAATCGGTTCAGAAACACCCAAGTTATTCAAGATTTTAAGAAACCGACATTTTCCAATTTTCCGGGAAAACCGCTGAAAGGTTTTCATTTTCCTCAATATGGAACTGCCTGTGAAACTAGCCGCATACAATGTCGTATGAATCGTGTCGGTACGTCGACGATTTCTAGCCATTTCGCCCGAACATACATAAAAAAAAAAAATAAAAAAAAAAAAAAAAAAAAAAAAATTATACGTGACGAATAGATAACCTCTTTCCTTTGGGAAGTCGGTTAAAAAGAAGTAGAAAGGAGGTACACTTTGTCGTTCGAATCTAACAGCACTTGCAACACATGGATGCGTGGAAATATATCTGCCTAATAATAGCAGTGTTATTCACCCATACCTACTTATCTGTATACATCCATGTTTTTTATCTAAATGAAGTAGCAACCGAGCATGCAGTCCACCTGATGGTAAGGTCACTGCACACATGAACACCTGTAAGCAAATTCAAATAGAACATGAACTATCTGAAGTCAATCACAGATGCGTTGCTACTCCGGATGACTATGATGGTCACCTCAAATAAAAGTGTGCCGGCAACCACACCCTTCCATCGAAACGCAAGTAATGCTTCATGCGAGTTAAACTACATTGGTTCTACCACCTGATACATGTTGTTGATAAATGATGATTTAATTTCAATTGAAGATGGGACATTTCATCTGATTTCTTATATTTTGCCGGCCGCTTGAAAGTTGACTTACAGCCTTGCCATTCTTGACAGTCAAAGCCCACACAACACATACACAAAATAACCGAACTAAAGTACTCATATTTAATTGAACGACGAAAATAAATCACAAGTCAACACTACTTTTTATCTATAGTGCGATTTCAATTTCGAAAATAAACAAATCTTATCCAAAGTAAGCAGGAGTGATATTCCATAAGATCGTTTTATAATCTCCAAAAGAGAAATTGTAAAATAAACACAACGAAATTACAGGGGCGGTTGAAATAGCCTCAACTGCTTTGAGAAAATGACTTGGCGGGGGCACTGCCATGTCCTCAGAAACATTGGGTGGGTAATGTTATTCAGGAACACATTGCTGGTCGTCTATTGGATTTCTCCGTAAGTTGTCACCTAAGACATCCAGAAAGAGGCGCTATCCAAGATTGACGCCACACAGCACGTATGAGTTTACGTGTACCTATGAATATGATATTTTTTAAGGAATTTGATTTAAAGGTGATATAAAAGTCCTTCAAGGTTTAATTCCGAAGGTACCACCATCGCATCTCTCTGCCTTATAACATAGGCGTTTTGAGGCCCATGTCATAGTTATAAAGGTGGTAGAACCAGTGTGGTTCGACTGGGGAAGTACCACTGCCACACCTATTTCTAGCGTGAAGCATTTTTGTGTTTTGATGGAAGGGTGTGGTTGCCGGCACACTTCTATATGAAGCAACCATCTTAGTCCTCGGGAGTAGCAACGCATCTGTAATTTACTCCAGATAGAACCCATGTTACATATAAAGTTGTTTACAGATGTCCATAGGCGGCAGTGACCACCTACCATCAGGTGGACTGTATGCTCGTTTGCTACTTCGAATAAATAAAAAAGTAGAAAGAAAAGCTTATATTTCTAACATTCCAACTTAGTCCTTAACATATCTTTTGCCGACCTTAGATGTTAATATTTCGACCATATTCAGCGTCAATTACTGATGTCTTTGGCCAGCAGAGGCCACTTACTTACTTAAAGGCATTTACAGATGTCTGTAGGTAGCAGGGGCTGTCTTCTTGCTTTAAGGCCTTATCCTATAAGCTTGTAAATTAGAACTGTCAGAAAACTTGCAACACGCTGCGGCGTGTTTTGATCATATTATTAGAAAATAAAAAATAAATAAAAAATACGTGACGAATAGATAACCTCTTTCCTTTGGGAAGTCGGTTAAAAATGATTTCCCATACGTACTGTATTAAAGTGACCTGCTCGTTTGCTACTACCATTAAGCAAATGTTTCACACGTATTGTTTAAAAAAAACAATACGTTTTTTTGTTCAAATACTTTTGTATAAGCCAGATAATGTTGTATTTCTATTCGAATTCATGTTGTAATTTTACAAAACAGCACTTCGATTCAAATTACATAAATCGTCGTTGAACACCTACCGTTAAGTGAACGCTTCTGCTTAATGGATCCAAATAATTCCGGACCTTGTGATATTTTTGGCAAGATTTTAGCAACTGTTAAATGTACAAATACTTGCACTACAATAGATGTCATAAAAAAGTCAGGATTTATTTTTATCAGGCATTGTGATAATAAAGTGGCATAAATTGATAGTATGAAATCAATTTAGAGAGGATAAATAAACATTGATTAAAATATGAATGAATGTATAAATCAATTTGCTTGATTGCTTTTTGGAACCTTTTTAATTTTTATCTCACCTGTACCTGAACGAAGGAGTGTCATAATTATATTCATTACATGCTTCGTCCTTGATAACAGAAGTTTTGCTTCTAACTGTGTTCTATTTCATAGGAATAATATTGAGTTAATAATAGTTAAATAAAGCAAACAGATAATTCTCTCGCATCATTTAAAAGAAAAAGAAAAAGTTTGTTTGAGCTGCGTTGGCATGTTTTATTTGAGCGTTTGTTGAACTCGGAACGAAACGGAATTGAAATAGAAAAGGCATGGAGATTTGAAATAGAACTGAAATTGAGGCGATCCATTTTGAACTAACTTTAAAAAAGAGGAGCATTGATTGATGGATTAACGGATATCAGTAAACATTTCGTGACTATTTTCTTATCTTTTTGTTACCGCTCTGTTGTTGTATGCCTTAATTGTTATCACTTTTTTATTGCTCTTACTAAATTTAGCTACTTAGCTACTTACTTTTAACAGTCTAAAAAATTGCATAACTTTATAAATAAATTGTTTTCTATGACAGATTATAATCATTAAATTGGAGTCATTTCAATACAATGCAATATTTGTCGTGTGTTGTGTTAATCCCAAAAAAGCTACATAATGAATTGAATCATTCTTTTTTAATAACGAAAGAATCTATTTTTTATTCGTTTTCTTTTTAGGTTATTGGTGATTGCAAAGACCTTAATCTTCATTTTCGTTTGTAGTTTTCTTAATTCTCTATTAAAATATTTTAAAAATTTACTTAATGGTAGCACATGTAAAGTTATTTGTTGTGTGTGTTTATTACGGTTTTAATACTCATAGCTAAACACTAACTAGATTGGCTACAATTAAGACGAGTCTGCAAATACTCAGATACTAAATAGAAAAAGAAAATCGTTTAGATATAAGTTATATAACTTCTGGCTGGGGATAGAACCTATAAAGTCGGGGATAGCAAGTCGTTCTAAAAGTCTAGATTTTTTTCGTCGACTTTCCCGTTTAAATCATATCAGACTTTGCATAAAACTAAATTCTGCGTTCGGTTTCAAGTCAATCAAATACCTAAAATACCAAATATGAGAATTATAAAAGACCTATAACATATTTCATTATAGTCAAATAATATAACCTTATTAATTAAATACTTGAACGAAACCTTATAACGATTTCTAATTTACTAGTTACCCGTCGCAACGGTCGAAATTCAACCGCAATTTTAATAAAAAAACTAAACTTTCTTATATTCCGAAGTAGAACCAATATTTCTCTAATCTAAATAAATTGTAATAAAATTTATTTTGAACGCACCCGTTAAAGGTAAAAAGAGCATAGCATAAAACTAAATTCTGCATTCGGTTTCAAGCCAAGCAAACACCTAAAATACCAAATCTAGAAATTATAAAAGACCTAATAATGTATATCCTTAATATAGTCAAATAATGAAGTACGTTATTAATTAAATACTTGAACGAAACCTAATAACTATTTCTAAGTAATATACATAACAAAGAAATCAGTGATAATTTGTAGACATGTTATACAATTAATTTTACTTACAACTCCCAAACCCAAGCTATTCAAAGTCGACATTCAGAAACTCGGTCGCAGACACTAGTTTGCAAACATTCGGGATGGAGACCCAAGTTATCTAATTAAGAAATGGTTTCAATTTTGAATTATCGAGAGATCCCGAACATCGTTAGTAGCGTCTTCAAGGATTAACAGAATCTCTGGATACATCTAATACGTTTGCGGCTTTATATAACTTGAGTAAATAGTTTTGTACCTAAATATATTCCGCGACATCAACACATTTCTGTTTTACTATTGGAAATCAATATTTGAATAGATGAATATTCCAATGGCTTAGATTTATCGGGATTTTTCCCAAAACCTCGAAAATATCACATAAAACCATGTTGGTTTTATGTGATATTTTCGACACTATTATAAAAATTTCTTATCATTTCAATAATGTTGATATTTTTTTGTAATTTATTAGTAAATATTAATTTATATATTATATATTTATATATATTTATATATTATATATTTATATATATTTATATATTATATATTAATTTATTAGTAAATATTTTGTAATTTATTAGTAATACGAGTAGGCACGATGGTATAAACATTATGTTCGTATTAGAAAAAAAATGTGCGTATTAGAAATTTATTATCACTGCTTTTCGGTGAAGGAAAACATTGTGAGGAAACCTACACACCGGAGAGTTCCTTAAAAAATGTTCTCGGAGGTGTGTGAAATCCACCAATTTGCACTTGGCCAGCGCGGTGGACTATGGCCTAAAACTTTCTCATTCTGCGAGAGGACCCGTGCCCAGCAGTGGGACAGTAATGGGTTGACGACGACAGCCCATTGGTTGGTATAAAATATTTGTGGTAGAACCAATTGCGAATTAAGTCCAGAGACATTATCTCCAAACATATTCTTGCTTAATAACTGAGCGCTGCTGTCACCTGTTCTGAGTGATAAATGGACTTATCTGGATCGTTCCAACTCTGTCCGTAGTTGCATAGATTATGGGCACGGTCAATTCTGTAGACTTGGCAGTGACTACAATCCAGGCAAATGGGTCGAAGTATCAGTAGTAAAAGAAATAAACCGGCCAATTGTAAGTTAAACTTGCGAACGTAGGGTTTCGTTTCGTTATCTATAAAAAAGGCAAAAAATCTCGATATTTATATGAGAGCACTTTGTCTATTTTTTAGTATTTTTTGTTGTAGAGGCAACAGAAATGCGCCATCTGTGAAAATTTCAACAGTTTACGAAATACCTGATGACAGATTAACTGACAGATGTAAAGATCGACAGACGGACAGCGGAGTCTTAGTAATAGGGTCCTGTTTTTATCAGTTCGATACGGAACCCGAAAACCGTGGACTTAAAGTAGAAAATAGTACCAATAATAATATTATGGAGATTTCCTCGAGCCCGGTCGAACTTAACTAATAGATAATTAAGCAACTTCCCGCTTGCGGATAAAGTTAAAGTTTTAAAATCTTTCAGTTCGCGAATCTCTTAATTAAATTAGGTGATGGAGATAAAACAAGTTAAGACTTATTCAAACCTAGCATTAGTTTTTTCTGCAATTCATATTAGGTTAGATTGAGTTATTTTAAGTAAGTTTTTTTTATATCTAACTGACGCAGCAAACAAACATGCAGTCCACCTGATGGTAACTGGCCACTGCCGCCCATGGACGTCTATAATCGATTTCATACAGAACACGGTTTCCATCTGAAGTTTATCACATATGCGTGGCTTCTCCCGAGGACTACGATGGTCGCCTCATGTGAAAGTGTGCCGGCAACCACACCCTTCCATCGAAACGCAAGAAATGCTTCACGCTAGAAATAGGTGTGGAGGTGGTACTTCCCCGATCGAACTACACTGGCTTTACCACCTTCAAGTAGTTAGGTAAGTTAGTTGTTTCGATTATTTTGAACACACCAGCAGGATTTAATTTTTATTCATAATTTTCAATTTATTTCCCTACAAAAATAAAGAAAAAAATGGAACGGTTCCGGTGGTAATTATCGAATTCTATAGTTATTAAAGTGCCCATTATTTTTGAAGTAATTTTGTGATCTTACTCCGTTGTCTTCGTCATTTTCTAGCATTCGCCATCGTGGTATACTTATTTGATATTTTTTCTGTATATGATTTTAGACTAATATTATCGCGGAATTGACACATTTTAATACTTACTTAACGGGTACTCACGATATGCGGTTTTTGAATCCTTTTTGAATTCTTTTTGCCGATATTTCGACCTAGTTGCATGGATCGTGGTCACGGCGAAACTGTCGTGGCGGGGAGAAACCGTTGACAAGCACTAGTGATAGATTAACCAATGTACCCTAGTTCTAGTTCGTTTTTCTTTTTGAGGTACCATATCAAGACACACAAGATTTTTTTCTATACTTTAAATTTTCACCTAAGACATGCAAAAATAAAATTATTAAAAGTAGCGACTACCCGCGTGGCGTAGCGGTTACTATACATGTCTGACGCGCAATGGATCCTAGGTTCGATTCCCGGCCAGACAGATATCACCTCGCGAGTCGTTTCACCTTACTGTACGGTTAAACAATATTAAAATACTTACCATTAAGTCCTACGGCTTTTATCATCACTGATAAGCCGCGTAATTTCCTAATTCCTGTAAAATTATCTATTTTTTATGCTATTGAAAAAGCAAACGAGCATGCAGTCCATCCGACGGCAAGTGGTCACTGCCGCTCGTGCATATTTGTAAACAACTTCATCATCGGGATTTAACACTACCCTCAATGTTTTCGCAAGAATGGTTTATGTTATCCCCTTCTTGTGTTAGAAGCACGTAGTAAAGTAATTTTTCTCGCAGATCCTTTGGAATAGCTACAACATAACTATGAAGTAATGTTTCGCTTTCGCTTATTCCGCTCTTCTAACAAATTCCAGACAAAACATTTTTCTAGGAAATAGGTTATTCATCGTCATATATATTTCATTGAAGCATCAGAAAAAAGGGCTGTATCAGGTGGCTCTACGATCAATAAAAAATAGAGTACTACGCTAAAATTAATACTATTTCTATAAATAAAATCGCTAAAAATTGCATCTGTTTCATGTTGTTTAGCCCTGATAAAGATATATTTTATTACATATATATTTGATCAAGGGGGTAGAGAACAAAGCTTACAGATTGTTACGATTCTTGACATTAAAAACTTATACTACATTTGAAAGCGTCTTATATATATCTTGTAATATCGCTTATACATGATATGACCTTCATACATAATTACCACTCAAGTCCATCACTCATTTGAAAGTATATTTAAAAAACATATGTATGTCAAAACCCGTGACGACGAGGGTGAAAAATGCTGTAAGAATTCCCACATATCACAGGAATGTCATAAAAAGAGAACACACGTACTGAAGGACGGGAACATACGGCTTCGAAGTTCATCTAACTAGTTTAGAGTAGGAGATATTTGTTGGGACACTTATTTTGCTTTAGATTAATATAATAGAATTAATATAGGAAGTAAGACAGGCGTACACAAATCTGATCGCAGTGAAGCAGTCGCAAGTGACAATCGCTTAGCCTCAGTGTTGAGTTTTGAAAACATTTGTATGTGTTTGATCTCAAGAGGCCACGAAATTTCGTGAGATGCTCATCTCATAGATGAAGCAAGCAACGTCACCTT
Source organism: Spicauda simplicius (assembly GCA_949699795.1). Lineage (NCBI taxonomy): Eukaryota > Metazoa > Arthropoda > Insecta > Lepidoptera > Hesperiidae > Spicauda > Spicauda simplicius. The sequence continues at coordinate 5,723,643 of OX453060.1, forward strand.
TTCTCCCCAAACAGAATTAATTCAGTCTAGAAACGAAATGAAGTTATGACGGTGGTATTTCTACGATCGGACCGTACTGCAATTTCAGTATCATTCTGCAATTTGATAAAAGGATATAATTATAGTCACTCATTGACTGACTAATTATCGCAAAGCTATAATTACTAAAGCTACAAAGTGAAATTTGTGCAATTGAATTATTTTATGACACCGGCACCGGAAAAAGGGTAAATAGGACTTGATTTTTTGTTAATAAACGCTTCTTTTCATATATGAGCAATGAAAATATGTATTATATACTTTTTGGGAAATTAACCCCTGAGGGGATACGAAAGAACAGATTTTTTGTTTTATCACGTGTATACCAGATATAAGTACCGTGCGCTATTATATGTTATTAATATGTGCGTATTAGAAATTAATTATCACTGCTTTTCGGTAAAGGAAAACATTGTGAGGAAATCTACACACCCGAGAGTTCTTTAAAAAAAAGTTCTCGGAGGTGTGTGAAGTCCACCAATTCGCACTTGGCCAGCGCGGTGGACTATGGCCTAAACTCTCTCATTCTGGGAGAAGACCCGTGCCCAGCAGTGGGCCAATAATGGGTTGAGGCGACAATACCAGATACAGACCATGCGTAGCATCTATCCACAGTGAAATTCTGGTACACTGAACCTACAGACCGTGTGTGGTAAGGCGCGACACGATCGTAAAAGCTATGGACATACATTACAAACGCACGATAACTGAAAACATAACGTTTTGGTTGACGGTGTGTGGCGACACATAAAATAAATATTGTGTACGTATTACTGTTATTTATCTTTATGGCCTAGAACTTCGTTTTGATACGGTTCTTCACTCTGAAGCTAATTTTGTGGCCTATATGAAACATAATATCTGAGTGTAGTTCTTATATCACTTGTTTTAGATTTATGTTAGTATTTTTAACACAAAAGTTAGGGTATTTGTTACATTTTACGTCTCAAACGTAGAACAAATGAATAAATTGAAGCACAGACAATGTATAAACCAGTCGTCGCACCGGACACGATAAACAAGTAGCGAGTAGAGCTAGAATAGAAACGAGATAGCGAGCAGCGAGTGCATAGTTCCGATAGTTATGTAGCTCACCTATAAATAAGCGACAGTGCGAGTGAAACGAGCGATTACTCGCGTCACTCGCTTGAGGTGGCTAAGCGTACAGTCCTGCGCTAAACTAATCTGATCGCTGTTCGCTCAACTATTTGTATATGTATCTGTTTTGCTTACACTGAATTCATATCTATTGTAGATTTTTAGAGCAAATAGCTGATAGTTAGTCGTTTCTTCCCTGTTGGTGGGACTCAGGAATATGCAAGGACAGTGAAAGTGGAAAGCGCACATCATAAACTAAGAAAATGAATAAAATGAAAGAAAATAAGAGTATTTCTTCAGCATATAACAAAAACAGAATTATAAATAAATCAGAGTGAATTCTTACCAATAGGCGCATGTAGCGTGGTTATAGATTTTAGTTGTATCTAAATATTAAGTACATTTACGAGTTTATTTCGACCTCTGGCCGTTACCAACATAACTCGCAGGTATACGAAATAGTGTGATCAATTCTGTAGCAATTAGCAAGGTTTGCAGAAAACACAATCAAGCTGGTACAATTGGATCACCTCTTTGAATGTGCTTTGAGCTCAATAAATTATCCCGGAATCAGTTCAGCTTTGAACTTTGCCGGTAAAAGTCATTACAGAGCGCCATTGCATGCTCATCGGTTCATAGAATCGAATTGTCATAATGACTCCGATTGTATGAACTTGATTTTTTATAATAGAAGAAGCAAGAAAGACATAGTCGTTAACTCGTTAATGTTAGTATGTTAACTGCCTTTAATTAATTATTTTTGTATACTATATGCTCCAAATGTACTTAATTACAGTGGAAACTTTACTGATGAACGAATTTCCTATTTGTATGATAATTTAGTATTAAGACCATTGTTTGTTTCCCTAGCAAAATAAAATAAAAAAAAAAAAGAAAAAAAAAACTCATCATTGTCCCGCTGTTCGGCAAGGTTTTTATTAAAATGAAAGTTTTAGACCCTACTTCACCACGCTGGTAAAATGCGCATTGTTAGAGACTAGTGAAGCGTAGTTTTATAGGTAGTAGTAGTTCCCCGGAGAAGTACCACCGCCACACCTATTTCTAGCGTGAAGCAGTTCTCGCGTTTCGATGGAAGGGTGTGGTTGCCGGCATGCTTTTATATGAGGCGACCATCTTTGTCCTCGGGAGTAGCAACGCTGTGATTGACTTTAGATAGAACTTCATATTCTATATGAAGTTGTTTCCAGATGTCCATGGGCGGCTGTGACCACTTACCATCAACTGGACTGCATGCTAGTTTGCTACTCCAATTAGATGAAAAATGTAACGAATGTTATTGTTTTAAATTCGCGAATGCGAATGCGATAGTCCTACCGACATTCGCGAATGCAAATGCAAGTATTGATTTTTTTTTAGTTCTTGGTGTACCTAGGGATGCAAGAAGATATAAATTTGGGGACATTTTATTAGTCGATAAACTGCAGTTCTAATTAAATTAGTACAGGTTTGGCGAACTTTTGCAAATAACGGTCATTCAGTATTCGCAAAATATTCGTGGATTCGCAATTATTGCGGATGGGAATGCAAATATTCGTTACAATACTTTTAGACACACACATCTGCTCACCTGGATGGAGCCCGATGGGGCAACGCGCTCAAAAGGACTCCGGTTACGTTCCCTTGGAGATTACGGTATGCTCTTTGCGGCGCTAAGGACGGCCACATGAGGGGGGGGGGGGTTAATGCGGTAGGAATCCCACATAACGAGGCGTCGCTCCCACGGTGTCGGGTATCTTTTGAAGCCTTCCCCCTCAAAAAAAAAAAGAGACATCTTTGAGAAATTATTTTGAAGGAACTCTCATTTGTGTAATTTTTCTGGGTGGTTTTCTTTACCGTAAAACATACACATAAAACGTAAAAATATGAGTTATGATTATTATGAGTTAAACACTGAGGTACGATGCTGCCACTTGTCACACTGCACACAAATCATTTTTAATTTTGCGTCGACGAAGTAAAACCGGAGATCTCACCCTTTACTTTAGAAAATTAAAATCGTGTAGGAATTTTAAATGTAAAGAAAGTATTTCGAGGACATCCCCGTTTTAATGCTAGCGATTTACTCAATGGCAGTATGATTGTACTTTTGAAAAAGGCTTGAGAAGTAAAAGGCCTTAAATACATATTTTGAAGCCTAAATTAGCTATTAAAAATGAAATCTGCTTAAATTAGTTATTAAAAATGAAAACGACACAAAAGATAAAGAGACGATACAGTTTAAACCCGGATTATTAAAGCCAAACTTAACCAAAATGGAAGAGTTTATTCGTAATATCTCTAATTACACAACGCTGTTAATTTTCATAAAAAATTCTATTCATTAACTCGTAACGGACCTTAATTGAATAATTAATACTTGGGCTACGTTATTCACGCTATTTAATTTTAGGTGTGAATTTGTGTATTAATACGGATGCGTTCCAGATTATTAAATTGGTTGGCTTTTATCTGGTCCTACATCCACTTTTGTAAGTAATGATGTTCATCAATAACAAATTAACGTTTTTACATTAAAGTTTATGGGTGTGTGAGTTGTACACAAAGGCACTCAATCCTGAATATGATTCCAAATTTAGCGTTAGAATACTCAATCGGATGCCAGAAAGATTAATTTAATTTGAGTTACTTAAAAATATATATTTAAAATACGACGACCTGCGTGGCTGAGAGATCCCATCACGGGCATGACACGTAGTGGGTTCTGGGTTCAATTCCCGGTCAAACAGGTATCTGGAATTTAGATTTCTGTTCTGTATTCGCCGTGTTTTTTGTATACGTCTTTGTATGTCCATGCCACCACGACACAGAAGAAAATCCTACTGTGGGGCTGTGAGTGTAGAAAGTGTGTGTAAAATACAAATTCCTATTCATTGAATAAACACAAATGTGGTTTAAATTTTACATGGTAGGTACATGTAGGTAAGTTGTGGAAACTGAAAATATTAACCAAATTACTTTGTATTATACATTATGCACTGGAATTGAGACAACTAGAACAAGGCTTTAGACCGTTAAATCCAGTACAAAATTTAAAGCACAAGGGTTATTATCATAAAACACCACTCTGCTTGCCACAACATCTGTAACATAAAGTTGTATAAATTATTATTTTTTGATCCAACGTCGGCTTATGTAAATGCGACAAAAATGCTGTTGTTGAAAATATTAAAACATTAAAAAAACTTAAACTTAAATCGCTTTCTACATTCATAGCCCCACAGTAGGATTTTCTCCTGTGTCGTGGGTGCCATTGACACACAGAAAGACGAATACACAAACAGCCAGACCCAGAACAAAACAGAATCTAAACTCATCATTTAGATACCTGTCTGGCTGGGAATCGAACCCGGGACCCACTCCGTGTCAAACCGGTATGGTAACCGCTGCGCCACGCGGGTCGTCATTCTCTCAAACACAAAAAAATGTATTACATTAGCCTACAGGCGTGAGAGATTCCGCAAACAGGGGATACAAAATGTCACTTACAATGTTTACGTAAGGAAATTACGTAAATTACGCATGTATGTGGTAAGGGATAGGCTTACGCGTCGTGGAAATCCATCTTAAGTGCTGCCAGTTTGAAGGGTGTTTCATACTAAAAGTTCTTTGGTTTGTAAAATTTTAAAAACATCAAATTTGATACATAAGTAGGTAATCTTTATATATTTGAAGAGTTGACCGTTTTACGAGTTTGTACACCGTAAATATTTGTAAGAATAGTAAAGGGAATTCAGAATATTAATAGAAGTTGATGAATAAGAACAATGATGAACAATGATTCGGGCTAATAGGAGCGGGACAACTAAAAAGATCAAAAGTTACTTACAATTCAAAGTTATATAACATTTTAAAACGCCGGAGAAAACTCAGGACACAGTTAATCATAAAATGTCACTTAGCTCGCTACATCTGTTCTGTTACCTAAAGTTAGTCATTCACACCGTACGAAAAGGTTAAAGACTTTATTTCTCATAAGAATTAAAATTTCAAGAAAATATAGTACAATTCCAATTCAATAACGATACGTGGCATTAAATCCCTTACTATCCCGAGTAGTGGCTTTAAATACATCTATTATATACCTTTTTTTTGTTTACGAGGGGGAAACGTTCAAACGAGCGACGCGGGTTATGTTGAATTCTTACCGCATTAAAACCCCTCCCGGTGGCCGTCCTCAGCACTGCGTGGAGGATTCCGGGATCTCCAACGGAACACAGCCGAAGTCCTCCGAGCGTGATGCCCCTTCGGGCTCTTTTCTGGTGGGCGTAAACGCTCACCGCACCTTCTGGTCTTTACAGCGGCATGCGATCACACATGCCACCGTCGTACCCGAGACGCTTGGCCGGACGGTTCAAGCTCCGGGCTGCCCGCCCGGCAGAGTGGGACCCCGGCAGCCGGCAACCCCGGAAGCCCCTTTTAGTCGCCTCTTACGACAGGCAGAAGGTACCGTAGCTCTATTCTGGTCCCTGAACTACAGGGACAAAGTATCATAATATGATAGTACCTACGAATATTTATTTGGTACCTGCAGAGCCTGGAACATATACCCTTAGTACGAGTATGTTACGTATCCTCAAGTAATCATTCTTAAGTATTCGCTCTGACATTGCATTTTATATTTAATTTTATAGGTAATGACTTTTAAAACGTACGCTTCGTAGACCTTGTAAGCGTAAAAATCATCTCTCATGGCAATATGTAATAAGCGAGATGCTTCTCTAATTCTCTGCTTGTATTAAATCGTCTTATATTAAATAATAACTCAAATACGTATATTTTAAAGAAGAGCCAGATAAAATTAACAATGTTTTTGTGTATATATTTTTTTTTAATTTAAGGAGATTAAATAAAAAAATTAAAAAAAAAAAATCATCAATCACAGTGTTGTTAAAGCTCCGAATTTCCCATTCCAGGACATTTTGGGTAAAACTTAAAGTTGATGAATTTTGCTTACTTTCAGTAAATGCAAATAAATTGTGAAACAGCATAATTTTAATTTTATTCCTCAAAAATGAATTGACGTTGTCTCCATAAGCCCATCAATAAACGTTTCAAACGTAAAACTTTGTGAAAACAAAGCAATTTGGGTTACCGTCAATTTTTGTAGTCCTCGTATATTGCTCTAGGTAGAGATGACATACAGTAAATTGCCTTATTTAGGGCGCACGTACACCGGTAACAAATACGGTAAGTCACACAAAAACTTCTATAAGTTTGTACATATATTTTAATACCAAAAAAAAATACAATACTAAGCTCAACTACTTGCCCTAATTTACTTAATCATTAAGTTAGGTATTTTATAAGCCTATGTATTGGATTTCGGGCTCAAAAAGAGGGTCCTAGGTGTAAATATCAACGCGCATAAATAAATATAAATATAAACGCACCACTTATTTTAAAAAGTTATGTTGTGTATATGAAGTCTACCAGTTGGCCACCGCCATGGACCTGTGCCCAGCAGTGGGACAATAAATGGTTCCATCCATCCATCATCCTTTGAATGTTCACAGCTGAGCAATACACAATAATAATGACTACCCTAATCTGCGTGACTTCAACTGTTCCTGAGCTAGCTGAAACCAGCGTATAATAATTACAATGATTATTAACAGTTTATACCTAACCAGTGACCGTGCACCTTTACGTCGTACGTGCTCTCATCTTACGAAGACGGCTACACATGGAGCCTCCAACAAACAGGTCATGATGAAAGACATAATAGCAGGGTTTACACATTGCTTTGAGCTTTTTACTATTTCTTCCTGAGCAAGAGATCCATCTGGTGTTTTTATAAAAATGATATAACTCTTTTCAATTATTTGATTTCGAGTTATTTTTTTATTTACATGTTATTTTTTTTGTTTTTTTTTTTAAATTATTATTTGTATAGCTATACCTACCAATACGGTAAATCGGTTAATTGATATAAATTCGGCGCCGTCGCATACATACATATATTTGCAACACCAGCTGTGTCGCGAAGGCAACACTGACTAATATTTCTTTATGATTGCTTACCGAATGACTTACGAATGCATATATAGATTCATGGAGGTGATTTCAATTATACTACCGTGTTGAATGGCCCGTTGTTGTTGAATGTTGAGGTGCCCGAGAGATATAGTCAAAAGTCAAAATCAACGCAACACAGCCGGGAAACAATACAATAAAATTTTATTATGTTCTATATGAGTTGTATCTGTGAATCAATTCGTAAAAATATCAGATTTACCTATTGTCCAAAATTCTACGAAGTAAATTATGAAAATTGTGTTAAATAAAACAAACTCTAAAGTTCGCAAAGTTAAAGTATGCACATTAAGAAATTGCTAATATTGAGAAACGCTTATCAAAAGAAAATAAGCTTTTCATAATGTTGAGCGCCATTAAATTCGTGCTAACGATTTGTTGAATTGAGATGTTTTTTGGACAATGTGTTGGAAGGAGGGGGCTTCAGTACGCGGCTACGAGGAAATTTCATTTGTATTCTTGATTCATTAGTACAAAGGTAAAAAATTTTGACAGTACAATACGTACATTGCTTTGTCAGGGTTCCGTTACCAAAGGGTAAAAACTATTACTAAGACTTCGCTATCCGTCTCGCTGTTTGTCCGTCATTTCGTCTATCTGCCTGTCTGTCTGTTACCAGACTGTATCTCATGAACTGTGTGACTGGACAGGTGAAATTTTCACAGATGATGTATTTTTGTTTCTCCTGTAACAACAAATACTACATAGCAATAATATAAATATTTAAGGGGGGGGGCTCTCATGCAACAAACGAGAACTTTGCCGTTTTTTATAGATAATGTACGGAACCTTTCGTGAGCTAATCTGACCCACACTTAGCCGGTTTTTTTTTACTTACTAGTTTTTAATCATTATAGACATATTTACTTTGCAAAAGCGGATGAACGGACTAATTTAAGCAGCAATTTTAATGATCACGAACTACGCATCGGTATAAATATACGAATGTGTCGTCAACCCATTATTGTCTTACTGCTGGGCACGGGCACTGGGCACTTTTCTCTCGAAACAAGAGTTGTAGACCATAGTACACCGCGCTGGCCAAGTGCGAATTGGTGGACTTCACACACCTCCGAGAACTTTTTTTTTAAAGAACTCTCCGGTGTGTAGATTTCCTCACGATGTTTTCCTTCACCGAAAAGCAGTGATAATTAATTACTAATACGCACATAATCGGTGGTGCGTGGCTGGGATTGAACCTCGAACCACTCGATCGAGAGGGCAAGTTTCAACGATTACGCTATCACTGCTCTATAAGCTTAATATAGGAAAACAAGCTTAAAATTAAATACCACGTGGGTATCGCTACCCGAATATTAATTATTCAATTCAGGTCCGTTACGAGTTAATAAATAGAATTTTTAATGAAAATGAACAGCATTGTGTAATTAGAGATATTACGGACAATCTCCTCCATATCAGTGAATTTATATTTAATTTACTCAATTAGAGCCAGATTGTCAGAAATCATATCGTAAAGTGTTTATTATGAACAATGTGAAAAATATGTGCTATGTTTTCCATTGAAAATGAAACAACATAATGCTCAGATTTAATCGTGTAATTTATTAATAACTAGCTGTGCCCGCGGCTTTGCCCGCGTGCAAATCAACGTGTCACAAAGTTTTTCCCGAGCAAATCTCGACACTATGGGAATTCTATGATAAAAAGTAGTAACATTAAAATCGGTTTGGCCGCTCAAGGATTACCTGGTCAAACACAGAGTGAAAAAACGAATTTAAAGTGTGTATTTGTGGGTAGGAACGTATTGTTACGTATTTTTTTTTAAATTAGACGAATTCTAATATTGTAAACCGCTTTTTTGAACCAATTTACATTCTTAGTGGTCTAATTCACAATATCGGGATACTTTTTTTTAATCAACTCCTCCACATTTGAACCAAAACGTATCGATTAGGTATAAAGATTGATTTGAACTTTTCCGAATTGGAAAATACTATTTGAAGTAATTTTGGCGGATTCAAATTTCTAAGTAAGATTATAGGTAAACCTACTTTTAATATTAATTTGTGTTCAGGAGTTCCGGAAGGCATTATGGAAATCAAAAATTCTGTTGGGTAATGTACTGCTTCCTCCATCTCAATGACTGTGTCTACCGAATAGTAGATCTGTGATGCTGCTTTAAATTTGAAAAAAAATAAATCATTTATTTTATCGATACGTTCATTGGTGGGTGGGTATATAGCCGTCTTTTGGAACCAATTTATAGTGTTATTGGTTGTATTAACAATATCGGGATATACTTTTTCAACCAACTCCTCCACATTTAAACGAAGACGTATCGATATAAAGATTGATTTTAACTTTTCCGGATAACAAAGCACTATTATCTACTTGAAGTAAATCATTAGAAAATTGGAATATCACTGAACAGCGACATATATTCTAAGTTCATATTTTGTTTCATGTGGCCAAAGATAAGATCTTTTAAGAGGTGCATCGGGCCATTTGTGTGCGTAAATCCCGCATTGTTCTTTGTAAAGCAGAAGACATAATCAAAACACTTTTTCAATTCATACGAACAGGGCGCACCCGCTCGCAGAGCGCTGCCGCACCCTGCTCGCTTATTTTTTATGTTTTCTTTTATGTTCCAACCTAACCTAACCCATGTTTAAAAAGCTACAGCTAAATCCAACTCTTAACAATAACATGACAATACTCCTGCATTTTCAGGATTTAGGTATTCAAAGTGACACTTTTTAAAGGAACGGTTTGTAATGTATTGTAATCAATAAGTACTAAACTCATACGGCTTAAGTAGGTTGAGTACTTAGATTATCAGCGTTGATGAAATAATGTTTAATTTATTAATCACATTTCAGTTTAATGAGCTGTCGTTAAACTTATAATATATACTAAAAACAACCGTAAGCATTATGTGACTACCTTTTATAATTTAGGCTTGCACTATCCCGCATCATCAGGGAGGAGTTGAAGGTAAAAAAAATATCCCGTGTCTTTGCTGCTTAGTATTCTTATTACTTATACGTAAGCACTTGAGAGCCAACTTCTATAGCTTGGGCTTGCAGTACCCTGCATCATCAGGGCTGAGGAGCTTAAGGTCGAAATTGTCGTCATGTGTCTTTGCTTAGTAATTATATTACATACCCGAAAGTATTAAATGGCCAACTCCTATGGCTTAGGCTTGCAGTACCCTGCATCATCAGGCTTGAGGAGTTGAAGATCGAAATTTTCATCTTGTGTCTTTGCTTAGTAATTATATTACATATCCGAAAGCACTAAATAGCTAACTTCTATGGCTTAGGCTTGAAGTACCCCTGCATCATCAGGGTTGAGGAGTTAAAGGTCAAAATTTTCATCATGTGTCTTTGCTTAGTAATTATATTAAATGCATGAAAGCACCAAATGCCCATCTCGTATAGTTTAGGCTAGCAGTATCCTGCATCATCAGGGGTGAGGAGCTAAAGGTCGAAATTTTCATTTTGTGTCTTTGCTTAGTAATCATATTATATACCCGAAAGCACCAAATGGCCATCTCCTATAGCTTAGGCTTGAAGTAACCCTGCATCATCAGGGTTGAAGAGTTGAAGGTCAAAATTTTTACCGTGTATCTTTGCTTGGTATTGTATATAACCGTAAGTACCAAATAGCCAACTCTTACGGTTTAGTTTTGAAATACCCTTACATCATCAGGGTTGAGGAGTTGAAGATCAAATTTTTGTCCCATAAATTTGTTTAACAATCTTATTATATATCCATAAAAACAAATTGAATTACTTCTACGGTTCAGGCTAGCAGTACCCCTGCATCATCAGGATTGAAGAGTTGAAGGTCAAATTTTTTAGGAAATATCTGCTTAGTAATCTCATTCCACCAATTCGCACTTGGCCAGCGCGGTGGACTATGGCCTAAAACTCTCTCATTCTGAGAGGAGACCCGTGCCCAGCAGTGGGACAATAATGGGTTGTGCCCCAATCTCATTCTACATTCAACCCAATTGGACTCCTACAACTTAGGTTTGGCCGAGTATCGCTAATTTCGTTAATTTGCTTCAAAGAAATGGATCCTATGATCAGAACCGTATCAAACTCATCAGAGTACCCTTGAAGTACAATCTTTCAAATAAAAGAAAAATCATCAAAATCCGTTGGCGGGAAATTGAGTTATTCATCTATTTATTGCGCACATCGTTAATGCAAATATCCGACTTATGCGATTTTCTTATGGATGCCACTGTCAAAAGTGAACTAAAAATAAATGTGACCCCATGACAGGTACTACCTTTCAAATGAAAAAAAAAATCATCCAAATCCGTTCACCCAGTGAGGAGAAATCGAGTAACAAATATAAAAAAAAAATACAGACGAATTGATAACCTCCTCCTTTTTGGAAGTCGGTTTAAAACTATGTTTTGACATAAAAATCAAAGCGAAATACTAAATTTTATTGAAGTGGCCGCAAAATTGGCTGACTTTCATACAAACTTACATCTCCTATTTGGGTTAAATTGGGGGGGGGGGGGATCAGAAAATTCATTCTTACCTGACGTCTACGTCATAAAAGGAACCCCTAGTAAAAATCATATTCGTATCATTAGCAGTTTCGGCTCTGCGATGTTTATTCAATAGGTGAGTGAGTTAGCATCCTTTCGTTTTTATATAAGTATATATAGATATAGAGATATAGATTTGTATAGTATCAAATAACATAGGTACACACATAACCAATAAAAAATACATAACAAAGGAAACATTTTACAGACCATAACATGTTTAGTTTCAACCAATTCAACTATGCAGTTACTTATCTTATTAACACTTATCGAACACAAAATAAATACTGCGTAGTTTTAAATTGACATAACTTTTTTATTTATAAACCGATTTACATAAAATAAACACTAAATGTTAAGTGAAGTTTCTCACAACACATCGGTGAAAATTATATTCAAATTGGATAAGCCGTTTCAGAGATTAGCGTTTTCAAACACACAGACAAACAGACAAACAGATAAACAGACAAACAGACAAACAGACAAACAGACAAACAGACAAACAGAAAAGATTTCTAAAAACCATTATTTTGGGTTCTATATCGTATTAAAGACCTCTAGAAATGGTTTTCACCTAAATTTATTCCATGTACAGACAGCGACCTCTTACAGATTTATTATAGTATGTCCCATAAATTTGTTTAACAATCTTATTATATATCCATAAAAACAAATTGAATTACTTCTACGGTTCAGGCTAGCAGTACCCCTGCATCATCAGGATTGAAGAGTTGAAGGTCAAATTTTTTAGGAAATATCTGTTTAGTAATCTCATTCCACCAATTCGCACTTGGCCAGCGCGGTGGACTATGGCCTAAAACTCTCTCATTCTGAGAGGAGACCCGTGCCCAGCAGTGGGACAATAATGGGTTGTGCCCCAATCTCATTCTACATTCAACCCAATTGGACTCCTACAACTTAGGTTTGGCCGAGTATCGCTAATTTCGTTAATTTGCTTCAAAGAAATGGATCCTATGATCAGAACCGTATCAAACTCATCAGAGTACCCTTGAAGTACAATCTTTCAAATAAAAGAAAAATCATCAAAATCCGTTGGCGGGAAATTGAGTTATTCATCTATTTATTGCGCACATCGTTAATGCAAATATCCGACTTATGCGATTTTCTTATGGATGCCACTGTCAAAAGTGAACTAAAAATAAATGTGACCCCATGACAGGTACTACCTTTCAAATGAAAAAAAAAATCATCCAAATCCGTTCACCCAGTGAGGAGAAATCGAGTAACAAATATAAAAAAAAATACAGACGAATTGATAACCTCCTCCTTTTTGGAAGTCGGTTTAAAACTATGTTTTGACATAAAAATCAAAGCGAAATACTAAATTTTATTGAAGTGGCCGCAAAATTGGCTGACTTTCATACAAACTTACATCTCCTATTTGGGTTAAATTGGGGGGGGGGGGATCAGAAAATTCATTCTTACCTGACGTCTACGTCATAAAAGGAACCCCTAGTAAAAATCATATTCGTATCATTAGCAGTTTCGGCTCTGCGATGTTTATTCAATAGGTGAGTGAGTTAGCATCCTTTCGTTTTTATATAAGTATATATAGATATAGAGATATAGATTTGTATAGTATCAAATAACATAGGTACACACATAACCAATAAAAAATACATAACAAAGGAAACATTTTACAGACCATAACATGTTTAGTTTCAACCAATTCAACTATGCAGTTACTTATCTTATTAACACTTATCGAACACAAAATAAATACTGCGTAGTTTTAAATTGACATAACTTTTTTATTTATAAACCGATTTACATAAAATAAACACTAAATGTTAAGTGAAGTTTCTCACAACACATCGGTGAAAATTATATTCAAATTGGATAAGCTGTTTCAGAGATTAGCGTTTTCAAACACACAGACAAACAGACAAACAGATAAACAGACAAACAGACAAACAGACAAACAGAAAAGATTTCTAAAAACCATTATTTTGGGTTCTATATCGTATTAAAGACCTCTAGAAATGGTTTTCACCTAAATTTATTCCATGTACAGACAGCGACCTCTTACAGATTTATTATAGTACTAGCTGTGCCCGCGACTTCGTCCGCGTGGAATAGTTATTTTGGGCAAAATTTATTTTTTTATAAATTATAGCTGTTACCCACGACTTTGTCCGTTTCATTTTCTATTATTATTTTAGACAATTTAGTTTTGAAAAGAACATAGCTAACTTATATAGCTCATATATAAAAAAATGAAATTATTAGAACCTAAAACAAAATATCCTTAAAACAAAATCAAATAGTATTTAAAAAGTATTTTTACACGACGATAAAACGACGCAAGATCTCTAAGATATCAATATCTTCTAAGATGTTCATTGAAATTAAGTGATTGTCAATTTTGTTCACAATTAAATACTCTTAATCAACAACACATTTATTTGGACAAATATTAATATTATTACGTTTAAATTCTGTCGAAATTAGTTAAGAGTTTTACTCTTAACAAATTTCGACAGAATTTGATTACCATGAAAACGGTTCTAGTGAGTTAATCTTAAAAGATAGACATATACTGTCGCGGACATTTTTTTAGATCATTTCAAGAGAAATAATTATTTCATACATATATTTTTGGTATCTTGTACCGTTTTCGCAGCGCACGCAACGGAAGCCCTCAAGGATGAATAATTTTCCCCGTTTTTTCACATTTTCCATTATTTCTTCGCTCCTAATAGTTGCAGCGTGATGTTATATAGCCTAAAGCCTTCCTCGATAAAGGGTCTATTCAATATAAAAAGAATTTTTAAATTCGAACCCTACTGGTTCGAATTTAAAAATTCCTGAGATTAGCGCGTTCAAACAAACAAACTCTTCAGCTTTATATATTAGTATAGAAGTATAGATATCGGGATATACTTTTCAACCAACTCCTCCACATTTAAACGAAGACGTATCGATATAAAGATTGATTTTAACTTTTCCGGATAACCAAGAAATCATTAGAAAATTGGAATATCACTGAACAGCGACATATATTCTAAGTTCATATTTTGTTGCATGTGGTCAAAGATAAGATCTTTTAAGAGGTGCATCGAGCTATTTGTGCGTGTAAATTGTTCTTTGTAAAGCAGAAGACAGAATCAAAACACTTTTACAATTCATACGAACAGGGCGTACCCGCTCGCAGGGCGCTGCCGCACCCTGCTCGCTTATTTTTTATGTTTTCTTTTATGTTCCAACCTAACCTAACGCATCCTGTTTAAAAAGCTACAGCTAAATCCAACTCTTAATAATAACATGACAATACTCCTGCATTTTTAGGATTTAGGTATTCAAAGTGACACTTTTCATCATAATGTTTTCTCAGGAACGGGCCGTAATGTATTGTAATCAATAAGTACCAAACTCATACGGCTTAAGTAGGTTGTGTACTTAGATTATCAGGGTTGATAAATTGAAGTTTAATTTATTAATCACATTTCAGTTTAATAAGCTGTCATTAAACTCATGATATATACTGAAAACAACCGTAAGCATTATGTGACTACCTTTTATAATTTAGGCTTGCACTATCCTGCATCATCAGGGAGGAGTTGAAGGTAAATTCTTATTACTTATACGTAAGCACTTGCGAGCCAACTTCTATAGCTTGGGCTTGGAGTACCCTGCATCATCAGGGCTGAGGAGCTTAAGGTCGAAATTGTCATCATGTGTATTTGCTTAGTAATTATATTACATACCCGAAAGCATTAAATGGCCAACTCCTATGGCTTAGGCTTGCAGTACCCTGCATCATCAGGCTTGAGAAGTTGATGATCGAAATTTTCATCTTGTGTCTTTGCTTAGTAATTATATTACATACCCGAAAGCACTAAATAGCTAACTTCTATGGCTTAGGCTTGAAGCACCCCTGTATCATCAGGATTGAGGAGATGATGGTCAAAATTTTCATCTTATGTCTTTGCTTAGTAATTATATTACATACCCGAAAGCACTAAATAGCTAACTTCTATGGCTTAGGCTTGAAGCACCCCTGCATCATCAGGGTTGAGGGGATGATGGTCAATATTTTCATCTTGTGTCTTTGCTTAGTAATTGTATTCCATACCCGAAAGCATTAAATGGCCAGCTCCTATGGCTTAGGCTTGCAGTACCCTGCATCATCAGGCTTGAGGAGTTGAAGATCGAAATTTTTATTTTGTGTCTTTGCTTAGTAATTATATTACATACCTGAAAGCACTAAATAGCTAACTTCTATGGCTTAGGCTTGAACCACCCCTGCATCATCAGGGTTGAGGAGTTAAAGGTCAAAATTGTCATTATTTGTCTTTGCTTAGTAATTATATTAAATAACTGAAAGCACCAAATGCCCATCTCGTATAGTTTAGGCTAGCAGTATCCTGCATCATCAGGGGTGAGGAGTTGAAGGTCGAAATTTTCATTTTGTGTCTTTACTTAGTAATCATATTACATACCCGAAAGCATTAAATGGCCATCTCCTATGGCTTAGGCTTGAAGTAACCCTGCATCATCAGGGTCGAGGAGTTGAAGGTCAAAATTTTTACCGTTCATCTTTGCTTGGTATTTTTATTACATAACCGTAAGTACCATATAGCCAACTTTTACGGTTTAGTCTTGAAATACCCTTACATCATCAGGGTTGAGGCGTTGAAGAAAAAATTTTTGTCCCACGAATTTGTTTATCAATCTTATTATATATCCATAAAAACAAATTGACTTACTTCTACGGTTCAGGCTAGTAGTGCACCTGCATCATCAAGATTGAAGAGTTGAAGGTCAATTTTTTTAGGAAATATCTGCTTAGTAATCTCATTCTACATTCAACCCAATTGGACTCCTACAGCTTAGGTTTGGCCGAGTATCGCTAATTTCTTTAATTTGCTTCAAGGAAATGGATCCTATGATCAGAACCGTATCAAACTCATCAGAGTTCTCTTGAAGTAGGTACATTCTTTCAAATAAAAGAAAAATCATCAAAATCGGCGGGAAATTGAGTTATTCATCTATTTATCGCACACATCGTTAATGCAAATATCAGACTTATGCGCTTTTCTTATGGATGCCATTGTCAAAAGTGAACTTAAAATAAATGGGACCCCATGACACGTACTACCTTTCAAATGAAAAAAAAATCATCCAAATCCGTTCACCCAGTGCGGAGAAATCGAGTAACAAATATAAAATTAAAAAAAAATACAGACGAATTGATAATCTCCTCCTTTTTGGAAGTCGGTTTAAAACTATGTTTTAACATAAAAATCAAAGCGAAATACTAAATTTTATTGAGGTAGCCTCAAAATTGACGTACTTTCATACAAACTTACATATCCTATTTGGGTTAAATTGGGGGGGGGGGGGGATGAGAAAATTCATTCTTAACTGACGTCTACGTCATAAAAGGAACCCCTAGTAAAAATCATATTCGTATCTTTAGCAGTTTATGCCCTACGATGTTTATTCAATAGATGAGTGAGAGAGCATCCTTTCGTTTTTATATAAGTATATATAGATATAGAGATATAGATTTGTATAGTATCAAATAACATAGGTACACACATAACCAATAAAAATACATAACAAAGGAATACATTTTACAGACCATTACATGTTTAGTTTCAACCAATTCAACTATGCAGTTACATATCTTGTTAACACTTAACGAACACAGAATAAATACTGTGTAGTTTTAAATTGACATAACTTTTTTATTTATAAACCGATTTACATAAAATAAACACTAAATGTTAAGTGAAGTTTCCCACAACATATCCGTGAAAATTATATTCAAATTGGATAAGCCGTTTCTGAGATTAGCGTTTTCAAACACACAGACAAACAGACAAACAGACAAACAGACAAACAGACAAACAGACAAACAGACAAACAGATAAACAGACAAACAGACAAACAGAAAAGATTTCTAAAAACCATTATTTTGGGTTCTATATCGTATTAAAGACCCCTAGAAATGGTTTTCACCTAAATTTATTCCATGTACAGACAGCGACCTCTTACAGATTTATTATAGTATAGAAGAAGATAGATAGATAGATTAATAATTCTAACCTGGAACCTTAAATGTTACTTAAACAAAAACGAAGTAGAAGTAGGGTAAATTTACCACTAATGCTTTTAAAGGGTTCCTCCCGACTATCGTAGTTTCACCTTGACTACAATCCATAAAACGGGGTCAAATTCCTTAAATTTTTTTTTGTTTATCTGATCGAAGTAGTAAAGGAGCATGCAGTCCACCCGATGGCAAGTGATCACTGCCGCCCATGGACACTTTTAAGCAACTTCAAATAGAACATGGGTTTTATCTGAAGTCAATCACAAATGCGTTGCCACTCCCGAGGACTATGATGGTCGCCTCATATAAAAGTGTGCCGGCAGCCACACCCTTCCATCGAAATGCCAAAAAATGCTTCACGCTAGAAATTACACAATTACGTTATTACATGTGACATATTAAAATGTATCATTCCGCTATAATATTAGACCTAAATTATGTTTAAACATTGATACATCTCCAGCGAACCGAAGAGTTTCTTCAATCCGAAAATAATATTCTCAGAAACTTTATACAAAATGAGTTGACGAAATGGATGTATCCCTTTCATAAATATGGAGTCACTTTGACAAGTTAGAAACGAGTTCTCTTCACAAGTCAAAGTAAATTTCAATACCACATTCTCACATTTGCAAGGAGAATGTGCCACATTACAAGAATCCTAAGCACTATAACTTATAACTTCGACCGCGATTATGCAAACAGCCTTTAGACTTATGTTAATCAAAGGTTCTTCTAGTTGATACACACGGCTGTCTCCTTTGAGTTGAAATATATGTAAATTTTATACAGCATTTTTTATATAACTATTTGCAATTATATGGCATAAGAAGGGTTGTAAGCGTTGTTTGTCGGTGGCGGTGGACCACAAGATATTCAAGGTAGTAGAACCAGTGTAGTTCGACCGTGCGTGAAACATTTTTTGCGTTTTGATAGGAAGGTGTGATTGGCGGCACACTTTCACATCAGACGGCCATCATAGTCCTCGGGAGTAGCAAAGCATATGTGATTGACTTCAGATGGAACCCATGTTCTGTATGTAATTGATTACAAATATCCATGGGCGGCAGTAACCACTTACCATCAGGTGGACTGCATGCTCGTTGGCTACCTCAGTCAGATAAAAAAACGCTCTACTTATTTTGCCATATATGGTTGCCGCTATACAGAGAAGATATATACAAAAAAATATTATTTTTTATTTTGAATTATTTGTGCTAAGCACAGATCGTTCTTCAGCTCATATTGAAGAATTTTTTTTTGTAAACTTAAGAAGATTTGCGTATTGTGTCATACTACGGAAATCTTTAAAACACAAACTACATGATATATTGATCTCAATATATTAGTGATGTTAAATTTTGATAGATTCTTGAGTTATTTTAGTCCCGTGTGTCAGACGTGAGGTTATAGAGGTGATTCGGCTTCAACTTTACCAACTTTTAGGAGTCTATAAGGTTCCATTTCAGATTGACATGAAATTTACAGTAAGGTATCAGCCTTATTATATTAAAAGAATATCTTTTACTGCTGTATCATATGTATTATTCTCACATAAGTATATTGATTTTTGTACGACGTATTGTCCGGTATTTTCCTTAAGGCCACATTTCGTCGGAGGATGCCACGTACTCATTGTGAGCAGGCTAAATCGCCATTCAACATTTTTGGCTATTAGTTTTCAAAAACATAATCATGATTTTTATGTAAACGAGAACTAGTAAGCGTTATGAAGAAAGAGAAGTAATAAAAAATAAATAAAATATCTGCCTTTAAATGAATTTTAAAGCAGTATTCGAGTTGGTTAGAATAATCTTGTATTAATTAATGGAAATAATTTCGACTACATGAACCCTAAATACGTTAATTTATCCGTTTCATCGCATAAATGCAATCTCGACAGGGGTCCTCAACATTGACGTAAATATCGGATGACGCGACGCTAATTGAAATCCGAGGTCCCTTCGTACGATTTGATTGATCCAATTGTTCTGCATCTGCGATTGGAACGATTAACGAGCCTGATTCAATGACAAGGGATAAATTGTGCGTAAAAGCATTAATGAAAAATCCAAATATACTCAAACTCAAAATATTTCATGAAAGTAAAGGTATGAATATGATTTCTCTGTATTTTTGCGTAATAAAGGTAGGACTGGACTCCAGTGACATCCATTGGGAGCTAAAACAATTCCTTCCTTCCAGGCCTTAGTCTTCTTGTCCCGCTTGAGTTGCAAGCTCGTCACAAAAAACCCAGTAAAAGATAAGCCTGAAGGGTATACCCACAGGACTTATCTTTTACTGGGTCACTTCAAGCATTTTTACCAATAAGACCAGTGTTAGATGATTTTTTTTTGGCTTATTGTATCTGGCTTATTGGTCTGCACGTACGATATATTATACAATGTGTTCCATCTGAGTCCCGAGGAGTAGCAATGCATGCAATGCAACTGCATCTTTGTTTACAAATTACTGGTAATTTACTGATATATCTAAACTATAAATATGTGTTTGTCCTACATGTATATTAAAAGTATAATAAGATATATGGGCTTTTTATCTTTATTTTATGGCCGAAGTAGATAGACTCGCGGTCGTAATAAAAATAGGACACAATAGCTTAATTTTTGTCATACCTGGCGAATTTTTTATTGTATCTAGAAAATTATAGGATAAAATTTTGATTTTATGGGTGCTATAAAATATATTTTTACTGACACGTGGCTTTTTCAGGGTTCAATTGCGTTTGGGACCTATAAAAATACCTTCGATTAATATGAGGCTAACATTGTACATTTTATTATCGGTAAATTCCCATAGCTTTATTATAAGTTTTTCTTTTTTTTAAATGAACCTAACAATAAGGATGATGTCGCTTATAGATAACTTTTAGTTGAGCCGCCGAACGTCTTTATACCTAAAAATAAAAAATCTAAAATGATCAGTGTTTCTCCACAATATTATACATAAAAACCTTGCTCTTGAATCACTCTATGTTTTAAAAAAAACTGCATTCAAATCGTAGCACAGTTTTAAAGATCTAAGTACACATAGGGACAGACAGCGAGAAGCGACTTTGTTTTATACTATTGTAGTGATATCAACTCCACAGAAATTGTTAATGTATCGCCGCTTTAGAAAAAGAACTCTTTTTGCACCTTATTTGAAGAGAATCATGTCCTGGCATATCCATCTTATTACTTTTGTCAAAATCTTTAGTATACCTACTAAATAATAATAATAATAACTGGGCGATGGTAGTTAGAGGCACAGAAATTAGCCAATTTGTTGTGTAGTTGCGGAGCGTCAATTATGCCTTTAACTACGACTTAAACATAAAAATACATGTATTTTAGATTTACGTTTTTATATTTATTAGCGTCAATAACTTCATTTTACCTAAAAAGTAACGTTAATTAGTACAGTGACGTTACCGTTGATTTTAACACACGCAATGTTTGTCAAATGCTATTTGTACTGATTTACAGATAGGTTGCGTCGTAGCAACTTAGGAATAAAGAGTAGATTAAATCCTGCTGGCTAGTTCCGATTGTAACTTTACACAGTTTTAACCACCAATAAAACAGAATCTAAGATGGTAATAATTGTAGTGACACAATATGTCGTTTTGAAATAAGCACAAACATGACTCGCTCTCTTTCCTTGGATATCCATTCCTTTAAAGTCTTATTTTTAGTGTTTAATGTTATATAGGGAACTATAGTAATAAGTATCTATATAATACCATTCCAGAAATAAAGCTCCGTGGTGGACTGACAGCGGATGGGGTTTCGTTTGTACCCTTGCAGATTATCGTTAGTGTGAAAAAGACCATCCTCAATTATAATAATAACGCGTAATGGATGCTTCTTACAAAGCGAACGAGAGGGAATCGGACGTAAGATTTATTTTGTCATCATAGGGTATGTAGGTTTCCTCACGATGTTATCCAAGCAATGATAATTAATTTCTAATACACACATAGTTTAGAAAAATCAGTGGTGCGTGCTTGAATTTGAACCTGGAACCTCCAGATTGAGAGGACAATTTTCAACCATTAGGCTATCACTGCTCATTTGTGTAATATACTCTTGGTTTATTTTATGTATGTTTCAAGAATTATTAAAAAAGTATCAGCATTTAGTGCTACTTCTCTGCATCAACCATAACCGTGCATAATTTCATAATCCTTCGTCCTATATATAGAATATGGCGAATAAATGATTCCATTCGTAGGAATTCCTTCCAACCATAACATCTATATTTACTATGGCAAAATGGTTTGGGATCCCAGTTTATGGCGGCAGAAGTTTTTTATACCTTGCCATATCGATTCTGTGTATGCTAGGCGTGATCGAAGTTGCTGCTGTTTGGAAGTTGGTGGGCACTGTAGATGATAATGCTGCAATTTTTTCTGATTATCGTAAGTATGTGTATAAGTGGTTATTAATTTGTCTACAAATTTCTAGTTATTACTTTATTGATCGACATTTTTCGAACCGGGAGAGGAACTATAAATTAGCGATATTATTATGAGGCTCTTTGGCTTACGCGTCTATGCCTATTGCCCTCCTTCTTAATGAGAAGATCGCAGAGTAAACACCCTCTTTGCGATCGTTGCTTCTCTTTTCGTAGCTGGTAGAACTCCTAGGTCGCTAGATGTGTTCTGATTTGAGCGTATAGTAAATAAACCGGTAAATATTTTAAGTTTATCTGAAGCGTTTCTATTTAGTACATAGAGATAGCAACGCATCGTAATACAGTCATATCTGGGGCCGATTATTGACAAGTATGCTCATTTGCAACTTTAGTCTTATGTATATGTGAAAAAATATATTTTAGTAGATTTTCCTTTATACCAAAGAAGTTGATGGTTGGACGTAAACATGTACTTTTCAGGAGGTGTAACAGCACGCCTTTCAGGTACCATATACTATCTAAATGCTTTATTATCTATACTATGTTCTTGGAAATTCATGAGAGCTTGGAAAAAATTGTCTGCATATTGGCTGGCAATCGAAACGAACTCTGGACTACATTTGCGTTCAGATGGTAACATCAAAAGAAGGATTATCTTTGTGAGCGGATTAGTTGCCTTTTGTACTTGTTGTAAGTACATTTTAACTTTGAACTTCTGTGGTATTAGTTGTATGTAGGTCGTTATGGTTTATTACTGAAATACGCATACCTATTACTAAGCCTTTGCTACTTATTTATTTTTGACGTGACATCGTCTTATAATTCGATGGAGTCGGCTGCACGCACCAAAAAACAACTCATGCGGCATTACCTTGCTTTGAGGCGTTCCATTTAAGGCTTGAAGTGCAAGAGCGCGGAACAAGCGACAAAGAGGACAATCGGCCTCCGCGTTCGGCGTTCGACATCTGTCTCTCTCCTACTTGAGTCAGTGATGCGTCCGCGTGGACAGCTGCTATACAAAAATGCAACCATTCCATCAGTATTTTCTTAAGACATCGTCACTTTCAACTATCGTCAGTAAACCGACTTTACAGACAACGGATTTTTTACTTAATTTTAAATGCTTTGGAATCTTACTGATAAAAATCTTCATTTATTAATTTTCTTATTTTTTAGTTGAACATACGCTCAGTATGATATCTTCAACGGGATTTGAGGGTCCACCATCGGAATATTTTAAGCGATATATTTTAACCTCACACAATTTTTTGCTGCAGCCAAGTGAGTTACTCCAAAAAAATTAGTATCTTAGTAATAGTTTAGTTTTTATATTTTGCTTGGTTTTATCAATTGCCCCCCTTCTATGTCATTTTGGATCAAAACAAATATGATCGTGTAATATATACTTACGAATTATTACCAAATGAAAAGTAATAATAAAAAAATCAAAAATTACCTTTTTTGGTGTTTTTTTTTAAATTAAATTGATTGCTTTTAATATCTTTGTAAGATGTTTTGCTACACTACGAAATTAATTGGCTTTCTATTTTTGATGTTTTTATAATATTCTAATATTCTACAGATGAATACAATTTATGGATGGCACTACCAGTGTTCATAATGAGCAAGATATCCACGATACTGTGGAACTTCCAGGACTTGATTGTGATTCTGATAAGCATGGGTCTCGCGTCTCGGTACCATCGGCTCAATTTGCACGTAAAACGTGCCGTCATGTAAGAGAGAACTATGAAAAGTAACAAGGTTTGCCATGTAATTGTTTTTGTAGCCTGCCTCAGAAGGAAGGCCATTTTTTGAGCCATATTTTGTATGTGCATTTCATTGGCACACGCTACTCGCATAACGCTAATAGCCTAAACGGCTTGACGGATCGTAGCATAATACGTATCATTGGAATCGACTCAGTCAGTCGCGTGGCGGAGCGGTCACCATACTGGCCTGACGCGCAAAGGGTCCCGGGTTCGATTCCCGGCCAGACTGGTATGAATCATGAATTTAGATTAATGTTCTGGGTCTGGGTGTTTTTATGTATTCGTCTTATGTATGTCCATGGTACCCACGACATAGGAGAAAATCCTAGTGTGGAGCTATGAGTGTAGAAAGCCTGTTTTTTTTCAAGTGACTTATGGGTAAATGGGTATGTAATTTTAAATGAATTATATTGTTGATACTTGTAATGATTATGTATAACCCATTTTCCAGAATAATGCAATGCTGTTAACATGTGTATACACTTGGAGAAATATAAGAAGAGCGTATGTAAAACAAGCACAGTTAGTACGCAGAGTAGATAAGAAACTAGGTTTCTTGATAGTACTAAGTACGGTGAACAATTTCTACTTTATATGCTTGCAACTGTTTCTAGGACTACGGTGAGTTTCAGCCACGACAATTTTCTGTAAAATGCTAAAAGGTCAACGAACTTTATTGTTTCTTATTTACTTAACTACGTCAGAAAGAGGTTAATGTTTTTCGAGAGTATGTAGCACTTTTACGGACAGAACGTGATTGTACGTCATAATTTGAGATTTCGATAGTGCACAACGTTTAATGACGTTCAAACATAAAATTTATTCCTGATGAATTTTAAAGTTAAAATCTTATTGGATGTACCTTGTGTCACATGTAAAATACTAGAAACTTTAGTGTCACGATTCTATCATGACGTCTTTAAAATGTATATTATTGGATACTACGTATTTATACGTCATATATGGAGACATACAGACTCAAGCGGTACCGTCCGCGAAAGTGTTAATATATCATAAAATAATGATCTATCATTATGGCACTCATAATGATTTGAGATTAAGGCACTCACAAGGGCTTCTACCACGTTAAATTTTATATACGAGCGAAATAATAAAACGAAAGCAGGTCAATCTGAATTTTACTTTTTTAATTTCTTCAAACTTTAACATCAATAGTAAGTTTAACTTGGGAACTTCGTATATGTTTACTGTTGTTTTCTTTTAGGTTGAAATCTATAGTTGCATTACATTTTTACATTACGCCGAAATAATGTAATGATTTTAAGTCGCCCTGTCATTCGAGAGTCGGACATTCGAATTTTAGGAATGCACCACATTTTTTCTAAAATAGTTGCGCAACTGTAGGACAAATGGGTTAACTAGACATTTTATATTAGTTTAATCAAAACGACGTCATTAAAAGGGTTAAACAACTAGGTATAATAATTCATAATTCAAATTCATGTATTAATTAGATAACCAGGGTCCATTTGTTAGTAAAAACACTTACCTATAACTATTGTTAGTAGAAATTACCACATATTTATTTAACTATCAATTTAACAAAATAATTTATAACGTCTCTAAAATACAATTCTAGTTTTGTAGATTAATAGGTTTCTTATAGATTAGCAGATGGGCCAGTAAGAAGCAGTATATACTACTTCGCATCCCTTGCTTGGATGATCTTCCGGGCTAGCAGTGTGGTGCTAGCGGCAGCCGATGTCAACTTACACTCAAAGATGGCGCTGCCTACAATTTGTGAGTTCCCTACCTCTAGGTACAATATCGAGGTTAGTAAACATTACAAGTCACTAGTTTATTACGTTCTTTTTAACTATCATTGTTTGTTTTCGCTCATACATTGCTCGTTTACATACCCGCGTAGAGGAGCGGTTACTATACCGGTCTGACGCCCAATGGGTCCCGGGTTCAATTCCTGGCCAGACAGGTATCTGAATGATGACTTTAGATTCATGTTCTGGGTCTGGATGTTTTTGTATTCGTTTATTCGTTTAGTTAGTTTGTTTCGTTCGTTTAGTTTATTCGTTTAGTTAGTGTAGAAAGCGTCTTTTTTTAAAACCTTTTTTTTTACGTCAACGGAAAAAAGGACATAGTGTTATTTAAGAACAACTTTACATAACTCTGTTATGGGTGTCATAGAAGAGTATTAATATCTATTGTCTTACAGGTTAAACGCTTAGAATATCAATTGCTCCATGACCGTGTGTATTTAACAGGACTGGGTTTATTTCACTTCGATCGGTATAGGTTGTTAGAGGTATGTATTGTAATAAACATTTTTTCTTTTATATTATATTTTCCTCTATTTTAAACATAGATTAGTGCAGTGAACCTGAACAGATATTTCAACAATTATGTGCGTATTAGAGATTAATTATCACTGCTTTTCGGTGAAGGAAAACATTGTGAGGAAACCTACTCACCCGAGAGTTCTTTATAAAAAAAAGTTCTCAGAGTTGTGTGAAGTCCACCAATTCGCACTTGGCCAGCGCGGTGGACTATAGCCTAAAACTCTCTCATTATGAGAGAAGACCCGTGCCCAGCCATAGGACTATAATGGCTTGTACCCCAAACATAGATAAATTAAAAATAGATCCGTTACGAAATACGTATAAGAGTATGTACGTATAAGAGTATACGCGCGAGGAAAAATCAAATGGTAAAAAAAAATGGTATTTTTCTCTACTTATACGGAAAGTGGCAATGAAATTGTTTCAAAAATCTCCAAGACGTAAATTAGAATCCTCCTAGAGTATTCCCGGAGCGCTACAATATATTTAGTGTGTATCAAAAAAGGTGCTAAAAGAAATCCCTTCGAAGCTGCATTGGCGATTCCTTTAGTGTTGCAAATGTTCATAGGCGAAGGTGACTATTTTAGTTGCAGTAGCCTGTCTGCGTTCTGGTTTGGTTTAAGAATAAAAGAAACGTGCGGCACTCGGAGACTGCCGCGGTAAAGCTATTGCATAGCATTTTTTAACAACATTATTTTTTTTCTGCTGTTAATTCAAGATTTTTTCTTTGATACTATAGACTTTTTCACAAAGCTTACATATTCGTTCGATTTCCGAGCAGCTCGTCTCGATCCGTGCGAGCTTCGTACTGTCGTACCATATTTATACACGTTAAGCGAACGCTCGGCCGCGCTTCATGGTAAGCGGAGACGGTGTGTTAGGTTTTTCCGTTACGGAATTTCTTGATTCGGTCACCGCGCTTAAAGCCCGCGATAAAAGCTATGCAATAGATTAAAAATGACAACTAGGCTATTTCCTGATATTTATTCTATCATTTAATCCAGTGATATTTTGGCTGATACGCATACAACTTTGAAGAATCACACATAACCCTACTTAATTTATTCAACCTTCTATCCCCTGAAATTTATAAATCTCGCGTATCATTGCTAAAATATGTAACAAAAATATTTTAACAGTATATTTTAACGAACCTTAATATTTTTTCCAGCTAGCGGCGTCCATTGTGAAATACGAACTGATATTATTACAGTTCGACCAATAAATAAAAACAGCTTTATTACGAGTGCAAAATAGTTGATTGAGGCAGAAAATTGAAGTCATGCGAAAAATTCGAAATATTCGTAGAAAAGAAGCCATTTATAATGTTATTTTAAAAACAAAGGTAAAATGTGAGATAAAATATGGCATTATGTATCTTCATATTTTCATGTATGAATCAAATATTAAATTAATGCTGGGTTTTATATTTTTTATCTTCATGCAATAATTCAATAATAATGTTTTTCTAATGAATCTATCATTGAATATCATTAAAGTCATATGATTTAACATAAGGACTTTTTTATAAGAGAACTCGATTGATATATAAAGTAAAAAGTATACTTATGACGTCATGTTGAAATAATGAATTATTTTATGAGAAATAGATGTGTAACAGACTGCAGCAAATTTAAAAGGACAGTGATATCAGCCGGTAAACAACAGGAAATCAACACAATAAAAGTAAGAAAGGAGTATATAGGTAAAGTTTGACATTGAACCGTCTGGCCAAGGAACCTCGGGAAGGGCGGCGGCATGTGTGGTCGCATGCCGCCGTAAAGACCAGAAGTTGCGGTGGACGTTAACGCCCACCAGGGAAGAGCTTGTCGTGCTCGGAGGACTCCGGTTGTGAGCGACCTCCTGAAGGGCAGCGGCATGTGTAGTCGTATGCCGCCCTAAAGACCAAAAAGTGCGGTGAGCGTTTACGGCCACCAGGGAAGAGCCCGAAAGGGGCATCGCGCTCGGAGAATTGGTAGTGTTCCGTTGGAGATCCCGGAGTCCTCCACACAGCGCTGAGGACGGCTACCGTGGTGGGTTTAAGTGTGGCAAGAATCCCACATAATCGCGTCGCTCTCACGGCGTCGAGTACCTTTTGAAGAAAACGCATAGGTGACACCATCTACTCAGCTGTGCATTATAACAGATACCATTAAGTCTAAATACACTAGTAATTAATAATAACACAGAAGACTTTGTATACCACTGTAAGTTTTCACAGCATTGTCAACCAAATGCAAGTTTTATTTTCTCAATTATAAGGTTCAATCCATACCTTCGTCAAATGTAAGGGCTTCTAGCTCGTAGGCATGTGAACTGGTTTAAATTAGTCTCTAATTGCTTTTGTGGAGGCATAATACGGTCTACGGCCTCTAATATATCACGGAACTTATTAGCATGACTTATTCTTTGCACTATAAAACGGTTATGGTTAAACGTAAATGCAGTTACTTTAAAATATACTATTTTATGTCTTTCCAAAAGAAATGTGTTAGGTAGTACCAGATAGAAGAACCAGTGTAAACAGACCGAGCAGAATTAGCACTTTCATACGAGGCGAACGAACATCTTAGGAGTAGCAAGACATAATTATGTGATTGACTTTATTTTATCCGACTGAAGTAGCAAACGAGCATGCCGTCCACCTGATGGTAAGTGGTCACTGTCGCTCATGGACCTTTGTAATCAACTTCATGCAGAACATGGGTCCACCTGAAGTCAATCACAGATGCGTTGCTACTCCCGAGGATTATGATGGTCGCCTCATATAAAAGTGTGCCGGCAACCACACCCTTACATCGAAACGTAAGAAATGCTACACGCTGGAAATAGGTGTGGCGGTGGTTCCTCGGTCGAACTACACTGGTTCTTCCACCTTCAAGATAGAACTCTTTCAGATAGAATCCATATTATATATGTAGTTGCTTAGAAATGATCATGGGCCATCGTTATCAACCATTAGCCATCGTTTGGACCGCAAGCTCGTTCGTTTCTTCAATAGGAAAAAAGGTAACTAAGCGTAACGTGTGTTACGTGTGTCAAATCTACTAATAAAATTAGTAATTTTCACTTTTTAAATTTATGTCCGGTAGCTAAACTAAGGGTATTTATATGGATACGAACCTCACTCTCTGCTTTCAAATTTTCAGCTTAGAATGTTAAAACCGAATGAATTATGATTTTATAAGGCTACGAAGTTTCGTTCCGAAACTGATACGAGACCTTTTAAACATAAACATAAACTACTGGAATAAATAAATAAAATACTGGAAAAGATTTTAATATAAACACGTAAATTTACGTGTAATGGAGAGTATAGCCAGGTGGTAGAACTAGTATAATTTCCACCGGGAGGTACCACCGCCACAACTTTGTCTAGTGTGAAGCAGTTCTAGCGTTTCTAAAGAAGGGTGTGGTTGCCGGACTTGCCGGTACACTTTTATATGAGGCAACCATCTTAGTTCTCGGGAGTAGCAACACATCTGTGATTGACTTCAGACAGAATCTTTGTCCTACATGAAGTTGCTTACAGATGTCCATGGGTGGCAGTGACTACTTACCATCAGGTGGACTGCATGTTCGTTTACTCCTTCATTGATATAAAAAGTAGAGCACATACATTTGAGGTAGTCCAAAATCAAAAATAATTACAGAAAGATACGACATCTAGCAATCTGGGTCTAAACACAGATAATTAGAAGTAAATTCACCGAAATGGAAGAGATTGTCCGTAATATCTCTAATTACACAACGCTGTTAATTTTCATTAAAAATTCTATTCATTAACTCGTAGCGGACCTTAATTGAATAATTAATATTCGGGTAGCGTTATCCACGTGCTATTTAATTTTAGGCGTGAATCGTATATTTATACGGATGCTCAGTTCGTGTTTAATAAAATGGTTGGCTTAAATGCGTTTAAGAATCGGCTTTTGCTAGTTAATGTTAGAAGTATTAAATTGTATTAAATAAGATTTTAGACTAGTATTATCGCGGAATTGATACATTATAATACCTAATGGGTACTCCATGCAACTGGGTCGAAATATCGGCAAAAAGAATTCTATAAGAATTCATAAACCGCATATCGTGAGTACTCGTCAAGTATTATAATGTATTATATACACTTATGTTAACGCACTATAATGTAACCCATGCTAAGTGACATGTTATTTGTTTAAGAAAAATATAATTTTCACTATAATTGAGTTTGTAAGTCTTATGGGAAATAAAGTAACCTTAATGTTGCTAATAAATGTTTTTAATAAATATGATAATCAGTAAAATATTAAAGGTAACAGTAATAAATAAACGCCGTCTATATACAAAGTATAATTATGAAAATCAATATACTTTAGTACGTGGTCCTAAGGTCATCGCACAATGTATGTATAATTTACTGGATGATGATGTAACAGAGCCCAAAACAAAAGTCCATAGTCGGAGTAATAAGAAGTGACACATAGAGATCAATAGGATATAAAAAAAGTTTACATTTTGTATATTGAATACCACATTTTTCACCATCAGTATAATTTTATACAATACATATCACAAAAAATACATATGGCTAATATAAATTTAAATATAACTTTGTTTGGAACGTTTTCACACCAAAACTACTTAACATTTTATCATAAAACTTTATATACATATTCTTACAGTTATTTAATAGATATCACATTAGAATATACATATCGCTACTAATACTATAAATTTATATGTATCTTTGTTTCTTACGCTTTCACGCCGGAACTACTCAATTGATTGTTATTAAACTTTGTACACATTTACTTAAAGTCATTAGAAAATATAGGATACTATTATTTAAAACAATATATGTTATGGCAGATATGATTGTTTGTCACAGAATTAAACACTGGGGTTTCAACGCGATCAAGTCGCGAGTAAAAGTGAATAATAAAAACTTGCTTACTTTCTATAGTCACTCAAAAACAAGACCTTTAAAAGAAAACATATATAACGTCGTTCCTCCGACTTAAGTTGCATTTTCACGCTACATTTTAACGATGATTCGTCATAAAATGTTTGCAATGTCCGTTTGATGGGAAAATCCGCTTAACAAAAGCTTTCCGTGCAACTTTGTAAAGCTACTTTTAAGCTTGATTGGCAATACGGAGCTGGCATTCAAATAGTTTTGCTTTGTCTTTTGTGAGGTTAAAAGTTACTTATTAGTGTGCTGTACAGAAAAAATACCATGTTTGGAAGCCTACATCCTGTTATTTTTTCTTACTGTCAAACTTAGGTTTTATTTAGCAATGTTATAAATCTAAAGAATTTATTTGTTTGTCAACAATAATATCTGCAACCGGTAAAACTAAAATGTTTTTGAATTTAAAGGCCATTAATTGGGAAGTTAAAAGTTATGTAAAAATACACAGCGATCTCACCGAACTATGTGACGATTTACACCTTTTCAGTTTCGTATAAATATAAAAAGGCGTAAGGGTATTTTATTCCTATTTGTAAATTTCCTTTATACTAATAAATCAAGAATAGAAAAGAATGTCCTCGTAGCCGCGAAGACCCGCTTTCCAACACGTTTTCAAAGAAACATCTCCGTTAAACAAATCGTTAGCACGAATTTAATCGCGCCTAACATTATGAAAAGCTTATTTCCTTTGATAAGCTTTTCTCAATATTAGCAATTTCTTGGTCGATGTTAAGTGTTTTGTTGAAATTTGTCATTATTATTATTAGCACTATTGCCTTGATTAATGTGTTTTATAGTTACCTCAGAGCCATGAAATATGATCTCCTACTTTTTTTTTTTATTTGCCTGAAGTAGCAAACGAACATGCAGTCCACCTGATGGTAAGTGGTCACTGCTACCCATGGACATCTGTAATGAACTTCATACAGAACATGGGTTCCATCTAAAGTCAATTACAGATGCGTTGCTACTCCTGAGGACTATGATGTTCGCCTCATGTGAAAGTGTGCCGGCAACCACACCCTTCTATCGAAACGCAAGGAATGCTTCACGCTAGAAATAGGTGTGGCGGTGGTACTTCCCCGGTCGAACTACACTGGTTCTACCACCTTGCAATAGCTCCAAACGTCAAATTTGGACACCATAATTCTCTCTAATTTGCACCGCAATTTCATGGCCTTATAAGATTAGGCACTCATTTGCTTTCCACGCTCAAAGCTGACGCTTGTAGCATAGAAGTAATGATTCTGGGAAGGAATTTTATCAATTTCTATTATTGAATATTTATGATGTACAAACAAGGAAATTTAATTTTTATAATATGTTAATATTACTTACTAGTGTTTCAATTTTTATGTCTAATTTACTCTTACTGTTGTGATTCTCTCACTCTTTCATCAACCCATTATTGGCCCACTGCTGGGCACGGGTCTTCTCTCAGAATGAGAGAGTTTAGGCCATAGTCCACAGCGCTGGCCACGTTCGAATTGGTGGACTTCACACACCTCCGAGGACTTTTTTTAAGAACTCTCGGGTGTGTAAGTTTCCTCACGATGTTTTCCTTCACCGAAAAGCAGTGATAATTAATTTCTAAAACGCACATAAATCAGTGGTGCGTGCCCGGTTTGAACCTCGGACCTCCAGATCGAGACGGCATGTTTCAACCATTAGGCTATCACTGCTCTATACTGTTGAGGCTAATGATGCTAATATTCTGAGCTGCGTCAACATTTTACAATGGAATGAAGTTCAGTATTAACCACCTTCACATTTGTAGCATTATATGGATTTCCACGACGCGTCTACGCCTATCCTTTACGCATAAATGCGTAATTTACGTAATTTCCCTACGTAAACATTGCAAGCGACATTTTATATCCCCTGTTTGCGGAATCTCTCACGCCTGTTGGCTAATGTCGTACAATTTTTTTGTGTTTGAGAGAATGTTTTAATATTTTTCAACAACCGCCTTCTTGTCAGATTTACATAAGCTACAACGTCGTCGCCTCAAAATACAATAATGTGAGGCAAACTTTGAGAAACAGATGTTGTCGCAAGCGGAGTTTTGTTTTGTTATGGGGTTTTAAATTTTGTGCTGGATTTGCCGTCACTACTATGTAGGCAGCGTTCAAACACCTTGTTTTGTATCTATCTATTATTGAAGTGAAACTTCTTTATCGGGGTTGGAAAAAAATTTAGTGTAACATTTTTTCGTCACGCGCCATCTTTTTCTGTTACGCGCCATCTTTTTTTTTTCGTTACGCGCCATCTTTTTTTTATTTCGTCTAGATTAAAAAAAAATCTTAACGCTTTAAGTACATTATCGCTACATAGTATAAAACAAAGTCGCTTTTCACTGTCTGTCCCTATGTATGCTTAGATCTTTAAAACTACGCTACAGATTTTAATACAGTTTTATTAATAGATAAAGTGATTCAAGAGGAAGGTTTTTATGTATAATACATGTATAATATTGTAGAGAAACACTGATAATTTTAGATTTTTGACTTTTAGGCGGAACAAAGTTCGCCAGGTCAACTAGTACAGAATAAGTCATAAATGATTCGTTATATACTATTCTCAGTTTTCCATAATTCATATGAATACAATCTAATTTTAACCTTTTATATGTCGCCCTTATACTGGGAAGAAGAATTTGTATTAATTTTTTTTTTTCAAATATTACTCATTTGAATTTTGAATTTTAACCATACGATTAAGTTTTCAAACACTGAATTTAGATTCTTTTTCTGGGTCTGGATTACTTTGCCTCCGTGAACTTGTCATACACCCACATCCTTAAATGTCAAAGAGTTAATTTATAATTGGACGTCATTTTAAAGGCAGATCATCAAATTAAAACCATTTTAATCCGTATCTGTATTAAAGCCAACCATTTAAACGCATCCGGGTAAATACACAAATTCACGCCTAAAATTAAATAGCACGTGGATAACGCTGCCCGAATATTAATTATTCAATTAAGGTCCGCTACGAGTTAATGAATAGAATTTTTAATGAAAATTAACAGCGTTGTGTAATTAGAGATATTACGGACAATCTCTACCATTTTGGTGAAGTTTGGCTTTAATAATCTGGGCTTAGACATCATTATCCTTTAACTTTCTCTTTTGTTTTCTTTCTTTACATTTTTTACATATGATTTGCAGTAGCAAAATAGCATGCAGTCCACCATAAGTGACTGCCGCCAATTGACATCTGTATGCAACTTCATACACAACAATCAATCACAGATACGCAGCTTTTCTTCGATGAATAAGATAGTTATCTTAAATGAAAGAGGACTCCTTTTAAGCTGAGACAGAAATAGGTGTGATGGTGGTGTTTCTGGAGTCAAAACAAAAATTGTCAAACGACCATCAAAAGATGGCAATTCACATTCCAGTTACAGACGCTAATATAGTCGCCAGTTAACAAATGCACCTTACTGATTTTTTTGTAATGTGATAAGCTAAATTTAATTACAATAAAACATTTTGTTAAAAAAACATAACTTATGTCATTAACTCTTGAAGTTTTAAAAATACCCACACGATTTTAATTTTCTAGAGTAAAGAGTGAGATTACCCGGTTTTACTCCGTCGAAGCAAAGTTGTGTGATATCGCACAGTATAATAATAATGGTAATTTTCCATCAATGTATTTACTCGTAATTGCAAGTTATATTTAATTGCACGCATCAATGATTTTTCTAAAGTAATGTGCATATTAGTTATTACTAGTCACCCGTCGCATCGATCGAAATTCGACCGTAATTTAAATTAAAAAACTCCACTATATCCGTGCAAAATTTCATACTAATCCGTCCGCGGCATATTACTTATAAGTGCGTCACAAGTTTTTGCTTTACGGTGAAGACGGTGAAGGAAAACATAAATAAAATAATGTGTGTGTCAATCACACTATCTATCAATGCACACTCTATCAGCACTGTCTAATAAGGTTAAGCTGTTGTGTTATTCCGAGAAAGGACCCGTGTCAAACAGCGGGACAACAATGAGTGGACGACTATATCTTTCTTAGTTCTTCTATTTAAAAAATTGAGATCATGCAATCAGAGTCATTATTCTCCAAATAATTTAATTATATGAACCGATGACCGTGCAATAGAGCTCTCTAATGACTTTTAACGGCAAAGTTCAAAGCTGCACTGATTCCGGGATAATTGATTGAGCTCAAAGCACATTCAAAGAGGTGATTCAATTGTGCCAGGTTGATTGTGTTTTCTGCAAACCTTGCTAATTGCTACAGAATTGATTCCATTATTTCGTACACCTGTATATAAGGTAAGAATACATTTTACTACGATTTATTTAGAACTAGTTTAATCCCGCAGCTTCGCCCGCGTTCACAAAAATTGCTTGTCCCGAAGGAATAAAATATTTTCCCAAATTAAAAAGCAGCCTTTAACTGTCAGCTAACTCCCTAACAATTTTTATAAAAATCGCTCCAGCCGTTTGCACGTGAAGAAGTAACAAACATACACACAAACTTTCGCCTTTATAATATTAGTATGATTCTGTTTTTGTTATATTTTGTACAAATATTTATGCTTTTGTTATATAAATCTTCATCTTTAGGTACTCAGTAAAAACGACGGTCGCTCTCCACTATCACTGTCCATGCAAAATTGTCTTATAATTTGACCTACATTCTTCCTCAAGGCTTAAAAATTATCTGTTCCAAATTCGGTTATCTACCTTTAGTCGTAAAACGTAACTAATATACTAATTTTTGCGTTAAAAATACCAACATGAATCTAAAACATGTGATATAAGAACTACACTCACATATAATGTTACACTTAGGCCATAAACATAGCTTCAGAGTGAAGAACCCTATCAAAAAGAAGTTCTAGGTCATGAAGATAAAAATAACAGTAATACATAAGCAATATTTATTTTATGTGTCGCCACACACCGTCACAAAACGTTACGTTGGCAGTTATCGTGCGTTTGTAATGTATGTCCATAGCTTTACGATCCTGTCGCGCCTTACACACACGGCTAGAAAGTTCGGCGTTCCAGCATTTTGATGAGGGCGTCATGTCGTGTATTTTAACACACAGTGATATAAAAGTTCAAAAGTATTTTTTAACCCCTGATGGTTTTCGATTTTACAAAAAAAAAGAAAACAGTGAACCGGGGTCTCTTTATATGAAAAAATATTTTTAAGTCATAAATTGATCTTTATGTCCAAATAACATTATTATGGCTTTAAAAGTTTCCTTTCACTTTTAAATTATTTAAGTTATCTACTAGAAAAAAATATAAGCTATTAAATAGCATAGAGGCATTAAATTAGTTGCAGCGATGAGCGAATGTCACCTGAAGCGACTGTTTCTTTGCCTTTAGATTTTTCTGTCTGATTGAAACGCAAATGACCATACAATCTGTCTGATGGTAAGTAGCCACTACCGTCCATGTACATCAATAAGTAACTTCATACAGAACAGGATCATCATTATTTGAAGTCAATCACAGATGCGTTGCTACTCCCGAGGACTATGTTACGCCTCATATAAAAGTGTGCCGGTAACCAAACCATCGTAACGCAAAAACTGCTTCACGCTAGAAATAGGTGTAGGTGTTAGTGCGTAATTACTCATAGGTTAGGAGTTCTCGGGAGTACTCGGGAGTTAGATGAACTTCTCGGTTGTATGTTTCCGACCTTTAATACGTGTGTTCCCTTTTTATGACATTCCTGTGTTATGCGAGAATTCTTTCAGCATTTGACACTCTTGTCGAGTTCACGGGCTGTAACATATTACGTTTAAATATATTTTTCAAATGAATTATGAATACTTATTCAAGGCTTGAGTGATGGTCATATGAAGGTCACATGTAAGGAATGTTTAAGCATGGATATAAGTAATTGTCTCATGGTTATAAAAGGTCAAAGGTGAGAAAACATTGAAACAATCTGTGTGCATTGTTTCTTACCTCCCTTGAAACATCTTTTATGCATTGTAGATACATTTTTTTATCTGATTGAAGTAGCAAACAAGCATTCAGTCCATCTGATGGTTAGTGGTCACTGCTGCCCATGGACATCGGTTAGCAACTTCAAATAGAACATGGGTTCTATCTATCACAGATCTATCTATACTACTCCCGAGGACTAAGATGGTCTCATATAAAAGTGTGCTGGCAACCACATCCTTCATTCGAAACGCAAGAAATGCTTCACGCTAGAAATAGGTGTGGCTGTGTTACTTCCCCGGTTGAACTACACTGGTTCTACCACCTGCAAGCTAAAAAGTTCCGGAATAACCTCAGCGGGTTTTACTTTTACTACTACAATTAGGTAACTTATTATTCACATGATAAATAAATGCTTAAACTAAAATGGAGTCAGAGGCCATATACGAATTCTGCAAACAACTGACATGGCTTAATCCTTAACATGTCCACTGATATAAATTGGAGAATTATGTTACAGACACCTCCAGGTATGAAGCGTATATCATGTCTCGCCTCGGGAAATAAAGCAATTAGGGTTCATAACCTTACTAAAACCAACTGTCGATAAATGAAAGCTGAAAAACATCTAGGATTTGAAATCTTTTATTTCCTTACGAAAATATTGTTAATTTCAACGGTCAACGGTGTAGAAAGTTCTTACCGCTGGTAGAGTCACAAAAGTCAAGCCATTTTTTTCCTAATCTTCAAATAAATTTATATGGTGCATGTTACAACGTTTCCGCTTTTTTGTCAACTTCTAGCGTAAAACTACTTACATTCAAAAAGATTCTGATAAAATATATCCAAGTGGTTTCCACGTCACAAAATAACCAACAATGCGTAATGTATCGATTCAAACGAATAAGCACGTTTATAGATTTTCGCGAACAAAAGTCGTATCAGAAGGTGGAACTCGTAGACCTTTCAATCTATTGTGGGATTTGCTTTTGATGCGAAAGGTTTCTCGGAAATGTATTTGCTGTAATTTGTAAGGGAAGTTTCCACTGTACGCTGAAAGGTTGTTAAATGGACTCGTGGCAGTCGAAATATTTTCTTTCATTTACTAATAGGTACTTGGTAATTTCTTGCGAGAGTGAACTTTCAACTTGTGATTTGTGT
The DNA here is from genome assembly GCA_949699795.1 of Spicauda simplicius. Classification (NCBI taxonomy): domain Eukaryota; kingdom Metazoa; phylum Arthropoda; class Insecta; order Lepidoptera; family Hesperiidae; genus Spicauda; species Spicauda simplicius. Next base: position 5,762,010 of record OX453060.1, read on the forward strand.
AAAGTGTTGGAAAAACTTATTAAGTTTCGGCAAAAATATTTATCGGAATTTTTTGAAGAAATATTATATTTTTGCTCCTTAGTCTCGCTTCTGTTTCTCGCTACGTTTACTCGCTTGACTAGTGATCGTATTTTAAAAGTGAATTTCGAGAGAATCGTATCTAATTGTCCATTCCTCAAGACCACCTTACCAAGATTGCCTTGCCTAATACAAATAGGCTCAAAATGAAGCAAGTAACCAATATCTGTTACCGAAAAGGAGCGTACTAATTCGTAAGATTCTTGATGCTATCACCTCTTTCATTGTCCAATGCAATTAGGATTAATATAAGACAAGTTGTTTACCACGGCTAGTTATCTATGCCTTTTATTGTTCACTCACAGCTTAAAAGTAATGCAGTTATTGCTAGATCTGACATAGCACTTCCTTTCTATGTACACGATTAAAATTTTAATGTAGCCTAGTAACATAATAAAATAAATTTACGACTTCAACAATGAAATATTTATTAAATATACGATTGCTACAATTAACAATAGCTTAATTATACTGACAATAATTTATTAAATGTATTATATTACCTACATTTCTCATCATTATTACTTTTATTATTACTTGATGAATGCATGCAATTATTTCTGATAAAGATATCAAATGACATGACTTCTTTGTCTAAAACTTGTCACATGAGTATTTTAGAATACCGATATTATTGAAATGAAATGAAATGTCTTTATTTTGTATAGGCCTACGGAGGCACTTACAAATTGTTAGTTGCACATTTTTTTTTATACTACCACCGGATCGGAACACGACCTTAACTGAGAAGATCCGGCAAGAAACTCAGCGGGTTTGTCTTTTTTGTTATGTTGTTTTTTTTTTCAATCATTTTTTTTACATCGTAATGAAAGTTAGCTCCAGTATCTTGCCTTACAGTTACTAAAGGTGAGGCCTGTTATTTACTAAGTCAATGCTCAGTCCATGATGTGAAAAGCTATAGCGCTTATTCACGCACATTACGCTACAGTTGCAGGTGTAGTGATGGTAATATTTGAGAAAGCTGTCGTTGCACCTGTAGCACTTGAGGTCGACGGTGAGTTAAACTGGAACATCACTAGCTCATATGTCACTATAGTTCCTGCGACCTGCAAAACATGATGAAGAATAGAAAAGAATTATGATATATAATTATATAATAGATGTGATGAAGAATAATATAAAAAATACATTAAATATTTGGCAATGTAGAACTAGTATGGACCGGAGAGGTTCCTCAGCAACATCCATAACCATCTTTGATATGCGAATGGAAAACCATCTCTTATTGCTTTCATGTAAAACTCGTTTTCTATATGAAGTTGTTACAGATGTCTACAGGCAGCAGTGATAACAGGTGTGTGAATACCACTCGAATCGGATGTTAATATTCGATTTGAAATTCAATGGAATAACTACGAATACTTACAAATTAATCGTTCCGACTTAACTACTTACAACTTATTACTACAGGTGTACGAATACAGGTCGAAATTCGAATTCGATTCGAAACTCAAATCGAATAATCCGATTTTTTTTAATAAATCGGAAGTCCCCAAATAATTCGAAAATTTCCAACCATTCGAAAAATTCGAACCACACGAATAATTTTGAATAATGCGAAATAATTCGACAAAAGACATGGCCAGTTTGTGCCTAGTTGTCGATGGATCGTCACCGTTACAATAGTCTAATGATAAATAATCAGATTGCTTGCTCGCTTTTTTAGTCTTAATATGTAAAAAATAAACACAACTACAACTGAAGATGAAACCAAACAATTAATATATTTTACTTACAGTCAAAAGTAAACTACGAGTCACACTGAAAAACTGAAGGCCACTTAGTGCTAACTTATCACCATTCACTTGATCCAGGAACCTTTGCACCTAAAAAATAATTTCGATAGCCTGTTAAAAACGATATAATATACTTTATTTATCTTTTTACAATAAATTAATTAATCGTGTATCGTTGTCTAAAATATTACGTAGTTTTACGTTTCTTCAAGAATAATGTAGGGAGTAACACCTAAATTATAAATAACGTTTTATGGGTATAAGGGAATTTTTCATTAACGTATTTTGTCTTCATTTCAAATATTTTTTATAAAGAACTAGTGGCAATTCGGCCCATTGCGACGTCGCTCGAAGGACCGATAATAACTGATGCGGAAGATGGGACTCCGAGTGAAGACCATATTTAGGCACAACGAGGACATGTCGCCCCCCTCCCCCCACCCCAGGTGGACTGATGACCTTTAGAAGACAACGGAAACCGTTGGATTCAGAGGGCACAGGAACGGTTGGAGTCGCGCCATTTGGGGAAGGCCTAAGTCCAGCAGTGAACCCCAAAAGAAATTTGGATATTATTGTAAAAATATTTCAAATGTCACTTACATTTGAAATATTTTACAATGATATTACAATAAAATCCAAAAAGACGGTATATCACCGAACGAAAATTTCTTTATTTATTTAGTATCGATACAATAAAATGTAAGCAAACTTACCTCAACACAATACACTGGCGAAGGCACGTCATACAATACAGGCGCCGGCACATTAGACGCCGAATTCACTTGAGATGCAATGAGAGACACAGCTGCCGACCGCGTGATCAGGTACACCAGGGAGAACAAGAAGTACGTCGCTGCTTCGTAGCCGCCGAGGATGTTGGCGCTTGTACTGAAAGGTTTTAGCAAAATACGAGCAAGATTGCCTCGTTGCAGAAAAGCATTGGGGCATTGATGAAAGATACAACTGCTGGGTACTTAAAAACACTAACTAAAGAAGGACGTTGATACTTAGTGACCGTCGGAGACATTGGCAAAAATCAAGAATAAACAAACGTAGATAGAAAGATATCGCTGCCGACCGGTTACTTTAAAACACTAATTATAGAAGGACGTTGTTACTTAGTGACCGTCGGAGAATTTGTCAAAAATCAAGAACAAACCTAGATAGAAAGATATCGCTGTCGATCGGGTACTTTAAAACACTAATTAAAGAAGGACGTTGTTAATTAGTAACCGTCGTAGACATTTACAAGAATTTAGAATTAAGCGTAGACATGTCTCAGAATACAGGCATCAGCTCATAAGCTGCCGTATTCACTTGCGATACGCTAAGAGAAAAGTACGTCACTACTTCGTAACAACCGAAAATAATAATACAAGAGAAGATACATCATAGAAGTCAAGCGCTCTCACATTATATGCCGTCTTTACTCTCAACGCGAGAAATAACGTGGTTGTAACCACGCTATCAGATACACTAGAGAGAGAAGCACGTTGTTATGTTGAAATCGACTAGGATGCTTGTGCTTACTGATTTAAACATTGCAGGCATAAAATTTCCGCTACTTCCTATAGCAAAAGCCGCAAATAAGACAAACCTAACAAGATTTGTTAAGTCTTATTTGCGGCGGTTTAAAAACATACGATTTGGTTGCTCCCTAACGTAAATTTCCGCCATTCATTTGCGAGGCTGCGCGCTAAAGAACACTCTAGGGTTCCTCCAATTAGAAGTAAATAAAGAAAATATTGGTGACGGTGATGACGAAGGAGTAAAATATTGGTAACAAACGTTGATGGTAAAATTATCCAAGTGCCATCAAAATAGTACAACTTACTTTTTTGATCGACTGCTACATTCTCCAGTGCCTTTAATTCCGTCCCTGTGAAAAGAACAGCACATTTTTTAATTGGCATTAAAATAAGGAAAACGTTAAAAGACATGACTTAATTATAAATAAAAACATAAGTAAATGTAAACATTTTTTTATTTAATTTCAAGAATACTCCTTTAATTTAGTCTTTTTCGCTTTTTTCGCTTTCAACACTCATAGTCCCACACTAGGATTTTCTCCTGTGTCGTGGGTACCATGGACACACAAGACGAATACACAAACACGCAGCAGACCCAGAACAGGAATCTAAATTCATTTTTCAGATACCTGTCTAGCCGAGAATCGAACCCGGAACCCATTGCGCGTCAGACCGGTATGGTAACCGCTCGGCCACGCGGGCATCACGCGGCCAGTCTGGAACTACATCACAATCTTTACGGGATATATGTATTAAATCGATTAAAACAAAACTTACACGTCATCGTTAAAAGCAATCTGACAAAAATTATGCATATTCCAATAATTTGCCCCTAAAAGCAATATGAATACTCCATTTACCATAAAAATGGTGTTATTAAGTTTTGTCTGGAATTTGTTGGAAGGGCAGAATAAGCGAAACATTACTCCATAGTTATGTTGTAGCTATTCGAAAGGATCTGAGAGAAAAATTACTTTACTACGTGCTTCTAACACTACAAGAGGATAACATAAATCATTCTTACGAATACATGCAGGGTTACTCTTAGAGCATCTATTTCAAAGTGAGTTTCATTATGTTCAATTTAAAATGTGGCAGGACGAAAACTTGTAGTTCAACCGGAGAAATATTATTGACACATTTATTCCTTAAGTACCCACGCCCTCAACCCTCAATCGAATCCAGTAGTATTTGACACAGGTTTTAAAAGACGTTAATAAATACTGTTTATATTCTTATCATGAAGTTGTACGACTCATCAGTCTTATTTAGGAGTTGCACTTGATGGTATGTGGTCATTACCTCCCTTGAACATCTGTAATCAAATTCATACAGAACAATGGTCACTCACAGATACAGTGTTGTTCCCAAAGACCACGATAAACGTCGAAGACTACGAAAGTAAACAAGCTACCTTTGCTTTACGATGCTTTGCGACGACCCGCGTTGCTTAGCGGTTTCCATACCGGTCTGACGCGCATTTGGTTCCGGGTTCGATTCCCCGCCAAACAGACATCTGAATGATGAGTTTGGATTCTTGGCCTGGGTCTGGTTGTTTGTGTATTCGTCTTATGTGTGTACATGAAGGAGGATGAAGGCGAAAAGCTTAGTGTGGGGCTATGAGTGTAGAAAGCGTGTGCGTGTATGTGGCCCTCAGTCCTCAATATACTTACTCTAAAGTATTGAACAGCTGCAAACAGATGAAGAACAGGTTGTTCGCGAAGGAGATGAACACGATACCACTGATGGCTTCATCCACCTTCCGTACCAGTTGCGCCGCGCGACCATATTCCTCACGAGCAGTCCTCCAGAATATCTCTGGTAAATACTGTAACAATTGAATAGATCGCGATTCGGACTATTTGATCTCTTTTTTACGTATTTCTTTTAGGTTTGAAAAGGTTTTATTGTTTAGTTTAAATATTTATTAGATTTACTTCCTTGATGTCATTAATTACGTTTTCATATCATAGCTGAAATATATTATTCGAACAAACTTTAATAATATATTTGTTTGGACTAATGTATGTTTGTATTGTACGCAACACGGTAGTCTCAGGTCAATGATAAATATAAGAGTGTTCTAGCAGATTCTGTGAAGTTCGTTCAGCCTACACAAGCCTTACATTATGGTCTTCTTCTATGCTGTGGAAGCCATATATGTATACATACAGTTACAAAAAAATATCCAGACCGAGAAATCTAAATTTATCATTCTGATTTCTATACGGCCGGGTATTCAACCTGGAACCCACTTCCCATCAGACCGATATGAGGACACCTCCATCATGTAGGTCATCAAACTATACACCTCATAATAACTTATAGATGTTGTTGAATATTTGTATTATATCAAAACGTAACTACTAGCGACACCTATTTCAAATGCTGTGTACTAAGTATTGTAATAAAATGTACTATTTGTGAAGGTATCACCATAATTAAAAGAATAAAGTTAGTCTGCACTGAATAATCGTCGTGTATTACTTTAATAAATTGTCCATTACTACCACATCGAAACACGACTCCGATATTTAAAAGAAACGATATTAGTACCTATATTTGTAATGATACAATATCACCTATACAGTTTACAACACATACCTACTGTAGTACATAACAGGATTTATACTATCTAATTCATACCTTGCCCTGTGCAGCTAGTAACTTCTTATTGACGTTGTCAAGTCGAGATGTTAAATAATAGCTCATGCAGATCACGAATAAATCCGAGAAATTCCATATAAACGTCGATTGGAAGTGAAGAAACTAAAATGAAACAAAATATATGTCACGAACTTATCATCAATTAAATTTAAGAGAAGGGTTTATTATTCAATTAAGAAAATTTTTAAACCATTTTTAATTAAATAATAACTAAAAACTGTTCCTTCCTCATTTTAAATTCAATTTTCAAGTCACTCAAATTTTGCCGTAATTAAATAATTACATTATAATTTTGAATCTTCAGCAAGATTTCGCGCTTCACCGTTTCCGTTTTATGAAATGTCGACATCCAATTTTTCATAGAGTAAAGAGGGGATTAACAGGAGATGAAATGATCAAGGTCCTTGTTAAATCCCCTTATCGTAGCGGCGAAATTTTATTTTCTACACAGCCTTTTTTCATAAATGACCCGGCGAACTTCGTTCCGCCTAAAAGTCAAAAATCAATAACAATCATTTAACAAGGCGGTAGAACCAGTGTATTTCGACTGGGGAAGTACCACCACCACATCTATTTCTAGTATGGAGCATTTGTTGCGTTTCGATTGAAGGGTGTAGTTGCCGGCACACTTTCACATGAGGTGACCATCATGGTCCTGGTGAGTAGCAGCGCATCTGTGATTGACTTTAGATGGATCCCATGTTCTGTATGAAGTTGATTAAAGAAGTCCATGGGCCGCAGTGAACACTTACCATCAGGGGGTCTGCGTGCTCGTTTGCTACTTGAGTCACATAAAAAAAAACTAAAATTATCAGTGTTTCGCTACTATATTATACATGTATTATACATAAAAACCTTCCTTTTCACTCTATCTATTTAAAAAAACTGCATTACAATCCGTAGCGTAGTTTTAAAGATCTAAGCATACATAGGGGCAGACAGCGAAAAGCAACTATGTTTTATACTATGTAGTGAAGTAGCAAACGAGCATGCACTCCACTTGATGGTAAGTGGAAACTGGCGCCCGTAGATGTTTGTGAACAACTTCACGCGAAACAAAAGTTTCTATTTAATGTCAATCACAGATGCGTTGCTGCTTTCCAGAACTAAGATCGTCACCTCATATAAATGAGATCAACCACACTCTTCTACCAAAATACAAGAACTGTTTCACGCTAAAAATAGGTGTGGCGGTGGTTCCTGTTGAACCTTCAACGTTTGCCTTTCATTATGTTTTCTAAATCCGTTCCTCATACGGGCATGGTATGAGCTTCAGCACATATCACTACATAACTACTAACTGTAGTATGTATACTACTACGCTACGGATTTTAATGCAGTTTTTTTAATAGATAGAGTGACGCGAGAGGAAGGTTCTTATGTATAATACATGTATGATATAATGGAGGGACACTGATAATTTTAGATTTTTGGCTTTTACGCGGAACGAAATGCGCCGGGTCAGCTAGTGTTCAATATTTACAAGTTTAAGTAAGTATAGTTCGATTGTAGATACTGCAGCTTCCTTTATTTCTAGCATAAAGTAGTTGTTTTATTCGGTTGCCGACTCACTTTCAGAAACGGCCATAACCACCACCGAAAGGTTGCTTGTAGATGCCCATATGTAACAGCAACCACTTTCCATCACATGGACTTTATGGTTGTTTGCTACCTCTATCGGACAAAAAATATACCTGAGTTAGAACTCCGAGTAATGGTGAGTATGGCAAAAAGTTGAACACCCATGGATAAAAATGCTTCACAAATCCTTCGTATATATTAACATGTTGATAGCAGACCATAGCTCCAGCAAATGCTGACAATAATGATAAGATATGTTCCACTGAAAATAAATCATACTGTGATACATAATTAAATACGATTTTTGTTTAACCGTACCCAACCTAATTTTGGCGAAGGTTTGAATTCCTAATTGTTGGCAAGTTAGCGTGACGGCGTATTTTATGTGCCGTGATTTGAAAGATCTTAAGCTAAATTACGTAGTTATAGAGAGAATGAAAGTGATAGTACCATATCAAATCTAGGTGCTATAGTAACAATAGACCCAATATTAATATTCATTAAGTAATCACAAAAATGCAAGACAAAAATGTTGCAAGAAACACATCAACAATTATATTTGCTAAAGTATCTAAGAATTCGATCAAAACTAGTGTTCTTGAAATATTATTTAACTAGCGTTTTTAACACATCATTAATATGCGTAAGAAAATTCGTTTAAATGGTACGCAATTTAAGATACGGAGAACAAAGAAATAAATTTATGTTAGTATACAATTATACAAAACGTCAAGTAAACCTATGTGTTAAGTTAAGTTAACCTATGGGTTAAGTTTCTTTAAAAATGAAAGCTGGCTAGTTCTAAACATCTCCCTCCCCTGTAGCCGGGGAGTAGAATACGGCTACGGTAGCCCCTGCCTGTCATAGGTGGCAACCAAAAAGGTGGCTTTTATTGTTTCGGGCGATTAGAGTGGAAGCTCGAACCGCCCATCCAATGACCCCGGGAAGGACGGCAGTATATGTGGTCACATACCGTCGTAAAAGCCAGGAGACACGTTGAGCGCAAATGCACACCGGGGAAGAGTCCGAAAAGGGCATTGCGCTCGGTGGGCTCCGGTTGTGTTCCGTTAAAAAAAGATCTAAACATCTTCAATTAACTAAATTAAATTTACTTAACATATATTTAAGAACCTCATACATTAACTTACACAATGCCAGAGTAAGCACGACAGCACACGTAATGTTGCACTTTCTGGTGAGGGTTCTGTCGTAATTTGGGTCCAGTTCCTCTGTCCTGACAACATGTTGGACCAGATTCGGCCAAGACTTGCCTACTCGGAAGAATATCACCATGGTTATGCAGGTTGTGCCGTAGAAGATTATAGGAGCTGGAATAAGTGGACATTTTTATTACTTGTGAGATGATTCCAATTTTGTTGAGCGTAATTTGAAGTCGAAAATTTTTACGGAATGGAAAAATATATTTTGTCATTTGATGAGGAATTTCATACTTAAAAAAGTAAAGGTGAAATTTTAACAAAATAACCAAAGTAAAACAAGCTTATGTACAAGATAAAGGTTTAGAAGGAATTTCGCGAAGACTACTTGTATATTGATTTATTTCTTTTACATAAAATTAACGCATATATATAAAAGTTTAGTAACAATAGTAGTAACAAATCGAAGTAAATTTTAGGAAAAACAGAAATATTTCATCGTTTTTGTATTGTTTTTAAATGCAATCAGTTATTTCAAACGGAATTCACGATCAGTCGAGCGTTTTTAGATGAAAATCCCAGTTAACCGAGTCCAGTGGTTCCAAAGATTTTCCTTTATTTTTCTCTTGCGCGTGCGTATTGCTAGGAAGTTTATTTTATTTTCATAGCTTCTCTCAATTGAAATTATTTTAGTTAAAACAATTAAAAAACATTATATGAATGAGTCATACATAAAATAAAAGTGAATGTTTCATGTGTTTGTACATTTCATATATGTATTTTAAAAGTACAGCTAGGATGCCTAAAATATTTTTACAGTTTTTATCTGTCTGCATTTGGCAGTATTTAGCGTATCGTTTTTTTTTATAAGATTCAAGTAGCAAACGAGCCTGCAGTCCACCTGATGGTAAGTGGTCACTACCACCCATGGATAAGCGTAACAAGCCCATGTACAATGGTAAGCAACTGCATATAGAACATGAAGTTCTATCTAAAGTCAATTACAGATGCGTTGCTACTCCTGAGGACTAAAATGGTTGCCTCATATAAAAGTGTGCCGGCAACCACACCCTTCCAACGAAACGCAAGAACTGCTTCACGCTAGAAATAAAATAAATATTTATAATTGATACCTTGAGATAACATTTAGTCTTTATTTCATTAGTATATACTAAATCAAAAAGTTTGTATATTTTAGTGGAACAATATATGTTTTTGTAGTCACGAATCCGATGACTCATGACCTACATGAATATTTTAATACGACAAACAACTTAATTTGACAGTCCTTCGCTATAACTTTTGATGACGACGTTTACCAAAGAATAAAAATGCTCAACTGTATTTAGCATAACTTAAACCAAAAATCTAAAACATGTACTCATTAAATATCTATAACTATATCATATCTTTTCATGGAGAGACGTTGATGATAGTAATTTAAATGACAATGATTATGAAACCCACCGTGTATCGGCTTTTCACATCCTTACTATTAAAAATGATAAATATTTTAATAAGATAAATAACCTATATTGACTGTCCTCTTCTAAAGCTTTTGATAATGTCCTTTAACAATGTTTAAAGTAAAGAGTAGTTAATCCATTTAATCCAAATAATCCGTTTTTAATCCTCTATAACATTTATCTAGTGTTTATAACTACGAATATAAATTTGTAGTATTGCGTATATCAATCATCCACGTTTCGCCATCATTTGTATGGTGCGGCATGGATGATTGACATTGAAAAATTGAAAAGACAATGAAAATACAATACCGTGTGTCCTTTTTCTATATTGTAGAACTGTAAAAACTTAAAAAAACTTAAAAACGCTTTCTACACTCATATCCCCACAGTAGGATTTTCTACTGTGTCGTGGACATATGGACGTATAGTGCCATGGACACACACAAAAACAAATACACAAACACCCAGACCCAGAACAAGAATCTAAACTCATCATTCAGATACCAGTCTGTCGCCGCCCGTAGGGACTCGTCCCCCCGGGAGGCGACAAGTTTGGCACTATAAGTCAGCAGACTGGGACGGACTCCGGGAATTCCTGGCTTCGTACCCATGGAGGCAGCTGTGTTTCGTCTCGGGTGATCCTAGCACGTGCGCTAACTCTGTGACCGATGTGTTGCGGCAGGGTATGGAGTGCTTCATTCCGAACTCTGTCGTGGCCGTCGGAGGGCGGAGTCAGCCCTGGTTTGATGCATCTTGCGCTAAGGCGTTAAGTCTTAAGCAAGATGCATATCGAGCCTGGGCGTCTGCGCACGCGTGCAAGGATCCGAAGTACCCCGAGCTTCGAACTGCTTTCAATGCTGCTTCCAGGTCAGCAAAGAAGCATATGGCTAAGGCGAAGTCTAGGCACGTCGGCAGAATTGGCGAGCGACTACTAGGTTACCCCTCCGGGAGTCGTGCCTTCTGGTCGCTGGCCAAAGCTGTCGAGGGTAATTTCTGCCGATCCTCACTTCCACCCCTTCGGAATCTCGACAACTCTCTGGCCCATACGGCAAAGGGAAAAGCCGATCTTCTGGGCACCCACTTTGCCTCAAACTCGACTCTCGATGACGGGGGAGCCACACCGCCTACCATCCCGCGGTGTGGGAGCTCTATGCCTAATATACGCTTCACCCAAAAGGCCGTAAGGCGAGCTCTACTGTCCCTTGATGTCAAGAAGTCGAGTGGGCCAGACGGAATTCCCGCAGTGGTGTTGAGGACGTGCGCTCCCGAGTTGACTCCCATCTTAACGCGCTTATTCTCGCTTTCTTACACCACAGGACAAGTACCGTCTTCGTGGAAGGTAGCCCTTGTTCACCCTGTACCCAAAAAAGGTGACCAAAGTGACCCGGCCAATTATAGGCCAATAGCAATAACCTCCTTGCTCTCAAAGGTAATGGAGCGTGTTATAAACACACAGCTCCTCAGGTACCTCGAGGACCACCAGTTGATCAGCGACCACCAATACGGTTTTCGCAAGGGCCGTTCAACTGGTGATCTTCTGGTATATCTCACACACCGCTGGGCGCAAGCCATTGAGAGCAATGGAGAGGCATTGGCAGTAAGCCTAGATATTGCCAAGGCTTTCGACCGGGTCTGGCACAGGGCCCTTCTCGCGAAGCTTCCATCTTACGGTCTCCCCGAGAGGCTGTGCACGTGGACGGCTAGCTTCTTGTCTGAGCGGTACATCAAGGTCGTAGTCGACGGGTGCTGCTCAGACACGAAACCCATTAATGCTGGTGTACCTCAAGGTTCCGTCCTCTCTCCCACACTGTTTATTCTGCATATCAATGACATGTTGCAACAAATCAGCAACATGCATTGCTATGCAGATGACAGCACGGGGGATGTTGCATACACAGGCCGTGCGAACGCCTCTCGGACACTCGTGGAAGAAAGTAGAATCCGACTTGTGTCTGAAATCGAGAATTCTCTGGAGCGGGTCTCGACATGGGGTCGACTTAATCTTGTTGAGTTCAACCCTACGAAGACACAAGTCTGCGCGTTTACCGCTAAAAAAACCCCATTTGTTGTAGCGCCAAAGTTTCAGGAAATTCCGCTCACCATTAATAAAAGCTTGGGGATCCTGGGAGTTGACATCTCGTGTGATGTGCAGTACCGGAGTCATTTGGAAGGCAAAGCCAAGTTGGCGTCTAAAAAACTGGGCGTTCTTAACAGAGCCAAGCAGTACTTCACTGGGGGGCATCTTCTTCTGCTTTATAAGGCACAAGTAAGGCCCCACATGGAGTACTGCTCGCATCTCTGGGCTGGAGCGCCACAGTACCAACTTACCCCACTTGACTCCGTACAGAAGCGAGCGGTCCGAATCGTCAACGACCCAAGGATCGCCGATCGGTTAGAACCCTTAAGCTTGCGGAGGGACATAGGTTCCCTTTGCGTGTTCTACCGGCTTTATAATGGTGAGTGTTCCGAGGAATTGTTTGATCTGGTGCCCACATCACCCTTCCTTTATCGCACCACTCGCCGACGGATGAGGTTCCATCCGCATCAACTGGACTCGTGGCGGTCCTCCACGGTTCGGTTTGCGCGCTCGTTCCTGCCGCGGACGTGCAAGATGTGGAATGAACTTCCTCCTGAGGTATTCCCGGAGCGCTACAACATGGGTTTCTTCAAGAAAGGTGTAAAAAGAGCTCTCCTCCAAAGCCGGCGATGCATTGGCGACTCCTCTGGTGTTGCAAATGTCCATAGGCGACGGTGACTGCTTTCCATCAGGTGGCCCGTCAGCCTTATCGTTAGGTCTTAATATAAAAAAAAAAAAAAAAAAAAAAAAAAAAAAGTCTGGCCGGGAATGGAACCCGGGACCCACTGCGTGTCAGACCGGTATGGTAACCGCTGGGCCAGTGGGCCACGCGGGTCGTCAAAAACTGTATACTTCAAATACATTTAATTGAAGTTTGGATTATATTATTGTTTGCCAGAACGTCAGTTTTAAAACACTGCAGCTTTCAAAATTTTATTATAAATGTCGTACTTTAATATATTTAAATTGATCCCACTATTGCTAACGAATGGTATGCGAGATAAGGGTTCAACTGTATTGTCAGATAGTTAACATTTATTGTTTTAGCTTTGACAGGCCATTTTTGTTAATGGCATTGTTTTAAAGCATTTTCTATGTTCCACTTTTTATGAAATGATTGTATTCGGCTCTGCACTTTTTTATACACAGTTCTGCTTGTCAATTAATTCTGTTACTTTTGCCTTAAATTGATATTTTTCTTTTTTAATTCTTAACATATTTTTATGTTATGAATTATTCATAATGTGTTATTTTCGGTGAAGTTTCAAATTATAAAAAAATGAATATAAACATGAGTAAATTTACAAGTTCGTATGTTAAAACAAATCAACATACCTAATTGTCAATTGTTATGACATAATTGTAACAATACAATTATGTCATAACAATTGTTATGACATAATTGTATTAGTTTTGAATGATTCGCACAGCATAGATTTTTTTTTATCTGACTGAAGTAGCAAACGAGCATGCAATCCACCTGATGATGGATCACTGCCGCTAATGGACATCTGTAATCAACCTCATACAGAACATGGATTCCATCTGAAGTCAATCACCGTTGCGTTGCTACTACCGAGGACTATGATGGTCGAGTTAAGTGAAAGTGTGTAAATAAAATAGAGATGGAGTAAGTTCAACAAAGATTTTAACTTACTTGTAGCATTAAGAGATGTGACTGAATGCACAACCTTGTGGATACACATCACGGTTAAGAAAAGCTGCCCCAACAGTGATAGTAATGAGTAGAGACATTTCCACGATGACCAGACGAATCTAAAGATAAATACTATAATTAATTGATATATAAAGAGAAAGAGGCCTGTCGTCTATCCAGTCTTTTCAGGTCCACTGTGAGACGTGAGCCTACAGCTGCGTTAATTTTTGACAATAGTTACAGCCCTGGCATGACACACTACGGTCACTTGCCCTTACCCGCTTTCTATTGTGGCTACAAAAGGACAGAAAGTACTTTTCATGTCCCACGCCATACGTCATAGACGAGATTTTTGGAGCGTTCAAGTTTAATACACTAGCTTTAGAGACAGAAAAGGCCTATCCTTCACATTGGTCATTTATAAATTTTGTGACGTCTTACCTTACTCTTTTATTGGAGTAGTATTTTCTTCAATGTTCTCTAATTATTTACGCTTACGCTTTACGTTCTTTATATTTTTTGCCACATCCAGTACTTTATTTAATTTCTTATCATTGTTAACCTTATCTTGTCTTGTTTATTGTGTATACGTGAGACGAATTCAGCATCATGTTCATTATCTTCATTATAAAACAAAGAACAATCATGTACTTACCTTACATCAGAAACCTTATTACTGAATATGCCATCTACTGGAATCAAAGAGAACGTCTGCCCTATAATCAACGTCGCTCGCAATGAGGCTTGGAAGGTGGCTACATCTTTTGCCGGCTTCACTTCAGTTGTATGTACTTTGTTTTCTGGAAATAGTAAAAAAACTTGAATGTCAAGGTAAAATATAAAAAAGTGGTTAGTATTCTATATGTACGCGTAAAATTGTGGCTTAAATATTTATAAGATAAGGATATTAGTTCTTGAATATGGCGAATAAGATATTGCTAGTAGAATTAATCCATATCATTATTATTGTAATAATAATCATCAATATTTTTAAGAAACCTAAATTCATTAAAAATAGTTCTAATGGTACACATTAGAAGGCGTTCCATGCTTGTAGATAACAGTTTGACTTACTTGCTACATATTAGGTCAGTATTCCATACACTTTGGATATATTTATTTTAAACATTTTAAAAACTAGAAGCCGAGCGAATAGACCTGCTGTGGTAACTTTTGTGGTAACATTAAGTGGTAACTTTTGTCAATGGACACTTTTCATTATCAACCCCATGTAATACGATCCCACTAACTATCAACTAAACAGTGCAAAATTTTCAATACACAAGTTTGAGTATCCTTTACATTAAATTAAGGTTTGTATTCCTTCCATCTATCCATCAGTTTTTTTTTTGTTATCGAAACCTTCAAAAGTTACCCGACGCCGTGAGAGCAACGACGGGTTATGTGGGATTTTTACCTCACTTAAACCCCCCGGTGGCCGTCCTCAGCGCTGCGAGGAGAACTCCGGGATCTCCAACGGAACACAACCAGAGTCCTCCGAGCGCGATGCACCTTTCGGTCTCTTCCTCAGTGAGCATTTGTGGTCACCGTATCTCCTGGTGTTTACGACGGCATCCGACTACACATGCCATCGTCCTACCCTGGGTCCCTTATCCGGACGGTTCGACCTCCCACTCTAGCAGAGGATACCTTACCCCTATTCGGGCCCCGGAACTACAGGGACAATCTATCCATCACCTAATCATCACACAATCTATATAAATTTCTTACGTGAAATATACTTTCACTGTTTGTTGACTCTATCTATTAAATTACTTACTTTTGACTGGAATCCAGTAACTCATGTTATCCTTCTTCTGTCCCATCTCTTTATTCCTCACTATCTGTATTACTGTGTAGTCTGTACGCTTCACCACAAACATCGGTGAGTTTGTCAAGTGTAGGCTTACTTTATGTGACGGTCTTTAGCGTTCCGCAAACGATTTCAAGGTTACTGAGAAGTGAAAAATAAAAAGGAGAGGTAATTTTTTCAACATATAATTATTTGATTTTAAACAAAAGAAGCGCAATAAATTACTTTGTCAGTATTTATCAATTCTATGTATGTCTCATGTGCTTATTCTAAAGCTTATGCGCGTAAATTCTGCATACCGAAGGGTGAAAAAACTACACTAACTTATGCTATTATTTAGATATCTAAAAGACAATATTGTAACTGCCATTCTAGGTTTAAACATTAATATACTTTTAAGTAACGTATATACAGATATATCGCACATGGTACAATAAAATTACACATTTGAAGCTGTAAATATCTAAAGACTTATTATAAATAATTTTACCTTATTTCAAACTATTGTATTAACGTAGACTTATTAAATATAAGTAATGGCACCATACTTAACTTAAATTAACATTAATGTTTAAGCTTTACTTGTTCTTAAGCTCCCTTATATTTGCAAAAAAATCTTCGCCTCTTTATCTTTTCAAAGTGGTCGGTCATATTATTAGTCGTTGAATATTGTAAATACATGTTTATCAAAATACATTAGTAAACATTATTTTAATCACAACACAGGCACACTTTTATATGAGGCGACCATCATAGTCCTCGGGAGTAGCAACGCATCTGTGATTGACTTCAGATAGAACCCATGTTCTGTATGAAGTTGATTACATATGTCCATGATCGGCAGTGAGCACTTTCCACTGCCTGCATGTTTGCTACTTCAGTCAGATAAAAAAAAAAAAACAAAAAAAACACAGTTAAAGAATTTTAAGCACCTTCTTATAGATAACCGTGTGTAACCTTATATACTGCTTTGGCACATCTGTCAAAAGTCGCAAACTTACTTTATCTAGGCAAAGGTATTTTGAAATAAACCCACTATAATCACAGACTATCAATCAAAACGAAAGATTTTCTCCAAATATTTACCCGTTTCGAAACCTTTCGTACAAATATTTACTCGACAAACATACGGAACACCTTACATCGGTAAATAAATAAATTTCGAAGAACAAGAATCGAAAACACAATAATAACAAGGAAGGAAAGCAGTCATTTAACTGTCCCAACACTCTGTTGAAGGAACGTAGGCGGTTAAAGACATTTCTTGTTAACGACAACGACTCGATTCTAATCAACATTTTTATTACATTACTTCCCGTCAACCCATTATTTTTCCACTGCTGGGCACGGGTCTTCTCTCAGAATAAGAGAGTTTAGGCCATAGTCCACCGCGCTGGCCAAGTGCGAATTGGTTATTACATTACTTAACAATCAATTTACTAAAATTACAGTTTAACATAAAAGTTAACATAAACATTGCAATATTTTACCTCAATTTACGATTTTACTTACTAAAATTTAAATGAGCCAAATCGCTACCCCGTGGAAATGTACCCAATGTACTGTTTAATTTAATGTTAGTAAATTATACATAATAGTCTAAAAAAATCAATTTTAAGCCAAAATTTCAGTTTTATTTTTTTTGTCTTCTTTGTTTCATACGTTTGAACACTAGCATAAGGTATTTATTGATAGTAGATGTAAGTAGTTTTAATCTCAACTTACCATCAGACTACACTATTATCAGTTTTATATTAACTTATTTTTAGCAAATGAAATTGTTTCAAAATATCCAAAATGACATAATTAAAAGCAACCATAAAAATTAATATCATACTAATATTATAAAGTCAAAAGTTTGTGTGTGTGTATGTTTGTTACTTCTTCATGAGCGATTTTCATAAAATTTGGTAGGGAGCTAGTTGATACTTTGGATTAACATATAGGCTACTTTTTACTGTGGGAAAATATTTTATTCCCACGGGACAATCGATTTTTGTTAACACGGGAAAAGCTGCGGGATTCAACTAGTTGATTATATATGACACTTTAAGATGATTTTAGAACATTATGTATGTTCCAACGTAATGTCAAGTTACTCATACTAAGCGTAATTTAAGATTGCTACGAACTTAATTCTCTATGTCGTGAGTATAATTTATATTATGGATATCTAAATGAAATTTCTTAGCAACATTAGCACTAAAACTAAGTTTATCATTTAGGGTTAATAATTTATAAAAATATTACTGCCTTTGACATTAAACGGAGTTACTTTTATATTTATATGGGAAAGCTTATAGACCTTTGAAATAAGTTGCTTATTGCCAATATTACAAAACATTATTCTGTGTCTGGGTTTTTTTGTATTCGTCTTGTTTGTGTCCATAGTACCCACTATACAGGAGAGTATCGTAGTGTGAGGCTATGGGTGTAGAAAGCGTGTATATAATTATGCAAAAGCTACAATAAGTTAATGATAAATTTAGTACAATGTAGTAAATTTTAAGTAGTTTTAGCTAAATTAAGTTCAATTTAAAATTGCGTCGGAGATGTCATTTCTAAAAATCTTATGTTTCAGTCGTAATAAATTTTATTTTAGCTCATTTTTAACCGACTTCCAAAAAGGAGGAGGTTATCAATTCGTCTGTATTTTTTTTTTTTTTTATATTTGTTACTTCATTTCTCCGGACTGGGTGAACCGATTTGGATGATTTTTTTTTTATTTGAAAGGTAGTGCGTGTCATGGGGTCCCATTTTTTTTAGTTCACTTTTGACAATGGCACCTATAAGAAAAACGCATAAGTCTTAAATTTGCATTTTCAATGTGCGCGATAAATGTACGAATAACTCAATGTCACGCCAACCGATTTTGATGATTCTATTTTTATTAGAAAGGATGTACTTCAGGGGTAGTCTAATAAGAGTTTGATAAGGTTTTGATCATAGGATCTATAACAATTTATTGGAAATCTTTAACTTTTTGGAGCAAATTAATGAAATTAGCGATAGTCGGCAGAGACTAAGCTGCAGAAGTCCAATTGGGTAAAATATAGAATGCGATTACTAAGCAGATATTTATTATAAAAAAATTGACCTTCTACTCTTCAATCCTGATGATGTAGGGGTACTGCTAGCTTGAACTATAAAATTTAGTCATTTGATGTTTACGGATATATAATGAGATTGTTAAGCAAATTAATGGGACCTTCAACTCCTCAACCCTGATGATGCAGGGGTACTTTAAGCCTAAACCATAGGAGGTGGCCATTTGATGCTTACGGGTTTGTAATAAAATTACAAGGCAAAGACAAACGATGAAAATTTTGACCTTCAACTCCTCAATTCTGATGATGCAGGATACTGCAAGCCTAAACCATAGGAGTTGGCTATTTGATGCTTACGGGTATGTATTAAAATTACTAAGCAAAGACACAAGATGAAAGTTTTGACCTTCAACTCCTCAGCCCTGATGATGATGATTGCTCATATAGGACATAGTTACCGTCGTCCAGCGAAATATGTCAAGCACCGACTTCAGGACTATGTCCTAAGCACTGAGTATGTTTTAAACTAAAATATATTTAAATTATTTTCTACTTTTTTGTGGCATGGAAGTCGGTGGATATTTTTTTGTCAATTTTTTTTTATAGCGAAATGAATATCAATTTAAAGTGACATCGGAGTCGTCGGTCCTAAAAGTCGTATGTTTCAGTCGTAATAAACTTTATGTCGCGTGAGGTATCGTGATAATAGTTCGTGTCCCGAGAATTGGAATCAGATTTGATCAGCTATTGATTTTTTATTGACGCTTAATAGTACACGAATACTTTGTAGTCATCTATATCATTAATACGTGAAGCAAAATCTTGGGATCCGTTTTAAAGAAACTTGCCGCGGACGGAGGAGTATGCAATTTAGCGCAGTTATAGTTAATGCAGAAAAGGAGTACTAAATGCCAATTTTCTCTTCAAATAATGCACAAAACATACTTAAAACACATTACACACAATTACATACATCTTGAATTTGGTACAAACACTACGTAGTAAAGTCGCTTCTCGCTGTTTGTCCCTATGTATGCTTGGATCTTTAAAACTACGCTATGGATTTTAATGCAGTTTTTTTTTATAGATAGAGTGATTCAAAGGGAAGGTTTTTAAGTATAATACATGTATAATATAGCGGAGAAAATTGATCGTTTAAGATTTTTGACTTTTAGACGGAACGTAGTTCGCCGGGTCAGCTAGTGCCTATACAATAAACAAAATAAAAAAAATCAATCTCTTACTGTGAAAATTATTGATTTTAAAAACAGCTTAGATAATTAATCCTCTTTTTATTTTTCGGATCTATATGAAATAACTTGAAAATTAATAAAATCAATTGAATTTGAGAAATATTCGTACTACTTTGGACAATATGAAGTTTAGTTTTTCAATTTAAATTACGGTCAAATTTTGACCGATGCGACGGGTGATTAATAAGAAAAAAATTCCTAAGTACTTTTTCAATCACATAACATTTAATTCAAATCCCTGCACGTAGAATTACGTGAAATAATTTATTTAAAAACGAAATACGAATTTTAAAATTGTCGGTACTAAATTCTTAGTGGAATGGAGATCGAGCAACGTATTCGTGTCGTTCACTTTTACGCTGCTATAAACTATTTCCCAACTCCAGAAAATATCAAATGTTGGTCGTAAACATTTTATACCGAATAGGTCAGATATGGTATAAAATAAAATGGTACGAAAATAGTACATGATGGTATTGTTGCAAACTTTTTTAATTTACCTTGTTTTATTACGATAATTTGCATGATAAGCCTCTTTTATCTGACTGAAGTAGCAAACGAGCATGCAGTCCACCTGATGGTAAGTGGTCACTACCGCTTATGGACACCTGTAATCAACTTCATACAGCACATAGGTTCTATTTGAAGTCAATCACAGATGCGTTGCTACTCCCGAGGACTATGATGGTCGCATGATAAGCCTATCGACGTTATTTCATGAGTATCGAATAATTTTAGGTTGTTTTATTTTAGTTCGATATATCTATGATTATACGTATAATAAAATCGCAATGCAAACACATTAATCTGAGGTCACGAAGTCAGTAATAGGGAGAAAATATCCAATATTGAAACCACGCAAGCAAAACCACGGGCACAGCTAAAACTTTGATCATTAATATTTCATCGAATCATAACAAAAAATCCATACTAATATTATAAAAGTGAAAGTGTGTTTGTTTGTTCCTCTTTCACGTCGCCACATAGCTATTATATGATATGGTTTATATGTTGGGAGATAGGAGGATGGACAATGACGTAGGCTACTTTTACCGCGTTCTCTCATTCCCATGAGAATATCGATGTTTTGTTAGTTGATAGATATTTAGCAGGTCCAGACGTTTGTTATTAGATGGCGTTAGTAAAATTCATTTGCAAGTCTTCAGTCATGCTAACAAACGCTTACATGTAATTTACTTAAGTCAAAGGCAACTAATAAATTCAACGGAATTTTGAATTTATGCTGACCATGCGGGCGAAGCCGCGGGTAAGAGCTAGTATTGTTAAAAGTAGTATTACACGCACAAACATAACCAGTCTCACACTATTAGACACATGTATACACGGCCAGTAATAAAATAGATTACAAAATGCCACGCAAAATATTTCTCATGAACATTTTCGCGGTTTTCTGTCGATTCATTGACTGTTGTGCCGATTCTTCAGAGCTAGGTAATATACAAAGACGGCATGTGATACCACTGCACGATTTGCACTCGAAAAGCAACAATAACAATTTGAATTACCGACGAACTAGAAGTATGCCAGAGCATTATTATTACACACAATATAAGGTAAGCTAACTTGGCATTGTGTCCGTTTTATGTAAATATTCTGTAATTATTATTTTAAGTGAAATAAATACATTAGCAGAAACTAATCACCCGTCGCAACGGTCTAAATTTAACTCAAAAACTTAACTTGATATTGTCCAAATTAGCACTTATATTTCTCAAATTCAATAAGTTTTACTTATGTTCACGTGGTTTAAATACACCCGAAAGGTAAGAAGAGGCTTGACTCATCTACATTTAAAAAGCAATATTGACAAAGATATCTCACATTTTAGACATTAATGTTTATTTCGTTTATTATATATGTGTTCGTGTCAAATACACGTTAGTATGGGTAATGCGTTTTTAGTTGATTTTATGTATGATTTATGCATTATTCGAAAAAAATATTAGCATTCCGTGCTCGTTCTCTTCATAAACTATAACTGTGCGAAATTTTATACTCCTCCATCCCCGGCAAGTTTCTTAAAAAGGGAACCCAAGTTTTCGTATCACATATTAATATATGTATAGATATTATTTTAAAATAAACTTTATCTGGTTCGAAGCCGAGATTATCACTGCTTTACTTATTTCTGCTTAATAACAGTAGTGTTATAGGTTTGCGCTGTAGTGTTCCGGTCTGAAGGGTATGTAAGGGAGACATACATGACCCGTTTCACTTTGGTCGTCAGGGTTGGCAAGGTGTTTGTGACTAAACTCAAGTAAGACTGGTTTTATCTGGAGTAGATTGAGGTACGTAGGTATTGACCTACTGCGCTGGCCAAGTGCGAACTGGTGGACTTCACACACCTCGGAGAACTTCTTCTTAAAGAACTCTCGAGTGTGTAGGTTTCCTCACAATGTTTTCTTTAACCGAAAAGCAGTGATTATTAATTATGAAGGTTGATTACATATTATATCCATGGACGGCGGTGGTCGCTAAACATCAAATGAACTGCATATTCGTTTCCTACTTTCATACTATTCCTACAATTATATGAATTTCATGAGCAAATGAGCAAGCAGTCCATCTGCTGATAAGAGTTCAATACCGGTCTGACTGGACGAAATACATTTCAATCTCAAGCTTAGATTAAAATCAACTGCAAATACGCTACTTTTAATATATTTTTTTCTTACAGACGTCAGGTGAAAATTTAAGATACAGAAAAAATTATCAATTAAATAAACCACGATGGCTAATGATAGAAAATGACGAAGACAACGGAGTAAGAGTGCAAAATTATTAAATAGATAGTACAAAATTATTAATTTAAAATAAATAGTACATAATTCGATTAGATATCGAAATAAAACGAAAATAATGAATAACCATCTGCTGGTGTAAAAAAAACGGATGAGTTTGTAGAAATATAATATAGAAAAAAATAATGAAATTTAATATATGAATTAAAGAAAAAGTATTGCTAAGTTTAAAAAAATGTTCACTCATTTTATCTCCATCGCATAATTTGATTAAGAGATTCGCGAACTGAAAGATTTTGAAACTAACTTTATCCGCAAGCGGGAAGTTGCTTTATCTATTGGAACTGTAAAGTTTAACGGTAGAAATAAATACCTATACCTACAAGTATACGGAGTCGTGCTCGAGGAAAGCTCCATATTGTCATTATTAGTATTATCTTACTACTGATATAAAAGTCAAAGTGAGGACGTAATATGTGTTTCTTACTCTTTTATGCACGTTGAAGGTGGTAGAACCAGTTCGAACAGAGAAGTGCCACAGCCACACCTATTTCTAGCGTGAAGCATTTCTTGCGTTTCGGTTGAAGGGTGTGGTTGCCGGTACACTATCACATGAGGCGATCCATCATAGACCTCGAGAGTAGCAACGCATCTGTAATTGACTTCAGATGGAACCCATGTTCTGTATGAAGTGGCTTACAGATATTCATAAGCGACATTGACCACTTACCATCAGGTGGACTGCATGCTCGTTTGCTACTTCAGTCTGTTAAAAAATATTTTTTTTATTATCTTACTACTAATATTATAAAAGTCAAAGTGGTTCTTTCTCTTTCACGCAAAAACGGCTGATGCAATTTTAATGAAATTCAGCCTAAAGATAGTTTATGACCTGGATTACCGTACGGGATACTCATTATGCCAAATTTAAATCAAAATTAATGAAATGACGAAGATGAGACGACATTGACTCTGAAACCAACCAAAATTGGTTTTACCTTTAATTTTTCTTTTTTAAAAATTACAAATATGATTCAAATGGTAACATCACTTACAGAAGTGCCAGAAAACATCACGTAACTGCTTAAGTTTTGTATGCAAAATCTTAATACATCTGAGCTACTATCTAAGATATTCCAGCCCATAATATTCCATCGTCATTAGTGAAACAGAAATGTATTAATGATGCTGAATATATTTAAGTACAATACTAGTGATTCAAATTGTATAAAGCCGCAAACATATCAGATATCAGTATCCAGAGATACTGTTAATCCTTGAAGACGCTACTAACGATGTTCGGGATATCTCGATAATTCAAAATTGAAATCATTTCTTAATTAGATAACTTGGGTCTCCATCCCGAATATTTGCCAACTTGTGTCTGCTACCGAGGTTTTGAAGTCGTAAGTAAAATTAATTATATGAGATGTCTACATGTTATCAGCGATTTCGAGACTTTGTTTATGTTTTATTATGTATATTAATTCGAAAAAATGTTGAGGATTAATGCTGGTTTTATTAACAAATATAAGGTCAATATATTCGTTGACTATGATGAAATATGTTATTCAATCTTTAATAGTTCCAATTTTTATTTTGAGTGTCTGCTTGGCTGGAAAACCGAATGCGGAATTTAGTTTGCACTGCAAAGCGATATGATTGAATCGAGTGAATCGTAAAAAGAATCTGACCAATCAATTCCAGAGCTCTATATGTAGGTTCTACTCCCAGCCTGTAATATATCTAAACGATAAATCTGTTTTACTGTACAAAGTCCGGATATTTGTGTTCTTTTGCTAGTTGCAGTCATGATATACTTTTTTTTTTTTTTTTTTTATTTCACTGAAGTAGCAAACGAGCATGCAGTCCACCTGATGGTAAGTGGTCACTGCCGCCCATGGACATCTGTAATCAACTTCATACAAAACATGGGTTCTATCTGAAGTCAATCACAGATGTGTCGCTACTCCCGAGGACTAAGATGGTCGCCTCATATAAAAGTGTACCGGCAACCACACCCTTCCATCGAAACGCAAAAAATGCTTCACGCTAGAAATAGGTGTGGCGGTGGTACCTCCCCGGTCGAACTACACTGGTTCTACCACCTGTTAAATACTTAATTAGTTACCGTTGAAACATAAGTGTATATATATATATATATATATATATATATATATATATATATATATATATATATATATATTTATTTATTTGGCTGAAGTAGCAACCGAGCATGCAGTCCACCTGATGGTAAGTGGTCACTGCCGCCCATGGACATCTGTAATCAACTTCATACAGAACATGGGTTCCATCTGAAGTCAACCACAGATGCGTTGCTACTCCCGAGGACTATGATGGTCGCCTCATGTGAAAGTGTGCCGGCAGCCACGCCCTTCTAACGAAACGCAAGAAATGCTTCACGCTAGAAATAGGTGTGGCGGTGGTGGTGGTACTTCCGTGGTGTATGTTATACACACACTTATAATTTTACATATACTACTATTAACATTAAAAGCAAAGCAAAAGATAAATAAACTACCTGAACTAACCTGAACCCCGCAGCTTCACTCGCGCTAAAAAATCAATGTATCGATTGTCCCGTGAGTATTTTCTCACAGAAAAAAGTAGCTTATATATTAATCCAAAGTGTCAGCTAACTCCTTACCAAATTTTTTGAAAATCGCTCCAGCCGTTCAGACGTGAAGAAGTAACAAACATACACACTCACAAACTTTCGCCTTTATAATTAAGTATGAAGTATGATAAACCGCAAATTAAACAATAAACAAAAACGAAAGTGAAAAATAATCTCTACAATTACCTATAATTTGAAGCAGAATAAAAGCTTTTAAAAAGATGATTTCTTCGATTCAAAAGTATATTCAATTTGATGATCATTGCGCTTACCTTGCTATCTAGGCTTGAACGCAGTGACTCCATAACCTCGCATTTTTGTTCATAAACTGATGAAAGTAATACAACATGATGCAAAATGGAAACATGATGGCATGTTCTACTAATTAACGTTTATAATAGAATGCCATTTGCCATTCAGTTACCGATTGCTATCAATCCACGCAAAACTATAATTGTTAGCTACGTATAAATTTATTTATTGATTATGATCAATAGATTATGAAGTAATTATTGCTTTTTTAAGGATAAAAAAATATTATATATTTTTACGTTTTTGAAAAAAATAGTTGCGCTTAGTGTTAGTGGCGATCAGTGGCATAAGGATTATGAAGTAAGCCATATTTTGCGACTACACAAGAAATTAAGTGCACATGTAACTACACTTACCTACCTACTAAATTTGTTATTCTGATCAAAGTTTCATACACTAACCATATCAGATTAGTTAAGAAAATATTTCTCGTGCAGGGTTCTAATAATCTACATCTAATATATGAAAAGAAATCCACGATGGTGTTTCTAGCTGATACCACTCGAACGTTTTCAAAATAACAGTTATTTGTTTTTTTATTATTACACCGAAATTGCAAATGAGAATGCAGTCCGTAAACTTGCAATTTCATAAAGAACAGGCGTTCCATCTGAGGTCCGGCTCAACGTCGCTACTCTCGAGGACTAAGATGGTCACCTTATATAAAAGTGAACCGGCAAACAACCCCTCCTACAGAAACGCAAAACCTGATGTAATTGATCTTGAAAAGTGTTTTTATCTTTTAGACATAATCCCCAATCATAAAAACAGGAAATTCTCTAAAACATCGAATTGTTCTAGAGAATTTCCTGCTTTTATTGGGGATTTATCTTCTTAAGTTTAAATTGAATGTTTCATTTATCACGAGGAATTTTCGAATACGTTAAATTAGACAAATTGTCGTAGACCGCTCCCTCTGATAAATGGTTATCTCAGTTTTTCCTAAGCTTTTTACCAAAGAACTATCGTTGCTAGACATGCCCGGCTGCTAAGTATAGCGTCACATATTTTATAAGGAATGCTATTTTTGTGAATCGGTAAAAGTTTTTCTTTTGAGATGCAATTTTTCTAAAATATTTATGATACGTAAGTTAAAATGCTGAAGAAAATACGTCTTAACGTCAACAATAAACTATTACAAGATACCTTGCTACATTCGAATACAGGGCGGCATTTCGACCAGTTATAGCATAATTTGTCCACCTTATTATGAATCATTTTCAAACTTTGGCATAAAACGCAGTGTACGGTGTACGCGGTGTACATTAACTGTAACTGTTGTATCATTTGGCTATGCAAAGACTGCGCTAAATATTTCTTTACTAAATTTAACTTAACGATTATATAATAACAGCGACAAATTGCGTGAAAGTTAGTCAATGTGCCTTTAGAGGTAGAGAAAATATTTGCTGTAAATTTAAAATTTGTTAAAGTGATAAAATTTCGATATGCAACAAAGGAGCGGTATAAAAATGTTAAATCTAGAAAATAGACATATAGATTAGCAAAATCCATTAATCCATCAATCAATAAATACGTTCTTCCTTTTTTAATTCAATTTAAAATTATTCGTTGGAGGCGTATTTTGTTGTATTTCAAATCTCCATGCCATTTCTATTTCAAATCCGTTTCGTTCCGTGTTCAACAAACGCTCTAATGAAAAAATGCCAACGCAGCTCAAACAAAGTTTTCATTGTTAATGAGGCGAGAGAATAATTTGTGTGTTTTATTTAATCGTTTATTAAATCGTATTCTTTTTGAATAAAACAGAGTTTGCCAGAAATCTTCTGATATCAAAAACGAACTAAGTTAAATACTTTATTCGTATTTGATATTATAATTGTGGCACCTTCGTTTACGGATGAGGTAAGAAAACCAAAAAATAATTGAAAGAAACCATTTGCATATTAACTCTTATTTTAAACCATCGCCCATTCAAAACTGATTTATTTATTTATTTAAAGTTTTGAAACACCTTAATCTAAGGGTTACAAGGGTGAACTTAATGCCTAATGGCATTCTCTGCCAGTCAACCCTGGGCGACAGCGATAAATAATCTGTGGTAGGTATATAAAAGTAAACAAATTATCAATTATTGAAATAATAAATATTGCTTAAATTAAAAATAATTTAAGCATATTATCAAACTAATTCATTGCTTACTTAATTACAAATGTCTGATAAAAATGATTTCCTGCTTTCCTAATGACATCTTTGCCATTTAAGTACTGCAAAGCAAGTATTTGTTCGTTTAACAATTGCTAAAATCTTTCCAAAATATCACAAGATACAAAGTGATTTGGGTCCATTAACCAGAAACGTTCACTTAAAAGTAGGTATTCAACGACGATTAATGTAATTCGAATCGCAGTGTTCTGTAAAATACCAACACGAATTCAAATCGAAATACATCATTGTTTCGATTGTACAAAACGATTCAAATGAAATCAAGAGATTTCATGTTTTTTGAAAACTTGCTTTACCTATATGCTAGTTGTGCTTCCACCAATTCGCACTAGGCCAGCGCGGTGGACTATTGTCTAAAATTCTTTCATTCTGAGAGAAGACCCGTCCCGTGGGACAATAATGGTTTGACAACAAGTTGTGCTTCCTTTTAAGTGATGTTTTCACTGTGGAATAAAACTTAATACTGTTGAAGAGCCTAAGAGCAGTGATAGCCTAATGGTTGAAACTTGCCCTCTCGATCGGGAGGTCCGAGGTTCAAACCCAGGCACGCACCAGTGATTTATGTGCGTATTAGAAATTAATTATCACTGCTTTTCGGTGAAGGAAAACATCGTGAGGAAACCTACACACCCGAGAGTTCTTAAAAAAAAAAACGTTCTCGGAGGTGTGTGAAGTCCACCAATTCGCACTTGGCCAGCGCGGTGGACTATGGCCTAAACTCTCTCATTCTGGGAGAAAACCCGTGCCCAGCAGTGGGACAATAATGGGTTGATTCGATACTGTTTATTCAGTATTATATTATAAACGCCTCGAATAGGTGTGTCTCTCTTACCATATATTTCAAAAGAGAATACATTAGAGCATAACACTGGTGTCATTAAGCAGAAAGAGATTTGGCGCTGATGTGTCTGGAGTCGAACCACAAAGTCTACCTTTCTACGTCTTTTTGTACTTCAACATTCTACAAAACTTTATAAAGTTGAACTAGAAGGAACTTTACGAAAGCTACTAACTTTTGTATTACATTATGTAGATTTTATTCAATGTCTACATTATTTTAGAGACATGCTAATGGATAAGTAGAAGAATAAGTCTGACAACAGTTGTAGCCGAAGACTGTATTTTTGGACTTCGTCTTTTTGAATGCATTTGTAATGACTTTTAGAAGTGCAGACTTTAATGTTGCAAACAATGAAACCTTTTTGTTATATTTACAGTTTTTATCCTGTAGCAAACGCATATGCAGTCGTCCGGATGGTAAGTAGCCAATACCGCTCACGGACAACAACTCAGATAAGATCAGTCTCACCTGAATTTTGGCACAGATGTGTTGCGATCCCTGAGGATTTAGTTGGAACACCTCGAATAACATATTCGACATAACTAACATGTCTACCTTCCTTTCAGTTGCCTAGGAGTAGTTGCCTTTTTAGTACAAACAGCTAAAGAGTGGAATGCCTTGCCGGCCTCTGTGTTTCCCGATAAGTACAATCTGGGTGTTTTCAAAGCAAGAGTGAATAGGCTCCTTCTAGACAAGCGTGTCACATCTTAGGCCTCATCGTCACTTCCTATCAGGTCAAACGCGTGTCTATTAAAATGTAAAAAAAAAAAAAAGGAGTGGCAAGAGTTGCCTGGGAGGAGCCCGATGGGGCAACGCGCTCGGAGGATTCCGGTTGAAGTCGTTTCGAGATCCCGAAGTCCTCCTTTTCAGCGCCAAGGACGGCCACCGGGGGGGTTTTAGTGCGGTAAAAATCCCACATAACCCTGCGTCGCTCCCACGGCGTCGGGTACCTTTTGAAGGTTTCCCCCTCGAAAAAAAAAAAAAAGGAGTGGCAAAAGCCACAAAAATGGACTGTATGCTACTCATATATATCAAAATAGTAAAGATTATCAGAAATCTTGTAGGCGGTTCTAAAACATCATTATCATTATTTGCCATTGTTACTTCTCACAATAACTTCCTGTTCTGAGAGGTCTTACAGTACCGTGATTATTTATGCTTCAAACACCTAGTTGCATATAAGTAGATGCTAGTCATACTATTAATTAGCTTGGATTCTTGTTAAGCAAAATTACCGTTCAGTCAATAATCGATATGACAAAATACCATACAACTTGTAAATCTCATTGGTGCGATCTGCTCAAAGTTTTAGTAAAAATCATCAAATTTTCGTTTCATTATGCTAATGCTTTCATTAATTTTCCAGAGTTATAATGTTAAAAAAACTCGTTCGTGGACGTCCATAGATTTTGTAAATTGAGCAAATCGGCACCGTTTTTAAATTAGCCAGCGTTTTTAGTTAATTATATTACATTGTGGTCGTACAATCAAAATGATGTCTTTTTGTTGACTTTAGAATTTAGATTCTTACTGATTTCTGGATTTTATTTAAATTCATGTTACTTAAGTTTTACTTACATTGTAATCAAGTTATCATTTTCAATAAAATAATTACCTAGTAACCGGGGTACTCCAGATACGATGTATCATCTGAAGTTGATATCTGCGTCTCCGTCAAAAAGAGTAAAGCCGGCTTTGCCGTCTCAAGATGGTGGTGGACGGCATTCAGATTGGAATGGACCCCTCTGATATTACACATGTCCACAATGAGAGTGGAGAGGGTCGCCGCTGTAATATCTTTACCTCTTTTGTGCTTGCCCATTGTATTTATTGCGAAAAGATAGGGAACTGGAAAGGATTTGCTCCGTCGACGCCCTCCGAGGTAAAGCGCAAGTCCAAGCGTCCAAGTAACCTGATAACGGATCATAAAAAGACAGGCATAAGTAAATACGCTTGCGAATAGGACACGCACGGGCGTAAACCCGCGTGACAGACAAAAGGCCCTTACTACTGGGGTCAACGTCCATTAACTGAGTTAATGCCTAAAACCATTAACAATATAGTATTTCTGTCACTTTTACAACGTCCTACGGTCATTGCCTAAAAGGCCGAATAGTTCCACTGAGAAATTCCCGTCACGTAACAAAGATTCGTAAGTTTATAGCTGTGATCACAAGGTCAAAGGTTTCCTAAGAGGTGTAATATATTAAAGTATTTCAGAAATATTCGCAATTTTTTTCGAATAATTAAGTAAACTTAATAGTGCAATAAAAACTTAGCTTAGAAGCTGGTCACATCGTACTTTGGAAGCAGGAACACCACTGTGATACCCATTTCAATCGCACAATCATTGTGCTGATGTGTTATTGTCTAAAGGTTATTGTGTGTTTATCTGTTATTGTTTATTTTTCAAGGTAGTAGAACCAGTGTAGTTTGCTCGGGGAAGTACCACCGCCACATCTATTTCTAGCGTGTTTTTTTTTCTTGCGATTCGGTGGAAGGGTGTGGTTGCCGGCACACTTTCACATGAGGCGACCATCATAGTCCACGGGAGTAGCAACGCTGACTTAGATGGAACCCATGTTGGCTTTGTGAACTTGGCACCCGACTTTGAAAAATTGATATTTTTTTTTATGATTCTTATAGGTTATCGTTTGTAGTTGTTTGTAGTAACATTAATTTTGTTTGTAGTTACTCTAAAAAAAAAATACGGGACTTTAAAAAAAACTTGGCACCCGACTTTGAAAAATCGATTTTTTTTTATATGAAACTTATAGATTATGGTATGTACTTGATTGTAGTAAAACTTGTTTTGTTTGTAGTAGCTCCAAAAAAAAAATAAAAAAAAACTTAAAAACCTCTTTTTGCCGAAATTCAAGTTAAGTGGTCTTTACTAAAAAATAACAGTATGTAGGATATAAATAACGAAAACAAGCAACTACAAACGCAATTATCGCTACTACAAACGAAAATAAGCAACTACAAACGCGCTTATCGCTACTACAAACGAAAATAAGCAACTACAAACGCAATTATCGCTATACAAACGAAAATAAGCAACTACAAACGCGCTTATCGCTACTACAAACGAAAATAAAGCAACTACAAACGCGCTTATCGCTACTACAAACGAAATCAAGGAACTACAAACGCGCTTATCGCTACTACAAACGAAAATAAACAACTACAAACGCAATTATCGCTACTACAAACGAAATCAAGCAACTACAAACGCAATTATCGCTACTACAAACGAAAATAAGCAACTACAAACGCGCTTATCGCTACTACAAACGAAAATAAGCAACTACAAACGCAATTATCGCTATACAAACGAAAATAAGCAACTACAAACGCGCTTATCGCTACTACAAACGAAAATAAAGCAACTACAAACGCGCTTATCGCTACTACAAACGAAATCAAGGAACTACAAACGCGCTTATCGCTACTACAAACGAAAATAAACAACTACAAACGCAATTATCGCTACTACAAACGAAATCAAGGAACTACAAACGCGCTTATCGCTACTACAAACGAAATCAAGAAACTACAAACGCGCTTATCGCTACTACAAACGAAAATAAGCAACTACAAACGCAATTATCGCTACTACAAACGAAATCAAGGAACTACAAACGATATTATCGCTACTACAAACGAAATCAAGGAACTATAAACGAAAATATCGCTACTACAAACGAAAATAAGCAACTACAAACGCGCTTATCGCTAGTACAAACGAAAATAAGCAACTACAAACGAAAATATCGCTACTACAAACGAAAATAAGCAACTACAAACGCAATTATCGCTACTACAAACGAAATCAAGGAACTACAAACGCGCTTATCGCTACTACAAACGAAATCAAGGAACTACAAACGCGCTTATCGCTACTACAAACGAAAATAAACAACTACAAACGCAATTATCGCTACTACAAACGAAATCAAGGAACTACAAACGCGCTTATCGCTACTACAAACGAAATCAAGGAACTACAAACGCGCTTATCGCTACTACAAACGAAAATAAGCAACTACAAACGCAATTATCGCTACTACAAACGAAAATAAGCAACTACAAACGCGCTTATCGCTACTACAAACGAAATCAAGGAACTACAAACGCGCTTATCGCTAATACAAACGAAAATAAGAAACTACAAACGCAATTATCGCTACTACAAACGAAATCAAGGAACTACAAACGCGCTTATCGCTACTACAAACGAAATCAAGGAACTACAAACGCGCTTATCGCTACTACAAACAAAAATAAGCAACTACAAACGCGCTTATCGCTACTACAAACGAAAATAAGCAACTACAAACGCAATTATCGCTGCTACAAACGAAAATAAGCAACTACAAACGCAATTATCGCTACTACAAACGAAGATAAGCAACTACAAACGCAATTATCGCTACTACAAACGAAAATAAGCAACTACAAACGCAATTATCGCTACTACAAACGAAATCAAGGAACTACAAACGCGCTTATCGACATATATTATTGACAATTCTGTTAATGATTACTTAAATATTAAATGTAAATGAATTTACTTATTCAGTTATTTATTTATTTATTATTATCAACAATGTCAAACGATTTTTAAAATTCTACTATATATATTTATGTGTTTGTCTGCGACAACGGCATACATTGTTTTTGAACTATAACAATAATATTTACCTACTACATCCACGCGAAATTACAGTCAGACCATATATCGCTGCTTTGAAGGAAAAACCGCACAATTCTTGAACTTAAACTTAATGATACAGTTTTTGTCCACAAAAGGCCTGGTAAACTTAAAGCGTCGTTTATATTGTGGGCACTTTTTAAATTATTTTTATTT